>LR999963.1:70797135-73197135 GCA_905220375.1 Tachina fera
CAGTAACACATGATATATCAGATTACTCCAGCGATGCCAACTCTACCACTTTTGTGGTAGATCTACCTCTTTTGGCTATCTCACTCAACGCTACCTACTTTCGGAGAAAAATCTAAAATTTTTTTAGTTTTTCAATAATAATGCTAAATTATAGTTACCCGAGTTTATTTTATCTTAGCCGAGCTAGAAGTTCAACTGAAATATATTTTAGCAACGCATCTAAACAACGCTGTATTGCTTTCACTATTTAAAGCCTGCTAAAAGCCCAAATATTTCCTTCATTGGACCAGTTTGCGAGAAAATTGCACACATAGTTCGAAGGTTGAAATTTAATTTGTTAAATAGTATTTGAAGAAATTTTTTTTACTGATATTCTGCAAGGAAAGCTACACGTTGTATCAGTGCTGGGCAACCTACAACTACAGAGTAGCATTAGAAATTATTTAATAAAGATATTCATGCGATTAAATTGAGAATAATAAACATTTAAAAATTAATTAAATAACGATGGCATAATTTAATTCTTATATATTTTAGTTGTTTTTTATATTCAAGTTTTGAATATTAACCATCTGCAATTAAGATTGTCATAAGATTGTAAAATATTTCTTATCGAACGAAACGAAAGGTTAATTAACGTTAAAATTTTTTTTAAGGTGTTTAAAATACCCTAAAACAAGTGTTGTAGATCTACCTCTTTTTAAAGTACCATTTGTTGGAAGCTACCTCTTTTTCATATCGAATCTACCTCTAACAAAGATTTTGGGTTGGCATCACTGGATTACACGTACATTACAATCCAAGTACTTAGATTGTTCGCTTACGATGTCATACTGACGTCAGTGGCTACCCAGCTGGTGACGTAACTTAAGTAATACAGCAATATTTAAAAGTGTTCAACGTGAAACGAAAGTTTGAAGTTACCACAATTAAAATTCTCATTTGATTTGAACTCCAATCACACAAAAAGAGCAGTTTGCTTACAACTATGTATGTATTTATACAAAATTTTGTGTTTGAAAAATTATTGGCAATTGCAAGACTGCCCTCCTACAGAAGCAACTAAACCAAAAATTAAATAAAAGAAGAAGTAGGAAAGTTTTCTTTATACTGTCTAATCAAACTTAAACCACTGCAACAAAAACATTTGTAGAATCTTAATGAGAATTTCAAAATAAGTTCATGTTATTGCTTCTTCTGGTGTTGTTGTTGCAGTTGTTCAGTTTTGTACTGTTTTGGAACTAGCATGCTTTGACACCAAATAAAAACAACAAGAGCTTAAAGCTATAAGAAATATATACTTGCTCACACAATTTAAAAGAAACACTGACCAAACTTCAACTATATGACCAACACAATTTCAGTTTGCTACAAACACACAAAAACACTCAGAATGAAAATCTGATTTCCTTAACAAATTAACTTTTCTTTGGACTGGCTTGTTTGAAAGAGAAGAGGGTAAAACGATAAATTGAACAACAATGAAGTTAGTTTGGCATAAATTTTCTTGAACTTTTAGATATACAAAATATCGAACTATATTGTATTCTGTTTGTAAAATATTATCGATTACAAAGTGCAACTTTGTTTGTGCACTTTTAATTTGGCAAAGAAAAGAAAGCTAAAAAAATATAAAAATTCAATGAGTAGAAAATAAAAGTGTACAAAATACTTGCCTTGAGGTTACAGTTACAATGTAAAGTGACTGGAATTTTACAAAACAAATCAAGCACCAGTTTGTCATAAGTCCTTAGTTCTATTATATTTACTTAGTTTTTTCTTGATATCCAAAATACACAAAAAGCTCTTGTTTTGCAAAATCTAATAAATATATTAGCCAATGAAGTTTTAAGCTATTAAGTTTTTAATTAAATGAAACAACCAAATACTTAAATTATCACACAAGCCTAAACAAATTTACTGTCTGTTCCAGGATATCACTGACTTTCGTTCGCAAGCATTTTAAACGACAAACAGCTGTTTTGCGTTCCACTAAAAGCCTTTAGCGCGACAAGTCGAAAAAAATGAATGCGAACGATAACGTATTTCCATACAAATTTGCGCCCCAATAAAATTTTTTCCAGTCATTTGTACGAAATCAAATTTCAAAAGCATGCACTTGTATTTTTATTGTCGACTGAGGCAAAATGAATTAAATTATTTTTTTTACATATGTATGTAAATAAAATATTTTGCTTTGCTAATGAACAAATATAATACCGGCTTCGATGGCAATGAGTTTGTTGCGTAACCCGTCGTTGGCGGTCCCCTCACGCCTGAGCTTCTAAGAAAGCGGTTTTGCGTCCTTTCGCTGGTCTTTGTGATACTCTTCTCTAGGTATGTATGTGTTCGACAACAGCTTCGATGAATAAAGATTTTCTGCTTAGCACCACTTCCGTTAGTTATAATGAAAGTTGGTAAGAAACTATAAGTCTTATATATAAGAAAAAATGGTCAAGAAGTTACGCTGGGCCTTAATAGTGGGTAAAAACATTATGCGCCGATTAATATCAAATTGTATGGAGGAACTCGTTAGCACCTAGGGCAATGTCGTCACTTACTTTGCGCTTAATTTTTTCTTACACATCAGGCCGTATTTATTCATCTAAGCAGTTGTTCCACATACACAGAAGCTAAAATCCTTAAGCCATCCGTCTATACAGAAAACTCTTCCAAGCGGAGCCGGTATTCGGTATTTTATACATACATAAATACAAAAATAATGTATGTATGTACATATGTATATATATTTACATATGCCCTAGAGAAGAGAGTTATTAGGATCAGACGAAGGCCAGCTATGAAAAAATATACTTCTACTCTACGAAGTCGCCGTTGCACAGAAGAAAATTATTGCACCTGTCCAAAGGCTGGCAAGATAGAACACTTTTTCCGGATCTGTTGGTATTTTTAGAAGACCTAAAGATAATGACAATCATCCAGATGACAATGACCTAAATAAATGGGCTGTTGGTCATTTTTCCATTTGGGTGATTGATTATTCATAGCTTGTGGATTTTCTGTCCTTATTTTGCATAAATAAAAACCCTTGAGTAATTCTGAAAACTTTTTATCATTAACAAAAATAGTTTTGTCAAGTTTCTTTATTTTTTAAATTTATTTTTGAGTGCCACTTGTTGCAGGTTAAATTAAAACGGAGTTATATTTTTTAAAGCACAATTCACACATTTGAACGATTTTTTATTCCCATTTGATGATGAATGTGTGAAATTGTTGATGTAGCAATATGGATATTTAAAAACGGGTATACGGATTACGTTAGAAACGTAAAGCCAATTGAACGATAAGTCGAAATATAGTGGAACACTTTTATAGAAGAAAATGAGTGACTTACTTTCGTTCTCTTACATTTTCTTTCGACATCTTGGGGCAGGCAGTTAATATATTTTTATAATTTTTTTGTTTTTGTAATTTTGAAAAGTTAAGAGTTTGCACATTGGGATATAAATTAATATGAAAGCAATATTGAAGTTATTCTACAGCTGTTAGAATCTAGATCTACATAATCTAGAGATCTGTAATTAACCCTATCCAATTTTTATTTGGAGCAATTGAAAGAAACTTTTAAAAAAACCTTACTACATCCAATTAAAGGACCATGATAGGTCATATATACTGGAAAAATTATGTGGTATTTATTCTAAACAAAACTGGTTGCATAAAATTTTTCCGAAAAATCAGAAGAGTTTATAGTGAAGATAGGGCATTTTTGTATGAAAATTTCAATCCGCATGACACACATATGACTTTATATTGCAAGTCTATCAGAGTAGCGAACATAATAAATGCTTTCGGCATCCCATCTTGTCTGTCTGTACATTAAAACGGGTTTTCGAAGCTCCCAGAAAAGCTAGAGACTCGTGTGTCAGAAATCATACAAAACAGATTGGTATTGAAAATCAGCAAAAATCGAGCAAACGGTTTCAGAGCTGGAAGGCTCGAACTTTATTTTGCCATACGAAATAACTACCGAAAAAAAGTTCTTATTATTTTTTTATTAAATAAACTTCTAATTTAAAAAAATAAAAAAATTCAAAAATTAAAAAGATGTTTCCAGGGTTGGAAAACTTTAAATTTTTTTCTTATACAAAAGTAATTTACTAAAAAAAATTTTTCCTTTTTTTCTATAAACTAAACATATCTTATATTCATAAAAGAAAGAGATTTATGGAAGAAATCAGACCAATCAGAAAGTATGATTCCAGGGTTGGAAAATTTAAAATTTTTTGATATTTAAAATTAACCAGCATTAATTTTTTATTTATTTTTATTAAATAAACTAGTTTTATACTTCACTACGAAAAAGACATTTCCAGGGTTGGACAACTTTAACTTTTTTTCATATACAAAAGTAGCTTATACTAAAACAAATTTTTTTTTAATAAATTAAACATATCTTATATTCTTAAAGGAAAGATATTGATGTAAGAAATTTTAATAATAAGATGATTCCAGGGTTGGGAAAGTTACACTCTTTGTGATATAAAAATTATACATAAAACTAATTTTTATTATTTTTTATTAAATAAACTTATTTTATGCTTCAATACGAACAAAATTGGTATATCAAATTTAAAAAAAATTAAAAAATTAACACATTAAAAAATGTTTCCAGGGTTGGAAAACTTAAAATTTTTTTTATAAAAAACTAACCTACTAGAACAAATGTTTCTTTTTTTTATAAATTAAACATATCTTTTTTTCTTAAAATAAAGAGATTGGTGTAAGAAATCAGAAAATTCAGAAAAGATGATTCCAGGTTCCAGGTTCACGTTTTGTGATATATAACAGTAACATTAGTAATGAAAAAAACTTCTTAAATACAGAGTGAAGAATAAAATATTCAACTATTGCTTATATGGAAATTAAAATCTATAAACCCAATTCACTTGTCGAAAAATCTCCATATATCACTCATTTTAATTGTGCTAACTAAAGCAAAAAATACTGGATACATTTTTTTTCACAAAAATATATATATATATGTATTTATTTACATATCTATGTATACATATATTCCATATACGCCTATCGGTGGAGGGTATATAAGATTCGGCATAGCCGAATATAGCACTCTCATTTGTTTAATTTATTTTTTATTAAATTAGTGTAGTATAGTACAGAAATATTTGGAGATTTATAAATTCGCCAAATCTGTACTTAATTAAAGCTTTTTAGTACTTATTTGTGAATTTTTTAAAGTATTTTGAATGGCTAAGGACATGTGAAAACTTGAAATGTTCTTGTGGAAATTAAAATTAAACTTACCAGGAAGCCTAACACCATAATCATTAGTTAAAATAATATATTTTCCCGCACTCCGATCAATACAGCTGAAAAATTAAAATTTTTAAAAATAAATGATATATGGGAGATATTTATGTCCTTGCTTCGATTGTAATGAAATTTTTTCCTGATACTGTTTATATCATTTTACAAATAGCTGCATATGTACATATATGCATTATATTATAATGAGATTAACGTTTGAAATTAAGTTCTTAAGTTTAAGGATTTACCAGAAACATTAATTTTTACTTAAACTTGATATCGAGTATCATCTGGTGAAATTTTATCCATCCACGATAACTGTTAAAATCTCACCTATTCGCCAATTATCTAAAGAAAACAAAGTCCTTGGGGTGGTAACCAAGTAAGTTCTCTCGACTTTATATATGGTGACGACGTTGCTTGAGGCAGGAAATTAAATTTTTTTTGAGTAAAATTAAATAAAGCCTTAATACTTTTCATCTCTCTTAAACGTATCTGTCATGAAGTCTCTCACTCTTTACTTGGCTCCGGCCTACTTAGTTGCTATGTAATGATCCTCAGTAGCAAAACTGGCTTTAAGTGTGAGTTATTCTTATGAAAACCGTTATTCAGCAACATTATCGCTTAGTCCAAGTTTTGGCCGGAAATAAATTTAAAAAATAATTTAAATTAAATCACAAGTGCCGAAAAAAATGTATTTTACATTTAGTCCATAATGTGTTAGGAATTTTTGGCTTAATTAAATTAATTATTTTTATATTTTCTCAATAATTTTAAGGCCTTTCAAGTGATTGATATTAAATAAAAATTTAATATTTAATAACTCTTAAGATTATTTATTCTGTTGTATTAAATAAATTTTCTTTTTATCTCTGCCTGTTCAATTATGCTTTAATAACATTTTATTTGAGTTATTTGCATTTAAATATTTTTTGTTCTGCCGACTCATTGCTGCTGCTTGTTAAAATTTCTGCATAAAGATTTCACGTTATATAAACTTTACTTCAATGAACTTTTCTTTTCAGTGAATATTTGAGCCGTTAAGGCAAAGAGTGGTCTAAGTGTATTTATAAAAAGAATATATTTAAAAAATATATACCTATATTATTTTAACAGAAAACTAAAAATTTATTTAATATTACAGATCTAAAAGAGTCATTGTGGATACAAATGGACTTAGGACACTTTTAAAAAGAAAAAAAAAATGCAATTTCTGAACTTTAAATTTCTTTTGATAAATAATTTCTCACAATACGAAGATAGATTCGACATTACAGATACGAGTAATATGAAGCAATAAATTGGCAGTAATTTTTTTAAGTTTGAGTAATTTTTTGTAAAAGTCTGATAAAAGTAAAAAAAGTGTTGCTCATGGTTCGGTAATATTTTGTCTTTGGCCCAATATTTATCTTCTCAATTAAATATCATTTATCCAATTTTCACTTAAATTTAAGTTGCACTTAAATGAAGTTTCATTTTTTCATTTTACATGATGATCATGTACTTGTTTTCAATACACATAAACAATCACAAAACATATGGTATGCTCGTAAAACTTAAATATAACTAAATTCACAAGGTTGGGTATTCAAGTTCCATTTAAATGTCTCTCAACTTTTTACTGAAAAAATAGATTTGATACTTAAATAACATTCAAAGATAAATGAATTTTAATTGAGAGGCTAATTAATGGGCCTTAATGAAATATGACATTGTTCACGCAATATATATAAGTAAGTTTTATGCTTGCATGAATTTATACGCCTTAATAGTGTTTGATCGGAAAAGCAGATTTTGACTCTCGTAACAAGTTTTAATATCAATTGGCAAGAATAGTTATTCAAGAAAAAAATATGTCTATAAATATTTCTTAAACTGCATTTAAATTCCTTTTGCATTTCCAAAAAAGTCTTTATTTTCTAAGCAACCTGTCAGACTTAATATAATCTAACATAATAGTCAGAGACTCCAGAAAAGGTGGTATAATTTAGCCTTCGCAAATTCCTGATTAAATCTCTAGGGCCTTTTTAATTTGGAGTTATCACAAAGTATATGCCAACAAACCGACTTCTTCTTATATAATCGAATATCTTACCTGATGTAGAAATTTTTTTAAATGAATTTTAAGTACATTTTAATTTTGTTTTAATTTTTTAGCAAATTTTGGGATTTTATAGATTTAGTTATTTGAAAATTTTGAGAGTTTTCATCTAACATAGTCAAAATAACATTAACTGATGGAATACTCTAGGATTTCAACATGTTTCTTTGCTCGCTTTATAAAACCCTTTAATTTGTAACTATCATATCGTTTCTAAGACGTCAAACTATCCAATATGCAAAACTGGTTTTTTAGATTCATTATCTTGGTGCCCTAATTTAAGAAATGTTTTAAGCCTTTCACTTTCAGGAATACTCTGACTTTAAATTCATAATTGACGGGACTTCGCGCTCTTTTGAAAAGTTTAAATTTGCATATTGAATAGTTGACGTGGAAGGGACGATATATTTGTTGTAGTGGAGGTCGAATTATTATATTATCGAGTACACAGCCTGTGACTGCCAGACGGGCATCATAGCGAAAAAATATATATTGTGTATTTAATAAGTAATGATCATTGTTTTGTAAAGTCCTGGCTTATTTAGTTTTTAAGCAAAATCGTTGTATCTCACTGCAATTGATGTAAACTATACTTATAATATATAGTGTAATAGCTAATATATTATTATATAGTGTAATAGCTATTAACGGAGCTATCCATCTGATTGTCTCAGTTATATATATTTTAAATAAATATCCTTTATATATAAATAAAATTTCTCTTTGACTCCACCCAAATAAAATAGATTAAGAAATCTTCAATAGTTTTAGAAAACCAGAAACGTATTCATGACTTAAAATCTCTTTTATGCTTTCATTACATATAACTATTTTGCTACGCTTTCATTTAACTATTTATCTACTTAGTTTGGGTTGCTGTGGTTTCATTCGTCTTTTATGTCTTCACTCATAAATATTTCAATTGATTGAGCCACTTTCAATTTATTATGGATAAAAACCTCACACACCATTTTATTGATTTTCTCTTTAATTTATGTTTGTTTCAAATGAAATGAAATTGAGAAAAAATATAAAGAGTGGATATAAACCAGCGGCTGTGCCGCAGCTTATATACCCTTCACCTACGTACGTACGTATAATACTGTTGTAACTTGCACAATTGCAATTAATTAATTACGTTTATTAATTTACGGTGAACGATTTGGCTTCAAAAGAAGGTATAACAATTTTACAAGAGATTATATGGATATGTCAGAAGCTAAAAGGCCTAACTCAACAATATACAAATTATAGTAATAAAAACTAAAAAAAAACAATTAAACCGACTCTCTGCACTAAAAAGTTAAACACAAAAAAGAGTTATTATGTGCGTTAACTACTTGACTATTTTTAGTCGGTGCCAAGAAGGCAAAACCTATCTTAATAATAGCCAATATAGTTCTTAATATTTTCCATCAGCCAGTGTGATAATAATAACCTTATCACCGCTCAACTGTCGCATACTGTCGTGGCACATCTGCAAAATATTCCCTTCCATATGCTACGGCACATAAAACATTATTTTACCACCCAACTTCGTATAAACAATGACATTCCTCATTTCATAAAATTCGTTCTTCTTTTTTTCAATAATGACCTTATCCTATTAACATTCTCATCCCTGCACTGGCATATGGACAAATTCTTTTCAAACGTATTCCTATTCAATACCAAAATCTTATTATTCATACTAATGCATTCATATGTTGCATTTTCTCCCCCTTCCGTGCTGAAATGTGTAATGAAAATTCTTCAGTTCCAAAGCCCATCTAGCTATTCGTGGATTTATTTTATTATAATCTTCATTACTCTGCATCAATTGTTGTTTTCGAAAAGTAAAATATAATATAGAGAGTAGTTTTAGTTAGTTACTTTTATATATATACATATATACGGCCCTATGCTCCTTGTAGAAGTTGGAAGGAAGAAATATATATATATATATATATATATATATATATATATATATATACTTTTATATATATACAAAAAATATATAATAATTTTAACAAAAATATAATTCTTTCCAAAATATAAACACCTTCCAACCCTAATAAATTGTTATTTAAATATAAAGTGAGTTTAATTGACAAAAGAATGTGTATATTAGAGATGATAAATTTGAGCTTTTATTAAAAAAAGCTTTCAGCAAATTGAATTACGATGAATCAAAACAATTCACATATTTCATTTGCATAAAATTTTCGTATATATAAAGCAGAAATCTACATCAACTGATACAACACACAATGGACCAAACACCGCAGAACGCTAATGATGAAGGTTTGGTGGCCTCCGAAAACAGCTAGTTGTTTTGTTCAGCTATGTATTAGTCAGAATATTTACAACTAACTATAATGTTATCTATTCATTAATAATTATCACATATAATTTTGCCTAAAAAGCGATACGAAATTTAGCCCGTTCAAATAATAAATATAGTAAAAAATAAAAAATTATTTTTGTATAATAAGTTTTAGATTTATACAAAAAACAAGTTTATACTTTCCATCCCTGGAAGCGTCAAATTTATTTTGCTGATTTTCAATATCAATCCATTGAAATTCTTATACATCAACCGAACACCAAAGTCTCTATCTCTTTTGGGGCCTTATGTAAAGACAGACGGACAGACGGATATATGTATATATACATTAGGTACGGCACATGCAATGGCCCCTTCTTTTGTGACGATCAAAAAAAATATTTGAGCCAAAAAATGGTGGCAGCCAGGTCGGGCAAAGGTCACCACTTTGTGCTTAAATTTGAGGGTAAAAGCAAAAAACAAATTTACAAAAAATCATATAACTTTTCCGGTGTCACCGCTACAAGGGTAAATGTATGATCAGCAACCATTAATTTTCTCCGCCCAACATCTTTTTCAAACACACCGACCGCCTAACTCCTCTCCTTAATGGGGTTCCATTACATATGGTCTACACCTAACATAATATGTAAGATAAGAGCGTCAAATTCAATTGCAGAGAGAATAATGTTACGTGTACAGTGTAAACTTTAAATGTGTGTAATTGATTTATGAATTAAAGTTTGAGTGAGAAAGTGAAATTCAAATAACTAATTATACAAATGTAATACATTTTAATGTTAACTCGATGAGAATATTCATAAAATGAAATGTTATAAGAAAAGTAAATTTTCGTTGTCCTCTTGTGTGAGACGGAGAGAAATAACGGCATTTTATTTTTGTTATTCAGCAGACGTTTTCTCACATATTATGTCAGAGCTTATAGCGTTGTAGATGCTATGTTACAAAGAGGAAATTTTTACAAAATTTACTAGCAGGACTCTAACTGCCCCTAGAGTGTACCTATCGTAGTCAAATATATGATCGGCTACAATATTTTTTCAATGCGAAGATTTTCTCCAAATATATTTAATGCATATCTTCAACCATTAAGGTTTTCCCCATACAAAAAATAAATTTTTTAATAATATTTTTAAGAAAGCCGCTTGTTCCGCTCCCAGGTGGTAAAATGTAGGACCGACCCAAAATAATTTTTTACCTTCAACATTTCTTCGGAATATACCTATGCCCTATCTCGACTCCTTAAGGGGCGTCCCATACAAAGACAAAATTTTTATAAATTTTACTCGCAGGGCTCTAACTGTCCCTAGGGCGTAACTATCGAAGTGAAATGAATGATCGAGCCTAAATATTTGTCCAATACGAATATTTACTCTAAACGTACTTGTCATCTATCTTGAACCACATGGACCACATACAAAAAAAGAAGTCTGTGTTAAATCATTAATTTATTTTTGCCATGTGGTGGATACATCTTTATATTTTGGGCAGTGACTTGAATTAAAAATATATTTTTATATTTTCAATTATGAATTTAATTGTATTAATTAAATTTTTAATTGTATTAATTAAATTTTTAATTCTATTAATTAATTTGAATCGAAAAACTTAATCGATATTTTCCAATTTGCTTATAAGTGAAAATTTAATAAATTTTTTAATTGATAATACAAATATTTTAATTAATATTACAAAATCATTCATATTGTTTTTTTGTATGTAGTTCTGTGGAAACTGAGGTAATTCGACTCACACATATGAAGCCAATAACTGGGCGAGAACGATCTTCATCTCCACTGGCGTCGCTATTTATTTTGTCACCTTCTGTCTCATTATCATCTGCGCCGTCGCGTAGATTATAGTAGTAGTAGGGGCAGTTAGAGCCCTGCGAATAGATTTTGTAAAAATTTTCCTTTGTAAGGAAGTCCCGAGTCCGAGATAAGACATAGGTATGTTCGCAGGAAGTATTGGAGATGAAATTTTTCATTGGGTCGGTCCTACATTTTACCACCTGGGAGGCACCATAAAAGCGGAACAAGTGCCTTTCTTAAAAAAAAATAATTTTTTTGTATGAAGTCTATCTTAATGGTTGAAGATACACGATAAATGTGTTTGGAGAAAAACTTCGTATTGAAAAAATTTTGGAAGTTGATCATACATTTGACTATGCTAGGTACGACCCAGGGGCAGTTTTATAAAATTCCTCCTTGTAAGGGAGCCCCATTAAAGAGAGGAGTTTGGCGTCGTTGTATTTGAAAAAGGTGTTTGGCGGAAAAAATTAATGGGTGCTGATTATACATTTGACCCTTGTACTGGTAACCCCCGGAAAGTTATATGATTTTTTGTTTATTTTTTTTTTTTGCTTTTACCCTAAAATTTGAGCATGAAGTGGAAAACTTACCCCGATCTGATTGCCACCATTTTTTGGCTCAAAAATTTTTAACGAACCTCACAAAATGAATCCTTGCAAGCCGAAATCTCGTTACTAAGGATTCGCATATACCACTTTGCCATAGCTAATGTGTATGTACATGCAATGAATATTGCGGAAATTACACACGGAATTACAAACTTATATACATACATACTTATGTATGCCCTTATCATTTTTGGCGAACAGTATTAAAATGGGGATATATTCATGACTAGAAAATTTCTGGTCTTTATAGCGAATGTCAGCAACAGCTTCTTTATTACACTTCTTTCAACTCAATTTATATTTTCTATCAAATTTTATAGTTGTTGCTATTGTCGTTGTCATATAAAAATAAATTGTTTGAAATAAAAAAGGAAACCAAAATGAATTTGTCATCTCGAAAGTGATAATGGCAAAAAAAAGGTTAAATGCTTGAAAGAAACAAACAGAAACAAATAAGTACATACATATGTATGTATTTATATGTTTATGTACGTATATATGCACATTCCGCAAAAAATCTTTTTTTAATGTTAATCAATTTATTTTTTTTTTGTAAAAAAAATGGTAAAGGAAAATTATCGACAAAATAAGATGATGGGTTCTGTTTGGGGGTTTCGTTCAAAACTGGGGAAACTTAGATATTTTACTTCATGACCATTTGGTTTTGCCTATTCAGCTTTAAATCGTTTAACTCCATAATAGTAAAGAATTGAAGTAAGAATGAATAAATAGCATTTAACAAACAGTGTTTTATAAAATCTAATTAAATGTTATTTTAGAGGAACAATGTTGTCATTTGAAAGGCAACATTGGTCGCATTCATAAGACGTAACAGTTGCGCAACCGTTGAGTGTTTGTCTTAGAAACGCATAGTTGAGTAGTTTCGCTCCACTCAACCGTTGAGTAATTGCTGCCATTTTTTCCATCATAAAATTGTTTCGCTACCTATAGTCAACATGTTGTGCTCAACCTGAACAGCTGATCGAAAAGACTTATGCCGTTTATAATATAATGCAACGCCGCTTTGTTAGATGGCGGCTGCAAATATTTGTTAAATTTTGCATTTAAAATGCGATAAAGGAATGAAATACAGGAATTAAATTAAATTACTAATTTCATCAAACATATGTATGTATATCATGCTGTCTATTTGTATTATATATTACATATTTAATTCACTATTGCGTTTAAACGTTTTTTGAGCACATGGCGGCTCAGCGTTAAAATAAAAATACTATAGGCGCAGGTCTTTCTTTTTATTGCAGTGTTGTTCAAACACAGAATATTTATTTTAGGGAGCAAATTTAATTGTAAAAATGGAAGATTCCTGGGCTGCGGACTTCATTAAATATTCTGTGTTATACATACACTTTAGCTAAACTAATTAATTTAGCCAATCTAAGTTAGTTTATTTGTTGCTCTTTCGTTCGTTTTCAATTGCTTACGTTCATCAGCTGTTCATTTTGCAGTACATCCATCAATCCGTTTCTAAGAAGTAACTGTTGGGGCCAGCAGCTGCCAACAGTTTCACAACAGTTGAGCTCAACAGCTACGTCTTATGAATGCGACCATTGACACAATATTTTTTTGAAAATAGCAATGTGAACAGTAGACTAGTAGGTCGCTTTTATTTAGCATATATATGTGCGTTGTCTTAAATATGAGGTTTGCTGCCATAAATGGGGTCTTAATTTTTTAGCTCGATGCGGCGGTACCTATTGATGCCTAGTGGGACCTAAAGTACCTAAAGTACACAGTGGGGATTTTGTAAAAAAAATAGAAATAATTCTGCAGTTTCTAAACGAGCAGTCTGATTGTTAGGAAATTTCAGACAGCATTTGGGGAGATATGACAAAACTTAAGTTTGCAACTTCGGCTATATATCTTTAAAGGGAGCCAAGCTGAAATTTTTGATCAGATAAAAAAGATTTTTTTAGGTAGATATTTTTCGATCCAAGAACTAAATAAAGTCTTCAACATTTATTGGTTTTTGCTTACAGTTTAGGAAATATTTGAGAAGAAAATTTTAATTTTGTTTTTTTTACCAACCTTGCTTGGTCCACTTTTCTGTTAATGGAGAAGTCAAATTTTGTTCGATTTAGAAAAAGCAAATTTTTTTGGATGAAAGTCCTCGTTTAGGTGGAAAACTATGCACAGAAAGTAAGAACAAAGAGAGTTTGCTTTTGAGTTCCCGGAAATTTCCAAAAAAAATTTGCATAATCCCAAAAATGGAATTTTTTTTTGTATTTTTGCTGTATTCTTCTTAGTTTTCGCCGGGCGCAGATACAATTTTTGAAAATATTTAATAACATTTTTTTCTTAAGGTGGCACAATAAACTTTTTGGATACAGCTTTGGAATTTGACAAAAAAGCTTTAAATTTTATATTTATATGATAGTATTATGTTTTGCGATCACTTAGATTAAAATGTAATGTGCTTGAAAAAAGTTTTAGGGATATAACACTTTAGGCCAGGTATTTATTGAAAAGTGTATGTAAAAAACTTCTGCTTGGATGGGAAAATATTTATGCGAAAAAATTATTTTTGTTGCATTTACGCTGGGCGGTGAGCTGTGGGCGGCGGTTGTGGCAGATTTTAGTGAAATTAAATTTTTTCTTAATTAAAACAATGATCTAGGACCACTCCCATCCTTTTTTCACAAAAAAGTATTCAACTATCCCACTGTGCATCATTAATGATAACTCGTTTGCTCTAAGTCATATTGAAATAAATATTTCATATTTCATATTTAGTTATATTTTAATAGTTAGCAAAAGGAGATAGAAATTTATTACTACTATTTTCGGAACAATATGACTCCTAGTAATGTCTGGATTTTACAATAACAAGATATGTACGAGTGCATGTATACTATATACATACCCTCTAGTCAGCCTAGAACCATATGCCTCTATATCAACACTCTTTTTCTAGGGACAGTTGCATTAGTTGAAATGTCGACAACTTTCCTTTTATGCGCTAGTAGAGGTACATTAAAGACAACAGTTCTAGTGTATTTCTGGTGACATTGTCAACGAATGCATCAATAGTTTGTTTTTCTTTTTTATTATGTTTTTCAATAATGTTAAAAAATTACATATGGGCATTTCCCCCGAATGGTCTACCAGTATGGAAAAATTAAATGTTGATTATCATCGTGTTTTATTGTTTTTAATTATAAACAAGTCTATGTTTATATAAGAGAATGCTTTAGTAGCATATTTCAGCTGTTTTACTTGAGAAAATTGGGCTGGAAGCTGCAAAATTTTATATTTTCTTTTTAAGCTACTTCTAAAGACATTTTCTTTTATAACTATTTTACATTCAAAAAATATGTTATGTTTGCACTATTTCTGCAAAATCTCTCTATAACAATCAAATTAGAAGAGAAAAGTGTAAGGAGAACAAAAAAAGTTCGAAAATGGGAAGAGACATTGTGATAATAATAAAAAAACATATGCAAAAATCGTACGTTCGTGACCCTTACATTCGCGACCGGTAATTAAGCTAATTAAACAAAAACCAATAAAGATATGGTATTGTGTAAATACTGGTCAGCGACCTACATACATTAATACACTTTTAAAATAAATTAATCACTCTTCATTATTCTGTTCCATTTCGCAGAGTTCTACATTTCACTAATGTCACCCAAAGTTGACTTCTACGTTTGTAGCCACATTTTTATAACTATTAATATGAAAACTTAAACTCGATGAAATCCATCTTTTGCACTAAGCATAGAGCTTTCAAAATGCTATCAAATCGCAAAAAGAAATGCTTGCAAAAGTTTTGTTTTCTATTTTTTTTTGTACATCAAAAGCGTATGAACGTATGTTCGTGACCCACGGAAATGCCTATATGTATGTATGTGCTTAAGCTTGTTGCCCCAACCCTTATACACTTGTAGACGAGGTTCACTAAAATGTATTAGTGAATATTTAGTTCAAAAATAGTGCTAAGGTGTACTGGTAGATTTCAATAACAACCCTATGTTATATGTCAATACGCTATTATATTGGCTAGATACACCTAGTCAGAAGTATTATTGACACTGTCACTAGTAAATCGCTACTATTTCACTATTGACATCGAGCAAGGAAATATCAATATTGTAGACTAGAGCCTCTAAAATTTACTAGTGAATCTTTGGTGTCCATGTCTCCATGTGGTCCCAATAGAACTAGTTACTCAGCAGTGCTACAGTCTGTTGGTAGATTCTCAATGACAAGCTAATGAGAAATGTCAATAGATGATTCCATTGGCTGGGGTGCACCTGGTCAGTAGTACTTCTGACAATAGGTCTCATCCATAAAAACGAGTAAAAGCGGTGAGTTGAGTCAGGTGAGCAATTGCTCGTAAGTCGAGTTCGAACAAACAGCAACAGCTTTTGCTCAATTTCGTATGGATAAAAATGAGTTCCAACCAATTGCAATTACTTGAGCAAAGGAAGATCAAACGTCTAATGGTTGTTAAAGTACAAACATGTCGTCAAGTGAAAGTGAAGTATAAGTAGAATCAAATAATAATAACACAATACAAACAAACGACATTTCTAAATGTTTAGTAGAAAAAATCAGGGACCGAAAATAATTGTTATTTTTTTATTTAAAATGAAATAGTTACTGTAAAATGAGTTTTAATTGGTTTGGTTTATTTTTAATCATTATCGTCAGATATATTTTATTTTGGTTATTGTAATCAATTTAAGTGAGAAATATTTTTTTTTTGGTTACGAATAACAATTATAGCAAACAAAAATTTTTTGGCTACCAATAACTATTATCTAAAGAATTTAAGTTATTTAGTTATTGCTGCCTAAAGTACGCTATTTTAGATGTAAAAGAATTATTTGTAAGGGGTATGCAGGATAAGAAATTTAAATATATTTGGCAAAGCTGACAAAACGGGCAGTTTCATAATAAATATTTATCAATTTCATAAATGTAATAATTCAGATGTTTAAACTAGTTATTTTGTTTTATACTTTTCTTTTCGACAAAATGTACAATTATGATCAAAGAAAAAAAGAGAAAAAGGAGAAAAATTTCTACTTAAACCATTATTTATTAGAAAAAATATAATAATTCGTAGGGAATTAAAATAATGGAAAATATCTTCAAAAACTGATTATGAAGACCGGAAGAAAGGCAATAACTCCAGAATAGGCTTACAACATGTGTATATGTAAATCGAGAAACCTTGCAAAAATGTGATTATCTTTAAAATAAAATAAACGTTGATTTTATGAATCATTCGCAAATAATTTTTTAATTAAAAAAATTTAAAATTTAAAATTTAAAACTCGCAAAAATTACGACAATTCGCAAGAACTTGGTAACACCAAAAATATATCCAAAATTCGCAAAACTTACTGAAATTCGTAAATAGTTCCTAAAGCCCTAAACTTTTAAAAGAGCTCGAAAAAATTTTGTTTTACATATTGGATACAGATGGAACTCGTTCAATAATTTTCAACTATAAGGCAGGCTCAACAAAATTTGAGTAAGAGCTCACAAAAGAAAGCAAAAGCTTGTTTTTATGCATATGAAAATGAGCACAAGCTCATATAACTTAGTTCAAACTGAGCAAGACGAGATCAAACGTAAGCAGTGAGTAAAATCAAATACATCAAATTTTATTATGCATACGACAAGCACCTTTTACTCAAACAATCAAGTCCGAGCTCAAGCTCACGTTTTATGCATGAGACCCAATTGCATCAGTAAATCGCTACAATTTCACTATTCTCATTTTCTGCAGGGTATATATATACACAGCCCGATAAAACTTTACACAATGCACACATGTATGTATGTAATTCCATTTTATGTACGTCAAGTATAGAAAATTTTTTAAATTAATATACATACTTAAGCATATAAGTCACCCACCATAGTTGCTTCTTTATCAATTGAATTTCTACTTTAACTTCAATTTAACTTTATAGATATTTGATTTATGTGTTTCTTTTCTCTGTTAAGTTTTTGTCAAGACTTTTATAACTCCATTGATATACTTCATCAGTCTCTGTTTCATTATTATTTATTTGGTTGAAGACAATTTTCACTATTTTGGCATTATCGATGTTTCAAATACTTTTTGTGTGTAATAAAATAAAATTTCTTATTCGCTGCGGGCTTAAGGGATGCGACTGATGCCAATCATTTCATTTTCATGTTTTATTTGTTCCAAAGCAAATATTGTTTAGTAGAAAAAATAAACATGATGGCAAATGTCATTGTGGTTTTTATTTGATGATAAGGAAGTGACAGAATGAGGAGTGAATATATTATAATGTTTCTTGTTGGTTACAGAGTAAATTTTCTTTTGCTGAATTTTCGATTTTTAAATATAATTTTTTTCCCGAAATCGTAAATTTTATGCCTCCTTTATACACATGATAAATTTTTTTCTATTAACACCGTGATTTGGAAAAACACAAATAATAAATTTAAAACTTAATTGTGTCAATATTTTCTTTAATGCAATTTTTCAACAAAAATTTTATACACTCAATTACATTTTTAGTTAAACTTTTAATCAATTATATTTTTTGATAAAAATTTATTTGGCTTAATTAGATTTAATTTTTAAATTTTTATGCACTCAATTAAATTTCTAATTAAACTTTTAATCAAATATATTTTTTGATAAACATTTAATTGGCTTAATTAAATTTTTAATTGATTATGTAAAACAATAAAAATGTTTTATTTTCAATTAAAGGCATTAATAGGAAACATATTTTTTCTGTGTATGTACCTTGTTTGTGTATTTATTAGTGTTGTTAATATATTCGTGGTTTATATTTATTCGAATGAAATTTCATAATGACCCTTAAGAAAAAATTTATAGCTACGCCAATTAATAATAGATAATTAGAGAAGGTGCCTTATGTGATTTATTTCGGTTTTTTATATAAAAATAGAATCTTCTGTGATTTTGCTCGAATCTAGCAAGAACCTGAAATTGTCGAATAACCAAAACAGAAAAAGTCCAAAAATACAACTTTCACCCTTTTTACCCCCTAAAAACATCCTGTTTTTTATCTGAACCATATGCTGCAGTGATATACACTGTAGTGCAGTGTTATACACTGTAATGCTCAGTAATATTCAAGCCTCCAAGTTTCAAGCCTTATAATTATGTAGGATCTAACGGTATTATACTGAATTACAGAAATCATCGAATCTCATATCCCCTAGGCTATACCAGACTCATATTACAAGCTTATAGAGGGGAGCGAGGGAAGAGGTATTTATTCCAAGGGATGGTAAAAGCTCTCCTCTCACAGGGCCATATTTCTCGAAATTTAGAATTGTTGCTATAAAGGGTGATTATATTTGAGATTAAGATGTATAAATTATCAGGATCCTTCTAAGATCGCTGTGCATAGTTTAATCATTGAATTCGAGGCTCTAGATGCTGTTGCTTACAATACACCAAAACAATATGCTCGTAGTACCCGTATTGATGGAAACATAGCTGTTGTACAACAAAGCAAAGAAACGCCGTCACCGTGTATTCTGCGTCATTGCCCAGGACCAGTGTTGTGAACTCGGTGCTTTTCGCACCGTTTTTAGTGCTTTTTGAAAATTTCGACGCGAAAAATTTAAATTAATTTCGGTGCTTTTTGTTTCGAGTCGGTGGCACTAAACCAAAAATTCGAAGAAAAATTTCCTAATCTATTTTTCTTTCGAGGAAATCTATATATATATAAAAAAATAAGCTCTGAACTTAAATGGAGCATTTAAAAAAATTCTACTAAGATTGTGCAAGACATGGTTGAAGGAATAAGCGCCAAAACTTAACATTTAAAGCACAATTATTATAAAAAATGTTTTGCCACACAACAAAGAAGACAGAATAGAAGTATTTTCCCAAGTATAGTGTAACATCGACATTTTGTCTAGTCTAGGAAAAATATTGACTAAACTATCGAGTTTTTAGTTGATATGAGCTCGTTTGAAGCATTATCAAAAGTTGCATTCCCATCAAACTTCTGTCAGTTCCATATTTAAACGCAGAAGTTGATCGCGTTTTTTTTCTTTGACTTTATTTTTACACTTGGTTCACGCTTTGTTGGTTATTTATAACAAGGAATGTTTTTCTAAAATATTAATAAGTAATTACATATGAATATATTTTTAACTTGATAAACTTGCAAATCACTTTTTTAATTATTAACATTGTTATTTATATTTGGTTTGCTGCACAACACTTTTAAAACCTTTTTTATTTCGATCATAATTTATTATCTTTTTCACATAGTTCAGTCTCAGCCGAAATAATGTTTTCACAGCATAATATAATAAAATCCAAATTTTATTTAAAAATTTTTTAACTACTAAGACCATCGAGTTCAAAATCAGCTATTAACCTCAGAGACAATTATCTATTATTTCTAATTTGATTGAATTCGAAAAATACGTTTATTTCCTGACGAAAAATTATTGAAACTAAATTTTTTTATAATAAATTCAAAAGGCTTCGGCAAACTGATTTGCGAATTCACTGATTCTTATACAATAAAAATGTGTATCGGATGTCTCAAATTTATAGTTTTAAAAATCTTATGCAAAGTCAACCGATTATTATATTTTTATATGCATATTTGTGTATAACATTTTTTTTAATATATTATAATAATTAAAAATTTAGTGCTTTTTTACTTAAATTACGAGCTTTTTTAGTGGTTTCAGTGCTTTTTCAAATTTAAAAGTTGACAACGCTGCCCAAGACTAAGAAGACGGAGAGAGAGAGAGAGAGAGAGAATGACCGCCATGGGCTCTCTTGAGTTGTGATAACTTTCTGATGTTGCCAGGAAATACGTAGTAAGAAAATGAACCCGAAATGACTCCGCCAACTGCTGCCACCAACTAGGGTTAGGGATTTCCCGGACTTTTGCACTTCCCGAGAAAAGGGGATGAAAAAATTGCGTTCCCGGGAATTAATGGGATACCCGAGAAAGGCTAATTTTCTAAATTAAGTATATTTATTAAATAAAGGTTGGTGAAATGTCGATTGTTTTATTAGCGTAAGCATTCTTTTTAAATAAATACAAAAGCACTTCTAAGATAAATTTGTAAAAAATGTTCAGTCAATTCAAGCAAATAGAATATACATACATAGCTATTACACAGTATTATCGCAATTAGTAAAAAAAATTATAATAAAACTTCCACATTATTTTATTTAGAATTTTTAGTTTCTTGTTTCCCATTATTGTTGAAAAAATTCCAGGAGTGTTCTTATCGTAACGAATTTTAAATACTCTGAGCCACAGTCTATCTAAATATTTTTAATTTTAATAATTTTATTTCTCCTAAGATATTTCCTTCAGGGGTTTCTACTTATAATACATTTAAGTATTGTCAACTCGGAGTTTTTAAAGCTTTTATTTGATCATTGCAATTATTGATAATTATACAAAGTATTCCACTTTCTTATGGTATAGTGATCAAAAGATAGTCTTTAAGTCTGTTTCAGACTCTAATATAAGTGATAATTAATATTTGTGACGAAAATGTATCCCTGATGTTATTTCTCTTTCAAAAAACTCAACAAAAACAACTCAATATGTCAGAGTTTCATTTTCTATAAAAGTATTAATACTTGTATCATAGTTTTAAACGGCCCTTAGTAAATACATCTCGCATGTAGTTTTCGAATAGAACAATAATTTTTCTTGTACACAGAAAAAAATGATTTGTAAATACAATTAATTTTTTTGTTATATCAATTAAATAATTAACTGATTTTGAACCTACAACGATTTTTGTAAATACAATTAACGAAATTGTAAGTTAAAGAAAAATCTGAAAAATATTTCCATATTTTGTTAAAATTTTTTTATTTTTTCAACATTCATTTTGTTAGATTTCAAAGTTTTTTTAAATTAAAGCTATTGTTATATCAACAATTTGAATTGTTGAATATCCGCACAAATTTTGATTATCATAATTGTTATATTAACAATACTATTTTTATTCACAATCACAATCCTCGAAACGATTTTTTGCTTGTCTGCTAAAAACACTAAATGTCTTTGGGCGGAATTGAACCCACAAACTCAGAGATAATTAACTGACTTGCTTACCTCTCAGGTAAAGAGCAACACTTAATTAGATACAAAAAAAATGAATACACACAAAACATTCTTTCTTGTTTTTTCTACATGTGCGCACTCGTTATGATATAATTTAACAAATAATTTTGTTGAGTAATTTAATTGACTACAAAAATTTAAATTTGTTATATTAACAATTATGATTGTTAATTTTTAAATTAAATGTTAAAAATTTTTTTTGCTGATTGCATTTCGATGACATTTTTTTCTGTGTAGTTAGACGAAATATGAAATTTCCGTATAAATTCTGTATTTTTAAACTTATTTGCTGGTATTTCAGCGTTGTCTATATGCATTTCATTGTAGGTGTAACAAATCATCAGTAGACTTCAACCACTCATTTTGAACAGTTACAAACCTCTTATTTTATGCACAGACTTTCAAAAACTATTTGAGAATTCACAAATAATAATATTTTTGAAAGTCAGCAAAAATTTAATGGTTATTTTACTGCTTGTTTACCGGTGTCGAACAAATCATTTCTTTCTTACAGTTACAATTGAAATAAAAACAAAACCTTAGAATTTTATTTAAATGCGATTGTTGCAATGAAAAATTTCCTTCGACATCGATTAACAGATTTTAAATATCAGTATCAACTTTAAAAGATAACTTAAGCAATTCAAGCGAACTTTTGTAATAAAAAAACATGAAAATTTTGATATTAAATTAAAAAAAATATTACTAATATATAGACAAAAGTCTATATATTTATATATATAGACAAAAGTCTACATATATTTATTAATTAACGTGTACTTTTAATTTCCCGTTTTCCCGGGAAAATCTAAAAAACTACCAAGAACCCTTACCTTACCTTACCTTAGCTTTGTGAGTATAGCATATATTATTTTATATTATATATTTTATTGATTCTTTATTTCCATATGCAAGACGAATTGGAAATAAATCCATTGTCTCAAAAATGTACCTTGTAGTTTTGAAACACAAAACTCAACCTTTAAGAATACGCTGCCCCTTTTTCGATTGCTATAAACAAAAACCCTGGTCCCACTTGTAAAAAACCATTTTGTGGAATAGGAATTCTTTGGTATGGGGTAAGAATTTAAAAAATTCTAAATGAAACTTAGAATAAGCAAAACTCCCTTTTTTATTGCTCAATCAAACACAATGTTTATATGCATTATTAAACTGCTTTTTTTAAGAAGTTATTCATAAGAAATGTATTATCTGCTAAAATATCATTGCAGCCAGTTCTTTTGTTTGTTCTCCTTCTTATTATTATTTTTTTCTTTTTCATCAGTTCGAAAAGTACAATGTTTGATATTGAATTTTCAGTTTGTACTCGTATTTTTGTAATGAGTTAATAAAATTAAAAGTTGCAAAATGTCACGTGCTCACGATTTATTAAATTTTATTATATATTTGATAATATTCCTCATTGCCAAGCTTTGTTAAGGTCAAAGGAAAATTGTTAACTAGAAATCATAAGAAAATTGTTTGGTAATGAAATGTGATACTAACACGTCAATGCGGCGAAATACTTGGAATCAATTTAAAAGTAAAAAATGAAAGGTTTAATTTACAATTTCTCCTGTTTAATTTTAAATTTGCCTGTTCACTCGACACGCGAAGGTCAAGTGTGTATTAATTGGCTTAGGAGCCTTCTAAGGACATAAGTTTAATGCAAAAAAATACAATTAATTTTATACAACTTTATTTAATTAAACTTGTTGACATTTTTAATTTAAAATCTTGGTATGGGACTATAACAACTGGTGTTAACCGAGTCATTTGCAGCTGTTGAGCAAAAAAAAATCACTAGTTTCGAAGTTGGTTGACAAAAAATACTTTTATAGTGAGTTTACATTTGAGCAAAGTCTAGCATACAAACGAAAATCTACTTCATCACTAGGTTTTTTCCAAATCTACTTAAAATCTAGCAGGACATAGTGATGCTATCAGTTTTTTTTTTCAAATGTTGCAGTAAAAAGTTAGGCTGTTTGGTTATTGTTTTGGAAAATGTTTATTTAATTGGTTTTGTTTTCGATAAAAAAAATTGGTATAAACGATATTTATTTTCATAAAAATGTTAATTAAAATCTACTAAATTTTATGCAATTGTAAATGCCCCTTTACTTTAATCACTAAATTTAAAGTTTCCGAGACAGCAGTAATGATTAAAAAGCTCATGTCTTCTTTAACTTTGTAGAGCAGGTAATATTTCCAGCCAAGCTTAACATTAGCCTGTCTAAGATCTCTCCAAAACCTTCGACCAAATATACTAATTTCTACATATCAAAATTAATTTTTTTTCAGAAGACCCTTTATCTGCATGAAATATGAAGATGACTAGTGTTCCCGCCATTTCCATTAATTTTAATAATATGCATACATAATAATTAAGTTAACTACTGAAGTCTTATTGGAGTGGATACATCAAACTTTGCTAAAAGCTTTTTGGCAATGAAAGCTCAGTTTAAGCATAAAAAAATAATATATTATCATAAATATTGAAACAAATGAGGTTCTAAACTAACCAAAATTAATAGCTATAGGCTTGTAGCAAAAATTAAATAAATATAATTAATAAAAAACAAACTAAAAAGTTCGTCTTAAGTGTAATAAAAATTAGCATATTAAATGGCAGGATTGTTGGAAATTTAAAGATGGTGAAATTGAGCTTTCATTGCAAAAAAAAAACTTTCAGCAAATTGAAATACGATGAATCAACCAAATTCACATATTCCATTTAATACAACGACTGAGTATATAAAGCAGAGATCTTTATCACCTGACACCACACGCAGTAGACCAAACACCAAAGAACGCTGATAATGAAGGTGTAGTGACCTTCGAAAACAGTTAGTTATTCAGTTCTACTACGTGTTTATCAGAATATTTACAATTAACTTTGTTGTTATTTGTTCATTATTAACCATCACATGTAATTTGGCTTACAAAGCGATACGAACTTTATCCTAATCAAATCAAATGCAGTTCGAACAATGATAATAAAAGTTAATTTAATTTAATAGTTAAAACTTTTAGTTACAAAAATTTGTGTAGAAACCCCTTCTTTAACAATTAAGATCAATTGTTGAAAAACTTTTGCCATTCGCTCTCATTTTAAAGTCTTAAATTTAATTTATTTACGGCTGGATAAATTGAAATAAATCCAAAATTTTGTTTACATATCGTGAAGAATTTTATTTAAAATTCAAATATATTTTTTTGAAAACTTTGGCTGTGCTACTATTGGAAATACTTACGAATTCGGGAACCTAGTCGAGGTTCAAATACAAAATTTTAAAATTCAAAGCCAAATATTTTTAAAGCTTTATATCTTTACAAAAAAATCTGTAATAATCTAAAAACCTTCCAACGAACTTAAAGCTTTTGAAATCAAATAATATATTTATGATGCCATCCAGGTTTTTCATTCCCGAGATGGTCAACTTTAACACCCTCTAGCTCAACGTGTGCTTAAACAGGGTGGTTAAAATTTTAATATTTTTAAAGCCTAGTTCTTTTTTTATGTTTCATTCATACATAATTTTTTAAATTGTTACCAATGTATGGTACAAGAACGTGCACGACTGACTCCCGCATATCGTTACTCCTAAAATTTTAATTTGAACTATAATTTCGGTTGGTGCGTATCGAAAACTCATAACTTCTTCCAAATTTAAAGTATTAAGCTCTCTCTCTATAATATCATATCAGTCATTGTAAGCACACGTCTGCCTTGTGTTCTTAATTATGGAAAAAGTCTGAGTCACGTGCATTTTTTCTTCGAAATATAAAACAAATTTTAAAAACTTCAATAAATATTTTGTAAATATTATATATTTTCATATTAACCGAGACTAGAACAGCTTTAAATTAAAATATTGCATAATAAAAAATGTTTTATGATTTGTTCGACCGAAAAAATATATGACTTTGCATATATGTATGTATGTATGTATGTATGCATGTATGTATGTATGTATGCATGCATGTATATCACCAAAAATTATGACTGCAATGTTGCAAACATTTTTTATTATATCTGAAAATTAAAATAAGTGACAACCACTTATTATTTAATTCAGGTTTTTTGAGTTACGACTCTATTGCTGTCATCCATCTTGCAGACAACTTTCGTAAACCCAGCTGATAATTTAAAATCAAAACCACACTGCCTATGGCATCAAAACTCTCATGCACTTTTACTCTTTGATTGCCCACTACCATATCTTGGATTTGTTCGATTTTTTCGATTGTACTGACCTTGATTGGCTGTCCAGAACGTTCAGGGTCATTTGTACTTTGTGCCACAACAACGAAAGTCAGTAAACCACGTTTTACCATTTAAATCGATGGTGCAGAGTCCTCATAGTATTTATCGAGCTTTTTCTTGGTTTGCTTGATGGGTTTTTTTCCGCAAAAACTAATGTTTAGTGAGCACAGGATATTCACTTTTTTCTATTTTTAGAAAAATACACGAGTTTGTATGTATTGAACAGCTGTTAAACACAAAGTAAATGACGACACTTGCTCAAAATTTGACAGTAGTCTATTAACAGGTGGTACGTGATGGGAACAGTGTTGCATTTCATATAACTACGAGTGAAGTTCGAAAAATCAAGGACTCATTGAACTGCCTCGTCTCACAAATCCACTATTAAGGATGACTATCAGGTTCTTTCACAAAGGACTACCAGAAATTCTGGGAGTCAGCAATCTAAGCGATGGCATTCGCAAAGGCTTACCATTTCTAAAAAGAATTTGAAACATATGCAAGATCTAAAATCTTTGCTTCCAGCATACTGTAATTTCTTCCATGATAGTATAGTTAGTTAAGAGCTGATTATCTTATTTTTGTTATCAACTCATTCTCTCACAATAGACGCAATTGGGCCTTCGAGTTGTGGTGAGGTACAGCACAACCCTTCCTAACCTTCTCTCTCTCAATAAATAAAAATATTTTTCTTGTTGTCTTTTTTTCAATAAGTATTAGCAAGGATAAAAATAATAATATATTGTTCAATTAAATTATTTTGATTTCTGGTTTTCTGAAACAAAATAACGTATCATCAACTTTTTAAACTATATGAAAAAACGAAAGCTAAAATAAAACTATAGTTCTTATTAATAATTATTAATAAGAAAAACCAGAATTCAAAATAATGTAAGACACATAACACCAAGCTTACTCTGATAAACGGATAATTTTTACCCAAAATGATTTTTTCTTGTTTTATTTATATCATGATTTAAAAATGTTTACTTAATATCTCTAATAGTTTCCATGAAAAGTGATGTTACGTCATTTTGCATTTAAGGTGACAATATGTATATATGACGCTCAAAATAAAAAGGATCCTAAGGGTAAAAGCCGGTTTTGTTCAGGAGAGCCATTGTAAAGATTTAAATACGTGTATTTTTGGTGTACTTCAATTTCATAAAACGCGCATATCTCTGGAATTGAACACTTTTGGGGCATGGGATCGGTCTCATTCTATGCTCAGATGTTGTCCACATCAAAAAAAGTGAAATTTGATTTTTTTTACCTTAGGTCCCTTTCTCTACGCTCTGTCACATATACAATACACGTCTCACAGACGATTTTCTTATTCGTTTAATATCAAGTACTTTTTCATTAATATTAAAAAAATGAATTATTTAAACAATTCAGCCTGCCATTAAAATAAAGAATTTCACCTATTCGCTTGACTTGCATACATGTACGAGTATTCATACTTCCTACTACCTTTTTCTTGTTTACAACATTTTCAAAATATCTCTATAAGAGATGTTGACATTGCAAATATTGGTTCAATAACCCACACACTCACACACATACCCACACACAAATAAGCGCTACAGGAGATATTAAAAGTTAAACCAATACTTACGTAAGCACAATCGATGCTCCACTCCGTTCCATTCCGCTTTCACTCTGCCCACACTACGCCTTTGAAAAGTTTTCATGGCTTTTTATTTTATACAACAATTCAACCCTCTGAATGTGCAAATGTGTATTAACTTTGTAATATCTTTTTGATTTATTTTAATTCATATTTTTTACTTTTGCAAAGGGAAAGATAGAAATAATTTTTATTTACCTTTTCAGTCTTTCATGTCTTTGTGCTAAATGTGAGCTATAGGGAAATATTGCAATGTTATTTTCAATATGAAACTGTTTACCTGTAGACTAGGTTTAACCCAGCTAGCATTTGGGTGGTGAATTTTTTGAAGAAATCTCTTACATGATTCTCCTCAGATCATTTTTGATGACTAAAAACTGATCTATCCCTTGGGTGATTGAAAACTCACTTGTGATTCATCTATATGATCAAACAATGATTTCTTGAAAATAGATTAACAAACTGAAAAGAAACTTAAAAGAGGTGATTTCTCACAACGGATTATTTTTCCCATCAAGGTGATTCCGAAATGATACGATTATGATACAAAATTCTAGCTTAAATTAAACACATTTTGAAAAACTATATGTGTTTATATTTATATGTATGTAACCAGTCAGCATGTGTAAGATTATTTCACTAAAATGAGTCTTTTTCGACAGGCTTAAATGACCAAAAACTGATTTATCAGTTCTGCGCTTGAAATAAAACTCAAAAAAGTTTCCAGAAATACTTACAAAGTAATTTGTTTAAAAATCAAAAACTAACATCAAGCTCGCAGAGTAAAATCAAAAAATTAAAAAGTGTATTAAATTTGTGAGGTGAATTTATTTGGGTGATAATTTTCTCTTGTATGATTCTTCTCTGATTTATCACTTGGGTGATTGAAAATGAATTTACTTAATACTTTTCATGTATGATCAAATAATTTTTTCTTGAAAATAGAGAAACAAATTAAAATACTACCAGAAAATTACTCATATATAAACCAGCAAATGATAAATGATTCTGTGGTATGATTCATTTGTAGGGTACCATTTTCCCACAACGGGAGTATAATTTTTGATCGAAAAATTAGCTCATATCCGGTTATTTTTCCAGTCAAGCTGATTGGGAAAGATTCGATTATAATAAAAAATGCTAGGTGGGTTGAAATTTATATTGAGTTTTATTTTTAAATATGTGTTTGTTTTCACAGGTTGTATGTATATCGAGCAATAACCGCTGAAAAAGCTTAAGCGACACATTTCTAGAACTTTATTTTTTGGACGAAAATCGACCACCCAGTGAAAAAAATGGAAGTCATTCTAGTGGAACTACATTTTCATTGCATCCAAAAAATCGATATTTTTAATTTGCCGAGAGTGAGCAAAAAACCATCTTGAAGCTTATTTTAGTCACACAAAACCTTGTAACTCCTCCATAGTGTTAGAAAATACTCACCAGAATTTAAAAAAAAATAATTTTTTTAAAGAAATTTATGAACTATTTTAGTCTAAAATTTAAAAGTTATTTGCTTAAATTTACATGAAAACACTGTTTCGGGCTTAAAACGAAACGAATTGTTAAAAAAAGCAAGTATTTACCATTTTTTCTAGATAAAAATATTATTATAGAAAACAAAAAAAGGAATTTTCCTTAATATCGTTTCCAATTCAGTGACCAAGTATCGAAAAAGAGAACTTCTTGCAATGACAACCCTATGTAAAAATCATTAGATCGGATCGAAATTTGCACTACTTTCAGATCGCAAACTCTACATTTTCAAGACTGTTTTGGAGTCTCTTTTTTACTGGGCACTTTATGATCGCATTATCTATTTGGCCAAAAAATTAAGTTCGAAAATTATGTCACTTAAGATTTTTTTGGCGGTTATGCCACGATATGTAAATTTCAAATTTAACTTAAAATGAGCTTGAACAATAGTTATTAGATTTGGGGGAATGTCATATATTTAAATCAATATAAGCCAAACTTATTTCATCTACAAATATGTTTGCTTTGCATAAAGGATCTAAAGATTTTAAATAACATTTATATTGAAACATTAAGGCCTGTCCCACAATCTCGACAAATTTCGTGTTGCCGCACACTTACATATAAAAGAACATATAAAGGACATTCCCTTAATGTGTACATTGCACATATTCTATTTAAGGGGAATTTGGGGTTTCAATCGAATTCTTGTTCACGGGCCTCATCTAAAAAACTTTTTGTTGTCGCGGAACAAGGTATACTCAGCTCAATTCGCTTTAAGAAATTTATACTTGAAATGTCAGAAAAATGTACTGAAAAATGTGTCTAAATATTCCAGGTATATTCAAATTACAAGCGGCAAAAATAAACACCTGATCCCTTGAGACCACCTAGTATAGGTTCGCCTTGGAATTCTAGTATGTATGCATGTAGGTTGAATTAAATATATCAAAAGGTTAGAAGAAAAATATTTTTTTATTTTTATTAAAAATTTTATTATAAAAAAATTGCAAAGATGTTTAAAAATACACGCCTTTTATTTGAGCATGTAAAGCCAAATTTAAAGGTATCTTCAAAATATTATCTCGCTTTTTAAACTGCCCACCCACTTGTAAAATAATTATAAATTTTTTCATATTGTACAATAGTATTGTCAATATGTATGTCACGCTTTAAGCTTTACTTCACATTCTGTCAAAATAATTGAAATGGCAATAAATTGTGTGATAGTGATGGAAATAACAGTAAGTGCAGAGTCTGGGGTAAGCAGTGAGACGTAAAGTTCCCACTAATAGGGGGCTGCCATACGTCCTGGTTTTCCAGAATTTGTCGAAGATTTCGACAAATTGTCCTGATGTCCTCGTTCACTCTTAAATTGTCCTGGTTTTTTTACAAGGAAATTTTAATAGTAACTACAATAAATTTATGTGAGAGCTGCTTTGATTCAATTTTTGTTTCAACTAAGGCCCTTATTATTTGCAACTTTCGATCTTCGACTCTAGTCGAAAGTACTGATCGAACGAATTTTCATTTGGTATTATGACAAGCATTCAAAAAAGAATGTCCTTATTGTAAATATCACTCAAAATTATTTTTAAAATTTTCAACAACTATACCCAAAAAAAAATTTTTTTCAACGGAAGCTAGATTCTGTTCGATTGGTCAACGAAATTTGAGATGCTCATAATATGAATTAAACATTCGATTTTCGTATATAAGGTTCTGTTGTACGTTCGTCTGTTTTTTGTATGAGTGTTCTGGTTGATGAACTCATACTTCTGGCAATCCTAAACTAATATTTAGTTGTTTATATGTGAAGACTTCGCGACTCGTTATACATACATAAATACATACACACATACATATGTAATATATAAATTAAAAAGTAACATTAAAAAAAGTATTGAAAATGAAAACAAAGGCTTTTATTATTTTTAAAATCAAGGCTTTATATCAAGGCGAACCCCTCCCAATAAGCACTCACAAAATTTTAATTCAAGTACTTGAAATTGAACTGAAAACAAAGTTCAATTCAAGCATTTTTCAAAGTTATTTTCAAGTTTGAAAATATTCGTTATTTTAAAGAACGTATACACTTATTCATTTGCCAAAAATAGGTTGTAGGTCTACAATAAAAATAAAATATATATGGACAATAATACTGCATCGTGCCTGATACAAGTCTAGTTTGTGTTTTTTTTTTAAATTAGCTGAGAATGCATATGATAAACTATTTACTATTTATTTTGTAACAATATAATTATATATACTTGTATTTAATAGGCATTACTAATGCTTATCATTAGTGCCCTTCCATAAAAATAATATTCAGTTTTGTTCTAATTAACAATATTTGACATTAGATTTGTTAACAATTTGTCCTTTTTTAAGCCTACTCATTAAATATATTCCCTTATTAATTTATAACATATAATCCTTTGACATTGATTTTTTTGGAGCAACACAGCTGTGGCCTTCTATATATTATAATCGTATCAGCTATAAATTTGTTTTTGTTTTTAGGAAAGTTTTGTTTGGAAACATTATCTGCCACATAAAATGGCAACAAAAATATTAAACAAGAAATCCCATTGACGAAAATGATTAGCATGACTTGAAAACTTGTTGTTGGTTATCAGTGTATGTTTATTTTTGTGGGATGTTATACACAAATACATACTTTTATAAGCATGCTTTGTGCACACCTGCATATGTACGTATGTATGTATTCATTTATATATTTATACATATATTTTACTTAATTATATTCACACACTGGTTATTATTTATATGGATAAAATTTCTTTCTTACATGTACAAACATAAACTAACTTGTTGCCTTTAGCATTTATTTTGTTAATTTTCCAGAAACTTTCATACTCTCGTATCCCATCCTGCTACTTAACTAATTGAACTCATTATTATTACTCAGTCGGTAGCCAAAAGAACGTTAGTAAGAAAGTAAGGTTTGCTACGAGAAGAAAATACTGGGAACAAAAATAACATTTTATATCTTCATATAAATAATAATGAAAAATTGATATTTATAGAAATAAGTTCTTATTAAAACTCTACAAATAACAAAGAAAACTGTTTTTGTATTTATCAGCCATGTCACTGAGCTCAATTGCGTTCGGAAACGAAATTCAATCCGTATTTCGGTGCTTTGGAAAACGAAAGACGAAAAAAAATTTTGGAATGAAATCACTTTTAATTTCATGGACGGAATTAAAAATTTTTGCATGTTAAGGTAAAAAAAATATTTTTAACAATTTTTTTCCATAAAAAATACTATTTTTCATTTATTTCTTCAAAGCTGCATTACAATTAATTAGTTTTTATTTATTTATTATGTAAATATCTCAAGTCATTACAAAAATAAAATCAACAGAACCAAATGTACGGAATTGTATTCTTTAGTATTGCCATACCATTTTTGTATGTACTTTATCAAAATCTTCATGTTGGGAGCACACAGAACAAAAAATACAAGGCAAGATTAAAATATGCATACAAAAAAAATTTAAAACGCCTAATCATATGCCACATTATGCCTTACTACGAAATTATATTGCCATACTTACAAGATAAAAACGATTTTATAATTTCTTTCGGATTGATGAAAACGATCGGAATCTGTAGCACCAAAATGAACATTGCACGGAATGGTTAATACGGAATCAAACATACTAATGAAAACCAATTTCGTACCAGCGTTGCTACAACCAAAATATTTTCGTAACCAAAATACGAAAAAAAATAACCAAAGGCGACAAAAAAATAGTTCTCTTAAAAACTATAAGAAATCCTATTATATGTGTTACTAAAGTAGTTAATAATTACATATAAAATGCAAGATTTTATTACTTTTAAATCAAAAATGTGCAACGATTTTCGTTTGCCATGTTTGGTCAGAATCCACAATTGTGAGGGCATTCTTGCCCAATATCTTATTTACGTCCCTTTTCACAATGTATGGTTAAGAGTTAACGTGAACTTTAACTGGCAGTTCTCAATACAAAACTTGCCGTTAAATTCCCTGTTAGTTTTTAACCATACATTGTGAAAAGGTACGTTAGAGCACTCTTCTTGACTAAACTTAATCGCTTGAATTTTTTTTCCGTTTCAATTATCAATGCAGTGTTGCCATCCCTGCAAGTTTTCTTGCCTCTGTGATAACAGAGAATAGTTGAGGCATGAATTATCAACAAATTAAATGACTTCAACTAAATCAATTAAGGCGTCATTACCAACAGCCAACGAAGCATGTTTACTATGCGAGCTGCTATAAACTTTGTTGCATAAAAGTGCATGCAACCACATACCCACACCAATATACGATACACACATACACATACACTAATGCTACATTTTATACACGAGCTCAAATTATTAAATATCAGGCAAACTTGTTTATGTCTGCATTTAATTAATGTGTTAGTGGTAGAGTAGTGTTGTGGAAATAATTTTAAAGAGTCGCTTATAGAGCGGAAGAAATATTAAACTCATCACAGCTTATGCATGCGTGTGTTTGTCTCAAAACCGGGTGTGTGCGTGTGTGTTAATGTTTTGTGTATGTTTAAATAACTAAGATTAAAATATGAAACTTTAAGCAGATTGAGCTATTTATAACAACTATTTTTTCTAGGGTGGTGGAAATGTGGTGTTGTTGAGTAATTATAATTAGTAATACCCAAGGTGTTAATAAATTTGCCTCAATTTCTTGCAAAGATTTTCAAATTAGATTGCTCCATATATGTACATATGTTTAAGGAAAATAAAGGTTTTGTGATTATATATTAAAAATAAATATGATAAATTTCTTAATTTAGATTTACGATTCTGTGCGTAATTAAGGTAACCCATGCAATTTTTAAAGCAGTGTATGTACACACCAAAAAAAAATATTAATGTAAGTAAAATCAACATGCAAAAATTTTCATAGCAAATCATATCTTAAGGTACAATATGACGTGCCATAACCATAACCATAGAAAACACCCGTTCGAGCCAAACTTAATAGAAACAAATTGAATTTTGGTTTGGTTATGGTTTATCAACACAAAGATTTTCTAGAAAATTGTTACCGATATTTTTGTATCAAATTGTTATCGATAAATATAATAATATAAATAGATAACTATTATCGTTTAATACTTTATAAGAATTTTTATCAATATGTATTGTATTGTATGTTCATAAATTAATTTTATTCATCGATAGTTTCTTGTAATAATTGTCGATAGGAAAACGAAAATTTTATCAATAATTTTTTGACGTTAAATCATTGGCAATAAGTTTTCTATATACAAAGTGTCATAAATTTATTTTATATATAGAACTTTTAACAAGAAATTTTCTACAGAGAATAGTCAAGTTTTCGATATAAAATTGTCGATAAATAAATTTAGTGTAGCGATAAGTTGTCGCTGAAGACTTTCTATCGATATTATTTTTATAAAAAATTGTTATTGACAAGTTGTTTATATATAAAATTTTTAATGAAAAAGTTGTTATGGAAAGCTATTGCTCATAAGTTTTGCATAAAAACTTGATATCGATAGTTTTTTTTACAAAATCTTAGCAATAAGTTTTTATACAAAAATTTTTATCGCCTAAGTTTTTAAAAAAAATTGTTGTTTATAAATGTTCCATAATACACAGTCATTGAATTTTATTTAAAAAATTCTTGTTGATAACATTTCTTTATAGAGAATTGGCATCGATGAATTATCGACGGATAAGTTATATCGATAATTAAGAAAAATCGATACTGTAAATTGTTGTGGATATATTTTGCTTAAAATATTGCTATTGATGAGTTTTCGTTAAAGAATTGTTAACGATAACTCTTTTATTGTATAGTTTGATATATTAAATCAATATTAAAAATTTTGCTGTTATATACTGTTTAAGTCCCGTATTCAAAAAAAATAATTTTGGTTTACAAAAGGCTTGCAAAACAAATTTTATATGGTTTGTAAAACCTTTTGTCAATCAAAATTATTTTGTATAAATACGGCATTTAACAAACACACATATTTTGTGTTTAAATTACGTTTTTAAGCGTTTTGTAAACCAAACAAAAAATTTTTTTAATAAGGACTTAAAACTTTAAATAAAATTAATATTTATTATTGAATTTGGCTAACTACTTTTTAATGTTTATTATTCAGAAAGTAATTATCGATACGTTGTTTATAGCTATTGATATATTTTTTTAGTTTCCTGTTATTACTACTTCCTGCTTTATTTTGCATACAAATTTCAAGGTATTGTCCACTAATTATAAATCAAAATTTCATATAAAGGCGTGTCGAAATATCGTTAAAAAATAAATATGGTTAATTTTATTAAAAAAAAGACCTCAAGCTTAATTATCAAAATTTTAATCGATAAATTTTCTTCAGGAAATAATTATCAATAAAAAGTTTTGCCTAGAAAATTTTTCTTGATACTTTTTATATTGCAAATTGTCATTAATAAATTTCCCATGGCAAACTGTTGACTATAATTTTTTTCGAGTTTTGAGTATTTATATTTTATGAATTCTCTTCATTCATATTTGTTTTTGCAAAAAATTGCTGTTGAAAAATTTTTTTTAATGAAAATCTTTGTTGATAGAATATTATTGCTTACAAGGTTTTTTTACAGAAAAAAATTATTGATTAGGTTTTGTTTTAGAAAATTGTTGTTGATATGTCGGGCCTTTTTTTCGATTTTATCGCAAACCACATGTTATCGAAAATAAACTTTTTTTATTGATATTATAAAATTAAAATTTTATGGGCCTAAAATGCCAAAAATAACTTATACGATACGGGCTGTAAAATTTTATCGTAAGTGACAATTTATGTACAAAAACTTATTTGGATATTTAAAAAAAAACCTTCTCGTGAAAAATTCAGTTATTGTCGATAACTTTTTTAAAGCGAATTGCTATTGCTATTGCTTTTTAAAGTTAGTTGCCATTAAACATTTTCTGTAAGAAATTAATCGATAAGCAATTCCTAAAAAATATCTATAAGAATTTTTTATAACAAGGTGTTTTGAACTGTTTTTTGTGTTTGTTTTTTCTAAGAATATTCTGGTTGATTGGTTTGCGTGGCTGAATCCAGATGATTCCTTTTTGAAAGGACCACCCCACTCATCAGTGTCAACTTATGTATAATCATATCTAAGTTTGTTGATACGGTGACTGGTACATAACATCTTTATCTATTAATTTTCTGAAGAAAATAATATTAGAAAAAATTAATTGAATTTTGATAGTGATAACTATTTATGAGTTTATTATAGAAAATTTTACTGATACATTTTGTGTAGAAAATAGTTATCGATTAATAAATAATAAAAAATCGTAATCTTTAAGTTTTTTTTTGAAAATTGTCATCGTTAATTTTGCTAAACTAAAAACAGTTTGTAAACAGATTTGGAAAACATTTTCGCACTAATAATAAAGCTTGACTATATGAGATAAAAAATGCAGCTGTTCTCATCATCTCACACCGAAAAAATTATTCTGAAAAAATTTTAAAACGAGAGTTTGTTTGAAATAAAATTTTGATTCAGTAAATATTTTTTACTATTCCAGTAAATAGTTTGATCCAATTTTGTTTTAAGCAAAACAAAAAACAATATGGAGTGAACAACTGTAGTTGATACAATTAATATAAAGTAATACTTGTTACAAAATTGTTAAGAGAACATTTCTGTTCCAATATAGAAATTGCATACTGTACGTAACAGTTATTTATTTTATTTACTTTTTATTTTCATTAAAAAATTTTGTTGAATCGGGGTTGTTTTCCAAACAAATTATTACAAAATTTTGCATTTGAATTAATAAATTTCTTTGTAGGACATAAATTGAAAAAATTAGTATTTGATTCAGATATTAGGGAAGACCAGACATCGAGTGCAAATTATATTTAGGATCCTGTGTTAAGTAGATCAATAATGCTAAAATCATTAGTAAAAATTAGTTAAATACTACAATCCTTTCGTGTAGTAGAAAATCATTGAAACATTTAAATTATTTGCTTTGGGCTGCTTAATAATCTATAATTAATGGAAAATTTATTAAATATCAATTTAGATTCAGCATCAGAACTGCTTGGGAGATGTATTTCCAACTCATTGAACAGCATTTTAGTGAATATGTGAAAACACATCATCTGTTGATATGTTTGATAAATCGGATGTGTTTTATTTCATACGTTTGAATTCATTTAATATATTTAATGCGCTAATTAACTTAACATATCATGAAGGATTTGACACAGATGTCAACATTATGCTTTTGTTTAAATTGTTTTGCATGTCGTATATAATATATTTAAGCTATTCAGATTCTATTTTGCGTTAACATAAGAAGATAAGGATATCTCCTTCGGAATTTATTTAATGTAAACGAAATATAATGTTGTGCACAAGCACGCATATGCATGCATGCTTTTTAATAATTGAAAGCAAATTTAAATGAGAATTTAAAATTTATAATTAAAAATTTATAAGATGTTAACGAGTTAAAGAGAAATTAGAGTTAACGGAGAACAGAGGAAGATGGGTGGATATGTTTTTCCAACGTGAGGCTTGTATAGCCAATTTTAATTAAAACTTTCAAATATTGCTCTCCAGCTCTGATTTATTTTTTAAATAATTTGGTTAAAAAATATGATCAAGTTTCCTTTGCGGATACGGAATTATGTTATCCTGTACGAAAAGATTTTTAAACTAAAACTCTACATTTTTCAGCACATTTGCCGAACTTGAAGTCGTGGCAATGCTATCCTGTCAGTCCAGAGCTCGTGGGTTCGATTCCCGCCATAGACCCTGGGTGTGCTTTGCAGATAAGATAATCGCTTCTCAGACTGTGTGTTATTTTTGTTAAAAAAAAATTGCCATGGAATTATTTGCACACAATTTTAGCGCAAAAAAAAATTAACAACTATTTTTTCTGTGTGCTAGTTAAAATCTTTTTATTGTTTTTCTCTCCCTTCCTCTTCTAATTAATGAAAACTCTTCCATACTTACTTATTTTCTTTTCTTATCTCTTTATTTTTAATGTGAACTCTCAAATAGACTTTGTAATTTATTAATCGTTTTGTTCGTACTTTTTTATCGTCATAACAGCATTCATTACTTTTCTTTGTCTGAATTCATTTGGCCTTCATCCTGTAGTTGGTGAGTGAGTGTATAGGCGCCATTAATATTATGTCTTTTTTTCTTGTCTAAATTTTGTTTGTTTTATTTTTATTTTCCCTCATGTTTTGTTCTTTATTAACAACAACATAATTTCAACCATATTCAGCATTTGCAAATTGGGCAGACAGTAAGTCTGGTAGAAACCAAAAGTTATTACTTCTAACTTTCTATTTACTCGTATAAGTTTCAACTAAATTTTTACATTAGCAATAATACGGATGAGGAAATATGAGTGGAATATTTTTTATGACGGCAGCAGCTGGAAGAAGAAGCCGTTTGTTTTGCGTTCAGGAAATAACAAATTATATAGCAATGATGCCAGGGAGTCTCTTAATGGGAACAATAAAGACCTCAGTTAAGATTTAACATAAATAACAAATTTGTGCAAAATGTATGTAAAATGTCGCAGATTGCTTTTGGGAGCAGGAAGCAATTCCAGTACATTGTTGATCAGCAAGATACTTTAATTTATAAGGCTCTTGTCCATTGAATAATGCATAAGGGGCCATAATTTAGTTTGCAGAGTTCCGAAACTAATAATCTAATAATTATTGGGCGAATAATTTCTGTCAAAGCTTAGCTCTTATTTTAAATAGCAAAATGCGAATTGGTAAAATCTCATTTATTTACTGGTATGTATATTTGTTTTTTCTCCACAAACTAATGACATTGTTTATTCGTTTAAATGATTTCATTAAAATTTCATTAATCTACATATGTCAGTATAGGCGCCAGAGGAGTCTGTGGACCAATTGCGTTACAAAAAATCTGATTGTGAAACTATGATATACATACATACATATGAACATTAGTGACCTGCACAAGACCATTTATAAGACATTTCAGGACATGAGAGATATTTCAAATGCTTTACTAAAGCGAAATATTCTAAAACAAACGCTAAACAACAATGTTGGCAAGACATATTTTTCAGTTGTTTGTCTTCCTAACACAGTTGTTTAGCGTTTGTTTTAGAATATTTCGCTGTGGTAAAGCTTTTTAAAAATCACTCATGTCTTGAAAGGTCTTATAAATGGTCTTGTGCAGGTCACTAATGTACATCCACACACACGAGGAATTTCATTTGAATTTGATTGCTTTTGAAATAAATTAAAAAGCCTGATTTATTGACTCAAGTTATTGATTTTAAGTAATTCCTCAAAGTATGCCATAAAAATATTTTATAGTCAGAGTATGTAAATAAATAGCAGCAAAAAATGGTTGTTGTTTTGTTTTTATTTTACTCAAATAGATTTTGTTTTGTTTTGAGTAAAATGCAAACAAAACAATAGCAAATACATTTACAAAATCTAAAAACCCGACTTCCTTAAAAAACAAATGAAAAGAAAAAAAACAAAAAATAAATTCAGTGAAGTGCGACTTTGATCCGCGCACGAAGGGTTCCGTACGGACACGAGATATGTAATTTAATACAAACTTAAGCCTATATAAAATATAGTTTTGGCATTTTTTTGTTTTTGATGTTATTTAATTTTGACGATTTTTTTTTATTATGACGATTTTTTAAATTTTGGCGATTTTTTTCATATAGGCAATTTTTTTTGGTTACGGCGATTTTTTCGGTTTTTGGATTTTTTTTATTTTGGAAATTTTGTTAGTTCTGGCACTTTTTTTCTCGTTTTAACGATTTTTTTTGGATTTTGGCGTTTTTTTTGGCGATTTTTTTTCGTTCTGGCGATTGTTTTTAAATTTGGTGATTTTCGGTGTTTGGCAATTCTTCATTTTGGCGATTTTTTTTCATTTAGGCACTTTTTTAGTTTTGACTCTTTTTTTCTCATTTTGGCGATTTTTTCGGTTTTTGGCATTTATTCAAATTGGCGTTTTTTTCATATGAACTTTTATTTTGTTATTGGCGCCTTTTTCGTGTTTTGGTGATTTTTTCGGTTTTTGGCAATTTTTTTCTTTTTGGCGATTTTTTTAAATTTTTGACAATTTTTTTGGTTTGGCGATTTTATAATTTTCGGATTTTTTAGTTTTAACGTTTTTGAAAATCTTAAGAGTTTAGCTTTTACGGTTTCCAAGATATAGCAAGTTGTCAAAATTATATAGTGAAAATTGCATTAACTGATGGACTACTCTTTAATTTAAATTTTTTAATATTTTAATGTTTATTGTTGTAGTCTATATAAAAATACTTTAATTTTACAAATTTCAAGTGCCAATATATATATGTACATACAATTGTATGTATATTACATGGGATTTTAAAAATTTTCGTTGATCGTTTTGGAACACCTTTTAATTTTGAATTCTTTTGCATTTTTTGCTGTAGCGGCTAAGGTTCTACATACTCTGTCAAAATTTCAGTCTTATGGATTCTGACCAAATAGCGTCTGACGGACAGACGGACAGACGTACAGCGTAGCGAAATCAATAGGGTTGCTTTTCTCACCTTTGGTGTACTGAGCCCTAAAAACTAGTATTGCGGAATATAGAGACTTTTACAGTTGGAAAGCCTTAAAAATCAAATCTCCAAATCTTCTTAACAGTGGCTCCCGACTGTTAAACTCGCTATGTTCCGCAATACTGGATTTGAATATTTTTTCTTTTCAGTTGTTTTTCGGAAGTCGGGTTTTTTGATTTTATAAATTTATTTGTTATTTTAAGCTTTTTAATGTCACAATAACTTTTAATTTGAAAAATTTTTATTAAAAACTTCACCCATAATAATTGGCATGATATGGATATTGTTACCCAATTGTCGCGCACCAGCTTTAGTGTAAGGCAACAGTACGTAATGAAGATATGTTATAATATAATACTATAAATTCCTTATAAAGACTGCTATATATGCTTGACATATAAGACGCTCTTTTATTTAAAAGCTTATATTTATTTTATTTATCTTATATTTTTTAACTTTTTGACAAAATTATCCCCTCTGACAACACTATTACAATTTACAAGCATTTTATATTAAAATTGACATTCCTCCTGAAGGTATGCTTTAAAATTCGGTTGATTGTATTTCTATGCAGCTGTTAAGTTTCTCTGTTTTTTGTTGTTCGTATGATTACACTAATACACTCATACATATGTAGCTCACACCGATTTGATAACGCTTTACGAACTTACTCAAAATTTGTGATTGTATTGTGAAAAAGATTTTTAACCTCTAGCGTGTAGATGTTTATACATCAAAAAATTTTTTGACGTGATACTATTTCACGCAAAAAATCCGCCAATTTGGTTTATTGATTGTGGACATTTCTCTAAGAAAACTAAGGTGCTTAAAACGAATATAACGATACCTTAACTATCGAAATCCATGCCGCCGCTTGGAAAATAAGTGGTAATAAAGAAATTTACAAAAATATTTACGAGAAACGCACGAAAAACTCTTCCCTTCTTGGCACTTGGGTAAAAACATTCCCTAAAAAAAATAAATGACTGAACCTAACACAAACAAAATTTGTTCACTTAGACATTTGCAACAATTTTATATTGAATTCACTAGTGACGGTCAATTGGCTGGTCATTTTACCGGTAGTGATGATGGATACATTTATTAATTATACTTGCTATACTTTAATATACAGTTAGAATGAAACACCTAATGTAAATATGTCAAAAATTTTAAAACATCGCATTAAATTGCAAAATATATAATTCGCTCGGTATATGAAACTAAAATTTATACCAGCATTAAAGAAATTTATATAAAATTATAAAATTATATATAATTTAATTGATGTATTTCCAAAGTTTAATTAAATATATTATGTATATCTTTTCCAGATTTTAAATATTTATAAAAATCAAGATGTGTTGGAGATTGAAAATAGTATGAAGAGTATAGATACCAACTACGTTGCTTTGTGTTATTGATTGTTTTTAAATATTTTAATTATATTTTTATGTTTTTTTTAATAAAAACAATTCAAACAATAGGAAAATTATGTTTATTAATTTAATTATGCAGATTTGACTAGTTTGCTATGACGGTTATATACATCAAGTCAGATCAGTCAGACGTGACTAAGACATGCATCATCAATTAGAAGTAAAAATACGGAAGAGTAAGCAGGTCAGATAACATATTATAGCATTGCACAGATATATCTGTTTGCACCAGTTTTTGGGTTTTTGGTTCGGATATGAACAAATATGTTATGTAGCGTTTCTGTTACTAGTTGTTAATGATGATTTTTTTAAGCAAGTATTGTATGGTTGGTAAATGAGGAAATGAGAACAACACATTTCGCAAAACGAATGTGTGCCTTGTCTGTGCCACAAAAAACTGTACGAACGTGCGCACGAACATCTGCTTATTTTGTATTTTCTTCAACAGTATTTTTGAGCAAAAACAGATACAAACAGTTCCTCAGCAGGAATACAATAAGCAATTGTTATTTGTTTTTAATTGTATTGTAATTTGGAAAAGCACGCACACACAATAACTCTTATACTAGTTCTGTCGCTCACACTACAATTATATGACACATATATGTATATATATATTTTTTGGCTATACAAACAAGTATACAAATGCAACCCTTAAAACATATATGTTGTATGGCAAATATTTTTGATTAGTTAGACAAAGATGAAAAATCACACTCACACAAAAGTTAACAACACTTTTTCCAAATTGCCCTTAACAAACTTATAGAAACTTAGATAGAGAAATCCATCGGTCAAATTATCGGTCATTTATCCTTCACTGTTTGTGCAATGTTTTTGGTCATGAGTCAGCAGTGTTGCCAAATATATTGTAGAAAAAAAATGGCCGCATCGTGCAGAAAACAGTTTTTCAGAAGAGAAACTTCGCGAAATTCTTCTAGCAGATTTAAGTTACGAGTTAAAACATATTTTGTCTGTTTGATTTGGTTTCGTTTTTCGTTAGACGATAATAAAAAACTAACAGGATATCAATAATAAATCTATTTTGTTTTTTTTTGCCCACTACGTTTTTTATTGGCTGTTGAAATATGTCATAGTCATATAAGGATGACGTTCTAGGGTTAATTTGATTTAATTGTTCATTTCCTGTATAAAAAATTACTCTCATATTGAAAGGAATGCAAACAGATTGAACCGATTACTATTTGAAGGCCCATTTTCACAACTTGAATTTAGCTTAAGGTATGATTTTGTCTGTCCAAAAAACAATATGGAGTGAACAACTGTAGTTGATACAATTAATATAAAGTAATACTTGTTACAAAATTGTTAAGAGAACATTTCTGTTCCAATATAGAAATTGCATACTGTACGTAACAGTTATTTATTTTATTTACTTTTTATTTTCATTAAAAAATTTTGTTGAATCGGGGTTGTTTTCCAAACAAATTATTACAAAATTTTGCATTTGAATTAATAAATTTCTTTGTAGGACATAAATTGAAAAAATTAGTATTTGATTCAGATATTAGGGAAGACCAGACATCGAGTGCAAATTATATTTAGGATCCTGTGTTAAGTAGATCAATAATGCTAAAATCATTAGTAAAAATTAGTTAAATACTACAATCCTTTCGTGTAGTAGAAAATCATTGAAACATTTAAATTATTTGCTTTGGGCTGCTTAATAATCTATAATTAATGGAAAATTTATTAAATATCAATTTAGATTCAGCATCAGAACTGCTTGGGAGATGTATTTCCAACTCATTGAACAGCATTTTAGTGAATATGTGAAAACACATCATCTGTTGATATGTTTGATAAATCGGATGTGTTTTATTTCATACGTTTGAATTCATTTAATATATTTAATGCGCTAATTAACTTAACATATCATGAAGGATTTGACACAGATGTCAACATTATGCTTTTGTTTAAATTGTTTTGCATGTCGTATATAATATATTTAAGCTATTCAGATTCTATTTTGCGTTAACATAAGAAGATAAGGATATCTCCTTCGGAATTTATTTAATGTAAACGAAATATAATGTTGTGCACAAGCACGCATATGCATGCATGCTTTTTAATAATTGAAAGCAAATTTAAATGAGAATTTAAAATTTATAATTAAAAATTTATAAGATGTTAACGAGTTAAAGAGAAATTAGAGTTAACGGAGAACAGAGGAAGATGGGTGGATATGTTTTTCCAACGTGAGGCTTGTATAGCCAATTTTAATTAAAACTTTCAAATATTGCTCTCCAGCTCTGATTTATTTTTTAAATAATTTGGTTAAAAAATATGATCAAGTTTCCTTTGCGGATACGGAATTATGTTATCCTGTACGAAAAGATTTTTAAACTAAAACTCTACATTTTTCAGCACATTTGCCGAACTTGAAGTCGTGGCAATGCTATCCTGTCAGTCCAGAGCTCGTGGGTTCGATTCCCGCCATAGACCCTGGGTGTGCTTTGCAGATAAGATAATCGCTTCTCAGACTGTGTGTTATTTTTGTTAAAAAAAAATTGCCATGGAATTATTTGCACACAATTTTAGCGCAAAAAAAAATTAACAACTATTTTTTCTGTGTGCTAGTTAAAATCTTTTTATTGTTTTTCTCTCCCTTCCTCTTCTAATTAATGAAAACTCTTCCATACTTACTTATTTTCTTTTCTTATCTCTTTATTTTTAATGTGAACTCTCAAATAGACTTTGTAATTTATTAATCGTTTTGTTCGTACTTTTTTATCGTCATAACAGCATTCATTACTTTTCTTTGTCTGAATTCATTTGGCCTTCATCCTGTAGTTGGTGAGTGAGTGTATAGGCGCCATTAATATTATGTCTTTTTTTCTTGTCTAAATTTTGTTTGTTTTATTTTTATTTTCCCTCATGTTTTGTTCTTTATTAACAACAACATAATTTCAACCATATTCAGCATTTGCAAATTGGGCAGACAGTAAGTCTGGTAGAAACCAAAAGTTATTACTTCTAACTTTCTATTTACTCGTATAAGTTTCAACTAAATTTTTACATTAGCAATAATACGGATGAGGAAATATGAGTGGAATATTTTTTATGACGGCAGCAGCTGGAAGAAGAAGCCGTTTGTTTTGCGTTCAGGAAATAACAAATTATATAGCAATGATGCCAGGGAGTCTCTTAATGGGAACAATAAAGACCTCAGTTAAGATTTAACATAAATAACAAATTTGTGCAAAATGTATGTAAAATGTCGCAGATTGCTTTTGGGAGCAGGAAGCAATTCCAGTACATTGTTGATCAGCAAGATACTTTAATTTATAAGGCTCTTGTCCATTGAATAATGCATAAGGGGCCATAATTTAGTTTGCAGAGTTCCGAAACTAATAATCTAATAATTATTGGGCGAATAATTTCTGTCAAAGCTTAGCTCTTATTTTAAATAGCAAAATGCGAATTGGTAAAATCTCATTTATTTACTGGTATGTATATTTGTTTTTTCTCCACAAACTAATGACATTGTTTATTCGTTTAAATGATTTCATTAAAATTTCATTAATCTACATATGTCAGTATAGGCGCCAGAGGAGTCTGTGGACCAATTGCGTTACAAAAAATCTGATTGTGAAACTATGATATACATACATACATATGAACATTAGTGACCTGCACAAGACCATTTATAAGACATTTCAGGACATGAGAGATATTTCAAATGCTTTACTAAAGCGAAATATTCTAAAACAAACGCTAAACAACAATGTTGGCAAGACATATTTTTCAGTTGTTTGTCTTCCTAACACAGTTGTTTAGCGTTTGTTTTAGAATATTTCGCTGTGGTAAAGCTTTTTAAAAATCACTCATGTCTTGAAAGGTCTTATAAATGGTCTTGTGCAGGTCACTAATGTACATCCACACACACGAGGAATTTCATTTGAATTTGATTGCTTTTGAAATAAATTAAAAAGCCTGATTTATTGACTCAAGTTATTGATTTTAAGTAATTCCTCAAAGTATGCCATAAAAATATTTTATAGTCAGAGTATGTAAATAAATAGCAGCAAAAAATGGTTGTTGTTTTGTTTTTATTTTACTCAAATAGATTTTGTTTTGTTTTGAGTAAAATGCAAACAAAACAATAGCAAATACATTTACAAAATCTAAAAACCCGACTTCCTTAAAAAACAAATGAAAAGAAAAAAAACAAAAAATAAATTCAGTGAAGTGCGACTTTGATCCGCGCACGAAGGGTTCCGTACGGACACGAGATATGTAATTTAATACAAACTTAAGCCTATATAAAATATAGTTTTGGCATTTTTTTGTTTTTGATGTTATTTAATTTTGACGATTTTTTTTTATTATGACGATTTTTTAAATTTTGGCGATTTTTTTCATATAGGCAATTTTTTTTGGTTACGGCGATTTTTTCGGTTTTTGGATTTTTTTTATTTTGGAAATTTTGTTAGTTCTGGCACTTTTTTTCTCGTTTTAACGATTTTTTTTGGATTTTGGCGTTTTTTTTTGGCGATTTTTTTTCGTTCTGGCGATTGTTTTTAAATTTGGTGATTTTCGGTGTTTGGCAATTCTTCATTTTGGCGATTTTTTTTCATTTAGGCACTTTTTTAGTTTTGACTCTTTTTTTCTCATTTTGGCGATTTTTTCGGTTTTTGGCATTTATTCAAATTGGCGTTTTTTTCATATGAACTTTTATTTTGTTATTGGCGCCTTTTTCGTGTTTTGGTGATTTTTTCGGTTTTTGGCAATTTTTTTCTTTTTGGCGATTTTTTTAAATTTTTGACAATTTTTTTGGTTTGGCGATTTTATAATTTTCGGATTTTTTAGTTTTAACGTTTTTGAAAATCTTAAGAGTTTAGCTTTTACGGTTTCCAAGATATAGCAAGTTGTCAAAATTATATAGTGAAAATTGCATTAACTGATGGACTACTCTTTAATTTAAATTTTTTAATATTTTAATGTTTATTGTTGTAGTCTATATAAAAATACTTTAATTTTACAAATTTCAAGTGCCAATATATATATGTACATACAATTGTATGTATATTACATGGGATTTTAAAAATTTTCGTTGATCGTTTTGGAACACCTTTTAATTTTGAATTCTTTTGCATTTTTTGCTGTAGCGGCTAAGGTTCTACATACTCTGTCAAAATTTCAGTCTTATGGATTCTGACCAAATAGCGTCTGACGGACAGACGGACAGACGTACAGCGTAGCGAAATCAATAGGGTTGCTTTTCTCACCTTTGGTGTACTGAGCCCTAAAAACTAGTATTGCGGAATATAGAGACTTTTACAGTTGGAAAGCCTTAAAAATCAAATCTCCAAATCTTCTTAACAGTGGCTCCCGACTGTTAAACTCGCTATGTTCCGCAATACTGGATTTGAATATTTTTTCTTTTCAGTTGTTTTTCGGAAGTCGGGTTTTTTGATTTTATAAATTTATTTGTTATTTTAAGCTTTTTAATGTCACAATAACTTTTAATTTGAAAAATTTTTATTAAAAACTTCACCCATAATAATTGGCATGATATGGATATTGTTACCCAATTGTCGCGCACCAGCTTTAGTGTAAGGCAACAGTACGTAATGAAGATATGTTATAATATAATACTATAAATTCCTTATAAAGACTGCTATATATGCTTGACATATAAGACGCTCTTTTATTTAAAAGCTTATATTTATTTTATTTATCTTATATTTTTTAACTTTTTGACAAAATTATCCCCTCTGACAACACTATTACAATTTACAAGCATTTTATATTAAAATTGACATTCCTCCTGAAGGTATGCTTTAAAATTCGGTTGATTGTATTTCTATGCAGCTGTTAAGTTTCTCTGTTTTTTGTTGTTCGTATGATTACACTAATACACTCATACATATGTAGCTCACACCGATTTGATAACGCTTTACGAACTTACTCAAAATTTGTGATTGTATTGTGAAAAAGATTTTTAACCTCTAGCGTGTAGATGTTTATACATCAAAAAATTTTTTGACGTGATACTATTTCACGCAAAAAATCCGCCAATTTGGTTTATTGATTGTGGACATTTCTCTAAGAAAACTAAGGTGCTTAAAACGAATATAACGATACCTTAACTATCGAAATCCATGCCGCCGCTTGGAAAATAAGTGGTAATAAAGAAATTTACAAAAATATTTACGAGAAACGCACGAAAAACTCTTCCCTTCTTGGCACTTGGGTAAAAACATTCCCTAAAAAAAATAAATGACTGAACCTAACACAAACAAAATTTGTTCACTTAGACATTTGCAACAATTTTATATTGAATTCACTAGTGACGGTCAATTGGCTGGTCATTTTACCGGTAGTGATGATGGATACATTTATTAATTATACTTGCTATACTTTAATATACAGTTAGAATGAAACACCTAATGTAAATATGTCAAAAATTTTAAAACATCGCATTAAATTGCAAAATATATAATTCGCTCGGTATATGAAACTAAAATTTATACCAGCATTAAAGAAATTTATATAAAATTATAAAATTATATATAATTTAATTGATGTATTTCCAAAGTTTAATTAAATATATTATGTATATCTTTTCCAGATTTTAAATATTTATAAAAATCAAGATGTGTTGGAGATTGAAAATAGTATGAAGAGTATAGATACCAACTACGTTGCTTTGTGTTATTGATTGTTTTTAAATATTTTAATTATATTTTTATGTTTTTTTTAATAAAAACAATTCAAACAATAGGAAAATTATGTTTATTAATTTAATTATGCAGATTTGACTAGTTTGCTATGACGGTTATATACATCAAGTCAGATCAGTCAGACGTGACTAAGACATGCATCATCAATTAGAAGTAAAAATACGGAAGAGTAAGCAGGTCAGATAACATATTATAGCATTGCACAGATATATCTGTTTGCACCAGTTTTTGGGTTTTTGGTTCGGATATGAACAAATATGTTATGTAGCGTTTCTGTTACTAGTTGTTAATGATGATTTTTTTAAGCAAGTATTGTATGGTTGGTAAATGAGGAAATGAGAACAACACATTTCGCAAAACGAATGTGTGCCTTGTCTGTGCCACAAAAAACTGTACGAACGTGCGCACGAACATCTGCTTATTTTGTATTTTCTTCAACAGTATTTTTGAGCAAAAACAGATACAAACAGTTCCTCAGCAGGAATACAATAAGCAATTGTTATTTGTTTTTAATTGTATTGTAATTTGGAAAAGCACGCACACACAATAACTCTTATACTAGTTCTGTCGCTCACACTACAATTATATGACACATATATGTATATATATATTTTTTGGCTATACAAACAAGTATACAAATGCAACCCTTAAAACATATATGTTGTATGGCAAATATTTTTGATTAGTTAGACAAAGATGAAAAATCACACTCACACAAAAGTTAACAACACTTTTTCCAAATTGCCCTTAACAAACTTATAGAAACTTAGATAGAGAAATCCATCGGTCAAATTATCGGTCATTTATCCTTCACTGTTTGTGCAATGTTTTTGGTCATGAGTCAGCAGTGTTGCCAAATATATTGTAGAAAAAAAATGGCCGCATCGTGCAGAAAACAGTTTTTCAGAAGAGAAACTTCGCGAAATTCTTCTAGCAGATTTAAGTTACGAGTTAAAACATATTTTGTCTGTTTGATTTGGTTTCGTTTTTCGTTAGACGATAATAAAAAACTAACAGGATATCAATAATAAATCTATTTTGTTTTTTTTTGCCCACTACGTTTTTTATTGGCTGTTGAAATATGTCATAGTCATATAAGGATGACGTTCTAGGGTTAATTTGATTTAATTGTTCATTTCCTGTATAAAAAATTACTCTCATATTGAAAGGAATGCAAACAGATTGAACCGATTACTATTTGAAGGCCCATTTTCACAACTTGAATTTAGCTTAAGGTATGATTTTGTCTGCCCGATAAATGGCTTTGCATTATAAAATCTTCATTTATTATTTTTGTATCCATTAAATATATTGTAACTATTGATAATAATAATAATAAAAAATTTGCGTTGCAATAATGTAAAAATATTTATCGAGTAAACAAAATCCTACTTTTAACTAAAGGCAATTTGTGAAAATTACCCTAAATGGGATATTATATAATATTAAACAAAAATTCTACTGAAAACAATTACATTTTTTTAATTTTTCCTAAAAGAAAATAAATCAATGGCTTATTTTATTAAGCACTCTATCAAACAATGGCGTTGTTTAAAGAAAAAGCTATTGATACATTTGTAACAAAATTTAAATTAAACAATGTAAATGTTTAGCTGGTAAAAATCAGTATTAAGCTTAAATTTTCAAGGTTAAATAATGTGGTATTGGCTGCACTTAAAATGGATTCAGCTGGTTAGACAGACATACAATACTTAAATTTGTTAGTTTACTTCTTTCGTTAGGCTAAAAAACAATCAGCTTAATATAAATTAAAGTCAATACAATTTATATCAAGTTAGTCTAAACAAAAAAAGTTAAATAGAAAACTTGTGCATTGATGCTATTAAATATTCGGAAAAAGTTAACTAAAACAAACTTTGACTATAAAGAGTGAAACAAACTTTTTAACATTAAACAGATAAAAACGAAAATATTTGGTAGCAGTATTAATCAAACAAAATACTGTTAAGCAAAATAAATTTCCATGTTTTTATTCTTAAACGAATTTTACTTCTGGGAATTCATTTGTAGATAGCAAACACATAACTGGTGCCAAGCACGTTGTAGTCTTTTTGTGGAAAGCAGACAACTTTTTGGGCAAATTTCCCTTAAGAGCCTTCGTTGTTTATCTTGGGTTGCATAAATAGTACTTAAGTTTAAAATACTTTGGTGTTTTAAAAATTACTATTAAGAAATGTTTTTGCAAATATGCCAAGTACAACAAATACACATATCAATACTTTATTGCAATATGATCATATCTCCAAAGTGTGGAATAATTCGTCATATCGTAGTTCATCTTGAAAAAAAATTTTATAAATTTGTTTTTGCACACTCAGCTCATAGACTTGTATGTAAATTTTAAAGCATCGAACTTATTTTCTGTCCATCTAGCTTTTTTGGGTTATGACTATGTTGCAAAAAAGGTACGATATTTATTTACATTGCATGTATGTGTATTTCTTTTTGTCTAAATTATATATAAAAATTCATTTTAATTTTATTTACTTAACACACATTTTATCCAGAAGAAAAAAATTATACATACATACATGTATATACATACATACATTCAATTTGAAGTAATATATACCCCAGCCTTGAAGTAGATCTCTCTCGGGTCAAATACATACAATTTATCGCAATCCAGGGTAAATAACATAAGGCGAATACGTTATATATAATTGCTGCAAATGTTATGTATACGTCGCAGCATAAATTGCTTCAGTACAATTGTAGCAAATATGACCCAAGATATCGATTTTGTGGCCACACAAAATGCTTTAGGTGGTTAAATAAGATGAGTTTTTTTACTTGTACCCTTCACCAAAAATGATGAGGATATATAGAGGCTTATCACTGCGTGTGTAATTTGCACAATTTTCATATGCGTTCCAATAAAGTACTTATACATCGTGTGTATGTCACTGACCTCCTACCAAACGGCTGGACTGATTTGCATGTTTTTTTGTATGCGTCAAGTATGACAACACTTGCCGCTCTCAGATAGCATACATTTATATTCTGAAACCTAAGGAATAGAAAAATCGAATAAGGGATGTCCTACCGTCCCAAGTTCTTCCATTTTTATGCGAAATCGATTTTCCAAAGCCCCCAGATAAGCTGCCGAATTCAGTTCAATTCAGCAATTGTTTGAAAACAACAATTTTTAAGTTACATTATGAATATTTATTTGGTTCAGTTTTTTTTGTTGTAGGTACTAATGTCATAATTTATTACTTAAAAAAATTAACAATGTAAAATCAATATGCAAACATTTTAATTTGGCGGAAATTTAAAAATTAAAAAACCTAATTTTTCTAATGCCTATGCCAATACACATTAAGTAAATTAAATAACATTAAATAAATATGTATGAAGAATAATGTCAAGTTAAAGTTGTTTTCTTGTGAAAGTGAAATGCAGCGAGAAAATAGAAGAATGTGAACTTGTCCATTTCAAAATAATTGTTTGTTCTAAATTCGGACACAAGAGCACATGCTATTAATTTTTATGTTTTAAATTTTAGCTATATGTCTTAAAAACCTACCTAAATCTTCGTTCAGAAGTGCAATTTTTTTAAATTCTGCTTTCAATTTGCATTGGTGTTCACATTATGTATTAAAAAAATTTTACTACACCACAAATTTCACTGAAAAAAACTAATAACTATTTACTTTCTGTTATAATTTTTGTTTTTCATACAACTGAAGAAAGTAAATGGTATAAAAAGTCAAATACATCTATCAAGTTTAAATTGACATGTACAAATTTCATAATAAAAGAGAGTTGCCGGGCACAAGAAACTGTATACTCCTCCTCATTTTTCTCACTTTTTTATTACCAATAAACTAAAAATTGCCCCAAAAAAATATACAAGTCTTTACAAGGACTTACAAGAAAGTTTCTAAAAACGATTCGGTACCCAGAAAAAATTGATTATTGCAATAAAAACAAATAAAAATATGTAATTTTAACAAAGAATATTTTTTAGTGCAGTTAATGTCAAAAAAGTAAAAATTTTGAAAGTTGTTGATACAATTTTAAAATTCGCAATACCATACATGGTGTGTGGTATATATTTGTATTCAAGTTGCTAATATATGGTTGAAGTTAAGCCATGAGAGGAGGTTGATCTCTGTTAAAGTCTTCTATAATTCATTTATTCTAAAAATTAAAAATAACAATGTAAACAAGAAGAGAGGTGTCTTAGGACACCCTGTAAGAGCTATGCTCCTTAGGAGAACAAACGAAACAACAAAATGAATTTTCCACAAATATTTCCATGAGTACATATTATGCATTCGTAAACGCAGATTTAGCACACCGGCTTTTTGAAGTTCTTATTAGTAAGTCACCTGACATCTTCTTCTTTACGGGCAGAGAAATATAAAGAACACAAAAAACTAGCAAATGTAAAAAAGAAATCAAAACAGAAAGTTATTTATAACTGTAATAGCGTCGACTATATTTGTTATGGAAATACGTTCTAACTCTTCTCCCTTGCATAAAGAGCATAGCTCTAAAAATTTATTATATAAGAAATGCAAAATAAAATATTTAACTAATGCTTATATCGAAAATTAAATACTAGAATCGAATTCTTTAGTACAAAAATACCTTAAGCCACTGATAATTGTAATAGAGTTAAAAATAAATAAATAATTTTAAATTCACAAAATATATAAACGCTGTTTTTCGAATAGGTATAGAACTTTGAAATGGAATAAAACAAAGCCGAATTTTTTAAATTCACATGAAATTAACATTATTTGAAATACAATCTTTTATGACCGCCAAGAGTGGCTTAGACGTAGTCTAATGTGGAGGTCTGATTTTGGATGACTTCTGCCAAAACTTGTAGACGTATGTTGTCTTCCAAGTAGTCAATTGTTTTGGGTTTATCGGCTTAGACTAGCGATTTCACATATTCCAAAAAAAAGCTAGAGGCGTTAAAATATATGATATTGGAGGCCAATGCATGGGTCCGATACATGAAACTATACGGTTCCTTCAATAAATCCATTGTGGCACCAGTTGTGTGACATGTTGCATAGTTTTGCTGAAACCACAGCTTCTGCATATTATGGTTGTTTAATTGATGAACAAAAAAATTTATAATCATGAATCATAGCCGCTATCATCATTGACTATAACGTTCTAAGCAGCATGGGTTTTTAAAAAGCGATTATTTTTTCCTGTAAGCACTGAATGACGACTCTGTGGGTGCGTTCAATCATTTAGATTAAACGTGGTACGAAAACGTTCAATCAAATTAATTGCTCTAATGGACGATTATGTTGCTCGCAAAATAGACGTAGTGCGCGATAAGTATTTCAAACAGAACCATGATTTAAAAAATAAATTTGCATAATTTGGAAGCTTTATACCTGATTTACATTAAGCATTTTTTCATGAAATTTAATGAATTTTGTTGCACGCAACTTTTTCTATTTTCTAATTACAGCGATATAAAAGAGAACGTTATATAAAAAAGGACGTAGAATGAATCTCTGATGCATTTTTGGCAAATCTTTTGATATAAGTTTCTCTTCTAAGCCTCCTATCGAAAAATAAAAAATTTTCATGCAACTAATTGCATGAAAAAAATGCTTAATGTAAATCAGGTATTACTCAGTATTTTCATGTTGAAATGCCAAACCAATTTAACAATAAATCACTCCACAGCTGACAAAATGGCCGCAAGTTAGAAAAGTGTTGCCAATCTAAAATTTTATACAGCTATTAAAAACACCCTACATACATGTATACATAAAATAATACATACGAGCATGTATCTACTAGTGATGTAAGGAATGCCAATTTTTGATATTCGCAAATACGAATACGAATACGTATATTTGAAAAGATATTCGCGAATACGAATATGAATATTACATGCGGAATCTATAGACATTGAATTGGAGTCCTATTTTTTTCGTTTAGGATCCATGCATTTATTTATTTACTTTCTTTGGAAATATACTTGTATTCGTATTCGCCTGAAAATGGCTGAACATTCGAAAATTCGAATACGAATACGAATATTCGTGCATCACTAGTATATACGTACTCCATATGTACGCTGGTGAAGGGTACATAAGGTTCGATGCGGCCTAATATATGAGTGTTAGTCATTTAATTTACTTCTAATACCTTAGAGCAATAAACAAATAAGTGTTTTGTATTCATTTCTCTAGATATTCTTATATGTAATTTTAGTTATGTGCTGTAGGTTGAGGTCAGCAAACATTTGGAAAATGCTCGTATAATACATTTTTGTATTTTTATACAGAAATATTCTTGAATTAGGTCTTATGAAATAAATTCTATTGGGAAAACAGAAACAAACTATCGGCTTGAGGACCAATTGAAAAAATTTAAAAAATAAATATTTCAAATACTCTTAATAAACAATCATATATTTTTGATCATCAAAGAATCAAAAAGCAAATATGCGAGTAAATTCAAACAAATTAATGTTAGAAAAACTATTTCTTTTCTTAGTTTCTACTTACTAGGATCGCCCGGTGGCCTAAATGTGACCACTTGACACGTATGCAGTGTTGCCAAATGTGCAGATTTGTCTGTTTTTCCAGTTTTTTTAGATGTTAAGCAGTGGCGCAGTTTTTGGTATGAACAGCTTTTCTTTAAAATTTTTACAGTTTTTTGCTTAAAGTAAAAATTACTTTGCAGTAAAAGTTTTAAAAATTGCAATACATATAAGTCATCAATAATTATTTTTTCCCCTGCTGATATCAAAAACATTAAAAATTTGTTTGATAAAACAACATTGAGTTTCAATGCGACGTCGACATCATAGTCATACCACACTCACACTCATAAATAACCTCAGTTTGATTTCTAATTTTAGGAAAATATTTATACTACTCATATTGTTTCAGCTCACTTTACTCATGCATGTGTGTTTATTTGAAAGTTCTGTCATTAAACAGTTTGCAAGTAGTGTACAATAGTAGTAACTAGGTTCGTTTTTCAATTCTTGCAAATAAAACAAACAAAAAAAAATCAACAGAGAAACACATAACTTCATAATGAGAACTTTTAATGTTCGGGATAAGTTCGCATTATAAATCATACTTATTTAACATCGTCCATAGGCATTGAGTTAAATAGAGTCGAAATAACCAACGTCATAAATATTACTAAGTATTACTTTGATGCGCACTTCAAACTTTCAAGAGAATCTGATTCATAGACAACATTGAAATAAGTATGAGTGCGCATAAGTACAACAAATTTTAAGTCATGATTTAACTCTACGCACTTTTCCACTACTCAATGTTGATCTCTGCACCAAATGCATTTAATTAATAAGTTTATACAATTTGAAGACAAGCATACTTCGAAAACGTAAGCCAACATTTTATTAGAAATCTTGGGAGGTACAATCAATAATTAAACCGTGTCTCAAGAAAAGTGATATTTAAGAGTTTTTAACTGTGGGATAAATTTTTAAGGTAATAACTGATTTAATGCCTCATGATATATCTCTGCATGAAATGACTAGCGCATTGATTTTATGATATTACGTTTTAATTACTGTTATAGTTTTTTTACAGTTTTTTCTTCTGAAAACAGTTTTTTTCGATATTAGCAGTTTTTTCACAAAAGTATATGGCAACACTGCACGTATTTAAACATGTATGTTCATGTTTGTTCAAAACAAAAATCAAACTGAAAGTTGTTTTTTCATGCAAATTGAAAAACAATATTGTGCATATCTACACAAAAATACCTTTTAAACCATATATGTTTCACCAATATTCATAGAAGATAAGATACTTAAAAGTGTACGACAAAAAAATGTGTGCCGTATTCATATACTCGTATAAGCAATTTAAGAGTTCATCAATCAATATTTTTTTGTGCATATTATCATTTGTCATTCAGCAAAACTCTTGTTATTGTTTCCTTCTTTTAACTCAGATCTGCAACCTTTTTTCTATACAAGGTGTCTATGACTGAAGCAGTTTAACTATAAGAAAATTAGTTTTGTTTGAAACCAATAAATGCCAATAAATCAAAACTTTCTTAATAACCCAAAACGGTCCTTAGCTAATTTAATCTTTAAGTTCTCAATAATCGAATTTTGCTAGCACCACCTGTTTGTTAAAGATCAGCAGGCAAGCATTTATTCAGAAAATTGTATTAATTAAAAGTCTTTATGTAATACTTATCGATAATTAGTATATTCTACAAAAAATTTATCCACAGCACAGGTTCGTGCACAAAATTTATCATTAACAGTTATGAATACAAATAAAGGGAAAGTTTATGCTATGCACAAGGTTTTTACATTCATTTTCATATTAATCCATAATAAATAATAAAATAAATATAGGAAATTCAGCAAATAATTATGCCAAAGAAAATCTGTAGTATAAAAATTGCTCCAAAAAAAATTTATGGATAACAATTTCCTAAATAAAACCAGTGACTAAAACTTTCTAAGCAAAACTTTATCCACAACAATTTTCTTTCAAGAATTTACAAGAAGTCGGGGCAAATAATAAATATAAATATAGATTTTTGAAGAAAATATTTTTAAAGAAATTTTCTATAGAACACCATGGACTGCAGTTTTTAACAGAAAACGTCGATTAATAAATTCAGTAAAGTGCGTCTTTGACTCGTAGACGAAGTGATCCGTACGTACACTATATAATATATAGTTTTTGTTTTTTTTTCGTTTGGGGAATTTTTTAGTTATGGCGTTTTTTAGTTTTGGCTTTATTTTTTGTGTTTTTGGCACTTTTTTCCATTTTGGCGATTTATTTAGTTTTGGCGCTTTTTTCTCGTTTTGGAATTTTTTTTTCTTGTTTTAGCGATTATTTCGGTTTTTGGGATTTTTATTTTATTTTGGCGATTTGTTTCATTTTAGCGATTTTTTTCATTTTGGCGATTTTTTTAGTTTTAGATATTTTTTTATTTGTCGCTTTTTTCCTTTTTGACGATTTTTTTTTTCGATTATTGGCAATTTTATTGGTTTTGCGATTTTATAATTTTGGAATTGTTTAGTTTTACCATTTCTGAAAATTTCAAGAGTTTGCCTCTTACGGTCTGAAGTTGTCAAAATTACATTGACTGATGAAAACCATTTAATTTAGATTGTTTTTTAATTTTAGTGTTAGTTGTTGTAGTCTGTATAATTATACACTAAGGACTAGATAACACGATTGGCACAATGTACCATTTTCGTCGGCTGACTGAAATAAAGTCATAAGTAATAAGATAAATTGCTTTATTTCTCCAATAATTGAAATATAATCACATAGCTGCACTATTATACATCAGTAATAAGACCATATAGACTTTTTCAAGAATTAATTATAAAATAATGCCATTTGGGCAGTGAGCCCACGAAAATTGGTACACTTTGCCAACCGTGTGATCCAGGCTTTAGTTTACAAATTGCAAGTGTCTATATACATACTAGTGATGTAACGAATGTCAAATTTTGTTATTTGCGAATACGAATACGAATATTATATGTAAAAGTTATAGACACGAAATTGGGGTTCTATTTACGCTTGCAAAATGTACTATGAACAAAATTTTATGAAAAAGAACTTAATACCCCTGTTGGCGTACTTTAGAGTTGATAAAAATAGCCCAATATTTTAATTTTAATATCTCCATTGAATTATTTATTGCAAACTAATATTTTTATCCATTTACATATTTAAATTTCGTTTAGGATTTATGCATTTATTTATTCTTTTTTTTTTTGAAAAAATATTCGTATTCGTATTCGCCAAATTCAGGCGCATTCGAATGTGAATACGAATATCCAAAAATGGCCGGCAATTCGAGTACGAATACGAATATTCGTGCTTTATTATTACATACAATTGTACGTATGCTCATATTACATGGGATTTTAATATTTTTCATTGCTCGTTTTGGAACACCCATTAAGTTTTAACTCACATGTATTTGCTAAAGTAGCGGCTAAAGTTCTACATACTCTATTGAAATTTCAGGTTCGTAGCTTTTACAGACACAAGCTTTCTCGGGAAAATAGCCTGTGACGGATACATAGAAATACTCACAGACGGTCTGACGGACAGCACGCTGCAGCGTAGCGAAAAAAATAACGTTACTCTTCACCTTTGCTGTACGCAACCCTAAAAAGATCTTACCAATTAATATTTTCTATTGTTTTAACATAATTTTTCGGAATAAATAATTTTATCGCAAAGAATTTCCTATAGAAAGCTCATAAATAAATTTGTCTAAAAAAATTTCAGGACAAAATTTAACCATAATAATTTATTACAAAGACTTGTCAGTTGAAAGTTCATAAAGAAAATTTACCGCTAAAATTTTTTTTATCAAAAATCTATTCTGAAATTTATAAATAAAATCTTTCTGAAGAATACCAATTAATAACGACTTTCAATAGAAAACGAGATGTTTAAGATTTTCATGAGGTAAAGTTTTTGATAAAAATTATAATTGGAAAATTTCTGAATAATATAGTTTTTAGGAAAAAATTGTACATACACCTAATACACCTAGCTCTTTTTTTACACGGTGGATACGATCCTAAGGAAATCGTGAAAAAAATCGTGTGAAAAAATACATGCAACACATGGAAAATATAGTGATACGTTCCAAAAACCCCAAACCTTTACTGAGGTAAACGTGCAAAAAGTGGATATTATACAAAAAAGAAATATTTAAGAAAATTTTTGAAATTTTTAAATAAAATTTATATTTTTTATTCAAGAAGCTTATAATATTTTTTTGCAAAATTATTAGTTTAAAATATTGCATAACTGCAATATAATTTAAAATATTGCATAAATTACAGAAAAGAAGTTTCTACAGAAAACTTATGAGGAACAAAATTGTTGAGAAAACCTGTCGAAAATAATTTCCCATAAACAGTTGTAGCGCTTAGTGTCTTCAATAGAAAACAAACCGGTAATATATTTTACAGAATAATTTTTTAAAAGTTTGTTTTAAATAAATATTTCTTTTCTAACATAAATTTAAAGAGCTTTTCAGATTTTTTGGATAATTTATTCAGTACAAGATTAATACATAAAATGAACCGAAATATATTTTTTTTTGAAATTCAACAACATTTTTTTTACAGTTCAATAGGCAAATTTTTAGAAGACCTTTTTCACTGCTGGCGCCACTACGAGTATGTATTCAATACAATTGACCCTTCTCATGTGATTACACAAAAAGCTGCTTTCTTTATGAATAATTTATTTGCTTGTTCATAATAATGTATTTATGTATGTAGGATATATTTACTTTGATTTTGGGAGATTTTCCTTGAAATTTAGTTGGCAGCTATGATGGAGGATTTTTTGTTCATGGAAAATACAAGTAGCCATGAAGTTTGCTTTAAAAAATTTCTTTAATTTTTATAAAAAAATTTTTATATACTTATGTAGTATATTCCTAATAAATACTTTAAAGGCCTTTGAAAAATGTTTGTTCTTGTTGTTGTTTTGATTTCTCCTGTAACTTTAATCCACCCTTCTGTTTGTTTATATACGGCTCCTTTAAGGTATTTTATTTACTTATTTAAGAGACAGGGTAAAATAAGTAAACATTTCCATTCATCCATAGCAGGTTTTGAATGAAGCAGATTTATATCCGTAAATTTGAAATACTTATGTTAGTGTAAGCTTACCGAAATATTATCATTTTTACAATAACAATTGATGTTCCTTTTTTTTAAATTTATTTAATTTTTTGCTTGGGCACTACAGGCTGAACCGACAGTAGATAAAAAAGTATATTTGGAAAAAGGCTCTTTCATTTAAATTTAGTGGATTAGAAAACTGAATTCCTAAATCGATGGTTTATACCTCTGTTTTGCTGTTTTATATTTATGGTCTTTTATAAAATTTAATTATTTTAAAAAGTAATATTCAACAATAATTTATGTTGAAATGAAATTAAAAACAATTGAGATGAATAGTCTGTAATAAGTTGTAAAAAAAATTCCAGTTACAATTTAATGAATATTTCAGGATACACATTATTACCGACTGATGAAAGTACGTTTGCTATAATTATATTTAAATAATAATAACAATGTGTTCATGCGATTTAAGCTATTATAAAAGTGAAAGAATACACTGCACAACAAAATTGAGGGTTTTCATGCTGTTTATATAAAAATTGTCGATTTTAATGTACTTGTATCTTCTAATTTTGATGGCGTCTTTAGTTTTTCCCTAGCAGCTCTAGTCTTCAAGGTATAGTTATATTTAGCATTTAAACAATTTACACGACTCTTTGTATTATTCCGTTAATATATCCCGAATGGTCATTTAATTATAAAAAATGCTTCTGGATTAAATATAAAAAATAACTTTCATGTAAATAGAGCCTCATTGATTTATATATCAGGATATCAGTAGTATCTTTTTGCCGGTCCTGGATCTTTATCTTTTTCAGTACAAAAGCCTGCTAATGCCTGGATGGGAATGTCATGCATTTAAATTACATTTCTTGCTTCATATATTTTATCCAGGACCGGCACAAACATGCTACTGATATCTTACTGTTATTGTTGTATGTTAAAAATCGTGTGAGTTTAGTTTAGTCCTTGACATTTTTTTGATTATAATTTATTTTTAACTAATATAACTAATCCTTACTTTGTTTGCTAATTACGTAAATATGCTTATTACTTCTCGAGCCCTTCTAGTTTCACAGATATTGTGCATTAGATAAAAGAAATACTAATAAAAGTTTTCTTTTCGAACGTAAAATAAAAATTGCTTTTTATATTACATTAGGTTTGTTCATTTACTTTCCCAGAAGAAACTAGCAACGAGAGAGTTAATTAGAAATTTACAAAATTACTCTACCAAATATGAAAAAGTAAATGGACGCTTTACTTGTAAAAACTTGCAAGACAATTTTATTCATATAAGAACCATGGATGGAAATCATGATACAACTGTACTTTTTCTGATGTATTTTGTTTGATAATATTTTAAATTGCAAGTTTTTTTAAAAATTGATATTTAGTATGAAATTCTTTACAGTTTCATGTATTTTTACTATTTTTAAGCATTTTTCATACTATTTTAATTTTATTCCATTAGCAAATACAAAAATTAGATTTTCCATCTCTGATCATATATGAGAAACAAACAAAATTAGTGGCAACTAAAATTCAATTTATGTGGCTTAATGGAATTTAAACTATAAATTAAGATAACATGCTTTCTTTTTTCATACCTGTACATGTTTTTTTAAACAATTTTACATAATTTATTTGACAATTAAACACACAACAGGTGGTTGGATATTTCTTGCAAGTAAAAATTTTACTAGTAATAATTTTTAGGAATTTGTTTATCTCTCAATTTTTTTCTCTCTTTTGACGCTCTCTCCTTGCAAACTTTTTGAGTTAATGAACACTTTCCAGTAACAATTGTTACAAGTTCGTAACAATTTTCAGTGGATGAACAAACCTATTACATTGCTTTTTATATTACATTTTACAATTTCCAAGTCATTAATGTTCACGCAAAAAAATTTTGTACGGACCAGACCAGAAAATTTTTGTGTTATAACGCCATCGTATTAAAAATACATAAGAATCGGCCATTTTTATTTAAGCATCCAAATCACTGTTGTGCAGGGATATATATGATTTCAAAAATATATTCAACAGATCCAATTTTTTTTTAAATTGGACTGACGTAAGGTCAATGTTGGCAATTGTAATAAGGGTGATTATGTTTATAGTAAGGAGATTTGCAAATTTATATTGAAAAGTTTTTACAAATATAACGTGTTTTCCTTAGAATCATACTAATTTCCGATTAAATGTTGCAACTTCCTGCTACAGAAATTTGGCAACTTGAATCTCTTTATGCATTTGACGAATATGGCTTAACACTCCCTTCAAATTTTCTTCCCTGTCTTTGGCGGTTAGTGAAATTGAATTGTTCATTATGTTTCATATAAATAGTAAATGATGCCAATGCTACCACATCGTAGTATTAAAAATAAGAACATAATTTTAATTTTTATGCTGCTCTATTGAAGCATTGATATTCGGTGTCTGTCTTTTAGGAAAGGGCTCCAGTAGCCAACAAGAACTATATTTGCCAATAGATTTATTTATTATTATAAGGGCTTTTTCACTTAATTCATTATGACAAAATGCTTGTTTGCTATCAAATTTATATGAAGGTACCCCGGTACCTTGTCATACAATATATGCAGTTTTTTTTGTCAATCACATAAGGGTTAAAGTCTTTTACAACTTTATGATGCAGCTACGGCTTTTTTCAAATTTAGTAAAAAATAAATGCCCTATAATATTTGTATACATATGTAAATTTTTTGGTTCTTTTTTGTTACTTCTTGTTACTTCGTGAGTCAATCCCACGATGTCAACAACGTTCAACTTTTTCGCACAAACCACAGCTCCAGAGTTGGAAAATGCAAACTTTTTTTATGATTATTAAACTAACTAAAGAAAACTAATTTTTCCATATTGCCTTTCTTTTTTCTTTGTTCATTTAACATATTTTATATTTTTTAAAGACGTTTATTGCATAAGGAATCAGAAAAATCTAAAAGCATGGTTCCAGGATTGTAAAATCAAATTTTTTTGGTATATAAACGTAACTAAATCAAATTAATTTTTGCTTTTTGCTTACAAATTAAATATATATTTTGTTTTAGACAGAAATAGTTTGGTATAAAAAATTAGAAAATGAAAAAACATAGCCCCAGACCTGGAAAATTCAAACTTTTTCAATATATAATAGTTATTAAATTAAACTAATTTTTTCTTTGGTAATTAAATATATTCCATGTTTAAGAAAGAAATAAATTAGTATTAAAGAGCACAATAATCAAATTTATGGTTCTAAAATAACAAAAAAAAATAACAAAAAAATATTTTTTAGTTAAAAATATTTTATATTTTAGGAGAATCTTTAATAAAACGAGACCGACCTACTAACTCGTTATTTTTAAATACATGTGTTTATTTATTGTATCTTCAAATATGAAGTAACAATAAGTGTTCAAATCGTAAGTCTAAAATATAATTATTAGGCCCGACCAGCGTTGGTCATAAACTTAGAGATAGTTATAAATAAAAAAAACTCATAAAGCATGTATTTCAGTACGAAAAAGGCAGGAAAGGACTTAGATGCTGTTTTAAAAAACACAATGGAAAGTCCAACGCGTTCATCTTTAAACAGAAAGATATGGTATGAAAATTTTAAAACGCCTGTTAAATTTACTGAGGCGGGACCTGTTGCATTTCTTATTGGAATCCTCAAAAAAACAATAATATAATATTTGCATGGAGACTATACAAAGAAGGTATTAAACTATTATCATATCCTTGTTTACAAATATTATCTGCATTGGAAGAAAAGTTTGAAGATGAAAAGGAAACAAATATTTTGACGTTAGATAGCAAACTAAACATAACCATCAAATAATAATTATTTAATCAATATAAGTATTTTTTGAATTTTATACATTATATTGATAAAGAAAACATAAAACACATAAATTTTTGTATGTTTATTTAATACTAACAATTGTGTTTAGCACCCGTCTTCTAAGCTCTGTGAAAAAATAAAAATTATAACAAATGACAATTTTTACATTGCTTAAAATATGAAAATTGTCATTTGTTATAATTTTTTTATGTATCACAATGTTCAGAATAAGGGGGTAATACACTTTTGTACATTATTTTTTTATTTAATCCCTAAATTTCATATATTCGGTAAAGAACTGTTATAGTAATAAACAATAACTGATTTATTAAAACAATAATGTGTTACATTTTATATAAATAATTTTGGCCAGAAAAAATTGATATTTGACCATTGTGCATTGGTCCCATTGTAAAAAAGTAGGCGAGAAAATGCCCACAGTTTATTTAAGTTAATTTTATGATACCATCGGCTTAGAGTTTAAACCTGCTAACTAACTTCCAGCAAATTTTACAAGAGACACAAAATACTGTTAACGGTTTCTATACAAAGCTTAAGAAATTAGTATAACACATTAAGTTTTTTTGACAAGTAGAGCTTCAACTTCAAATAAATATTTTAACAAGCCGATGAATCGTATTTTTCTCTTTCGAACTGCATTAAAATGTCATATGTTACAAAAATAGGATTTAGCAGTGTTACACTCTAAGCCGATATATTATACTTGTCTGATTGCTGCTAAACCTATAAGACATATTTGGTTTTTGCAATTACACAGTGTGATGGACGAGGTTACACCATTAAAATTTATTATAATAGTTTTTGCGGTTCTACTTAACCAACTGTTACGAAACTTAACACAAATCTTGAGCTTTAAAATAAAATAAAATACTTTAACAATTTTTTTTTGCATTTAAAAAATATGTGGAGGCACGCCCATTAAAATTTAATTTTATGTTTCTCGTACTTCTGGTTATTGAAGTCGTTTTTTGTCAGAAAGAATTATTTTTAAATTATTCGAGTAACATTTTTTGTTCTTTGTTAGTTTTATTATTATTGTTCGAACTTCATTTTGTTTTTGTGTTTATCATTTGAGTAGTGTAAAGTCCGTATCGCGTTGAACCTCAAATTACATGTGATAGTTTATTAATGAACAAATGACTCAAAAGTTAATTTATATATTCTGGAAAAACACGTAGTAGAACGGAACAACTAGCTGTTTTCGAAGGCCACTATATCTTCATCATCGGCGTTCTTTGTATTTGGTCTACTGTGTGTGGTTTAAATATACATACTCAGCCGTTATTGCTAATGGAATATGTGAATTATTTTGATTCATCGTATTAGAATTTTCTGAAAACTTTTCGAAGTTCACTATACCTTCATCATCGGCGTATTTTGTGTTTGGTCCACAGTGTTTGGTGTCGTCTGATGTAGATTTCCGCTTATTGTTGTCAGTTTTTACTGGAAATAGAATATGTGAACTGTTTTGATTCATCGTATTAAAATTTGCTGGAAGATTTTTTGTAATTAAAGCTCAATTTTACCATCTCTAAACTAAAAACAGCCTTACCGTTGTTGTTTCTTATTTACTATTTATGATCATGTTAGTAAGTTTGCTTATTATACCCTTTACCAAAAAATGGTAAAAGGGTATATATAGGTTTGTCATTCTGTTTGTAATTTCTACAATATTAATAAGCGACACATAAAGTATATATATTCTGGATCCTTATGCATAGGGAAGACGAACAAGCGATGTCCGTCTGTCCGTCTGTCTGTACGTGAAATCGGGTTTCCCAAGCTCCCAGAACAGCTAGAGACTTCGTTCTTGAACTGGTGTGTCAGAAATTTTCCGAAAAATTTTGCTATTGCAAATCAGCAAAATCGGGCAGACGGTTTCAGAGATGGAAAACTCAAACTCGATTTTCCCATACAAACTATCTGCCGAAAAGTAATTTTTATTACTTTTTTATTAAATTAACTTATTTTATACTTCGGTATGAATAAAATTGGTATTTATAATTAAAATAAAAGTTTTTAAAAATTTTACAAATTAAAAAGACGTTTCCAGGCTTGGAAAACTTTAAATTTTTTTCTAATAATTAAACATATTTCATGTTTTAGGAAGAAGGCTATTTTCTTAGGAACCGTAAAAGCTACGAATCTGAAATACGGACAGAGTATGTAGAACTTTAGTTGCTACAACAACAAATATATAAAAGTTAAAAAATAAAGGGTGTTCCAAAACGAGTGACAAAAAGTTGTAAAATCCCATTTAATATACATACAATTGAATGTATGTGTGTACATATGTATATTGACACTTGAAATGTGTAAAATTAGTGTATTTTTATAAAGGCTACAACAATTAACAATAAAATAAAAAAAAATTAATTAAAGGGTGGTCAATCAGGTAATGCAATTTTGACTATGTAATTTTGACAAATTGCTATATCTTGGAAACCGTATGAGTTAAACTCTTGAAATTTTCAAAAACGGTAAAACTAAAAAATTCGAAAATTATAAAATCGCCAAAAATTTAAAAAAAAATCGGCAAAACGAAAAAAAAACGCCAAAATTAAAATAAACGCCAAAATCCGAAAAAAATCGCCAAAACGAGAAAAAAGTGTCAAAACTAAAAAAAATGCCGCAATGAAATAAAAAAGCCAAAACAAAAAAAATTCCTGTATGATATATATCTACATAGATATCTCTGTGCTTATGTATGTATCTCTATGCTACATAAACGCACTTTGGTAAAGGGTATATAAGATTCGGCACAGCCGAATATAGTACTCTTACTTGTTTTTGTTCTACTAAAGACAAACTTAAAGTCTTATATTTAATTTTAAACATCTGTCCTAAATTCAAATATTTAAAATAAAAGTTCTCAGTGTGACTAACTCGAATTTTTTTCTTTTAACATTTAAATTGAATGCGTATTTAAGTGTTTTTTTAAACAACTTTTATGACAGTGATTAATTAGCTGCTGTTCAAGTCCACATTCTATTACAAAAATTTGCTGTTGTTCTTATTATTGTTGTTTGCGTAAATTAAAATTACTTTTGCGTACTTTTACCCAAAGAAAACAAAAACCAACACGTAATATTTTATTTATGTGTATCACATAAGAAAAGAAAAGTATGTTTTATTTCTTTATTTCTGTTTGGGCTTTTTGCTTACTTACGTACAAATTGCCTCTGAAAGCAGGACATTAATTTTACAATGTGTGTGCAAAATTATGTGGGCTTTTGAGACACGACAATATAAACAATGATTATTACGCATAAAGTTATCGAACCACAAAAAACAATAAACGACGTGAAACCAAAGAAGGTAAGAAAACAAAAATTGGGACAAACAGAAACGTAAAAAAAATTATTGTTTGCAATACTTTTGTGGAATAATAAATATGTTTGCTTAGCATTGAGAAAGTTTTAAGGAAATAAAATAAGAAATGCAGTCAAAAACAGCCACCCACGTGACCTAAGACTTGATTTAAAGGAATGCTTACTAAAGCGATTATCTAAAAAAATTTAATATTCGCTATAGCAAACTTCTCTCGATAGTTTCTCGAATGTGTGATGGTAATCGAGTAGATGTGTGTTAGTCTGCTCGTCCTACAGGTACCAAGTTCGAGCCATGACAGCATTTTTAGCTCAAGAATTAAAAACAAATACATACATACATATGTACATACTTACATGTAAGCAATAATTGTACATAAAAAATTTGCAACGATAGCAAAGTGTTTGTGTTCTAGATTGTTAAAACCCTGCAGCGTAAGTTAAGAAATTAAAAAAAATATAAGCAAATAAGAAAATAAAATACATTTAAACTATATTTAATTACACCTTTTAGTTTATTTTGTTATGTTTGTTAAGCTAGAGGTGGTTTTTATAAAATTGTAATTGATTTTTTTCGATAATTTGTTAACAGTTTGTTAACTTTTTATGCTGAATTTTTCGACATCGATGCGAATCTTTTCGATTCATTCTCGAAAGTTTTGCACGATAAATGTACGCGATACATTTGAAATCGATATCATTAACGAAAGTCTTGATCAGCTGGGTATTCGCATACGAACACATGCACAAACACCCACACAAAAACATATATACACACACACACAGTCAAACATAAAAAACACCAAATAAAATAAAACAGATAAGTACTTGCCGAAGTTACGAAGGTAACATACACTTGATTAAATAAAATTTTTTCAATGTCTCAATCAAAAGAAGGATATATAATAAAATACTACGACTTCATAAGGCATTGTCGTATAGCTGACTTCAAGCCTCCACCTCCATTTTTATACGACTACTGTTATCATTCTTAGATTTTTTCATATTTTTATGAACTTATTAGACCAAAGTTCATATCGCTCTGTAAGCCAAATTGCATGTGATAACTTTTAAGGAACAAATTAAAAGCACAAAGTTAAGTGGGCACATTCTGATAAACACTAGCGGAACAAAACATCTTGCTCTGTTTTCGAAGGCCGCAATATCTTTTATACTCAGTGCTGTTTGTGTATGGTACACTCTGTGTGGTGTCTGCTTTATGTACTCAGCTTTCAGTGCAAATTGAATATGTGAATTGTTGTCACTCATCGTATTACAATTTGCTAAAATCTTTTTTGTATTGAAAACTCAATTCTAGCATCTCTAAGCTTTCAGCAAAGTTCGTTATAGTCAGTCCCGAAAGACTTCAGCAGTTAACTTAATTATTTATGTATGCAGCCCATTAAACTCTATGGAAGTGGCGGGAATTATGGTTATCTTTATATTCTATGAAAATAAAGGTTCTTCCAATATCAGGTTAAATTTTTTTATGTAAGAACGAGTATAATTAAGCAAAGTCATTGAATGTTTACTTGCTTTTAAAGAGGAGCTTATGTCATTAATAACAGAAAGTAATATGAGCCAAGTTACTGCCATGGTTACACTTGCAGGAACATGTTATTTTTATGAAATTTTTAAGCACCAATTTCCTTTTAAACTTCAGGAATCTCAATTTTGAGGAATTGAATTGATTGGAAGCCATTTTCCTTCGCATAGCCCCACAAAAAAGTATCTCAACGTGTAAAATCACAAGATCTCGATGCACAATTGTGATCGTCTCTTCAGAAGGAAAATTTTTTCACAAAGGGTGGCAGTATCGTTACATGTGTAGCATGAATCGACCTCTTGCTGTTGTTCAAGTAACTATCGTTCCATTTCAGCCATACAAAGTTCAATATTGTAGTACTTTCACAGTAATAGTAGTCTGAGTTTTTTCAACAATATGGGCTTCAACGGCAATATTCTCAGTTGGTTTTGAGTTCTACAGACTGTTTTTAGAAAACATAAGCCCTTTCGTTTTTATTTTTCATTTATATACAATAACGTTTAAAATTTGCTTTTTATAAAACATTTTCAAAAGCTTTCGTTTTGTCATATACCTCGTTTATACGCAAATCTTATTTGCAAATAAAACTATTGCAAATACTGAACTCACCGTTTATCCGCAGATAGCATATACTACTATCTGTGATTTATATAGCCACGCATTGTTAAGTGTGTATTAAATTTCGTACAAAACAAAAATAATTGGCAACATTTTACACCTTATTCGCAAATAGTGGCGTTATTTGCAAATAGTTTTCGTAAGTTATTAACTTACAATAAAAAAGTTACACGGCAACGCTTTCGACTTTTATTTGCAAATAAGAAGTGCATATAAACGGGATAATAAAAAGAGATTTTTAGGTATAACCGAAAAATCACACTCACAAAATTATAGCAGTGACGAAATAAAAAAGTAAAATCTATTAAAAAAAATTCAATGAAACATTTTAAATAAACTTCATTTTATATTTTATGAACAAGGGGTAAGCAATTTTATGTTTATTTGATGCCAGCATTCATTTAAAAAATTATACACTACATAATATATATTTTCAATGTATTTCGTATTTTCCGTTGTTATTAGAACTATTATTTTTTCCTATAACTCATACTTTATTTTGACTCAATGCTAAAAATTTTTGTGATTTATTTGACAGTTAAATTATGAAAAATAATGCAAATATTACTTTGTTATACTGAATTTGGTAAAAGAAGTATTACAGAAACAAGAGAAATGTTTTTCTTTATATGGAAGTCGAGATTCGTTCTTGTGAAAGTTAAGTTAATCCTATTAAATAAAAACCCCCATGTGCAAAAAAAAACTAACGTGTGCTTAAGTGTACCTTAAAACCGGTTTATGTATGGAAATTTTGATTTACGGTACACTTCGAGCACACGTAATTTTTTTTTTGCATAGTGGAGAAAGTCTTTCACATTTTCTTGTTTATTTATTTATTTTTGTAAGTTAAAGTGTAAAATAAAAGAACAGATAATTGTTTGTTAGAGTTTTAAGTCAGTTAACATTTCAACATTAAAAATTAAATAGGATTTTCGTTAAAGTCAAATGAAAAATATGTAGACCGAATTTTAATTAATTTTAAATAAAAAATTTTATGAGTGTAGAAAACTTAAAGCTCTTTTGTTGTCACTCACATGAAAATAAATAAATGTTTTAAAAACGAAAACATAGTTTTGTTCGTTTTAAAGAACGTATACACTTATTCATTTTCGAAAAACAGGCTGCTAGATAATTACTTTTGTTTTTATAAACAGAAAAAACTAATTTTCCATTTCTCTTAATCAAATACTAATTTTTTTCAATTTAGGTCATACAAAGAAATTTGTAAATTCAAATGCAAAATTTTGTAATAATTTGTTTGGAAAAAAACCACGATTTTTTCAATCAACATATTGTCTGATTCAACAAAATTTTTTAATGAAAATAAAAAGTAAATAAAATAAATAACTGTTGTGTACAGTACAGCAATTTCTATATTGGAACAGAAATATTCTCTTAACAATTTTTTTACAAGTATTATTTTATATTAATTTTATCAACTATAATTTTTCACTCCATATTGTTTTTTACTTTGCTTAAAACAAAATTGGATCAAACTATTTACCGGAATAGTAAAAAATATTTACTGAATCAAAATCGATTGATCGAAAAGGTTCTTAGCCATGTTTTAAGAAAATTGGTTTAGCCGTTTAGAAGATATCGGATCTTCTCTAGATATATTCAGGGGTTTTAAAATTTTTAATTTTTGTTATTATATTATTGTTTTTTTTTTAATATTTCAATTAATATTTTGAAGGAATTTTTTTAACTTTTTAATTAATTGTTTTAAGTTCAATCTTTTAGAATATTTCAGTTAATTGTTTAACTGAATCATTAAAAACACATCAATTAAATTTTTTGTCAATGATAATTTTTTGAAAAGAAAAAAAAAATCAAATGGTTAGAATTATTGACTAAATACAATTTTCTTGATAAGCTGAAAAATAATTGATCTTTTAGCTGAATCTTTATTATACCCTTTACCAAAAAATGGTAAAAGGGTATATATAGGTTTGTCATTCCATTTTTATTTTCTGCAATATTAATAAGCGACAAATAAAGTATATATATTCTGGATCCTTATGCATAGGGAAGACGAACAAGCGATGTCCGTCTGTCCGTCTGTCTGTCCGTCTGTCTGTCCGTCTGTCTGTCCGTCTGTCTGTCCGTCTGTCTGTACGCTCCCAGAACAGCTAGAGACTTCGTTCTTGGACTGGTGTGTCAGAAATTTTCCGAAAAATTTTGCTATTGAAAATCAGCAAAATCGGACAGAGCTGGAAAACTCAAACTCTATTTTCCCATAGAAAATAACTACCGAAAACAAGTTTTTATTACTTTTTTATTAAATTAACTTATTTTATACTTCGGTATGAATAAAATTGGTATTTATAATAAAAAAAAAATTTTAAATTTAGCAAAATAAAAAAACGTTTCCAGGGTTGGAAACCTTAACTTTTTTCCTTTTAAATAAACATATATCATGTGTTAGGAAGAAGGCTATTTTCTCAGGAACGGTAAAAGCTACGCGTCTGAAATTTAGACAATGTGTGTAGAACTTTAGTCACTACAACAACAAATATATAAAAGCTAAAAATTAAAGGGTGTTCCAAAATGAGTGACGAAAACTTTTAAAATCCCATGTAATATACATACAATTGTATGTACATATGTATATTGACACTTGAAATTTGTAAAATTAGTGTATTTTTATATATGCTACAACAATTAACACTAAAATTAAAAAAATTTAAATTAAAGGGTGGTCCATCAGTTAATGAAATTTTGACTATGTAATTTTGACAAATTGCTATATCTTGGAAACTGTAAGAGTTAAACTCTTGAAATTTTCAAAAACGGTCAAACTAAAAAATTCGAAAATTATAAAATCGCCAAAAATTTAAAAAAATCGCCAAAACGAAAAAATCGCCAAAATGAAAATAAAACGCTAAAATTAAAAAAACGCCAAAAACGTGTCAAAACTAAAAATAAGTTTCCACAAAGACAAAAAACCGCAAAAAACACCAAAACAAAAAAAATGCTTATATGAACAAAAATCGCCAAAAATTAAAAGAAAATCGCCTAAATGGAAAAAAATCCAAAAAAATCGGCAAAACGATAATAATTTGCCAGAATTAAAAAAAAACGCCAAAAAACCGGAAAAAATCGCCAAAACAAAAAAAAATTGCCTATATGAAAAAAAATCGCCAAAAATTAAAAAAATCGATTATATGAAAAAAAATCAGCTAAATCAAAAAAATCGCCAAAACGAAAAAAAATCGCCAAAAACCGAAAAGATCGCCAAAACAATAAAAATGCTTATTTGAACAATAATCGCCATAAATTAAAATAAATCGCCTAAATGAAAAAAAAAATCGCCAAAACAAAAATAAATCGCCAAAATTAAAAAAAACGCCAAAAACCGAAAAAATCGCCAAAACAAAAAAAGTTGCCTATATGGAAAAAATCGCCAAAAATTAAAAAGATCGCTTCAATAAAATATTAAAAAAACGCCAAAAACCGAAAAAAATTGCCAAAACGAGAAAAAAGTGTAAAAATTAAAAACAAAATCGCCTAAATGTAAAAAAAAAATCGTCAAAATCAAAAAAATCGCCAGAACGAAAAAAAATCGTCAAAATTAAAAAAACGCCAAAAACCGGAAAAAAATCGAAAAAACCAAAAAAAAAATGCCTATATGAAAAAAAATCGCCAAAACTAAAAAAATCAGCAAAATAAAATAAATCGCCAAAATTTAAAAAGCACCAAATTAAACATAATGCCAAAAACCTAAAAATTGCACTAGAGAAAAAAGTATGAATTTTTTCACAAAATTAATATGTACCTACATCTCTCTGTGCTTATGTATGTATCTCTATACTACATAAACGCACTTTGGTAAAGGGTATATAAGATTCGGCACAGCCGAATATAGCACTCTTACTTGTTTTTTTATTGAAAGTTGTTTTTACTTTTTTGTGGAATGTAGTTTTTACTTGTCGTCAAGTAGAGTCATGGCAACTGTTAAAATGGCGGAGTAGTGAAAATAAAATGGTAGTTTGGTTCATAAAATCATGTTAAATATCTGTCCTGTGTAATATTTTGCTTAATTTTAAGGCTTTCTATATATATATATATATATGTATATATATATATATATATATGTAGTTATTTTCTTTTTTTCATTACAATGTTACCGTTTATTGTTTTGACTTCTCTTAAAAATATCTGCAAGGCTGGCTGACATTAAATAATTAAATTGCTAAGCAAAGTTTCCCTTTCAAAAGCTAAGAAGGTGAATCGATTGTCAAAATCTGCGACAGACTATAAATCATTAGCATATGTACCTTTTATCGTGGGCAGTCTGAAATATCAATTTCTTTACTATTCGAAAAACATGTGTACATAAACCTTCTGTGCTCGCCCTTCTATTGTTTTTACTTTGACATGTTGTACATATGTATGTGTGTGCTTAGGCATGTTGTTGATGATTGGCTTTTGTGTTAAATTTATGTTTTATTAATGCCCAATACCTTTGCTATTTTTTTTTATTACCTTTGGAAATCTTGTTGTTGATATATTGCAAAATTATGCAAATTTTACTATGAAAACTATAAATTTTGAGCAAAAATATCATAATTGAGTTAGGTACGGGAGAAAACTGATTTGTGATGCAGGATCTTATGAGTGTAGCTGTGTATAAGTGGGTGTTGTGTGTAACAGTATTTATAAATAATGTGAGAATATAACTACCCCATATCTACCTTAAGCCCAGTAGCGAAAAGCATCTGCAAGACAAGTATTAATGAATATGTGTAGGATTTCTGATCCTTCGATGTGATATATTTTAAATTGGTCACATGAATCAAAAAGTAGGATGGTTATACCTCAAAATGTTTTACTGTTAAATGATAAAAACAAACCAAGAAAGAGGATATATTCGGAATATTATATACACTTAACCGATGTAAAAATGTGTGGAGTATATACATTTATAAATAAGTACATATAGATTTGTTACCTGAAAGAAACATTTTTCATTTATGTTTTGCTCTATTATACAATTTATAGTGATGTACGGATTCAAAGAGTTGATTGTGGATATTCGCAATATATTTGTCAGCCTTTACAATATTCATACCGACACATAAAGCTGAATGTAATAAGCAAACGTAATCGTGATAAAGGCTAAGTTAGCCGACTGTAATGTAAAGTAAATGTAACGTAGGAAATAGCTGATCGACATTTTTGTATGAAAATTAGGTTGCGTTACATTACATCCCTATAACAATTTTCATTACTTTTCACATATCGATCAGCTATTTCCTACTGTTGCAGTTACTTTACATTACAGTCGGCTAACTGAACCTTAAGTCTTAATTTACATTATGCAAGTTTTATTGCTAAGCTGACTAGTTTGTTAAGGGAGAGAGACGAGGGGTAAAGAAATGGATCTGTTCCCCTCGTCTCTCTTTTCCACAAACTAATCAGCTCAGCAATAAAATTATATATATATATATATATATATATATATATATATATATATATATATATATAAAAAAAAATAAAAAATAGGTTAAAAAAGGTAATTCGCCATTGCAAACCATGCATTATTTATAAACAACGGCCATACACTCAAATAATGGCACCTTTACAGCCAAAAAGATGTAATTTGTCGCTCCCCTTCCAAATTACAGGTATCGACCTGGACCTTTCGAAATTAAATCATCTCTATTAAGAAAAGCTCCCACATTAAAAGGATATGTTAGTGTTTTTGTTTGCTTCAGCACGAAAGCAATTCATTTAGAACTCTGCTCGGACTTATACTCAGCGGCGTTCCAAGCCGCATTCGATCGTTTTGTTGTGAAGCGGGGGCTCTCTAAGAGGGGAGTTACGGACAACGGCCGTAATTGAAAATTTCGTAAAAAATATTGCCCAAGATATAGCTCTCAAATATATTTCGCAAGGGTTTGAGTGGAAATTTATACCACCATACGCCACTCACATGGGTGGCCTATGGAAGGCCGCCGTAAAAAGTTTCAAATTTCATTTAAAACGAATAACTGTAGCTCAGAAATTGACGTTTGAAGAATTCGACACTATCTTAACAAAAATCGAAGGGGTCCTTAACTCGCGACCTATATCTGCCATCTCAGAAGATCCCAACGATTTGACAGCTTTAACGCCCAGCCATTTCCTCAGAGGTGTGCCATTAATGGCCCTCCTAGAACAAACTTGTCACACCATGTTCGTTATTAATCGTTGCGAGAAGCTAAAGGTTCTCCACCACCAGTTTTCCATACGATGGAAAGAAGATTACTTAAAGTCACTACACAAGCGATATAAATGAAAAAACTCCACCCCAAATATAAAAGTGGGGGATTTAGTTGTGGTCATATATGACCTATAGCACTTAGGAAGAATAAAAACAACTTTCCCAGGTGTAGACAGTAAAATACGTACAGCGGACGTGCGTACAGCCACCGGTGTAATAACACGTCCAATCACTAAATTATGTTACCTTCACGATACCATAAGAGAAGAATGAGAGGATATAAAGCCTCTTATAAGTGTGTACTCTGCAAAAAATTTCATGGGGTAAGGACTTGTCCACAGTTTTTAAAAATGGCAACGGAAAAGAGGAAAAAATTAGTAGAAAATCATAAGTTCTGTCGGAACTGTTTAGCTCAAAGTCACCTTTTATGGGCATGTGAATCAAGTAACACTTGCAGGAAATGTGACCGGTATCACCATACGCTGTTACATCCCCCCAACCAAGAACGTCGTCCAAGGGAAGTGGAAACTAAAAACTTAGGAAACCGTAAGAATCAACAAACAGGTGAAACAGACAAGAAACAAAACCTACATGAGAAACACCAGGGAAGGCCATCAATCTTAAATCATCATCAGTCTTAAATCTAAAATATAATTATTAGGTCCGACCACTGTCGGACATAAACTTGTTAATAGTTATAAATAATACATAAATAGTGATAATCAAACAAATTCAGTGAAGTGCGACTTTTACCCGCGCACGAAGGGTTCCGCACGGACACGAGATATGTAATTCCATACGAGCTTAAGCCAATATAAACTATAGTTTTGGCATTTTTTTCGTTTTTGGGTTTTTCCGGTTTTAAGCGTTTTTTTAGTTTGGGGTTTTCTAAATTTATTGGCGCTTTCTGAGTTTTGGCACTTTTTCACGTTTTGGCGATTTTTTTTTTGGTTTTTGAAGTTCTTTTAATTTTAGCGATTTTTATTATTTTGGCGTTTTTTATTTTGGCAATTTTTTTAACGATTTTTTTAATTTTGGCTTTTTTTCATGTAGGTGATTTTTTTTCACATACACAATTATTTTGGTCTTGGCGCATTTTTCGGGGTTTGGCGATTTTTTTCGGTTTTTGGCGTTTTTTTTTAATTTTGGCGATTTTTTTTCATTTAACGATTTTTTCGAATCTGGCGATTTACTTTAGTGCTGGAATTTTTTTTTTTAATTTTGTCGATTTTTTCGATTTAGCGATTTTTTTAAAGTTTTGGCGATTTTTTTCAGCTTTTGGCGATTTTTTTCGGTTTTGCGATTTTATAATTTTCGGATTTTTTAGTAAACAGTACGTTTTTGAAAATTTCAAGAGTTTAAATCTTACGGTTTCCAAGATATAGCAATTTGTCAAAATTACATAGTCAAAATTGTATTAACTGATGGACCACCCTTTAATTTAAATTTTTTAATATTTTAATGTTATTTGTTGTAGTCTATATAAAAATACACTAATTTTACAAATTTCAAGTGTCAATATACATATGTACATACAATTGTATGTATATTACATAAGATTTCAATATTTTTCGTCGCTCGTTTTGGAGCACCCTTTAATTTCTAATTTTTATGTATTTGTTGTTGTAGTGGCCAAAGTTCTACATACTCTGTCCAAAGCTCTTACGGTTCCTGAGAAAATACCGTGTGACGGACATGCGGACAGACGGACAGCGTAGCGAAAACAATATGGTTCCTTTTTTCACCTGGTGAACGGAACCCTAAAAATCAACCATGTATAGCCCGTTATATTTTGTATGTATAGCCCATTTAATATTTTGCATGAAAAATAGACGATGTATAGTTTTTTTAGTTTCTTGCATATGAAATGGACGATTTATAGTTCATTAAATTTATTCATAAAAAGTTTTTTTGCATAAAAAATGGATGACGTATATTTCATTAAATTCTTTGCACGAAATATAGACGACATGTATAGTCCATTTAAGTTTTTGTATACGAAATGGACGATTTATAGCCCATTAATGTTTTTCATAAAAATTTAAAAAATCAACCATGTATAGCCCATTATATTTTGTATATAAAGCCCATTTAATTTTTTTGCATAAAAAATTGACGATGTATAGTGTTTTTAGTTTTTTGCATACGAAATGGACGATTTATAGTTTATTAAATTTTTTCATAAAAATTTGAAAAATTAACGATGTATATCCATTAAATATTTTTCAAAAAAAATTTTTTTGCATAAAAAATGGATGATGTATATTTCATTAAATTCTTTGCACGTAATATAGACGACATGTATAGTCCATTTAAGTTTTTGTATACGAAATGGACGATTTATAGCCCATTAATGTTTTTCATAAAAATTTGAAAAATCAACCATGTATAGCCCATTATATTTTGTATCTATAGCCCATTTAATTTTTTTGCATAAAAAAAAGACGATGTATAGTGTTTTTAGTTTTTTGCATACGAAAGGGACGATTTATAGTTTATTAAATTTTTTCATAAAAATTTGAAAAATTAACGATGTATATCCATTAATTTTTTTCATAAAAAATTTTTTTCCATAAAAAATGGAAGATGTATATTTCATTAAATTCTTTGCACGAAATATAGAGGACGTATGTAGTCCTTTTAAGTTTTTGTATACGAAATGGAGGATTTATAGCCCATTAATGTTTTTCATAAAAGTTTAAAAAATCAACCATGTATAGCCCATTATATTTTGTATCTATAGCCCATTTAATTTTTTTGCATAAAAAAAAGACGATGTATAGTGTTTTTAGTTTTTTGCATATGAAATGAACGATTTTTAGCCCATTAATTTTTTTCATAAAAATTTGAAAAATTGACGATGTATATAGTCCATTAAATTTTTTTCATAAACAATTTTTTTGCATAAAAAATGGATGATGTATATTTTATTAAATTCTTTGCACGAAATATAGACGACGTATATAGTCCATTTAAGTTTTTGTATACGAAATGGACAATTTATAGCCCATTAATGTTTTTCATAAAAATTTAAAAAATCAACCATGTAAAGCCCATTATATTTTATATGTATAGCCCATTTAATTTTTTTGCATGAAAAATAGACGATGTATAGTGTTTGTAGTTTTTTTGCATATAAAATGAATGATTTATAGTACATTAAATTTTTTCATAAAAATTTTAAAAATTGTTGATGTATAGTCCATTGAATTTTTTTAATAAAAATTTTTTTTTTTTATAAAAAATGGATGATGTATATTTTATTAAATTCTTTGCACGAAAAAAAGACGACGTATATAGTCCATTTAAGTTTTTGTATACGAAATGGACAATTTATAGCTCATTAATGTTTTTCATAAAAATTTAAAAAATCAACCATGTATAGCCCATTATATTTTGTATCTATAGCCCATTTAATTTTTTTGCATGAAAAATAGACGATGTATAGTGTTTGTAGTTTTTTTGCATATGAAATTAACGATTTTTAGCCCATTAATTTTTTTCATAAAAATTTGAAAAATTGACGATGTATATAGTCCATTAAATTTTTTTCATAAACAATTTTTTTGCATAAAAAATGGATGATGTATATTTTATTAAGTTCTTTGCACAAAATATAGACGCCGTATATAGTCCATTTAAGTTTTTGTATAAGAAATGGACAACTTATAGCCCATTAATGTTTTCCATAAAAATTTAAAAAATCAACCATGTATAGCCCATTATATTTTGTATCTATAGCCCATTTAATTTTTATGCATGAAAAATAGACGATGTATAGTGTTTTTAGTTTTTTGCATATGAAATGAACGATTTATATGTAGTTCATTAAATTTTTTCATAAAAATTTGAAAAATTGACGATGTATATATAGTCCATTAAATTTTTTTCATAAAAATTTTTTTTTCATAAAATATGGATGATGTATATTTTATTAAATTCTTTGCACGAAATATAGACGACGTGTATAGTCCATTTAAGTTTTTGTATACGAAATGGACATTTTATAGCCCATTAATGTTGTTCATAAAAATTTAAAAAATCAACCATGTATAGCCCATTATATTTTGTATCTATAGCCCATTTAATTTTTTTGCATGAAAAATAGACGACGTATAGTGTTTTTAGTTTTTTGCATATGAAATGAACGATTTATAGTTCATTAAATTTTTTCATAAAAATTTGAAAAATTGACGATGTATACATGTATCCATTAAATTTTTTTCATAAAAAATTTTTTTTCATAAAAAATGGATGATGTATATTTTATTAAATTCTTTGCACGAAATATAGACGACGTATATAGTCCATTTAAGTTTTTGTATAAGAAATGGACAACTTATAGCCCATTAATGTTTTCCATAAAAATTTAAAAAATCAACCGTGTATAGCCCATTATATTTTGTATCTATAGCCCATTTAATTTTTATGCATGAAAAAAAACGATGTATAGTGTTTTTAGTTTTTTGCATGTGAAATGAACGATTTATAGTTCATTAAATTTTTTCATAAAAATTTGAAAAATTGACGATGTATAGTCCATTAAATTTTTTTCATAAAAAGTGGATGATGTATATTTTATTAAATTCTTTGCACGAAATATAGACGACGTGTATAGTCCATTTAAGTTTTTGTATACGAAATGGACAATTTGTAGCCCATTAATGTTTTTCATAAAAATTTAATAAATCAACCATGTATAGCCCATTATATTTTGTATCTATAGCCCATTTAATTTTTTTGCTTGAAAAATAGAAGATGTATAGTGTTTTTAGTTTTTGCATGTGAAATGAACGATTTATAGTTCATTAAATTTTTTCATAAAAATTTGAAAAATTGACGATGTATAGTCCATTAAATTTTTTTCATAAAAAAATTTTTTTCATAAAAAATGGATGATGTATATTTTATTAAATTCTTTGCACGAAATATAGACGACGTGTATAGTCCACTTAAGTTTTTGTATACGAAATGGACAATCTATAGCCCATTAATGTTTTTCATAAAAATTTAAAAAATCAACCATGTATAGCCAATTATATTTTGTATCTATAGCCCATTTAATTTTTATGCATGAAAAATAGACGACGTATAGTGTTTTTAGTTTTTTGCATATGAAATGAACGATTTATAGTTCATTAAATTTTTTCATAAAAATTTGAAAAATTGACGATGTATAGTCCATTAAATTTTTTTCATAAAAAAATTTTTTTCATAAAAAATGGATGATGTATATTTTATTAAATTCTTTGCACGAAATATAGACGACGTGTATAGTCCATTTAAGTTTTTGTATACGAAATGGACAATTTGTAGCCCATTAATGTTTTTCATAAAAATTTAAAAAATCAACCATGTATAGCCCATTATATTTTGTATCTATAGCCCATTTAATTTTTTTGCATGAAAAATAGACGATGTATAGTGTTTTTAGTTTTTTGCATATGAAATGAACGATTTATAGTTCATTAAATTTTTTCATAAAAATTTGAAAAATTGAAATTTTTTTCATAAAAAATTTTTTTTTATAAAAAATGGATGATGTATATTTTATTAAATTCTTTGCACGAAATATAGACGACGTGTATAGTCCATTTAAGTTTTTGTATACGAAATGGACAACTTATAGCCCATTAATGTTTTCCATAAAAATTTAAAAAATCAACCATGTGTAGCCCATTATATTTTGTATCTATAGCCCATTTAATTTTTTTGCATGAAAAATAGACGATGTATAGTGTTTTTAGTTTTTTGCATATGAAATGAACGATTTATAGTTCATTAAATTTTTTCATAAAAATTTGAAAAATTGACGATGTATAGTCCATTAAATTTTTTTCATAAAAAATTTTTTTTTCATAAAAAATGGATGATGTATATTTTATTAAATTCTTTGCACGAAATATAGACGACGTATATAGTCCACTTAAGTTTTTGTATAAGAAATGGACAACTTATAGCCCATTAATGTTTTCCATAAAAACTTAAAAAATCAACCATGTATAGCCAATTATATTTTGTATCTATAGCCCATTTAATTTTTATGCATGAAAAATAGACGATGTATAGTGTTTTTAGTTTTTTGCATATGAAATGAACGATTTATAGTTCATTAAATTTTTTCATAAAAATTTGAAAACTTGACGATGTATAGTCCATTAAATTTTTTTCATAAAAAAATTTTTTTCATAAAAAATGGATGATGTATATTTTATTAAATTCTTTGCACGAAATATAGACGACGTGTATAGTCCATTTAAGTTTTTGTAAACGAAATGGACAATTTGTAGCCCATTAATGTTTTTCATAAAAATTTAAAAAATCAACCATGTATAGCCCATTATATTTTGTATCTATAGCCCATTTAATTTTTATGCATGAAAAATAGACGATGTATAGTGTTTTTAGTTTTTTGCATATGAAATGAACGATTTATAGTTCATTAAATTTTTTCATAAAAATTTGAAAAATTGACGATGTATAGTCCATTAAATTTTTTTCATAAAAAATTGTTTTCATAAAAAATGGATGATGTATATTTTATTAAATTCTTTGCACGAAATATAGACGACGTATATAGTCCATTTAAGTTTTTGTATAAGAAATGGACAACTTATAGCCCATTAATGTTTTCCATAAAAACTTAAAAAATCAACCATGTATAGCCAATTATATTTTGTATCTATAGCCCATTTAATTTTTATGCATGAAAAATAGACGATGTATAGTGTTTTTAGTTTTTTGCATATGAAATGAACGATTTATAGTTCATTAAATTTTTTCATAAAAATTTGAAAAATTGACGATGTATAGCCCATTAAATTTTTTTCATAAAAATTTTTTTTTCATAAAAAATGGATGATGTATATTTTATTAAATTCTTTGCACGAAATATAGACGACGTATATAGTCCATTTAAGTTTTTGTATAAGAAATGGACAACTTATAGCCCATTAATGTTTTCCATAAAAACTTAAAAAATCAACCATGTATAGCCAATTATATTTTGTATCTATAGCCCATTTAATTTTTATGCATGTTTTTAGTTTTTTGCATATGAAATGAACGATTTATAGCCCATTAAATTTTTTTCATAAAAATTTTTTTTTCATAAAAAATGGATGATGTATATTTTATTAAATTCTTTGCACGAAATATAGACGACGTGTATAGTCCATTTAAGTTTTTGTATAAGAAATGGACAACTTATAGCCCATTAATGTTTTCCATAAAAACTTAAAAAATCAACCATGTATAGCCAATTATATTTTGTATCTATAGCCCATTTAATTTTTATGCATGAAAAATAGACGATGTATAGTGTTTTTAGTTTTTTGCATATGAAATGAACGATTTATAGTTCATTAAATTTTTTCATAAAAATTTGAAAACTTGACCATTAAATTTTTTTCATAAAAAAATTTTTTTCATAAAAAATGGATGATGTATATTTTATTAAATTCTTTGCACGAAATATAGACGACGTGTATAGTCCATTTAAGTTTTTGTATACGAAATGGAAAATTTGTAGCCCATTAATGTTTTTCATAAAAATTTAAAAAATCAACCATGTATAGCCCATTATATTTTGTATCTATAGCCCATTTAATTTTTTTGCATGAAAAATAGACGATGTATAGTGTTTTTAGTTTTTTGCATATGAAATGAACGATTTATAGTTCATTAAATTTTTTCATAAAAATTTGAAAACTTGACGATGTATAGTCCATTAAATTTTTTTCATAAAAAAATTTTTTTCATAAAAAATGGATGATGTATATTTTATTAAATTCTTTGAACGAAATATAGACGACGTGTATAGTCCATTTAAGTTTTTGTATACGAAATGGAAAATTTGTAGCCCATTAATGTTTTTCATAAAAATTTAAAAAATCAACCATGTATAGCCCATTATATTTTGTATCTATAGCCCATTTAATTTTTTTGCATGAAAAATAGACGATGTATAGTGTTTTTAGTTTTTTGCATATGAAATGAACGATTTATAGTTCATTAAATTTTTTCATAAAAATTTGAAAAATAAAAAAAAAAAATGGATGATGTATATTTTATTAAATTCTTTGCACGAAATATATACGACGTATATAGTCCATTTAAGTTTTTGTATAATGTTTTGTATATAGTCCATTTAAGTTATGGACAACTTATAGCCCATTAATGTTTTCCATAAAAACTTAAAAAATCAACCATGTATAGCCAATTATATTTTGTATCTATAGCCCATTTAATTTTTATGCATGAAAAATAGACGATGTATAGTGTTTTTAGTTTTTTGCATATGAAATGAACGATTTATAGTTCATTAAATTTTTTCATAAAAATTTGAAAAAATTACGATGTATAGTCCATTAAATTTTTTTCATAAAAAATGGATGATGTATATTTTATTAAATTCTTTGCACGAAATATAGACGACGTGTATAGTACATTTAAGTTTTTGTATACGTAATGGACATTTTATAGCCCATTAATGTTTTTCATAAAAATTTAAAAAATCAACCATGTATAGCCCATTATATTTTGTATCTATAGCCCATTTAATTTTTTTGCATGAAAAATAGACGATGTATAGTGTTTTTAGTTTTTTGCATATGAAATGAACGATTTATAGTTCATTAAATTTTTTCATAAAAATTTGAAAACTTGACGATGTATAGTCCATTAAATTTTTTTTATAAAATTTTTTTTTTTCATAAAAAATGGATGATGAATATTTTATTAAATTTTTTGCACGAAATATAGACGACGTATATAGTCCATTTAAGTTTTTGTATAAGAAATGGACAACTTATAGCCCATTAATGTTTTCCATAAAAACTTAAAAAATCAACCATGTATAGCCAATTATATTTTGTATCTATAGCCCATTTAATTTTTATGCATGAAAAATAGACGATGTATAGTGTTTTTAGTTTTTTGCATATGAAATGAACGATTTATAGTTCATTAAATTTTTTCATAAAAATTTGAAAACTTGACGATGTATAGTCCATTAAATTTTTTTCATAAAAAAATTTTTTTCATAAAAAATGGATGATGTATATTTTATTAAATTCTTTGCACGAAATATAGACGACGTATATAGTCCATTTAAGTTTTTGTATACGAAATGGAAAATTTGTAGCCCATTAATGTTTTTCATAAAAATTTAAAAAATCAACCATGTATAGCCCATTCTATTTTGTATCTATAGCCCATTTAATTTTTATGCATGAAAAATAGACGATGTATAGTGTTTTTAGTTTTTTGCATATGAAATGAACGATTTATATGTAGTTCATTAAATTTTTTCATAAAAATTTGAAAAATTGACGATGTATATATAGTCCATTAAATTTTTTTCATAAAAATTTTTTTTTCATAAAATATGGATGATGTATATTTTATTAAATTCTTTGCACGAAATATAGACGACGTGTATAGTCCATTTAAGTTTTTGTATACGAAATGGACAATTTATAGCCCATTAATGTTTTTCATAAAAATTTAAAAAATCAACCATGTATAGCCCACTATATTTTGTATCTATAGCCCATTTAATTTTTTTGCATGAAAAATAGACGATGTATAGTGTTTTTAGTTTTTTGCATATGAAATGAACGATTTATAGTTCATTAAATTTTTTCATAAAAATTTGAAAAATTGACGATGTATAGTCCATTAAATTTTTTTCATAAAAAATTTTTTTTCATAAAAAATGGATGATGTATATTTTATTAAATTCTTTGCACGAAATATAGACGACGTGTATAGTCCATTTAAGTTTTTGTATACGAAATGGACAATTTGTAGCCCATTAATGTTTTCCATAAAAATTTAAAAAATCAACCATGTATAGCCCATTATATTTTGTATCTATAGCCCATTTAATTTTTTTTGCATGAAAAATAGACGATGTATAGTGTTTTTAGTTTTTTGCATATGAAATGAACGATTTATAGTCCATTAAATTTTTTTCATAAAAAAATTTTTTTCATAAAAAATGGATGATGTATATTTTATTAAATTCTTTGCACGAAATATAGACGACGTGTATAGTACATTTAAGTTTTTGTATACGTAATGGATATTTTATAGCCCATTAATGTTTTTCATAAAAATTTAAAAAATCAACCATGTATAGCCCATTATATTTTGTATTTATAGCCCATTTAATTTTTTTGCATGAAAAATAGACGATGTATAGTGTTTTTAGTTTTTTGCATATGAAATGAACGATTTATAGTTCATTAAATTTTTTCATAAAAATTTGAAAAATTGACGATGTATAGTCCATTAAATTTTTTTCATAAAAATTTTTTTTTCATAAAAAATGGATGATGTATATTTTATTAAATTCTTTGCACGAAATATAGACGACGTATATAGTCCATTTAAGTTTTTGTATAAGAAATGGACAACTTATAGCCCATTAATGTTTTCCATAAAAACTTAAAAAATCAACCATGTATAGCCAATTATATTTTGTATCTATAGCCCATTTAATTTTTATGCATGAAAAATAGACGATGTATAGTGTTTTTAGTTTTTTGCATATGAAATGAACGATTTATAGTTCATTAAATTTTTTCATAAAAATTTGAAAACTTGACGATGTATAGTCCATTAAATTTTTTTCATAAAAAAATTTTTTTCATAAAAAATGGATGATGTATATTTTATTAAATTCTTTGCACGAAATATAGACGACGTGTATAGTCCATTTAAGTTTTTGTATACGAAATGGACAATTTGTAGCCCATTAATATTTTTCATAAAAATTTAAAAAATCAACCATTTATAGCCCATTATATTTTGTATCTATAGCCCATTTAATTTTTTTTGCATGAAAAATAGACGATGTATAGTGTTTTTAGTTTTTTGCATATGAAATGAACGATTTATAGTTCATTAAATTTTTTCATAAAAATTTGAAAACTTGACGATGTATAGTCCATTAAATTTTTTTCATAAAAAATGGATGATGTATATTTTATTAAATTCTTTGCACGAAATATAGACGACGTGTATAGTACATTTAAGTTTTTGTATACGTAATGGACATTTTATAGCCCATTAATGTGTTTCATAAAAATTTAAGAAATCAACCATGTATAGCCCATTATATTTTGTATCTATAGCCCATTTAATTTTTTTGCATGAAAAATAGACGATGTATAGTGTTTTTAGTTTTTTGCATATGAAATGAACGATTTATAGTTCATTAAATTTTTTCATAAAAATTTGAAAACTTGACGATGTATAGTCCATTAAATTTTTTTCATAAAAATTTTTTTTTCATAAAAAATGGATGATGTATATTTTATTAAATTCTTTGCACGAAATATAGACGACGTATATAGTCCATTTAAGTTTTTGTATAAGAAATGGACAACTTATAGCCCATTAATGTTTTCCATAAAAACTTAAAAAATCAACCATGTATAGCCAATTATATTTTGTATCTATAGCCCATTTAATTTTTATGCATGAAAAATAGACGATGTATAGTGTTTTTAGTTTTTTGCATATGAAATGAACGATTTATAGTTCATTAAATTTTTTCATAAAAATTTGAAAAAATTACGATGTATAGTCCATTAAATTTTTTTCATAAAAAATGGATGATGTATATTTTATTAAATTCTTTGCACGAAATATAGACGACGTGTATAGTCCATTTAAGTTTTTGTATACGAAATGGAAAATTTGTAGCCCATTAATGTTTTTCATAAAAATTTAAAAAATCAACCATGTATAGCCCATTCTATTTTGTATCTATAGCCCATTTAATTTTTATGCATGAAAAATAGACGATGTATAGTGTTTTTAGTTTTTTGCATATGAAATGAACGATTTATATGTAGTTCATTAAATTATTTCATAAAAATTTGAAAAATTGACGATGTATATATAGTCCATTAAATTTTTTTCATTAAAATTTTTTTTTCATAAAATATGGATGATGTATATTTTATTAAATTCTTTGCACGAAATATAGACGACGTGTATAGTCCATTTAAGTTTTTGTATACGAAATGGACAATTTATAGCCCATTAATGTTTTTCATAAAAATTTAAAAAATCAACCATGTATAGCCCACTATATTTTGTATCTATAGCTGATTTAATTTTTTTGCATGAAAAATAGACGATGTATAGTGTTTTTAGTTTTTTGCATATGAAATGAACGATTTATAGTTCATTAAATTTTTTCATAAAAATTTGAAAAATTGACGATGTATAGTCCATTAAATTTTTTTCATAAAAAATTTTTTTTCATAAAAAATGGATGATGTATATTTTATTAAATTCTTTGCACGAAATATAGACGACGTGTATAGTCCATTTAAGTTTTTGTATACGAAATGGACAATTTGTAGCCCATTAATGTTTTCCATAAAAATTTAAAAAATCAACCATGTATAGCCCATTATATTTTGTATCTATAGCCCATTTAATTTTTTTTGCATGAAAAATAGACGGTGTATAGTGTTTTTAGTTTTTTGCATATGAAATGAACGATTTATAGTCCATTAAATTTTTTTCATAAAAAAATTTTTTTCATAAAAAATGGATGATGTATATTTTATTAAATTCTTTGCACGAAATATAGACGACGTGTATAGTCCATTTAAGTTTTTGTATACGAAATGGACAATTTGTAGCCCATTAATATTTTTCATAAAAATTTAAAAAATCAACCATTTATAGCCCATTATATTTTGTATCTATAGCCCATTTAATTTTTTTGCATGAAAAATAGACGATGTATAGTGTTTTTAGTTTTTTGCATATGAAATGAACGATTTATAGTTCATTAAATTTTTTCATAAAAATTTGAAAAAATTACGATGTATAGTCCATTAAATTTTTTTCATAAAAAATTTTTTTTCATAAAAAATGGATGATGTATATTTTATTAAATTCTTTGCACGAAATATAGACGACGTATATAGTACATTTAAGTTTTTGTATACGTAATGGACATTTTATAGCCCATTAATGTTTTTCATAAAAATTTAAAAAATCAACCATGTATAGCCCATTATATTTTGTATCTATAGCCCATTTAATTTTTTTGCATGAAAAATAGACGATGTATAGTGTTTTTAGTTTCTTGGATATGAAATGAACGATTTATAGTTCATTAAATTTTTTCATAAAAATTTGAAAAATTGACAATGTATAGTCCATTAAATTTTTTTCATAAAAAATTTTTTTTCATATAAAATGGGTGATGTATATTTTATTAAATTCTTTGCACGAAATATAGACGACGTATATAGTCCATTTAAGTTTTTGTATACGAAATGGACAACTTATAGCCCATTAATATTTTCCATAAAAATTTAAAAAATCAACCATGTATAGCCCATTATATTTTGTATCTATAGCCCATTTAATTTTTATGCATGAAAAATAGACGATGTATAGTGTTTTTAGTTTTTTGCATATGAAATGAACGATTTATAGTTCATTAAATTTTTTCATAAAAATTTGAAAAAAAAAAAAAAAAAATGGATGATGTATATTTTATTAAATTCTTTGCACGAAATATAGACGACGTATATAGTCCATTTAAGATTTTGTATAAGAAATGGACAACTTATAGCCCATTAATGTTTTCCATAAAAACTTAAAAAATCAACCATGTATAGCCAATTATATTTTGTATCTATAGCCCATTTAATTTTTATGCATGAAAAATAGACGATGTATAGTGTTTTTAGTTTTTTGCATATGAAATGAACGATTTATAGTTCATTAAATTTTTTCATAAAAATTTGAAAACTTGACGATGTATAGTCCATTAAATTTTTTTCCAAAAAAAATTTTTTTCATAAAAAATGGATGATGTATATTTTATTAAATTCTTTGCACGAAATATAGACGACGTATATAGTCCATTTAAGTTTTTGTATAAGAAATGGACAACTTATAGCCCATTAATGTTTTCCATAAAAATTTAAAAAATCAACCATGTATAGCCCATTATATTTTGTATCTATAGCCCATTTAATTTTTATGCATGAAAAATAGACGATGTATAGTGTTTTTAGTTTTTTGCATATGAAATGAACGATTTATAGTTTATTAAATTTTTTCATAAAAATTTGAAAAATTGACAATGTATAGTCCATTAAATTTTTTTCATAAAAATTTTTTTTCATAAAAAATGGATGATGTATATTTTATTAAATTCTTTGCACGAAATATAGACGACGTATATAGTCCATTTATGTTTTTGTATAAGAAATGGACAACTTATAGCCTATTAATGTTTTCCATAAAAATTTAAAAAATCAACCATGTATAGCCCATTATATTTTGTATCTATAGCCCATTTAATTTTTATGCATGAAAAATAGACGATGTATAGTGTTTTAAGTTTTTTGCATATGAAATGAACGATTTATAGTTCATTAAATTTTTTCATAAAAATTTGAAAAATTGACGATGTATAGTCGATTAAATTTTTTTCATAAAAAATGGATGATGTATATTTTATTAAATTCTTTGCACGAAATATAGACGACGTGTATAGTCCATTTAAGTTTTTGTATACGAAATGGACAATTTATAGCCCATTAATGTTTTTCATAAAAATTTAAAAAATCAACCATGTATAGCCCATTATATTTTGTATCTATAGCCCATTTAATTTTTATGCATGAAAAATAGACGATGTATAGTGTTTTTAGTTTTTTGCATATGAAATGAACGATTTATAGTTCATTAAATTTTTTCATAAAAATTTTAAAAATTGACGATGTATTATAGTCCATTAAATTTTTTTCATAAAAAATTTTTTTTCATAAAAAATGGATGATGTATATTTTATTAAATTCTTTGCACGAAATATAGACGACGTATATAGTCCATTTAAGTTTTTGTATAAGAAATGGACAACTTATAGCCCATTAATGTTTTCCATAAAAATTTAAAAAATCAACCATGTATAGCCCATTATATTTTGTATCTATAGCCCATTTAATTTTTTTGCATGAAAAATAGACGATGTATAGTGTTTTTAGTTTTTTGCATATGAAATGAACGATTTATAGTTCATTAAATTTTTTCATAAAAATTTGAAAAATTGACGATGTATAGTCCATTAAATTTTTTTCATAAAAAATTTTTTTTCATAAAAAATGGATGATGTATATTTTATTAAATTCTTTGCACGAAATATAGACGACGTATATAGTCCATTTAAGTTTTTGTATAAGAAATGGACAACTTATAGCCCATTAATGTTTTCCATAAAAATTTAAAAAATCAACCATGTATAGCCCATTATATTTTGTATCTATAGCCCATTTAATTTTTTTGCATGAAAAATAGACGATGTATAGTGTTTTTAGTTTTTTGCATATGAAATGAACGATTTATAGTTCATTAAATTTTTTCATAAAAATTTTAAAAATTGACGATGTATTATAGTCCATTAAATTTTTTTCATAAAAAATTTTTTTTCATAAAAAATGGATGATGTATATTTTATTAAATTCTTTGCACGAAATATAGACGACGTATATAGTCCATTTAAGTTTTTGTATACGAAATGGAAAATTTGTAGCCCATTAATGTTTTTCATAAAAATTTAAAAAATCAACCATGTATAGCCCATTCTATTTTGTATCTATAGCCCATTTAATTTTTATGCATGAAAAATAGACGATGTATAGTGTTTTTAGTTTTTTGCATATGAAATGAACGATTTATATGTAGTTCATTAAATTATTTCATAAAAATTTGAAAAATTGACGATGTATATATAGTCCATTAAATTTTTTTCATAAAAATTTTTTTTTCATAAAATATGGATGATGTATATTTTATTAAATTCTTTGCACGAAATATAGACGACGTGTATAGTCCATTTAAGTTTTTGTATACGAAATGGACAATTTATAGCCCATTAATGTTTTTCATAAAAATTTAAAAAATCAACCATGTATAGCCCACTATATTTTGTATCTATAGCTGATTTAATTTTTTTGCATGAAAAATAGACGATGTATAGTGTTTTTAGTTTTTTGCATATGAAATGAACGATTTATAGTTCATTAAATTTTTTCATAAAAATTTGAAAAATTGACGATGTATAGTCCATTAAATTTTTTTCATAAAAAATTTTTTTTCATAAAAAATGGATGATGTATATTTTATTAAATTCTTTGCACGAAATATAGACGACGTGTATAGTCCATTTAAGTTTTTGTATACGAAATGGACAATTTATAGCCCATTAATGTTTTTCATAAAAATTTAAAAAATCAACCATGTATAGCCCACTATATTTTGTATCTATAGCCCATTTAATTTTTTTTGCATGAAAAATAGACGGTGTATAGTGTTTTTAGTTTTTTGCACATGAAATGAACGATTTATAGTCCATTAAATTTTTTTCATAAAAAAATTTTTTTCATAAAAAATGGATGATGTATATTTTATTAAATTCTTTGCACGAAATATAGACGACGTGTATAGTCCATTTAAGTTTTTGTATACGAAATGGACAATTTGTAGCCCATTAATATTTTTCATAAAAATTTAAAAAATCAACCATTTATAGCCCATTATATTTTGTATCTATAGCCCATTTAATTTTTTTGCATGAAAAATAGACGATGTATAGTGTTTTTAGTTTTTTGCATATGAAATGAACGATTTATAGTTCATTAAATTTTTTCATAAAAATTTGAAAAAATTACGATGTATAGTCCATTAAATTTTTTTCATAAAAAATTTTTTTTCATAAAAAATGGATGATGTATATTTTATTAAATTCTTTGCACGAAATATAGACGACGTATATAGTACATTTAAGTTTTTGTATACGTAATGGACATTTTATAGCCCATTAATGTTTTTCATAAAAATTTAAAAAATCAACCATGTATAGCCCATTATATTTTGTATCTATAGCCCATTTAATTTTTTTGCATGAAAAATAGACGATGTATAGTGTTTTTAGTTTCTTGGATATGAAATGAACGATTTATAGTTCATTAAATTTTTTCATAAAAATTTGAAAAATTGACAATGTATAGTCCATTAAATTTTTTTCATAAAAAATTTTTTTTCATATAAAATGGGTGATGTATATTTTATTAAATTCTTTGCACGAAATATAGACGACGTATATAGTCCATTTAAGTTTTTGTATACGAAATGGACAACTTATAGCCCATTAATGTTTTCCATAAAAATTTAAAAAATCAACCATGTATAGCCCATTATATTTTGTATCTATAGCCCATTTAATTTTTATGCATGAAAAATAGACGATGTATAGTGTTTTTAGTTTTTTGCATATGAAATGAACGATTTATAGTTCATTAAATTTTTTCATAAAAATTTGAAAAAAAAAAAAAAAAAATGGATGATGTATATTTTATTAAATTCTTTGCACGAAATATAGACGACGTATATAGTCCATTTAAGATTTTGTATAAGAAATGGACAACTTATAGCCCATTAATGTTTTCCATAAAAACTTAAAAAATCAACCATGTATAGCCAATTATATTTTGTATCTATAGCCCATTTAATTTTTATGCATGAAAAATAGACGATGTATAGTGTTTTTAGTTTTTTGCATATGAAATGAACGATTTATAGTTCATTAAATTTTTTCATAAAAATTTGAAAACTTGACGATGTATAGTCCATTAAATTTTTTTCCAAAAAAAATTTTTTTCATAAAAAATGGATGATGTATATTTTATTAAATTCTTTGCACGAAATATAGACGACGTATATAGTCCATTTAAGTTTTTGTATAAGAAATGGACAACTTATAGCCCATTAATGTTTTCCATAAAAATTTAAAAAATCAACCATGTATAGCCCATTATATTTTGTATCTATAGCCCATTTAATTTTTATGCATGAAAAATAGACGATGTATAGTGTTTTTAGTTTTTTGCATATGAAATGAACGATTTATAGTTTATTAAATTTTTTCATAAAAATTTGAAAAATTGACAATGTATAGTCCATTAAATTTTTTTCATAAAAATTTTTTTTCATAAAAAATGGATGATGTATATTTTATTAAATTCTTTGCACGAAATATAGACGACGTATATAGTCCATTTATGTTTTTGTATAAGAAATGGACAACTTATAGCCTATTAATGTTTTCCATAAAAATTTAAAAAATCAACCATGTATAGCCCATTATATTTTGTATCTATAGCCCATTTAATTTTTATGCATGAAAAATAGACGATGTATAGTGTTTTAAGTTTTTTGCATATGAAATGAACGATTTATAGTTCATTAAATTTTTTCATAAAAATTTGAAAAATTGACGATGTATAGTCGATTAAATTTTTTTCATAAAAAATGGATGATGTATATTTTATTAAATTCTTTGCACGAAATATAGACGACGTGTATAGTCCATTTAAGTTTTTGTATACGAAATGGACAATTTATAGCCCATTAATGTTTTTCATAAAAATTTAAAAAATCAACCATGTATAGCCCATTATATTTTGTATCTATAGCCCATTTAATTTTTATGCATGAAAAATAGACGATGTATAGTGTTTTTAGTTTTTTGCATATGAAATGAACGATTTATAGTTCATTAAATTTTTTCATAAAAATTTTAAAAATTGACGATGTATTATAGTCCATTAAATTTTTTTCATAAAAAATTTTTTTTCATAAAAAATGGATGATGTATATTTTATTAAATTCTTTGCACGAAATATAGACGACGTATATAGTCCATTTAAGTTTTTGTATAAGAAATGGACAACTTATAGCCCATTAATGTTTTCCATAAAAATTTAAAAAATCAACCATGTATAGCCCATTATATTTTGTATCTATAGCCCATTTAATTTTTTTGCATGAAAAATAGACGATGTATAGTGTTTTTAGTTTTTTGCATATGAAATGAACGATTTATAGTTCATTAAATTTTTTCATAAAAATTTGAAAAATTGACGATGTATAGTCCATTAAATTTTTTTCATAAAAAATTTTTTTTCATAAAAAATGTATGATGTATATTTTATTAAATTCTTTGCACGAAATATAGACGACGTGTATAGTCCATTTAAGTTTTTGTATACGAAATGGACAATTTGTAGCCCATTAATGTTTTTCATAAAAATTTAAAAAATCAACCATGTATTATAGCCCATTATATTTTGTATCTATAGCCCATTTAATTTTTTTGCATGAAAAATAGACGATGTATAGTGTTTTTAGTTTTTTGCATATGAAATGAACGATTTATAGTTCATTAAATTTTTTCATAAAAATTTGAAAAATTGACGATAGTCCATTAAATTTTTTTCATAAAAAATTTTTTTTCATAAAAAATGGATGATGTATATTTTATTAAATTCTTTGCACGAAATATAGACGACGTATATAGTCCATTTAAATTTTTGTATAAGAAATGGACAACTTATAGCCCATTAATGTTTTCCATAAAAATTTAAAAAATCAACCATGTATAGCCCATTATATTTTGTATCTATAGCCCATTTAATTTTTATGCATGAAAAATAGACGATGTATAGTGTTTTTAGTTTTTTGCATATGAAATGAACGATTTATAGTTCATTAAATTTTTTCATAAAAATTTTAAAAATTGACGATGTATATAGTCCATTAAATTTTTTTCATAAAAAATTTTTTTTCATAAAAAATGGATGATGTATATTTTATTAAATTCTTTGCACGAAATATAGACGACGTATATAGTCCATTTAAGTTTTTGTATAAGAAATGGACAACTTATAGCCCATTAATGTTTTCCATAAAAATTTAAAAAATCAACCATGTATAGCCCATTATATTTTGTATCTATAGCCCATTTAATTTTTATGCATGAAAAATAGACGATGTATAGTGTTTTAAGTTTTTTGCATATGAAATGAACGATTTATAGTTCATTAAATTTTTTCATAAAAATTTGAAAAATTGACGATGTATAGTCGATTAAATTTTTTTCATAAAAAATGGATGATGTATATTTTATTAAATTCTTTGCACGAAATATAGACGACGTGTATAGTCCATTTAAGTTTTTGCATACGAAATGGACAATTTATAGCCCATTAATGTTTTTCATAAAAATTTAAAAAATCAACCAGGTATAGCCCATTATATTTTGTATCTATAGCCCATTTAATTTTTTTGCATGAAAAAAACGATGTATAGTGTTTTTAGTTTTTTGCATGTGAAATGAACGATTTATAGTTCATTAAATTTTTTCATAAAAATTTGAAAAATTTACGATGTATATATAGTCCATTAAATTTTTTTCATAAAAAATTTTTTTTCATAAAAAATGGATGATGTATATTTTATTAAATTCTTTGCACGAAATATAGACGACGTATATAGTCCATTTAAGTTTTTGTATAAGAAATGGACAACTTATAGCCCATTAATGTTTTCCATAAAAATTTAAAAAATCAACCATGTATAGCCCATTATATTTTGTATCTATAGCCCATTTAATTTTTTTGCATGAAAAATAGACGATGTATAGTGTTTTTAGTTTTTTGCATATGAAATGAACGATTTATAGTTCATTAAATTTTTTCATAAAAATTTGAAAAATTGACGATGTATAGTCCATTAAATTTTTTTCATAAAAAATTTTTTTTCATAAAAAATGGATGATGTATATTTTATTAAATTCTTTGCACGAAATATAGACGACGTATATAGTCCATTTAAGTTTTTGTATAAGAAATGGACAACTTATAGCCCATTAATGTTTTCCATAAAAACTTAAAAAATCAACCATGTATAGCCAATTATATTTTGTATCTATAGCCCATTTAATTTTTATGCATGAAAAATAGACGATGTATAGTGTTTTTAGTTTTTTACATATGAAATGAACGATTTATAGTTCATTAAATTTTTTCATAAAAATTTGAAAACTTGACGATGTATAGTCCATTAAATTTTTTTCATAAAAAATTTTTTTTCATAAAAAATGTATGATGTATATTTTATTAAATTCTTTGCACGAAATATAGACGACGTGTATAGTCCATTTAAGTTTTTGTATACGAAATGGACAATTTGTAGCCCATTAATGTTTTTCATAAAAATTTAAAAAATCAACCATGTATTATAGCCCATTATATTTTGTATCTATAGCCCATTTAATTTTTTTGCATGAAAAATAGACGATGTATAGTGTTTTTAGTTTTTTGCATATGAAATGAACGATTTATAGTTCATTAAATTTTTTCATAAAAATTTGAAAAATTGACGATAGTCCATTAAATTTTTTTCATAAAAAATTTTTTTTCATAAAAAATGGATGATGTATATTTTATTAAATTCTTTGCACGAAATATAGACGACGTATATAGTCCATTTAAATTTTTGTATAAGAAATGGACAACTTATAGCCCATTAATGTTTTCCATAAAAATTTAAAAAATCAACCATGTATAGCCCATTATATTTTGTATCTATAGCCCATTTAATTTTTATGCATGAAAAATAGACGATGTATAGTGTTTTTAGTTTTTTGCATATGAAATGAACGATTTATAGTTCATTAAATTTTTTCATAAAAATTTGAAAAAATTTTTTCATAAAAATTTTTTTTTTTATAAAAAATGGATGATGTATATTTTATTAAATTCTTTGCACGAAATATAGACGACGTATATAGTCCATTTAAGTTTTTGTATAAGAAATGGACAACTTATAGCCCATTAATGTTTTCCATAAAAATTTAAAAAATCAACCATGTATAGCCCATTATATTTTGTATCTATAGCCCATTTAATTTTTATGAATGAAAAATAGACTATGTATAGTGTTTTTAGTTTTTTGCATATGAAATGAACGATTTATAGTTCATTAAATTTTTTCATAAAAATTTAAAAACTTGACGATGTATAGTCCATTAAATTTTTTTCATAAAAAAATTTTTTTCATAAAAAATGGATGATGTATATTTTATTAAATTCTTTGCACGAAATATAGACGACGTGTATAGTCCATTTAAGTTTTTGTATACGAAATGGACAATTTGTAGCCCATTAATGGTTTTCATATAAATTTAAAAAATCAATCATGTATAGCCCATTATATTTTGTATCTATAGCCCATTTAATTTTTTTGCATGAAAAATAGACGATGTATAGTGTTTTTAGTTTTTTGCATATGAAATGAACGATTTATAGTTCATTAAATTTTTTCATAAAAATTTGAATTTAAATTGATTTAAATTTAAATTTAAATTGAATTTAAATTTAAATTAATTTAAATTTAATTTAAATTTTTTTCATAAAAATTTTTTTTCATAAAAAATGGATGATGTATATTTTATTAAATTCTTTGCACGAAATATAGACGACGTATATAGTCCATTTAAGTTTTTGTATAAGAAATGGACAACTTATAGCCCATTAATGTTTTTCATAAAAACTTAAAAAATCAACAATGTATAGCCCATTATATTTTGTATCTATAGCCCATTTAATTTTTATGCATGAAAAATAGACGATGTATAGTGTTTTTAGTTTTTTGCATATGAAATGAACGATTTATAGTTCATTAAATTTTTTCATAAAAATTTGAAAACTTGACGATGTATAGTCCATTAAATTTTTTTCATAAAAAATTTTTTTTCATGAAAAATGGATGATGTATATTTTATTAAATACTTTGCACGAAATATAGACGACGTATATAGTCCATTTAAGTTTTTGTATAAGAAATGGACAACTTATAGCCCATTAATATTTTCCATAAAAATTTAAAAAATCAACCATGTATAGCCCATTATATTTTGTATCTATAGCCCATTTAATTTTTTTTGCATGAAAAATAGACGATGTATAGTGTTTTTAGTTTTTTGCATATGAAATGAACGATTTATAGTTCATTAAATTTTTTCATAAAAATTTGAAAAATTGACGATTATAGTCCATTAAATTTTTTTCATAAAAATTTTTTTTTCATAAAAAATGGATGATGTATATTTTATTAAATTCTTTGCACGAAATATAGACGACGTATATAGTACATTTAAGTTTTTGTATAAGAAATGGACAACTTATAGCCCATTAATGTTTTCCATAAAAATTTAAAAAATCAACCATGTATAGCCCATTATATATTTAATTTAATTTTTTTGCATAAAAAATAGACGATGTATAGTGTTTTTAGTTTTTTGCATACGAAAGGGACGATTTATAGTTCATTAAATTTTTTCATAAAAATTTGAAAAATTGACGATGTATATCCATTAAATATTTTTCATAAAAATTTTTTTTTGCATAAAAAATGGATGATGTATATTTCATTAAATTCTTTGCACGTAATAAAGACGATATATATAGTCCATTACAGTTTTTGTATACGAAATGGATAATTTATAGCCCATTAAGGTTTTTCATAAAAATTTAAAAAATCAACCATTATATTTTGTATCTATAGCCCATTTAATTTTTTTGCATGAAAAATAGACGATGTATAGTGTATGTAGTTTTCTGCATATGAAATGAACGATTTATAGTTCATTAATTTTTTCATAAAAATTTTAAAAAATGACGATGTATAGTCCATTAAATTTTTTTCATAAAAAAATTTTTTTCATAAAAAATGGATGATGTATATTTTATTAAATTCTTTGCACGAAATATAGACGACGTGTATAGTACATTTAAGTTTTTGTATACGTAATGGACATTTTATAGCCCATTAATGTTTTTCATAAAAATTTAAAAAATCAACCATGTATAGCCCATTATATTTTGTATCTATAGCCCATTTAATTTTTATGCATGAAAAATAGACGATGTATAGTGTTTTAAGTTTTTTGCATATGAAATGAACGATTTATAGTTCATTAAATTTTTTCATAAAAATTTGAAAAATTGACGATGTATAGTCGATTAAATTTTTTTCATAAAAAATGAATGATGATATTTTATTAAATTCTTTGCACGAAATATAGACGACGTGTATAGTCCATTTAAGTTTTTGTATACGAAATGGACAATTTATAGCCCATTAATGTTTTTCATAAAAATTTAAAAAATCAACCAGGTATAGCCCATTATATTTTGTATCTATAGCCCATTTAATTTTTTTGCATGAAAAAAAACGATGTATAGTGTTTTTAGTTTTTTGCATGTGAAATGAACGATTTATAGTTCATTAAATTTTTTCATAAAAATTTGAAAAATTGACGATGTATAGTCCATTAAATTTTTTTCATAAAAAATTTTTTTTTTATAAAAAATGGATGATGTATATTTTATTAAATTCTTTGCACGAAATATAGACGACGTATATAGTCCATTTAAGTTTTTGTATAAGAAATGGACAACTTATAGCCCATTAATGTTTTCCATAAAAATTTAAAAAATCAACCATGTATAGCCCATTATAATTTGTATCTATAGCCCATTTAATTTTTATGCATGAAAAATAGACGATGTATAGTGTTTTTAGTTTTTTTGCATATGAAATGAACGATTTATAGTTCATTAAATTTTTTCATAAAAAATTTGAAAAATTTTTTTCATAAAAATTTTTTTTTTTATAAAAAATGGATGATGTATATTTTATTAAATTCTTTGCACGAAATATAGACGACGTATATAGTCCATTTAAGTTTTTGTATAAGAAATGGACAACTTATAGCCCATTAATGTTTTCCATAAAAATTTAAAAAATCAACCATGTATAGCCCATTATATTTTGTATCTATAGCCCATTTAATTTTTATGCATGAAAAATAGACGATGTATAGTGTTTTTAGTTTTTTGCATATGAAATGAACGATTTATAGCTCATTAAATTTTTTCATAAAAATTTAAAAACTTGACGATGTATATAGTCCATTAAATTTTTTTCATAAAAAAATTTTTTTCATAAAAAATGGATGATGTATATTTTATTAAATTCTTTGCACGAAATATAGACGACGTGTATAGTCCATTTAAGTTTTTGTATACGAAATGGACAATTTGTAGCCCATTAATGGTTTTCATATAAATTTAAAAAATCAATCATGTATAGCCCATTATATTTTGTATCTATAGCCCATTTAATTTTTTTGCATGAAAAATAGACGATGTATAGTGTTTTTAGTTTTTTGCATATGAAATGAACGATTTATAGTTCATTAAATTTTTTCATAAAAATTTGAATTTAAATTGATTTAAATTTAAATTTAAATTGAATTTAAATTTAAATTAATTTAAATTTAATTTAAATTTTTTTCATAAAAATTTTTTTTTCATAAAAAATGGATGATGTATATTTTATTAAATTCTTTGCATTTAAATTTAATTTAATTTATATTTTATTAAATTCTTTGCACGAAATATAGACGACGTGTATAGTACATTTAAGTTTTTGTATACGTAATGGACATTTTATAGCCCATTAATGTTTTTCATAAAAATTTAAAAAATCAACCATGTATAGCCCATTATATTTTGTATCTATAGCCCATTTAATTTTTATGCATGAAAAATAGACGATGTATAGTGTTTTAAGTTTTTTGCATATGAAATGAACGATTTATAGTTCATTAAATTTTTTCATAAAAATTTGAAAAATTGACGATGTATAGTCGATTAAATTTTTTTCATAAAAAATGAATGATGATATTTTATTAAATTCTTTGCACGAAATATAGACGACGTGTATAGTCCATTTAAGTTTTTGTATACGAAATGGACAATTTATAGCCCATTAATGTTTTTCATAAAAATTTAAAAAATCAACCAGGTATAGCCCATTATATTTTGTATCTATAGCCCATTTAATTTTTTTGCATGAAAAAAAACGATGTATAGTGTTTTTAGTTTTTTGCATGTGAAATGAACGATTTATAGTTCATTAAATTTTTTCATAAAAATTTGAAAAATTGACGATGTATTAAATTTTTTTCATAAAAAATTTTTTTTCATAAAAAATGGATGATGTATATTTTATTAAATTCTTTGCACGAAATATAGACGACGTATATAGTCCATTTAAGTTTTTGTATTAGAAATGGACAACTTATAGCCCATTAATGTTTTCCATAAAAATTTAAAAAATCAACCATGTATAGCCCATTATAATTTGTATCTATAGCCCATTTAATTTTTATGCATGAAAAATAGACGATGTATAGTGTTTTTAGTTTTTTGCATATGAAATGAACGATTTATAGTTCATTAAATTTTTTCATAAAAATTTGAAAAATTTTTTTCATAAAAATTTTTTTTTTTATAAAAAATGGATGATGTATATTTTATTAAATTCTTTGCACGAAATATAGACGACGTATATAGTCCATTTAAGTTTTTGTATAAGAAATGGACAACTTATAGCCCATTAATGTTTTCCATAAAAATTTAAAAAATCAACCATGTATAGCCCATTATATTTTGTATCTATAGCCCATTTAATTTTTATGCATGAAAAATAGACGATGTATAGTGTTTTTAGTTTTTTGCATATGAAATGAACGATTTATAGTTCATTAAATTTTTTCATAAAAATTTAAAAACTTGACGATGTATAGTCCATTAAATTTTTTTCATAAAAAAATTTTTTTCATAAAAAATGGATGATGTATATTTTATTAAATTCTTTGCACGAAATATAGACGACGTGTATAGTCCATTTAAGTTTTTGTATACGAAATGGACAATTTGTAGCCCATTAATGGTTTTCATATAAATTTAAAAAATCAATCATGTATAGCCCATTATATTTTGTATCTATAGCCCATTTAATTTTTTTGCATGAAAAATAGACGATGTATAGTGTTTTTAGTTTTTTGCATATGAAATGAACGATTTATAGTTCATTAAATTTTTTCATAAAAATTTGAATTTAAATTGATTTAAATTTAAATTTAAATTGAATTTAAATTTAAATTAATTTAAATTTAATTTAAATTTTTTTCATAAAAATTTTTTTTTCATAAAAAATGGATGATGTATATTTTATTAAATTCTTTGCACGAAATATAGACGACGTATATAGTCCATTTAAGTTTTTGTATAAGAAATGGACAACTTATAGCCCATTAATGTTTTTCATAAAAACTTAAAAAATCAACAATGTATAGCCCATTATATTTTGTATCTATAGCCCATTTAATTTTTATGCATGAAAAATAGACGATGTATAGTGTTTTTAGTTTTTTGCATATGAAATGAACGATTTATAGTTCATTAAATTTTTTCATAAAAATTTGAAAACTTGACTATGTATAGTCCATTAAATTTTTTTCATAAAAAATTTTTTTTCATGAAAAATGGATGATGTATATTTTATTAAATACTTTGCACGAAATATAGACGACGTATATAGTCCATTTAAGTTTTTGTATAAGAAATGGACAACTTATAGCCCATTAATATTTTCCATAAAAATTTAAAAAATCAACCATGTATAGCCCATTATATTTTGTATCTATAGCCCATTTAATTTTTTTTGCATGAAAAATAGACGATGTATAGTGTTTTTAGTTTTTTGCATATGAAATGAACGATTTATAGTTCATTAAATTTTTTCATAAAAATTTGAAAAATTGACGATTAATTAAATTAAATTTTTTTCATAAAAAATTTTTTTTCATAAAAAATGGATGATGTATATTTTATTAAATTCTTTGCACGAAATATAGACGACGTATATAGTCCATTTAAGTTTTTGTATAAGAAATGGACAACTTATAGCCCATTAATGTTTTCCATAAAAATTTAAAAAATCAACCATGTATAGCCCATTATATTTTGTATCTATAGCCCATTTAATTTTTATGCATGAAAAATAGACGATGTATAGTGTTTTTAGTTTTTTGCATATGAAATGAACGATTTATAGTTCATTAAATTTTTTCATAAAAATTTGAAAAATTGACGATTATAGTCCATTAAATTTTTTTCATAAAAATTTTTTTTTCATAAAAAATGGATGATGTATATTTTATTAAATTCTTTGCACGAAATATAGACGACGTATATAGTCCATTTAAGTTTTTGTATAAGAAATGGACAACTTATAGCCCATTAATGTTTTCCATAAAAACTTAAAAAATCAACCATGTATAGCCAATTATATTTTGTATCTATAGCCCATTTAATTTTTATGCATGAAAAATAGACGATGTATAGTGTTTTTAGTTTTTTGCATATGAAATGAACGATTTATAGTTCATTAAATTTTTTCATAAAAATTTGAAAACTTGACGATGTATAGTCCATAAAATTTTTTTCATAAAAAAATTTTTTTCATAAAAAATGGATGATGTATATTTTATTAAATTCTTTGCACGAAATATAGACGACGTGTATAGTCCATTTAAGTTTTTGTATACGAAATGGACAATCTGTAGCCCATTAATGTTTTTCATAAAAATTTAAAAAATCAACCATGTATAGCCCATTATATTTTGTATCTATAGCCCATTTAATTTTTTTGCATGAAAAATAGACGATTTATAATGTTTTTAGTTTTTTGCATATGAAATGAACGATTTATAGTTCATTAAATTTTTTCATAAAAATTTGAAAAAATGACGATGTATATAGTCCATTAAATTTTTTTCATAAAAAAATTTTTTTCATAAAAAATGGATGATGTATATTTTATTAAATTCTTTGCACGAAATATAGACGACGTGTATAGTACATTTAAGTTTTTGTATAAGAAATGGACAACTTATAGCCCATTAATGTTTTCCATAAAAATTTAAAAAATCAACCATGTATAGCCCATTATATTTTGTATCTATAGCCCATTTAATTTTTATGCATGAAAAATAGACGATGTATAGTGTTTTTAGTTTTTTGCATATGAAATGAACGATTTATAATTCATTAAATTTTTTCATAAAAATTTGAAAAATTGACGATGTATAGTCCATTAAATTTTTTTCATAAAAATTTTTTTTTCATAAAAAATGGATGATGTATATTTTATTAAATTCTTTGCACGAAATATAGACGACGTATATAGTCCATTTAAGTTTTTGTATAAGAAATGGACAATTTGTAGCCCATTAATGTTTTTCATAAAAATTTAAAAAATCAACCATGTAAAGCCCATTATATTTTGTATCTATAGCCCATTTAATTTTTTGCATGAAAAATAGACGATGTATAGTGTTTTTAGTTTTTTGCATATGAAATGAACGATTTATAGTTCATTAAATTTTTTCATAAAAATTTGAAAAATTGACGATGTATAGTCCATTAAATTTTTTTCATAAAAATTTTTTTTTCATAAAAAATGGATGATGTATATTTTATTAAATTCTTTGCACGAAATATAGACGACGTATATAGTCCATTTAAGTTTTTGTATAAGAAATGGACAACTTATAGCCCATTAATGTTTTCCATAAAAATTTAAAAAATCAACCATGTATAGCCAATTATATTTTGTATCTATAGCCCATTTAATTTTTATGCATGAAAAATAGACGATGTATAGTGTTTTTAGTTTTTTGCATATGAAATGAACGATTTATAGTTCATTAAATTTTTTCATAAAAATTTGAAAACTTGACGATGTATAGTCCATTAAATTTTTTTCATAAAAAAATTTTTTTCATAAAAAATGGATGATGTATATTTTATTAAATTCTTTGCACGAAATATAGACGACGTGTATAGTCCATTTAAGTTTTTGTATACGAAATGGACAATTTGTAGCCCATTAATGTTTTTCATAAAAATTTAAAAAATCAACCATGTATAGCCCATTATATTTTGTATCTATAGCCCATTTAATTTTTTTGCATGAAAAATAGACGATGTATAGTGTTTTTAGTTTTTTGCATATGAAATGAACGATTTATAGTTCATTAAATTTTTTCATAAAAATTTGAAAAAATGACGATGTATAGTCCATTAAATTTTTTTCATAAAAAAATTTTTTTCATAAAAAATGGATGATGTATATTTTATTAAATTCTTTGCACGAAATATAGACGACGTGTATAGTACATTTAAGTTTTTGTATAAGAAATGGACAACTTATAGCCCATTAATGTTTTCCATAAAAATTTAAAAAATCAACCATGTATAGCCCATTATATTTTGTATCTATAGCCCATTTAATTTTTATGCATGAAAAATAGACGATGTATAGTGTTTTTAGTTTTTTGCATATGAAATGAACGATTTATAGTTCATTAAATTTTTTCATAAAAATTTGAAAAATTGACGATGTATAGTCCATTAAATTTTTTTCATAAAAATTTTTTTTTCATAAAAAATGGATGATGTATATTTTATTAAATTCTTTGCACGAAATATAGACGACGTATATAGTCCATTTAAGTTTTTGTATAAGAAATGGACAATTTGTAGCCCATTAATGTTTTTCATAAAAATTTAAAAAATCAACCATGTAAAGCCCATTATATTTTGTATCTATAGCCCATTTAATTTTTTGCATGAAAAATAGACGATGTATAGTGTTTTTAGTTTTTTGCATATGAAATGAACGATTTATAGTTCATTAAATTTTTTCATAAAAATTTGAAAAATTGACGATGTATATAGTCCATTAAATTTTTTTCATAAAAATTTTTTTTTCATAAAAAATGGATGATGTATATTTTATTAAATTCTTTGCACGAAATATAGACGACGTATATAGTCCATTTAAGTTTTTGTATAAGAAATGGACAACTTATAGCCCATTAATGTTTTCCATAAAAATTTAAAAAATCAACCATGTATAGCCCATTATATTTTGTATCTATAGCCCATTTAATTTTTATGCATGAAAAATAGACGATGTATATTGTTTTTAGTTTTTTGTATATGAAATTAACGATTTATAGTTCATTAAATTTTTTCATAAAAATTTGAAAAATTGACGATGTATAGTCCATTAAATTTTTTTCATAAAAAAATTTTTTTCATAAAAAATGGATGATGTATATTTTATTAAATTCTTTGCACGAAATATAGACGACGTGTATAGTACATTTAAGTTTTTGTATACGTAATGGACATTTTATAGCCCATTAATGTTTTTCATAAAAATTTAAAAAATCAACCATGTATAGCCCATTATATTTTGTATCTATAGCCCATTTAATTTTTTTGCATGAAAAATAGACGATGTATAGTGTTTTTAGTTTTTTGCATATGAAATGAACGATTTATAGTTCATTAAATTTTTTCATAAAAATTTGAAAAATTGACGATGTATAGTCCATTAAATTTTTTTCATAAAAAATTTTTTTCATAAAAAATGGATGATGTATATTTTATTAAATTCTTTGCACGAAATATAGACGACGTATATAGTCCATTTAAGTTTTTGTATAAGAAATGGACAACTTATAGCCCATTAATGTTTTCCATAAAAATTTAAAACATCAACCATGTATAGCCCATTATATTTTGTATCTATAGCCCATTTAATTTTTATGCATGAAAAATAGACGATGTATAGTGTTTTTAGTTTTTTGCATATGAAATGAACGATTTATAGTTCATTGACGATGTATAGTCCATTAAATTTTTTTCATAAAAATTTTTTTTTCATAAAAAATGGATGATGTATATTTTATTAAATTCTTTGCACGAAATATAGACGACGTATATAGTCCATTTAAGTTTTTGTATAAGAAATGGACAACTTATAGCTAATTAATGTTTTCCATAAAAACTTAAAAAATCAACCATGTATAGCCAATTATATTTTGTATCTATAGCCCATTTAATTTTTATGCATGAAAAATAGACGATGTATAGTGTTTTTAGTTTTTTGCATATGAAATGAACGATTTATAGTTCATTAAATTTTTTCATAAAAATTTGAAAACTTGACGATGTATAGTCCATAAAATTTTTTTCATAAAAAAATTTTTTTCATAAAAAATGGATGATGTATATTTTATTAAATTCTTTGCACGAAATATAGACGACGTGTATAGTCCATTTAAGTTTTTGTATACGAAATGGACAATTTGTAGCCCATTAATGTTTTTCATAAAAATTTAAAAAATCAACCATGTATAGCCCATTATATTTTGTATCTATAGCCCATTTAATTTTTTTGCATGAAAAATAGACGATGTATAGTGTTTTTAGTTTTTTGCATATGAAATGAACGATTTATAGTTCATTAAATTTTTTCATAAAAATTTGAAAAATTGACGATGTATAGTCCATTAAATTTTTTTCATAAAAATTTTTTTTCATAAAAAATGGATGATGTATATTTTATTAAATTCTTTGCACGAAATATAGACGACGTATATAGTCCATTTAAGTTTTTGTATAAGAAATGGACAACTTATAGCCCATTAATGTTTTCCATAAAAACTTAAAAAATCAACCATGTATAGCCAATTATATTTTGTATCTATAGCCCATTTAATTTTTATGCATGAAAAATAGACGATGTATAGTGTTTTTAGTTTTTTGCATATGAAATGAACGATTTATAGTTCATTGACGATGTATAGTCCATTAAATTTTTTTCATAAAAATTTTTTTTTCATAAAAAATGGATGATGTATATTTTATGAAATTCTTTGCACGAAATATAGACGACGTATATAGTCCATTTAAGTTTTTGTATAAGAAATGGACAACTTATAGCTAATTAATGTTTTCCATAAAAACTTAAAAAATCAACCATGTATAGCCAATTATATTTTGTATCTATAGCCCATTTAATTTTTATGCATGAAAAATAGACGATGTATAGTGTTTTTAGTTTTTTGCATATGAAATGAACGATTTATAGTTCATTAAATTTTTTCATAAAAATTTGAAAACTTGACGATGTATAGTCCATTAAATTTTTTTCATAAAAAAATTTTTTTCATAAAAAATGGATGATGTATATTTTATTAAATTCTTTGCACGAAATATAGACGACGTGTATAGTCCATTTAAGTTTTTGTATACGAAATGGACAATTTGTAGCCCATTAATGTTTTTCATAAAAATTTAAAAAATCAACCATGTATAGCCCATTATATTTTGTATCTATAGCCCATTTAATTTTTTTGCATGAAAAATAGACGATGTATAGTGTTTTTAGTTTTTTGCATATGAAATGAACGATTTATAGTTCATTAAATTTTTTCATAAAAATTTGAAAAATTGACGATGTATAGTCCATTAAATTTTTTTCATAAAAATTTTTTTTCATAAAAAATGGATGATGTATATTTTATTAAATTCTTTGCACGAAATATAGACGACGTATATAGTCCATTTAAGTTTTTGTATAAGGAATGGACAACTTATAGCCCATTAATGTTTTCCATAAAATTTTAAAAAATCAACCATGTATAGCCCATTATATTTTGTATCTATAGCCCATTTAATTTTTATGCATGAAAAATTGACGATGTATAGTGTTTTTAGTTTTTTGCATATGAAATGAACGATTTATAGTTCATTAAATTTTTTCATAAAAATTTGAAAAATTGACGATGTATAGTCCATTAAATTTTTTTCACAAAAATTTTTTCTTCATAAAAAATGGATGATGTATATTTTATTAAATTCTTTGCACGAAATATAGACGACGTATATAGTCCATTTAAGTTTTTGTATAAGAAATGGACAACTTATAGCCCATTAATGTTTTCCATAAAAACTTAAAAAATCAACCATGTATAGCCAATTATATTTTGTATCTATAGCCCATTTAATTTTTATGCATGAAAAATAGACGATGTATAGTGTTTTTAGTTTTTTGCATATGAAATGAACGATTTATAGTTCATTAAATTTTTTCATAAAAATTTGAAAACTTGACGATGTATAGTCCATTAAATTTTTTTCATAAAAATTTGTTTTTTCATAAAAAATGGATGATGTATATTTTATTAAATTCTTTGCACGAAATATAGACGACGTGTATAGTCCATTTAAGTTTTTGTATACGAAATGGACAATTTGTAGCCCATTAATGTTTTTCATAAAAATTTAAAAAATCAACCATGTATAGCCCATTATATTTTGTATCTATAGCCCATTTAATTTTTTTGCATGAAAAATAGACGATGTATAGTGTTTTTCGTTTTTTGCATATGAAATGAACGATTTATAGTTCATTAAATTTTTTCATAAAAATTTGAAAAATTGACGATGTATAGTCCATTAAATTTTTTTCATAAAAATTTGTTTTTTCATAAAAAATGGATGATGTATATTTTATTAAATTCTTTGCACGAAATATAGACGACGTATATAGTCCATTTAAGTTTTTGTATAAGAAATGGACAACTTATAGCCCATTAATATTTTCCATAAAAACTTAAAAAATCAACCATGTATAGCCAATTATATTTTGTATCTATAGCCCATTTAATTTTTATGCATGAAAAATAGACGATGTATAGTGTTTTTAGTTTTTTGCATATGAAATGAACGATTTATAGTTCATTAAATTTTTTCATAAAAATTTGAAAAAATTACGATGTATAGTCCATTAAATTTTTTTCATAAAAATTTTTTTTTCATAAAAAATGGATGATGTATATTTTATTAAATTCTTTGCACGAAATATAGACGACGTATATAGTCCATTTAAGTTTTTGTATAAGAAATGGACAACTTATAGCCCATTAATGTTTTCCATAAAAATTTAAAAAATCAACCATGTATAGCCCATTATATTTTGTATCTATAGCCCATTTCATTTTTTTTGCATGAAAAATAGACGATGTATAGTGTTTTTAGTTTTTTGCATATGAAATGAACGATTTATAGTTCATTAAATTTTTTCATAAAAATTTGAAAACTTGACGATGTATTAAATTTTTTTCATAAAAAAATTTTTTTCATAAAAAATGGATGATGTATATTTTATTAAATTCTTTGCACGAAATATAGACGACGTGTATAGTCCATTTAAGTTTTTGTATACGAAATGGACAATTTGTAGCCCATTAATGTTTTCCATAAAAATTTAAAAAATCAACCATGTATAGCCCATTATATTTTGTATCTATAGCCCATTTAATTTTTATGCATGAAAAATAGACGATGTATAGTGTTTTTAGTTTTTTGCATATGAAATGAACGATTTATAGTTCATTAAATTTTTTCATAAAAATTTGAAAAATTGACGATGTATAGTCCATTAAATTTTTTTATAAAAAATTTTTTTTTCATGAAAAATGGATGATGTATATTTCATTAAATTCTTTGCACGAAATATAGACGACGTATATAGTCCATTTAAGTTTTTGTATAAGAAATGGACAACTTATAGCCCATTAATGTTTTCCATAAAAATTTAAAAAATCAACCATGTATAGCCCATTATATTTTGTATCTATAGCCCATTTAATTTTTTTGCATGAAAAATAGACGATGTATAGTGTTTTTAGTTTTTTGCATGTGAAATGAACGATTTATAGTTCATTAAATTTTTTCATAAAAATTTGAAAAAATTAAATTTTTTTCATAAAAATTTTTTTTTCATAAAAAATGGATGATGTATATTTTATTAAATTCTTTGCACGAAATATAGACGACGTATATAGTCCATTTAAGTTTTTGTATAAGAAATGGACAACTTATAGCCCATTAATGTTTTCCATAAAAACTTAAAAAATCAACCATGTATAGCCAATTATATTTTGTATCTATAGCCCATTTAATTTTTATGCATGAAAAATAGACGATGTATAGTGTTTTTAGTTTTTTGCATATGAAATGAACGATTTATAGTTCATTAAATTTTTTCATAAAAATTTGAAAACTTGACGATGTATAGTCCATTAAATTTTTTTCATAAAAAAATTTTTTTCATAAAAAATGGATGATGTATATTTTATTAAATTCTTTGCACGAAATATAGACGACGTGTATAGTCCATTTAAGTTTTTGTATACGAAATGGACAATTTGTTGCCCATTAATGTTTTTCATAAAAATTTAAAAAATCAACCATGTGTAGCCCATTATATTTTGTATCTATAGCCCATTTAATTTTTTTTGCATGAAAAATAGATGATGTATAGTGTTTTTAGTTTTTTGCATATGAAATGAACGATTTATAGTTCATTAAATTTTTTCATACAAATTTGAAAAATTGAAGATGTATAGTCCATTAAATTTTTTTCATAAAAAATTTTTTTTCATAAAAAATGGATGATGTATATTTTATTAAATTCTTTGCACGAAATATAGACGACGTGTATAGTCCATTTAAGTTTTTGTATACGAAATGGACAATTTGTAGCCCATTAATGTTTTCCATAAAAATTTAAAAAATCAACCATGTATAGCCCATTATATTTTGTATCTATAGCCCATTTAATTTTTATGCATGAAAAATAGACGATGTATAGTGTTTTTAGTTTTTTGCATATGAAATGAACGATTTATAGTTCATTAAATTTTTTCATAAAAATTTGAAAAATTGACGATGTATAGTCCATTAAATTTTTTTATAAAAAATTTTTTTTTCATGAAAAATGGATGATGTATATTTCATTAAATTCTTTGCACGAAATATAGACGACGTATATAGTCCATTTAAGTTTTTGTATAAGAAATGGACAACTTATAGCCCATTAATGTTTCCATAAAAATTTAAAAAATCAACCATGTATAGCCCATTATATTTTGTATCTATAGCCCATTTAATTTTTTTGCATGAAAAATAGACGATGTATAGTGTTTTTAGTTTTTTGCATATGAAATGCACGATTTATAGTTCATTAAATTTTTTCATAAAAATTTGAAAACTTGACGATGTATAATAGTCCATTAAATTTTTTTCATAAAAAATTTTTTTTCATGAAAAATGGATGATGTATATTTTATTAAATTCTTTGCACGAAATATAGACGACGTATATAGGCCATTTAAGTTTTTGTATAAGAAATGGACAACTTATAGCCCATTAATGTTTTCCATAAAAATTTAAAAAATCAACCATGTATAGCCCATTATATTTTGTATCTATAGCCCATTTAATTTTTTTTGCATGAAAAATAGACGATGTATAGTGTTTTTAGTTTTTTGCATATGAAATGAACGATTTATAGTTCATTAAATTTTTTCATAAAAATTTGAAAAAATGACGATGTATAGTCCATAAAATTTTTTTCATAAGAAAATTTTTTTCATAAAAAATGGATGATGTATATTTTATTAAATTCTTTGCACGAAATATAGACGACGTGTATAGTACATTTAAGTTTTTGTATACGTAATGGACATTTTATAGCCCATTAATGTTGATGATGATGAAATATAGACGACGTATATAGTCCATTTAAGTTTTTGTATAAGAAATGGACAACTTATAGCCCATTAATGTTTTCCATAAAAACTTAAAAAATCAACCATGTATAGCCAATTATATTTTGTATCTATAGCCCATTTAATTTTTATGCATGAAAAATAGACGATGTATAGTGTTTTTAGTTTTTTGCATATTAAATGAACGATTTATAGTTCATTAAATTTTTTCATAAAAATTTGAAAACTTGACGATGTATAGTCCATTAAATTTTTTTCATAAAAAATTTTTTTTCATAAAAAATGGATGATGTATATTTTATTAAATTCCTTGCACGAAATATAGATGACGTGTATAGTACATTTAAGTTTTTGTATACGTAATGGACATTTTATAGCCCATTAATGTTTTTCATAAAAATTTAAAAAATCAACCATGTATAGCCCATTATATTTTGTATCTATAGCTTATTTAATTTTTTTGCACGAAAAATAGACGATGTATAGTGTTTTTAGTTTTTTGCATATGAAATGAACGATTTATAGTTCATTAAATTTTTTCATAAAAATTTGAAAAATTGACGATGTATATATAGTCCATTAAATTTTTTTCATAAAAAATTTTTTTTCATAAAAAATGGATGATGTATATTTTATTAAATTCTTTGCACGAAATATAGACGACGTATATAGTCCATTTAAGTTTTTGTATAAGAAATGGACAACTTATAGCCCATTAATGTTTTCCATAAAAACTTAAAAAATCAACCATGTATAGCCCATTATATTTTGTATCTATAGCCCATTTAATTTTTATGCATGAAAAATAGACGATGTATAGTGTTTTTAGTTTTTTGCATATGAAATGAACGATTTATAGTTCATTAAATTTTTTCATAAAAATTTGAAAAATTGACGATTATAGTCCATTAAATTTTTTTCATAAAAATTTTTTTTTCATGAAAAATGGATGATATATATTTTATTAAATTCTTTGCACGAAATATAGACGACGTATATAGTCCATTTAAGTTTTTGTATAAGAAATGGACAACTTATAGCCCATTAATGTTTTCCATAAAAATTTAAAAAATCAACCATGTATAGCCCATTATATTTTGTACCTATAGCCCATATAATTTTTTTTGCATGAAAAATAGACGATGTATAGTGTTTTTAGTTTTTTGCATATGAAATGAACGATTTATAGTTTATTAAATTTTTTCATAAAAATTTGAAAAATTGACGATGTATAGTCCATTAAATTATTTTCATAAAAATTTTTTTTCATAAAAAATGGATGATGTATATTTTATTAAATTCTTTGCACGAAATATAGACGACGTATATAGTCCATTTAAGTTTTTGTATAAGAAATGGACAACTTATAGCCCATTAATGTTTTCCATAAAAATTTAAAAAATCAACCATGTATAGCCCATTATATTTTGTACCTATAGCCCATTTAATTTTTTTTGCATGAAAAATAGACGATGTATAGTGTTTTTAGTTTTTTGCATATGAAATGAACGATTTATAGTTCATTAAATTTTTTCATAAAAATTTGAAAAATTGACGATGTATATATAGTCCATTAAATTTTTTTCATAAAAAATTTTTTTTCATAAGAAATGGATGATGTATATTTTATTAAATTCTTTGCACGAAATATAGACGACGTATATAGTCCATTTAAGTTTTTGTATAAGAAATGGACAACTTATAGCCCATTAATGTTTTCCATAAAAACTTAAAAAATCAACCATGTATAGCCCATTATATTTTGTATCTATAGCCCATTTAATTTTTATGCATGAAAAATAGACGATGTATAGTGTTTTTAGTTTTTTGCATATGAAATGAACGATTTATAGTTCATTAAATTTTTTCATAAAAATTTGAAAAATTGACGATGTATAGTCCATTAAATTTTTTTCATAAAAATTTTTTTTACATAAAAAATGGATGATGTATATTTTATTAAATTCTTTGCACGAAATATAGACGACGTATATAGTCCATTTAAGTTTTTGTATAAGAAATGGACAACTTATAGCCCATTAATGTTTTCCATAAAAACTTAAAAAATCAACCATGTATAGCCAATTATATTTTGTATCTATAGCCCATTTAATTTTTATGCATGAAAAATAGACGATGTATAGTGTTTTTAGTTTTTTGCATATGAAATGAACGATTTATAGTTCATTAAATTTTTTCATAAAAATTTGAAAAATTGACGATGTATATATAGTCCATTAAATTTTTTTCATAAAAAATTTTTTTTCATAAAAAATGGATGATGTATATTTTATTAAATTCTTTGCACGAAATATAGACGACGTATATAGTCCATTTAAGTTTTTGTATAAGAAATGGACAACTTATAGCCCATTAATGTTTTCCATAAAAACTTAAAAAATCAACCATGTATAGCCCATTATATTTTGTATCTATAGCCCATTTAATTTTTATGCATGAAAAATAGACGATGTATAGTGTTTTTAGTTTTTTGCATATGAAATGAACGATTTATAGTTCATTAAATTTTTTCATAAAAATTTGAAAAATTGACGATGTATAGTCCATTAAATTTTTTTCATAAAAATTTTTTTTACATAAAAAATGGATGATGTATATTTTATTAAATTCTTTGCACGAAATATAGACGACGTATATAGTCCATTTAAGTTTTTGTATAAGAAATGGACAACTTATAGCCCATTAATGTTTTCCATAAAAACTTAAAAAATCAACCATGTATAGCCAATTATATTTTTTATCTATAGCCCATTTAATTTTTATGCATGAAAAATAGACGATGTATATTGTTTTTAGTTTTTTGCATATGAAATGAACGATTTATAGTTCATTAAATTTTTTCATAAAAATTTGAAAACTTGACGATGTAAATTAAATTTTTTTCATAAAAAAATTTTTTTCATAAAAAATGGATGATGTATATTTTATTAAATTCTTTGCACGAAATATAGACGACGTGTATAGTCCATTTAAGTTTTTGTATACGAAATGGACAATTTGTAGCCCATTAATGTTTTTCATAAAAATTTAAGAAATCAACCATGTATAGCCCATTATATTTTGTATCTATAGCCCATTTAATTTTTATGCATGAAAAATAGACGATGTATAGTGTTTTTAGTTTTTTGCATATGAAATGAACGATTTATAGTTCATTAAATTTTTTCATAAAAATTTGAAAAATTGACGATGTATAGTCCATTAAATTTTTTTCATAAAAAAATTTTTTTCATAAAAAATGGATGATGTATATTTTATTAAATTCTTTGCACGAAATATAGACGACGTATATAGTCCATTTAAGTTTTTGTATAAGAAATGGACAACTTATAGCCCATTAATGTTTTCCATAAAAATTTAAAAAATCAACCATGTATAGCCCATTATATTTTGTATCTATAGCCCATTTAATTTTTATGCATGAAAAATAGACGATGTATAGTGTTTTTAGTTTTTTGCATATGAAATGAACGATTTATAGTTCATTAAATTTTTTCATAAAAATTTGAAAACTTGACGATGTATAGTCCATTAAATTTTTTTCATAAAAAATTTTTTTTCATAAAAAATGGATGATGTATATTTTATTAAATTCTTTGCACGAAATATAGACGACGTGTATAGTCCATTTAAGTTTTTGTATACGAAATGGACAATTTGTAGCCCATTAATGTTTTTCATAAAAATTTAAAAAATCAACCATGTATAGCCCATTATATTTTGTATCTATAGCCCATTTAATTTTTTTGCATGAAAAATAGACGATGTATAGTGTTTTTAGTTTTTTGCATATGAAATGAACGATTTATAGTTCATTAAATTTTTTCATAAAAATTTGAAAAATTGACAATGTATTATAGTCCATTAAATTTTTTTCATAAAAAATTTTTTTTCATAAAAAATGGATGATGTATATTTTATTAAATTCTTTGCACGAAATATAGACGACGTATATAGTCCATTTAAGTTTTTGTATAAGAAATGGACAACTTATAGCCCATTAATGTTTTCCATAAAAATTTAAAAAATCAACCATGTATAGCCCATTATATTTTGTATCTATAGCCCATTTAAATTTTATGCATGAAAAATAGATGATGTATAGTGTTTTTAGTTTTTTGCATATGAAATGAACGATTTATAGTTCATTAAATTTTTTCATAAAAATTTGAAAAATTGACGATGTATTATAGTCCATTAAATTTTTTTCATAAAAATTTTTTTTTCATAAAAAATTGATGATGTATATTTTATTAAATTCTTTGCACGAAATATAGACGACGTATATAGTCCATTTAAGTTTTTGTATAAGAAATGGACAACTTATAGCCCATTAATGTTTTTCATAAAAACTTAAAAAATCAACCATGTATAGCCAATTATATTTGGTATCTATAGCCCATTTAATTTTTATGCATGAAAAATAGACGATGTATAGTGTTTTTAGTTTTTTGCATATGAAATGAACGATTTATAGTTCATTAAATTTTTTCATAAAAATTTGAAAACTTGACGATGTATAGTCCATTAAATTTTTTTCATAAAAAAATTTTTTTCATAAAAAATGGATGATGTATATTTTATTAAATTCTTTGCACGAAATATAGACGACGTGTATAGTCCATTTAAGTTTTTGTATACGAAATGGACAATTTGTAGCCCATTAATGTTTTTCATAAAAATTTAAAAAATCAACCATGTATAGCCCATTATATTTTGTATCTATAGCCAATTTAATTTTTTTGCATGAAAAATAGACGATGAATAGTGTTTTTAGTTTTTTGCATATGAAATGAACGATTTATAGTTCATTAAATTTTTTCATAAAAATTTGAAAAAATGACGATGTATAGTCCATTAAATTTTTTTCATAAAAAAATTTTTTTCATAAAAAATGGATGATGTATATTTTATTAAATTCTTTGCACGAAATATAGACGACGTGTATAGTACATTTAAGTTTTTGTATACGTAATGGACATTTTATAGCCCATTAATGTTTTTCATAAAAATTTAAAAAATCAACCATGTATAGCCCATTATATTTTGTATCTATAGCCCATTTAATTTTTTTGCATGAAAAATAGACGATGTATAGTGTTTTTAGTTTTTTGCATATGAAATGAACGATTTATAGTTCATTAAATTTTTTCATAAAAATTTTAAAAATTGACGATGTAATTCCATTAAATTTTTTTCATAAAAAATTTTTTTTCATAAAAAATGGATGATGTATATTTTATTAAATTTTTTGCACGAAATATAGACGACGTATATAGTCCATTTAAGTTTTTGTATAAGAAATGGACAACTTATAGCCCATTAATGTTTTCCATAAAAATTTAAAAAATCAACCATGTATAGCCCATTATATTTTGTATCTATAGCCCATTTAATTTTTATGCATGAAAAATAGACGATGTATAGTGGTATAGTCCATTAAATTTTTTTCATAAAAAAATTTTTTTCATAAAAAATGGATGATGTATATATTATTAAATTCTTTGCACGAAATATAGACGACGTGTATAGTCCATTTAAGTTTTTGTATACGAAATGGACAATTTGTAGCCCATTAATGTTTTTCATAAAAATTTTAAAAATCAACCATGTATAGCCCATTTTATTTTGTATCTATAGCCCATTTAAATTTTTTTCATAAAAAAATTTTTTTCATAAAAAATGGATGATGTATATTTTATTAAATTCTTTGCACGAAATATAGACGACTATATAGTCCATTTAAGTTTTTGTATAAGAAATGGACAACTTATAGCCCATTAATGTTTTCCATAAAAATTTAAAAAATCAACCATGTATAGCCCATTATATTTTGTATCTATAGCCCATTTAATTTTTTTTGCATGAAAAATAGACGATGTATAGTGTTTTTAGTTTTTTGCATATGAAATGAACGATTTATAGTTCATTAAATTTTTTCATAAAAATTTGAAAAAATGACGACGTATAGTCCATTAAATTTTTTTCATAAAAAATGGATGATGTATATTTTATTAAATTCTTTGCACGAAATATAGACGACGTGTATAGTCCATTTAAGTTTTTGTATACGAAATGGACAATTTGTAGCCCATTAATGTTTTTCATAAAAATTTAAAAAATCAACCATGTATAGCCCATTTTATTTTGTATCTATAGCCCATTTAAATTTTTTTCATAAAAAAATTTTTTTCATAAAAAATGGATGATGTATATTTTATTAAATTCTTTGCACGAAATATAGACGACTATATAGTCCATTTAAGTTTTTGTATAAGAAATGGACAACTTATAGCCCATTAATGTTTTCCATAAAAATTTAAAAAATCAACCATGTATAGCCCATTATATTTTGTATCTATAGCCCATTTAATTTTTTTTGCATGAAAAATAGACGATGTATAGTGTTTTTAGTTTTTTGCATATGAAATGAACGATTTATAGTTCATTAAATTTTTTCATAAAAATTTGAAAAAATGACGACGTATAGTCCATTAAATTTTTTTCATAAAAAAATTTTTTTCATAAAAAATGGATGATGTATATTTTATTAAATTCTTTGCACGAAATATAGACGACGTGTATAGTACATTTAAGTTTTTGTATACGTAATGGACATTTTATAGCCCATTAATGTTTTTCATAAAAATTTAAAAAATCAACCATGTATAGCCCATTATATTTTGTATCTATAGCCCATTTAATTTTTTTGCATGAAAAATAGACGATGTATAGTGTTTTTAGTTTTTTGCATATGAAATGAACGATTTATAGTTCATTAAATTTTTTCATAAAAATTTTAAAAATTGACGATGTAATTCCATTAAATTTTTTTCATAAAAAATTTTTTTTTATAAAAAATGGATGATGTATATTTTATTAAATTTTTTGCACGAAATATAGACGACGTATATAGTCCATTTAAGTTTTTGTATAAGAAATGGACAACTTATAGCCCATTAATGTTTTCCATAAAAATTTAAAAAATCAACCATGTATAGCCCATTATATTTTGTATCTATAGCCCATTTAATTTTTATGCATGAAAAATAGACGATGTATAGTGTTTTTAGTTTTTTGCATATGAAATGAACGATTTATAGTTCATTAAATTTTTTCATAAAAATTTGAAAAATTGACGATGTATAGTCCATTAAATTTTTTTCATAAAAAATGGATGATGTATATTTTATTAAATTCTTTGCACGAAATATAGACGACGTATATAGTCCATTTAAGTTTTTGTATAAGAAATGGACAACTTATAGCCCATTAATATTTTCCATAAAAACTTAAAAAATCAACCATGTATAGCCAATTATATTTTGTATCTATAGCCCATTTAATTTTTATGCATGAAAAATAGACGATGTATAGTGTTTTTAGTTTTTTGCATATGAAATGAACGATTTATAGTTCATTAAATTTTTTCATAAAAATTTGAAAACTTGACGATGTATAGTCCATTAAATTTTTTTCATAAAAAAATTTTTTTCATAAAAAATGGATGATGTATATTTTATTAAATTCTTTGCACGAAATATAGACGACGTGTATAGTCCATTTAAGTTTTTGTATACGAAATGGACAATTTGTAGCCCATTAATGTTTTTCATAAAAATTTAAAAAATCAACCATGTATAGCCCATTTTATTTTGTATCTATAGCCCATTTAAATTTTTTTCATAAAAAAATTTTTTTCATAAAAAATGGATGATGTATATTTTATTAAATTCTTTGCACGAAATATAGACGACTATATAGTCCATTTAAGTTTATGTATAAGAAATGGACAACTTATAGCCCATTAATGTTTTCCATAAAAATTTAAAAAATCAACCATGTATAGCCCATTATATTTTGTATCTATAGCCCATTTAATTTTTTTTGCATGAAAAATAGACGATGTATAGTGTTTTTAGTTTTTTGCATATGAAATGAACGATTTATAGTTCATTAAATTTTTTCATAAAAATTTTAAAAAATGACGACGTATAGTCCATTAAATTTTTTTCATAAAAAATGGATGATGTATATTTTATTAAATTCTTTGCACGAAATATAGACGACGTATATAGTCCATTTAAGTTTTTGTATAAGAAATGGACAACTTATAGCCCATTAATATTTTCCATAAAAACTTAAAAAATCAACCATGTATAGCCAATTATATTTTGTATCTATAGCCCATTTAATTTTTATGCATGAAAAATAGACGATGTATAGTGTTTTTAGTTTTTTGCATATGAAATGAACGATTTATAGTTCATTAAATTTTTTCATAAAAATTTGAAAACTTGACGATGTATAGTCCATTAAATTTTTTTCATAAAAAAATTTTTTTCATAAAAAATGGATGATGTATATTTTATTAAATTCTTTGCACGAAATATAGACGACGTGTATAGTCCATTTAAGTTTTTGTATACGAAATGGACAATTTGTAGCCCATTAATGTTTTTCATAAAAATTTAAAAAATCAACCATGTATAGCCCATTTTATTTTGTATCTATAGCCCATTTAAATTTTTTTCATAAAAAAATTTTTTTCATAAAAAATGGATGATGTATATTTTATTAAATTCTTTGCACGAAATATAGACGACTATATAGTCCATTTAAGTTTTTGTATAAGAAATGGACAACTTATAGCCCATTAATGTTTTCCATAAAAATTTAAAAAATCAACCATGTATAGCCCATTATATTTTGTATCTATAGCCCATTTAATTTTTTTTGCATGAAAAATAGACGATGTATAGTGTTTTTAGTTTTTTGCATATGAAATGAACGATTTATAGTTCATTAAATTTTTTCATAAAAATTTGAAAAAATTACGATGTATAGTCCATTAAATTTTTTTCATAAAAAAATTTTTTTCATAAAAAATGGATGATGTATATTTTATTAAATTCTTTGCACGAAATATAGACGACGTGTATAGTACATTTAAGTTTTTGTATACGTAATGGACATTTTATAGCCCATTAATGTTTTTCATAAAAATTTAAAAAATCAACCATGTATAGCCCATTATATTTTGTATCTATAGCCCATTTAATTTTTTTGCATGAAAAATAGACGATGTATAGTGTTTTTAGTTTTTTGCATATGAAATGAACGATTTATAGTTCATTAAATTTTTTCATAAAAATTTGAAAAATTGACGATGTAATTCCATTAAATTTTTTTCATAAAAATTTTTTTTTCATAAAAAATGGATGATGTATATTTTATTAAATTTTTTGCACGAAATATAGACGACGTATATAGTCCATTTAAGTTTTTGTATAAGAAATGGACAACTTATAGCCCATTAATGTTTTCCATAAAAATTTAAAAAATCAACCATGTATAGCCCATTATATTTTGTATATATAGCCCATTTAATTTTTATGCATGAAAAATAGACGATGTATAGTGTTTTTAGTTTTTTGCATATGAAATGAACGATTTATAGTTCATTAAATTTTTTCATAAAAATTTGAAAAATTGACGATGTATAGTCCATTAAATTTTTTTCATAAAAAATGGATGATGTATATTTTATTAAATTCTTTGCACGAAATATAGACGACGTATATAGTCCATTTAAGTTTTTGTATAAGAAATGGACAACTTATAGCCCATTAATGTTTTCCATAAAAACTTAAAAAATCAACCATGTATAGCCAATTATATTTTGTATCTATAGCCCATTTAATTTTTATGCATGAAAAATAGACGATGTATAGTGTTTTTAGTTTTTTGCATATGAAATGAACGATTTATAGTTCATTAAATTTTTTCATAAAAATTTGAAAACTTGACGATGTATAGTCCATTAAATTTTTTTCATAAAAAATGGATGATGTATATTTTATTAAATTCTTTGCACGAAATATAGACGACGTGTATAGTCCATTTAAGTTTTTGTATACGAAATGGACAATTTGTAGCCCATTAATGTTTTTCATAAAAATTTAAAAAATCAACCATGTATAGCCCATTTTATTTTGTATCTATAGCCCATTTAATTTTTTTGCATGAAAAATAGACGATGTATAGTGTTTTTAGTTTTTTGCATATGAAATGAACGATTTATAGTTCATTAAATTTTTTCATAAAAATTAAATTAAATTAAATTAAATTTAAATTTTTTTCATAAAAATTTTTTTTCATGAAAAATGGATGATGTATATTTTATTAAATTCTTTGCACGAAATATAGACGACGTGTATAGTACATTTAAGTTTTTGTATACGTAATGGACATTTTATAGCCCATTAATGTTTTTCATAAAAATTTAAAAAATCAACCATGTATAGCCCATTATATTTTGTATCTATAGCCCATTTAATTTTTTTACATGAAAAATAGACGATGTATAGTGTTTTTAGTTTTTTGCATATGAAATGAACGATTTATAGTTCATTAAATTTTTTCATAAAAATTTGAAAAATTGACGATGTATAGTCCATTAAATTTTTTTCATAAAAAATTTTTTTTCATGAAAAATGGATGATGTATATTTTATTAAATTCTTTGCACGAAATATAGACGACTATATAGTCCATTTAAGTTTTTGTATAAGAAATGGACAACTTATAGCCCATTAATGTTTTCCATAAAAATTTAAAAAATCAACCATGTATAGCCCATTATATTTTGTATCTATAGCCCATTTAATTTTTTTTGCATGAAAAATAGACGATGTATAGTGTTTTTAGTTTTTTGCATATGAAATGAACGATTTATAGTTCATTAAATTTTTTCATAAAAATTTGAAAAAATTACGATGTATAGTCCATTAAATTTTTTTCATAAAAAAATTTTTTTCATAAAAAATGGATGATGTATATTTTATTAAATTCTTTGCACGAAATATAGACGACGTGTATAGTACATTTAAGTTTTTGTATACGTAATGGACATTTTATAGCCCATTAATGTTTTTCATAAAAATTTAAAAAATCAACCATGTATAGCCCATTATATTTTGTATCTATAGCCCATTTAATTTTTTTGCATGAAAAATAGACGATGTATAGTGTTTTTAGTTTTTTGCATATGAAATGAACGATTTATAGTTTATTAAATTTTTTCATAAAAATTTGAAAAATTGACGATGTATAGTCCATTAAATTTTTTTCATAAAAAATTTTTTTTCATAAAAAATGGATGATGTATATTTTATTAAATTCTTTGCACGAAATATAGACGACGTATATAGTCCATTTAAGTTTTTGTATAAGAAATGGACAACTTATAGCCCATTAATGTTTTCCATAAAAATTTAAAAAATCAACCATGTATAGCCCATTATATTTTGTATCTATAGCCCATTTAATTTTTTTGCATGAAAAATAGACGATGTATAGTGTTTTTAGTTTTTTGCATATGAAATGAACGATTTATAGTTCATTAAATGTTTTCATAAAAATTTGAAAAATTGACGATGTATAGTCCATTAAATTTTTTTCATAAAAAATTTTTTTTCATGAAAAATGGATGATGTATATTTTATTAAATTCTTTGCACGAAATATAGACGACGTGTATAGTACATTTAAGTTTTTGTATACGTAATGGACATTTTATAGCCCATTAATGTTTTTCATAAAAATTTAAAAAATCAACCATGTATAGCCCATTATATTTTGTATCTATAGCCCATTTAATTTTTTTGCATGAAAAATAGACGATGTATAGTGTTTTTAGTTTTTTGCATATGAAATGAACGATTTATAGTCCATTAAATTTTTTTTGATAAAAAAATTTTTTTCATAAAAAATGGATGATGTATATTTTATTAAATTCTTTGCACGAAATATAGACGACGTGTATAGTACATTTAAGTTTTTGTATACGTAATGGACATTTTATAGCCCATTAATGTTTTTCATAAAAATTTAAAAAATCAACCATGTATAGCCCATTATATTTTGTATCTATAGCCCATTTAATTTTTTTGCATGAAAAATAGACGATGTATAGTGTTTTTAGTTTTTTGCATATGAAATGAACGATTTATAGTTCATTAAATTTTTTCATAAAAATTTGAAAAATTGACGATGTAATTCCATTAAATTTTTTTCATAAAAAATTTTTTTTCATAAAAAATGGATGATGGATATTTTATTAAATTTTTTGCACGAAATATAGACGACGTATATAGTCCATTTAAGTTTTTGTATAAGAAATGGACAACTTATAGCCCATTAATGTTTTCCATAAAAATTTAAAAAATCAACCATGTATAGCCCATTATATTTTGTATCTATAGCCCATTTAATTTTTATGCATGAAAAATAGACGATGTATAGTGTTTTTAGTTTTTTGCATATGAAATGAACGATTTATAGTTCATTAAATTTTTTCATAAAAATTTGAAAAATTGACGATGTATAGTCCATTAAATTTTTTTCATAAAAAATGGATGATGTATATTTTATTAAATTCTTTGCACGAAATATAGACGACGTATATAGTCCATTTAAGTTTTTGTATAAGAAATGGACAACTTATAGCCCATTAATGTTTTCCATAAAAACTTAAAAAATCAACCATGTATAGCCAATTATATTTTGTATCTATAGCCCATTTAATTTTTATGCATGAAAAATAGACGATGTATAGTGTTTTTAGTTTTTTGCATATGAAATGAACGATTTATAGTTCATTAAATTTTTTCATAAAAATTTGAAAACTTGACGATGTATAGTCCATTAAATTTTTTTCATAAAAAAATTTTTTTCATAAAAAATGGATGATGTATATTTTATTAAATTCTTTGCACGAAATATAGACGACGTGTATAGTCCATTTAAGTTTTTGTATACGAAATGGACAATTTGTAGCCCATTAATGTTTTTCATAAAAATTTAAAAAATCAACCATGTATAGCCCATTTTATTTTGTATCTATAGCCCATTTAATTTTTTTGCATGAAAAATAGACGATGTATAGTGTTTTTAGTTTTTTGCATATGAAATGAACGATTTATAGTTCATTAAATTTTTTCATAAAAATTTGAAAAATTGACGATGTATAGTCCATTAAATTTTTTTCATAAAAATTTTTTTCCATGAAAAATGGATGATGTATATTTTATTAAATTCTTTGCACGAAATATAGACGACGTGTATAGTACATTTAAGTTTTTGTATACGTAATGGACATTTTATAGCCCATTAATGTTTTTCATAAAAATTTAAAAAATCAACCATGTATAGCCCATTATATTTTGTATCTATAGCCCATTTAATTTTTTTGCATGAAAAATAGACGATGTATAGTGTTTTTAGTTTTTTGCATATGAAATGAACGATTTATAGTTCATTAAATTTTTTTTAAAAATTTAAAAAATCAAGCATGTATAGCCCATTATATTTTGTATCTATAGCCCATTTAATTTTTTTGCATGAAAAATAGACGATGTATAGTGTTTTTAGTTTTTTGCATATGAAATGAACGATTTATAGTTCATTAAATTTTTTCATAGTCCATTAAATTTTTTTCATAAAAAATTTTTTTTCATAAAAAATGGATGATGTATATTTTATTAAATTCTTTGCACGAAATATAGACGACGTATATAGTCCATTTAAGTTTTTGTATAAGAAATGGACAACATATAGCCCATTAATGTTTTCCATAAAATTTAAAAAATCAACCATGTATAGCCCATTATATTTTGTATCTATAGCCCATTTAATTTTTATGCATGAAAAATAGACGATGTATAGTGTTTTTAGTTTTTTGCATATGAAATGAACGATTTATAGTTCATTAAATTTTTTCATAAAAATTTGAAAAATTGACGATTGACGATAGTCCATTAAATTTTTTTTATAAAAAATTTTTTTTCATGAAAAATGGATGATGTATATTTTATTAAATTCTTTGCACGAAATAGAGACGACGTATATAGTCCATTTAAGTTTTTGTATAAGAAATGGACAACTTATAGCCCAATAATGTTTTCCATAAAAATTTAAAAAATCAACCATGTATAGCCCATTATATTTTGTATCTATAGCCCATTTAATTTTTTTTTGGATGAAAAATAGACGATGTATAGTGTTTTTAGTTTTTTGCATATGAAATGAACAATTTATAGTTCATTAAATTTTTTCATAAAAATTTGAAAAAATGACGATGTATAGTCCATTAAATTTTTTTCATAAAAAAATTTTTTTCATAAAAAATGGATGATGTATATTTTATTAAATTCTTTGCACGAAATATAGACGACGTGTATAGTCCATTTAAGTTTTTGTATACGAAATGGACAATTTGTAGCCCATTAATGTTTTTCATAAAAATTTAAAAAATCAACCATGTATAGCCCATTATATTTTGTATCTATAGCCCATTTAATTTTTTTGCATGAAAAATAGACGATGTATAGTGTTTTTAGTTTTTTGCATATGAAATGAACGATTTATAGTTCATTAAATTTTTTCATAAAAATTTGAAAAATTGACGATTGACGATAGTCCATTAAATTTTTTTCATAAAAAATTTTTTTTCATAAAAAATGGATGATGTATATTTTATTAAATTCTTTGCACGAAATATAGACGACGTATATAGTCCATTTAAGTTTTTGTATAAGAAATGGACAACATATAGCCCATTAATGTTTTCCATAAAAATTTAAAAAATCAACCATGTATAGCCCATTATATTTTGTATCTATAGCCCATTTAATTTTTATGCATGAAAAATAGACGATGTATAGTGTTTTTAGTTTTTTGCATATGAAATGAACGATTTATAGTTCATTAAATTTTTTCATAGTCCATTAAGTTTTTTTCATAAAAAATTTTTTTTCATAAAAAATGGATGATGTATATTTTATTAAATTCTTTGCACGAAATATAGACGACGTGTATAGTCCATTTAAGTTTTTGTATACGAAATGGACAATTTGTAGCCCATTAATGTTTTTCATAAAAATTTAAAAAATCAACCATGTATAGCCCATTATATTTTGTATCTATAGCCCATTTAATTTTTTTGCATGAAAAATAGACGATGTATAGTGTTTTTAGTTTTTTGCATATGAAATGAACGATTTATAGTTCATTAAATTTTTTTTTAAAAATTTAAAAAATCAACCATGTATAGCCCATTATATTTTGTATCTATAGCCCATTTAACTTTTTTGCATGAAAAATAGACGATGTATAGTGTTTTTAGTTTTTTGCATATGAAATGAACGATTTATAGTTCATTAAATTTTTTCATAGTCCATTAAATTTTTTTCATAAAAAAATTTTTTTCATAAAAAATGGATGATGTATATTTTATTAAATTCTTTGCACGAAATATAGACGACGTGTATAGTCCATTTAAGTTTTTGTATACGAAATGGACAATTTGTAGCCCATTAATGTTTTTCATAAAAATTTAAAAAATCAACCATGTATAGCCCATTATATTTTGTATCTATAGCCCATTTAATTTTTTTGCATGAAAAATAGACGATGTATAGTGTTTTTAGTTTTTTGCATATGAAATGAACGATTTATAGTTCATTAAATTTTTTCATAAAAATTTGAAAAATTGACGATTGACGATAGTCCATTAAATTTTTTTCATAAAAAATTTTTTTTCATAAAAAATGGATGATGTATATTTTATTAAATTCTTTGCACGAAATATAGACGACGTATATAGTCCATTTAAGTTTTTGTATAAGAAATGGACAACATATAGCCCATTAATGTTTTCCATAAAATTTAAAAAATCAACCATGTATAGCCCATTATATTTTGTATCTATAGCCCATTTAATTTTTATGCATGAAAAATAGACGATGTATAGTGTTTTTAGTTTTTTGCATATGAAATGAACGATTTATAGTTCATTAAATTTTTTTATAAAAATTTGAAAAATTGACGATTGACGATAGTCCATTAAATTTTTTTTATAAAAAATTTTTTTTCATGAAAAATGGATGATGTATATTTTATTAAATTCTTTGCACGAAATAGAGACGACGTATATAGTCCATTTAAGTTTTTGTATAAGAAATGGACAACTTATAGCCTATTAATGTTTTCCATAAAAATTTAAAAAATCAACCATGTATAGCCCATTATATTTTGTATCTATAGCCCATTTAATTTTTTTTTGGATGAAAAATAGACGATGTATAGTGTTTTTAGTTTTTTGCATATGAAATGAACGATTTATAGTTCATTAAATTTTTTCATAGTCCATTAAATTTTTTTCATAAAAAATTTTTTTTCATAAAAAATGGATGATGTATATTTTATTAAATTCTTTGCACGAAATATAGACGACGTGTATAGTCCATTTAAGTTTTTGTATACGAAATGGACAATTTGTAGCCCATTAATGTTTTTCATAAAAATTTAAAAAATCAACCATGTATAGCCCATTATATTTTGTATCTATAGCCCATTTAATTTTTTTGCATGAAAAATAGACGATGTATAGTGTTTTTAGTTTTTTGCATATGAAATGAACGATTTATAGTTCATTAAATTTTTTCATAAAAATTTTAAAAATTGACGATGTATAAGTCCATTAAATTTTTTTCATAAAAAATTTTTTTTCATAAAAAATGGATGATGTATATTTTATTAAATTCTTTGCACGAAATATAGACGACGTGTATAGTCCATTTAAGTTTTTGTATACGAAATGGACAATTTGTAGCCCATTAATGTTTTTCATAAAAATTTAAAAAATCAACCATGTATAGCCCATTTTATTTTGTATCTATAGCCCATTTAATTTTTTTGCATAAAAAATAGACGATGTATAGTGTTTTTAGTTTTTTGCATATGAAATGAACGATTTATAGTTCATTAAATTTTTTTTTAAAAATTTAAAAAATCAACCATGTATAGCCCATTATATTTTGTATCTATAGCCCATTTAACTTTTTTGCATGAAAAATAGACGATGTATAGTGTTTTTAGTTTTTTGCATATGAAATGAACGATTTATAGTTCATTAAATTTTTTCATAGTCCATTAAATTTTTTTCATAAAAAAATTTTTTTCATAAAAAATGGATGATGTATATTTTATTAAATTCTTTGCACGAAATATAGACGACGTGTATAGTCCATTTAAGTTTTTGTATACGAAATGGACAATTTGTAGCCCATTAATGTTTTTCATAAAAATTTAAAAAATCAACCATGTATAGCCCATTATATTTTGTATCTATAGCCCATTTAATTTTTTTGCATGAAAAATAGACGATGTATAGTGTTTTTAGTTTTTTGCATATGAAATGAACGATTTATAGTTCATTAAATTTTTTCATAAAAATTTGAAAAATTGACGATTGACGATAGTCCATTAAATTTTTTTCATAAAAAATTTTTTTTCATAAAAAATGGATGATGTATATTTTATTAAATTCTTTGCACGAAATATAGACGACGTATATAGTCCATTTAAGTTTTTGTATAAGAAATGGACAACATATAGCCCATTAATGTTTTCCATAAAATTTAAAAAATCAACCATGTATAGCCCATTATATTTTGTATCTATAGCCCATTTAATTTTTATGCATGAAAAATAGACGATGTATAGTGTTTTTAGTTTTTTGCATATGAAATGAACGATTTATAGTTCATTAAATTTTTTCATAAAAATTTGAAAAATTGACGATTGACGATAGTCCATTAAATTTTTTTTATAAAAAATTTTTTTTCATGAAAAATGGATGATGTATATTTTATTAAATTCTTTGCACGAAATAGAGACGACGTATATAGTCCATTTAAGTTTTTGTATAAGAAATGGACAACTTATAGCCTATTAATGTTTTCCATAAAAATTTAAAAAATCAACCATGTATAGCCCATTATATTTTGTATCTATAGCCCATTTAATTTTTTTTTGCATGAAAAATAGACGATGTATAGTGTTTTTAGTTTTTTGCATATGAAATGAACGATTTATAGTTCATTAAATTTTTTCATAAAAATTTGAAAAAATGACGATGTATAGTCCATAAAATTTTTTCATAAAAAAATTTTTTTCATAAAAAATGGATGATGTATATTTTATTAAATTCTTTGCACGAAATATAGACGACGTGTTTAGTACATTTAAGTTTTTGTATACGTAATGGACATTTTATAGCCCATTAATGTTTTTCATAAAAATTTAAAAAATCAACCATGTATAGCCCATTATATTTTGTATCTATAGCCCATTTAATTTTTTTGCATGAAAAATAGACGATGTATAGTGTTTTTAGTTTTTTGCATATGAAATGAACGATTTATAGTTCATTAAATTTTTTCATAAAAATTTGAAAAATTGACGATTGACGATAGTCCATTAAATTTTTTTCATAAAAAATTTTTTTTCATAAAAAATGGATGATGTATATTTTATTAAATTCTTTGCACGAAATATAGACGACGTATATAGTCCATTTAAGTTTTTGTATAAGAAATGGACAACATATAGCCCATTAATGTTTTCCATAAAAATTTAAAAAATCAACCATGTATAGCCCATTATATTTTGTATCTATAGCCCATTTAATTTTTATCCATGAAAAATAGACGATGTATAGTGTTTTTAGTTTTTTGCATATGAAATGAACGATTTATAGTTCATTAAATTTTTTCATAGTCCATTAAATTTTTTTCATAAAAAATTTTTTTTCATAAAAAATGGATGATGTATATTTTATTAAATTCTTTGCACGAAATATAGACGACGTGTATAGTCCATTTAAGTTTTTGTATACGAAATGGACAATTTGTAGCCCATTAATGTTTTTCATAAAAATTTAAAAAATCAACCATGTATAGCCCATTATATTTTGTATCTATAGCCCATTTAATTTTTTTGCATGAAAAATAGACGATGTATAGTGTTTTTAGTTTTTTGCATATGAAATGAACGATTTATAGTTCATTAAATTTTTTCATAAAAATTTTAAAAATTGACGATGTATAGTCCATTAAATTTTTTTCATAAAAAATTTTTTTTCATAAAAAATGGATGATGTATATTTTATTAAATTCTTTGCACGAAATATAGACGACGTGTATAGTCCATTTAAGTTTTTGTATACGAAATGGACAATTTGTAGCCCATTAATGTTTTTCATAAAAATTTAAAAAATCAACCATGTATAGCCCATTATATTTTGTATCTATAGCCCATTTAATTTTTTTGCATGAAAAATAGACGATGTATAGTGTTTTTAGTTTTTTGCATATGAAATGAACGATTTATAGTTCATTAAATTTTTTTTTAAAAATTTAAAAAATCAACCATGTATAGCCCATTATATTTTGTATCTATAGCCCATTTAATTTTTTTGCATGAAAAATAGACGATGTATAGTGTTTTTAGTTTTTTGCATATGAAATGAACGATTTATAGTTCATTAAATTTTTTCATAGTCCATTAAATTTTTTTCATAAAAAAATTTTTTTCATAAAAAATGGATGATGTATATTTTATTAAATTCTTTGCACGAAATATAGACGACGTGTATAGTCCATTTAAGTTTTTGTATACGAAATGGACAATTTGTAGCCCATTAATGTTTTTCATAAAAATTTAAAAAATCAACCATGTATAGCCCATTATATTTTGTATCTATAGCCCATTTAATTTTTTTGCATGAAAAATAGACGATGTATAGTGTTTTTAGTTTTTTGCATATGAAATGAACGATTTATAGTTCATTAAATTTTTTCATAAAAATTTGAAAAATTGACGATTGACGATAGTCCATTAAATTTTTTTCATAAAAAATTTTTTTTCATAAAAAATGGATGATGTATATTTTATTAAATTCTTTGCACGAAATATAGACGACGTATATAGTCCATTTAAGTTTTTGTATAAGAAATGGACAACATATAGCCCATTAATGTTTTCCATAAAATTAAAAAATCAACCATGTATAGCCCATTATATTTTGTATCTATAGCCCATTTAATTTTTATGCATGAAAAATAGACGATGTATAGTGTTTTTAGTTTTTTGCATATGAAATGAACGATTTATAGTTCATTAAATTTTTTTATAAAAATTTGAAAAATTGACGATTGACGATAGTCCATTAAATTTTTTTTATAAAAAATTTTTTTTCATGAAAAATGGATGATGTATATTTTATTAAATTCTTTGCACGAAATAGAGACGACGTATATAGTCCATTTAAGTTTTTGTATAAGAAATGGACAACTTATAGCCTATTAATGTTTTCCATAAAAATTTAAAAAATCAACCATGTATAGCCCATTATATTTTGTATCTATAGCCCATTTAATTTTTTTTTGGATGAAAAATAGACGATGTATAGTGTTTTTAGTTTTTTGCATATGAAATGAACGATTTATAGTTCATTAAATTTTTTCATAGTCCATTAAATTTTTTTCATAAAAAATTTTTTTTCATAAAAAATGGATGATGTATATTTTATTAAATTCTTTGCACGAAATATAGACGACGTGTATAGTCCATTTAAGTTTTTGTATACGAAATGGACAATTTGTAGCCCATTAATGTTTTTCATAAAAATTTAAAAAATCAACCATGTATAGCCCATTATATTTTGTATCTATAGCCCATTTAATTTTTTTGCATGAAAAATAGACGATGTATAGTGTTTTTAGTTTTTTGCATATGAAATGAACGATTTATAGTTCATTAAATTTTTTCATAAAAATTTTAAAAATTGACGATGTATAAGTCCATTAAATTTTTTTCATAAAAAATTTTTTTTCATAAAAAATGGATGATGTATATTTTATTAAATTCTTTGCACGAAATATAGACGACGTGTATAGTCCATTTAAGTTTTTGTATACGAAATGGACAATTTGTAGCCCATTAATGTTTTTCATAAAAATTTAAAAAATCAACCATGTATAGCCCATTTTATTTTGTATCTATAGCCCATTTAATTTTTTTGCATAAAAAATAGACGATGTATAGTGTTTTTAGTTTTTTGCATATGAAATGAACGATTTATAGTTCATTAAATTTTTTTTTAAAAATTTAAAAAATCAACCATGTATAGCCCATTATATTTTGTATCTATAGCCCATTTAACTTTTTTGCATGAAAAATAGACGATGTATAGTGTTTTTAGTTTTTTGCATATGAAATGAACGATTTATAGTTCATTAAATTTTTTCATAGTCCATTAAATTTTTTTCATAAAAAAATTTTTTTCATAAAAAATGGATGATGTATATTTTATTAAATTCTTTGCACGAAATATAGACGACGTGTATAGTCCATTTAAGTTTTTGTATACGAAATGGACAATTTGTAGCCCATTAATGTTTTTCATAAAAATTTAAAAAATCAACCATGTATAGCCCATTATATTTTGTATCTATAGCCCATTTAATTTTTTTGCATGAAAAATAGACGATGTATAGTGTTTTTAGTTTTTTGCATATGAAATGAACGATTTATAGTTCATTAAATTTTTTCATAAAAATTTGAAAAATTGACGATTGACGATAGTCCATTAAATTTTTTTCATAAAAAATTTTTTTTCATAAAAAATGGATGATGTATATTTTATTAAATTCTTTGCACGAAATATAGACGACGTATATAGTCCATTTAAGTTTTTGTATAAGAAATGGACAACATATAGCCCATTAATGTTTTCCATAAAATTTAAAAAATCAACCATGTATAGCCCATTATATTTTGTATCTATAGCCCATTTAATTTTTATGCATGAAAAATAGACGATGTATAGTGTTTTTAGTTTTTTGCATATGAAATGAACGATTTATAGTTCATTAAATTTTTTCATAAAAATTTGAAAAATTGACGATTGACGATAGTCCATTAAATTTTTTTTATAAAAAATTTTTTTTCATGAAAAATGGATGATGTATATTTTATTAAATTCTTTGCACGAAATAGAGACGACGTATATAGTCCATTTAAGTTTTTGTATAAGAAATGGACAACTTATAGCCTATTAATGTTTTCCATAAAAATTTAAAAAATCAACCATGTATAGCCCATTATATTTTGTATCTATAGCCCATTTAATTTTTTTTTGCATGAAAAATAGACGATGTATAGTGTTTTTAGTTTTTTGCATATGAAATGAACGATTTATAGTTCATTAAATTTTTTCATAAAAATTTGAAAAAATGACGATGTATAGTCCATAAAATTTTTTCATAAAAAAATTTTTTTCATAAAAAATGGATGATGTATATTTTATTAAATTCTTTGCACGAAATATAGACGACGTGTATAGTACATTTAAGTTTTTGTATACGTAATGGACATTTTATAGCCCATTAATGTTTTTCATAAAAATTTAAAAAATCAACCATGTATAGCCCATTATATTTTGTATCTATAGCCCATTTAATTTTTTTGCATGAAAAATAGACGATGTATAGTGTTTTTAGTTTTTTGCATATGAAATGAACGATTTATAGTTCATTAAATTTTTTCATAGTCCATTAAATTTTTTTCATAAAAAAATTTTTTTCATAAAAAATGGATGATGTATATTTTATTAAATTCTTTGCACGAAATATAGACGACGTGTATAGTCCATTTAAGTTTTTGTATACGAAATGAACAATTTGTAGCCCATTAATGTTTTTCATAAAAATTTAAAAAATCAACCATGTATAGCCCATTATATTTTGTATCTATAGCCCATTTAATTTTTTTGCATGAAAAATAGACGATGTATAGTGTTTTTAGTTTTTTGCATATGAAATGAACGATTTATAGTTCATTAAATTTTTTCATAAAAATTTGAAAAATTGACGATTGACGATAGTCCATTAAATTTTTTTCATAAAAAATTTTTTTTCATAAAAAATGGATGATGTATATTTTATTAAATTCTTTGCACGAAATATAGACGACGTATATAGTCCATTTAAGTTTTTGTATAAGAAATGGACAACATATAGCCCATTAATGTTTTCCATAAAAATTTAAAAAATCAACCATGTATAGCCCATTATATTTTGTATCTATAGCCCATTTAATTTTTATCCATGAAAAATAGACGATGTATAGTGTTTTTAGTTTTTTGCATATGAAATGAACGATTTATAGTTCATTAAATTTTTTCATAGTCCATTAAATTTTTTTCATAAAAAATTTTTTTTCATAAAAAATGGATGATGTATATTTTATTAAATTCTTTGCACGAAATATAGACGACGTGTATAGTCCATTTAAGTTTTTGTATACGAAATGGACAATTTGTAGCCCATTAATGTTTTTCATAAAAATTTAAAAAATCAACCATGTATAGCCCATTATATTTTGTATCTATAGCCCATTTAATTTTTTTGCATGAAAAATAGACGATGTATAGTGTTTTTAGTTTTTTGCATATGAAATGAACGATTTATAGTTCATTAAATTTTTTCATAAAAATTTTAAAAATTGACGATGTATAGTCCATTAAATTTTTTTCATAAAAAATTTTTTTTCATAAAAAATGGATGATGTATATTTTATTAAATTCTTTGCACGAAATATAGACGACGTGTATAGTCCATTTAAGTTTTTGTATACGAAATGGACAATTTGTAGCCCATTAATGTTTTTCATAAAAATTTAAAAAATCAACCATGTATAGCCCATTTTATTTTGTATCTATAGCCCATTTAATTTTTTTGCATAAAAAATAGACGATGTATAGTGTTTTTAGTTTTTTGCATATGAAATGAACGATTTATAGTTCATTAAATTTTTTTTTAAAAATTTAAAAAATCAACCATGTATAGCCCATTATATTTTGTATCTATAGCCCATTTAACTTTTTTGCATGAAAAATAGACGATGTATAGTGTTTTTAGTTTTTTGCATATGAAATGAACGATTTATAGTTCATTAAATTTTTTCATAAAAATTTGAAAAAATGACGATGTTATAGCCCATTAAATTTTTTTCATAAAAAAATTTTTTTCATAAAAAATGGATGATGTATATTTTATTAAATTCTTTGCACGAAATATAGACGACGTGTATAGTACATTTAAGTTTTTGTATACGTAATGGACATTTTATAGCCCATTAATGTTTTTCATAAAAATTTAAAAAATCAACCATGTATAGCCCATTATATTTTGTATCTATAGCCCATTTAATTTTTTTGCATGAAAAATAGACGATGTATAGTGTTTTTAGTTTTTTGCATATGAAATGAACGATTTATAGTTCATTAAATTTTTTCATAGTCCATTAAATTTTTTTCATAAAAAAATTTTTTTCATAAAAAATGGATGATGTATATTTTATTAAATTCTTTGCACGAAATATAGACGACGTGTATAGTCCATTTAAGTTTTTGTATACGAAATGGACAATTTGTAGCCCATTAATGTTTTTCATAAAAATTTAAAAAATCAACCATGTATAGCCCATTATATTTTGTATCTATAGCCCATTTAATTTTTTGCATGAAAAATAGACGATGTATAGTGTTTTTAGTTTTTTGCATATGAAATGAACGATTTATAGTTCATTAAATTTTTTCATAAAAATTTGAAAAATTGACGATTGACGATAGTCCATTAAATTTTTTCATAAAAAATTTTTTTTCATAAAAAATGGATGATGTATATTTTATTAAATTCTTTGCACGAAATATAGACGACGTATATAGTCCATTTAAGTTTTTGTATAAGAAATGGACAACATATAGCCCATTAATGTTTTCCATAAAATTTAAAAAATCAACCATGTATAGCCCATTATATTTTGTATCTATAGCCCATTTAATTTTTATGCATGAAAAATAGACGATGTATAGTGTTTTTAGTTTTTTGCATATGAAATGAACGATTTATAGTTCATTAAATTTTTTCATAAAAATTTGAAAAATTGACGATGTATAGTCCATTAAATTTTTTTCATAAAAAATTTTTTTTCATAAAAAATGGATGATGTATATTTTATTAAATTCTTTGCACGAAATATAGACGACGTATATAGGCCATTTAAGTTTTTGTATAAGAAATGGACAACTTATAGCCCATTAATGTTTTCCATAAAAATTTAAAAAATCAACCATGTACAGCCCATTATATTTTGTATCTATAGCCCATTTAATTTATATGCATGAAAAATAGACGATGTATAGTGTTTTTAGTTTTTTGCATATGAAATGAACGATTTATAGTTCATTAAATTTTTTCATAAAAATTTGAAAAAATTACGATGTATAGTCCATTAAATTTTTTCATAAAAAATTTTTTTCATAAAAAATGGATGATGTATATTTTATTAAATTTTTTGCACGAAATATAGACGACGTATATAGTCCATTTAAGTTTTTGTATAAGAAATGGACAACTTATAGCCCATTAATGTTTTCCATAAAAATTTGAAAAATCAACCATGTATAGCCCATTATATTTTGTATCTATAGCCCATTTAATTTTTATGCATGAAAAATAGACGATGTATAGTGTTTTTAGTTTTTTGCATATGAAATGAACGATTTATAGTTCATTAAATTTTTTCATAAAAATTTTAAAAATTGACAATGTATAGTCCATTAAATTTTTTTCATAAAAATTTTTTTTTCATAAAAAATGGATGATGTATATTTTATTAAATTCTTTGCACGAAATATAGACGACGTGTATAGTCCATTTAAGTTTTTGTGTACGAAATGGACAATTTGTAGCCCATTAATGTTTTTCATAAAAATTTAAAAAATCAACTATGTATAGCCCATTATATTTTGTATCTATAGCCCATTTAATTTTTTTGCATGAAAAATAGACGATGTATAGTGTTTTTAGTTTTTTGCATATGAAATGAACGATTTATAGTTCATTAAATTTTTTCATAAAAATTTGAAAAATTGACGATGTATATATAGTCCATTAAATTTTTTTCATAAAAATTTTTTTTTCATAAAAAATGGATGTTGTATATTTTATTAAATTCTTTGCACGAAATATAGACGACGTGTATAGTCCATTTAAGTTTTTGTGTACGAAATGGACAATTTGTAGCCCATTAATGTTTTTCATAAAAATTTAAAAAATCAACCATGTATAGCCCATTATATTTTGTATTTATAGCCCATTTAATTTTTTTGCATGAAAAATAGACGATGTATAGTGTTTTTAGTTTTTTGCATATGAAATGAACGATTTATAGTTCATTAAATTTTTTCATAAAAATTTGAAAAATTGACGATGTATATATAGTCCATTAAATTTTTTTCATAAAAATTTTTTTTTCATAAAAAATGGATGATGTATATTTTATTAAATTCTTTGCACGAAATATAGACGACGTATATAGTCCATTTAAGTTTTTGTATAAGAAATGGACAACTTATAGCCCATTAATGTTTTCCATAAAAATTTAAAAAATCACCCATGTATAGCCCATTATATTTTGTATCTATAGCTCATTTAATTTTTATGCATGAAAAATAGACGATGTATAGTGTTTTTAGTTTTTTGCATATGAAATGAACGATTTATAGTTCATTAAATTTTTTCATAAAAATTTGAAAAATTGACGATGTATAGTCCATTAAATTTTTTTCATAAAAAAATTTTTTTCATAAAAAATGGATGATGTATATTTTATTAAATTCTTTGCACGAAATATAGACGACGTATATAGTCCATTTAAGTTTTTGTATAAGAAATGGACAACTTATAGCCCATTAATGTTTTCCATAAAAATTTAAAAAATCAACCATGTATAGCCCATTATATTTTGTATCTATAGCCCATTTAATTTTTTTTGCATGAAAAATAGACGATGTAGAGTGTTTTTAGTTTTTTGCATATGAAATGAACGATTTATAGTTCATTAAATTTTTTCATAAAAATTTGAAAAAAATGACTATGAATAGTCCATTAAATTTTTTTCATAAAAAAATTTTTTCATAAAAAATGGATGATGTATATTTTATTAAATTCTTTGCACGAAATATAGACGACGTGTATAGTTCATTTAAGTTTTTGTATACGTAATGGACATTTTATAGCCCATTAATGTTTTTCATAAAAATTTAAAAAATCAACCATGTATAGCCCATTATATTTTGTATCTATAGCCCATTTAATTTTTTTGCATGAAAAATAGACGATGTATAGTGTTTTTAGTTTTTTGCATATGAAATGAACGATTTATAGTTCATTAATTTTTTTTATAAAAATTTGAAAAATTGACGATGTATGGTCCATTAAATTTTTTTCATAAAAAATTTTTTTTCATAAAAAATGGATGATGTATATTTTATGAAATTCTTTGCACGAAATATAGACGACGTATATAGTCCATTTAAGTTTTTGTATAAGAAATGGACAACTTATAGCCCATTAATGTTTTCCATAAAAATTTAAAAAATCAACCATGTATAGCCCATTATATTTTGTATCTATAGCCCATTTAATTTATATGCATGAAAAATAGACGATGTATAGTGTTTTTAGTTTTTTGCATATGAAATGAACGATTTATAGTTCATTAAATTTTTTCATAAAAATTTGAAAAATTGACGATGTATAGTCCATTAAATTTTTTTCATAAAAAATTTTTTTTTCATAAAAAATGGATGATGTATATTTTATTAAATTCTTTGCACGAAATATAGACGACGTATATAGTCCATTTAAGTTTTTGTATAAGAAATGGACAACTTATAGCCCATTAATGTTTTCCATAAAAATTTAAAAAATCAACCATGTATAGCCCATTATATTTTGTATCTATAGCCCATTTAATTTTTATGCATGAAAAATAGACGATGTATAGTGTTTTTAGTTTTTTGCATATGAAATGAACGATTTATAGTTCATTAAATTTTTTCATAAAAATTTGAAAACTTGACGATGTATAGTCCATTAAATTTTTTTCATAAAAAAATTTTTTCCATAAAAAATGGATGATGTATATTTTATTAAATTCTTTGCACGAAATATAGACGACGTGTATAGTCCATTTAAGTTTTTGTATACGAAATGGACAATTTGTAGCCCATTAATGTTTTTCATAAAAATTTAAAAAATCAACCATTTATAGCCCATTATATTTTGTATCTATAGCCCATTTAATTTTTATGCATGAAAAATAGACGATGTATAGTGTTTTTAGTTTTTTGCATATGAAATGAACGATTTATAGTTTATTAAATTTTTTCATAAAAATTTGAAAAATTGACGATGTATAGTCCATTAAATTTTTTTCATAAAAAATTTTTTTTCATGAAAAATGGATGATGTATATTTTATTAAATTCTTTGCACGAAATATAGACGACGTATATAGTCCATTTAAGTTTTTGTATAAGAAATGGACAACTTATAGCCCATTAATGTTTTCCATAAAAATTTAAAAAATCAACCATGTATAGCCCATTATATTTTGTATCTATAGCCCATTTAATTTTTTTTGCATGAAAAATAGACGATGTAGAGTGTTTTTAGTTTTTTGCATATGAAATGAACGATTTATAGTTCATTAAATTTTTTCATAAAAATTTGAAAAAATGACTATGTATAGTCCATTAAATTTTTTTCATAAAAAATTTTTTTTCATAAAAAATGGATGATGTATATTTTATTAAATTCTTTGCACGAAATATAGACGACGTATATAGTCCATTTAAGTTTTTGTATAAGAAATGGACAACTTATAGCCCATTAAGGTTTTTATAAAAATTTAAAAAATCACCCATGTATAGCCCATTATATTTTGTATCTATAGCTCATTTAATTTTTATGCATGAAAAATAGACGATGTATAGTGTTTTTAGTTTTTTGCATATGAAATGAACGATTTATAGTTCATTAAATTTTTTTATAAAAATTTGAAAAATTGACGATGTATAGTCCATTAAATTTTTTTCATAAAAAATTTTTTTTCATAAAAAATGGATGATGTATATTTTATTAAATTCTTTGCACGAAATATAGACGACGTATATAGTCCATTTAAGTTTTTGTATAAGAAATGGACAACTTATAGCCCATTAAGGTTTTTATAAAAATTTAAAAAATCACCCATGTATAGCCCATTATATTTTGTATCTATAGCTCATTTAATTTTTATGCATGAAAAATAGACGATGTATAGTGTTTTTAGTTTTTTGCATATGAAATGAACGATTTATAGTTCATTAAATTTTTTTATAAAAATTTGAAAAATTGACAATGTATAGTCCATTTAAGTTTTTGTATAAGAAATGGACAACTTATAGCCCATTAATGTTTTTCATAAAAATTTAAAAAATCAACCATGTATAGCCCATTATATTTTGTATCTATAGCCCATTTAATTTTTTTGCATGAAAAATAGACGATATATAGTGTTTTTAGTTTTTTGCATATGAAATGAACGATTTATAGTTCATTAAATTTTTTCATAAAAATTTGAAAAATTGACGATGTATAGTCCATTAAATTTTTTTCATAAAAAATTTTTTTTCATAAAAAATGGATGATGTATATTTTATTAAATTCTTTGCACGAAATATAGACGACGTATATAGTCCATTTAAGTTTTTGTATAAGAAATGGACAACTTATAGCCCATTAAGGTTTTTATAAAAATTTAAAAAATCACCCATGTATAGCCCATTATATTTTGTATCTATAGCTCATTTAATTTTTATGCATGAAAAATAGACGATGTATAGTGTTTTTAGTTTTTTGCATATGAAATGAACGATTTATAGTTCATTAAATTTTTTTATAAAAATTTGAAAAATTGACGATTGACGATCCATTAAATTTTTTTCATAAAAAATTTTTTTTCATAAAAAATGGATGATGTATATTTTATTAAATTCTTTGCACGAAATATAGACGACGTATATAGTCCATTTAAGTTTTTGTATAAGAAATGGACAACTTATAGCCCATTAATGTTTTCCATAAAAATTTAAAAAATCAACCATGTATAGCCCAGTCCATTAAATTTTTTTCATAAAAAATTTTTTTTCATAAAAAATGGATGATGTATATTTTATTAAATTCTTTGCACGAAATATAGACGACGTATATAGTCCATTTAAGTTTTTGTATAAGAAATGGACAACTTATAGCCCATTAATGTTTTCCATAAAAATTTAAAAAATCAACCATGTATAGCCCATTATATTTTGTATCTATAGCCCATTTAATTTTTATGCATGAAAAATAGACGATGTATAATGTTTTTAGTTTTTTGCATATGAAATGAACGATTTATAGTTCATTAAATTTTTTTCATAAAAATTTTTTTCATAAAAAATGGATGATGTATATTTTATTAAATTCTTTGCACGAAATATAGACGACGTATATAGTCCATTTAAGTTTTTGTATAAGAAATGGACAACTTATAGCCCATTAATGTTTTCCATAAAAACTTAAAAAATCAACCATGTATATCCAATTATATTTTGTATCTATAGCCCATTTAATTTTTATGCATGAAAAATAGACGATGTATAGTGTTTTTAGTTTTTTGCATATGAAATGAACGATTTATAGTCCATTAAATTTTTTTCATAAAAATTTTTTTTCATAAAAAATGGATGATGTATATTTTATTAAATTCTTTGCACGAAATATAGACGACGTATATAGTCCATTTAAGTTTTTGTATAAGAAATGGACAACTTATAGCCCATTAATGTTTTCCATAAAAATTTAAAAAATCAACCATGTATAGCCCATTATATTTTGTATCTATAGCCCATTTAATTTTTTTTTGCATGAATAATAGACGATGTATAGTGTTTGTAGTTTTTTGCATATGAAATGAACGATTTATAGTTCATTAAATTTTTTCATAAAAATTTGAAAAAATGACGATGTATAGTCCATTAAATTTTTTTCATAAAAAATGGATGATGTATATTTTATTAAATTCTTTGCACGAAATATAGACGACGTATATAGTCCATTTAAGTTTTTGTATAAGAAATGGACAACTTATAGCCCATTAATGTTTTCCATAAAAATTTAAAAAATCAACCATGTATAGCCCAGTCCATTAAATTTTTTTCATAAAAAATTTTTTTTCATAAAAAATGGATGATGTATATTTTATTAAATTCTTTGCACGAAATATAGACGACGTATATAGTCCATTTAAGTTTTTGTATAAGAAATGGACAACTTATAGCCCATTAATGTTTTCCATAAAAATTTAAAAAATCAACCATGTATAGCCCATTATATTTTGTATCTATAGCCCATTTAATTTTTATGCATGAAAAATAGACGATGTATAATGTTTTTAGTTTTTTGCATATGAAATGAACGATTTATAGTTCATTAAATTTTTTTCATAAAAATTTTTTTCATAAAAAATGGATGATGTATATTTTATTAAATTCTTTGCACGAAATATAGACGACGTATATAGTCCATTTAAGTTTTTGTATAAGAAATGGACAACTTATAGCCCATTAATGTTTTCCATAAAAACTTAAAAAATCAACCATGTATATCCAATTATATTTTGTATCTATAGCCCATTTAATTTTTATGCATGAAAAATAGACGATGTATAGTGTTTTTAGTTTTTTGCATATGAAATGAACGATTTATAGTCCATTAAATTTTTTTCATAAAAATTTTTTTTCATAAAAAATGGATGATGTATATTTTATTAAATTCTTTGCACGAAATATAGACGACGTATATAGTCCATTTAAGTTTTTGTATAAGAAATGGACAACTTATAGCCCATTAATGTTTTCCATAAAAATTTAAAAAATCAACCATGTATAGCCCATTATACTTTGTATCTATAGCCCATTTAATTTTTATGCATGAAAAATAGACGATGTATAGTGTTTTTAGTTTTTTGCATATGAAATGAACGATTTACAGTTCATTAAATTTTTTCATAAAAATTTGAAAACTTGACGATGTATATATAGTCCATTAAATTTTTTTCATAAAAAAATTTTTTTCATAAAAAATGGATGATGTATATTTTATTAAATTCTTTGCACGAAATATAGACGACGTGTATAGTCCATTTAAGTTTTTGTATACGAAATGGACAATTTGTAGCTCATTAATGTTTTTCATAAAAATTTAAAAAATCAACCATGTATAGCCCATTATATTTTGTATCTATAGCCCATTTAATTTTTTTGCATGAAAAATAGACGATGTATAGTGTTTTTAGTTTTTTGCATATGAAATGAACGATTTATAGTTCATTAAATTTTTTCATAAAAATTTGAAAAATTGACGATGTATAGTCCATTAAATTTTTTTCATAAAAAATTTTTTTTCATAAAAAATGGATGATGTATATTTTATTAAATTCTTTGCACGAAATATAGACGACGTATATAGTCCATTTAAGTTTTTGTATAAGAAATGGACAACTTATAGCCCATTAATGTTTTCCATAAAAATTTAAAAAATCAACCATGTATAGCCCATTATATTTTGTATCTATATCCCATTTAATTTTTATGCATGAAAAATAGACGATGTATAGTGTTTTTAGTTTTTTGCATATGAAATGAACGATTTATAGTTCATTAAATTTTTTCATAAAAATTTGAAAAATTGACGACGTATAGTCCATTAAATTTTTTTTCATAAAAAGTTTTTTTTCATGAAAAATGGATGATGTATATTTTATTAAATTCTTTGCACGAAATATAGACGACGTATATAGTCCATTTAAGTTTTTGTATAAGAAATGGACAACTTATAGCCCATTAATGTTTTCCATAAAAATTTAAAAAATCAACCATGTATAGCCCATTATATTTTGTATCTATAGCCCATTTAATTTTTTTGCATGAAAAATAGACGATGTATAGTGTTTTTAGTTTTTTGCATATGAAATGAACGATTTATAGTTCATTAAATTTTTTCATAAAAATTTGAAAAATTTACGATGTATAAGTCTATTAAATTTTTTTCATAAAAAATGGATGATGTATATTTTATTAAATTCTTTGCACGAAATATAGACGACGTATATAGTCCATTTAAGTTTTTGTATAAGAAATGGACAACTTATAGCATATTATTGTTTTCCATAAAAATTTAAAAAATCACCCATGTATATAGCCCATTATATTTTGTATCTATAGCCCATTTAATTTTTATGCATGAAAAATAGACGATGTATAGTGTTTTTAGTTTTTTGCATATGAAATGAACGATTTATAGTTCATTAAATTTTTTCATAAAAATTTGAAAAAATGACGATGTATAGTCCATTAAATTTTTTTCATAAAAAAATTTTTTTCATAAAAAATGGATGATGTATATTTTATTAAATTCTTTGCACGAAATATAGATGACGCGTATAGTACATTTAAGTTTTTGTATACGTAATGGACATTTTATAGCCCATTAATGTTTTCCATAAAAACTTAAAAAATCAACCATGTATAGCCAATTATATTTTGTATCTATAGCCCATTTAATTTTTATGCATGAAAAATAGACGATGTATAGTGTTTTAGTTTTTTGCATATGAAATGAACGATTTATAGTTCATTAAATTTTTTCATAAAAATTTGAAAAATTGACGATGTATAGTCCATTAAATTTTTTTCATAAAAATTTTTTTTCATGAAAAATGGATGATGTATATTTTATTAAATTCTTTGCACGAAATATAGACGACGTATATAGTCCATTTAAGTTTTTGTATAAGAAATGGACAACTTATAGCCCATTAATGTTTTCCATAAAAACTTAAAAAATCAACCATGTATAGCCAATTATATTTTGTATCTATAGCCCATTTAATTTTTATGCATGAAAAATAGACGATGTATAGTGTTTTTAGTTTTTTGCATATGAAATGAACGATTTATAGTTCATTAAATTTTTTCATAAAAATTTGAAAACTTGACGATGTATAGTCCATTAAATTTTTTTCATAAAAAAATTTTTTTCATAAAAAATGGATGATGTATATTTTATTAAATTCTTTGCACGAAATATAGACGACGTGTATAGTCCATATAAGTTTTTGTATACGAAATAGACAATTTGTAGCCCATTAATGTTTTTCATAAAAATTTAAAAAATCAACCATGTATAGCCCATTATATTTTGTATCTATAGCCCATTTAATTTTTTTGCATGAAAAATAGACGATGTATAGTGTTTTTAGTTTTTTGCATATGAAATGAACGATTTATAGTTCATTAAATTTTTTCATAAAAATTTGAAAAATTGACGATGTATAGTCCATTAAATTTTTTTCATAAAAAATTTTTTTCATGAAAAATGGATGATGTATATTTTATTAAATTCTTTGCACGAAATATAGACGACGTATATAGTCCATTTAAGTTTTTGTATAAGAAATGGACAACTTATAGCCCATTAATGTTTTCCATAAAAACTTAAAAAATCAACCATGTATAGCCAATTATATTTTGTATCTATAGCCCATTTAATTTTTATGCATGAAAAATAGACGATGTATAGTGTTTTTAGTTTTTTGCATATGAAATGAACGATTTATAGTTCATTAAATTTTTTCATAAAAATTTGAAAACTTGACGATGTATAGTCCATTAAATTTTTTTCATAAAAAAATTTTTTTCATAAAAAATGGATGATGTATATTTTATTAAATTCTTTGCACGAAATATAGACGACGTGTATAGTCCATTTAAGTTTTTGTATACGAAATGGACAATTTGTAGCCCATTAATGTTTTTCATAAAAATTTAAAAAATCAACCATGTATAGCCCATTATACTTTGTATCTATAGCCCATTTAATTTTTTTGCATGAAAAATAGACGATGTATAGTGTTTTTAGTTTTTTGCATATGAAATGAACGATTTATAGTTCATTAAATTTTTTCATAAAAATTTGAAAAATTGACGATGTATAGTCCATTAAATTTTTTTCATAAAAAATTTTTTTTCATAAAAAATGGATGATGTATATTTTATTAAATTCTTTGCACGAAATATAGACGACGTATATAGTCCATTTAAGTTTTTGTATAAGAAATGGACAACTTATAGCCCATTAATGTTTTCCATAAAAATTTAAAAAATCAACCATGTATAGCCCATTATATTTTGTATCTATAGCCCATTTAATTTTTATGCATGAAAAATAGACGATGTATAGTGTTTTTAGTTTTTTGCATATGAAATGAACGATTTATAGTTCATTAAATTTTTTCATAAAAATTTGAAAAATTGACGATGTATAGTCCATTAAATTTTTTTCATAAAAATTTTTTTTTCATAAAAAATGGATGATGTATATTTTATTAAATTCTTTGCACGAAATATAGACGACGTATATAGTCCATTTAAGTTTTTGTATAAGAAATGGACAACTTATAGCCCATTAATGTTTTTCATAAAAACTTAAAAAATCAACCATGTATAGCCAATTATATTTTGTATCTATAGCCCATTTAATTTTTATGCATGAAAAATAGACGATGTATAGTGTTTTTAGTTTTTTGCATATGAAATGAACGATTTATAGTTCATTAAATTTTTTCATAAAAATTTTAAAAAATGACGATGTATAGTCCATTAAATTTTTTTCATAAAAAAATTTTTTTCATAAAAAATGGATGATGTATATTTTATTAAATTCTTTGCACGAAATATAGATGACGCGTATAGTACATTTAAGTTTTTGTATACGTAATGGACATTTTATAGCCCATTAATGTTTTCCATAAAAACTTAAAAAATCAACCATGTATAGCCAATTATATTTTGTATCTATAGCCCATTTAATTTTTATGCATGAAAAATAGACGATGTATAGTGTTTTAGTTTTTTGCATATGAAATGAACGATTTATAGTTCATTAAATTTTTTCATAAAAATTTGAAAAATTGACGATGTATAGTCCATTAAATTTTTTTCATAAAAATTTTTTTTCATGAAAAATGGATGATGTATATTTTATTAAATTCTTTGCACGAAATATAGACGACGTATATAGTCCATTTAAGTTTTTGTATAAGAAATGGACAACTTATAGCCCATTAATGTTTTCCATAAAAACTTAAAAAATCAACCATGTATAGCCAATTATATTTTGTATCTATAGCCCATTTAATTTTTATGCATGAAAAATAGACGATGTATAGTGTTTTTAGTTTTTTGCATATGAAATGAACGATTTATAGTTCATTAAATTTTTTCATAAAAATTTGAAAACTTGACGATGTATAGTCCATTAAATTTTTTTCATAAAAAAATTTTTTTCATAAAAAATGGATGATGTATATTTTATTAAATTCTTTGCACGAAATATAGACGACGTGTATAGTCCATATAAGTTTTTGTATACGAAATGGACAATTTGTAGCCCATTAATGTTTTTCATAAAAATTTAAAAAATCAACCATGTATAGCCCATTATATTTTGTATCTATAGCCCATTTAATTTTTTTGCATGAAAAATAGACGATGTATAGTGTTTTTAGTTTTTTGCATATGAAATGAACGATTTATAGTTCATTAAATTTTTTCATACAAATTTGAAAAAAATGACGATGTATAGTCCATTAAATTTTTTTCATAAAAATTTTTTTTTCATAAAAAATGGATGATGTATATTTTATTAAATTCTTTGCACGAAATATAGACGACGTATATAGTCCATTTAAGTTTTTGTATAAGAAATGGACAACTTATAGCCCATTAATGTTTTCCATAAAAACTTAAAAAATCAACCATGTATAGCCAATTATATTTTGTATCTATAGCCCATTTAATTTTTATGCATGAAAAATAGACGATGTATAGTGTTTTTAGTTTTTTGCATATGAAATGAACGATTTATAGTTCATTAAATTTTTTCATAAAAATTTGAAAACTTGACGATGTATAGTCCATTAAATTTTTTTCATAAAAAAATTTTTTTCATAAAAAATGGATGATGTATATTTTATTAAATTCTTTGCACGAAATATAGACGACGTGTATAGTCCATTTAAGTTTTTGTATACGAAATGGACAATTTGTAGCCCATTAATGTTTTTCATAAAAATTTAAAAAATCAACCATGTATAGCCCATTATACTTTGTATCTATAGCCCATTTAATTTTTTTGCATGAAAAATAGACGATGTATAGTGTTTTTAGTTTTTTGCATATGAAATGAACGATTTATAGTTCATTAAATTTTTTCATAAAAATTTGAAAAATTGACGATGTATAGTCCATTAAATTTTTTTCATAAAAATTTTTTTTTCATAAAAAATGGATGATGTATATTTTATTAAATTCTTTGCACGAAATATAGACGACGTATATAGTCCATTTAAGTTTTTGTATAAGAAATGGACAACTTATAGCCCATTAATGTTTTTCATAAAAACTTAAAAAATCAACCATGTATAGCCAATTATATTTTGTATCTATAGCCCATTTAATTTTTATGCATGAAAAATAGACGATGTATAGTGTTTTTAGTTTTTTGCATATGAAATGAACGATTTATAGTTCATTAAATTTTTTCATAAAAATTTGAAAAAATGACGATGTATAGTCCATTAAATTTTTTTCATAAAAAAATTTTTTTCATAAAAAATGGATGATGTATATTTTATTAAATTCTTTGCACGAAATATAGATGACGCGTATAGTACATTTAAGTTTTTGTATACGTAATGGACATTTTATAGCCCATTAATGTTTTCCATAAAAACTTAAAAAATCAACCATGTATAGCCAATTATATTTTGTATCTATAGCCCATTTAATTTTTATGCATGAAAAATAGACGATGTATAGTGTTTTAGTTTTTTGCATATGAAATGAACGATTTATAGTTCATTAAATTTTTTCATAAAAATTTGAAAAATTGACGATGTATAGTCCATTAAATTTTTTTCATAAAAATTTTTTTTCATGAAAAATGGATGATGTATATTTTATTAAATTCTTTGCACGAAATATAGACGACGTATATAGTCCATTTAAGTTTTTGTATAAGAAATGGACAACTTATAGCCCATTAATGTTTTCCATAAAAACTTAAAAAATCAACCATGTATAGCCAATTATATTTTGTATCTATAGCCCATTTAATTTTTATGCATGAAAAATAGACGATGTATAGTGTTTTTAGTTTTTTGCATATGAAATGAACGATTTATAGTTCATTAAATTTTTTCATAAAAATTTGAAAACTTGACGATGTATAGTCCATTAAATTTTTTTCATAAAAAAATTTTTTTCATAAAAAATGGATGATGTATATTTTATTAAATTCTTTGCACGAAATATAGACGACGTGTATAGTCCATATAAGTTTTTGTATACGAAATGGACAATTTGTAGCCCATTAATGTTTTTCATAAAAATTTAAAAAATCAACCATGTATAGCCCATTATATTTTGTATCTATAGCCCATTTAATTTTTTTGCATGAAAAATAGACGATGTATAGTGTTTTTAGTTTTTTGCATATGAAATGAACGATTTATAGTTCATTAAATTTTTTCATAAAAATTTGAAAAATTGACGATGTATAGTCCATTAAATTTTTTTCATAAAAAATTTTTTTCATGAAAAATTGATGATGTATATTTTATTAAATTCTTTGCACGAAATATAGACGACGTATATAGTCCATTTAAGTTTTTGTATAAGAAATGGACAACTTATAGCCCATTAATGTTTCCATAAAAATTTAAAAAATCAACCATGTATAGCCCATTATATTTTGTATCTATAGCCCATTTAATTTTTTTTGCATGAAAAATAGACGATGTATAGTGTTTTTAGTTTTTTGCATATGAAATGAACGATTTATAGTTCATTAAATTTTTTCATACAAATTTGAAAAAAATGACGATTATAGTCCATTAAATTTTTTTCATAAAAATTTTTTTTTCATAAAAAATGGATGATGTATATTTTATTAAATTCTTTGCACGAAATATAGACGACGTATATAGTCCATTTAAGTTTTTGTATAAGAAATGGACAACTTATAGCCCATTAATGTTTTCCATAAAAACTTAAAAAATCAACCATGTATAGCCAATTATATTTTGTATCTATAGCCCATTTAATTTTTATGCATGAAAAATAGACGATGTATAGTGTTTTTAGTTTTTTGCATATGAAATGAACGATTTATAGTTCATTAAATTTTTTCATAAAAATTTGAAAACTTGACGATGTATAGTCCATTAAATTTTTTTCATAAAAAAATTTTTTTCATAAAAAATGGATGATGTATATTTTATTAAATTCTTTGCACGAAATATAGACGACGTGTATAGTCCATTTAAGTTTTTGTATACGAAATGGACAATTTGTAGCCCATTAATGTTTTTCATAAATATTTAAAAAATCAACCATGTATAGCCCATTATACTTTGTATCTATAGCCCATTTAATTTTTTTGCATGAAAAATAGACGATGTATAGTGTTTTTAGTTTTTTGCATATGAAATGAACGATTTATAGTTCATTAAATTTTTTCATAAAAATTTGAAAAATTGACGATGTATAGTGTTTTTAGTTTTTTGCATATGAAATGAACGATTTATAGTTCATTAAATTTTTTCATAAAAATTTGAAAAATTGACGATGTATAGTCCATTAAATTTTTTTCATAAAAAATTTTTTTTCATAAAAAATGGATGATGTATATTTTATTAAATTCTTTGCACGAAATATAGACGACGTGTATAGTACATTTAAGTTTTTGTATTATAGCCCATTAATGTTTTCCATAAAAATTTAAAAAATCAACCATGTATAGCCCATTATATTTTGTATCTATAGCCCATTTAATTTTTATGCATGAAAAATAGACGATGTATAGTGTTTTTAGTTTTTTGCATATGAAATGAACGATTTATAGTTCATTAAATTTTTTCATAAAAATTTGAAAAATTGACCATTAAATTTTTTTCATAAAATTTTTTTTATAGCCAATTTAATTTTTATGCATGAAAAATAGACGATGTATAGTGTTTTTAGTTTTTTGCATATGAAATGAACGATTTATAGTTCATTAAATTTTTTCATAAAAATTTGAAAAATTGACGATGTATAGTCCATTAAATTTTTTTCATAAAAAATTTTTTTCATAAAAAATGGATGATGTATATTTTATTAAATTCTTTGCACGAAATATAGACGACGTATATAGTCCATTTAAGTTTTTGTATAAGAAATGGACAACTTATAGCCCATTAACGTTTTCCATAAAAATTTAAAAAATCAACCATGTATAGCCCTTTATATTTTGTATCTATAGCCCATTTAATTTTTATGCATGAAAAATAGACGATGTATAGTGTTTTTAGTTTTTTGCATATGAAATGAACGATTTATAGTTCATTAAATTTTTTCATAAACATTTGAAAACTTGACGATGTATAGTCCATTAAATTTTTTTCATAAAAAATGGATGATGTATATTTTATTAAATTCTTTGCACGAAATATAGACGACGTGTATAGTCCATTTAAGTTTTTGTATACGAAATGGACAATTTGTAGCCCATTAATGTTTTTCATAAAAATTTAAAAAATCAACCATGTATAGCCCATTATATTTTGTATCTATAGCCCATTTAATTTTTTTGCATGAAAAATAGACGATGTATAGTGTTTTCAGTTTTTTGCATATGAAATGAACGATTTATAGTTCATTAAATTTTTTCATAAAAATTTTAAAAATTGACGATGTATAGTCCATTAAATTTTTTTCATAAAAAATTTTTTTTCATGAAAAATGGATGATGTATATTTTATTAAATTCTTTGCACGAAATATAGACGACGTATATAGTCCATTTAAGTTTTTGTATAAGAAATGGACAACTTATAGCCCATTAATGTTTTCCATAAAAATTTAAAAAATCAACCATGTATAGCCCATTATATTTTGTATCTATAGCCCATTTAATTTTTTTTGCATGAAAAATAGACGATGTATAGTGTTTTTAGTTTTTTGCATATGAAATGAACGATTTATAGTTCATTAAATTTTTTCATAAAAATTTGAAAAAATGACGATGTATAGTCCATTAAATTTTTTTCATAAAAAAATTTTTTTCATAAAAAATGGATGATGTATATTTTATTAAATTCTTTGCACGAAATATAGACGACGTGTACAGTACATTTAAGTTTTTGTATAAGAAATGGACAACTTATAGCCCATTAATGTTTTCCATAAAAATTTAAAAAATCAACCATGTATAGCCCATTATACTTTGTATCTATAGCCCATTTAATTTTTTTGCATGAAAAATAGACGATGTATAGTGTTTTTAGTTTTTTGCATATGAAATGAACGATTTATAGTTCATTAAATTTTTTCATAAAAATTTGAAAAATTGACGATGTATAGTCCATTAAATTTTTTTCATAAAAAATTTTTTTTCATAAAAAATGGATGATGTATATTTTATTAAATTCTTTGCACGAAATATAGACGACGTATATAGTCCATTTAAGTTTTTGTATAAGAAATGGACAACTTATAGCCCATTAATGTTTTCCATAAAAATTTAAAAAATCAACCATGTATAGCCCATTATATTTTGTATCTATAGCCCATTTAATTTTTTTTGCATGAAAAATAGACGATGTATAGTGTTTTTAGTTTTTTGCATATGAAATGTACGATTTATAGTTCATTAAATTTTTTCATACAAATTTGAAAAAAATGACGATGTATAGTCCATTAAATTTTTTTCATAAAAAATTTTTTTTCATAAAAAATGGATGATGTATATTTTATTAAATTCTTTGCACGAAATATAGACGACGTATATAGTCCATTTAAGTTTTTGTATAAGAAATGGACAACTTATAGCCCATTAATATTTTCCATAAAAATTTAAAAAATCAACCATGTATAGCCCATTATATTTTGTATCTATAGCCCATTTAATTTTTATGCATGAAAAATAGACGATGTATAGTGTTTTTAGTTTTTTGCATATGAAATGAACGATTTATAGTTCATTAAATTTTTTCATAAAAATTTGAAAAATTGACGATGTATAGTCCATTAAATTTTTTTCATAAAAAATTTTTTTTCATAAAAAATGGATGATGTATATTTTATTAAATTCTTTGCACGAAATATAGACGACGTGTATAGTACATTTAAGTTTTTGTATAAGAAATGGACAACTTATAGCCCATTAATGTTTTCCATAAAAATTTAAAAAATCAACCATGTATAGCCCATTATATTTTGTATCTATAGCCCATTTAATTTTTTTTGCATGAAAAATAGACGATGTATAGTGTTTTTAGTTTTTTGCATATGAAATGTACGATTTATAGTTCATTAAATTTTTTCATACAAATTTGAAAAAAATGACGATGTATAGTCCATTAAATTTTTTTCATAAAAAATTTTTTTTCATAAAAAATGGATGATGTATATTTTATTAAATTCTTTGCACGAAATATAGACGACGTATATAGTCCATTTAAGTTTTTGTATAAGAAATGGACAACTTATAGCCCATTAATATTTTCCATAAAAATTTAAAAAATCAACCATGTATAGCCCATTATATTTTGTATCTATAGCCCATTTAATTTTTATGCATGAAAAATAGACGATGTATAGTGTTTTTAGTTTTTTGCATATGAAATGAACGATTTATAGTTCATTAAATTTTTTCATAAAAATTTGAAAAATTGACGATGTATAGTCCATTAAATTTTTTTCATAAAAAATTTTTTTTCATAAAAAATGGATGATGTATATTTTATTAAATTCTTTGCACGAAATATAGACGACGTGTATAGTACATTTAAGTTTTTGTATTATAGCCCATTAATGTTTTCCATAAAAATTTAAAAAATCAACCATGTATAGCCCATTATATTTTGTATCTATAGCCCATTTAATTTTTATGCATGAAAAATAGACGATGTATAGTGTTTTTAGTTTTTTGCATATGAAATGAACGATTTATAGTTCATTAAATTTTTTCATAAAAATTTGAAAAATTGACGATGTATAGTCCATTAAATTTTTTTCATAAAAAAATTTTTTTCATAAAAAATGGATGATGTATATTTTATTAAATTCTTTGCACGAAATATAGACGACGTGTACAGTACATTTAAGTTTTTGTATAAGAAATGGACAACTTATAGCCCATTAATGTTTTCCATAAAAATTTAAAAAATCAACCATGTATAGCCCATTATATTTTGTATCTATAGCCCATTTAATTTTTTTGCATGAAAAATAGACGATGTAGAGTGTTTTTAGTTTTTTGCATATGAAATGAACGATTTATAGTTCATTAAATTTTTTCATAAAAATTTTAAAAATTGACGATGTATATTAAATTTTTTTCATAAAAAATTTTTTTTCATGAAAAATGGATGATGTATATTTTATTAAATTCTTTGCACGAAATATAGACGACGTATATAGTCCATTTAAGTTTTTGTATAAGAAATGGACAACTTATAGCCCATTAATGTTTTCCATAAAAATTTAAAAAATCAACCCTGTATAGCCCATTATATTTTGTATCTATAGCACATTTAATTTTTTTTGCATGAAAAATAGACGATGTATAGTGTTTTTAGTTTTTTGCATATGAAATGAACGATTTATAGTTCATTAAATTTTTTCATAAAAATTTGAAAAAATGACGATGTATAGTCCATTAAATTTTTTTCATAAAAAAATTTTTTTCATAAAAAATGGATGATGTATATTTTATTAAATTCTTTGCACGAAATATAGACGACGTGTATAGTCCATTTAAGTTTTTGTATACGAAATGGACAATTTGTAGCCCATTAATGTTTTTCATAAAAATTTAAAAAATCAACCATGTATAGCCCATTATATTTTGTATCTATAGCCCATTTAATTTTTATGCATGAAAAATACACGATGTATAGTGTTTTTAGTTTTTTGCATATGAAATGAACGATTTATAGTTCATTAAATTTTTTCATAAAAATTTGAAAAATTGACGATGTATAATAGTCCATTAAATTTTTTTCATAAAAATTTTTTTTTCATGAAAAATGGATGATGTATATTTTATTAAATTCTTTGCACGAAATATAGACGACGTATATAGTCCATTTAAGTTTTTGTATACGAAATGGACAATTTGTAGCCCATTAATGTTTTTCATAAAAATTTAAAAAATCAACCATGTATAGCCCATTATATTTTGTATCTATAGCCCATTTAATTTTTTTGCATGAAAAATAGACGATGTATAGTGTTTTTAGTTTTTTGCATATAAAAAGAACGATTTATAGTTCATTAAATTTTTTCATAAAAATTTGAAAAATTGACGATTTAAATTTTAAATTTAATTTAATTTAATTAAATTTTTTTCATAAAAAAATTTTTTTCATAAAAAATGGATGATGTATATTTTATTAAATTCTTTGCACGAAATATAGACGACGTGTATAGTACATTTAAGTTTTTGTATACGTAATGGACATTTTATAGCCCATTAATGTTTTTCATAAAAATTTAAAAAATCAACCATGTATAGCCCATTATATTTTGTATCTATAGCCCATTTAATTTTTTTGCATGAAAAATAGACGATGTATAGTGTTTTTAGTTTTTTGCATATGAAATGAACGATTTATAGTTCATTAAATTTTTTCATAAAAATTTGAAAAATTGACGATGTATATATAGTCCATTAAATTTTTTTCATAAAAAATGGATGATGTATATTTTATTAAATTCTTTGCACGAAATATAGACGACGTATATAGTCCATTTAAGTTTTTGTATAAGAAATGGACAACTTATAGCCCATTAATGTTTTCCATAAAAACTTAAAAAATCAACCATGTATAGCCAATTATATTTTGTATCTATAGCCCATTTAATTTTTATGCATGAAAAATAGACGATGTATAGTGTTTTTAGTTTTTTGCATATGAAATGAACGATTTATAGTTCATTAAATTTTTTCATAAAAATTTGAAAAATTGACGATGTATATATAGTCCATTAAATTTTTTTCATAAAAAATTTTTTTTCATGAAAAATGGATGATGTATATTTTATTAAATTCTTTGCACGAAATATAGACGACGTATATAGTCCATTTAAGTTTTTGTATAAGAAATGGACAACTTATAGCCCATTAATGTTTTCCATAAAAATTTAAAAAATCAACCATGTATAAAAATCATAAAATTCATAAAAATTTGAAAAAATTACGATGTATAGTCCATTAAATTTTTTTCATAAAAAAATTTTTTTTATAAAAAATGGATGATGTATATTTTATTAAATTCTTTGCACGAAATATAGACGACGTGTATAGTACATTTAAGTTTTTGTATACGTAATGGACATTTTATAGCCCATTAATGTTTTTCATAAAAATTTAAAAAATCAACCATGTATAGCCCATTATATTTTGTATTTATAGCCCATTTAATTTTTTTGCATGAAAAATAGACGATGTATAGTGTTTTTAGTTTTTTGCATATGAAATGAACGATTTATAGTTCATTAAATTTTTTCATAAAAATTTGAAAAATTGACGATGTATAGTCCATTAAATTTTTTTCATAAAAAATTTTTTTTCATAAAAAATGGATGATGTATATTTTATTAAATTCTTTGCACGAAATATAGACGACGTATATAGTCCATTTAAGTTTTTGTATAAGAAATGGACAACTTATAGCCCATTAATGTTTTCCATAAAAATTTAAAAAATCAACCATGTATAGCCCATTATATTTTGTATCTATAGCCCATTTAATTTTTATGCATGAAAAATAGACGATGTATAGTGTTTTTAGTTTTTTGCATATGAAATGAACGATTTATAGTTCATTAAATTTTTTCATAAAAATTTGAAAAATTGACGATGTATATATAGTCCATTAAATTTTTTTCATAAAAAAATTTTTTTCATAAAAAATGGATGATGTATATTTTATTAAATTCTTTGCACGAAATATAGACGACGTGTATAGTCTATTTAAGTTTTTGTATACGAAATGGACAATTTGTAGCCCATTAATGTTTTTCATAAAAATTTAAAAAATCAACCATGTATAGCCCATTATATTTTGTATCTATAGCCCATTTAATTTTTTTGCATGAAAAATAGACGATGTATAGTGTTTTTAGTTTTTTGCATATGAAATGAACGATTTATAGTCCATTAAATTTTTTTCATAAAAAAATTTTTTTCATAAAAAATGGATGATGTATATTTTATTAAATTCTTTGCACGAAATATAGACGACGTATATAGTCCATTTAAGTTTTTGTATACGAAATGGACAATTTGTAGCCCATTAATGTTTTTCATAAAAATTTAAAAAATCAACCATGTATAGCCCATTATATTTTGTATCTATAGCCCATTTAATTTTTTTGCATGAAAAATAGACGATGTATAGTGTTTTTAGTTTTTTGCATATGAAATGAACGATTTTTAGTTCATTAAATTTTTTCATAAAAATTTGAAAACTTGACGATGTATAGTCCATTAAATTTTTTTCATAAAAAATTTTTTTTCATGAAAAATGGATGATGTATATTTTATTAAATTCTTTGCACGAAATATAGACGACGTATATAGTCCATTTAAGTTTTTGTATAAGAAATGGACAACTTATAGCCCATTAATGTTTTCCATAAAAATTTAAAAAATCAACCATGTATAGCCCATTATATTTTGTATCTATAGCCCATTTAATTTTTTTTGCATGAAAAATAGACGATGTATAGTGTTTTTAGTTTTTTGCATATGAAATGAACGATTTATAGTTCATTAAATTTTTTCATAAAAATTTGAAAAAATGACGATGTATAGTCCATTAAATTTTTTTCATAAAAAAATTTTTTTCATAAAAAATGGATGATGTATATTTTATTAAATTCTTTGCACGAAATATAGACGACGTGTATAGTCCATTTAAGTTTTTGTATACGAAATGGACAATTTGTAGCCCATTAACGTTTTTCATAAAAATTTAAAAAATCAACCATGTATAGCCCATTATATTTTGTATCTATAGCCCATTTAATTTTTATGCATGAAAAATAGACGATGTATAGTGTTTTTAGTTTTTTGCATATGAAATGAACGATTTATAGTTCATTAAATTTTTTCATAAAAATTTGAAAAATTGACGATGTATAGTCCATTAAATTTTTTTCATAAAAAATTTTTTTTCATGAAAAATGGATGATGTATATTTTATTAAATTCTTTGCACGAAATATAGACGACGTATATAGTCCATTTAAGTTTTTGTATAAGAAATGGACAACTTATAGCCCATTAATGTTTTCCATAAAAATTTAAAAAATCAACCATGTATAGCCCATTATATTTTGTATCTATAGCCCATTTAATTTTTTTTGCATGAAAAATAGACGATGTATAGTGTTTTTAGTTTTTTGCATATGAAATGAACGATTTATAGTTCATTAAATTTTTTCATAAGCATTTGAAAAAATGACGATGTATAGTCCATTAAATTTTTTTCATAAAAAAATTTTTTTCATAAAAAATGGATGATGTATATTTTATTAAATTCTTTGCACGAAATATAGACGACGTGTACAGTACATTTAAGTTTTTGTATAAGAAATGGACAACTTATAGCCCATTAATGTTTTCCATAAAAATTTAAAAAATCAACCATGTATAGCCCATTATATTTTGTATCTATAGCACATTTAATTTTTTTTGCATGAAAAATAGACGATGTATAGTGTTTTTAGTTTTTTGCATATGAAATGAACGATTTATAGTTCATTAAATTTTTTCATAAAAATTTGAAAAAATGACGATGTATAGTCCATTAAATTTTTTTCATAAAAAAATTTTTTTCATAACAAATGGATGATGTATATTTTATTAAATTCTTTGCACGAAATATAGACGACGTGTATAGTCCATTTAAGTTTTTGTATACGAAATGGACAATTTGTAGCCCATTAATGTTTTTCATAAAAATTTAAAAAATCAACCATGTATAGCCCATTATATTTTGTATCTATAGCCCATTTAATTTTTATGCATGAAAAATAGACGATGTATAGTGTTTTTAGTTTTTTGCATATGAAATGAACGATTTATAGTTCATTAAATTTTTTCATAAAAATTTGAAAAATTATTTTTTTCATAAAAATTTTTTTTTCATGAAAAATGGATGATGTATATTTTATTAAATTCTTTGCACGAAATATAGACGACGTATATAGTCCATTTAAGTTTTTGTATACGAAATGGACAATTTGTAGCCCATTAATATTTTTCATAAAAATTTAAAAAATCAACCATGTATAGCCCATTATATTTTGTATCTATAGCCCATTTAATTTTTTTGCATGAAAAATAGACGATGTATAGTGTTTTTAGTTTTTTGCATATGAAATGAACGATTTATAGTTCATTAAATTTTTTCATAAAAATTTGAAAAATTGACGATTTAAATTTTAAATTTAATTTAATTTAATTAAATTTTTTTCATAAAAAAATTTTTTTCATAAAAAATGGATGATGTATATTTTATTAAATTCTTTGCACGAAATATAGACGACGTATATAGTCCATTTAAGTTTTTGTATAAGAAATGGACAACTTATAGCCCATTAATGTTTTCCATAAAAACTTAAAAAATCAACCATGTATAGCCAATTATATTTTGTATCTATAGCCCATTTAATTTTTATGCATGAAAAATAGACGATGTATAGTGTTTTTAGTTTTTTGCATATGAAATGAACGATTTATAGTTCATTAAATTTTTTCATAAAAATTTGAAAAATTGACGATGTATAGTCCATTAAATTTTTTTCATAAAAATTTTTTTTTTCATGAAAAATGGATGATGTATATTTTATTAAATTCTTTGCACGAAATATAGACGACGTATATAGTCCATTTAAGTTTTTGTATAAGAAATGGACAACTTATAGCCCATTAATGTTTTCCATAAAAATTTAAAAAATCAACCATGTATAGCCCATTATATTTTGTATCTATAGCCCATTTAATTTTTATGCATGAAAAATAGACGATGTATAGTGTTTTTAGTTTTTTGCATATGAAATGAACGATTTATAGTTCATTAAATTTTTTCATAAAAATTTGAAAAATTGACGATGTATAGTCCATTAAATTTTTTTCATAAAAATTTTTTTTTCATAAAAAATGGATGATGTATATTTTATTAAATTCTTTGCACGAAATATAGACGACGTGTATAGTACATTTAAGTTTTTGTATACGTAATGGACATTTTATAGCCCATTAATGTTTTTCATAAAAATTTAAAAAATCAACCATGTATAGCCCATTATATTTTGTATCTATAGCCCATTTAATTTTTTTGCATGAAAAATAGACGATGTATAGTGTTTTTAGTTTTTTGCATATGAAATGAACAATTTATAGTTCAATAAATTTTTTCATAAAAATTTGAAAAATTGAGGATGTATAGTCCATTAAATTTTTTTCATAAAAAATGGATGATGTATATTTTATTAAATTCTTTGCACGAAATATAGACGACGTATATAGTCCATTTAAGTTTTTGTATAAGAAATGGACAACTTATAGCCCATTAATGTTTTCCATAAAAACTTAAAAAATCAACCATGTATAGCCAATTATATTTTGTATCTATAGCCCATTTAATTTTTATGCATGAAAAATAGACGATGTATAGTGTTTTTAGTTTTTTGCATATGAAGTGAACGATTTATAGTTCATTAAATTTTTTCATAAAAATTTGAAAAATTGACAATGTATAGTCCATTAAATTTTTTTCATAAAAATTTTTTTTCATGAAAAATGGATGATGTATATTTTATTAAATTCTTTGCACGAAATATAGACGACGTATATAGTCCATTTAAGTTTTTGTATAAGAAATGGACAACTTATAGCCCATTAATGTTTTCCATAAAAATTTAAAAAATCAACCATGTATAGCCCATTATATTTTGTATCTATAGCCCATTTAATTTTTATGCATGAAAAATAGACGATGTATAGTGTTTTTAGTTTTTTGCATATGAAATGAACGATTTATAGTTCATTAAATTTTTTCATAAAAATTTGAAAAATTGACGATGTATATATAGTCCATTAAATTTTTTTCATAAAAATTTTTTTTTCATAAAAAATGGATGATGTATATTTTATTAAATTCTTTGCACGAAATATAGACGACGTATATAGTCCATTTAAGTTTTTGTATAAGAAATGGACAACTTATAGCCCATTAATGTTTTCCATAAAAACTTAAAAAATCAACCATGTATAGCCAATTATATTTTGTATCTATAGCCCATTTAACTTTTATGCATGAAAAATAGACGATGTATAGTGTTTTTAGTTTTTTGCATATGAAATGTACGATTTATAGTTCATTAAATTTTTTCATAAAAATTTGAAAAAATGACGATGTATAGTCCATTAAATTTTTTTCATAAAAATTTTTTTTTCATAAAAAATGGATGATGTATATTTTATTAAATTCTTTGCACGAAATATAGACGACTTATATAGTCCATATAAGTTTTTGTATACGAAATGGACAATTTGTAGCCCATTAATGTTTTTCATAAAAATTTAAAAAATCAACCATGTATAGCCCATTATATTTTGTATCTATAGCCCATTTAATTTTTTTGCATGAAAAATAGACGATGTATAGTGTTTTTAGTTTTTTGCATATGAAATGAACGATTTATAGTTCATTAAATTTTTTCATAAAAATTTGAAAAATTGACGATGTAAAAAAAATTTTTTTCATAAAAAATGGATGATGTATATTTTATTAAATTCTTTGCACGAAATATAGACGACGTGTATGGTACATTTAAGTTTTTGTATACGTAATGGACATTTTATAGCCCATTAATGTTTTTCATAAAAATTTAAAAAATCAACCATGTATAGCCCATTATATTTTGTATCTATAGCCCATTTAATTTTTTTGCATGAAAAATAGACGATGTATAGTGTTTTTAGTTTTTTGCATATGAAATGAACGATTTATAGTCCATTAAATTTTTTCATAAAAAAATTTTTTTCATAAAAAATGGATGATGTATATTTTATTAAATTCTTTGCACGAAATATAGACGACTTATATAGTCCATATAAGTTTTTGTATACGAAATGGACAATTTGTAGCCCATTAATGTTTTTCATAAAAATTTAAAAAATCAACCATGTATAGCCCATTATATTTTGTATCTATAGCCCATTTAATTTTTTTGCATGAAAAATAGACGATGTATAGTGTTTTTAGTTTTTTGCATATGAAATGAACGATTTATAGTTCATTAAATTTTTTCATAAAAATTTGAAAAATTGACGATGTATAATAGTCCATTAAATTTTTTTCATAAAAATTTTTTTTTCATAAAAAATGGATGATGTATATTTTATTAAATTCTTTGCACGAAATATAGACGACGTATATAGTCCATTTAAGTTTTTGTATAAGAAATGGACAACTTATAGCCCATTAATGTTTTCCATAAAAACTTAAAAAATCAACCATGTATAGCCAATTATATTTTGTATCTATAGCCCATTTAATTTTTATGCATGAAAAATAGACGATGTATAGTGTTTTTAGTTTTTTGCATATGAAATGAACGATTTATAGTTCATTAAATTTTTTCATAAAAATTTGAAAAAATGACGATGTATATATAGTCCATTAAATTTTTTTCATAAAAAAATTTTTTTCATAAAAAATGGATGATGTATATTTTATTAAATTCTTTGCACGAAATATAGACGACGTATATAGTCCATATAAGTTTTTGTATACGAAATGGACAATTTGTAGCCCATTAATGTTTTTCATAAAAATTTAAAAAATCAACCATGTATAGCCCATTATATTTTGTATCTATAGCCCATTTAATTTTTTTGCATGAAAAATAGACGATGTATAGTGTTTTTAGTTTTTTGCATATGAAATGAACGATTTATAGTTCATTAAATTTTTTCATAAAAATTTGAAAACTTGACGATGTATAGTCCATTAAATTTTTTTCATAAAAAAATTTTTTTCATAAAAAATGGATGATGTATATTTTATTAAATTCTTTGCACGAAATATAGACGACGTGTATAGTCTATTTAAGTTTTTGTATACGAAATGGACAATTTGTAGCCCATTAATGTTTTTCATAAAAATTTAAAAAATCAACCATGTATAGCCCATTATATTTTGTATCTATAGCCCATTTAATTTTTTTGCATGAAAAATAGACGATGTATAGTGTTTTTAGTTTTTTGCATATGAAATGAACGATTTATAGTTCATTAAATTTTTTCATAAAAATTTGAAAAATTGACGATGTATAATAGTCCATTAAATTTTTTTCATAAAAAATGGATGATGTATATTTTATTAAATTCTTTGCACGAAATATAGACGACGTATATAGTCCATTTAAGTTTTTATATAAGAAATGGACAACTTATAGCCCATTAATGTTTTCCATAAAAATTTAAAAAATCAACCATGTATAGCCCATTATATTTTGTATCTATAGCCCATTTAATTTTTTTTGCATGAAAAATAGACGATGTATAGTGTTTTTAGTTTTTTGCATATGAAATGAACGATTTATAGTTCATTAAATTTTTTCATAAAAATTTTAAAAAATGACGATGTATAGTCCATTAAATTTTTTTCATAAAAAAATTTTTTTCATAAAAAATGGATGATGTATATTTTATTAAATTCTTTGCACGAAATATAGACGACGTGTATAGTACATTTAAGTTTTTGTATACGTAATGGACATTTTATAGCCCATTAATGTTTTTCATAAAAATTTAAAAAATCAACCATGTATAGCCCATTATATTTTGTATCTATAGCCCATTTAATTTTTTTGCATGAAAAATAGACGATGTATAGTGTTTTTAGTTTTTTGCATATGAAATGAACGATTTATAGTTCATTAAATTTTTTCATAAAAATTTGAAAAATTGACGATGTATATAGTCCATTAAATTTTTTTCATAAAAAAATTTTTTTCATAAAAAATGGATGATGTATATTTTATTAAATTCTTTGCACGAAATATAGACGACGTGTATAGTACTTTTAAGTTTTTGTATACGTAATGGACATTTTATAGCCCATTAATGTTTTTCATAAAAATTTAAAAAATGAACCATGTATAGCCCATTATATTTTGTATCTATAGCCCATTTAATTTTTTTGCATGAAAAATAGACGATGTATAGTGTTTTTAGTTTTTTGCATATGAAATGAACGATTTATAGTTCATTAAATTTTTTCATAAAAATTTGAAAAATTGACGATGTATTAAATTTTTTTCATAAAAAAATTTTTTTCATAAAAAATGGATGATGTATATTTTATTAAATTCTTTGCACGAAATATAGACGACGTATATAGTCCATTTAAGTTTTTATATAAGAAATGGACAACTTATAGCCCATTAATGTTTTCCATAAAAATTTAAAAAATCAACCATGTATAGCCCATTATATTTTGTATCTATAGCCCATTTAATTTTTTTTGCATGAAAAATAGACGATGTATAGTGTTTTTAGTTTTTTGCATATGAAATGAACGATTTATAGTTCATTAAATTTTTTCATAAAAATTTTAAAAAATGACGATGTATAGTCCATTAAATTTTTTTCATAAAAAAATTTTTTTCATAAAAAATGGATGATGTATATTTTATTAAATTCTTTGCACGAAATATAGACGACGTGTATAGTACATTTAAGTTTTTGTATACGTAATGGACATTTTATAGCCCATTAATGTTTTTCATAAAAATTTAAAAAATCAACCATGTATAGCCCATTATATTTTGTATCTATAGCCCATTTAATTTTTTTGCATGAAAAATAGACGATGTATAGTGTTTTTAGTTTTTTGCATATGAAATGAACGATTTATAGTTCATTAAATTTTTTCATAAAAATTTGAAAAATTGACGATGTATATAGTCCATTAAATTTTTTTCATAAAAAAATTTTTTTCATAAAAAATGGATGATGTATATTTTATTAAATTCTTTGCACGAAATATAGACGACGTGTATAGTACTTTTAAGTTTTTGTATACGTAATGGACATTTTATAGCCCATTAATGTTTTTCATAAAAATTTAAAAAATCAACCATGTATAGCCCATTATATTTTGTATCTATAGCCCATTTAATTTTTTTGCATGAAAAATAGACGATGTATAGTGTTTTTAGTTTTTTGCATATGAAATGAACGATTTATAGTTCATTAAATTTTTTCATAAAAATTTGAAAAATTGACGATGTATTAAATTTTTTTCATAAAAAAATTTTTTTCATAAAAAATGGATGATGTATATTTTATTAAATTCTTTGCACGAAATATAGACGACGTGTATAGTCTATTTAAGTTTTTGTATACGAAATGGACAATTTGTAGCCCATTAATGTTTTTCATAAAAATTTAAAAAATCAACCATGTATAGCCCATTATATTTTGTATCTATAGCCCATTTAATTTTTTTGCATGAAAAATAGACGATGTATAGTGTTTTTAGTTTTTTGCATATGAAATGAACGATTTATAGTTCATTAAATTTTTTCATAAAAATTTGAAAAATTGACGATGTATATATAGTCCATTAAATTTTTTTCATAAAAAATTTTTTTTCATAAAAAATGGATGATGTATATTTTATTAAATTCTTTGCACGAAATATAGACGACGTATATAGTCCATTTAAGTTTTTGTATAAGAAATGGACAACTTATAGCCCATTAATGTTTTCCATAAAAATTTAAAAAATCAACCATGTATAGCCCATTATATTTTGTATCTATAGCCCATTTAATTTTTATGCATGAAAAATAGACGATGTATAGTGTTTTTAGTTTTTTGCATATGAAATGAACGATTTATAGTTCATTAAATTTTTTCATAAAAATTTGAAAAATTGACGATGTATAGTCCATTAAATTTTTTTCATAAAAAAATTTTTTTCATAAAAAATGGATGATGTATATTTTATTAAATTCTTTGCACGAAATATAGACGACGTGTATAGTCCATTTAAGTTTTTGTATACGAAATGGACAATTTGTAGCCCATTAATGTTTTTCATAAAAATTTAAAAAATCAACCATGTATAGCCCATTATATTTTGTATCTATAGCCCATTTAATTTTTTTGCATGAAAAATAGACGATGTATAGTGTTTTTAGTTTTTTGCATATGAAATGAACGATTTATAGTTCATTAAATTTTTTCATAAAAATTTGAAAAATTGACGATGTATAGTCCATTAAATTTTTTTCATAAAAAATTTTTTTTCATAAAAAATGGATGATGTATATTTTATTAAATTCTTTGCACGAAATATAGACGACGTATATAGTCCATTTAAGTTTTTGTATAAGAAATGGACAACTTATAGCCCATTAATGTTTTCCATAAAAATTTAAAAAATCAACCATGTATAGCCATTATATTTTGTATCTATAGCCCATTTAATTTTTATGCATGAAAAATAGACGATGTATAGTGTTTTTAGTTTTTTGCATATGAAATGAACGATTTATAGTTCATTAAATTTTTTCATAAAAATTTGAAAAATTGACGATGTATAGTCCATTAAATTTTTTTCATAAAAAATTTTTTTCATAAAAAATGGATGATGTATATTTTATTAAATTCTTTGCACGAAATATAGACGACGTATATAGTCCATTTAAGTTTTTGTATAAGAAATGGACAACTTATAGCCCATTAATGTTTTCCATAAAAATTTAAAAAATCAACCATGTATAGCCCATTATATTTTGTATCTATAGCCCATTTAATTTTTATGCATGAAAAATAGACGATGTATAGTGTTTTTAGTTTTTTGCATATGAAATGAACGATTTATAGTTCATTAAATTTTTTCATAAAAATTTGAAAAATTGACGATGTATATATAGTCCATTAAATTTTTTTCATAAAAATTTTTTTTTCATAAAAAATGGATGATGTATATTTGATTAAATTCTTTGCACGAAATATAGACGACGTATATAGTCCATTTAAGTTTTTGTATAAGAAATGGACAACTTATAGCCCATTAATGTTTTCCATAAAAACTTAAAAAATCAACCATGTATAGCCAATTATATTTTGTATCTATAGCCCATTTAATTTTTATGCATGAAAAATAGACGATGTACAGTGTTTTTAGTTTTTTGCATATGAAATGAACGATTTATAGTTCATTAAATTTTTTCATAAAAATTTGAAAAATTGACGATGTATAGTCCATTAAATTTTTTTCATAAAAAATGGATGATGTATATTTGATTAAATTCTTTCCACGAAATATAGACGACGTATATAGTCCATTTAAGTTTTTGTATAAGAAATGGACAACTTATAGCCCATTAATGTTTTCCATAAAAACTTAAAAAATCAACCATGTATAGCCAATTATATTTTGTATCTATAGCCCATTTAATTTTTATGCATGAAAAATAGACGATGTATAGTGTTTTTAGTTTTTTGCATATGAAATGAACGATTTATAGTCCATTAAATTTTTTCATAAAAAAATTTTTTTCATAAAAAATGGATGATGTATATTTTATTAAATTCTTTGCACGAAATATAGACGACGTATATAGTCCATTTAAGTTTTTGTATAAGAAATGCACAACTTATAGCCCATTAATGTTTTCCATAAAAATTTAAAAAATCAACCATGTATAGCCCATTATATTTTGTATCTATAGCCCATTTAATTTTTATGCATGAAAAATAGACGATGTATAGTGTTTTTAGTTTTTTGCATATGAAATGAACGATTTATAGTCCATTAAATTTTTTCATAAAAAAATTTTTTTCATAAAAAATGGATGATGTATATTTTATTAAATTCTTTGCACGAAATATAGACGACGTGTATAGTCTATTTAAGTTTTTGTATACGTAATGGACATTTTATAGCCCATTAATGTTTTTCATAAAAATTTAAAAAATCAACCATGTATAGCCCATTATATTTTGTATCTATAGCCCATTTAATTTTTTTGCATGAAAAATAGACGATGTATAGTGTTTTTAGTTTTTTGCATATGAAATGAACGATTTATAGTTCATTAAATTTTTTCATAAAAATTTGAAAAATTGACGATGTATATAGTCCATTAAATTTTTTTCATAAAAAAATTTTTTTCATAAAAAATGGATGATGTATATTTTATTAAATTCTTTGCACGAAATATAGACGACGTGTATAGTACTTTTAAGTTTTTGTATACGTAATGGACATTTTATAGCCCATTAATGTTTTTCATAAAAATTTAAAAAATCAACCATGTATAGCCCATTATATTTTGTATCTATAGCCCATTTAATTTTTTTGCATGAAAAATAGACGATGTATAGTGTTTTTAGTTTTTTGCATATGAAATGAACGATTTATAGTTCATTAAATTTTTTCATAAAAATTTGAAAAATTGACGATGTATAGTCCATTAAATTTTTTTCATAAAAAAATTTTTTTCATAAAAAATGGATGATGTATATTTTATTAAATTCTTTGCACGAAATATAGACGACGTGTATAGTCTATTTAAGTTTTTGTATACGAAATGGACAATTTGTAGCCCATTAATGTTTTTCATAAAAATTTAAAAAATCAACCATGTATAGCCCATTATATTTTGTATCTATAGCCCATTTAATTTTTTTGCATGAAAAATAGACGATGTATAGTGTTTTTAGTTTTTTGCATATGAAATGAACGATTTATAGTTCATTAAATTTTTTCATAAAAATTTGAAAAATTGACGATGTATATATAGTCCATTAAATTTTTTTCATAAAAAATTTTTTTTCATAAAAAATGGATGATGTATATTTTATTAAATTCTTTGCACGAAATATAGACGACGTGTATAGTACTTTTAAGTTTTTGTATACGTAATGGACATTTTATAGCGCATTAATGTTTTTCATAAAAATTTAAAAAATCAACCATGTATAGCCCATTATATTTTGTATCTATAGCCCATTTAATTTTTTTGCATGAAAAATAGACGATGTATAGTGTTTTTAGTTTTTTGCATATGAAATGAACGATTTATAGTTCATTAAATTTTTTCATAAAAATTTTAAAAATTGACGATGTATAGTCCATTAAATTTTTTTCATAAAAAATTTTTTTTCATGAAAAATGGATGATGTATATTTTATTAAATTCTTTGCACGAAATATAGACGACGTATATAGTCCATTTAAGTTTTTGTATAAGAAATGGACAACTTATAGCCCATTAATGTTTTCCATAAAAATTTAAAAAATCAACCATGTATAGCCCATTATATTTTGTATCTATAGCCCATTTAATTTTTATGCATGAAAAATAGACGATGTATAGTGTTTTTAGTTTTTTGCATATGAAATGAACGATTTATAGTTCATTAAATTTTTTCATAAAAATTTGAAAAATTGACGATGTATAGTCCATTAAATTTTTTTCATAAAAATTTTTTTTTCATAAAAAATGGATGATGTATATTTGATTAAATTCTTTGCACGAAATATAGACGACGTATATAGTCCATTTAAGTTTTTGTATAAGAAATGGACAACTTATAGCCCATTAATGTTTTCCATAAAAACTTAAAAAATCAACCATGTATAGCCAATTATATTTTGTATCTATAGCCCATTTAATTTTTATGCATGAAAAATAGACGATGTATAGTGTTTTTAGTTTTTTGCATATGAAATGAACGATTTATAGTTCATTAAATTTTTTCATAAAAATTTGAAAAATTGACGATGTATAGTCCATTAAATTTTTTTCATAAAAAATGGATGATGTATATTTGATTAAATTCTTTCCACGAAATATAGACGACGTATATAGTCCATTTAAGTTTTTGTATAAGAAATGGACAACTTATAGCCCATTAATGTTTTCCATAAAAACTTAAAAAATCAACCATGTATAGCCAATTATATTTTGTATCTATAGCCCATTTAATTTTTATGCATGAAAAATAGACGATGTATAGTGTTTTTAGTTTTTTGCATATGAAATGAACGATTTATAGTCCATTAAATTTTTTCATAAAAAAATTTTTTTCATAAAAAATGGATGATGTATATTTTATTAAATTCTTTGCACGAAATATAGACGACGTATATAGTCCATTTAAGTTTTTGTATAAGAAATGCACAACTTATAGCCCATTAATGTTTTCCATAAAAATTTAAAAAATCAACCATGTATAGCCCATTATATTTTGTATCTATAGCCCATTTAATTTTTATGCATGAAAAATAGACGATGTATAGTGTTTTTAGTTTTTTGCATATGAAATGAACGATTTATAGTCCATTAAATTTTTTCATAAAAAAATTTTTTTCATAAAAAATGGATGATGTATATTTTATTAAATTCTTTGCACGAAATATAGACGACGTGTATAGTCTATTTAAGTTTTTGTATACGAAATGGACAACTTATAGCCCATTAATGTTTTCCATAAAAATTTAAAAAATCAACCATGTATAGCCCATTATATTTTGTATCTATAGCCCATTTAATTTTTTTTGCATGAAAAATAGACGATGTATAGTGTTTTTAGTTTTTTGCATATGAAATGAACGATTTATAGTTCATTAAATTTTTTCATAAAAATTTGAAAAAATGACCATTAAATTTTTTTCATAAAAAATTTTTTTTCATAAAAAATGGATGATGTATATTTTATTAAATTCTTTGCACGAAATATAGACGACGCATATAGTCCATTTAAGTCTTTGTATAAGAAATGGACAACTTATAGCCCATTAATGTTTTCCATAAAAATTTAAAAAATCAACCATGTATAGCCCATTATATTTTGTATCTATAGCCCATTTAATTTTTATGCATGAAAAATAGACGATGTATAGTGTTTTTAGTTTTTTGCATATGAAATGAACGATTTATAGTTCATTAAATTTTTTCATAAAAATTTGAAAAATTGACGATGTATAGTCCATTAAATTTTTTTCATAAAAAAATTTTTTTCATAAAAAATGGATGATGTATATTTTATTAAATTCTTTGCACGAAATATAGACGACGTGTATAGTCTATTTAAGTTTTTGTATACGAAATGGACAATTTGTAGCCCATTAATGTTTTTCATAAAAATTTAAAAAATCAACCATGTATAGCCCATTATATTTTGTATCTATAGCCCATTTAATTTTTTTTGCATGAAAAATAGACGATGTATAGTGTTTTTAGTTTTTTGCATATGAAATGAACGATTTATAGTTCATTAAATTTTTTCATAAAAATTTGAAAAATTGACCATTAAATTTTTTTCATAAAAAAATTTTTTTCATAAAAAATGGATGATGTATATTTTATTAAATTCTTTGCACGAAATATAGACGACGTATATAGTCCATATAAGTTTTTGTATACGAAATGGACAATTTGTAGCCCATTAATGTTTTTCATAAAAATTTAAAAAATCAACCATGTATAGCCCATTATATTTTGTATCTATAGCCCATTTAATTTTTTTGCATGAAAAATAGACGATGTATAGTGTTTTTAGTTTTTTGCATATGAAATGAACGATTTATAGTTCATTAAATTTTTTCATAAAAATTTGAAAACTTGACGATGTATAGTCCATTAAATTTTTTTCATAAAAAAATTTTTTTCATAAAAAATGGATGATGTATATTTTATTAAATTCTTTGCACGAAATATAGACGACGTGTATAGTCTATTTAAGTTTTTGTATACGAAATGGACAATTTGTAGCCCATTAATGTTTTTCATAAAAATTTAAAAAATCAACCATGTATAGCCCATTATATTTTGTATCTATAGCCCATTTAATTTTTTTGCATGAAAAATAGACGATGTATAGTGTTTTTAGTTTTTTGCATATGAAATGAACGATTTATAGTTCATTAAATTTTTTCATAAAAATTTGAAAAATTGACGATGTATAATAGTCCATTAAATTTTTTTCATAAAAAATTTTTTTTTCATAAAAAATGGATGATGTATATTTTATTAAATTCTTTGCACGAAATATAGACGACGTATATAGTCCATTTAAGTTTTTGTATAAGAAATGGACAACTTATAGCCCATTAATGTTTTCCATAAAAATTTAAAAAATCAACCATGTATAGCCCATTATATTTTGTATCTATAGCCCATTTAATTTTTATGCATGAAAAATAGACGATGCATAGTGTTTTTAGTTTTTTGCATATGAAATGAACGATTTATAGTTCATTAAATTTTTTCATAAAAATTTGAAAAATTGACGATGTATAGTCCATTAAATTTTTTTCATAAAAAATTTTTTTTCATGAAAAATGGATGATGTATATTTTATTAAATTCTTTGCACGAAATATAGACGACGTATATAGTCCATTTAAGTTTTTATATAAGAAATGGACAACTTATAGCCCATTAATGTTTTCCATAAAAATTTAAAAAATCAACCATGTATAGCCCATTATATTTTGTATCTATAGCCCATTTAATTTTTTTTCCATGAAAAATAGACGATGTATAGTGTTTTTAGTTTTTTGCATATGAAATGAACGATTTATAGTTCATTAAATTTTTTCATAAAAATTTTAAAAAATGACGATGTATAGTCCATTAAATTTTTTTCATAAAAAAATTTTTTTCATAAAAAATGGATGATGTATATTTTATTAAATTCTTTGCACGAAATATAGACGACGTGTATAGTACATTTAAGTTTTTGTATACGTAATGGACATTTTATAGCCCATTAATGTTTTTCATAAAAATTTAAAAAATCAACCATGTATAGCCCATTATATTTTGTATCTATAGCCCATTTAATTTTTTTGCATGAAAAATAGACGATGTATAGTGTTTTTAGTTTTTTGCATATGAAATGAACGATTTATAGTTCATTAAATTTTTTCATAAAAATTTGAAAAATTGACGATGTATATAGTCCATTAAATTTTTTTCATAAAAAAATTTTTTTCATAAAAAATGGATGATGTATATTTTATTAAATTCTTTGCACGAAATATAGACGACGTGTATAGTCTATTTAAGTTTTTGTATACGAAATGGACAATTTGTAGCCCATTAATGTTTTTCATAAAAATTTAAAAAATCAACCATGTATAGCCCATTATATTTTGTATCTATAGCCCATTTAATTTTTTTGCATGAAAAATAGACGATGTATAGTGTTTTTAGTTTTTTGCATATGAAATGAACGATTTATAGTTCATTAAATTTTTTCATAAAAATTTGAAAAATTGACGATGTATATATAGTCCATTAAATTTTTTTCATAAAAAATTTTTTTTCATAAAAAATGGATGATGTATATTTTATTAAATTCTTTGCACGAAATATAGACGACGTATATAGTCCATTTAAGTTTTTGTATAAGAAATGGACAAATTATAGCCCATTAATGTTTTCCATAAAAATTTAAAAAATCAACCATGTATAGCCCATTATATTTTGTATCTATAGCCCATTTAATTTTTATGCATGAAAAATAGACGATGTATAGTGTTTTTAGTTTTTTGCATATGAAATGAACGATTTATAGTCCATTAAATTTTTTCATAAAAAAATTTTTTTCATAAAAAATGGATGATGTATATTTTATTAAATTCTTTGCACGAAATATAGACGACGTGTATAGTCCATTTAAGTTTTTGTATACGAAATGGACAATTTGTAGCCCATTAATGTTTTTCATAAAAATTTAAAAAATCAACCATGTATAGCCCATTATATTTTGTATCTATAGCCCATTTAATTTTTTTTGCATGAAAAATAGACGATGTATAGTGTTTTTAGTTTTTTGCATATGAAATGAACGATTTATAGTTCATTAAATTTTTTCATAAAAATTTGAAAAATTGACCATTAAATTTTTTTCATAAAAAATTTTTTTTCATAAAAAATGGATGATGTATATTTTATTAAATTCTTTGCACGAAATATAGACGACGCATATAGTCCATTTAAGTCTTTGTATAAGAAATGGACAACTTATAGCCCATTAATGTTTTCCATAAAAATTTAAAAAATCAACCATGTATAGCCCATTATATTTTGTATCTATAGCCCATTTAATTTTTATGCATGAAAAATAGACGATGTATAGTGTTTTTAGTTTTTTGCATATGAAATGAACTATTTATAGTTCATTAAATTTTTTCATAAAAATTTGAAAAATTGACGATGTATAGTCCATTAAATTTTTTTCATAAAAAATGGATGATGTATATTTGATTAAATTCTTTGCACGAAATATAGACGACGTGTATGGTACATTTAAGTTTTTGTATACGTAATGGACATTTTATAGCCCATTAATGTTTTTCATAAAAATTTAAAAAATCAACCATGTATAGCCCATTATATTTTGTATCTATAGCCCATTTAATTTTTTTGCATGAAAAATAGACGATGTATAGTGTTTTTAGTTTTTTGCATATGAAATGAACGATTTATAGTCCATTAAATTTTTTCATAAAAAAATTTTTTTCATAAAAAATGGATGATGTATATTTTATTAAATTCTTTGCACGAAATATAGACGACGTATATAGTCCATTTAAGTTTTTGTATAAGAAATGCACAACTTATAGCCCATTAATGTTTTCCATAAAAATTTAAAAAATCAACCATGTATAGCCCATTATATTTTGTATCTATAGCCCATTTAATTTTTATGCATGAAAAATAGACGATGTATAGTGTTTTTAGTTTTTTGCATATGAAATGAACGATTTATAGTTCATTAAATTTTTTCATAAAAATTTGAAAAATTGACGATGTATAATAGTCCATTAAATTTTTTTCATAAAAATTTTTTTTTCATAAAAAATGGATGATGTATATTTTATTAAATTCTTTGCACGAAATATAGACGACGTATATAGTCCATTTAAGTTTTTGTATAAGAAATGGACAACTTATAGCCCATTAATGTTTTCCATAAAAACTTAAAAAATCAACCATGTATAGCCAATTATATTTTGTATCTATAGCCCATTTAATTTTTATGCATGAAAAATAGACGATGTATAGTGTTTTTAGTTTTTTGCATATGAAATGAACGATTTATAGTTCATTAAATTTTTTCATAAAAATTTGAAAAATTGACGATGTATAGTCCATTAAATTTTTTTCATAAAAAATGGATGATGTATATTTGATTAAATTCTTTGCACGAAATATAGACGACGTATATAGTCCATTTAAGTTTTTGTATAAGAAATGGACAACTTATAGCCCATTAATGTTTTCCATAAAAACTTAAAAAATCAACCATGTATAGCCAATTATATTTTGTATCTATAGCCCATTTAATTTTTATGCATGAAAAATAGACGATGTATAGTGTTTTTAGTTTTTTGCATATGAAATGAACGATTTATAGTTCATTAAATTTTTTCATAAAAATTTGAAAACTTGACGATGTATAGTCCATTAAATTTTTTTCATAAAAAATTTTTTTCATAAAAAATGGATGATGTATATTTTATTAAATTCTTTGCACGAAATATAGACGACGTGTATATTCCATTTAAGTTTTTGTATACGAAATGGACAATTTATAGCCCATTAATGTTTTTCATAAAAATTTAAAAAATCAACCATGTATAGCCCATTATATTTTGTATCTATAGCCCATTTAATTTTTTTTGCATGAAAAATAGACGATGTATAGTGTTTTTAGTTTTTTGCATATGAAATGAACGATTTATAGTTCATTAAATTTTTTCATAAAAATTTGAAAAAATGACGATGTATATGTCCATTAAATTTTTTTCATAAAAAAATTTTTTTCATAAAAAATGGATGATGTATATTTTATTAAATTCTTTGTACGAAATATAGACGACGTGTATAGTACATTTAAGTTTTTGTATACGTAATGGACATTTTATAGCCCATTAATGTTTTTCATAAAAATTTAAAAAATCAACCATGTATAGCCCATTATATTTTGTATTTATAGCCCATTTAAGTTTTTTGCATGAAAAATAGACGATGTATAGTGTTTTTAGTTTTTTGCATATGAAATGAACGATTTATAGTTCATTAAATTTTTTCATAAAAATTTGAAAAATTGACGAGTATAGTCCATTAAATTTTTTTCATAAAAAATTTTTTTTCATGAAAAATGGATGATGTATATTTTATTAAATTCTTTGCACGAAATATAGACGACGTATATAGTCCATTTAAGTTTTTGTATAAGAAATGGACAACTTATAGCCCATTAATGTTTTCCATAAAAATTTAAAAAATCAACCATGTATAGCCCATTATATTTTGTATCTATAGCCCATTTAATTTTTATGCATGAAAAATAGACGATGTATAGTGTTTTTAGTTTTTTGCATATGAAATGAACGATTTATAGTTCATTAAATTTTTTCATAAAAATTTGAAAACTTGACGATGTATAGTCCATTAAATTTTTTTCATAAAAATTTTTTTTTCATGAAATATGGATGATGTATATTTTATTAAATTCTTTGCACGAAATATAGACGACGTGTATAGTCCATTTAAGTTTTTGTATACGAAATGGACAATTTGTAGCCCATTAATGTTTTTCATAAAAATTTAAAAAATCAACCATGTATAGCCCATTATATTTTGTATCTATAGCCCATTTAATTTTTATGCATGAAAAATAGACGATGTATAGTGTTTTTAGTTTTTTGCATATGAAATGAACGATTTATAGTTCATTAAATTTTTTCATAAAAATTTAAAAAATTGACGATGTATAGTCCATTAAATTTTTTTCATAAAAAATGGATGATGTATATTTGATTAAATTCTTTGCACGAAATATAGACGACGTATATAGTCCATTTAAGTTTTTGTATAAGAAATGGACAACTTATAGCCCATTAATGTTTTCCATAAAAACTTAAAAAATCAACCATGTATAGCCAATTATATTTTGTATCTATAGCCCATTTAATTTTTATGCATGAAAAATAGACGATGTATAGTGTTTTTAGTTTTTTGCATATGAAATGAACGATTTATAGTTCATTAAATTTTTTCATAAAAATTTGAAAACTTGACGATGTATAGTCCATTAAATTTTTTTCATAAAAAATTTTTTTTCATGAAATATGGATGATGTATATTTTATTAAATTCTTTGCACGAAATATAGACGACGTGTATAGTCCATTTAAGTTTTTGTATACGAAATGGACAATTTGTAGCCCATTAATGTTTTTCATAAAAATTTAAAAAATCAACCATGTATAGCCCATTATATTTTGTATCTATAGCCCATTTAATTTTTTTTGCATGAAAAATAGACGATGTATAGTGTTTTTATTTTTTTGCATATGAAATGAACGATTTATAGTTCATTAAATTTTTTCATAAAAATTTGAAAAATTGACCATTAAATTTTTTTCATAAAAAATTTTTTTTCATAAAAAATGGATGATGTATATTTTATTAAATTCTTTGCACGAAATATAGACGACGCATATAGTCCATTTAAGTCTTTGTATAAGAAATGGACAACTTATAGCCCATTAATGTTTTCCATAAAAATTTAAAAAATCAACCATGTATAGCCCATTATATTTTGTATCTATAGCCCATTTAATTTTTATGCATGAAAAATAGACGATGTATAGTGTTTTTAGTTTTTTGCATATGAAATGAACGATTTATAGTTCATTAAATTTTTTCATAAAAATTTGAAAAATTGACGATGTATAGTCCATTAAATTTTTTTCATAAAAAATGGATGATGTATATTTGATTAAATTCTTTGCACGAAATATAGACGACGTATATAGTCCATTTAAGTTTTTGTATAAGAAATGGACAACTTATAGCCCATTAATGTTTTCCATAAAAACTTAAAAAATCAACCATGTATAGCCAATTATATTTTGTATCTATAGCCCATTTAATTTTTATGCATGAAAAATAGACGATGTATAGTGTTTTTAGTTTTTTGCATATGAAATGAACGATTTATAGTTCATTAAATTTTTTCATTAAAATTTGAAAACTTGACGATGTATAGTCCATTAAATTTTTTTCATAAAAAATTTTTTTTCATGAAATATGGATGATGTATATTTTATTAAATTCTTTGCACGAAATATAGACGACGTGTATAGTCCATTTAAGTTTTTGTATACGAAATGGACAATTTGTAGCCCATTAATGTTTTTCATAAAAATTTAAAAAATCAACCATGTATAGCCCATTATATTTTGTATCTATAGCCCATTTAATTTTTTTTGCATGAAAAATAGACGATGTATAGTGTTTTTAGTTTTTTGCATATGAAATGAACGATTTATAGTTCATTAAATTTTTTCATAAAAATTTGAAAAAATGACGATGTATAGTCCATTAAATTTTTTTCATAAAAAAATTTTTTTCATGAAATATGGATGATGTATATTTGATTAAATTCTTTGCACGAAATATAGACGACGTATATAGTCCATTTAAGTTTTTGTATAAGAAATGGACAACTTATAGCCCATTAATGTTTTCCATAAAAATTTAAAAAATCAACCATGTATAGCCCATTATATTTTGTATCTATAGCCCATTTAATTTTTATGCATGAAAAATAGACGATGTATAGTGTTTTTAGTTTTTTGCATATGAAATGAACGATTTATAGTTCATTAAATTTTTTCATAAAAATTTGAAAAATTGACGATGTATATATAGTCCATTAAATTTTTTTCATAAAAAATTTTTTTTCATAAAAAATGGATGATGTATATTTTATTAAATTCTTTGCACGAAATATAGACGACGTATATAGTCTATTTAAGTTTTTGTATAAGAAATGGACAACTTATAGCCCATTAATGTTTTCCATAAAAATTTAAAAAATCAACCATGTATAGCCCATTATATTTTGTATCTATAGCCCATTTAATTTTTATGCATGAAAAATAGACGATGTATAGTGTTTTTAGTTTTTTGCATATGAAATGAACGATTTATAGTTCATTAAATTTTTTCATAAAAATTTGAAAAATTGACGATGTATAGTCCATTAAATTTTTTTCATAAAAAATGGATGATGTATATTTGATTAAATTCTTTGCACGAAATATAGACGACGTATATAGTCCATTTAAGTTTTTGTATAAGAAATGGACAACTTATAGCCCATTAATGTTTTCCATAAAAACTTAAAAAATCAACCATGTATAGCCAATTATATTTTGTATCTATAGCCCATTTAATTTTTATGCATGAAAAATAGACGATGTATAGTGTTTTTAGTTTTTTGCATATGAAATGAACGATTTATAGTTCATTAAATTTTTTCATAAAAATTTGAAAACTTGACGATGTATAGTCCATTAAATTTTTTTCATAAAAAATTTTTTTTCATGAAATATGGATGATGTATATTTTATTAAATTCTTTGCACGAAATATAGACGACGTGTATAGTCCATTTAAGTTTTTGTATACGAAATGGACAATTTGTAGCCCATTAATGTTTTTCATAAAAATTTAAAAAATCAACCATGTATAGCCCATTATATTTTGTATCTATAGCCCATTTAATTTTTTTTGCATGAAAAATAGACGATGTATAGTGTTTTTAGTTTTTTGCATATGAAATGAACGATTTATAGTTCATTAAATTTTTTCATAAAAATTTGAAAAATTGACCATTAAATTTTTTTCATAAAAAATTTTTTTTCATAAAAAATGGATGATGTATATTTTATTAAATTCTTTGCACGAAATATAGACGACGCATATAGTCCATTTAAGTCTTTGTATAAGAAATGGACAACTTATAGCCCATTAATGTTTTCCATAAAAATTTAAAAAATCAACCATGTATAGCCCATTATATTTTGTATCTATAGCCCATTTAATTTTTATGCATGAAAAATAGACGATGTATAGTGTTTTTAGTTTTTTGCATATGAAATGAACGATTTATAGTTCATTAAATTTTTTCATAAAAATTTGAAAAATTGACGATGTATAGTCCATTAAATTTTTTTCATAAAAATTTTTTTTTCATAAAAAATGGATGATGTATATTTGATTAAATTCTTTGCACGAAATATAGACGACGTATATAGTCCATTTAAGTTTTTGTATAAGAAATGGACAACTTATAGCCCATTAATGTTTTCCATAAAAACTTAAAAAATCAACCATGTATAGCCAATTATATTTTGTATCTATAGCCCATTTAATTTTTATGCATGAAAAATAGACGATGTATAGTGTTTTTAGTTTTTTGCATATGAAATGAACGATTTATAGTTCATTAAATTTTTTCATAAAAATTTGAAAACTTGACGATGTATAGTCCATTAAATTTTTTTCATAAAAAATTTTTTTTCATGAAATATGGATGATGTATATTTTATTAAATTCTTTGCACGAAATATAGACGACGTGTGTAGTCCATTTATGTTTTTGTATACGAAATGGACAATTTGTAGCCCATTAATGTTTTTCATAAAAATTTAAAAAATCAACCATGTATAGCCCATTATATTTTGTATCTATAGCCCATTTAATTTTTTTGCATGAAAAATAGACGATGTATAGTGTTTTTAGTTTTTTGCATATGAAATGAACGATTTATAGTTCATTAAATTTTTTCATAAAAATTTGACAAATTGACGATGTATAGTCCATTAAATTTTTTTCATAAAAAATTTTTTTTCATAAAAAATGGATGATGTATATTTTATTAAATTCTTTGCACGAAATATAGACGACGTATATAGTCCATTTAAGTTTTTGTATAAGAAATTGACAACTTATAGCCCATTAATGTTTTCCATAAAAACTTAAAAAATCAACCATGTATAGCCAATTATATTTTGTATCTATAGCCCATTTAATTTTTATGCATGAAAAATAGACGATGTATAGTGTTTTTAGTTTTTTGCATATGAAATGAACGATTTATAGTTCATTAAATTTTTTCATAAAAATTTGAAAAATTGACGATGTATAGTCCATTAAATTTTTTTCATAAAAAATGGATGATGTATATTTTATTAAATTCTTTGCACGAAATATAGACGACGTATATAGTCCATTTAAGTTTTTGTATAAGAAATGGACAACTTATAGCCCATTAATGTTTTCCATAAAAATTTAAAAAATCAACCATGTATAGCCCATTATATTTTGTATCTATAGCCCATTTAATTTTTATGCATGAAAAATAGACGATGTATAGTGTTTTTAGTTTTTTGCATATGAAATGAACGATTTATAGTTCATTAAATTTTTTCATAAAAATCCATTAAATTTTTTTCATAAAAAAATTTTTTTCATAAAAAGTGGATGATGTATATTTTATTAAATTCTTTGCACGAAATATAGACGACGTGTATAGTACATTTAAGTTTTTGTATACGTAATGGACATTTTATAGCCCATTAATGTTTTTCATAAAAATTTAAAAAATCAACCATGTGTAGCCCATTATATTTTGTATCTATAGCCCATTTAATTTTTTTGCATGAAAAATAGACGATGTATAGTGTTTTTAGTTTTTTGCATATGAAATGAACGATTTATAGTTCATTAAATTTTTTAATAAAAATTTTAAAAATTGACGATGTATAGTCCATTAAATTTTTTTCATAAAAAATTTTTTTTCATAAAAAATGAATGATGTATATTTTATTAAATTCTTTGCACGAAATATAGACGACGTATATAGTCCATTTAAGTTTTTGTATAAGAAATGGACAACTTATAGCCCATTAATGTTTTCCATAAAAATTTAAAAAATCAACCATGTATAGCCCATTATATTTTGTATCTATAGCCCATTTAATTTTTATGCATGAAAAATAGACGATGTATAGTGTTTTTAGTTTTTTGCATATGAAATGAACGATTTATAGTTCATTAAATTTTTTCATAAAAATTTGAAAAATTGACGATGTATAGTCCATTAAATTTTTTTCATAAAAAAATTTTTTTCATAAAAAATGGATGATGTATATTTTATTAAATTCTTTGCACGAAATATAGACGACGTGTATAGTCCATTTAAGTTTTTGTATACGAAATGGACAATTTGTAGCCCATTAATGTTTTTCATAAAAATTTAAAAAATCAACCATGTATAGCCCATTATATTTTGTATCTATAGCCCATTTAATTTTTTTGCATGAAAAATAGACGATGTATAGTGTTTTTAGTTTTTTGCATATGAAATGAACGATTTATAGTTCATTAAATTTTTTCATAAAAATTTGAAAAATTAACGATGTATATATAGTCCATTAAATTTTTTTCATAAAAAATTTTTTTTCATGAAAAATGGATGATGTATATTTTATTAAATTCTTTGCACGAAATATAGACGACGTATATAAAGTCCATTTAAGTTTTTGTATAAGAAATGGACAACTTATAGCCCATTAATGTTTTCCATAAAAATTTAAAAAATCAACCATGTATAGCCCATTATATTTTGTATCTATAGCCCATTTAATTTTTTTTGCATGAAAAATAGACGATGTATAGTGTTTTTAGTTTTTTGCATATGAAATGAACGATTTATAGTTCATTAAATTTTTTCATAAAAATTTGAAAAAATGACGATGTATAGTCCATTAAATTTTTTTCATAAAAAAATTTTTTTCATAAAAAATGGATGATGTATATTTTATAAAATTCTTTGCACGAAATATAGACGACGTGTATAGTACATTTAAGTTTTTGTATACGTAATGGACATTTTATAGCCCATTAATATTTTTCATAAAAATTTAAAAAATCAACCATGTATAGCCCATTATATTTTGTATCTATAGCCCATTTAATTTTTTTGCATGAAAAATAGACGATGTATAGTGTTTTTAGTTTTTTGCATATGAAATGAACGATTTATAGTTCATTAAATTTTTTCATAAAAATTTGAAAAATTGTCGATGTATAGTCCATTAAATTTTTTTCATAAAAAAATTTTTTTCATAAAAAATGGATGATGTATATTTTATTAAATTCTTTGCACGAAATATAGACGACGTATATAGTCCATTTAAGTTTTTGTTAAAGAAATGGACAACTTATAGCCCATTAATGTTTTCCATAAAAATTTAAAAAATCAACCATGTATAGCCCATTATATTTTGTATCTATAGCCCATTTAATTTTTTTGCATGAAAAATAGACGATGTATAGTGTTTTTAGTTTTTTGCATATGAAATGAACGATTTATAGTTCATTAAATTTTTTCATAAAAATTTGAAAAATTGTCGATGTATAGTCCATTAAATTTTTTTCATAAAAAAATTTTTTTCATAAAAAATGGATGATGTATATTTTATTAAATTCTTTGCACGAAATATAGACGACGTATATAGTCCATTTAAGTTTTTGTTAAAGAAATGGACAACTTATAGCCCATTAATGTTTTCCATAAAAATTTAAAAAATCAACCATGTATAGCCCATTATATTTTGTATCTATAGCCCATTTAATTTTTTTGCATGAAAAATAGACGATGTATAGTGTTTTTAGTTTTTTGCATATGAAATGAACGATTTATAGTTCATTAAATTTTTTCATAAAAATTTGAAAAATTGACGATGTATAGTCCATTAAATTTTTTTCATAAAAAAATTTTTTTCATAAAAAATGGATGATGTATATTTTATTAAATTCTTTGCACGAAATATAGACGACGTATATAGTCCATTTAAGTTTTTGTATAAGAAATGGACAACTTATAGCCCATTAATGTTTTCCATAAAAATTTAAAAAATCAACCATGTATAGCCCATTATATTTTGTATCTATAGCCCATTTAATTTTTTTTGCATGAAAAATAGACGATGTATAGTGTTTTTAGTTTTTTGCATATGAAATGAACGATTTATAGTTCATTAAATTTTTTCATAAAAATTTGAAAAAATGACGATGAATAGTCCATTAAATTTTTTTCATAAAAAAATTTTTTTCATAAAAAATGGATGATGTATATTTTATAAAATTCTTTGCACGAAATATAGACGACGTGTATAGTACATTTAAGTTTTTGTATACGTAATGGACATTTTATAGCCCATTAATATTTTTCATAAAAATTTAAAAAATCAACCATGTATAGCCCATTATATTTTGTATCTATAGCCCATTTAATTTTTTTGCATGAAAAATAGACGATGTATAGTGTTTTTAGTTTTTTGCATATGAAATGAACGATTTATAGTTCATTAAATTTTTTCATAAAAATTTGAAAAATTGTCGATGTATAGTCCATTAAATTTTTTTCATAAAAATTTTTTTTTCATGAAAAATGGATGATGTATATTTTATTAAATTCTTTGCATGAAATATAGACGACGTATATAGTCCATTTAAGTTTTTGTATAAGAAATGGACAACTTATAGCCCATTAATGTTTTCCATAAAAATTTAAAAAATCAACCATGTATAGCCCATTATATTTTGTATCTATAGCCCATTTAATTTTTTTTTCATGAAAAATAGACGATGTATAGTGTTTTTAGTTTTTTGCATATGAAATGAACGATTTATAGTTCATTAAATTTTTTCATAAAAATTTGAAAAAATGACGATGTATAGTCCAATAAATTTTTGTCATAAAAAAATTTTTTTCATAAAAAATGGATGATGTATATTTTATAAAATTCTTTGCACGAAATATAGACGACGTGTATAGTACATTTAAGTTTTTGTATACGTAATGGACATTTTATAGCCCATTAATGTTTTTCATAAAAATTTAAAAAATCAACCATGTATAGCCCATTATATTTTGTATCTATAGCCCATTTAATTTTTTTGCATGAAAAATAGACGATGTATAGTGTTTTTAGTTTTTTGCATATGAAATGAACGATTTATAGTTCATTAAATTTTTTCATAAAAATTTGAAAAATTGACGATGTATAGTCCATTAAATTTTTTTCATAAAAAATTTTTTTTCATAAAAAATGGATGATGTATATTTTATTAAATTCTTTGCACGAAATATAGACGACGTATATAGTCCATTTAAGTTTTTGTATAAGAAATGGACAACTTATAGCCCATTAATGTTTTCCATAAAAATTTAAAAAATCAACCATGTATAGCCCATTATATTTTGTATCTATAGCCCATTTAATTTTTATGCATGAAAAATACACGATGTATAGTGTTTTTAGTTTTTTGCATATGAAATGAACGATTTATAGTTCATTAAATATTTTCATAAAAATCCATTAAATTTTTTTCATAAAAAATTTTTTTTCATGAAAAATGGATGATGTATATTTTATTAAATTCTTTGCACGAAATATAGACGACGTATATAGTCCATTTAAGTTTTTGTATAAGAAATGGACAACTTACAGCCCATTAATGTTTTCAATAAAAATTTAAAAAATCAACCATGTATAGCCCATTATATTTTGTATCTATAGCCCATTTAATTTTTTTTTGCATGAAAAATAGACGATGTATAGTGTTTTTAGTTTTTTGCATATGAAATGAACGATTTATAGTTCATTAAATTTTTTCATAAAAATTTGAAAAATTGACGATGTATAGTCCATTAAATTTATTTCATAAAAAATTTTTTTTCATGAAAAATGGATGATGTATATTTTATTAAATTCTTTGCACGAAATATAGACGACGTATATAGTCCATTTAAGTTTTTGTATAAGAAATGGACAACTTATAGCCCATTAATGTTTTCCATAAAAATTTAAAAAATCAACCATGTATAGCCCATTATATTTTGTATCTATAGCCCATTTAATTTTTTTTGCATGAAAAATAGACGATGTATAGTGTTTTTAGTTTTTTGCATATGAAATGAACGATTTATAGTTCATTAAATTTTTTCATAAAAATTTGAAAAATTGACGATGTATAGTCCATTAAATTTTTTTCATAAAAATTTTTTTTCATAAAAAATGGATGATGTATATTTTATTAAATTCTTTGCACGAAATATAGACGACGTATATAGTCCATTTAAGTTTTTGTATAAGAAATGGACAACTTATAGCCCATTAATGTTTTCCATAAAAACTTAAAAAATCAACCATGTATAGCCAATTATATTTTGTATCTATAGCCCATTTAATTTTTATGCATGAAAAATAGACGATGTATAGTGTTTTTAGTTTTTTGCATATGAAATGAACGATTTATAGTTCATTAAATTTTTTCATAAAAATATGAAAACTTGACGATGTATAGTCCATTAAATTTTTTTCATAAAAAAATTTTTTCAATAAAAAATGGATGATGTATATTTTATTAAATTCTTTGCACGAAATATAGATGACGTGTATAGTCCATTTAAGTTTTTGTATACGAAATGGACAATTTGTAGCCCATTAATGTTTTTCATAAAAATTTAAAAAATCAACCATGTATAGCCCATTATATTTCGTATCTATAGCCCATTTAATTTTTATGCATGAAAAATAGACGATGTATAGTGTTTTTAGTTTTTTGCATATGAAATGAACGATTTATAGTTCATTAAATTTTTTCATAAAAATTTAAAAAATTGACGATGTATAGTCCATTAAATTTTTTTCATAAAAATTTTTTTTTCATGAAAAATGGATGATGTATATTTTACTAAATTCTTTGCACGAAATATAGACGACGTATATAGTCCATTTAAGTTTTTGTATAAGAAATGGACAACTTATAGCCCATTAATGTTTTCCATAAAAACTTAAAAAATCAACCATGTATAGCCCATTATATTTTGTATCTATAGCCCATTTAATTTTTATGCATGAAAAATAGACGATGTATAGTGTTTTTAGTTTTTTGCATATGAAATGAACGATTTATAGTTCATTAAATTTTTTCATAAAAATTTGAAAAATTGACGATGTATAGTCCCTTAAATTTTTTTCATAAAAATTTTTTTTTCATAAAAAATGGATGATGTATATTTTACTAAATTCTTTGCACGAAATATAGACGACGTATATAGTCCATTTAAGTTTTTGTATAAGAAATGGACAACTTATAGCCCATTAATGTTTTCCATAAAAACTTAAAAAATCAACCATGTATAGCCAATTATATTTTGTATATATAGCCCATTTAATTTTTATGCATGAAAAATAGACGATGTATAGTGTTTTTAGTTTTTTGCATATGAAATGAACGATTTATAGTTCATTAAATTTTTTCATAAAAATTTGAAAAATTGACGATGTATATATAGGCCATTAAATTTTTTTCATAAAAAATTTTTTTTCATGAAAAATGGATGATGTATATTTTATTAAATTCTTTGCACGAAATATAGACGACGTATATAGTCCATTTAAGTTTTTGTATAAGAAATGAACAACTTATAGCCCATTAATATTTTTCATAAAAATTTAAAAAATCAACCATGTATAGCCCATTATATTTTGTATCTATAGCCCATTTAATTTTTTTGCATGAAAAATAGACGATGTATAGTGTTTTTAGTTTTTTGCATATGAAATGAACGATTTATAGTTCATTAAATTTTTTCATAAAAATTTGAAAAATTTACGATGTATAGTCCATTAAATTTTTTTCATAAAAAATTTTTTTTCATAAAAAATGGATGATGTATATTTTATTAAATTCTGTGCACGAAATATAGACGACGTATATAGTCCATTTAAGTTTTTGTATCAGAAATGGACAACTTATAGCCCATTAATGTTTTCCATAAAAATTTAAAAAATCAACCATGTATAGCCCATTATATTTTGTATCTATAGCCCATTTAATTTTTATGCATGAAAAATAGACGATGTATAGTGTTTTTTTAGTTTTTTGCATATGAAATGAACGATTTATAGTTCATTAAATTTTTTCATAAAAATTTGAAAAATTGACGATGTATAGTCCATTAAATTTTTTTCATAAAAATTTTTTTTTCATAAAAAATGGATGATGTATATTTTATTAAATTCTTTGCACGAAACATAGACGACGTATATAGTCCATTTAAGTTTTTGTATAAGAAATGGACAACTTATAGCCCATTAATGTTTTCCATAAAAACTTAAAAAATCAACCATGTATAGCCAATTATATTTTGTATCTATAGCCCATTTAATTTTTATGCATGAAAAATAGACGATGTATAGTGTTTTTAGTTTTTTGCATATGAAATGAACGATTTATAGTTCATTAAATTTTTTCATAAAAATTTTTGAAAACTTGACGATGTAAGTCCATTAAATTTTTTTCATAAAAAAATTTTTTTCATAAAAAATGGATGATGTATATTTTATTAAATTCTTTGCACGAAATACAGACGACATGTATAGTCCATTTAAGTTTTTGTATACGAAATGGACAATTTGTAGCCCATTAATGTTTTTCATAAAAATTTAAAAAATCAACCATGTATAGCCCATTATATTTTGTATCTATAGCCCATTTAATTTTTTTTGCATGAAAAATAGACGATGTATAGTGTTTTTAGTTTTTTGCATATGAAATGAACGATTTATAGTTCATTAAATTTTTTCATAAAAATTTGAAAAATTGACTATGTATAGTCCATTAAATTTTTTTCATAAAAAAATTTTTTTCATAAAAAATGGATGATGTATATTTTATTAAATTCTTTGCACGAAATATAGACGACGTGTATAGTACATTTAAGTTTTTGTATACGTAATGGACATTTTATAGCCCATTAATGTTTTTCATAAAAATTTAAAAAATCAACCATGTATAGCCCATTATATTTTGTATCTATAGCCCATTTAATTTTTATGCATGAAAAATAGACGATGTATAGTGTTTTTAGTTTTTTGCATATGAAATGAACGATTTATAGTTCATTAAATTTTTTCATAAAAATTTTAAAAATTGACGATTAATTAAATCCATTAAATTTTTTTCATAAAAAATTTTTTTTCATGAAAAATGGATGATGTATATTTTATTAAATTCTTTGCACGAAATATAGACGACGTATATAGTCCATTTAAGTTTTTGTATAAGAAATTGACAACTTATAGCCCATTAATGTTTTCCATAAAAATTTAAAAAATCAACCATGTATAGCCCATTATATTTTGTATCTATAGCCCATTTAATTTTTATGCATGAAAAATAGACGATGTATAGTGTTTTTAGTTTTTTGCATATGAAATGAACGATTTATAGTCCATTAAATTTTTTTCATAACAAATTTTTTTTCATGAAAAATGGATGATGTATATTTTATTAAATTCTTTGCACGAAATATAGACGACGTATATAGTCCATTTAAGTTTTTGTATAAGAAATGGACAACTTATAGCCCATTAATGTTTTCCATAAAAATTTAAAAAATCAACCATGTATAGCCCATTATATTTTGTATCTATAGCCCATTTAATTTTTTTTGCATGAAAAATAGACGATGTATAGTGTTTTTAGTTTTTTGCATATGAAATGAACGATTTATAGTTCATTAAATTTTTTCATAAAAATTTGAAAAAATGACGATGTATAGTCCATTAAATTTTTTTCATAAAAAATTTTTTTTCATGAAAAATGGATGATGTATATTTTATTAAATTCTTTGCACTAAATATAGACTACGTATATAGTCCATTTAAGTTTTTGTATAAGAAATGGACAACTTATAGCCCATTAATGTTTTCCATAAAAACTTAAAAAATCAACCATGTATAGCCAATTATATTTTGTATCTATAGCCCATTTAATTTTTATGCATGAAAAATAGACGATGTATAGTGTTTTTAGTTTTTTGCATATGAAATGAACGATTTATAGTTCATTAAATTTTTTCATAAAAATTTGAAAACTTGACGATGTATAGTCCATTAAATTTTTTTCATAAAAAAATTTTTTTCATAAAAAATGGATGATGTATATTTTATTAAATTCTTTGCACGAAATATAGACGACGTGTATAGTCCATTTAAGTTTTTGTATACGAAATGGACAATTTGTAGCCCATTAATGTTTTTCATAAAAATTTAAAAAATCAACCATGTATAGCCCATTATATTTTGTATCTATAGCCTATTTAATTTTTTTGCATGAAAAATAGACGATGTATAGTGTTTTTAGTTTTTTGCATATGAAATGAACAATTTATAGTTCATTAAATTTTTTCATAAAAATTTGAAAAATTGACGATTAAATTTTTTTCATAAAAAATTTTTTTTCATAAAAAATGGATGATGTATATTTTATTAAATTCTTTGCACGAAATATAGACGACGTATATAGTCCATTTAAGTTTTTGTATAAGAAATGGACAACTTATAGCCCATTAATGTTTTCCATAAAAATTTTAAAAATCAACCATGTATAGCCCATTATATTTTGTATCTATAGTCCATTTAATTTTTATGCATGAAAAATAGACGATGTATAGTGTTTTTAGTTTTTTGCATATGAAATGAACGATTTATAGTTCATTAAATTTTTTCTTAAAAATTTTAAAAATTGACGATGTATAGTCCATTAAATTTTTTTCATAAAAAATTTTTTTTCATAAAAAATGGATGATGTATATTTTATTAAATTCTTTGCACGAAATATAGACGACGTATATAGTCCATTTAAGTTTTTGTATAAGAAATGGACAACTTATAGCCCATTAATGTTTTCCATAAAAATTTAAAAAAGCAACCATGTATAGCCCATCATATTTTGTATCTATAGCCCATTTAATTTTTTTTGCATGAAAAATAGACGATGTATAGTGTTTTTAGTTTTTTGCATATGAAATGAACGATTTATAGTTCATTAAATTTTTTCATAAAAATTTGAAAAAATGACGATGTATAGTCCATTAAATTTTTTTCATAAAAAATTTTTTTTCATGAAAAATGGATGATGTATATTTTATTAAATTCTTTGCACGAAATATAGACGACGTATATAGTCCATTTAAGTTTTTGTATAAGAAATGGACAACTTATAGCCCATTAATGTTTTCCATAAAAATTTAAAAAATCAACCATGTATAGCCCATTATATTTTGTATCTATAGCCCATTTAATTTTTTTTGCATGAAAAATAGACGATGTATATTGTTTTTAGTTTTTTGCATATGAAATGAACGATTTATAGTTCATTAAATTTTTTCATAAAAATTTGACAAAATTACGATGTATAGTCCATTAAATTTTTTTCATAAAAAAATTTTTTTCATAAAAAATGGATGATGTATATTTTATTAAATTCTTTGCACGAAATATAGACGACGTGTATAGTACATTTAAGTTTTTGAATACGTAATGGACATTTTATAGCCCATCAATGTTTTTCATAAAAAAAATCAACCATGTATAGCCCATTATATTTTGTATCTATAGCCCATTTAATTTTTTTGCATGAAAAATAGACGATGTATAGTGTTTTTAGTTTTTTGCATATGAAATGAACGATTTATAGTTCATTAAATTTTTTCATAAAAATTTGAAAAATTGACGATGTATAGTCCATTAAATTTTTTTCATAAAAAATTTTTTTTCATAAAAAATGGATGATGTATATTTTATTAAATTCTTTGCACGAAATATAGACGACGTATATAGTCCATTTAAGTTTTTGTATAAGAAATGGACAACTTATAGCCCATTAATGTTTTCCATAAAAATTTAAAAAATCAACCATGTATAGCCCATTATATTTTGTATCTATAGCCCATTTAATTTGTATGCATGAAAAATAGACGATGTATAGTGTTTTTAGTTTTTTGCATATGAAATGAACGATTTATAGTTCATTAAATTTTTTCATAAAAATTTGAAAAATTGACGATGTATAGTCCATTAAATTTTTTTCATAAAAATTTTTTTTTCATAAAAAATGGATGATGTATATTTTATTAAATTCTTTGCACGAAATATAGACGACGTATATAGTCCATTTAAGTTTTTGTATAAGAAATGGACAACTTATAGCCCATTAATGTTTTCCATAAAAACTTAAAAAATCAACCATGTATAGCCAATTATATTTTGTATCTATAGCCCATTTAATTTTTATGCATGAAAAATAGACGATGTATAGTGTTTTTAGTTTTTTGCATATGAAATGAACGATTTATAGTTCATTAAATTTTTTCATAAAAATTTTAAAACTTGACGATGTATAGTCCATTAAATTTTTTTCATAAAAAAATTTTTTTCATAAAAAATGGATGATGTATATTTTATTAAATTCTTTGCACGAAATATAGACGACGTGTATAGTACATTTAAGTTTTTGTATACGTAATGGACATTTTATAGCCCATTAATGTTTTCCATAAAAATTTTAAAAATCAACCATGTATAGCCCATTATATTTTGTATCTATAGTCCATTTAATTTTTATGCATGAAAAATAGACGATGTATAGTGTTTTTAGTTTTTTGCATATGAAATGAACGATTTATAGTTCATTAAATTTTTTCTTAAAAATTTTAAAAATTGACGATGTATAATAGTCCATTAAATTTTTTTCATAAAAAATTTTTTTTCATAAAAAATGGATGATGTATATTTTATTAAATTCTTTGCACGAAATATAGACGACGTATATAGTCCATTTAAGTTTTTGTATAAGAAATGGACAACTTATAGCCCATTAATGTTTTCCATAAAAATTTAAAAAAGCAACCATGTATAGCCCATCATATTTTGTATCTATAGCCCATTTAATTTTTTTTGCATGAAAAATAGACGATGTATAGTGTTTTTAGTTTTTTGCATATGAAATGAACGATTTATAGTTCATTAAATTTTTTCATAAAAATTTGAAAAACTGACGATGTATAGTCCATTAAATTTTTTTCATAAAAAATTTTTTTTCATGAAAAATGGATGATGTATATTTTATTAAATTCTTTGCACGAAATATAGACGACGTATATAGTCCATTTAAGTTTTTGTATAAGAAATGGACAACTTATAGCCCATTAATGTTTTCCATAAAAATTTAAAAAATCAACCATGTATAGCCCATTATATTTTGTATCTATAGCCCATTTAATTTTTTTTGCATGAAAAATAGACGATGTATAGTGTTTTTAGTTTTTTGCATATGAAATGAACGATTTATAGTTCATTAAATTTTTTCATAAAAATTTGAAAAAATGACGATGTATAGTCCATTAAATTTTTTTCATAAAAAAATTTTTTTCATAAAAAATGGATGATGTATATTTTATTAAATTCTTTGCACGAAATATAGACGACGTGTATAGTACATTTAAGTTTTTGAATACGTAATGGACATTTTATAGCCCATCAATGTTTTTCATAAAAATTTAAAAAATCAACCATGTATAGCCCATTATATTTTGTATCTATAGCCCATTTAATTTTTTTGCATGAAAAATAGACGATGTATAGTGTTTTTAGTTTTTTGCATATGAAATGAACGATTTATAGTTCATTAAATTTTTTCATAAAAATTTTAAAAATTGACGATGTATAGTCCATTAAATTTTTTTCATAAAAAATGGATGATGTATATTTTATTAAATTCTTTGCACGAAATATAGACGACGTATATAGTCCATTTAAGTTTTTGTATAAGAAATGGACAACTTATAGCCCATTAATGTTTTCCATAAAAATTTAAAAAATCAACCATGTATAGCCCATTATATTTTGTATCTATAGCCCATTTAATTTGTATGCATGAAAAATAGACGATGTATAGTGTTTTTAGTTTTTTGCATATGAAATGAACGATTTATAGTTCATTAAATTTTTTCATAAAAATTTGAAAAATTGACGATGTATAGTCCATTAAATTTTTTTCATAAAAATTTTTTTTTCATAAAAAATGGATGATGTATATTTTATTAAATTCTTTGCACGAAATATAGACGACGTATATAGTCCATTTAAGTTTTTGTATAAGAAATGGACAACTTATAGCCCATTAATGTTTTCCATAAAAACTTAAAAAATCAACCATGTATAGCCAATTATATTTTGTATCTATAGCCCATTTAATTTTTATGCATGAAAAATAGACGATGTATAGTGTTTTTAGTTTTTTGCATATGAAATGAACGATTTATAGTTCATTAAATTTTTTCATAAAAATTTTAAAACTTGACGATGTATAGTCCATTAAATTTTTTTCATAAAAAAATTTTTTTCATAAAAAATGGATGATGTATATTTTATTAAATTCTTTGCACGAAATATAGACGACGTGTATAGTACATTTAAGTTTTTGTATACGTAATGGACATTTTATAGCCCATTAATGTTTTTCATAAAAATTTAAAAAATCAACCATGTATAGCCCATTATATTTTGTATCTATAGCCCAGTTAATTTTTTTGCATGAAAAATAGACGATGTATAGTGTTTTTAGTTTTTTGCATATGAAATGAACGATTTATAGTTCATTAAATTTTTTCATAAAAATTTGAAAAAATGACGATGTATAGTCCATTAAATTTTGTTCATAAAAAAATTTTTTTTATAAAAAATGGATGATGTATATTTTATTAAATTCTTTGCACGAAATATAGACGACGTGTATAGTACATTTAAGTTTTTGTATACGTAATGGACATTTTATAGCCCATTAATGTTTTTCATAAAAATTTAAAAAATCAACCATGTATAGCCCATTATATTTTGTATCTATAGCCCATTTAATTTTTTTGCATGAAAAATAGACGATGTATAGTGTTTTTAGTTTTTTGCATATAAAATGAACGATTTATAGTTAATTAAATTTTTTCATAAAAATTTGAAAAATTGACGATGTATAGTCCATTAAATTTTTTTCATAAAAAATTTTTTTTCATAAAAAATGGATGATGTATATTTTATTAAATTCTTTGCACGAAATATAGACGACGTATATAGTCCATTTAAGTTTTTGTATAAGAAATGGACAACTTATAGCCCATTAATGTTTTCCATAAAAATTTAAAAAATCAACCATGTATAGCCCATTATATTTTGTATCTATAGCCCATTTAATTTTTATGCATGAAAACTAGACGATGTATAGTGTTTTTAGTTTTTTGCATATGAAATGAACGATTTATAGTTCATTAAATTTTTTCATAAAAATTTGAAAAATTGACGATGTATAGTCCATTAAATTTTTTTCATAAAAATTTTTTTTTCATAAAAAATGGATGATGTATATTTTATTAAATTCTTTGCACGAAATATAGACGACGTATATAGTCCATTTAAGTTTTTGTATAAGAAATGGACAACTTATAGCCCATTAATGTTTTCCATAAAAACTTAAAAAATCAACCATGTATAGCCAATTATATTTTGTATCTATAGCCCATTTAATTTTTATGCATGAAAAATAGACGATGTATAGTGTTTTTAGTTTTTTGCATATGAAATGAACGATTTATAGTTCATTAAATTTTTTCATAAAAATTTGAAAACTTGACGATGTATAGTCCATTAAATTTTTTTCATAAAAAAATTTTTTTCATAAAAAATGGATGATGTATATTTTATTAAATTCTTTGCACGAAATATAGACGACGTGTATAGTCCATTTAAGTTTTTGTATACGAAATGGACAATTTGTAGCCCATTAATGTTTTTCATAAAAATTTAAAAAATCAACCATGTATAGCCCATTATATTTTGTATCTATAGCCCATTTAATTTGTTTGCATGAAAAATAGACGATGTATAGTGTTTTTAGTTTTTTGCATATGAAATGAACGATTTATAGTTCATTAAATTTTTTCATAAAAATTTGAAAAATTTACGATGTATAGTCCATTAAATTTTTTTCATAAAAAATTTTTTTTCATAAAAAATGGATGATGTATATTTTATTAAATTCTTTGCACGAAATATAGACGACGTATATAGTCCATTTAAGTTTTTGTATAAGAAATGGACAACTTATAGCCCATTAATGTTTTCCATAAAAATTTAAAAAATCAACCATGTATAGCCCATTATATTTTGTATCTATAGCCCATTTAATTTTTATGCATGAAAAATAGACGATGTAGTGTTTTTAGTTTTTTGCATATGAAATGAACGATTTATAGTTCATTAAATTTTTTCATAAAAATTTGAAAAATTGACGATGTATATAGTCCATTAAATTTTTTTCATAAAAAATTTTTTTTCATGAAAAATGGATGATGTATATTTTATTAAATTCTTTGCACGAAATATAGACGACGTATATAGTCCATTTAAGTTTTTGTATAAGAAATGGACAACTTATAGCCCATTAATGTTTTCCATACAAATTTAAAAAATCAACCATGTATAGCCCATTATATTTTGTATCTATAGCCCATTTAATTTTTTTTGCATGAAAAATAGACGATGTATAGTGTTTTTAGTTTTTTGCATATGAAATGAATGATTTATAGTTCATTAAATTTTTTCATAAAAATTTGAAAAAATGACGATGTATAGTCCATTAAATTTTTTTCATAAAAAAATTTTTTTCATAAATGATGTATATTTTATTAAATTCTTTGCACGAAATATAGACGACGTGTATAGTACATTTAAGTTTTTGTATACCCATTAATGTTTTTCATAAAAATTTAAAAAATCAACCATGTATAGCCCATTATATTTTGTATCTTTAGCCCATTTAATTTTTATGCATGAAAAATAGACGATGTATAGTGTTTTTAGTTTTTTGCATATGAAATGAACGATTTATAGTTCATTAAATTTTTTCATAAAAATTTGAAAAATTGACGATGTATAGTCCATTAAATTTTTTTCATAAAAAAATTTTTTTCATAAAAAATGGATGATGTATATTTTATTAAATTCTTTGCACGAAATATAGACGACGTGTATAGTACATTTAAGTTTTTGAATACGTAATGGACATTTTATAGCCCATCAATGTTTTTCATAAAAATTTAAAAAATCAACCATGTATAGCCCATTATATTTTGTATCTATAGCCCATTTAATTTGTATGCATGAAAAATAGACGATGTATAGTGTTTTTAGTTTTTTGCATATGAAATGAACGATTTATAGTTCATTAAATTTTTTCATAAAAATTTGAAAAATTGACGATGTATAGTCCATTAAATTTTTTTCATAAAAATTTTTTTTTCATAAAAAATGGATGATGTATATTTTATTAAATTCTTTGCACGAAATATAGACGACGTATATAGTCCATTTAAGTTTTTGTATAAGAAATGGACAACTTATAGCCCATTAATGTTTTCCATAAAAACTTAAAAAATCAACCATGTATAGCCAATTATATTTTGTATCTATAGCCCATTTAATTTTTATGCATGAAAAATAGACGATGCATAGTGTTTTTAGTTTTTTGCATATGAAATGAACGATTTATAGTTCATTAAATTTTTTCATAAAAATTTTAAAACTTGACGATGTATAGTCCATTAAATTTTTTTCATAAAAAAATTTTTTTCATAAAAAATGGATGATGTATATTTTATTAAATTCTTTGCACGAAATATAGACGACGTGTATAGTACATTTAAGTTTTTGTATACGTAATGGACATTTTATAGCCCATTAATGTTTTTCATAAAAATTTAAAAAATCAACCATGTATAGCCCATTATATTTTGTATCTATAGCCCAGTTAATTTTTTTGCATGAAAAATAGACGATGTATAGTGTTTTTAGTTTATTGCATATAAAATGAACGATTTATAGTTAATTAAATTTTTTCATAAAAATTTCAAAAATTGACGATGTATAGTCCATTAAATTTTTTTCATAAAAAATTTTTTTTCATAAAAAATGGATGATGTATATTTTATTAAATTCTTTGCACGAAATATAGACGACGTATATAGTCCATTTATTTAAGTTTTTGTATAAGAAATGGACAACTTATAGCCCATTAATGTTTTCCATAAAAACTTAAAAAATCAACCATGTATAGCCAATTATATTTTGTATCTATAGCCCATTTAATTTTTATGCATGAAAAATAGACGATGTATAGTGTTTTTAGTTTTTTGCATATGAAATGAACGATTTATAGTTCATTAAATTTTTTCATAAAAATTTGAAAACTTGACGATGTATAGTCCATTAAATTTTTTTCATAAAAAAATTTTTTTTATAAAAAATGGATGATGTATATTTTATTAAATTCTTTGCACGAAATATAGACGACGTGTATAGTACATTTAAGTTTTTGTATACGTAATGGACATTTTATAGCCCATTAATGTTTTTCATAAAAATTTAAAAAATCAACCATGTATAGCCCATTATATTTTGTATCTATAGCCCATTTAATTTTTTTGCATGAAAAATAGACGATGTATAGTGTTTTTAGTTTATTGCATATAAAATGAACGATTTATAGTTAATTAAATTTTTTCATAAAAATTTCAAAAATTGACGATGTATAGTCCATTAAATTTTTTTCATAAAAAATTTTTTTTCATAAAAAATGGATGATGTATATTTTATTAAATTCTTTGCACGAAATATAGACGACGTATATAGTCCATTTATTTAAGTTTTTGTATAAGAAATGGACAACTTATAGCCCATTAATGTTTTCCATAAAAACTTAAAAAATCAACCATGTATAGCCAATTATATTTTGTATCTATAGCCCATTTAATTTTTATGCATGAAAAATAGACGATGTATAGTGTTTTTAGTTTTTTGCATATGAAATGAACGATTTATAGTTCATTAAATTTTTTCATAAAAATTTGAAAACTTGACGATGTATAGTCCATTAAATTTTTTTCATAAAAAAATTTTTTTCATAAAAAATGGATGATGTATATTTTATTAAATTCTTTGCACGAAATATAGACGACGTGTATAGTCCATTTAAGTTTTTGTATACGAAATGGACAATTTGTAGCCCATTAATGTTTTTCATAAAAATTTAAAAAATCAACCATGTATAGCCCATTATATTTTGTATCTATAGCCCATTTAATTTTTTTGCATGAAAAATAGACGATGTATAGTGTTTTTAGTTTTTTGCATATGAAATGAACGATTTATAGTTCATTAAATTTTTTCATAAAAATTTGAAAAATTTACGATGTATAGTCCATTAAATTTTTTTCATAAAAAATTTTTTTTCATAAAAAATGGATGATGTATATTTTATTAAATTCTTTGCACGAAATATAGACGACGTATATAGTCCATTTAAGTTTTTGTATAAGAAATGGACAACTTATAGCCCATTAATGTTTTCCATAAAAATTTAAAAAATCAACCATGTATAGCCCATTATATTTTGTATCTATAGCCCATTTAATTTTTATGCATGAAAAATAGACGATGTAGTGTTTTTAGTTTTTTGCATATGAAATGAACGATTTATAGTTCATTAAATTTTTTCATAAAAATTTGAAAAATTGACGATGTATATAGTCCATTAAATTTTTTTCATAAAAAATTTTTTTTCATGAAAAATGGATGATGTATATTTTATTAAATTCTTTGCACGAAATATAGACGACGTATATAGTCCATTTAAGTTTTTGTATAAGAAATGGACAACTTATAGCCCATTAATGTTTTCCATACAAATTTAAAAAATCAACCATGTATAGCCCATTATATTTTGTATCTATAGCCCATTTAATTTTTTTTGCATGAAAAATAGACGATGTATAGTGTTTTTAGTTTTTTGCATATGAAATGAATGATTTATAGTTCATTAAATTTTTTCATAAAAATTTGAAAACATGACGATGTATAGTCCATTAAATTTTTTTCATAAAAAAATTTTTTTCATAAATGATGTATATTTTATTAAATTCTTTGCACGAAATATAGACGACGTGTATAGTACATTTAAGTTTTTGTATACCCATTAATGTTTTTCATAAAAATTTAAAAAATCAACCATGTATAGCCCATTATATTTTGTATCTTTAGCCCATTTAATTTTTATGCATGAAAAATAGACGATGTATAGTGTTTTTAGTTTTTTGCATATGAAATGAACGATTTATAGTTCATTAAATTTTTTCATAAAAATTTGAAAAATTGACGATGTATAGTCCATTAAATTTTTTTCATAAAAAATTTTTTTTCATAAAAAATGGATGATGTATATTTTATTAAATTCTTTGCACGAAATATAGACGACGTATATAGTCCATTTAAGTTTTTGTATAAGAAATGGACAACTTATAGCCCATTAATGTTTTCCATAAAAATTTAAAAAATCAACCATGTATAGCCCATTATATTTTGTATCTATAGCCCATTTAATTTTTTTTGCATGAAAAATAGACGATGTATAGTGTTTTTAGTTTTTTGCATATGAAATGAACGATTTATAGTTCATTAAATTTTTTCATAAAAATTTGAAAAAATGACGATGTATAGTTCATTAAATTTTTTTCATAAAAAAATTTTTTTCATAAAAAATGGATGATGTATATTTTATTAAATTCTTTGCACGAAATATAGACGACGTGTATAGTACATTTAAGTTTTTGAATACGTAATGGACATTTTATAGCCCATCAATGTTTTTCATAAAAATTTAAAAAATCAACCATGTATAGCCCATTATATTTTGTATCTATAGCCCATTTAATTTGTTTGCATGAAAAATAGACGATGTATAGTGTTTTTAGTTTTTTGCATATGAAATGAACGATTTATAGTTCATTAAATTTTTTCATAAACATTTGAAAAATTGACGATGTATAGTCCATTAAATTTTTTTCATAAAAAAATTTTTTTCATAAAAAATGGATGATGTATATTTTATTAAATTCTTTGCACGAAATATAGACGACGTATATAGTCCATTTAAGTTTTTGTATAAGAAATGGACAACTTATAGCCCATTAATGTTTTCCATAAAAATTTAAAAAATCAACCATGTATAGCCCATTATATTTTGTATCTATAGCCCATTTAATTTTTATGCATGAAAAATAGACGATGTATAGTGTTTTTAGTTTTTTGCATATGAAATGAACGATTTATAGTTCATTAAATTTTTTCATAAAAATTTGAAAAATTGACGATGTATAGTCCATTAAATTTTTTTCATAAAAATTTTTTTTTCATAAAAAATGGATGATGTATATTTTATTAAATTCTTTGCACGAAATATAGACGACGTATATAGTCCATTTAAGTTTTTGTTTTCCATAAAAACTTAAAAAATCAACCATGTATAGCCAATTATATTTTGTATCTATAGCCCATTTAATTTTTATGCATGAAAAATAGACGATGTATACTGTTTTTAGTTTTTTGCATATGAAATGAACGATTTATAGTTCATTAAATTTTTTCATAAAAATTTTAAAACTTGACGATGTATAGTCCATTAAATTTTTTTCATAAAAAAATTGTTTTCATAAAAAATGGATGATGTATATTTTATTAAATTCTTTGCACGAAATATAGACGACGTTTATAGTCCATTTAAGTTTTTGTATACGAAATGGACAATTTGTAGCCCATTAATGTTTTTCATAAAAATTTAAAAAATCAACCATGTATAGCCCATTATATTTTGTATCTATAGCCCATTTAATTTTTTTGCATGAAAAATAGACGATGTATAGTGTTTTTAGTTTTTTGCATATGAAATGAACGATTTATAGTTCATTAAATTTTTTCATAAAAATTTGAAAAATTGACGATGTATAGTCCATTAAATTTTTTTCATAAAAAATTGTTTTTCATAAAAAATGGATGATGTATATTTTAATAAATTCTTTGCACGAAATATAGACGACGTATATAGTCCATTTAAGTTTTTGTATAAGAAATGGACAACTTATAGCCCATTAATGTTTTCCATAAAAATTTAAAAAATCAACCATGTATAGCCCATTATATTTTGTATCTATAGCCCATTTAATTTTTATGCATGAAAAATAGACGATGTAGTGTTTTTAGTATTTTGCATATGAAATGAACGATTTATAGTTCATTAAATTTTTTCATAAAAATTTGAAAAATTGACGATGTATAGTCCATTAAATTTTTTTCATAAAAAATTTTTTTTCATGAAAAATGGATGATGTATATTTTATTAAATTCTTTGCACGAAATATAGACGACGTATATAGTCCATTTAAGTTTTTGTATAAGAAATGGACAACTTATAGCCCATTAATGTTTTCCATAAAAATTTAAAAAATCAACCATGTATAGCCCATTATATTTTGTATCTATAGCCCATTTAATTTTTTTTGCATGAAAAATAGACGATGTATAGTGTTTTTAGTTTTTTGCATATGAAATGAACGATTTATAGTTCATTAAATTTTTTCATAAAAATTTGAAAAAATGACGATGTATAGTCCATTAAATTTTTTTCATAAAAAAATTTTTTTCATAAAAAATGGATGATGTATATTTTATTAAATTCTTTGCACGAAATATAGACGACGTGTATAGGACATTTAAGTTTTTGTATACCCATTAATGTTTTTCATAAAAATTTAAAAAATCAACCATGTATAGCCCATTATATTTTGTATCTTTAGCACATTTAATTTTTTTGCATGAAAAATAGACGATGTATAGTGTTTTTAGTTTTTTGCATATGAAATGAACGATTTATAGTTCATTAAATTTTTTCATAAAAATTTGAAAACTTGACGATGTATAGTCCATTAAATTTTTTTCATAAAAAATTTTTTTTCATAAAAAATGGATGATGTATATTTTATTAAATTCTTTGCACAAAATATAGACGACGTGTATAGTACATTTAAGTTTTTGAATACGTAATGGACATTTTATAGCCCATCAATGTTTTTCATAAAAATTTAAAAAATCAACCATGTATAGCCCATTATATTTTGTATCTATAGCCCATTTAATTTTTTTGCATGAAAAATAGACGATGTATAGTGTTTTTAGTTTTTTGCATATGAAATGAGCGATTTATAGTTCATTAAATTTTTTCATAAAAATTTGAAAAAATGACGATGTATAGTTCATTAAATTTTTTTCATAAAAAAATTTTTTTCATAAAAAATGGATGATGTATATTTTATTAAATTCTTTGCACGAAATATAGACGACGTGTATAGTACATTTAAGTTTTTGAATACGTAATGGACATTTTATAGCCCATCAATGTTTTTCATAAAAATTTAAAAAATCAACCATGTATAGCCCATTATATTTTGTATCTATAGCCCATTTAATTTTTTTTACATGAAAAATAGACGATGTATAGTGTTTTTAGTTTTTTGCATATGAAATGAACGATTTATAGTTCATTAAATTTTTTCATAAACATTTGAAAAATTGACGATGTATAGTCCATTAAATTTTTTTCATAAAAAATTTTTTTTCATAAAAAATGGATGATGTATATTTTATTAAATTCTTTGCACGAAATATAGACGACGTATATAGTCCATTTAAGTTTTTGTATAAGAAATGGACAACTTATAGCCCATTAATGTTTTCCATAAAAATTTAAAAAATCAACCATGTATAGCCCATTATATTTTGTATCTATAGCCCATTTAATTTTTATGCATGAAAAATAGACGATGTAGTGTTTTTAGTTTTTTGCATATGAAATGAACGATTTATAGTTCATTAAATTTTTTTCATAAAAAAATTTTTTTCATAAAAAATGGATGATGTATATTTTATTAAATTCTTTGCACGAAATATAGACGACGTGTATAGGACATTTAAGTTTTTGTATACCCATTAATGTTTTTCATAAAAATTTAAAAAATCAACCATGTATAGCCCATTATATTTTGTATCTTTAGCACATTTAATTTTTTTGCATGAAAAATAGACGATGTATAGTGTTTTTAGTTTTTTGCATATGAAATGAACGATTTATAGTTCATTAAATTTTTTCATAAAAATTTGAAAACTTGACGATGTATAGTCCATTAAATTTTTTTCATAAAAAATTTTTTTTCATAAAAAATGGATGATGTATATTTTATTAAATTCTTTGCACAAAATATAGACGACGTGTATAGTACATTTAAGTTTTTGAATACGTAATGGACATTTTATAGCCCATCAATGTTTTTCATAAAAATTTAAAAAATCAACCATGTATAGCCCATTATATTTTGTATCTATAGCCCATTTAATTTTTTTGCATGAAAAATAGACGATGTATAGTGTTTTTAGTTTTTTGCATATGAAATGAGCGATTTATAGTTCATTAAATTTTTTCATAAAAATTTGAAAAAATGACGATGTATAGTTCATTAAATTTTTTTCATAAAAAAATTTTTTTCATAAAAAATGGATGATGTATATTTTATTAAATTCTTTGCACGAAATATAGACGACGTGTATAGTACATTTAAGTTTTTGAATACGTAATGGACATTTTATAGCCCATCAATGTTTTTCATAAAAATTTAAAAATTCAACCATGTATAGCCCATTATATTTTGTATCTATAGCCCATTTAATTTTTTTTACATGAAAAATAGACGATGTATAGTGTTTTTAGTTTTTTGCATATGAAATGAACGATTTATAGTTCATTAAATTTTTTCATAAACATTTGAAAAATTGACGATGTATAGTCCATTAAATTTTTTTCATAAAAAATTTTTTTTCATAAAAAATGGATGATGTATATTTTATTAAATTCTTTGCACGAAATATAGACGACGTATATAGTCCATTTAAGTTTTTGTATAAGAAATGGACAACTTATAGCCCATTAATGTTTTCCATAAAAATTTAAAAAATCAACCATGTATAGCCCATTATATTTTGTATCTATAGCCCATTTAATTTTTATGCATGAAAAATAGACGATGTAGTGTTTTTAGTTTTTTGCATATGAAATGAACGATTTATAGTTCATTAAATTTTTTCATAAAAATTTGAAAAAATGACGATGTATAGTTCATTAAATTTTTTTCATAAAAAAATTTTTTTCATAAAAAATGGATGATGTATATTTTATTAAATTCTTTGCACGAAATATAGACGACGTGTATAGTACATTTAAGTTTTTGAATACGTAATGGACATTTTATAGCCCATCAATGTTTTTCATAAAAATTTAAAAAATCAACCATGTATAGCCCATTATATTTTGTATCTATAGCCCATTTAATTTTTTTGCATGAAAAATAGACGATGTATAGTGTTTTTAGTTTTTTGCATATGAAATGAACGATTTATAGTTCATTAAATTTTTTCATAAACATTTGAAAAATTGACGATGTATATATAGTCCATTAAATTTTTTTCATAAAAATTTTTTTTTCATAAAAAATGGATGATGTATATTTTATTAAATTCTTTGCACGAAATATAGACGACGTATATAGTCCATTTAAGTTTTTGTATAAGAAATGGACAACTTATAGCCCATTAATGTTTTCCATAAAAATTTAAAAAATCAACCATGTATAGCCCATTATATTTTGTATCTATAGCCCATTTAATTTTTATGCATGAAAAATAGACGATGTATAGTGTTTTTAGTTTTTTGAATATGAAATGAACGATTTATAGTTCATTAAATTTTTTCATAAAAATTTGAAAAATTGACGATGTATATATAGTCCATTAAATTTTTTTCATAAAAATTTTTTTTTCATAAAAAATGGATGATGTATATTTTATTAAATTCTTTGCACGAAATATAGACGACGTATATAGTCCATTGAAGTTTTTGTATAAGAAATGGACAACTTATAGCCCATTAATGTTTTCCATAAAAACTTAAAAAATCAACCATGTATAGCCAATTATATTTTGTATCTATAGCCCATTTAATTTTTATGCATGAAAAATAGACGATGTATAGTGTTTTTAGTTTTTTGCATATGAAATGAACGATTTATAGTTCATTAAATTATTTCATAAAAATTTGAAAACTTGACGATGTATAGTCCATTAAATTTTTTTCATAAAAAAATTTTTTTCATAAAAAATGGATGATGTATATTTTATTAAATTCTTTGCACGAAATATAGACGACGTGTATAGTCCATTTAAGTTTTTGTATACGAAATGGACAATTTGTAGCCCATTAATGTTTTTCATAAAAATTTAAAAAATCAACCATGTATAGCCCATTATATTTTGTATCTACAGCCCATTTAATTTTTTTGCATGAAAAATAGACGATGTATAGTGTTTTTAGTTTTTTGCATATGAAATGAACGATTTATAGTTCATTAAATTTTTTCATAAAAATTTGAAAAATTGACGATGTATAGTCCATTAAATTTTTTTCATAAAAAATTTTTTTTCATAAAAAATGGATGATGTATATTTTATTAAATTCTTTGCACGAAATATAGACGACGTATATAGTCCATTTAAGTTTTTGTATAAGAAATGGACAACTTATAGCCCATTAATGTTTTCCATAAAAATTTAAAAAATCAACCATGTATAGCCCATTATATTTTGTATCTATAGCCCATTTAATTTTTATGCATGAAAAATAGACGATGTAGTGTTTTTAGTTTTTTGCATATGAAATGAACGATTTATAGTTCATTAAATTTTTTCATAAAAATTTGAAAAATTGACGATGTATAGTCCATTAAATTTTTTTCATAAAAAAATTGTTTTCATAAAAAATGGATGATGTATATTTTATTAAATTCTTTGCACGAAATATAGACGACGTATATAGTCCATTTAAGTTTTTGTATACGAAATGGACAATTTGTAGCCCATTAATGTTTTTCATAAAAACTTAAAAAATCAACCATGTATAGCCAATTATATTTTGTATCTATAGCCCATTTAATTTTTATGCATGAAAAATAGACGATGTATAGTGTTTTTAGTTTTTTGCATATGAAATGAACGATTTATAGTTCATTAAATTTTTTCATAAACATTTGAAAAATTGACGATGTATAGTCCATTAAATTTTTTTCATAAAAAATGGATGATGTATATTTTATTAAATTCTTTGCACGAAATATAGACGACGTATATAGTCCATTTAAGTTTTTGTATAAGAAATGGACAACTTATAGCCCATTAATGTTTTCCATAAAAATTTAAAAAATCAACCATGTATAGCCCATTATATTTTGTATCTATAGCCCATTTAATTTTTATGCATGAAAAATAGACGATGTAGTGTTTTTAGTTTTTTGCATATGAAATGAACGATTTATAGTTCATTAAATTTTTTCATAAAAATTTGAAAAAATGACGATGTATAGTTCATTAAATTTTTTTCATAAAAAAATTTTTTTCATAAAAAATGGATGATGTATATTTTATTAAATTCTTTGCACGAAATATAGACGACGTGTATAGTACATTTAAGTTTTTGAATACGTAATGGACATTTTATAGCCCATCAATGTTTTTCATAAAAATTTAAAAAATCAACCATGTATAGCCCATTATATTTTGTATCTATAGCCCATTTAATTTTTTTGCATGAAAAATAGACGATGTATAGTGTTTTTAGTTTTTTCCATATGAAATGAACGATTTATAGTTCATTAAATTTTTTCATAAACATTTGAAAAATTGACGATGTATATATAGTCCATTAAATTTTTTTCATAAAAATTTTTTTTTCATAAAAAATGGATGATGTATATTTTATTAAATTCTTTGCACGAAATATAGACGACGTATATAGTCCATTAAGTTTTTGTATAAGAAATGGACAACTTTATAGCCCATTAATGTTTTCCATAAAAATTTAAAAAATCAACCATGTATAGCCCATTATATTTTGTATCTATAGCCCATTTAATTTTTATGCATGAAAAATAGACGATGTATAGTGTTTTTAGTTTTTTGAATATGAAATGAACGATTTATAGTTCATTAAATTTTTTCATAAAAATTTGAAAAATTGACGATGTATATATAGTCCATTAAATTTTTTTCATAAAAATTTTTTTTCATAAAAAATGGATGATGTATATTTTATTAAATTCTTTGCACGAAATATAGACGACGTATATAGTCCATTGAAGTTTTTGTATAAGAAATGGACAACTTATAGCCCATTAATGTTTTCCATAAAAACTTAAAAAATCAACCATGTATAGCCAATTATATTTTGTATCTATAGCCCATTTAATTTTTATGCATGAAAAATAGACGATGTATAGTGTTTTTAGTTTTTTGCATATGAAATGAACGATTTATAGTTCATTAAATTATTTCATAAAAATTTGAAAACTTGACGATGTATAGTCCATTAAATTTTTTTCATAAAAAAATTTTTTTCATAAAAAATGGATGATGTATATTTTATTAAATTCTTTGCACGAAATATAGACGACGTGTATAGTCCATTTAAGTTTTTGTATACGAAATGGACAATTTGTAGCCCATTAATGTTTTTCATAAAAATTTAAAAAATCAACCATGTATAGCCCATTATATTTTGTATCTATAGCCCATTTAATTTTTTTGCATGAAAAATAGACGATGTATAGTGTTTTTAGTTTTTTGCATATGAAATGAACGATTTATAGTTCATTAAATTTTTTCATAAAAATTTGAAAAATTGACGATGTATAGTCCATTAAATTTTTTTCATAAAAAATTTTTTTTCATAAAAAATGGATGATGTATATTTTATTAAATTCTTTGCACGAAATATAGACGACGTATATAGTCCATTTAAGTTTTTGTATAAGAAATGGACAACTTATAGCCCATTAATGTTTTCCATAAAAATTTAAAAAATCAACCATGTATAGCCCATTATATTTTGTATCTATAGCCCATTTAATTTTTATGCATGAAAAATAGACGATGTAGTGTTTTTAGTTTTTTGCATATGAAATGAACGATTTATAGTTCATTAAATTTTTTCATAAAAATTTGAAAAATTGACGATGTATAGTCCATTAAATTTTTTTCATAAAAAAATTGTTTTCATAAAAAATGGATGATGTATATTTTATTAAATTCTTTGCACGAAATATAGACGACGTATATAGTCCATTTAAGTTTTTGTATACGAAATGGACAATTTGTAGCCCATTAATGTTTTTCATAAAAACTTAAAAAATCAACCATGTATAGCCAATTATATTTTGTATCTATAGCCCATTTAATTTTTATGCATGAAAAATAGACGATGTATAGTGTTTTTAGTTTTTTGCATATGAAATGAACGATTTATAGTTCATTAAATTTTTTCATAAAAATTTGAAAACTTGACGATGTATAGTCCATTAAATTTTTTTCATAAAAAAATTTTTTTCATAAAAAATTGATGATGTATATTTTATTAAATTCTTTGCACGAAATATAGACGACGTGTATAGTCCATTTAAGTTTTTGTATACGAAATGGACAATTTGTAGCCCATTAATGTTTTTCATAAAAATTTAAAAAATCAACCATGTATAGCCCATTATATTTTGTATCTATAGCCCATTTAATTTTTTTGCATGAAAAATAGACGATGTATAGTGTTTTTAGTTTTTTGCATATGAAATGAACGATTTATAGTTCATTAAATTTTTTCATAAAAATTTGAAAAATTGACGATGTATAGTCCATTAAATTTTTTTCATAAAAAATTTTTTTTCATAAAAAATGGATGATGTATATTTTATTAAATTCTTTGCACGAAATATAGACGACGTATATAGTCCATTTAAGTTTTTGTATAAGAAATGGACAACTTATAGCCCATTAATGTTTTCCATAAAAATTTAAAAAATCAACCATGTATAGCCCATTATATTTTGTATCTATAGCCCATTTAATTTTTATGCATGAAAAATAGACGATGTAGTGTTTTTAGTTTTTTGCATATGAAATGAACGATTTATAGTTCATTAAATTTTTTCATAAAAATTTGAAAAATTGACGATGTATAGCCCATTAAATTTTTTTCATAAAAAATTTTTTTTCATGAAAAATGGATGATGTATATTTTATTAAATACTTTGCACGAAATATAGACGACGTATATAGTCCATTTAAGTTTTTGTATAAGAAATGGACAACTTTTCCATAAAAATTTAAAAAATCAACCATGTATAGCCCATTATATTTTGTATCTATAGCCCATTTAATTTTTTTGCATGAAAAATAGACGATGTATAGTGTTTTTAGTTTTTTGCATATGAAATGAACGATTTATAGTTCATTAAATTTTTTCATAAAAATTTGAAAAATTGACGATGTATAGTCCATTAAATTTTTTTCATAAAAAATTTTTTTTCATAAAAAATGGATGATGTATATTTTATTAAATTCTTTGCACGAAATATAGACGACGTATATAGTCCATTTAAGTTTTTGTATAAGAAATGGACAACTTATAGCCCATTAATGTTTTCCATAAAAATTTAAAAAATCAACCATGTATAGCCCATTATATTTTGTATCTATAGCCCATTTAATTTTTATGCATGAAAAATAGACGATGTAGTGTTTTTAGTTTTTTGCATATGAAATGAACGATTTATAGTTCATTAAATTTTTTCATAAAAATTTGAAAAATTGACGATGTATAGCCCATTAAATTTTTTTCATAAAAAATTTTTTTTCATGAAAAATGGATGATGTATATTTTATTAAATTCTTTGCACGAAATATAGACGACGTATATAGTCCATTTAAGTTTTTGTATAAGAAATGGACAACTTATAGCCCATTAATATTTTCCATAAAAATTTAAAAAATCAACCATGTATAGCCCATTATATTTTGTATCTATAGCCCATTTAATTTTTTTGCATGAAAAATAGACGATGTATAGTGTTTTTAGTTTTTTGCATATGAAATGAACGATTTATAGTTCATTAAATTTTTTCATAAAAATTTGAAAAATTGACGATTTATAGTCCATTAAATTTTTTTCATAAAAAAATTGTTTTCATAAAAAATGGATGATGTATATTTTATTAAATTCTTTGCACGAAATATAGACGACGTGTATAGTCCATTTAAGTTTTTGTATACGAAATGGACAATTTGTAGCCCATTAATGTTTTTCATAAAAATTTAAAAAATCAACCATGTATAGCCCATTATATTTTGTATCTATAGCCCATTTAATTTTTTTGCATGAAAAATAGACGATGTATAGTGTTTTTAGTTTTTTGCATATGAAATGAACGATTTATAGTTCATTAAATTTTTTCATAAAAATTTGAAAAATTGACGATGTATATATAGTCCATTAAATTTTTTTCATAAAAAATTGTTTTTCATAAAAAATGGATGATGTATATTTTATTAAATTCTTTGCACGAAATATAGACGACGTATATAGTCCATTTAAGTTTTTGTATAAGAAATGGACAACTTATAGCCCATTAATGTTTTCCATAAAAATTTAAAAAATCAACCATGTATAGCCCATTATATTTTGTATCTATAGCCCATTTAATTTTTATGCATGAAAAATAGACGATGTAGTGTTTTTAGTTTTTTGCATATGAAATGAACGATTTATAGTTCATTAAATTTTTTCATAAAAATTTGAAAAATTGACGATGTATAGTCCATTAAATTTTTTTCATAAAAAATTTTTTTTCATGAAAAATGGATGATGTATATTTTATTAAATTCTTTGCACGAAATATAGACGACGTGTATAGGACATTTAAGTTTTTGTATACCCATTAATGTTTTTCATAAAAATTTAAAAAATCAACCATGTATAGCCCATTATATTTTGTATCTTTAGCACATTTAATTTTTTTGCATGAAAAATAGACGATGTATAGTGTTTTTAGTTTTTTGCATATGAAATGAACGATTTATAGTTCATTAAATTTTTTCATAAAAATTTGAAAACTTGACGATGTATAGTCCATTAAATTTTTTTCATAAAAAATTTTTTTTCATAAAAAATGGATGATGTTTATTTTATTAAATTCTTTGCACGAAATATAGACGACGTGTATAGTACATTTAAGTTTTTGAATACGTAATGGACATTTTATAGCCCATTAATGTTTTCCATAAAAATTTAAAAAATCAACCATGTATAGCCCATTATATTTTGTATCTATAGCCCATTTAATTTTTTTTGCATGAAAAATAGACGATGTATAGTGTTTTTAGTTTTTTGCATATGAAATGAACGATTTATAGTTCATTAAATTTTTTCATAAAAATTTGAAAAAATGACGATGTATATATTTTATTAAATTCTTTGCACGAAATATAGACGACGTATATAGTCCATTTAAGTTTTTGTATAAGAAATGGACAACTTATAGCCCATTAATGTTTTCCATAAAAATTTAAAAAATCAACCATGTATAGCCCATTATATTTTGTATCTATAGCCCATTTAATTTTTATGCATGAAAAATAGACGATGTATAGTGTTTTTAGTTTTTTGCATATGAAATGAACGATTTATAGTTCATTAAATTTTTTCATAAAAATTTGAAAAATTGACGATGTATAGTCCATTAAATTTTTTTCATAAAAATTTTTTTTCATAAAAAATGGATGATGTATATTTTATTAAATTCTTTGCACGAAATATAGACGACGTGTATAGTCCATTTAAGTTTTTGTATACGAAATGGACAATTTGTAGCCCATTAATGTTTTTCATAAAAATTTAAAAAATCAACCATGTATAGCCCATTATATTTTGTATCTATAGCCCATTTAATTTTTTGCATGAAAAATAGACGATGTATAGTGTTTTTAGTTTTTTGCATATGAAATGAACGATTTATAGTTCATTAAATTTTTTCATAAAAATTTGAAAAATTGACGATGTATAGTCCATTAAATTTTTTTCATAAAAAATGGATGATGTATATTTTATTAAATTCTTTGCACGAAATATAGACGACGTATATAGTCCATTTAAGTTTTTGTATAAGAAATGGACAACTTATAGCCCATTAATGTTTTCCATAAAAATTTAAAAAATCAACCATGTATAGCCCATTATATTTTGTATCTATAGCCCATTTAATTTTTTTTGCATGAAAAATAGACGATGTATAGTGTTTTTAGTTTTTTGCATATGAAATGAACGATTTATAGTTCATTAAATTTTTTCATAAAAATTTGAAAAAATGAAATTTTTGAAATTTTTTTCATAAAAAAATTTTTTTCATAAAAAATGGATGATGTATATTTTATTAAATTCTTTGCACGAAATATAGACGACATGTGTAGTACATTTAAGTTTTTGTATACGTAATGGACATTTTATAGCCCATTAATAATTTTCATAAAAATGTAAAAAATCAACCATGTATAGCCCATTATATTTTGTATCTATAGCCCATTTAATTTTTTTGCATGAAAAATAGACGATGTATAGTGTTTTTAGTTTTTTGCATATGAAATGAACGATTTATAGTTCATTAAATTTTTTCATAAGAATTTGAAAAATTGACAATGTATAGTCCATTAAATTTTTTTCATAAAAAAATTTTTTTCATAAAAAATGGATGATGTATATTTTATTAAATTCTTTGCACGAAATATAGACGACGTGTATAGTCCATTTAAGTTTTTGTATACGAAATGGACAATTTATAGCCCATTAATGTTTTTCATAAAAATTTAAAAAATCAACCATGTATAGCCCATTATATTTTGTATCTATAGCCCATTTAATTTTTTTGCATGAAAAATAGACGACGTATAGTGTTTTTAGTTTTTTGCATATGAAATGAACGACTTATAGTTCATTAAATTTTTTCATAAAAATTTGAAAAATTGACGATGTATAGTTCATTAAATTTTTTTCATAAAAAATGGATGATGTATATTTTATTAAATTCTTTGCACGAAATATAGACGACGTATATAGTCCATTTAAGTTTTTGTATAAGAAATGGGCAACTTATAGCCCATTAATGTTTTCCATAAAAACTTAAAAAATCAACCATGTATAGCCAATTATATTTTGTATCTATAGCCCATTTAATTTTTATGCATGAAAAATAGACGATGTATAGTGTTTTTAGTTTTTTGCATATGAAATGAACGATTTATAGTTCATTAAATTTTTTCATAAAAATTTGAAAACTTGACGATGTATAGTCCATTAAATTTTTTTCATAAAAAAATTTTTTTCATAAAAAATGGATGATGTATATTTTATTAAATTCTTTGCACGAAATATAGACGACGTGTATAGTCCATTTAAGTTTTTGTAAACGAAATGGACAATTTGTAGCCCATTAATGTTTTTCATAAAAATTTAAAAAATCAACCATGTATTATAGCCCATTATATTTTGTATCTATAGCCCATTTAATTTTTTTGCATGAAAAATAGACGATGTATAGTGTTTTTAGTTTTTTGTATATGAAATGAACGATTTATAGTTCATTAAATTTTTTCATAAAAATTTGAAAAATTGACGATGTATAGTCTATTAAATTTTTTTCATAAAAAATTTTTTTTCATGAAAAATGGATGATGTATATTTTATTAAATTCTTTGCACGAAATATAGACGACGTATATAGTCCATTTAAGTTTTTGTATAAGAAATGGACAACTTATAGCCCATTAATGTTTTCCATAAAAATTTAAAAAATCAACCATGGGTAGCCCATTATATTTTGTATCTATAGCCCATTTAATTTTTTTTGCATGAAAAATAGACGATGTATAGTGTTTTTAGTTTTTTGCATATGAAATGAACGATATATAGTTCATTAAATTTTTTCATAAAAATTTGAAAAAATGACGATGTATAGTCCATTAAATTTTCTTCATAAAAAAATTTTTTTCATAAAAAATGGATGATGTATATTTTATTAAATTCTTTGCACGAAATATAGACGACTTATATAGTCCATTTAAGTTTTTGTATAAGAAATGGACAACTTATAGCCCATTAATGTTTTCCATAAAAATTTAAAAAATCAACCATGTATAGCCCATTATATTTTGTATCTATAGCCCATTTAATTTTTATGCACGAAAAATAGACGATGTATAGTGTTTTTAGTTTTTTGCATATGAAATGAACGATTTATAGTTCATTAAATTTTTTCATAAAAATTTGAAAAATTGACGATTAAATTTTTTTCATAAAAAATTTTTTTTCATAAAAAATGGATGATGTATATTTTATTAAATTCTTTGCACGAAATATAGACGACTTATATAGTCCATTTAAGTTTTTGTATAAGAAATGGACAACTTATAGCACATTAATGTTTTCCATAAAAATTTAAAAAATCAACCATGTATAGCCCATTATATTTTGTATCTATAGCCCATTTAATTTTTTTTGCATGAAAAATAGACGATGTATAGTGTTTTTAGTTTTTTGCATATGAAATGAACGATTTATAGTTCATTAAATTTTTTCATAAAAATTTGAAAAAATGACGATTAAATTAAATTTTTTCATAAAAAATGGATGATGTATATTTTATTAAATTCTTTGCACGAAATATAGACGACGTGTATAGTACATTTAAGTTTTTGTATACGTAATGTACATTTTATAGCCCATTAATGTTTTTCATAAAAATTTAAAAAATCAACCATGTATAGCCCATTATATTTTGTATCTATAGCCCATTTAATTTTTTTGCATGAAAAATAGACGATGTATAGTGTTTTTAGTTTTTTGCATATGAAATGAACGAGTTATAGTTCATTAAATTTTTTCATAAAAATTTGAAAAATTGACGATGTATAGTCCATTAAATTTTTTTCATAAAAAATTTTTTTTCATAAAAAATGGATGATGTATATTTTATTAAATTCTTTGCACGAAATATAGACGACGTATATAGTCCATTTAAGTTTTTGTATAAGAAATGGACAACTTATAGCCCATTAATGTTTTCCATAAAAATTTAAAAAATCAACCATGTATAGCCCATTATATTTTGTATCTATAGCCCATTTAATTTTTATGCATGAAAAATAGACGATGTATAGTGTTTTTAGTTTTTTGCATATGAAATGAACGATTTATAGTTTATTAAATTTTTTCATAAAAATTTGAAAAATTGACGATGTATAGTCCATTAAATTTTTTTCATAAAAAAATTTTTTCATGAAAAATGGATGATGTATATTTTATTAAATTCTTTGCACGAAATATAGACGACGTATATAGTCCATTTAAGTTTTTGTATAAGAAATGGACAACTTATAGCCCATTAATGTTTTCCATAAAAATTTAAAAAATCAACCATGTATAGCCCATTATATTTTGTATCTATAGCCAATTTAATTTTTTTTGCATGAAAAAAAAAACGATGTATAGTGTTTTTAGTTTTTTGCATATGAAATGAACGATTTATAGTTCATTAAATTTTTTCATAAAAATTTGAAAAAATGACGATTAAATTAAATTTTTTCATAAAAAATGGATGATGTATATTTTATTAAATTCTTTGCACGAAATATAGACGACGTGTATAGTCCATTTAAGTTTTTGTGTACGAAATGGACAATTTGTAGCCCATTAATGTTTTTCATAAAAATTTAAAAAATCAACCATGTATAGCCCATTATATTTTGTATCTATAGCCCATTTAATTTTTTTGCATGAAAAATAGACGATGTATAGTGTTTTTAGTTTTTTGCATATGAAATGAACGATTTATAGTTCATTAAATTTTTTCATAAAAATTTGAAAAATTGACGATTAAATTTTTTTCATAAAAAATTTTTTTTCATAAAAAATGGATGATGTATATTTTTTTAAATTCTTTGCACGAAATATAGACGACTTATACAGTCCATTTAAGTTTTTGTATAAGAAATGGACAACTTATAGCCCATTAATGTTTTCCATAAAAATTTAAAAAATCAACCATGTATAGCCCATTATATTTTGTATCTATAGCCCATTTAATTTTTTTGCATGAAAAATAGACGATGTATAGTGTTTTTAGTTTTTTGCATATGAAATGAACGATTTATAGTTCATTAAATTTTTTCATAAAAATTTGAAAAATTGACGATTAAATTTTTTTCATAAAAAATTTTTTTTCATAAAAAATGGATGATGTATATTTTATTAAATTCTTTGCACGAAATATAGACGACTTATATAGTCCATTTAAGTTTTTGTATAAGAAATGGACAACTTATAGCCCATTAATGTTTTCCATAAAAATTTAAAGAATCAACCATGTATAGCCCATTATATTTTGTATCTATAGCCAATTTAATTTTTTTTGCATGAAAAAAAAAAACGATGTATAGTGTTTTTAGTTTTTTGCATATGAAATGAACGATTTATAGTTCATTAAATTTTTTCATAAAAATTTGAAAAAATGACGATTAAATTAAATTTTTTCATAAAAAATGGATGATGTATATTTTATTAAATTCTTTGCACGAAATATAGACGACGTGTATAGTCCATTTAAGTTTTTGTATACGAAATGGACAATTTGTAGCCCATTAATGTTTTTCATAAAAATTTAAAAAATCAACCATGTATAGCCCATTATATTTTGTATCTATAGCCCATTTAATTTTTTTGCATGAAAAATAGACGATGTATAGTGTTTTTAGTTTTTTGCATATGAAATGAACGATTTATAGTTCATTAAATTTTTTCATAAAAATTTGAAAAATTGACGATTAAATTTTTTTCATAAAAAATTTTTTTTCATAAAAAATGGATGATGTATATTTTATTAAATTCTTTGCACGAAATATAGACGACTTATACAGTCCATTTAAGTTTTTGTATAAGAAATGGACAACTTATAGCCCATTAATGTTTTCCATAAAAATTTAAAAAATCAACCATGTATAGCCCATTATATTTTGTATCTATAGCCCATTTAATTTTTTTGCATGAAAAATAGACGATGTATAGTGTTTTTAGTTTTTTGCATATGAAATGAACGATTTATAGTTCATTAAATTTTTTCATAAAAATTTGAAAAATTGACGATTAAATTTTTTTCATAAAAAATTTTTTTTCATAAAAAATGGATGATGTATATTTTATTAAATTCTTTGCACGAAATATAGACGACTTATATAGTCCATTTAAGTTTTTGTATAAGAAATGGACAACTTATAGCCCATTAATGTTTTCCATAAAAATTTAAAAAATCAACCATGTATAGCCCATTATATTTTGTATCTATAGCCCATTTAATTTTTATGCATGAAAAATAGACGATGTATAGTGTTTTTAGTTTTTTGCATATGAAATGAACGATTTATAGTTCATTAAATTTTTTCATAAAAATTTGAAAACTTGACGATGTATAGTCCATTAAATTTTTTTCATAAAAAAATTTTTTTCATAAAAAATGGATGATGTATATTTTATTAAATTCTTTGCACGAAATATAGACGACGTGTATAGTCCATTTAAGTTTTTGTATACGAAATGGACAATTTGTAGCCCATTAATGTTTTTCATAAAAATTTAAAAAATCAACCATGTATAGCCCATTATATTTTGTATCTATAGCCCATTTAATTTTTTTGCATGAAAAATAGACGATGTATAGTGTTTTTAGTTTTTTGCATATGAAATGAACGATTTATAGTTCATTAAATTTTTTCATAAAAATTTGAAAAATTGACGATTAAATTTTTTTCATAAAAAATTTTTTTTCATAAAAAATGGATGATGTATATTTTATTAAATTCTTTGCACGAAATATAGACGACTTATACAGTCCATTTAAGTTTTTGTATAAGAAATGGACAACTTATAGCCCATTAATGTTTTCCATAAAAATTTAAAAAATCAACCATGTATAGCCCATTATATTTTGTATCTATAGCCCATTTAATTTTTTTGCATGAAAAATAGACGATGTATAGTGTTTTTAGTTTTTTGCATATGAAATGAACGATTTATAGTTCATTAAATTTTTTCATAAAAATTTGAAAAATTGACGATTAAATTTTTTTCATAAAAAATTTTTTTTCATAAAAAATGGATGATGTATATTTTATTAAATTCTTTGCACGAAATATAGACGACTTATATAGTCCATTTAAGTTTTTGTATAAGAAATGGACAACTTATAGCCCATTAATGTTTTCCATAAAAATTTAAAAAATCAACCATGTATAGCCCATTATATTTTGTATCTATAGCCATTTAATTTTTATGCATGAAAAATAGACGATGTATAGTGTTTTTAGTTTTTTGCATATGAAATGAACGATTTATAGTTCATTAAATTTTTTCATAAAAATTTGAAAACTTGACGATGTATAGTCCATTAAATTTTTTTCATAAAAAAATTTTTTTCATAAAAAATGGATGATGTATATTTTATTAAATTCTTTGCACGAAATATAGACGACGTGTATAGTCCATTTAAGTTTTTGTATACGAAATGGACAATTTGTAGCCCATTAATGTTTTTCATAAAAATTTAAAAAATCAACCATGTATAGCCCATTATATTTTGTATCTATAGCCCATTTAATTTTTTTGCATGAAAAATAGACGATGTATAGTGTTTTTAGTTTTTTGCATATAAAATGAACAATTTATATAGTTCATTAAATTTTTTCATAAAAATTTGAAAAATTGACGATTAAATTTTTTTCATAAAAAATTTTTTTTCATAAAAAATGGATGATGTATATTTTATTAAATTCTTTGCACGAAATATAGACGACTTATATAGTCCATTTAAGTTTTTGTATAAGAAATGGACAACTTATAGCCCATTAATGTTTTCCATAAAAATTTAAAAAATCAACCATGTATAGCCCATTATATTTTGTATCTATAGCCCATTTAATTTTTATGCATGAAAAATAGACGATGTATAGTGTTTTTAGTTTTTTGCATATGAAATGAACGATTTATAGTTCATTAAATTTTTTCATAAAAATTTGAAAAATTGACGATGTATCCATTAAATTTTTTTCATTAAAATTTTTTTTATAAAAAATGGATGATGTATATTTTATTAAATTCTTTGCACGAAATATAGACGATGTATAGTGTTTTTAGTTTTTTGCATATGAAATGAACGATTTATAGTTCATTAAATTTTTTCATAAAAATTTGAAAAAATGACGATGTATAGTCCATTAAATTTTTTTCATAAAAAAATTTTTTTCATAAAAAATGGATGATGTATATTTTATTAAATTCTATGCACGAAATATAGACGACGTGTATAGTCCATTTAAGTTTTTGTATACGAAATGGACAATTTGTAGCCCATTAATGTTTTTCATAAAAATTTAAAAAATCAACCATGTATAGCCCATTATATTTTGTATCTATAGCCCATTTAATTTTTATGCATGAAAAATAGACGATGTATAGTGTTTTTAGTTTTTTGCATATAAAATGAACGATTTATAGTTCATTAAATTTTTTCATAAAAATTTGAAAAATTGACGATTAAATTTTTTTCATAAAAAATTTTTTTCATAAAAAATGGATGATGTATATTTTATTAAATTCTTTGCACGAAATATAGACGACGTGTATAGTCCATTTAAGTTTTTGTATACGAAATGGACAATTTGTAGCCCATTAATGTTTTTCATAAAAATTTAAAAAATCAACCATGTATAGCCCATTATATTTTGTATCTATAGCCCATTTAATTTTTTTGCATGAAAAATAGACGATGTATGGTGTTTTTAGTTTTTTGCATATGAAATGAACGATTTATAGTTCATTAAATTTTTTCATAAAAATTTGAAAAATTGACGATGTATAGTCCATTAAATTTTTTTCATAAAAATTTTTTTTTCATAAAAAATGGATGATGTATATTTTATTAAATTCTTTGCACGAAATATAGACGACGTATATAGTCCATTTAAGTTTTTGTATAAGAAATGGACAACTTATAGCCCATTAATGTTTTCCATAAAAATTTAAAAAATCAACCATGTATAGCCCATTATATTTTGTATCTATAGCCCATTTAATTTTTTTGCATAAAAAATAGACGATGTATAGTGTTTTTAGTTTTTTGCATATGAAATGAACGATTTATAGTTCATTAAATTTTTTCATAAAAATTTGAAAAATTGACGATGTATGCATTAAATTTTTTTCATTAAAATTTTTTTTATAAAAAATGGATGATGTATATTTTATTAAATTCTTTGCACGAAATATAGACGACGTATATAGTCCATTTAAGTTTTTGTATAAGAAATGGACAACTTATATCCCATTAATGTTTTCCATAAAAACTTAAAAAATCAACCATGTATAGCCAATTATATTTTGTATCTATAGCCCATTTAATTTTTATGCATGAAAAATAGACGTAGTGTTTTTAGTTTTTTGCATATAAAATGAACGATTTATAGTTCATTAAATTTTTTCATAAAAATTTGAAAACTTGACGATGTATAGTCCATTAAATTTTTTTCATAAAAAAATTTTTTTCATAAAAAATGGATGATGTATATTTTATTAAATTCTTTGCACGAAATATAGACGACGTATATAGTCCATTTAATTTTTATGCATGAAAAATAGACGATGTATAGTGTTTTTAGTTTTTTGCATATGAAATGAACGATTTATAGTTCATTAAATTTTTTCATAAAAATTTGAATAATTGACGATGTATAGTCCATTAAATTTTTTTCATAAAAAATGGATGATGTATATTTTATTAAATTCTTTGCACGAAATATAGACGACGTATATAGTCCATTTAAGTTTTTGTATAAGAAATGGACAACTTATAGCCCATTAATGTTTTCCATAAAAATTTAAAAAATCAACCATGTATAGCCCATTATATTTTGTATCTATAGCCCATTTAATTTTTATGCATGAAAAATAGACGATGTATAGTGTTTTTAGTTTTTTGCATATGAAATGAACGATTTATAGTTCATTAAATTTTTTCATAAAAATTTGAAAAAATGACGATGTATAGTCCATTAAATTTTTTTCATAAAAAAATTTTTTTCATAAAAAATGGATGATGTATATTTTATTAAATTCTATGCACGAAATATAGACGACGTGTATAGTCCATTTAAGTTTTTGTATACGAAATGGACAATTTGTAGCCCATTAATGTTTTTCATAAAAATTTAAAAAATCAACCATGTATAGCCCATTATATTTTGTATCTATAGCCCATTTAATTTTTATGCATGAAAAATAGACGATGTATAGTGTTTTTAGTTTTTTGCATATAAAATGAACGATTTATAGTTCACTAAATTTTTTCATAAAAATTTGAAAAATTGACGATTAAATTTTTTTCATAAAAAATTTTTTTCATAAAAAATGGATGATGTATATTTTATTAAATTCTTTGCACGAAATATAGACGACGTGTATAGTCCATTTAAGTTTTTGTATACGAAATGGACAATTTGTAGCCCATTAATGTTTTTCATAAAAATTTAAAAAATCAACCATGTATAGCCCATTATATTTTGTATCTATAGCCCATTTAATTTTTTTGCATGAAAAATAGACGATGTATAGTGTTTTTAGTTTTTTGCATATGAAATGAACGATTTATAGTTCATTAAATTTTTTCATAAAAATTTGAAAAATTGACGATGTATAGTCCATTAAATTTTTTTCATAAAAATGTTTTTTTCATAAAAAATGGATGATGTATATTTTATTAAATTCTTTGCACGAAATATAGACGACGTATATAGTCCATTTAAGTTTTTGTATAAGAAATGGACAACTTATAGCCCATTAATGTTTTCCATAAAAATTTAAAAAATCAACCATGTATAGCCCATTATATTTTGTATCTATAGCCCATTTAATTTTTTTGCATGAAAAATAGACGATGTATAGTGTTTTTAGTTTTTTGCATATGAAATGAACGATTTATAGTTCATTAAATTTTTTCATAAAAATTTGAAAAATTGACGATGTATCCATTAAATTTTTTTCATTACAATTTTTTTTATAAAAAATGGATGATGTATATTTTATTAAATTCTTTGCACGAAATATAGACGACGTATATAGTCCATTTAAGTTTTTGTATAAGAAATGGACAACTTATATCCCATTAATGTTTTCCATAAAAACTTAAAAAATCAACCATGTATAGCCAATTATATTTTGTATCTATAGCCCATTTAATTTTTATGCATGAAAAATAGACGTAGTGTTTTTAGTTTTTTGCATATAAAATGAACGATTTATAGTTCATTAAATTTTTTCATAAAAATTTGAAAACTTGACGATGTATAGTCCATTAAATTTTTTTCATAAAAAAATTTTTTTCATAAAAAATGGATGATGTATATTTTATTAAATTCTTTGCACGAAATATAGACGACGTATATAGTCCATTTAATTTTTATGCATGAAAAATAGACGATGTATAGTGTTTTTAGTTTTTTGCATATGAAATGAACGATTTATAGTTCATTAAATTTTTTCATAAAAATTTGAATAATTGACGATGTATAGTCCATTAAATTTTTTTCATAAAAAATGGATGATGTATATTTTATTAAATTCTTTGCACGAAATATAGACGACGTATATAGTCCATTTAAGTTTTTGTATAAGAAATGGACAACTTATAGCCCATTAATGTTTTCCATAAAAATTTAAAAAATCAACCATGTATAGCCCATTATATTTTGTATCTATAGCCCATTTAATTTTTATGCATGAAAAATAGACGATGTATAGTGTTTTTAGTTTTTTGCATATGAAATGAACGATTTATAGTTCATTAAATTTTTTCATAAAAATTTGAAAAATTGACGATGTATAGTCCATTAAATTTTTTTCATAAAAAAATTTTTTTCATAAAAAATGGATGATGTATATTTTATTAAATTCTATGCACGAAATATAGACGACGTGTATAGTCCATTTAAGTTTTTGTATACGAAATGGACAATTTGTAGCCCATTAATGTTTTTCATAAAAATTTAAAAAATCAACCATGTATAGCCCATTATATTTTGTATCTATAGCCCATTTAATTTTTATGCATGAAAAATAGACGATGTATAGTGTTTTTAGTTTTTTGCATATAAAATGAACGATTTATAGTTCATTAAATTTTTTCATAAAAATTTGAAAAATTGACGATTAAATTTTTTTCATAAAAAATTTTTTTCATAAAAAATGGATGATGTATATTTTATTAAATTCTTTGCACGAAATATAGACGACGTGTATAGTCCATTTAAGTTTTTGTATACGAAATGGACAATTTGTAGCCCATTAATGTTTTTCATAAAAATTTAAAAAATCAACCATGTATAGCCCATTATATTTTGTATCTATAGCCCATTTAATTTTTTTGCATGAAAAATAGACGATGTATAGTGTTTTTAGTTTTTTGCATATGAAATGAACGATTTATAGTTCATTAAATTTTTTCATAAAAATTTGAAAAATTGACGATTAAATTTTTTTCATAAAAAATTTTTTTCATAAAAAATGGATGATGTATATTTTATTAAATTCTTTGCACGAAATATAGACGACGTGTATAGTCCATTTAAGTTTTTGTATAAGAAATGGACAACTTATAGCCCATTAATGTTTTCCATAAAAATTTAAAAAATCAACCATGTATAGCCCATTATATTTTGTATCTATAGCCCATTTAATTTTTATGCATGAAAAATAGACGATGTATAGTGTTTTTAGTTTTTTGCATATGAAATGAACGATTTATAGTTCATTAAATTTTTTCATAAAAATTTGAAAAAATGACGATGAATTAAATTAAATTTTTTTCATAAAAAAATTTTTTTCATAAAAAATGGATGATGTATATTTTATTAAATTCTATGCACGAAATATAGACGACGTGTATAGTCCATTTAAGTTTTTGTATACGAAATGGACAATTTGTAGCCCATTAATGTTTTTCATAAAAATTTAAAAAATCAACCATGTATAGCCCATTATATTTTGTATCTATAGCCCATTTAATTTTTATGCATGAAAAATAGACGATGTATAGTGTTTTTAGTTTTTTGCATATAAAATGAACGATTTATAGTTCATTAAATTTTTTCATAAAAATTTGAAAAATTGACGATTAAATTTTTTTCATAAAAAATTTTTTTCATAAAAAATGGATGATGTATATTTTATTAAATTCTTTGCACGAAATATAGACGACGTGTATAGTCCATTTAAGTTTTTGTATACGAAATGGACAATTTGTAGCCCATTAATGTTTTTCATAAAAATTTAAAAAATCAACCATGTATAGCCCATTATATTTTGTATCTATAGCCCATTTAATTTTTTTGCATGAAAAATAGACGATGTATAGTGTTTTTAGTTTTTTTGCATATGAAATGAACGATTTATAGTTCATTAAATTTTTTCATAAAAATTTGAAAAATTGACGATGTATTATAGTCCATTAAATTTTTTTCATAAAAAATTTTTTTTCATAAAAAATGGATGATGTATATTTTATTAAATTTTTTGCACGAAAAATAGACGACGTATATAGTCCATTTAAGTTTTTGTATAAGAAATGGACAACTTATAGCCCATTAATGTTTTCCATAAAAATTTAAAAAATCAACCATGTATAGCCCATTATATTTTGTATCTATAGCCCATTTAATTTTTATGCATGAAAAATAGACGATGTATAGTGTTTTTAGTTTTTTGCATATGAAATGAACGATTTATAGTTCATTAAATTTTTTCATAAAAATTTGAAAAATTGACGATGTATATATAGTCTATTAAATTTTTTTCATAAAAAATTTTTTTTCATGAAAAATGGATGATGTATATTTTATTAAATTCTTTGCACGAAATATAGAGGACGTATATAGTCCATTTAAGTTTTTGTATAAGAAATGGACAACTTATAGCCCATTAATGTTTTCCATAAAAATTTAAAAAATCAACCATGTATAGCCCATTATATTTTGTATCTATAGCCCATTTAATTTTTTTTTGCATGAAAAATAGACGATGTATAGTGTTTTTAGTTTCTTGCATATGAAATGAACGATTTATAGTTCATTAAATTTTTTCATAAAAATTTGAAAAAATGACGATGTATAGTCCATTAAATTTTTTTCATAAAAAAATTTTTTTCATAAAAAATGGATGATGTATATTTTATTAAATTCTTTGCACGAAATATAGACGACGTGTATAGTACATTTAAGTTTTTGTATACGTAATGGACATTTTATAGCCCATTAATGTTTTTCATAAAAATTTAAAAAATCAACCATTTATAGCCCATTATATTTTGTATCTATAGCCCATTTAATTTTTTTGCATGAAAAATAGACGATGTATAGTGTTTTTAGTTTTTTGCATATGAAATGAACAATTTATAGTTCATTAAATTTTTTCATAAAAATTTGAAAAATTGACGATGTATAGTCCATTAAATTTTTTTCATAAAAAAATTTGTTTTTCATAAAAAATGGATGATGTATATTTTATTAAATTCTTTGCACGAAATATATACGACGTATATAGTCCATTTAAGTTTTTGTATAAGAAATGGACAACTTATAGCCCATTAATGTTTTCCATAAAAACTTAAAAAATCAACCATGTATAGCCAATTATATTTTGTATCTATAGCCCATTTAATTTTTATGCATGAAAAATAGACGATGTATAGTGTTTTTAGTTTTTTGCATATGAAATGAACGATTTATAGTTCATTAAATTTTTTCATAAAAATTTGAAAAATTGACGATGTATATATAGTCCATTAAATTTTTTTCATAAAAAATTTTTTTTTCATAAAAAATGGATGATGTATATTTTATTAAATTCTTTGCACGAAATATAGACGACGTGTATAGTCCATTTAAGTTTTTGTATACGAAATGGACAATTTGTAGCCCATTAATGTTTTTCATAAAAATTTAAAAAAATCAACCATGTATAGCCCATTATATTTTGTATCTATAGCCCATTTAATTTTTTTGCATGAAAAATAGACGATGTATAGTGTTTTTAGTTTTTTGCATATGAAATGAACGATTTATAGTTCATTAAATTTTTTCATAAAAATTTGAAAAATTGACGATGTATATATAGTCCATTAAATTTTTTTCATAAAAAATTTTTTTTCATAAAAAATGGATGATGTATATTTTATTAAATTCTTTGCACGAAATATAGACGACGTATATAGTCCATTTAAGTTTTTGTATAAGAAATGGACAACTTATAGCCCATTAATGTTTTCCATAAAAATTTAAAAAATCAACCATGTATAGCCCATTATATTTTGTATCTATAGCCCATTTAATTTTTTTTGCATGAAAAATAGACGATGTATAGTGTTTTTAGTTTTTTGCATATGAAATGAACGATTTATAGTTCATTAAATTTTTTCATAAAAATTTGAAAAAATGACGATGTATAGTCCATTAAATTTTTTTCATAAAAAATTTTTTTTTCATAAAAAATGGATGATGTATATTTTATTAAATTCTTTGCACGAAATATAGACGACGTGTATAGTCCATTTAAGTTTTTGTATACGAAATGGACAATTTGTAGCCCATTAATGTTTTTCATAAAAATTTAAAAAAATCAACCATGTATAGCCCATTATATTTTGTATCTATAGCCCATTTAATTTTTTTGCATGAAAAATAGACGATGTATAGTGTTTTTAGTTTTTTGCATATGAAATGAACGATTTATAGTCTATTAAATTTTTTTCATAAAAAATTTTTTTTCATAAAAAATGGATGATGTATATTTTATTAAATTCTTTGCACGAAATATAGACGACGTATATAGTCCATTTAAGTTTTTGTATAAGAAATGGACAACTTATAGCCCATTAATGTTTTCCATAAAAATTTAAAAAATCAACCATGTATAGCCCATTATATTTTGTATCTATAGCCCATTTAATTTTTATGCATGAAAAATAGACGATGTATAGTGTTTTTAGTTTTTTGCATATGAAATGAACGATTTATAGTTCATTAAATTTTTTCATAAAAATTTGAAAAATTGACGATGTATAGTCCATTAAATTTTTTTCATAAAAATTTTTTTTCATAAAAAATGGATGATGTATATTTTATTAAATTCTTTGCACGAAATATAGACGACGTATATAGTCCATTTAAGTTTTTGTATAAGAAATGGACAACTTATAGCCCATTAATGTTTTCCATAAAAACTTAAAAAATCAACCATGTATAGCCAATTATATTTTGTATCTATAGCCCATTTAATTTTTATGCATGAAAAATAGACGATGTATAGTGTTTTTAGTTTTTTGCATATGAAATGAACGATTTATAGTTCATTAAATTTTTTCATAAAAATTTGAAAACTTGACGATGTATAGTCCATTAAATTTTTTTCATAAAAAAAATTTTTTCATAAAAAATGGATGATGTATATTTTATTAAATTCTTTGCACGAAATATAGACGACGTGTATAGTCCATTTAAGTTTTTGTATACGAAATGGACAATTTGTAGCCCATTAATGTTTTTCATAAAAATTTAAAAAATCAACCATGTATAGCCCATTATATTTTGTATCTATAGCCCATTTAATTTTTTTGCATGAAAAATAGACGATGTATAGTGTTTTTAGTTTTATAGTCCATTAAATTTTTTTCATAAAAATTTTTTTTTCATAAAAAATGGATGATGTATATTTTATTAAATTCTTTGCACGAGATATAGACGACGTATATAGTCCATTTAAGTTTTTGTATAAGAAATGGACAACTTATAGCCCATTTATGTTTTCCATAAAAACTTAAAAAATCAACCATGTATAGCCAATTATATTTTGTATCTATAGCCCATTTAATTTTTATGCATGAAAAATAGACGATGTATAGTGTTTTTAGTTTTTTGCATATGAAATGAACGATTTATAGTTCATTAAATTTTTTCATAAAAATTTGAAAACTTGACGATGTATAGTCCATTAAATTTTTTTCATAAAAATTTTTTTTTCATAAAAAATGGATGATGTATATTTTATTAAATTCTTTGCACGAAATATAGACGACGTATATAGTCCATTTAAGTTTTTGTATAAGAAATGGACAACTTATAGCCCATTAATGTTTTCCATAAAAATTTAAAAAATCAACCATGTATAGCCCATTATATTTTGTATCTATAGCCCATTTAATTTTTATGCATGAAAAATAGACGATGTATAGTGTTTTTAGTTTTTTGCATATGAAATGAACGATTTATAGTTCATTAAATTTTTTCATAAAAATTAGAAAAATTGATGATGTATTATAGTCCATTAAATTTTTTTCATAAAAATTTTTTTTTCATAAAAAATGGATGATGTATATTTTATTAAATTCTTTGCACGAAATATAGACGACGTATATAGTCCATTTAAGTTTTTGTATAAGAAATGGACAACTTATAGCCCATTAATGTTTTCCATAAAAACTTAAAAAATCAACCATGTATAGCCAATTATATTTTGTATCTATAGCCCATTTAATTTTTATGCATGAAAAATAGACGATGTATAGTGTTTTAGTTTTTTGCATATGAAATGAACGATTTATAGTTCATTAAATTTTTCCATAAAAATTAGAAAAATTGACGATGTATTATAGTCCATTAAATTTTTTTCATAAAAAAATTTTTTTCATAAAAAATGGATGATGTATATTTTATTAAATTCTTTGCACGAAATATAGACGACGTATATAGTCCATTTAAGTTTTTGTATAAGAAATGGACAACTTATAGCCCATTAATGTTTTCCATAAAAATTTAAAAAATCAACCATGTATAGCCAATTATATTTTGTATCTATAGCCCATTTAATTTTTTTTGCATGAAAAATAGACGATGTATAGTGTTTTTAGTTTTTTGCATATGAAATGAACGATTTATAGTTCATTAAATTTTTTCATAAAAATTTGAAAAATTGACGATGTATAGTCCATTAAATTTTTTTCATAAAAAAATTTTTTTCATAAAAAATGGATGATGTATATTTTATTAAATTCTTTGCACGAAATATAGACGACGTGTATAGTACATTTAAGTTTTTGTATACGTAATGGACATTTTATAGCCCATTAATGTTTTTCATAAAAATTTAAAAAATCAACAATGTATAGCCCATTATATTTTGTATCTATAGCCCATTTAATTTTTTTGCATGAAAAATAGACGATGTATAGTGTTTTTAGTTTTTTGCATATGAAATGAACGATTTATAGTTCATTAAATTTTTTCATAAAAATTTGAAAAAATGACGATGTATATTTTTTTCATAAAAAATTTTTTTTCATAAAAAATGGATGATGTATACTTTATTAAATTCTTTGCATGAAATATAGACGACGTGTATAGTACATTTAAGTTTTTGTATACGAAATGGACAATTTGTAGCCCATTAATGTTTTCCATAAAAACTTAAAAAATCAACCATGTATAGCCAATTATATTTTGTATCTATAGCCCATTTAATTTTTTTTGCATGAAAAATAGACATTGTATAGTGTTTTTAGTTTTTTGCATATGAAATGAACGATTTATAGTTCATTAAATTTTTTCATAAAAATTTGAAAAATTGACGATGTATAGTCCATTAAATTTTTTTCATAAAAAATTTTTTTCATAAAAAATGGATGATGTATATTTTATTAAATTCTTTGCACGAAATATAGACGACGTATATAGTCCATTTAAGTTTTTGTATAAGAAATGGACAACTTATAGCCCATTAATGTTTTCCATAAAAATTTAAAAAATCAACCATGTATAGCCCATTATATTTTGTATCTATAGCCCATTTAATTTTTTTTGCATGAAAAATAGACGATGTATAGTGTTTTTAGTTTTTTGCATATGAAATGAACGATTTATAGTTCATTAAATTTTTTCATAAAAATTTGAAAAAATGACGATGTATAGTCCATTAAATTTTTTTCATAAAAAAATTTTTTTCATAAAAAATGGATGATGTATATTTTATTAAATTCTTTGCACGAAATATAGACGACGTGTATAGTACATTTAAGTTTTTGTATACGTAATGGACATTTTATAGCCCATTAATGTTTTTCATAAAAATTTAAAAAATCAACCATGTATAGCCCATTATATTTTGTATCTATAGCCCATTTAATTTTTTTGCATGAAAAATAGACGATGTATAGTGTTTTTAGTTTTTTGCATATGAAATGAACGATTTATAGTTCATTAAATTTTTTCATAAAAATTTGAAAAAATGACGATGTATATTTTTTTCATAAAAAATTTTTTTTCATAAAAAATGGATGATGTATACTTTATTAAATTCTTTGCATGAAATATAGACGACGTGTATAGTCCATTTAAGTTTTTGTATACGAAATGGACAATTTGTAGCCCATTAATGTTTTTCATAAAAATTTAAAAAATCAACCATGTATAGCCCATTATATTTTGTATCTATAGCCCATTTAATTTTTTTGCATAAAAAATAGACGATGTATAGTGTTTTTAGTTTTTTGCATATGAAATGAACGATTTATAGTTCATTAAATTTTTTCATAAAAATTTGAAAAAATGACGATGTATATTTTTTTCATAAAAAATTTTTTTTCATACAAAATGGATGATGTATATTTTATTAAATTCTTTGCACGAAATATAGACGACGTATATAGTCCATTTAAGTTTTTGTATAAGAAATGGACAACTTATAGCCCATTAATGTTTTCCATAAAAACTTAAAAAATCAACCATGTATAGCCAATTATATTTTGTATCTATAGCCCATTTAATTTTTATGCATGAAAAATAGACGATGTATAGTGTTTTTAGTTTTTTGCATATGAAATGAACGATTTATAGTTCATTAAATTTTTTCATAAAAATTTGAAAACTTGACGATGTATAGTCCATTAAATTTTTTTCATAAAAAATTGATGATGTATATTTTATTAAATTCTTTGCACGAAATATAGACGACGTATATAGTCCATTTAAGTTTTTGTATAAGAAATGGACAACTTATAGCCCATTAATGTTTTCCATAAAAACTTAAAAAATCAACCATGTATAGCCCATTATATTTTGTATCTATAGCCCATTTAATTTTTTTGCATGAAAAATAGACGATGTATAGTGTTTTTAGTTTTTTGCATATGAAATGAACGATTTATAGTTCATTAAATTTTTTCATAAAAATTTAAAAAAATGACGATGTATATTTTTTTCATAAAAAATTTTTTTTCATAAAAAATGGATGATGTATACTTTATTAAATTCTTTGCATGAAATATAGACGACGTGTATAGTCCATTTAAGTTTTTGTATACGAAATGGACAATTTGTAGCCCATTAATGTTTTTCATAAAAATTTAAAAAATCAACCATGTATAGCCCATTATATTTTGTATCTATAGCCCATTTAATTTTTTTGCATGAAAAATAGACGATGTATAGTGTTTTTAGTTTTTTGCATATGAAATGAACGATTTATAGTTCATTAAATTTTTTCATAAAAATTTGAAAAAATGACGATGTATATTTTTTTCATAAAAAATTTTTTTTCATAAAAAATGGATGATGTATACTTTATTAAATTCTTTGCATGAAATATAGACGACGTGTATAGTCCATTTAAGTTTTTGTATACGAAATGGACAATTTGTAGCCCATTAATGTTTTTCATAAAAATTTAAAAAATCAACCATGTATAGCCCATTATATTTTGTATCTATAGCCCATTTAATTTTTTTGCATAAAAAATAGACGATGTATATAGTGTTTTTAGTTTTTTGCATATGAAATGAACGATTTATAGTTCATTAAATTTTTTCATAAAAATTTGAAAAAATGACGATGTATATTTTTTTCATAAAAAATTTTTTTTCATAAAAAATGGATGATGTATACTTTATTAAATTCTTTGCATGAAATATAGACGACGTATATAGTCCATTTAAGTTTTTGTATAAGAAATGGACAACTTATAGCCCATTAATGTTTTCCATAAAAATTTAAAAAATCAACCATGTATAGCCCATTATATTTTGTATCTATAGCCCATTTAATTTTTTTTGCATGAAAAATAGACGATGTATAGTGTTTTTAGTTTTTTGCATATGAAATGAACGATTTATAGTTCATTAAATTTTTTCATAAAAATTTGAAAAAATGACGATTGACGATAGTCCATTAAATTTTTTTCATAAAAAATTTTTTTTCATAAAAAATGGATGATGTATATTTTATTAAATTCTTTGCACGAAATATAGACGACGTATATAGTCCATTTAAGTTTTTGTATAAGAAATGGACAACATATAGCCCATTAATGTTTTCCATAAAATTTAAAAAATCAACCATGTATAGCCCATTATATTTTGTATCTATAGCCCATTTAATTTTTATGCATGAAAAATAGACGATGTATAGTGTTTTTAGTTTTTTGCATATGAAATGAACGATTTATAGTTCATTAAATTTTTTCATAAAAATTTGAAAAAATGACGATGTATAGTCCATTAAATTTTTTTCATAAAAAATTTTTTTTTCATAAAAAATGGATGATGTATATTTTATTAAATTCTTTGCACGAAATATAGACGACGTGTATAGTCCATTTAAGTTTTTGTATACGAAATGGACAATTTGTAGCCCATTAATGTTTTTCATAAAAATTTAAAAAAATCAACCATGTATAGCCCATTATATTTTGTATCTATAGCCCATTTAATTTTTTTGCATGAAAAATAGACGATGTATAGTGTTTTTAGTTTTTTGCATATGAAATGAACGATTTATAGTCTATTAAATTTTTTTCATAAAAAATTTTTTTTCATAAAAAATGGATGATGTATATTTTATTAAATTCTTTGCACGAAATATAGACGACGTATATAGTCCATTTAAGTTTTTGTATAAGAAATGGACAACTTATAGCCCATTAATGTTTTTCATAAAAATTTAAAAAATCAACCATGTATAGCCCATTATATTTTGTATCTATAGCCCATTTAATTTTTTTGCATGAAAAATAGACGATGTATAGTGTTTTTAGTTTTTTGCATATGAAATGAACGATTTATAGTTCATTAAATTTTTTCATAAAAATTTGAAAAAATGACGATGTATATTTTTTTCATAAAAAATTTTTTTTCATAAAAAATGGATGATGTATACTTTATTAAATTCTTTGCATGAAATATAGACGACGTGTATAGTCCATTTAAGTTTTTGTATACGAAATGGACAATTTGTAGCCCATTAATGTTTTTCATAAAAATTTAAAAAATCAACCATGTATAGCCCATTATATTTTGTATCTATAGCCCATTTAATTTTTTTGCATAAAAAATAGACGATGTATAGTGTTTTTAGTTTTTTGCATATGAAATGAACGATTTATAGTTCATTAAATTTTTCCATAAAAATTAGAAAAATTGACGATGTATTATAGTCCATTAAATTTTTTTCATAAAAAAATTTTTTTCATAAAAAATGGATGATGTATATTTTATTAAATTCTTTGCACGAAATATAGACGACGTGTATAGTACATTTAAGTTTTTGTATACGTAATGGACATTTTATAGCCCATTAATGTTTTTCATAAAAATTTAAAAAATCAACCATGTATAGCCCATTATATTTTGTATCTATAGCCCATTTAATTTTTTTGCATGAAAAATAGACGATGTATAGTGTTTTTAGTTTTTTGCATATGAAATGAACGATTTATAGTTCATTAAATTTTTTCATAAAAATTTGAAAAAATGACGATGTATATTTTTTTCATAAAAAATTTTTTTTCATAAAAAATGGATGATGTATACTTTATTAAATTCTTTGCATGAAATATAGACGACGTGTATAGTCCATTTAAGTTTTTGTATACGAAATGGACAATTTGTAGCCCATTAATGTTTTTCATAAAAATTTAAAAAATCAACCATGTATAGCCCATTATATTTTGTATCTATAGCCCATTTAATTTTTTTGCATAAAAAATAGACGATGTATAGTGTTTTTAGTTTTTTGCATATGAAATGAACGATTTATAGTTCATTAAATTTTTTCATAAAAATTTGAAAAAATGACGATGTATATTTTTTTCATAAAAAATTTTTTTTCATACAAAATGGATGATGTATATTTTATTAAATTCTTTGCACGAAATATAGACGACGTATATAGTCCATTTAAGTTTTTGTATAAGAAATGGACAACTTATAGCCCATTAATGTTTTCCATAAAAACTTAAAAAATCAACCATGTATAGCCAATTATATTTTGTATCTATAGCCCATTTAATTTTTATGCATGAAAAATAGACGATGTATAGTGTTTTTAGTTTATTGCATATGAAATGAACGATTTATAGTTCATTAAATTTTTTCATAAAAATTTGAAAACTTGACGATGTATAGTCCATTAAATTTTTTTCATAAAAAATTGATGATGTATATTTTATTAAATTCTTTGCACGAAATATAGACGACGTATATAGTCCATTTAAGTTTTTGTATAAGAAATGGACAACTTATAGCCCATTAATGTTTTCCATAAAAACTTAAAAAATCAACCATGTATAGCCCATTATATTTTGTATCTATAGCCCATTTAATTTTTTTGCATGAAAAATAGACGATGTATAGTGTTTTTAGTTTTTTGCATATGAAATGAACGATTTATAGTTCATTAAATTTTTTCATAAAAATTTGAAAAATTTACGATGTATAGTCCATTAAATTTTTTTCATAAAAAAATTTTTTTCATAAAAAATGGATGATGTATATTTTATTAAATTCTTTGCACGAAATATAGACGACGTGTATAGTACATTTAAGTTTTTGTATAAGAAATGGACAACTTATAGCCCATTAATGTTTTCCATAAAAACTTAAAAAATCAACCATGTATAGCCAATTATATTTTGTATCTATAGCCCATTTAATTTTTATGCATGAAAAATAGACGATGTATAGTGTTTTTAGTTTTTTGCATATGAAATGAATGATTTATAGTACATTAAATTTTTTCATAAAAATTTTAAAAATTGTTGATGTATAATCCATTAAATTTTTTTCATAAAAAATTTTTTTTCATAAAAAATGGATGATGTATATTTTATTAAATTCTTTGCACGAAATATAAACGACGTGTATAGTCCATTTAAGTTTTTGTATACGAAATGGACAATTTGTAGCCCATTAATTTTTTTCATAAAAATTTAAAAAATCAACCATGTATAGCCCATTATATTTTGTATCTATAGCCCATTTAATTTTTATGCATGAAAAATAGACGATGTATAGTGTTTTTAGTTTTTTGCATATGAAATGAACGATTTATAGTTCATTAAATTTTTTCATAAAAATTTGTAAAATTGACGATGTATAGTCCATTAAATTTTTTTCATAAAAAAATTTTTTTCATAAAAAATGGATGATGTATATTTTATTAAATTCTTTGCACGAAATATAGACGACGTGTATAGTACATTTAAGTTTTTGTATACGTAATGGACATTTTATAGCCCATTAATGTTTTTCATAAAAATTTAAAAAATCAACCATGTATAGCCCATTATATTTTGTATCTATAGCCCATTTAATTGTTTTGCATGAACAATTGACGATGTATAGTGTTTGTAGTTTTTTGCATATGAAATGAATGATTTATAGTACATTAAATTTTTTCATAAAAATTTGAAAAAATGACAATGTATAGTCCATTAAATTTTTTTCATAAAAAAATTTTTTTCATAAAAAATGGATGATGTATATTTTATTAAATTCTTTGCACGAAATATAAACGACGTGTATAGTCCATTTAAGTTTTTGTATACGAAATGGACAATTTGTAGCCCATTAATGTTTTTCATAAAAATTTAAAAAATCAACCATGTATAGCCCATTTAATTTTTTTTGCATGAAAAATAGACGATGTATAGTGTTTTTAGTTTTTTGCATATGAAATGAACGATTTATAGTTCATTAAATTTTTTCATAAAAATTTGAAAAAATTACGATGTATAGTCCATTAAATTTTTTTCATAAAAAAATTTTTTTCATAAAAAATGGATGATGTATATTTTATTAAATTCTTTGCACGAAATATAGACGACGTATATAGTCCATTTAAGTTTTTGTATAAGAAATGGACAACTTATAGCCCATTAATGTTTTCCATAAAAACTTAAAAAATTAACCATGTATAGCCCATTATATTTTGTATCTATAGCCCATTTAATTTTTATGCATGAAAAATAGACGATGTATAGTGTTTTTAGTTTTTTGCATATGAAATGAACGATTTATAGTTCATTAAATTTTTTCATAAAAATTTGAAAACTTGACGATGTATAGTCCATAAAATTTTTTTCATAAAAAAATTTTTTTCATAAAAAATGGATGATGTATATTTTATTAAATTCTTTGCACGAAATATAGACGACGTATATAGTCCATTTAAGTTTTTGTATAAGAAATGGACAACTTATAGCCCATTAATGTTTTCCATAAAAATTTAAAAAATCTACCATGTATAGCCCATTATATTTTGTATCTATAGCCCATTTAATTTTTATGCATGAAAAATAGACGATGTATAGTGTTTTTAGTTTTTTGCATATGAAATGAACGATTTATAGTTCATTAAATTTTTTCATAAAAATTTGAAAAATTGACGATGTATAAGTCCATTAAATTTTTTTCATAAAAAATGGATGATGTATATTTTATTAAATTCTTTGCACGAAATATAAACGACGTGTATAGTCCATTTAAGTTTGTGTATACGAAATGGACAATTTGTAGCCCATTAATGTTTTTCATAAAAATTTAAAAAATCAACCATGTATAGCCCATTATATTTTGTATCTATAGCCCATTTAATTTTTTTGCATGAAAAATAGACGATGTATAGTGTTTTTAGTTTTTTGCATATGAAATGAACGATTTATAGTTCATTAAATTTTTTCATAAAAATTTGAAAAATTGACGATGTATAGTCCATTAAATTTTTTTCATAAAAAATTTTATTTCAAAAAAAATGGATGATGTATATTTTATTAAATTCTTTGCACGAAATATAGACGACGTATATAGTCCATTTAAGTTTTTGTATAAGAAATGGACAACTTATAGCTTATTAATGTTTTCCATAAAAATTTAAAAAATCGACCATGTATAGCCCATTATATTTTGTATCTATAGCCCATTTAATTTTTATGCATGAAAAATAGACGATGTATAGTGTTTTTAGTTTTTTGCATATGAAATGAACGATTTATAGTTCATTAAATTTTTTCATAAAAATTTGAAAAATTGACGATGTATAGTCCATTAAATTTTTTTCATAAAAAATGGATGATGTATATTTTATTAAATTCTTTGCACGAAATATAAACGACGTGTATAGTCCATTTAAGTTTTTGTATACGAAATGGACAATTTGTAGCCCATTAATGTTTTTTATAAAAATTTAAAAAATCAACCATGTATAGCCCATTATATTTTGTATCTATAGCCCATTTAATTTTTATGCATGAAAAATAGACGATGTATAGTGTTTTTAGTTTTTTGCATATGAAATGAACGATTTATAGTTCATTAAATTTTTTCATAAAAATTTGAAAAATTTACGATGTATAGTCCATTAAATTTTTTTCATAAAAAATGGATGATGTATATTTTATTAAATTCTTTGCACGAAATATAAACGACGTGTATAGTCCATTTAAGTTTTTGTATACGAAATGGACAATTTGTAGCCCATTAATGTTTTTCATAAAAATTTAAAAAATCAACCATGTATAGCCCATTATATTTTGTATCTATAGCCCATTTAATTTTTTTGCATGAAAAATAGACGATGTATAGTGTTTTTAGTTTTTTGCATATGAAATGAACGATTTTTTTCATAAAAATTTGAAAAATTGACGATGTATAGTCCATTAATTTTTTTTCATAAAAAATGGATGATGTATATTTTATTAAATTCTTTGCACGAAATATAAACGACGTGTATAGTCCATTTAAGTTTGTGTATACGAAATGGACAATTTGTAGCCCATTAATGTTTTTCATAAAAATTTAAAAAATCAACCATGTATAGCCCATTATATTTTGTATCTATAGCCCATTTAATTTTTTTGCATGAACAATTGACGATGTATAGTGTTTGTAGTTTTTTGCATATGAAATGAATGATTTATAGTACATTAAATATTTTCATAAAAATTTTAAAAATTGTTGATGTATAGTCCATTAAATTTTTTTCATAAAAAAATTTTTTTCATAAAAAATGGATGATGTATATTTTATTAAATTCTTTGCACGAAATATAGACGACGTATATAGTCCATTTAAGTTTTTGTATAAGAAATGGACAACTTATAGCCCATTAATGTTTTCCATAAAAATTTAAAAAATCAACCATGTATAGCCCATTATATTTTGTATCTATAGCCCATTTAATTTTTTTGCATGAAAAATAGACGATGTATAGTGTTTTTAGTTTTTTGCATATGAAATGAACGATTTATAGTTCATTAAATTTTTTCATAAAAATTTGAAAAATTGACGATGTATAGTCCATTAAATTTTTTTCATAAAAAATTTTATTTCAAAAAAAATGGATGATGTATATTTTATTAAATTCTTTGCACGAAATATAGACGACGTGTATAGTCCATTTAAGTTTTTGTATACGAAATGGACAATTTGTAGCCCATTAATGTTTTTCATAAAAATTTAATAAATCAACCATGTATAGCCCATTATATTTTGTATCTATAGCCCATTTAATTTTTTTGCTTGAAAAATAGAAGATGTATAGTGTTTTTAGTTTTTGCATGTGAAATGAACGATTTATAGTTCATTAAATTTTTTCATAAAAATTTTAAAACTTGACGATGTATAGTCCATTAAATTTTTTTCATAAAAAAATTTTTTTCATAAAAAATGGATGATGTATATTTTATTAAATTCTTTGCACGAAATATAAACGACGTGTATAGTCCATTTAAGTTTTTGTATACGAAATGGACAATTTGTAGCCCATTAATGTTTTTCATAAAAATTTAAAAAATCAACCATGTATAGCCCATTTAATTTTTTTTGCATGAAAAATAGACGATGTATAGTGTTTTTAGTTTTTTGCATATGAAATGAACGATTTATAGTTCATTAAATTTTTTCATAAAAATTTGAAAAAATTACGATGTATAGTCCATTAAATTTTTTTCATAAAAAAATTTTTTTCATAAAAAATGGATGATGTATATTTTATTAAATTCTTTGCACGAAATATAGACGACGTATATAGTCCATTTAAGTTTTTGTATAAGAAATGGACAACTTATAGCCCATTAATGTTTTCCATAAAAACTTAAAAAATTAACCATGTATAGCCCATTATATTTTGTATCTATAGCCCATTTAATTTTTATGCATGAAAAATAGACGATGTATAGTGTTTTTAGTTTTTTGCATATGAAATGAACGATTTATAGTTCATTAAATTTTTTCATAAAAATTTGAAAACTTGACGATGTATAGTCCATAAAATTTTTTTCATAAAAAAATTTTTTTCATAAAAAATGGATGATGTATATTTTATTAAATTCTTTGCACGAAATATAGACGACGTATATAGTCCATTTAAGTTTTTGTATAAGAAATGGACAACTTATAGCCCATTAATGTTTTCCATAAAAATTTAAAAAATCTACCATGTATAGCCCATTATATTTTGTATCTATAGCCCATTTAATTTTTATGCATGAAAAATAGACGATGTATAGTGTTTTTAGTTTTTTGCATATGAAATGAACGATTTATAGTTCATTAAATTTTTTCATAAAAATTTGAAAAATTGACGATGTATAAGTCCATTAAATTTTTTTCATAAAAAATGGATGATGTATATTTTATTAAATTCTTTGCACGAAATATAAACGACGTGTATAGTCCATTTAAGTTTGTGTATACGAAATGGACAATTTGTAGCCCATTAATGTTTTTCATAAAAATTTAAAAAATCAACCATGTATAGCCCATTATATTTTGTATCTATAGCCCATTTAATTTTTTTGCATGAAAAATAGACGATGTATAGTGTTTTTAGTTTTTTGCATATGAAATGAACGATTTATAGTTCATTAAATTTTTTCATAAAAATTTGAAAAATTGACGATGTATAGTCCATTAAATTTTTTTCATAAAAAATTTTATTTCAAAAAAAATGGATGATGTATATTTTATTAAATTCTTTGCACGAAATATAGACGACGTATATAGTCCATTTAAGTTTTTGTATAAGAAATGGACAACTTATAGCTTATTAATGTTTTCCATAAAAATTTAAAAAATCAACCATGTATAGCCCATTATATTTTGTATCTATAGCCCATTTAATTTTTATGCATGAAAAATAGACGATGTATAGTGTTTTTAGTTTTTTGCATATGAAATGAACGATTTATAGTTCATTAAATTTTTTCATAAAAATTTGAAAAATTGACGATGTATAGTCCATTAAATTTTTTTCATAAAAAATGGATGATGTATATTTTATTAAATTCTTTGCACGAAATATAAACGACGTGTATAGTCCATTTAAGTTTTTGTATACGAAATGGACAATTTGTAGCCCATTAATGTTTTTCATAAAAATTTAAAAAATCAACCATGTATAGCCCATTATATTTTGTATCTATAGCCCATTTAATTTTTTTGCATGAAAAATAGACGATGTATAGTGTTTTTAGTTTTTTGCATATGAAATGAACGATTTATAGTTCATTAAATTTTTTCATAAAAATTTGAAAAATTGACGATGTATAGTCCATTAAATTTTTTTCATAAAAAATGGATGATGTATATTTTATTAAATTCTTTGCACGAAATATAAACGACGTGTATAGTCCATTTAAGTTTGTGTATACGAAATGGACAATTTGTAGCCCATTAATGTTTTTCATAAAAATTTAAAAAATCAACCATGTATAGCCCATTATATTTTGTATCTATAGCCCATTTAATTTTTTTGCATGAACAATTGACGATGTATAGTGTTTGTAGTTTTTTGCATATGAAATGAATGATTTATAGTACATTAAATTTTTTCATAAAAATTTTAAAAATTGTTGATGTATAGTCCATTAAATTTTTTTCATAAAAAAATTTTTTTCATAAAAAATGGATGATGTATATTTTATTAAATTCTTTGCACGAAATATAGACGACGTGTATAGTACATTTAAGTTTTTGTATACGTAATGGACATTTTAAAGCCTATTAATGTTTTTCATAAAAATTTAAAAAATCAACCATGTATAGCCCATTTAATTTTTTTTGCATGAAAAATAGACGATGTATAGTGTTTTTAGTTTTTTGCATATGAAATGAACGATTTATAGTTCATTAAATTTTTTCATAAAAATTTGAAAAAATGACGATGTATAGTCCATTAAATTTTTTTCATAAAAAAATTTTTTTCATAAAAAATGGATGATGTATATTTTATTAAATTCTTTGCACGAAATATAGACGACGTGTATAGTCCATTTAAGTTTTTGTATACGAAATGGACAATTTGTAGCCCATTAATGTTTTTCATAAAAATTTAAAAAATCAACCATGTATAGCCCATTATATTTTGTATCTATAGCCCATTTAATTTTTTTGCATGAAAAATAGACGATGTATAGTGTTTTTAGTTTTTTGCATATGAAATGAACGATTTATAGTTCATTAAATTTTTTCGAAAAAATTTGAAAACTTGACGATGTATAGTCCATTAAATTTTTTTCATAAAAAAATTTTTTTCATAAAAAATGGATGATGTATATTTTATTAAATTCTTTGCACGAAATATAGACGACGTATATAGTCCATTTAAGTTTTTGTGTAAGAAATGGACAACTTATAGCCCATTAATGTTTTCCATAAAAATTTAAAAAATCAACCATGTATAGCCCATTATATTTTGTATCTATAGCCCATTTAATTTTTATGCATGAAAAATAGACGATGTATAGTGTTTTTAGTTTTTTGCATATGAAATGAACGATTTATAGTTCATTAAATTTTTTCATAAAAATTTGAAAACTTGACGATGTAGTCCATTAAATTTTTTTCATAAACAATTTGTTTTCATAAAAAATGGATGATGTATATTTTATTAAATTATTTGCACGAAATATAGACGACGTATATAGTCCATTTAAGTTTTTGTATAAGAAATGGACAACTTATAGCCCATTAATGTTTTCCATAAAAATTTAAAAAATCAACCATGTATAGCCCATTATATTTTGTATCTATAGCCCATTTAATTTTTATGCATGAAAAATAGACGATGTATAGTGTTTTTAGTTTTTTGCATATGAAATGAACGATTTATAGTTCATTAAATTTTTTCATAAAAATTTGAAAAATTGACGATGTATAGTCCATTAAATTTTTTTCATAAAAATTTTTTTTTCATAAAAAATGGATGATGTATATTTGATTAAATTCTCTGCACGAAATATAGACGACGTATATAGTCCATTTAAGTTTTTGTATAAGAAATGGACAACTTATAGCCCATTAATGTTTTCCATAAAAATTTAAAAAATCAACCATGTATAGCCCATTATATTTTGTATCTATAGCCCATTTAATTTTTTTTGCATGAAGAATAGACGATGTATAGTGTTTTTAGTTTTTTGCATATGAAATGAACGATTTATAGTTCATCAAATTTTTTCATAAAAATTTGAAAAAATGACGATGTATAGTCCATTAAATTTTTTTCATAAAAAAATTTTTTTCATAAAAAATGGATGATGTATATTTTATTAAATTCTTTGCACGAAATATAGACGACGTGTATAGTACATTTAAGTTTTTGTATACGTAATGGACATTTTATAGCCCATTAATGTTTTTCATAAAAATTTAAAAAATCAACCATGTATAGCCCATTATATTTTGTATCTATAGCCCATTTAATTTTTTTGCATGAAAAATAGACGATGTATAGTGTTTTTAGTTTTTTGCATATGAAATGAACGATTTATAGTTCATTAAATTTTTTCATAAAAATTTGAAAAATTGACGATGTATATATAGTCCATTAAATTTTTTTCATAAAAATTTTTTTTTCATAAAAAATGGATGATGTATATTTTATTAAATTCTTTGCACGAAATATAGACGACGTATATAGTCCATTTAAGTTTTTGTATAAGAAATGGACAACTTATAGCCCATTAATGTTTTCCATAAAAATTTAAAAAATCAACCATGTATAGCCCATTATATTTTGTATCTATAGCCCATTTAATTTTTATGCATGAAAAATAGACGATGTATAGTGTTTTTAGTTTTTTGCATATGAAATGAACGATTTATAGTTCATTAAATTTTTTCATAAAAATTTGAAAAAATGACGATGTATAGTCCATTAAATTTTTTTCATAAAAAAATTTTTTTCATAAAAAATGGATGATGTATATTTTATTAAATTCTTTGCACGAAATATAGACGACTTGTATAGTACATTTGAGTTTTTGTATACGTAATGGACATTTTATAGCCCATTAATGTTTTTCATAAACATTTAAAAAATCAACCATGTATAGCCCATTATATTTTGTATCTATAGCCCATTTAATATTTTTGCATGAAAAATAGACGATGTATAGTGTTTTTAGTTTTTTGCGTATGAAATGAACGATTTATAGTTCATTAAGTTTTTTCATAAAAATTTTAAAAATTGACGATGTATAGTCCATTAAATTTTTTTCATAAAAAATTTTTTTTCATGAAAAATGGATGATGTATATTTTATTAAATTCTTTGCACGAAATATAGACGACGTATATAGTCCATTTAAGTTTTTGTATAAGAAATGGACAACTTATAGCATATTAATGTTTTCCATAAAAATTTAAAAAATCAACCATGTATAGCCCATTATATTTTGTATCTATAGCCCATTTAATTTTTTTTGCATGAAAAATAGACGATGTATAGTGTTTTTAGTTTTTTGCATATGAAATGAACGATTTATAGTTCATTAAATTTTTTCACAAAAATTTGAAAAATGACGATGTATAGTCCATTAAATTTTGTTCATAAAAAATTTTTTTTCATAAAAAATGGATGATGTATATTTTATTAAATTATTTGCACGAAATATAGACGACGTATATAGTCCATTTAAGTTTTTGTATAAGAAATGGACAACTTATAGCCCATTAATGTTTTCCATAAAAACTTAAAAAATCAACCATGTATAGCCAATTATATTTTGTATCTATAGCCCATTTAATTTTTATGCATCAAAAATAGACGATGTATAGTGTTTTTAGTTTTTTGCATATGAAATGAACGATTTATAGTTCATTAAATTTTTTCATAAAAATTTGAAAACTTGACGATGTATATATAGTCCATTAAATTTTTTTCATAAAAAAATTTTTTTCATAAAAAATGGATGATGTATATTTTATTAAATTCTTTGCACGAAATTTAGACGACGTGTATAGTCCATTTAAGTTTTTGTATACGAAATGGACAATTTGTAGCCCATTAATGTTTTTCATAAAAATTTAAAAAATCAACCATGTATAGCCCATTATATTTTGTATCTATAGCCCATTTAATTTTTTTGCATGAAAAATAGACGATGTATAGTGTTTTTAGTTTTTTGCATATGAAATGAACGATTTATAGTTCATTAAATTTTTTCATAAAAATTTGAAAAAATGACGATGTATAGTCCATTAAATTTTTTTCATAAAAAATTTTTTTTCATAAAAAATGGATGATGTATATTTTATTAAATTCTTTGCAAGAAATATAGACGACGTATATAGTCCATTTAAGTTTTTGTATAAGAAATGGACAACTTATAGCCCATTAATGTTTTCCATAAAAATTTAAAAAATCAACCATGTATAGCCCATTATATTTTGTATCTATAGCCCATTTAATTTTTATGCATGAAAAATAGACGATGTATAGTGTTTTTAGTTTTTTGCATATGAAATGAACGATTTATAGTTCATAAAATTTTTTCATAAAAATTAGAAAAATTGACGATGTATAGTCCATTAAATTTTTTTCATAAAAATTTTTTTTTCATAAAAAATGGATGATGTATATTTTATTAAATTCTTTGCACGAAATATAGACGACGTATATAGTCCATTTAAGTTTTTGTATAAGAAATGGACAACTTATAGCCCATTAATGTTTTCCATAAAAATTTAAAAAATCAACCATGTATAGCCCATTATATTTTGTATCTATAGCCCATTTAATTTTTTTTGCATGAAAAATAGACGATGTATAGTGTTTTTAGTTTTTTGCATATGAAATGAACGATTTATAGTTCATTAAATTTTTTCATAAAAATTTGAAAAAATGACGATGTATATATAGTCCATTAAATTTTTTTCATAAAAAAATTTTTTTCATAAAAAATGGATGATGTATATTTTATTAAATTCTTTGCACGAAATATAGACGACGTGTATAGTACATTTAAGTTTTTGTATACGTAATGGACATTTTATAGCCCATTAATGTTTTTCATAAAAATTTAAAAAATCAACCATGTATAGCCCATTATATTTTGTATCTATAGCCCATTTAATTTTTATGCATGAAAAATAGACGATGTATAGTGTTTTTAGTTTTTTGCATATGAAATGAACGATTTATAGTTCACTAAATTTTTTCATAAAAATTTGAAAAATTGACGATGTATAGTCCATTAAATTTTTTCATAAAAAAATTTTTTTCATAAAAAATGGATGATGTATATTTTATTAAATTCTTTGCATGAAATATAGACGACGTATATAGTCCATTTAAGTTTTTGTATAAGAAATGGACAACTTATAGCCCATTAATGTTTTCCATAAAAATTTAAAAAATCAACCATGTATAGCCCATTATATTTTGTATCTATAGCCCATTTAATTTTTTTGCATGAAAAATAGACGATGTATAGTGTTTTTAGTTTTTTGCATATGAAATGAACGATTTATAGTTCATTAAATTTTTTCATAAAAATTTGAAAAATTGACGATGTATAGTCCATTAAATTTTTTTCATAAAAAATGTTTTTTCATAAAAAATAAGTTTAAGTTTTTGTATAAGAAATGGACAACTTATAGCCCATTAATGTTTTCCATAAAAATTTAAAAAATCAACCATGTATAGCCCATTATATTTTGTATCTATAGCCCATTTAATTTTTTTTGCATGAAAAGTAGACGATGTATAGTGTTTTTAGTTTTTTGCATATGAAATGAACGATTTATAGTTCATTAAATTTTTTCATAAAAATTTGAAAAATGACGATGTATAGTCCATTAAATTTTTTTCATAAAAAAATTTTTTTCATAAAAAATGGATGATGTATATTTTATTAAATTCTTTGCACGAAATATAGACGACGTGTATAGTACATTTAAGTTTTTGTATACGTAATGGACATTTTATAGCCCATTAATGTTTTTCATAAAAATTTAAAAAATCAACCATGTATAGCCCATTATATTTTGTATCTATAGCCCATCCATTTAAGTTTTTGTATAAGAAATGGACAACTTATAGCCCATTAATGTTTTCCATAAAAATTTAAAAAATCAACCATGTATAGCCCATTATATTTTGTATATATAGCCCATTTAATTTTTTTTGCATGAAAAATAGACGATGTATAGTGTTTTTAGTTTTTTGCATATGAAATGAACGATTTATAGTTCATTAAATTTTTTCATAAAAATTTGAAAAAATGACGATGTATAGTCCATTAAATTTTTTTTATAAAAAAATTTTTTTCATAAAAAATGGATGATGTATATTTTATTAAATTCTTTGCACGAAATATAGACGACGTGTATAGTACATTTAAGTTTTTGTATACGTAATGGACATTTTATAGCCCATTAATGTTTTTCATAAAAATTTAAAAAATCAACCATGTATAGCCCATTATATTTTGTATCTATAGCCCATTTAATTTTTATGCATGAAAAATAGACGATGTATAGTGTTTTTAGTTTTTTGCATATGAAATGAACGATTTATAGTTCACTAAATTTTTTCATAAAAATTTGAAAAATTGACGATGTATAGTCCATTAAATTTTTTCATAAAAAAATTTTTTTCATAAAAAATGGATGATGTATATTTTATTAAATTCTTTGCATGAAATATAGACGACGTATATAGTCCATTTAAGTTTTTGTATAAGAAATGGACAACTTATAGCCCATTAATGTTTTCCATAAAAATTTAAAAAATCAACCATGTATAGCCCATTATATTTTGTATCTATAGCCCATTTAATTTTTTTGCATGAAAAATAGACGATGTATAGTGTTTTTAGTTTTTTGCATATGAAATGAACGATTTATAGTTCATTAAATTTTTTCATAAAAATTTGAAAAATTGACGATGTATAGTCCATTAAATTTTTTTCATAAAAAATGTTTTTTCATAAAAAATAAGTTTAAGTTTTTGTATAAGAAATGGACAACTTATAGCCCATTAATGTTTTCCATAAAAATTTAAAAAATCAACCATGTATAGCCCATTATATTTTGTATCTATAGCCCATTTAATTTTTTTTGCATGAAAAGTAGACGATGTATAGTGTTTTTAGTTTTTTGCATATGAAATGAACGATTTATAGTTTATTAAATTTTTTCATAAAAATTTGAAAAATGACGATGTATAGTCCATTAAATTTTTTTCATAAAAAAATTTTTTTCATAAAAAATGGATGATGTATATTTTATTAAATTCTTTGCACGAAATATAGACGACGTGTATAGTACATTTAAGTTTTTGTATACGTAATGGACATTTTATAGCCCATTAATGTTTTTCATAAAAATTTAAAAAATCAACCATGTATAGCCCATTATATTTTGTATCTATAGCCCATCCATTTAAGTTTTTGTATAAGAAATGGACAACTTATAGCCCATTAATGTTTTCCATAAAAATTTAAAAAATCAACCATGTATAGCCCATTATATTTTGTATATATAGCCCATTTAATTTTTTTTGCATGAAAAATAGACGATGTATAGTGTTTTTAGTTTTTTGCATATGAAATGAACGATTTATAGTTCATTAAATTTTTTCATAAAAATTTGAAAAAATGACGATGTATAGTCCATTAAATTTTTTTTATAAAAAAATTTTTTTCATAAAAAATGGATGATGTATATTTTATTAAATTCTTTGCACGAAATATAGACGACGTGTATAGTACATTTAAGTTTTTGTATACGTAATGGACATTTAATAGCCCATTAATGTTTTTCATAAAAATTTAAAAAATCAACCATGTATAGCCCAGTATATTTTGTATCTATAGCCCATTTAATTTTTTTGCATGAAAAATAGATGATGTATAGTGTTTTTAGTTTTTTGCATATGAAATGAACGATTTATAGTTCATTAAATTTTTTCATAAAAATTTGAAAAATTGACGATGTATAGTCCATTAAATTTTTTTCATAAAAAATTTTTTTTCATAAAAAATGGATGATGTATATTTTATTAAATTCTTTGCACGAAATATAGACGACGTATATAGTCCATTTAAGTTTTTGTATAAGAAATGGACAACTTATAGCCCATTAATGTTTTCCATAAAAATTTAAAAAATCAACCATGTATAGCCCATTATATTTTGTATCTATAGCCCATTTAATTTTTATGCATGAAAAATAGACGATGTATAGTGTTTTTAGTTTTTTGCATATGAAATGAACGATTTATAGTTCATTAAATTTTTTCATAAAAATTTGAAAAAATGACGATGTATAGTCCATTAAATTTTTTTCATAAAAAATTTTTTTTCATAAAAAATGGATGATGTATATTTTATTAAATTCTTTGCAAGAAATATAGACGACGTATATAGTCCATTTAAGTTTTTGTATAAGAAATGGACAACTTATAGCCCATTAATGTTTTCCATAAAAATTTAAAAAATCAACCATGTATAGCCCATTATATTTTGTATCTATAGCCCATTTAATTTTTATGCATGAAAAATAGACGATGTATAGTGTTTTTAGTTTTTTGCATATGAAATGAACGATTTATAGTTCATAAAATTTTTTCATAAAAATTAGAAAAATTGACGATGTATAGTCCATTAAATTTTTTTCATAAAAATTTTTTTTTCATAAAAAATGGATGATGTATATTTTATTAAATTCTTTGCACGAAATATAGACGACGTATATAGTCCATTTAAGTTTTTGTATAAGAAATGGACAACTTATAGCCCATTAATGTTTTCCATAAAAATTTAAAAAATCAACCATGTATAGCCCATTATATTTTGTATCTATAGCCCATTTAATTTTTTTTGCATGAAAAATAGACGATGTATAGTGTTTTTAGTTTTTTGCATATGAAATGAACGATTTATAGTTCATTAAATTTTTTCATAAAAATTTGAAAAAATGACGATGTATATATAGTCCATTAAATTTTTTTCATAAAAAAATTTTTTTCATAAAAAATGGATGATGTATATTTTATTAAATTCTTTGCACGAAATATAGACGACGTGTATAGTACATTTAAGTTTTTGTATACGTAATGGACATTTTATAGCCCATTAATGTTTTTCATAAAAATTTAAAAAATCAACCATGTATAGCCCATTATATTTTGTATCTATAGCCCATTTAATTTTTATGCATGAAAAATAGACGATGTATAGTGTTTTTAGTTTTTTGCATATGAAATGAACGATTTATAGTTCACTAAATTTTTTCATAAAAATTTGAAAAATTGACGATGTATAGTCCATTAAATTTTTTCATAAAAAAATTTTTTTCATAAAAAATGGATGATGTATATTTTATTAAATTCTTTGCATGAAATATAGACGACGTATATAGTCCATTTAAGTTTTTGTATAAGAAATGGACAACTTATAGCCCATTAATGTTTTCCATAAAAATTTAAAAAATCAACCATGTATAGCCCATTATATTTTGTATCTATAGCCCATTTAATTTTTTTGCATGAAAAATAGACGATGTATAGTGTTTTTAGTTTTTTGCATATGAAATGAACGATTTATAGTTCATTAAATTTTTTCATAAAAATTTGAAAAATTGACGATGTATAGTCCATTAAATTTTTTTCATAAAAAATGTTTTTTCATAAAAAATAAGTTTAAGTTTTTGTATAAGAAATGGACAACTTATAGCCCATTAATGTTTTCCATAAAAATTTAAAAAATCAACCATGTATAGCCCATTATATTTTGTATCTATAGCCCATTTAATTTTTTTTGCATGAAAAGTAGACGATGTATAGTGTTTTTAGTTTTTTGCATATGAAATGAACGATTTATAGTTCATTAAATTTTTTCATAAAAATTTGAAAAATGACGATGTATAGTCCATTAAATTTTTTTCATAAAAAAATTTTTTTCATAAAAAATGGATGATGTATATTTTATTAAATTCTTTGCACGAAATATAGACGACGTGTATAGTACATTTAAGTTTTTGTATACGTAATGGACATTTTATAGCCCATTAATGTTTTTCATAAAAATTTAAAAAATCAACCATGTATAGCCCATTATATTTTGTATCTATAGCCCATCCATTTAAGTTTTTGTATAAGAAATGGACAACTTATAGCCCATTAATGTTTTCCATAAAAATTTAAAAAATCAACCATGTATAGCCCATTATATTTTGTATATATAGCCCATTTAATTTTTTTTGCATGAAAAATAGACGATGTATAGTGTTTTTAGTTTTTTGCATATGAAATGAACGATTTATAGTTCATTAAATTTTTTCATAAAAATTTGAAAAAATGACAATGTATAGTCCATTAAATTTTTTTTATAAAAAAATTTTTTTCATAAAAAATGGATGATGTATATTTTATTAAATTCTTTGCACGAAATATAGACGACGTGTATAGTACATTTAAGTTTTTGTATACGTAATGGACATTTTATAGCCCATTAATGTTTTTCATAAAAATTTAAAAAATCAACCATGTATAGCCCATTATATTTTGTATCTATAGCCCATTTAATTTTTATGCATGAAAAATAGACGATGTATAGTGTTTTTAGTTTTTTGCATATGAAATGAACGATTTATAGTTCACTAAATTTTTTCATAAAAATTTGAAAAATTGACGATGTATAGTCCATTAAATTTTTTCATAAAAAAATTTTTTTCATAAAAAATGGATGATGTATATTTTATTAAATTCTTTGCATGAAATATAGACGACGTATATAGTCCATTTAAGTTTTTGTATAAGAAATGGACAACTTATAGCCCATTAATGTTTTCCATAAAAATTTAAAAAATCAACCATGTATAGCCCATTATATTTTGTATCTATAGCCCATTTAATTTTTTTGCATGAAAAATAGACGATGTATAGTGTTTTTAGTTTTTTGCATATGAAATGAACGATTTATAGTTCATTAAATTTTTTCATAAAAATTTGAAAAATTGACGATGTATAGTCCATTAAATTTTTTTCATAAAAAATGTTTTTTCATAAAAAATAAGTTTAAGTTTTTGTATAAGAAATGGACAACTTATAGCCCATTAATGTTTTCCATAAAAATTTAAAAAATCAACCATGTATAGCCCATTATATTTTGTATCTATAGCCCATTTAATTTTTTTTGCATGAAAAGTAGACGATGTATAGTGTTTTTAGTTTTTTGCATATGAAATGAACGATTTATAGTTTATTAAATTTTTTCATAAAAATTTGAAAAATGACGATGTATAGTCCATTAAATTTTTTTCATAAAAAAATTTTTTTCATAAAAAATGGATGATGTATATTTTATTAAATTCTTTGCACGAAATATAGACGACGTGTATAGTACATTTAAGTTTTTGTATACGTAATGGACATTTTATAGCCCATTAATGTTTTTCATAAAAATTTAAAAAATCAACCATGTATAGCCCATTATATTTTGTATCTATAGCCCATCCATTTAAGTTTTTGTATAAGAAATGGACAACTTATAGCCCATTAATGTTTTCCATAAAAATTTAAAAAATCAACCATGTATAGCCCATTATATTTTGTATATATAGCCCATTTAATTTTTTTTGCATGAAAAATAGACGATGTATAGTGTTTTTAGTTTTTTGCATATGAAATGAACGATTTATAGTTCATTAAATTTTTTCATAAAAATTTGAAAAAATGACGATGTATAGTCCATTAAATTTTTTTTATAAAAAAATTTTTTTCATAAAAAATGGATGATGTATATTTTATTAAATTCTTTGCACGAAATATAGACGACGTGTATAGTACATTTAAGTTTTTGTATACGTAATGGACATTTAATAGCCCATTAATGTTTTTCATAAAAATTTAAAAAATCAACCATGTATAGCCCAGTATATTTTGTATCTATAGCCCATTTAATTTTTTTGCATGAAAAATAGATGATGTATAGTGTTTTTAGTTTTTTGCATATGAAATGAACGATTTATAGTTCATTAAATTTTTTCATAAAAATTTGAAAAATTGACGATGTATAGTCCATAAAAAATGGATGATGTATATTTTATTAAATTCTTTGCACGAAATATAGACGACGTGTATAGTCCATTTAAGTTTTTGTATACGAAATGGACAATTTGTAGCCCATTAATGTTTTTCATAAAAATTTAAAAAATCAACCATGTATAGCCCATTATATTTTGTATCTATAGCCCATTTAATTTTTTTGCATGAAAAATAGACGATGTATAGTGTTTTTAGTTTTTTGCATATGAAATAACCGATTTATAGTTCATTAAATTTTTTCATAAAAATTTGAAAAATTGACGATGTGTAGTCCATTAAATTTTTTTCATAAAAAATTTTTTTTCATAAAAAATTGATTATGTATATTTTATTAAATTCTTTGCACGAAATATAGACGACGTATATAGTCCATTTAAGTTTTTGTATAAGAAATGGACAACTTATAGCCCATTAATGTTTTCGATAAAAATTTAAAAAATCAACCATGTATAGCCCATTATATTTTGTATCTATAGCCCATTTAATTTTTATGCATGAAAAATAGACGATGTATAGTGTTTTTAGTTTTTTTGCATATGAAATGAACGATTTATAGTTCATTAAATTTTTTCATAAAAATTTGAAAAATTGACGATGTATAGTCCATTAAATTTTTTTCATAAAAAATTTTTTTTCATGAAAAATGGATGATGTATATTTTATTGAATTCTTTGCACGAAATATAGACGACGTATATAGTCCATTTAAGTTTTTGTATAAGAAATGGACAACTTATAGCCCATTAATGTTTTCCATAAAAAGTTAAAAAATCAACCAGTGTTTTTAGTTTTTTGCATATGAAATGAACGATTTATAGTTCATTAAATTTTTTCATAAAAATTTGAAAAATTGACGATGTATAATAGTCCATTAAATTTTTTTCATAAAAAATTTTTTTTCATGGAAAATGGATGATGTATATTTTATTAAATTCTTTGCACGAAATATAGACGACGTATATAGTCCATTTAAGTTTTTGTATAAGAAATGGACAACTTATAGCCCATTAATGTTTTCCATAAAAACTTAAAAAATCAACCATGTATAGCCAATTATATTTTGTATCTATAGCCCATTTAATTTTTATGCATGAAAAATAGACGATGTATAGTGTTTTTAGTTTTTTGCATATGAAATGAACGATTTATAGTTCATTAAATTTTTTCATAAAAATTTGAAAAATTGACGATGTATAGTCCATTAAATTTTTTTCATAAAAAATTTTTTTTCATAAAAAATGGATGATGTATATTTTATTAAATTCTTTGCACGAAATATAGACGACGTGTATAGTACATTTAAGTTTTTGTATACGTAATGGACATTTTATAGCCCATTAATGTTTTTCATAAAAATTTAAAAAATCAACCATGTATAGCCCATTATATTTTGTATCTATAGCCCATTTAATTTTTTTGCATGAAAAATAGACGATGTATAGTGTTTTTAGTTTTTTGCATATGAAATGAACGATTTATAGTTCATTAAATTTTTTCATAAAAATTTTAAAAATTGACGATGTCCATTAAATTTTTTTCATAAAAAATTTTTTTTCATAAAAAATGGATGATGTATATTTTATTAAATTCTTTGCACGAAATATAGACGACGTATATAGTCCATTTAAGTTTTTGTATAAGAAATGGACAACTTATAGCCCATTAATGTTTTCCATAAAAATTTAAAAAATCAACCATGTATAGCCCATTATATTTTGTATCTATAGCCCATTTAATTTTTATGCATGAAAAATAGACGATGTATAGTGTTTTTAGTTTTTTGCATATGAAATGAACGATTTATAGTTCATTAAATTTTTTCATAAAAATTTGAAAAATTGACGATGTATAGTCCATTAAATTTTTTTCATAAAAAATTTTTTTTCATGAAAAATGGATGATGTATATTTTATTGAATTCTTTGCACGAAATATAGACGACGTATATAGTCCATTCAAGTTTTTGTATAAGAAATGGACAACTTATAGCCCATTAATATTTTCCATAAAAACTTAAAAAATCAACCATGTATAGCCAATTATATTTTGTATCTATAGCCCATTTAATTTTTATGCATGAAAAATAGACGATGTATAGTGTTTTTAGTTTTTTGCATATGAAATGAACGATTTATAGTTCATTAAATTTTTTCATAAAAATTAGAAAACTTGACGATGTATAGTCCATTAAATTTTTTTCATAAAAAAATTTTTTTCATAAAAAATGGATGATGTATATTTTATTAAATTCTTTGCACGAAATATAGACGACGTGTATAGTCCATTTAAGTTTTTGTATACGAAATGGACAATTTGTAGCCCATTAATGTTTTCCATAAAAATTTAAAAAATCAACCATGTATAGCCCATTATATTTTGTATCTATAGCCCATTTAATTTTTATGCATGAAAAATAGACGATGTATAGTGTTTTTAGTTTTTGGCATATGAAATGAACGATTTATAGTTCATTAAATTTTTTCATAAAAATTTGAAAAATTGACGATGTATAGTCCTTTAAATTTTTTTCATAAAAAATTTTTTTTCATAACAAATGGATGATGTATATTTTATTAAATTCTTTGCACGAAATATAGACGACGTATATAGTCCATTTAAGTTTTTGTATAAGAAATGGACAACTTATAGCCCATTAATGTTTTCCATAAAAACTTAAAAAATCAACCATGTATAGCCAATTATATTTTGTATCTATAACCCATTTAATTTTTATGCATGAAAAAAACTTATAGCCCATTAATGTTTTCCATAAAAACTTAAAAAATCAACCATGTATAGCCAATTATATTTTGTATCTATAGCCCATTTAATTTTTATGCATGAAAAATAGACGATGTATAGTGTTTTTAGTTTTTTGCATATGAAATGAACGATTTATAGTTCATTAAATTTTTTCATAAAAATTTTAAAAATTGACGATGTATAGTCCATTAAATTTTTTTCATAAAAAAATTTTTTTCATAAAAAATGGATGATGTATATTTTATTAAATTCTTTGCACGAAATATAGACGACGTGTATAGTCCATTTAAGTTTTTGTATACGAAATGGACTATTTGTAGCCCATTAATATTTTTCATAAAAATTTAAAAAATCAACCATGTATAGCCCATTATATTTTCTATCTATAGCCCATTTAATTTTTTTGCATGAAAAATAGACGATGTATAGTGTTTTTAGTTTTTTGCATATGAAATGAACGATTTATAGTTCAATAAATTTTTTCATAAAAATTTGAAAAATTGACGATGTATAAGTCCATTAAATTTTTTTCATAAAAAATTTTTTTCATAAAAAATGGATGATGTATATTTTATTAAATTCTTTGCACGAAATATAGACGATGCACATTGGGTTGAAATTGCTAAAAACGTCTCTTAATTCAGGCGTTACAGATAACACTTATTTTTTCGTTTCGTAGTATTAAATGGATCATTAGTAGTTTAAAAAAATCAGATTTGAAAAAAAAAATTTTTAAACTCCAGGGATAATAGGATCAAAACTTATTAAAAATCTATTGAAAATATCTTCATTGGACTTTTCGCGACTGCATGTTCTCTGTATGATTTAAAATCTTTATTGCGAGCTTCCTGCGCTTCCTCCGATAACTGGCCAATAGGTAACAGTACATGAGTAATAATCTCCGAACCATGTATTAAAAATTTATGCAAAGTGGGAGCCATGTTATACCATGGGTATTTTTCAACAAAGTATTTTGCGTCGATAAAGTAAAATTTCTAAATTTTTCAACATTAATCTGATGACCACACGATACAGCAACTAAAATAGTATGCAACTTTTTGATCAGTTCAACGTCGATTTTTGTAATTTCCGCTGAAACCAAACTGCAGAGTGTTATTCTCAACTTTTCTTTGGATCATGCTAGCCATTGAATTGAACTCTTTACTCGTGACACCACATATATAACATTTTTGAGTTGATTTTGTTTCTGTTATAGAATTACATACCTTTCCATCGATCATTACTAACATAAGTTCATGTTTTACTTGGACGTTCCTTTCTCCTAAAAAAGCAGGTGAATTAACAAGTGATTTAATTTCTATATCTACTCTTTCTTTTTCAAGTTTTGCAACATCTGCTGTCTCTTTCTTAAACTCTATTTTTAGCGGCCTGCAAAATCTTGTTGAAGATGGACGAGGATTTTCCCAAATAATTTTATCATTGGCTACTAACTTTAAAGGGACGACAGATGTAATAAATACTGCAGAATCATCGGCATCAGAACCATGAAATGCCTGTTTGTAAGAACTGTGTCCTGAGCTGCCATCGAAGCCCCACTTTGTATACAATTTAATGTTACGTAATTCTTCATCAGCCAGATTGCCAACTTCTTTTTCCTTTAAAATTGTTAACCGCTCAACAGTATGGTTTAAAAGTCCTTGAAGACTTACTTCAGATGAAGTTTCACAAATTTTTATGCATTCACGTTTAGGATAGCACTTTTTTTTTGCATTTTGTATATCTGTATATGGCGGAAATTTTTCTGGAGCAACTCTTCGAATGATATTGTATTGATACCTTGACAATTTTGCATCTATTAATACAGCAAGAGCTTCTTCAGCAGTTAATTTTTTGGATTCTTCTTTCCCAAAACTTTCTCTATATTTCTTTGCTTTTGTTGGGGAAATTGTTATATCTTGAACAATTTTTGATGCATCAATTTGTCCAGAAGCTTTTAAGCCCATTTGGGTTGCATGAGCCAAAATAGCCATAGAATTTGATTCTCTTAAATTTTTTGTTTTTTTTGTTTCTGATATGAACGAAATTTCGGTATTAAGCCAACTTTCGTTATTTTTTAAAAAATCGTTCTCTTTTCTGCAACTTTTAAGCCATCGACTTTTAAAATCATTGCAAAAAATATAAAACCTGTTTCTAAAATGTTTCATATCTTAAGGATTGTACCTTTTAATTAATTCAGTCTGCAAAAACTTTATTTTATTATAAATTCTTATAGAGTTTGCGTTTTTCATTATATTATAAAGCTCTCTTCGGGAAATGTAAATACCAAAATTTTTTCCTAAAATAAGAAGTTTAAAGTAATGGTATTTTTTTTTTCTGTATCGAGTAACGAGTAGTGTTTGTTCACTTCACTTTTAGACAATAACACCACAGTTTAAAAAAAAAAACAGTCACAATTGAAACAAACAAAAAGAAAGTTAAAAAAACAATTATTCACATTTCCAACTATCTTAAAACTACTAAAAATTATACATATCCAACAGTTCAAACTTGAAGGACCATCTCCAATACTTATTAAAGGCTAGATATTTCAACATGTGCTTTTGCAAAGTCAAGCACCTGTTCGCTGTTGCTTCAAAAGAACATATTAGCTTATCCAATGACAAGTACATGTTAAAGTCCTATGCTATTTTACCAGTATTGGAGACGGACCTTCAGTTTGGAACTGCTGGGTAATAATATTACAAATAGGAATATTGATAATGAGAAAATTACCAAAAAAATAAACAATAACAAAACTACATACCAAACATATGTATGTACACACTTACATGCATACAGGAATTTTTCTTTGATGTTAAATTGAAAAACTACTTTTTTTCGTTCTTATCGCAAAAAACCCGCAAAATGTTTTTATATGATTTGTAAGTAGACATATCATAGAAAACTATAAAAAAAAATTTTTTACCCCAGCTTGCCCAAACCGAATTTGAATTTCTACTTAAAACTAAAAAATGATTGTTTTTTATACCAATTTTCCAAAAAAATATTAAAAATATTTCTACAACAAAAATATTTAACTGGGATACATATTTGAGTTTCCAAATACCTGAGATTGAAGGTTCCATTGTAAAAATATTACTTTTATGCTTTTAAAATATAAAAATTTTATTCAAAAAAAAATTTTTTTTTCAATTTTTACCACTGTTTTCAAAAACTTAAAAAATGTTCAACTTTAACAACGCACAACTCGAAAAGTAAATAACAAAGGAAAATGAAAAAGATAGTTCGTGATGCACAATTTTGTTTACTATAATCTGTAATTGATTACTTTTTAAAAATATTAATTTTCAATTAAGAGCCATTATTGGGAATTTCAACCCAACGTGCGACGTGTATAGTCCATTTAAGTTTTTGTATACGAAATGGACAATTTATAGCCCATTAATGTTTTTCATAAAAATTTAAAAAATCAACCATGTATAGCCCATTATATTTTGTATCTATAGCCCATTTAATTTTTTTGCATGAAAAATAGACGATGTATGGTGTTTGTAGTTTTTTGCATATGAAATGAACGATTTATAGGTCATTAAATTTTTTCATAAAAATTTGAAAAATTGACATGTATAGTCCATTAAATTTTTTTCATAAGAAATTTTTTTTCATAAAAAATGGATGATGTATATTTTATTAAATTCTTTGCACGAAATATAGACGACGTATATAGTCCATTTAAGTTTTTGTATAAGAAATGGACAATTTATAGCCCATTAATGTTTTTCATAAAAATTTAAAAAATCAACCATGTATAGCCCATTATATTTTGTATCTATAGCCCATTTAATTTCTATGCATGAAAAAAAACGATGTATAGTGTTTTTAGTTTTTTTGCATGTGAAATGAACGATTTATAGTTCATTAAATTTTTTCATAAGAATTTGAAAAATTGACGATGTATAGTCCATTAAATTTTTTTCATAAAAAAATTTTTTTCATAAAAAATGGATGATGTATATTTTATTAAATTCTTTGCACGAAATATAGACGACGTGTATAGTACATTTAAGTTTTTGTATACGAAATGGACAATTTATAGCCCATTAATGTTTTTCATAAAAATTTAAAAAATCAACCATGTATAGCCCATTATATTTTGTATCTATAGCCCATTTAATTTTTTTGCATGAAAAATAGACGATGTATAGTGTTTTTAGTTTTTTGCATATGAAATGAACGATTTATAGTTCATTAATTTTTTCATAAAAATTTGAAAAATTGACGATGTATAGTCCATTAAATTTTTTTCATAAAAATTTTTTTTTTCATAAAAAATGGATGATGTATATTTTATTAAATTCTTTGCACGAAATATAGACGACGTGTATAGTCCATTTAAGTTTTTGTATACGAAATGGACAATTTGTAGTTCATTAATGTTTTTCATAAAAATTTAAAAAATCAACCATGTATAGCCCATTATATTTTGTATCTATAGCCCATTTAATTTTTTTGCATGAAAAATAGACGATGTATAGTGTTTTTAGTTTTTTGCATATGAAATGAACGATTTATAGTTCAATAAATTTTTTCATAAAAATTTGAAAAATTGACGATGTATATATAGTCCATTAAATTTTTTTCATAAAAAATTTTTTTTCATAAAAAATGGATGATGTATATTTTATTAAATTCTTTGCACGAAATATAGACGACGTATATAGTCCATTTAAGTTTTTGTATACGAAATGGACAATTTGTAGCCCATTAATGTTTTTCATAAAAATTTAAAAAATCAACCATGTATAGCCCATTATATTTTGTATCTATAGCCCATTTAATTTTTTTGCATGAAAAAAAAACGATGTATAGTGTTTTTAGTTTTTTGCATGTGAAATGAACCATTTATAGTTCATTAAATTTTTTCATAAAAATTTGAAAAATTGACAATGTATAGTCCATTAAATTTTTTTCATAAAAATATTATTTTTCATAAAAAATGGATGATGTTTATTTTATTAACTTCTTTGCATTTCCATTTAAGTTTTTGTATAAGAAATGGACAACTTATAGCCCATTAATGTTTTCCATAAAAATTTAAAAAATCAACCATGTATAGCCCATTATATTTTGTATCTATAGCCCATTTAATTTTTTTGCATGGAAAATAGACGATGTATAGTGTTTTTAGTTTTTTGCATATGAAATGAACGATTTATAGTTCATTAAATTTTTTCATAAAAATTTGAAAAATAAATTAAATTAAATTAAATTTTTTTCATAAAAAATTTTTTTTCATAAAAAATGGATGATGTATATTTTATTAAATTCTTTGCACGAAATATAGACGACGTGTATAGTCTATTTAAGTTTTTGTATACGAAATGGACAATTTATAGCCCATTTATGTTTTTCATAAAAATTTAAAAAATCAACCATGTATAGCCCATTATATTTTGTATCTATAGCCCATTTAATTTTTTTGCATGAAAAATAGACGATGTATAGTGTTTTTAATTTTTTTTGCATATGAAATGAACGATTTATAGTTCATTAAATTTTTTCATAAAAATTTTAAAAATTGACGATGTATAGTCCATTAAATTTTTTTCATAAAAAATTTTTTTTCATAAAAAATGGATGATGTATATTTTATTAAATTCTTTGCACGAAATATAGACGACGTATATAGTCCATTTAAGTTTTTGTATAAGAAATGGACAACTTATAGCCCATTAATGTTTTCCATAAAAATTTAAAAAATCAACCATGTATAGCCCATTATATTTTGTATCTATAGCCCATTTAATTTTTATGCATGAAAAAAAACGATGTATAGTGTTTTTAGTTTTTTGCATGTGAAATGAACGATTTATAGTTCATTAAATTTTTTCATAAAAATTTGAAAAATTAAAAAAAAAAAAAAAAATTAAAAAAAAAAAAAAAAAAAAAAAAATTAAAAATTAAATTTTTTTCATAAAAAATTTTTTTTCATAAAAAATGGATGATGTATATTTTATTAAATTCTTTGCACGAAATATAGACGACGTATATAGTCCATTTAAGTTTTTGTATAAGAAATGGACAACTTATAGCCCATTAATGTTTTCCATAAAAATTTAAAAAATCAACCATGTATAGCCCATTATATTTTGTATCTATAGCCCATTTAATTTTTATGCATGAAAAAAAAACGATGTATAGTGTTTTTAGTTTTTTGCATGTGAAATGAACGATTTATAGTTCATTAAATTTTTTCATAAAAATTTGAAAAATTGACGATGTATAGTCCATTAAATTTTTTTCATAAAAAATGGATGATGTATATTTTATTAAATTCTTTGCACGAAATATAGACGACGTATATAGTCCATTTAAGTTTTTGTATAAGAAATGGACAACTTATAGCCCATTAATGTTTTCCATAAAAATTTAAAAAATCAACCATGTATAGCCCATTATATTTTGTATCTATAGCCCATTTAATTTTTTTGCATGAAAAGTAGACGATGTATAGTGTTTTTAGTTTTTTGCATGTGAAATGAACGATTTATAGTTCATTAAATTTTTTCATAAAAATTAGAAAAATTGACGATGTATAGTCCTTTAAATTTTTTTCATAAAAAATTTTTTTTCATAAAAAATGGATGATGTATATTTTATTAAATTCTTTGCACGAAATATAGACGACGTATATAGTCCATTTAAGTTTTTGTATAAGAAATGGACAACTTATAGCCCATTAATGTTTTCCATAAAAATTTAAAAAATCAATCATGTATAGCCCATTATATTTTGTATCTATAGCCCATTTAATTTTTTTGCATGAAAAAAACCATGTATAGTGTTTTTAGTTTTTTGCATGTGAAATGAACGATTTATAGTTCATTAAATTTTTTCATAAAAATTTGAAAAATTGACGATTTACATTAAATTTTTTTCATAAAAAAATTTTTTTCATAAAAAATGGATGATGTATATATTATTAAATTCTTTGCACGAAATATAGATGACGTGTATAGTCCATTTAAGTTTTTGTATACGAAATGGACAATTTATAGCCCATTAATGTTTTTCATAAAAATTTAAAAAATCAACCATGTATAGCCCATTATATTTTGTATCTATAGCCCATTTAATTTTTTTGCATGAAAAATAGACGATGTATGGTGTTTGTAGTTTTTTGCATATGAAATGAACGATTTATAGGTCATTAAATTTTTTCATAAAAATTTGAAAAATTGACATGTATAGTCCATTAAATTTTTTTCATAAGAAATTTTTTTTCATAAAAAATGGATGATGTATATTTTATTAAATTCTTTGCACGAAATATAGACGACGTATATAGTCCACTTAAGTTTTTGTATAAGAAATGGACAATTTATAGCCCATTAATGTTTTTCATAAAAATTTAAAAAATCAACCATGTATAGCCCATTATATTTTGTATCTATAGCCCATTTAATTTCTATGCATGAAAAAAAACGATGTATAGTGTTTTTAGTTTTTTTGCATGTGAAATGAACGATTTATAGTTCATTAATTTTTTCATAAAAATTTGAAAAATTGACGATGTATAGTCCATTAAATTTTTTTCATAAAAATTTTTTTTTTCATAAAAAATGGATGATGTATATTTTATTAAATTCTTTGCACGAAATATAGACGACGTGTATAGTCCATTTAAGTTTTTGTATACGAAATGGACAATTTGTAGTTCATTAATGTTTTTCATAAAAATTTAAAAAATCAACCATGTATAGCCCATTATATTTTGTATCTATAGCCCATTTAATTTTTTTGCATGAAAAATAGACGATGTATAGTGTTTTTAGTTTTTTTGCATATGAAATGAACGATTTATAGTTCAATAAATTTTTTCATAAAAATTTGAAAAATTGACGATGTATATATAGTCCATTAAATTTTTTTCATAAAAAATTTTTTTTCATAAAAAATGGATGATGTATATTTTATTAAATTCTTTGCACGAAATATAGACGACGTATATAGTCCATTTAAGTTTTTGTATACGAAATGGACAATTTGTAGCCCATTAATGTTTTTCATAAAAATTTAAAAAATCAACCATGTATAGCCCATTATATTTTGTATCTATAGCCCATTTAATTTTTTTGCATGAAAAAAAACGATGTATAGTGTTTTTAGTTTTTTGCATGTGAAATGAACCATTTATAGTTCATTAAATTTTTTCATAAAAATTTGAAAAATAAATTAAATTAAATTAAATTTTTTCATAAAAAATTTTTTTTCATAAAAAATGGATGATGTATATTTTATTAAATTCTTTGCACGAAATATAGACGACGTGTATAGTCCATTTAAGTTTTTGTATACGAAATGGACAATTTATAGCCCATTTATGTTTTTCATAAAAATTTAAAAAATCAACCATGTATAGCCCATTATATTTTGTATCTATAGCCCATTTAATTTTTTTGCATGAAAAATAGACGATGTATAGTGTTTTTAGTTTTTTGCATATGAAATGAACGATTTATAGTTCATTAAATTTTTTCATAAGAATTTGAAAAATAAATTAAATTAAATTAAATTTTTTTCATAAAAAATTTTTTTTCATAAAAAATGGATGATGTATATTTTATTAAATTCTTTGCACGAAATATAGACGACGTGTATAGTCCATTTAAGTTTTTGTATACGAAATGGACAATTTATAGCCCATTTATGTTTTTCATAAAAATTTAAAAAATCAACCATGTATAGCCCATTATATTTTGTATCTATAGCCCATTTAATTTTTTTGCATGAAAAATAGACGATGTATAGTGTTTTTAATTTTTTTTGCATATGAAATGAACGATTTATAGTTCATTAAATTTTTTCATAAAAATTTGAAAAATTGACGATGTATAGTCCATTAAATTTTTTTCATAAAAAATTTTTTTTCATAAAAAATGGATGATGTATATTTTATTAAATTCTTTGCACGAAATATAGACGACGTATATAGTCCATTTAAGGTTTTGTATAAGAAATGGACAACTTATAGCCCATTAATGTTTTCCATAAAAATTTAAAAAATCAACCATGTATAGCCCATTATATTTTGTATCTATAGCCCATTTAATTTTTATGCATGAAAAAAAACGATGTATAGTGTTTTTAGTTTTTTGCTTGTGAAATGAACGATTTATAGTTCATTAAATTTTTTCATAAAAATTTGAAAAATTGATGATCCATTAAATTTTTTTCATAAAAAATTTTTTTTCATAAAAAATGGATGATGTATATTTTATTAAATTCTTTGCACGAAATATAGACGACGTATATAGTCCATTTAAGTTTTTGTATAAGAAATGGACAATTTATAGCCCATTAATGTTTTCCATAAAAATTTAAAAAATCAACCATGTATAGCCCATTATATTTTGTATCTATAGCCCATTTAATTTTTATGCATGAAAAAAAAAACGATGTATAGTGTTTTTAGTTTTTTGCATGTGAAATGAACGATTTATAGTTCATTAAATTTTTTCATAAAAATTTGAAAAATTGACGATGTATCTATAGCCCATTTAATTTTTTTGCATGAAAAATAGACGATGTATAGTGTTTTTAGTTTTTTGCATATGAAATGAACGATTTATAGTTCATTAAATTTTTTCATAAAAATTTGAAAATTAAATTAAATTAAATTAAATTTTTTTCATAAAAAATTTTTTTTCATAAAAAAGGGATGATGTATATTTTATTAAATTCTTTGCACGAAATATAGACGACGTGTATAGTCCATTTAAGTTTTTGTATACGAAATGGACAATTTATAGCCCATTTATGTTTTTCATAAAAATTTAAAAAATCAACCATGTATAGCCCATTATATTTTGTATCTATAGCCCATTTAATTTTTTTGCATGAAAAATAGACGATGTATAGTGTTTTTAGTTTTTTGCATATGAAATGAACGATTTATAGTTCATTAAATTTTTTCATAAAAATTTGAAAAATTGACGATGTAGAGTCCATTAAATTTTTTTCATAAAAAATTTTTTTTCATAAAAAATGGATGATGTATATTTTATTAAATTCTTTGCACGAAATATAGACGACGTATATAGTCCATTTAAGTTTTTGTATACGAAATGGACAATTTATAGCCCATTAATGTTTTTCATAAAAATTTAAAAAATCAACCATGTATAGCCCATTATATTTTGTATCTATAGCCCATTTAATTTTTTTGAATGAAAAAAAACGATGTATAGTGTTTTTAGTTTTTTGCATGTGAAATGAACGATTTATAGTTCATTAAATTTTTTCATAAAAATTTGAAAAATTGACGATTTTTAGTCCATTAAATTTTTTTCATAAAAAATTTTTTTTCATAAAAAATGGATGATGTATATTTTATTAAATTCTTTGCACGAAATATAGACGACGTATATAGTCCATTTAAGTTTTTGTATAAGAAATGGACAACTTATAGCCCATTAATGTTTTCCATAAAAACCTAAAAAATCAACCATGTATAGCCAATTATATTTTGTATCTATAGCCCATTTAATTTTTTTGCATGAAAAATAGACGATGTATAGTGTTTTTAGTTTTTCGCATATGAAATGAACGATTTATAGTTCATTAAATTTTTTCATAAAAATTTGAAAAATTGACGATGTATAGTCCATTAAATTTTTTTCATAATAAATTTTTTTTCATAAAAAATGGATGATGTATATTTTATTAAATTCTTTGCACGAAATATAGACGACGTATATAGTCCATTTAAGTTTTTGTATACGAAATGGACAATTTGTTGCCCATTAATGTTTTTCATAAAAATTTAAAAAATCAACTAGGTATAGCCAATTATATTTTGTATCTATAGCCCATTTAATTTTTATGCATGAAAAATAGACGATGTATAGTGTTTTTAGTTTTTTGCATATGAAATGAACGATTTATAGTTCATTAAATTTTTTCATAAAAATTTTAAAAAATTACGTCCATTAAATTTTTTTTCATAAAAAATGGATGATGTATATTTTATTAAATTCTTTGCACGAAATATAGACGACGTGTATAGTCCATTTAAGTTTTTGTATACGAAATGGACAATTTATAGCCCATTAATGTTTTTCATAAAAATTTAAAAAATCAACCAGGTATAGCCCATTATATTTTGTATCTATAGCCCATTTAATTTTTTTGAATGAAAAAAAACGATGTATAGTGTTTTTAGTTTTTTGCATGTGAAATGAACGATTTATAGTTCATTAAATTTGTTCATAAAAATTTTAAAACTTGACGATGTATAGTCCATTAAATTTTTTTCATAAAAAAATTTTTTTCATAAAAAATGGATGATGTATATTTTATTAAATTCTTTGCACGAAATAAAGACGACGTGTATAGTCCATTTAAGTTTTTGTATACGAAATGGACAATTTGTAGCCCATTAATGTTTTCCATAAAAATTTAAAAAATCAACCATGTATAGCCCATTATATTTTGTATCTATAGCCCATTTAATTTTTATGCATGAAAAATAGACGATGTATAGTGTTTTTAGTTTTTTGCATATGAAATGAACGATTTATAGTTCATTAAATTTTTTCATAAAAATTTGAAAAATTGACGATGTCCATTAAATTTTTTTCATAAAAAATTTTTTTTCATAAAAAATTTATGATGTATTATTTATTAAATTCTTTGCACGAAATATGGACGACGTATATAGTCCATTTAAGTTTTTGTATAAGAAATGGACAACTTATAGCCCATTAATGTTTTCCATAAAAATTTAAAAAATCAACCATGTATAGCCCATTATATTTTGTATCTATAGCCCATTTAATTTGTATGCATGAAAAATAGACGATGTATAGTGTTTTTAGTTTTTTGCATATGAAATGAACGATTTATAATTCATTAAATTTTTTCATAAAAATTTGAAAAATTGACGATGTATAATAGTCCATTAAATTTTTTTCATAAAAAAATTTTTTTCATAAAAAATGGATGATGTATATTTTATTAAATTCTTTGCACGAAATATAGACGACGTATATAGTCCATTTAAGTTTTTGTATAAGAAATGGACAACTTATAGCCCATTAATGTTTTCCATAAAAATTTAAAAAATCAACCATGTATAGCCCATTATATTTTGTATCTATAGCCCATTTAACTTTTTTGCATGAAAAATAGACGATGTATAGTGTTTTTAGTTTTTTGCATATGAAATGAACGATTTATAGTTCATTAAATTTTTTCATAAAAATTTTAAAAAATTACGTCCATTAAATTTTTTTCATAAAAAATGGATGATGTATATTTTATTAAATTCTTTGCACGAAATATAGTCCATTTAAGTTTTTGTATACGAAATGGACAATTTATAGCCCATTAATGTTTTTCATAAAAATTTAAAAAATCAACCAGGTATAGCCCATTATATTTTGTATCTATAGCCCATTTAATTTTTTTGAATGAAAAAAAACGATGTATAGTGTTTTTAGTTTTTTGCATGTGAAATGAACGATTTATAGTTCATTAAATTTTTTCATCAAAATTTGAAAACTTGACGATGTTTAGTCCATTAAATTTTTTTCATAAAAAATGGATGATGAATATTTTATTAAATTCTTTGCACGAAATATAGACGACGTGTATAGTCCATTTAAGTTTTTGTATATGAAATGGACAATTTATAGCCCATTAATGTTTTTCATAAAAATTTAAAAAATCAACCAGGTATAGCCCATTATATTTTGTATCTATAGCCCATTTAATTTTTTTGCATGAAAAAAAACCATGTATAGTGTTTTTAGTTTTTTGCATGTGAAATGAACGATTTATAGTTCATTAAATTTTTTCATAAAAATTTGAACAATTGACGATGTATAATAGTCCATTAAATTTTTTTCATAAAAAAATTTTTTTCATAAAAAATGGATGATGTAAATTTTCTTAAATTCTTTGCACGAAATATAGACGACGTATATAGTCCATTTAAGTTTTTGTATAAGAAATGGACAACTTATAGCCCATTAATGTTTTCCATAAAAATTTAAAAAATCAACCATGTATAGCCCATTATATTTTGTATCTATAGCCCATTTAATTTTTTTGCATGAAAAATAGACGATGTATAGTGTTTTTAGTTTTTTGCATATGAAATGAACGATTTATAGTTCATTAAATTTTTTCATAAAAATTTGAAAAAATTACGATGTATATTGTATAAGAAATGGACAATTTATAGCCCATTAATGTTTTTCATAAAAATTTAAAAAATCAACCAGGTATAGCCCATTATATTTTGTATCTATAGCCCATTTAATTTTTTTGAATGAAAAAAAACGATGTATAGTGTTTTTAGTTTTTTGCATGTGAAATGAACGATTTATAGTTCATTAAATTTTTTCATAAAAATTTGAAAAATTGACGATGTATAGTCCATTAAATTTTTTTCATAAAAAAATTTTTTTCATAAAAAATGGATGATGTATATTTTATTAAATTCTTTGCACGAAATATAGACGACGTGTATATTCCATTTAAGTTTTTGTATACGAAATGGACAATTTATAGCCCATTAATGTTTTTCATAAAAATTTAAAAAATCAGCCATGTATAGCCCATTATATTTTGTATCTATAGCCCATTTAATTTTTTTGCATGAAAAATAGACGATGTATAGTGTTTTTAGTTTTTTGCATATGAAATGAACGATTTATAGTTCATTAAATTTTTTCATAAAAATTTGAAAAATTGACGATCATAGTCCATTAAATTTTTTTCATAAAAATTTTTTTTTCATAAAAAATGGATGATGTATATTTTATTAAATTCTTTGCACGAAATATAGACGATGTATATGGTCCATTTAAGTTTTTGTATAAGAAATGGACAACTTATAGCCCATTAATGTTTTCCATAAAAATTTAAAAAATCAACCATGTATAGCCCATTATTATATTTTGTATCTATAGCCCATTTAATTTTTATGCATGAAAAATAGACGATGTATAGTGTTTTTAGTTTTTTGCATATGAAATGAACGATTTATAGTTCATTAAATTTTTTCATAAAAATTTGAAAAATTTTTCATAAAAAATTTTTTTTCATAAAAAATGGATGATGTATATTTTATTAAATTCTTTGCACGAAATATAGACGACGTGTATAGTCCATTTAAGTTTTTGTATACGAAATGGACAATTTGTAGCCCATTAATGTTTTTCATAAAAATTTAAAAAATCAACCATGTATAGCCCATTATATTTTGTATCTATAGCCCATTTAATTTTTTTGCATGAAAAATAGACGATGTATAGTGTTTTTAGTTTTTTGCATATGAAATGATAGTCCATTAATTTTTTTTCATAAAAAATTTTTTTTCATAAAAAATGGATGATGTATATTTTATTAAATTCTTTGCACGAAATATAGACGACGTATATAGTCCATTTAAGTTTTTGTATAAGAAATGGACAACTTATAGCCCATTAATGTTTTCCATAAAAATTTAAAAAATCAACCAGGTATAGCCCATTATATTTTGTATCTATAGCCCCATTTAACTTTTTTGCATGAAAAATAGACGATGTATAGTGTTTTTAGTTTTTTGCATATGAAATGAACGATTTATAGTTCATTAAATTTTTTCATAAAAATTTTAAAAAATTACGTCCATTAAATTTTTTTTCATAAAAAATGGATGATGTATATTTTATTAAATTCTTTGCACGAAATATAGACGACGTGTATAGTCCATTTAAGTTTTTGTATAAGAAATGGACAATTTATAGCCCATTAATGTTTTTCATAAAAATTTAAAAAATCAACCAGGTATAGCCCATTATATTTTGTATCTATAGCCCATTTAATTTTTTTGAATGAAAAAAAACGATGTATAGTGTTTTTAGTTTTTTGCATGTGAAATGAACGATTTATAGTTCATTAAATTTTTTCATAAAAATTTGAAAAATTGACGATGTATATTAATGTTTTTCATAAAAATTTAAAAAATCAGCCATGTATAGCCCATTATATTTTGTATCTATAGCCCATTTAATTTTTTTGCATGAAAAATAGACGATGTATAGTGTTTTTAGTTTTTTGCATATGAAATGAACGATTTATAGTTCATTAAATTTTTTCATAAAAATTTGAAAAATTGACGATCATAGTCCATTAAATTTTTTTCATAAAATTTTTTTTTTCATAAAAAATGGATGATGTATATTTTATTAAATTCTTTGCACGAAATATAGACGATGTATATGGTCCATTTAAGTTTTTGTATAAGAAATGGACAACTTATAGCCCATTAATGTTTTCCATAAAAATTTAAAAAATCAACCATGTATAGCCCATTATATTTTGTATCTATAGCCCATTTAATTTTTATGCATGAAAAATAGACGATGTATAGTGTTTTTAGTTTTTTGCATATGAAATGAACGATTTATAGTTCATTAAATTTTTTCATAAAAATTTGAAAAATTTTTCATAAAAAATTTTTTTTCATAAAAATTAGATGATATATACTTTATTAAATTCTTTGCACGAAATATCGACGACGTATATAGTCCATTTAAGTTTTTGTATACGAAATGGACAATTTATAGCCCATTAATGTTTTTCATAAAAATGTAAAAAATCAACCATGTATAGCCCATTATATTTTGTATCTATAGCCCATTTAATTTTTATGCATGAAAAATAGACGATGTATAGTGTTTTTAGTTTTTTGCATATGAAATGAACGGTTTATAGTTCATTAAATGTTTTCATAAAAATTTGAAAAATTGACGTCCATTAAATTTTTTTCATAAAAAATTTTTTTTCATAAAAAATGGATGATGTATATTTTATTAAATTCTTTGCATGAAATATAGATGACGTATATAGTCCATTTAAGTTTTTGTATACGAAATGGACAATTTATAGCCCATTAATGTTTTTCATAAAATTTTTTTCATAAAAAATGTTTTTTCTTAAAAAATGGATGATGTATATTTTATTAAATTCTTTGCACGAAATATAGACGACGTATATAGTCCATTTAAGTTTTTGTATACGAAATGGAAAATTTATAGCCCATTAATGTTTTTCATAAAAATTTAAAAACTCAACCATGTATAGCCCATTATATTTTGTATCTATAGCCCATTTAATTTTGTTGCATGAAAAATAGACGATGTATAGTGTTTTTAGTTTTTTGCATATGAAATGAACGATTTATAGTTCATTAAATTTTTTCAAAAAAATTTGAAAAATTGACGATGTATATATGTATAGTCCATTAAATTTTTTTCATAAAAAATGGATGATGTATATTTTATTAAATTCTTTGCACGAAATATAGACGACGTATATAGTCCATTTAAGTTTTTGTATACGAAATGGACAATTTATAGCCCATTAATGTTTTTCATAAAATTTTTTCCATAAAAAATTTTTTTTTTAAAAATGGATGATGTATATTTTATTAAATTCTTTGCACGAAATATAGACGACGTATATAGTCCATTTAAGTTTTTGTATACGAAATGGAAAATTTATAGCCCATTAATGTTTTTCATAAAAATTTAAAAAATCAACCATGTATTTTTTCATAAAAATTTTAAAAATTGTTGATGTATAGTCCATTAAATTTTTTTCATAAAAAATTTTTTTTCATAAAAAATGGATGATGCATATATCATTAAAGCTGGAGGTCCATACCACCCGTTCTTTGCATATGCGTTGTATGCGTTTCTGTACGTTCTCTCCGATCTTAAATTCAAGTTACATGCAATACGTCTTATGCGCAGGTAGTTTTGTTGTGATCATCTGTAGTGTAAATATTTTTATCAAATAAAATCAATTTTGGGGAAAATGGAAAGTGAAATTATGACTTTAATAGAATTTGTGGAATTAATTGATTTAATGCACATAATATTTTGAAATAAAAATAATACATAGTATTTTTAACAGATGAAATAAGATTCTTTTCCATTGCACTTTCTTAAAAAATAATAAACACAATTGACCTGACAGTCAGTACATATGTAAAATTAATTAATAAGTTAATGCAAATATAGTTCATGAAAGAAATATGTTAAAAATTTATATTAATGTATTTAAGTCTTGCATATATGTACATATGTATGTAGTTGTAAACTTTATTACGAAAGCAGTTTATTTTTTAAAAACTGTTTTAATGCAAAAAAAGAGAAAATTCAAATTCACCACACTAACATTTGGCTCTCAAAATAAGTCACCTTTTCTCATGATGCATGCGACGTATACAAAAGTAGAAAGTAGATCTACTTTATCCGTCCTATGCGTCTATACGTTCTTTGCGTTTTGTTCTGTAACTTGCCACATACAAATACTAGGATTCTACTTTTTTGACATATGCATAAAACGCAGCTACGCATTGAACGGATGGTATGGACCTTCAGCTTTAATTCTTTGCACGAACTGTAGACGATATATAGTCCATTTAAGTTTTTGTATACGAAATGGACAATTTATAGCCCATTAATGTTTTTCATGAAAATTTAAAAAATCAACCATGTATAATAGCCCATTATATTTTGTATCTATAGCCCATTTAATTTTTTTGCATGAAAAATAGACGATGTATAGTGTTTTTAGTTTTTTGCATATGAAATGAACGATTTATAGTTCATTAAATTTTTTCAAAAAAATTTGAAAAATTGACGATGTATATATAGTCCATTAAATTTTTTTCATAAAAAATTTTTTTTCATAAAAAATGGATGATGTATATTTTATTAAATTCTTTGCACGAAATATAGACGACGTATATAGTCCATTTAAGTTTTTGTATACGAAATGGACAATTTATAGCCCATTAATGTTTTTCATAAAAATTTAAAAAATCAACCATGTATTTTTTCATAAAAATTTTAAAAATTGTTGATGTATAGTCCATTAAATATTTTTCATAAAAAATGGATGATGTATATATCATTAAATTTCTTGCACGTAATATAGACGACGTATATAGTCCATTTAAGTTTTTGTATACGAAATGGACAATTTATAGCCCATTAATGTTTTTCATAAAAATTTAAAAAATCAGCCATGTATAGCCCATTATATTTTGTATCTATAGCCCATTTAATTTTTTTGCATGAAAAATAGACGATGTATAGTGTTTTTAGTTTTTTGCATATGAAATGAACGATTTATAGTTCATTAAATTATTTCATAAAAATTTAAAAAATTCAGTGAAGTGAGACTTTAACCCGCGCATGAAGGCTTCCGTAAGGGTACGATATATGTAATTCAATACGAACAATATAAACTATAGTAATGGCATATTTTTCGTTTTTGGTTTTTTTGGTTTTAAGCGTTTGTTTTTAGTTTGGGGGTTTTTTGAATTTATTGGCGCTTTCTTGGTTTTTGGCACTTTTTTTCACGTTTTGGCGATTTTTTTTTGTTTTTTGAAGTTTTTTTAATTTTGGCAATTTTTATTATTTTGGCGTTTTTTTATTTTGGCGATGTTTTTATTTTGGCGATTTTTTTTAATTTTGGCGTTTTTTTTATATAGATGATTTTTTTTGGTTTTGGCGATTTTTTTTAGTTTTGGAACTTTTTTTCTGTTTTGAGGATTTTTTTCGGTTTTTGACGTTTTTTTTAAATTTTGTCGATTTTGATCGTTTTGGAGATTTTTTTTTTAAATTTGGCGATTTTTTTCATTTTGGCGATTTTTTTTCATTTTGGCGATTTTTTTCCCATAAACAATTATTTTGGTTTTGGCGCATTTTAGCGTTTTGGCGATTTTTTCGGTTTTTGGCGTTTTTTTCATATTGGCGATTTTTTGTCATTTAAACGATTTTTTCGAATTTGGCGATTTATTTTAGTGCTAGATTTTAATTTAATTTTAATTTTTTTTTCTTTTTTTTTAATTTTGTCGATTTTTTTCGATTTGGCGATTTTTTTTAAATTTTTGGCGATTTTTTCAGGTTTTGGCGATTTTTTTCGGTTTGGCGATTTTATAATTTTAGGATTTTTTAGTTTTACCGTTTTTGAAAATTTCAAGAGCTTACCTCTTACCGTCTCCAAGATACAGCAATTTGTCAAAATTACATAGTCAAAATTTTATTAACTAATGGACCACCCTTTAATTTAAATTTTTTAATATTTTTATGTTTATTGTTGTAGTCTATATAAAAATACACTAATTTTACAAATTTCAAGTGTCAATATACTTATGTACATACAATTGTATGTATATTACATGAGATTTTAAAATTTTTCGTCGCTCGTTTTGGAGCACCCTTTAATTTCTAATTCTCATGTATTTGTTGTTTTAGTGGCCAAGGATCTACATACTCTGTCCAAATTTCAGGTCCGTAGCTCTTAGGGTTCCTGAGAAAATACCGTGTGACGGACAGACGGACAGCGTAGCGAAAACAATAGCGTTCCTTTTTTCACCTTTGGTGTACGGAACCCTAAAAAGAAAAAAAAATTTATAAAAAAGTATAAAAAAAGTATATTCAAGAAATCCCATCTGGCGTGTTGAGTAATAGAGCCCTTGTGTCCCTCTTTTTTAAGCGGATGTGTCCAGTAAAGTTAAAAATATTACGAGCAAGCGGATTAGGATGTGACTCGAGTTTTGTTAAATATTTGCCTGCGTATTTTGCAATTTCTTCAATCACTAGTGGCATATTTAAATCACGATGTATATTAGAATTTTTGATGTACCATGGAGCCGATGTTATTAACCGTAAAATTTTGTTTTGCCTTCGTTGGATTCTCTCTACATTGGAAGCTGAAGCAGTGCCCTATAACTGGATACCGTAACACCATATTGGCTTTAAAAGCGACTTGTATAATAAAAGTTTACAGTCCAGGCTAAGTGTTGAATTTCTGCCAATCAACCAGTGTATTTGAGATAACTTAAGTTTCATCTATATACCAAGGTATTTCACTTGGGAATGTTGAGGAATATTTTTATTATTGATTCGAATTGGGGAACAAGTATCTCTTCTTAGGGTAAACGTTATATGGACACACTTTTGTTCATTTACCTTAATTCTCCATAAGTTCAACCACATTTCCAATTGTGTAATATGTTCTTGTAAATATCGGGAAGCCTCGTGAGGGTTTTCATGAATACTAAGGCAGGCTGCATCATCGGCAAACCTAGATGTATGGATATTGCTGCTCAAAGGCATATCACAAGTATAGATCAAATACAAAACTGGCCCCAGTATGCTCCCCTGTGGCACACCGGATGATATAGATTCGGGCACACTCATGAATTCTCCTTCCACAACCGTGAACTTCCGGGTAGTAATGTAACTTTCTAATAAATTCACTAAATTTATTGGTAGATATGATTTTAATTTCAGAATTAGACCTTCATGCCACACTTTATCAAATGCCTGAGAAACGTCAATAAACAGGGCAGAACAATACTTCTTTTCCTCAAATGTTTTTCTTATAAATTGAACCAATCTATGAGTTTGTTCAATGGTGCTATGCTGACTTCTTAAACCAAATTGATGGTCTGGGATGCACCCACTATCAGTTAAAGTTGGGGACAATTTTGTCATCAGCAGCTTTTCGAAGAGTTTTGACATAGTTGACAGCAAATTTATTGGCCTATATGACTCAGTTTTAGTAAGATCTTTGCCCGGCTTTGGAACCATTTTGATTTTTGCAAGCTTCCAGAGTTGTGGATAATACTCCAGTCGTAATATGGCATTAGAAATAAACAGCAAGATTCTTATTGCAATATGCGGCAAGTTCATCAGCATCTTGTTACTAATTCCATCAATACCTGGAGCTTTCTTTGGCTTGAGTTCAGCAATTACTTTATGTACATCACGCATCTTAAACTTTAAGGCTCGAGGGGGTAGAGCAACTACACTCGGCAAATCAGCAACACCAGTACATGTATTTGGGGTAAATACGGATTTTAAATGCTCAGCAAATATTTTACATTTTTCCGTATCGCTTCTTGCCCAATCTCCGGTAGATGTGCGCAGGGGTGGCTTAAACTCAACGGGTGTTTTAAGCTTTCTAGCAGCGTGCCCCAAAGAGTATTTAGATGTAGGTGTGACATCAAGACCTTCCAAATAATTTTTAAGAGATCTGAGTTTATGTTGGGGTGATCTGTGCTGTTGCCATTCCCTTCTAGCTCTTCTTTTTTCACACACGAGATGTTCAATATCCCTGGAATAAATTTTATTAAACCCAGACTGCGGATGGGAGGTAGTGGCATGTTCAGCAGCCTGTTTAATAATTTCGTTAAGATTGGCAATGTTAGTTTCAATGTCATTGGGTGTTCTTAAAGCAATATTTTCCGTGCAATGACTACTAAGATATTTTTTGAATCCCAGCCAATTAACACGATTGGTCATCTTCATATATGGGTGAGGTAAGTCACTTCTTAGTGGGTTACAAATTGTAACGATAGTGGGGGAGTGATCGGAGGAGAGATCTAGAGAAGTTGCAACACTAATTAAATCCCTAGAAATATTTTTCATTACGCCAAAATCAATAACATCTGGAATTTTTCGTACGTCAGTAGGACAATAAGTAGGCTCCCCACTCGAAATAACATCTAAGCCCATTTTTGAAATTGTATTAAACAAAGCTCGACCTCTAGGTGTTAAAAGGCGCGACCCCCAGTACGTATGCTTTGCATTGTAGTCTCCAGCAGCGACGAAACAGGATCCAAGCGATTTGTAGAACTTCTCATACTGATCTTCGGTAACTGAAAATCTGGGAGGTGAGTAAATTGATGATATTACGAAATTAGAACAAAAATTGTCTACAAAAATATTCGTAGCTTGCATATATTCTTCACTAACGTTGTCAAGGATATAGTGCTTGAGTCTTGACTTAATTAGAATTGCTGATCCACCGCATGCTCTCCCTGTAGGATCCTTTGTATCATACATAGTGTAGCCATTTATTTTGAAAAAGCTTCTCGAAGTCAAATGTGTCTCAGAGACCAACATTATATTAATATTTTTTTCCATAAGGAAGTGCTCAAGTTCATTTTTATGTTGGCGAATGCCGTTTGCGTTCCAGAAACATATTTTTAACGTGTTGAAGGCTTGTTAATTAATGCTTGAAGCAGAGTATTCTGCATTCTCAGCATTTCTTGCATCATGTTAGTCATATTTGTTGTAAAGTTGTTAATAGTTTGCACCAAATTGTCAATAGTAGCTTCAAGGCGACTAAAGTTAAAGCTTGAGTTTGCATTCGTTGAATTATTTGGAGGTGGAACATTTTGTGGGGGAATATAATTTGTTTTAGCAGCATCGGCATACGATACACGGGAAGTAACTGGTTGGCTGAGTTGCACAAAAGTGGCGGAGTAAGCGTTTGCTGATTGAGATGGAGCTAATTTGGGTTTTTGCATAGTCTGTTTGACAAAAGAGTACACAGGACAACCTCTGTAGTTAGCGGTGTGATTACCTCCACAATTAATGCATTTTTTATCACTTTGATCTCTTGGCTTATTGCAACTAGCAGTGCCGTGTAATTCGCCGCACACAACACTAACAGTGGGTAATTTACAGTATGTTTTTGTGTGGCCATATTCTTGGCAATTATGGCACTGTACGGGACCTGATCGCTTATGTGGCTCTTCAAATGTGATTTTTCGGTATAAGAGGTATTTTAGGCTATAAATTGGGTGTGTCTCGCTTTTTTTCAGCTGTATATCATTCGGCTCCAATTCAACACGAAATAGAGGCTGGAGGATCTTCTCCCTATTGATTATGTTGCTAACATTTTTTACCTTAAATCCTTGTATCATGAGTGCATCTTTTACTTCTTCGGGATTAACATAAGAGTCAATACCCTTCAATACGATCTGCATACCTTTTTCACTCTTAAGCTGGTACGTATAAAAACTTGTTTTATTTTTTTCAAATTCAGTCACTATTTTGCGGAAATTTTTTTCTTCGTATATTTGAATTTTAGTTTCGTCAATATTACCACGCTTTATTGGAATAACATGAAATGCGTTTTCACCAATGGCCGAGACTAATTTTTTAATTAGGGCGTTAGAATTTTTCTCTCTCAAATATATAGGTGGTGGCTTAAAAGACTTTTGCGATGATGCAGCGGGCTTGTCGTCGGTGACTTGCAATAATGAAAAACGATTTTGACGATTGGTAGATGAAGCGCTATTATCCCTAGACCTCTTTGGAGCAGATGAAATTTTTGAAGAATTCGGGCTTCGCCCACGCTTTACCACTGTTATGTATCTGTCCATTCCGACTTGTACCTTGGCTTTGGAGCTACTTTTATCTGTAGTGATAACTTTATTAAGTGATGAACACGAGCCTGAAGGAGATGATATTACTGACTTATACGAAGAAGTACTAGGCAACTGTAATGTTAATGAATCACTATTTGGCATTGGACAAAGCGAAGTTAATCGCTGGCGAAAAATTGAATTTGTCGTTACTTTCATTAGATTTATTATTTGTATTATTTTCATTGAGAGCTTCAGAACTCACAGTAAAATAGGCATTTCTGCCGTTAGAACTCACTTCATAATTTTTTGTATTTGAGGTACTCATATAAAGTATTTCTCAAGGGCACTTTTTGTGTTTTTTTGCTTACGATTTTTTTTTTTGTTTTTGTAATTTAAGATTGTTTATTTGTTTTTGAGTTACTCGTATAGAGTATTCCTCAATGTCACTGTGTGTGTTTTTTTTTGTTTTCGGTTTTTTTTTGTTTTTGTTATTTCCACTATGTAAAAATATTATCAAAGCAATAAAGCTTATTTATTAAAGTCAGTATGTACCTATTACGAATAATATGCACTACGAATTTTTTTTTGTATAATTTTTTGTTTGTTTAATAAGAATGTAAGAAAAATTCCGCTAATCGACTATTCACTATGAAGGTGCAACGAGAACTGATGATTGTTAACATATGAATGTATAAATAAATATATAAATCCACATATGAAGAGCTTCTTTCCATACATGAATTCCTACATATTCATATATATATTTATACATTCAATTGTTAACATATGAATGTATAAATGTATATATGAATATGTAGGAATTCATGTATGGAAAGAAGCTCTTCATGTGTGGATTTATATATTGAAATAAGATGTAATATATGGAGCCTATAAGTATATCAGAATATGCATACGTTATATCTTATATAAAATTGTTTTGCAATCAAAAAAGCTTGTATTTTTTTAAGTCTTTTATCACTGGTGAATTGAAAATATATTAGAAAATACATACAGTATTCAAAGTTTATATGTATATGTACGTATTGCCTCAATGCTCAAAATGCTTTATACGAGTACATTATGGCAATGTTTAGTAAATCAAATAATCAAAAGGATGATTCAGTTATTAATTTGGTAGAAAACAACATAATCCTCTAGATATTTTTAAAGAAACAAAGTTCATATCACTGGAAACAATTTTATTGAAAACTAGTGTTAGTATAAAAAAGGATTATATATTGTTTTCTAATTGCATTAGTTTTACATCTGATTTCCTCAACTAAATTTTATGTTTTATGTTTTTTAAATAATAATAAATGGTGAATCATTTCCCTTAAAATGATTTACAACATGTCTTTTAGTTAGTTTTTAATTATTTTTACCAAACAAATATTTCATTAAGTACAACCTTTGTTTTCAAACTTAAAAAAAAAGTAATTTTAGTAATTTAATTTATTGCACACTAGTGCGCTTTTTTTAATCAAGAGAGTATGAATATGAACTTTGCATATCGTAAAGATAATATTTACACATTCATGTATGAAAATGTATGAATATATATTATCATATGTGTTCATATACCCTCATTTTTCAGATGCGAACCATACATGGGATATCATATATGCTCCATACATATATTTTTAGCTGGGATGTCAAGTTTATAAGGGAAAGAAACAATTTTTTTTTTGAATTTTCCTACCCTGGAAATATTCTTTTTGATTTTTCTTATTTTCAAGAACAAATTTGTTCTTATTCTGATACATCAGTACAGGTCCAAAGTATCTAGCTTACACTTAAAAAAATAATTAACTAAAACTCAGGAAAATTTTCTAAATTTGAATAAAAAAAAGTTGTCGTATGGCGCCAAAGCTGTTTTTTACCTGAAACCAGTAAAATATTTACTAAATTTCTAGTTCATAAATGAACTAGTTTATAGTAATTATATTTTCATATTTTAGTAAAATGTTCCTTAAATTAATTAAAATTTTCCCATAAAATTAGGAGCTTTGCAAAAAAAAATTTTTGTCTTTGATCTCAAATGTAGTAAATTTTCCAATTTTTTTTGTCTTTAATTCTGGTACTTATTTTTATTTTTAATTAAATTCTATACCACATGGTATGTTTTTTTATATTTTCATGTTATATTCTTAATTATAATTCACCATACATACATATAAATTCCTTGAGAGGAGACAAGTATTGAACCAACAATCTTCTGATTGATATTCAAGCACTCTAACCAATTGCCTAACAAGGCAGCCTGAATAAGCATTGAAATTATTGAGTTTTAAAATTTTATTTTATTTACGAAAAAATAAATTTCAAGTTCAAATATTCCTCGAATATATGAAAAATTTACTTAGATTTTTTGCTAAATGCAAATCAATAATAAAATCCATAATTCAAAGAAAAAATACTTAAAACTGGGAAATATTTTCCTAAAACTTAGTATACCTTTTTACATCTTTTAAGTAAGTCAAATTTCATGAACTAATCTGGACTAATTCATTTCCTAAAGTTTATTTTTTGATTTAAGACGAAATTGACTAGTCTTTAATATAAAATTTCCTTCAGTTTATAACCATTTTCTTACTTTTAGTAAATATTTCTTTTAAGTCAGTAAACATTTCCTGAAATTTGAGAAATTTATTGTGTATTTTTATGAACTATTTTTGAGGATATGAACTTTTTATTTTTTACTCATATTAAGTAATTTTTACTAGAATTTTGTAAAAATTTACTTAAACTTAGAAAAAATTACTTAAACTTAGAATTTTTTTAACTTGAATTTAGGAAAAAAAATTTCTTAATAATAGAACATGTCTTTTTTTGAGTGTAGGGTCTCAGAATATATATACCTTATGGGTTCGCATATTTATATTGAGAAAATTCCATTCCGTGAGGAATCAATAAATATATGTACATACTTATCATTTTTGGTGAGGGATATAAAAATTCAGGGATATAAGCTTTAACAACGCACTGAAGTTATTAACACTTACTACAAAATTGTAAAAATTTCGTGGGCACAGTTCACAAAGTTAAACATTTTTTTGACTGTTGTAAAGAACTTTTCTGACCACCAATTGTGAAGCAATTTTAGCTATTGATGTGATGTAAAGAACACGTCACTCAAAAATAAATGAGAATAAAGCTGTTGCAGCCCGTAGAGTAAATTGGTATTAGTGCTTTTAAAATTCAGTTAACACATTAACTCGGTAGCACAATTGGCTTCCTAGATCTTGTGATATAGCACCTTAATTAAGAATTGTTACCTTGGAACTGTGTTAAAAATAACGCCCAAAATCTATTCAAGACCACAAAGGTTGAATTTGTGAAGTTATTGAGGACATAATGCCACAAGTATGCGAATTGGTGAAGGAAAATTGTATGAATAGCATATAGTCCTGCAAGCGTAGCCATGTAGGCCCTTTGGCTTATATTGTTTTCTATAGTAAATGACATATGCTCCACTTTACAATTAAATAAATATTTGATGATTTCGTTTAAAAATCATTTTTTTTAACATATCAAAATTAAAACTCTTGTGGGCAGAGCATTTAATTTCAAATGCGTTAAGTAAAAAGCTGTTATTATTACATTACAAACAAACGTTTTAATTTTATATTTTTTTTGTATACTAACAACAAATGATTTAATTCATGTAATTATAATTGTACATTTAAGGACTTAAAAATCGATTTAAATTGAGTGGTCACAAATAATTGAAATAAATAATAAAAAAAAATTATGCCCAAAACCACAACGCATAATTGGGCATATTAAAATTTGTTTTTATAATTCACGTCATTAAATTTGAGTGCATGCTAATGACAGAAATTTACAAAAATAGAACTATTAAAATTGTGTCAAGTATTACATAAGGATCAGGCTAAGCGAGTATGGACAAAATTCAAAATATTACAGTGTAGGTATAATATGAATGTAAAAAATTTTCAGCAGTAGTAGTTAATTCAAGAAATAACGGAATCATATCTTAGACTAATCTATTAATTACCCAGCTAAAAAATTATATATTGTCCATATATTTTTAATACATGAATGTATATAACTATATATGAATATGTACGAATTCATGTATGGAAATTTATGGGATTATACATGGCAAAACTATTATATATGAAGTATTATATGGACTAATATATGAAATGTATTATAACATAGGAGCTCATATATGAAAATTTAATTATGAAGCTCTTCATATGTGGATCCATATATAAATATAAGATTTTATATATGAAGTCATATAAGAATGTATGCATACATGATATCTCACATAAGATCGTTTTTGCAATCAAAAAAGCTTGGAATTTTATCACGCTGAATTGGAAATCCATTAGAAAATACATACGGTATGCAAAGTTTATATGCGAACCCTCAACGTTTTAAAAAGAAAAACTTTTCTTACAAAAAAACCATTCTTGTGTGATTTTATACATTGTGGCCCCATTTAATATATCAAATAATCAAAAGGATACTCCGGTCATTAATTTTATAGAAAACAACAAAATTCTCTAGATACGAAATAAAGTTCATATTACTGTATTGAAAACTATTGTCAGACGGATTATTTTTTCGTTTATAATTAATTGAATTCGTTTTTAATCTGATTTCTTAAGCTAAATGTTATGTACGAATATGATTTATGTGTTTTTTAAATAATTGATTCACCTTTTGATGAATGAAATGACTTTTAGTTCGTTTTGAATTATTTGTCCATACAAATGTTTCATTAAATACAACATCTGTCTCAAGTCTAAAAAAATTACTTCTAGTAATTTAAGTTTTGTGAATCAAGACTGTATGAATATGAACTTTGCATACTGTGGAGGCAATTTACACATATATGTATGAAAATGTATGAATATATATAATCATATATTCCCATATACCCTCATTTTTCGGATCCGAACCATATATGGGATATCATATATGCTCCATACATATTTTTTTAGCTGGGGAGATTATAATAAAGAGTTTGAAAAATATAAACGATGATTCCAGGGTTGAGAAACCTACACTTTTCGTTATATGTAAAACTTATTAAATAAAACTAATAATTTCTTTGGTAATTAAGAATGATATAAAATGATATTAAAAATTGGAAAAATTAAAATCATGGTTCCAACCATTTGCAATGGGATGTTCAAACTAAGACTTTAAGGATTTTAGCAAGATCAAGTGTGTATATTTACAGGAAGCCATTATTCGTATTTTTACCCCCAGATAACTTTGTTCCCCGCCGTCGTAAAATTCTAAAATTTAATTCATATTTAGAATAAAATCATGTTACCTCATATGTGTAGTTTGAGACAAGTTTTAAAACAAAAGGTTCTTGAGATATGGAGGCGAGAAAGTGCATATTTTAAGACATACACACTGACCACTGACCACTGACTCACTCATCAAACTGATGAAGCACTTCCACTGTACCTAGAGAGCTGATATTTTTTATACGACTAGATCTAGGTGAGCAATGAACTAGAAAAATCCGAAAACACGGAAATTTTAGCCAGTGTGCTAGTGATCTGAAATTCGATACAAAACTAGGCCTATGTTAGCCATAAACTGAAAAAATCTGAAAATCCAAAAATTTTAGCCAGGAGTTCGGGGCTACGCCTATAAAGGCCAGAATTAAAAAAAAGCAAATCTTAAGCGCTTAACTGAAGTCATTTTATTGAAATTTGGCATATATATTGCGATAATGAAAGGCTATTAATTTTTTGTTAAAAAAGTGGGCGTTGACATACAAATTTAGACTAATATTTCATGTACTACGGCTCACCCTATTTAGATATACAATTAATGTAAGTACACTGAAAGGAAACTCTTCATTCAGACAATGAAATTCTTCATTGGATCAATGAAATTTTTCATTAAAAGTCAGCTAATGAAGCCATTCATTGGATCAATGAAGAATGTTTCATTGTATCTATGAACTTTATCTTGGCGGCCATGTCATAAATAAAATGAAACTATTTCATTAGTTCAATGAAATTGTTTCATTATTTCAATGAAACTGTTTCATTAATTAAATGAAACATTTTCATTAAATAAATGTAATTGTTTCATTGATTTAATGAAGCTTTTACATACCATAAATGAAGTTGGTTCATTAATTCAATGAAAGTTTTTCATCTTATTAATGATTGCATCTTCATTAAATTTATGTAAATATATTATTATCCGTTTGCAACGAAACTTGACACGAATGATAGACACTGGCCGAAAAAAATTGAGTTTTAAAAAGCGGGCGGGGCTACACCCATAAAATTTTCAAATTAAAAGTTGCGCTAAGGAGCTGAAATTGGATATTGAAATAAGTCTAGAAGAGAAACAAACTAAGAAGCCCTCAAAACCTGGAAATTTTAGTCAGTGGTGCGGGGCTACGGCTATAAAAACTAAAAATTAAAATTTGCGTTAATGGGCTAAAATTTGATACACAAGCAGGTCTAGGTGAGTAACCAACAATACAAATCTGAAAATCCAACAAATTTTACCAGAATGGGCGGGGCCACGCTAATGCTGTTCAGAATTAAAATTTTTATATACAGCTCTTAGCTCAAACTGTCTTAGTGAAACATTCCATACAAGTTGCACTTATGCAAGACTTTAAACTGTCACCTTAAAAAGTGGGCGTGATTACTCCCATAAAATGTAAGCCTCATGTTTAATCTTCTTCAGTCTATCGTATTTTAGAAGAATTATAAGCGGTGTTCACAACAAAAGCCTGACTTTAAAATAGTGGGCGGGGTAATGCTCCTAAAATTTAAAGGTTTTATTCAGGCTAGAGAAGTTTTATACACAGGTAAGTGTAGATGAATAAGCCAATGGAAAAATCTTGAAACCATGAAGTTTTATCCGGTATGTGGTCCATGCCCTTATAACTAAAATTTGCACAAGAGAGCAGAAATTTGATACACAGATAAATTTAGACTAGATATCACTAAGAAAGATCTAAAAACTCGGAAGTTTCAATCAGGGCTGGAACAAGCACATTAAACTCAAACTTAAGATCAACTAGTTGTTCCGTTCTACTACGTGTTTGTCAGAATATTTACAATTTGTGGTGTTATATTTTCATTAATAATTATCACATTATCACATGGCTTAAAAAGTGCTATAAACTTTAGCCTGATGAAATCATAAATTAAGATAAATTTTATTGAAATTTTTCATACACTTACAAATGCTTATCGAAAGTAAAAATTTAGTGTTTTGAAAAGTGAACGTGATAACACCCATAAATCTTATTTTTTTCTTTCATGTACTCCGGGTTAGCAGTTTAAGTTTATTACTTATGTATTTCTCAATAGCTTTTTCCTACAAAACTCTACATGAACCATAAGTACTAGCAGATAGAAAAGTGGTCAAGGATAGACCCATAAAGAGTTTACGTAAGATTATACTGTCGAACACTGACATTTTTTAGATACGCCCACTAAAATTTATGTTTTACTTTTAATCTTCCTTTTCAGAAGAGTCTTACCAAATTGCATGGACACTGGCGGCGTTGTAATGACACAATAATGCATTTATAAAGTGTGCAATCCAACAACCATCACACTTTAACCCATTATTTTATGTAACTATGCCCTTTTCAACTGGCCCAGTGAACATGAATAAAAATAAAATAGATTAGAAATTTCAAGTTTAAAAAGTGTTATAACAGAAAATTTTTCAAAAAGTAGTCAGATCCTTACAAAAACATAAATGTGAAAAAAGGCCAAGTTCCTATTCAAAATTTCGGCCATTAAAAGTAGTGAGATATAAATTTCGACCAAGTTTTTTCTTGCACAATACATATCACTATAATATGCCATGCCTTTTATAAATATAAAATCGTCAGGGTTTCATATTACATCTAGGCCACCAGCTTACTTGGCAATATTTTTATCCTTGTAATACAGAAGATAATAGCGTATATTTACTTACTTCTTTGCATGGGGAAAAATTATGTCAAGTAAACAGGTTGCCTAGATATCGTCATTTTAAACTCGAGAAATCGTCAGAAAAATCGGCTAAATCAAAATTAATTTTTTAATGTGTATCTAGTATAGCAGTGTCAATTTGTATGGATGAAAAAAATTAAAAAAAATCGTATAGTAAAAACAAAATCTACATGCAATTCCAAGAAAATTTTGCGAGGAAACCATGCATCTAAAATCAAACCCTATACCGAGCCTCTCGACATGAAGACGTATTTCCTGAGCTGCTTCTTGTTTGGCTACTGCCTGCCTTATTTAAAGAACTTGACTTTAAAGATGAAAATGGGGAACCAATTATTATGGATATATCTTAGGTGGGTCGCAAAAAAATTAAAAGCAGATATTACACAGGTCAACAAAATGAAATTTATTGTGTAAGGTCAGAGTTTTACAAAGTTTTATTGTGTAAGGTCAAGTTTTACAATGAAAGATTTCGGAGATATGGAGGTGCAAGAAGTGCATATTTTAAGACATACTCACTGACCACTGACCACTGACACACCCATCAATATTATGAAGCACTTCCGCTAAAGCTAGAATGCTGAAATTTGTTTTTTAGTTTTACCGTTTTTGAAAATTTCAAGAGTTTAACTCTTACGGTTTCCAAGATATAGCAATTTGTCAAAACTACATAGTCAAAATTGCATTAACTGATGGGCCACCCTTTAATTTAATTTCTTTTATTTTTAGTGTTAATTGTTGTACCCTATATAAAGATACACTAATTTTACAAATTTCAAGTGTCAAGTACATATGTACATACAAATGTATGTATATTTTATGGGATTTTAAAAGCTTTCGTCGCTCATTTTGGAACACCCATTATTTTTTAGCTTTTATATATTTGTTGTTGTAGCGACCAAAGTTCTACATACACTGTCCAAATTTCAGACCCGTAGCTTTTCAATAACAAAATTTTTCGAAAAATTTCTGACACACCAGTCCAAGAACGAAGTCTCTAGCTGTTCTGGGAGCTTGGGAAAACCGATTTCACGTACAGACAGACGGACATGTGGACAGACCGACATCGCTTGTTCGTCTTTCCTATGCATAAGGATCCAGAATATATATAATTTAAATGTCGCTTATTAATATTATAGAAATTACAAACGGAATGACAAACCTATATATATCCTTTTACCATTTTTTGGTAAAGGGTATAAAAATTCAAACATGTACACTTTTAGATCATGAAAATTTCCAGCTGTGCAGATATTTTGGGGAAATAAGTCAAGCATACATACAGTTGTGTCCACTTCAATTCAACCGAAATATGCCACCAGCATGTAAAAAAAAATTGCTAGAAATTCCATTGCTATGATAGATTTACAAAAAATGTATTTTTTTTAACTTGAATATAAATGAAGAAAGATATGCATCAGCAAAGCAACCACGGTTTATGAATACGTTCACACATAAAGGCACACACATGTAGCTACACACACACAGGCGTAACGGCATCATACCGTGTCGAGTATCATACAACGTGATGCAGCTGTATTATGCAAAATACTTTTAACTTTTAACCATCGCCATCATCGTCTTTTGCATTAGCATCATAAAAGCAGATGCGAACAAATATTCTTTTATTCATGCATAATCAAAATGCAGCCATTATATTTCTGTTGCACGTTTAACGGATACCCGTGTAGCAGGGTAAGATAAAGAAAAATGTTGTGGCATTCAAATACACACAACTCTGAAAAGTTATAATGCTGATAAAATTGCACAGTAGGATAAAATTAGACATTGAAAATTAGGAAAATATTGAAAATTGAAAAAAATTCTTATATGACTCCTTCAATCTTCAAGTAGACAACTTATTACAATTACTCTGAGGCTTTTCAGCAGATTCACCAAATTTGTTGTTCGTGATGTTAATTAACTTCATTGATGACGAAAAACAAAGAAATGTGGAATTCAATGCTATACAAACCTCAATTGAACACCTAAAGGCTACTTTCACAACCTGTCTTTAGTCTGCCGATAAATATCTTTGCATTATTACAACTTAAATTTTTTATTCTTACTATTATTAATGATAATATTATTTACATCCCTTTTCACAATGTATGATTAAGAATTAACTTGAACTTTAACTGCAAGTTCTTTATACAAAACTTTCCGTTAAAGTCCTTGTTAGCTTTTATTCGTACATTGTGAAAAGGGCAACTGATGAAACAAAAATAAATAAAGGTTTTACAATGTAAAGCCATTTATTGAGCACTTCCTCAAGGAAAAAAATATTGATATAATGTTGGTCTCTGAGACTCATTTGACTTCAAGGAGCTTATTTAAAATAAATGGTTACACTCCATATGATTCAAAGGACCCGAGGGGGAGAGTATGCGGTGGGTCAGCAATTCTAATTAAGTCAAGACTCAAACACTATGTCCTTGATAACATTTGTGAAGAACATCTACAAGCAACAAATATTTGTGTCGAAAATTTTGTTACAAATTTCGTGATATCATCAATTTACTCCCCTCCCAGATTCGCAATTACTGAGGATCAATTCGAGGAATTCTACAAATCTCTTGGCCCTTGTTTTGTAGCAGCTGGGGACTACAATGCAAAACATACGTTCTGGGGTTCGCGTCTTATTACACCTAGAGGTCGGGCATTGTTCAACACAATTTCAAAAATGGGCTTGGACGTCATTTTAAGTGGCGAGCCCACTTACTGGCCTACGGACGTACAAAAAATTCCTGATGTTATAGATTTTGGCGTCATGAAAAATATCACTAGGGAATTAATTCATGTTGAAGCTTCTGTAGATCTCTCCTGCGATCACTCTCCCACGATTGTTGCAATTTGTAGCCCACTAAGAAGTGACTTCCCTGTCCCATATGTAAAGATGATCAACCGTGTTAATTGGCTGGGGTTCAAAAACTACCTCAGTAGCCATTGTACCGAAAATATTAACCTACGAACACAAGGTGATATTGAATCTAACATTGAAAATCTCAACGAAAATATTAAACAGGCTGCTGAACACTACTTCCCATCCGCAGACTGGGTTTAATAGAATTTATTCTACAGACATTGAACGTCTTTTACGTAAAAAAAGGACAGCTAGAAGGGAATGGCAACAGCACAGATCACCCCAAAATAAAATTAGATTTAAAGAGTGCACTAGACGACTCCAAGAGCTGCTGGCATATGAAAAAACTGTATGTCTTAAAAATTATCTGGAAAATCTTGTCCTTGTGGTGAGCTGCTAGAAAGCTTAAAACACCCGTTGAATATAGACCACCTCTGCGCACTTCTACCGGAGGTTGGGCCAGAAGCGATACTGAAAAAGGTAACATATTTGTTGAGCATTTAAAATCCGTATTTACCCGAAACACATGTTCTGGTGTTGTTGATTTACCGAGTGTAGTTGCGCCACCCACTCGACCCATAAAATTTAAGACGCGTGATGTTCAGAAACTAATTGCTGAACTCAACCCGAAGAAAGCTCCAGGTATTGATGGAATAAGTAACAATATGCTGATAAATTTGCCCCATATTGCAATTAGAATCCTGTTATTTATTTTTAACGCCATTTTACGACTGGAGTATTATCCAGACTGCTGGAAGCTTGCGAAGGTCAAAATGATTCCAAAGCCAGGCAAAGACCTTACCAAGGCTGAGTCATACAGGCCAATAAGTCTGCTATCAACAATGTCAAAAATCTTCGAAAAGCTGCTCATGACAAAATTGTCCCCAATTTTAACTGATAGTGGGTGCATCCCAGACCATCAATTTGGTTTTAGAAGTCAGCATAGCACCATTGAACAAACTCATAAATTGGTTCAATTTATAAGAAAAACATTTGAGGAAAAGAAGTATTGTTCTGCCCTGTTTATTGACGTTTCTCAGGCCTTTGATAAAGTGTGGCATGAAGGCCTTATTTTAAAATTAAAATCATATTTACCAATAAATTTTCTGAATTTATTAGAAAGCTACATAACTACCCGAAAGTTTACGATTGTGGAAGGAGAATTCATGAGTCTGCCCCAATCTATATCATCCGGTGTGCCACAGGGGAGCATACTGGGGCCAGTTTTGTATTTGATTTATACTTCTGATATGCCTTTGAGCAGCAATATCCATACATATACGTTTGGCGATGATACAGCCTGCTTTTGTATGCGCAAAAACCCGCACGAGGCTTCCCGATATCTTCAAGAACATATTACACAGTTGGAAATCTGGTTGAACTTATGGAGAATTAAAGTCAATGAAATAAAGTGTGTCCATACAACGTTTACCCTAAGAAGAGATACTTGTTCCCCCATTCGAATCAACAATCAAAATATTCTTCATCATTCCCAAGTGAAATACCTTGGTTTACACCTTGATCGAAGGCTTACATGGAAACATCATATTGACTTTAAGCTAACTCAGATGAAACTTAAGTTATCTCAAAATCATTGGTTGATTGGCAGAAATTCAACACTTAGTCTGGACTGCAAACTATATACAAGTCGCTTTTAAAGCCAATATGGTGTTACGGTATCCAGTTATGGGGCACTGCTTCAGCTTGCAATGTAGAGAGAATTTAACGAAGACAAAACAAAATTTTAAGGTTAATCAAGAATTCAAATATACATCGTGATTTAAATATGCCACTAGTGACTGAAGAAATTGCAAAATACGCAGGCAAATACTTAACAAAACTCGAGTCACATCCTAATCCGCTTGCTCGTAATATTTTGAACTTTACTGGACACATCCGCCTAAAAAAGAGGGACACAAGGGCTATTTTACTCAACACTCTAGATGGGAATTCTTGAAAATACATTTAATTTTCCTTTTTGATTATCACTACTTTGTATTATTTAAACTATCACTAAGTTTTGGCTGACACTAGTCGGGCTAAAGAATTATATTTTAGCTTTAAAATTTGATCACTTATTGTTAGTTCATATTTGAAGATACAATAAATAAATATATGCATTAAAAAAAAAAAAAATTATCAGGCGGACAAAATCCTACTTTTTGCTAAAGGCAAGTTGTGAAAATGGCCCTTGGTATAACCAGTTATGTACAGTGCAGCAGCTCAGCTCAGTGCACTATAGTACAGTTAACGTTAAGAACATTACATCAGTATTATTAGGAAGAGTAAAGTACAGAACTGTTGACCTTAGTACTATATAAGTGCACTTCAGTGCTGTTGAATACAGTACTATTAAGTATAATACAGTATTGTTAAGTTCAGTGTAGTACTGTTAAGTATGTATATCCTCACAAAAACATAAATGTGAAAAAAGGTCAAGTTACTTTCTAAAGTTTCGGCCACCAAAAGTAGTGAGATTAAATATTTGACCAAGTTCTTGTTTGACACAATACCTATCACTGTAATATGCTATGCATTATATTAATTTGTAACCGTAAGAGTGTCATATAATTTCCAGATAATCTGCTAACTTGACAGTGCCAATCATACGTGTCAAGTTTCGTTGGAAACGGATATTAATATTTAAATAAATAGTATATTTAAATTTGCTTATCTGAAGTTCATGAAATAGGAGGAATCCACTTTTTTCAACGAAATTTTATAACTTTGCATTATTCTAATATTTGTTCCAAATTTCAGTAATATTGCTTGAGATAAACATTTTAAATTTGCTCTCTTAATTGTGTGTTTTATTGGAGAAGTCCCACCTCCTGCTCAATATAAACGGGGTTTCAGATTTTTCTAGTAAGTTGCTAATCTAGACCTACTTGTTTATCAAATTTCAGCTTACTAGGAGTTTCGTTGAAAACGGATAGTAATAAATATATAAATATGTAGTATATTCAAATGTGCTGACCCGAAGTACATGAAAAGAAGGCTTATATTGTGTGGGCGTGTTATCGCCCACTTTTTATAGTTTTGTATTATTGCATGTACGCCAAATTTCAATAAAATCGCTTGAGTTTAACGCCTTATATTTGTTTTTTAAATTCTGAACCTAATGGGCGTAGCTCCACCCTCCTAGGTAAAATTTATGGATTTTCATATTTTTTTAGTAATTTGCTAATCTATACCTACTCGTTTATCAAATTTCAGCGCATTAGCGCATATTTTAATTTTTATTCTTATGGGCGTGTTCCCGCCTACTATTTTTACCACATATTTTTTGGGATATAGTAGTTATCTTTCCTGTTTAGTTTCGTTGGAAACGGATAATATTAAATACATAAACAGTACATTTAAATGTGCTGAGCCGAAACAAATGAAATAGGAGGCTTAAATTGTATGGGCGTGTTAACGCCCACTTTTTTAAATAAAAATTCAGAGCCTTGTAGTATTATTGCAACATGTGTGCCAAATTTCAATAAAATCGCTTAAGTTAAACGCCTTAGAAATGTTTTTTTTAAATTGTGAGCTTTATGGGCGTAGCCGCGGTAAAAATGGTAAAAATTTTCGGGTTTTCAAAATTTGCTAGGTGATTACTCACATAATTCTACTTGTGTACCAAATTTCAGCTCACTAGCACAAATTTTAATTTTTATGTGCGTAGTGTCGCCCCCCTGGTTAAAATTTTCGGGTTTTCAGATTTTTCTAGTTCATTGCTCACCTAGGTCTACTTGTGTACCAAATTTCAGATCTCTAGCTATATTGGAAGTGCTTCATAATATTGATGAGTGAGTCAGTGAGTCAGTGATTATGTCTTAAAATATGAACTTTTTGCACTTCCATATCTAAAGAACCTTTCATTGTAAAACTTTCAAACTTTGCGTATGAGGTTGCATGAATGGCTTCCTGTAAATATACAAACTGCGTGCATTGACCGCAACTTGGCCTGGTGCACTGTCGTGCGCCTAGATTTCAGTGCAGTCAGTATAGTGCCATACAGTAAGATAAGGAGGTTTAGTCTGAATTGAATGTTGTGAACACTATAATTCGAAAGAAATTTGCTTTTGTTTCGAATTACAGTGTAAACTCCCAGTTTATTCACAGAGGGGTACAGTACAGTGCAATATGCAGTGAAGTAAAGTACTGCACAATAATGAGACGGTATATTGCTGCAGGGTACTCTACAGTACATTGCAGTGGAACGGAAAACTCCACCAGATGGAACTTTAACAATTGAAATATTATGGACTTATATAGGACCATAATAGGAATAAAGATTAAATTAGACGTGCCATAGCCATAATGCCATAGCGACAACTAAACCAAAATTCAATTAGGTTCTATGCTACGGCGTTATGGTGAGTCACTTTTTATCAAATACAATATTGCCCATAAGTTTGGTTCAAACAGGTGTTTTCTATAGTTATGATTATGGCACGTTTGATTGATCATTAAGGCTTCTGATTTTAACACATTTTGTATTGTTATTTCTTTACACCAACAAATTTAGTATGCCTGGTCGATTAGTCTTGTGGATAAACGTTTGAAAACCATTAAGACTCCGATTTGTTATCTAGAACTCAGTATAACCCTATATGGTGCTCATTTAACATGATAAGTTTGTAATCCAAGTATTTTGATCGGTAATAATCAAAAGCGTAACGACGGTTTTTCGTGCCAGAATGGAAAATCTACTCTTAATGTAGAAAATTCCTTCGGGTTCTTAATTTTTTATTTGCAGCATAATTTTAAAATAAAGTGCTTTACTGCACTTTTCTTTTATTTAAAAATGAACAATAATTAACAAAAGTATTCTAAAAAATAATAAAAAATATTTCCTTATTTCCCTTTACTCACAAGGAACCTTTGGCCTTGTAAATGACTAAAACATATAATTTTTAGCAACACGTTCCTGTTACTGGTGATAACAACTGTTTTAGGCTTTTGCTATTATTAAAACCTTTTTTGTTTTTATTCTGTTTAATATTATAACAAGGGAAGTTATTCACTAAGAATGAAATAAAAAGACTAAGCCAGAACTTAACTTCTTAATATGACATTGAAATAAATTTGTCTCACAATGTAAGACAGCAAGATTAATATTAACAATCTACTAATCTCTATGATTTATTAAATATAAACTTGCTATTCATCATTTTTGATAATTCCTGGTATCTATCTACATATCACAAATGTCACAAAAATAGGAGGGAAGTAAAAGTTGTAGTAAAAGCTGATGAACTGTGCGATTTCCTTTTTCACTTACTTCAGCTAGTTAACGGCTTACCACATTTCAACTTCTAAAACGAAGCCCAACCTTTTTTGTTACAGTTTAATTTTTCTTAATATTGTTTGTACAATAAAAAACAAACAATAATGTGTCGAAAATTATTAACCCTCATCACAAATATTTTAAGAAAAGTATATTAAATATTCGTAAATATTTCGGTGATAATTACGCTTTGCGCCATGTATAACATAAAATTTGGTTAGTTCAGTTTATTGAAAAAAATTTCTGTGTTTGTCATATCAACAACTTAATTTTTTATATTAACTAAATATATATTTCAATTTAACTTAACTATTAACAATTTGTTTTGTTGATTGCATTTTGATGATATTTTTTTCTGTGTATTAGCTGGAAAAGTTTCAGGAATTACGCGAACTATACTGAGTTCCTATAAAGGTATGGTTCGTTTTAACTCAGATGAGAGCTCACAACAGAAAGCTTTCAACCTAGCCTAACCTAACAAACCGCCAATCATGAAAAAAATATCTCCGCGAGTTTTTCCCTTTACGCTATAACATTTTTACTTTTTCTTACCAGATAGGAGAATAAAAAAAAACTGCGCGGGCAAATGAAGGTACGAGTATTATAAATAAAATTGAACTTACTTTTTTCATTAAAAATCTTTTTCTAGCAAAACGTCAGGGAGTTTACAAAAAATACAGTTAATACCACATAAAAATTCTATAAATAATATATGTTCAATTTACAACCTATTGTAGGAGTAGTAGTTCTACGTAGTTGGTAATTTCTAGGTAAACATTTTTTATAAACAATTGGGGTATTCAAATGGTACTCATAAATTAACACTTTTTAAAGTAATAACACGAAAAATGTGACTGCTATGAGCAAACCATCATAATTTATAATTATAAATATTGTACTTATTTGTATTTTGGCTTAGCACCTTTTTACATTACTTACTCTCTCTCTCTCTCTCTCTATAAATTCCTTTGGTAAACTCTCACGCATTTCTACATGTAGTTATGACAAACAGGGCTGTCAGATTTATTTTCACCTTTTTCGCCAAATCCAATGGCAAAAATCGCCAAAATCGCCAAAGCATTTTTTTGTTAGTTTTTGACAATGAAATAAATATTTTATAAACTATTAAATATATATTTTATAAATTATGAAAAATTAATTTGTTCCGAATAGCTAAAGTTTGCCAAAATTGGAAAAAAGTTGCCATTATATATTTTGCTTAATTTTTATTTAGAACAATGTAAAAATGATTATGATCATAAAAAGGTACAATGTTTGATATTAATAGTTTATAATAGTCTATGTAAAGGAGCTTATGCGGTTAGTATTAATCAAATATTCGATATATGTATGTACATTTGCATGTAGTTGCAGTTCTATTACATATCTAAAACGTCATATACTTCATCGTCAAGTCATTCAACATCGTCTTCTTCTTTTGAATAGATGGTATGGGAATTGAAATTTTTCAACATATGTACATATGTGCCCTTAATTATGAAAGTGGTCTAAGTCATGTAAATTTTTGCTTCAAAATATTTAATAAATCTTAAAATATCTTCAATAAAAATTTAATAAATGTTAAAAAAATTTATATTAATCGACACAAGTACAACTCTAACTAACTCTAAATTAAAAGATTGCATGATTTAAAAATGATTTTTTGATTTTTTCAAATGTAATATACAAAATATATCGACCAAAGAAATATATGACTTAGACCACTTTCATAATTAGGAACAAATATCTATTCTCGCCTTTTTCGTTGAGGATGCCATTTTAAACTTTTCTTTTATATAAACTTTATACACAATATTTATAAAATGTCTTCTGTGTACCGTAAGTTTTTTTAAACAGGCAAAAAATTTTGACATGTAAATTGCATTCACTTTAATATGATAGCAAAAAAAAAGCCTGCCAGATTAGAATATTTATATAAGAGAAGATGCTTATTAAAACGTTCTTACCACACCATCTACATGAGACAAATACCAGAATAAAAATAATATATAACGATTTTCAAGCCAATTTATGGCTCATCAAAAATAACCAACAAAATCGCCAATTCTTTTATAAAACGCCAAAATATCGCCATTTCGCCAAATCAAAAATTAGGACGCCAAACAAATATTAAAACCGCCACGTTTGGCGAAAAATCGCCACATCTGACAGCCCAGATGACAAACAATAAACATAGCTGAGAAAGTCTTATTACTTTATGACCCTCAAATGTTTTTATTGAAATTACCAACAACTCATGTACGAACTACAACTCCCACAAAAGGGTGTGAATTGAGCAATAGTATTTTATATTTCTTGTTTTTCGAAAAATATATATTATGCTCAAATACATCATTTATAAACTTATTTTATATAGTTGCTAAATTGTAATAATTGCTTGCACCTCTAAAAAAGAGAAAATTATTTTCTGCGAAAAATAAATTCCGAGAAAATAATAATGATTAATCTGAAATAGTGCGCAGTGTTGCACATAAAAAGACTTCTCTGACAAATATGTGGCAATAATTGGACAATGGAAACGAAATGTATTCACACGATTGTCAGATGTCTGAAAATATTTTGGACTGGTAACGTTTTTTCTGGCAACGTTGTTAGACAAAAATTGTCAGATCACTTCTTTGTAAAAAATCTTTTTAACCCATTTTACGGACAATATTGTAAGATCTAAAAATTGTATGTACATACCTTAAGCCAATATTATTATATTTTAGTGCAGAAAAAGTAGAAGCTCAGCCCTAAGTGCAAAAATTTTAAAATATGTATTTTCACTCCACCTACTTAAACAAATATTAGGAAATTTTTAGGGAAAAATCTATTGCCTAAGCAAGGCGCTTGGATTGGCGGCGGCTCGAATAGTTTCTAAAGAATGGCGGCAACTTTGAACTAAACGGCGTCTGTATCTGATCCCAGATTTTCGCGAAAAAATAATTATTTTTAATTAAAATAATAACTGAAAGTTCTGACTAAATCATATGCAATTTTTTAGTAATTTTTTGTTTGCAACATGTACTTACCCTTCTTATTATAATGACCTTTTTTTATTTACTGAAATAAGTAAATAATAACAAAAACTTTACCCAATAAGATTATTGTTTTGTATATGACTTTTTTTTAATTATTTTAAATAAAAACTTCATATCAATTTATTATTGTTTATTTAATATAATATATACTTCATTATATTAAATCAACTATTTTTACATCATATAATTTTCAAATTTAAATCTATAATGTATAATATTTATAAATGTATTTATGTATATTAAAGATATCAATGCATTTTTGCAATTAATATAAAAATGTGCTGGTTTTATTTAGTTTTGTGTTGATTTTCTATGCAATTTAACAAACAAAATCAAGCAGAAAAAATTAAATAAAAGCAAAATAAATAATACAATACATTAAAAGATTTTTGCTTATTAATTATTTAATACGACCAATTTGTTGCAGCATAAGTTTTTTTTTAGTCTAAATATTTATAGTTCTTTTAGAATATATAAAATCGCATTTTGTTGCTTGTTAGCTTATGCTGGTATGTATTGATATTTTTATTTAATGGTTTATTTACTTTTTCTATTTTATTTGGAAATATATAACATTTGGCAATAATTTTTTTTTGATTCATTGGAATTGTATTCTATTACTTAAATATTTACACTTCAAGAGTGCTTTAAAATTTAATATATGAGAAATTTGTAGTGCGCGAAGGCCTCTTCGTTATCAGGGGGCGAATTACGGCACTCGATACCGTTCGAAATTTATATTTGCATATAAACTCTATTGAATTTCTACTTAATTAATTTTTTTTAAATGGTTAGTTTTTAATGCAATTAACCGAGTTACTTTATATGTGCAATTTTCTATTAGTGAATTGATGCAGCTGCATGCACTTTTCTTTAATTATGCTGGTAAATCAATTAACTAGCAGTTAAATTAACCGGAAACTATTACGCATTTTCTTTTTTTATGAACATTCCAACCAAAAAGGAATTATGTCGGCCAATAATGACCGGGAATTCATTAACATTGCGAGAATCTTTAAAAGGTTATATAAATTTTATTAAATTTCCAAAAATTTTAAGCATTTAAGCATATATTTTGGACCGATGTAGCACTCTTTAGCATAATTTTCTGGCAACATTGGTTTTACCTATTGAGTGGTTTTCTGTCATATCAAAAAACCAATTATGATAACAAAATGAGTAACGCCGTTTGAAATTTATATGAAATTAAATTAAATGTTTAATGTCCTATTTCAATAACACATATATCATAAATACCACATGATGAAAAAAATTCTGCATACAGTATTGCCAGCATAAATTCAAAATAACGGTCAATGGAACATTCTGCAAACTTCTAGAAGCGGTAGCTTCTAAGAATACTTTGCTTTGCTTAAGAATACTTTTTTGGACCTAGTGTCCAATACCAATAAAAACCTCCAGGAGAATCGATTGACAGATGGGAACTTGACAATAGCAGCACCATTAGTACTTATTACTGCATTTTTTTATTTAATTTGATTTTGCTAGTTTTGTTGCAAATTTGATAACACCAGCAACGACTCAGTGATAAATATGAAAGAAGAATTCTTATTGGTATAAACAATGGATGCTGTGTATAAAAGTAAGTCAATCTGAATCAGCAGAGTTTGAAGTAAACAATAAATAATAAATGGAAGTAAATAAATTCAAAAAAAAGTAGTATGCTTATTTTTATTTTTGAGCATTTCAAAAGAACTGACACGTTTAAAAGTGTTAAAAGTAACAATCATGGTGTAACTATACAGGTGACTGCGTAAGAATTTGTTATGGAAACATACGGCAACCATAGCTGTGTAAAGAACTAAAGAACGTCAAAAGCAGAAACATGTTTGTACGAAAACCAAAATAAAAAGAAATTTGTGACACTCGTCAGCAAAAACAAAGCACTCGCATTTGTTTTTGCTTTCAATATAAATAAAAAAATTAAATTCCTCCTTGTTTTCTATAAACTGGCAATAACATTATTCTCACAAAAACATACATGTGAAAAAAGGCCAAGTTCCCATCCAAAATTTCGGCCATTAAAAGTAGTGAATTATAAATTTTGACCAAGTTCTTGTTTGCTATGTATTATATAAGTTTGTAATCGTAAGGGTGTCATATAATTTCTAGATAATCTGCTAACTTGAAAATATTTTTACCGATTTAAGGAAATGAACAAATAAATATGTTTCTCTCCTTTTTTAGAAAAGTAAAAATATTGCCAAGTTATCAGATTATCTAGAAATTATATGACGCCCTTACATAACATATTTCTGTATTAGGTATTGCGGCAAACAAGAACTTGGTCAAAATTTATATCTCACTACTTTTAATGGCCGAAATTTTGGATAGGAACTTGGCCTTTTTTCACATTTATGTTTTTGTGAGGATCTGACTACTTTTTGAAAAATGTTCTATAATAACGCTTTTTAAACTTAAAATAACTAGTATGTCTTAGTTCTATTAATGATCACTGTGCCAGTTGAATATGGCATAGTTGTATAAAATAATGGGTAAGAGTGTGATGGCTGCTGGATTGTAGACCTTAAAAATGGACTATTGTGTCATTGCAACGGGTCGCTAGTGTGTAAGCAATCTGGTAAGAGTCCTCTGGAAAGAAACATGTAAGATACAGCGTAAATTTTAGTGGACGTGACGCCGTCTATTTTCTCAATACATTTACATATTAAAGTCTGCTTATCCAAAATACATAAATCAAAAGGATATTCCCAATGCGCATGCAAAGTTTCAATAGGGTATATATAATTTTACGATTGAGGGGCGTAAAAACAGATCGAATGGCTTCCTGTAAATATACACACTGCGTGCATTGGCCGGAACTGGGCCTGGCGCACTGCTGTGCGCCTAGATTACCAGGCTATATATGTATCAGCTAAAGTCAACATCAGGGCTAAAAATTAATATTAAAAAAATTTATTTTCACTGAACTGAATTTTTTTCGTTTCCAATAAACGACACAAATAAAGATATAATATCAATTTGCATTGGTCGCATTAATAAGACGTAACAGTTGCGCAACCGTTGAGTGTTTGTCTTAGAAACGCATAGTTGAGTATCTCTGCTCCACTCAACAGTTGAGTAATTTTCCATCATAAAATGTTTTCGCTACCTATAGTGAGCACGTTGTGCTCAGCCTGAACAACTGGTCAAATAGAGCTATTGCTTTTATATGCTTTGTTAGGTGGCAGCAACAAATATTTGTTAAGTTTTGCATTACAAATGCGATGAAGTAACGAAATAAAGATATACAATTACATTATATACATCAAGCCGTTTCTAAGAAGTAGCTGTTGGGGCCAGCAGTTACCGGCAGTTTCACAACTGTTGAGCTCAACAGCTACTTCTTATGAATGCGCCGATTGTATTTTATTTATTAGCTTGTTTGAAACGAATGAGTTCATACCACAAACGTACCGTGTAATTGTGCGTGACAGGCTTAACATGTGCATGATGATGTTAACCCTTTCGACCCGGTCGGTACAATATATCCCAAAAAAAATTAAAAACACCTCTTGGTAATATTTGATGAAGAATATGAATTAAAATGTATTTTTTCCGTTTTTTTATAAACTTCAATACATCGTTAGTACAATATATAAATATTTGTTGAGCATATTACAGCTGCAGTTGCTTGTTATCAGTGAATCAGTGAACACGTGTTGTGAAAATGTGCAAAAACTTTAAGAAAAACATTAAACAAACCGGTAAATGTTATATTTTTTTCTGTAGCATGTGTTTATTGTAAATACACTAATTCTTGTTAAAAGCTAAAGGTTTGTGCTCATGGGATTATATGTCCCAGCATTATTTTGACTAGGGACTATATATATCCCAGGAGTACCTTACCTGCATATGAGTTCAAAAATAGTAAATTTATGTGCACTGTTGGGACATTGTATCCCAAATTTAAAATTAGAAACACCTATTAGGATTATATGTCCCAGCCCCCCAGCGCCTCTGGTGACGAAATAAGAATTTCTGGCTTGGTAAAATTTTTTACTTTTTCCTATTCTTTAAGGTTCAGTTATCGCCAATATTGTACCTCATCCTCAAGTGGATTCGCAGGAATCTAAAATATAAACTGAAATCATAGTTTGAGAGTATAATTTTTGTAGCGTGGTCGTACGCAACATTTCTCTTTATATCAACGAAAATAAAAACTCGTTTCATAAACACTTTACACATTTTAAAAACGATTACAAAATTTAATAGTTAGAACCTTAATCTACTTACGTAAGAAAAACCTTCCTTAAACAAATCAGCTATAATTATACGCACGCGGTAACAGTGCGTGACATGGATTTAATTATATAACTTTTGTATACCTTTATTTATATTTCTCATTATAAAATCAAAAGTTGAGCAACAAAAATTGCCGAGTCTAAAACATGACAAAGCACATAGAGCAACAAATTATCAGCTGAAGCAGCGGTGCCTCCTGGTTATACATATATACCTTGGTAATAATACAAGTAGGAATTTAATTTTTTATTTATATTCGAAACAAAAACAAATGCGAGTGCTTTATTTTTGCTTTCAATATAAATAGGCAGACGATAATTTTTTCCTGCCTTCTATAAACTGGCAGTTAATGATTTTCAAATTCCCTAAATACTTCAACAAAAAAATCCGTTGTTCAATACCGTTCAAGAAAAAGCTAAAATCATTTTTGGAAAAACGATATCATAAGAAAAGTTTCTTGTACACGCATGTACGAATTTTTTCCTGATTTCTTGTTTAGTTTTTTTTAACACACCGAAAGATACTAAAGTTCAAATTTAATAAATTTGTGTAATTTTTAACTAAGTTTTTATTAAATTGCTTGTTTACAAAAAATATTCAAACAATGATTAACCACAGCACTTTTTTTAAATTAAATAACTTTTCTACAAGTGTAACTTTACTTTAATTTTTTTCACCAATACAAACATATACGAGTAGGAGTATTATTTAGCGGATCACTGCTCTAAGCTTATATTGTTCTTAAGTGTCCAAGCTAGGACAAATTAGCATCGATGGATGTAGGTTGGTTATGTCTTCCCAAAAATACATAAAACAGGAAACTAAAGCAGTTACTACAAGACAATTTTCCTGAATGTGTCATGTCATTGAATGGCCACTTCTCACTCCTGTGAACTGTTTTTGTGGGATTATTTGAGAAACAGAGCATACCTCTACAAGTCTTCTACCATTAAGTAGCTGAAGGTAAGTATGTATGTATATGTGCTAAAATAAGTGCTATATCATCCGAAATACTTCAAAAAAATAAAAATCTCCCTATTTTCAGTAAAATATTTTTTATGCTCTATTGGAAAAGTAGGCCTAATAAATAAACTAAAATATCAAATAAAGGAAAACTAGAGTTTTTGATGTATAAACATCTATACGCTAGGTGATAAAAATCTTTTTCACAATACAATCACAAATTTTGAGTAAGATAATAAAATGTCATCAAATCGGTGTGAGCTATGTATGAGTGTATTAGTGTAATCATATGAACAAGAAGTAAAGGGAAACTTAACAGCTGCATAGAAATACACTCAACGGAATTTTAAAGCATACCTTCAAGAGCAATGTTAATTTTAATAGAAATTTGGTTTGAAGTGTGACAGTGTTTGCGTTTTAAATGTCAAATATTTGTTTAAAATATATATGCAGTCTTTATAAAGAATTTATAAAATTATATTATAATATATCTTCATTACATACTGTTGCCTTACATTGAAGCTGGTGCACGACAATTGGGTAAAAATCTCCATCTCATGCCAATTACTACGGGTGGAGATTTTAATACAAATTTTGCAAACCCACAGTCGCAAGTCTCATTAAAATTTTTATTTGCCGTTTTCCTCTTGCATATGAGCAGTTCTCCACAAACCCCCACAACTAACAATTCCACTAGTATAGATACAGTTTTCCATAGATTTTTTAAATACAGCCGAGTCAAAAATTTATATATCTTATTTTAGTTACCATAAGCTAATATTAAAAAAAAATCATGACTAGATGTTTACACATCTTCCCTGTGATTGGACTCACATTGCTTTTTTTCAAGTTGATCAATATTCACATATTGACTTAAAATATGGCGCACTCTGTATACTTTTACCATAAATATGCAAAGTTGGACCAAGATATATGGTAAAGTTATAACATTAATTCTTAGATCATCACACTTATAGTTTAGTCCCTGTCCAGACTTGCAATTTTTGTTGCAGCAATTCTTGAGCTTATGGTTGAGAGGGGTGAGAAGATTGGGGAGAGTACACAGTTTCATGTGCTCGGCAATTTTCTTTTGATTTGAAATTCGTACGTGTTTATATCAAGTTGTTATGTTGTATGTATTTGACGTTTTTTATATATTTTATTTCTTCAGTTGTGTGAAAAATAAAAAATATAACAAAGAATAAATATAAGTGATCATTTTTAAGGAAATTTGTGGTGTAATAGAAATTTTTAAATGCATAATTGCAAATTAGAATTTTATAATGTGGACACTCATGCAATTTCAAAGCAGAATTTTATGAAATTGCACCAACAAAAATTGCAAGTCTGGACGTTTTATATTTTGTTGCAGTTAATCAAAATAAATCTTATCATTTATTTATAAAAGCATATTTATAGGGGCATATTTGTAAGTATCTCGTTGCATATTTCCAGAGCATTAAACGAGCTTAATGAACTAATATACTTATCATTTTTTAGCTTATTGCCATTATTTGCGTGAATGACCTCACAGTGTGATATCGAAAAAGAAACTATTAATAAATAAAATATTCCAATAATTAGTTAATCAATTAAAGAAAATTCTTTAAACAATTTATTTTACCTCATGGTATTTTATGCTAAAAAATCAAGCTTTATCATACAAATTAATTCAGCAGAAATAAAAAAATTACTTATTTGCTTATATTTATATATTATGTATTTATATATGCATATCTATGTTAGTACAGTTTTTATTTAAATGGACACTTTTAATTTTTCTATATAATTTGGTTATTTTGTTTACGAGTTAATGAAATATTTATATAATCATTCATTGGCTGTGCAGCTCAAAAATACAATGAATTCCCTAAATGTATAGGCTCAAATTTAAATTAAACCATTTTAGTTAAATATGCTTGAATTGGTATAGTACATAGTTTTATATAAATATTAATATCATTTGTTTAAGTATTTTTTTTATACATACTAATGTATATCGTTAGCTTAATCTAGAAGGCCCCAACTGTTAATTTTTTTAAATCGAGATTTTTGCATTTTTCTGTACAATAGATGTTTTTCTATCGGAACATAAAAAAAAACTGAATATCAGAAAAAAAATAATGAGTTAGGGCCTTTTTTATTAAGGTAACGATATTTTTATTTATATATAAACTTTTTATTTTAAGCGTATTGCCCTGCCCCTTTTTAACTTACCACACCTACTTAATACTTGCAAACTAATCTCTTCTATATGGCTATTACTGCAACTATTATTCATAGCCGCTGCAGCGGGCTACAATTTTGTACGTTTTCTATCATTTTTGCTGCTAATATCCATAACTAAAGGATGGCAGATTTCATAAACGGGTACCTTCAGACTTGTCTTACGGACCCCCAAACTATTCGTTGAACTGGAATTTGTGGGCCCGAACGAACGTCATCTCTCATTAGAACTCACTTCGGAATGATGCAGCTCCGACTCATCTCCAAATGAGTGGGCAGCTGCGCTGGGCGTTATGCTGGGTGTGCGGGCCCTTATGCGCACGGCAGACATATCCGAACCACGGCGAGAAGACTTCAAATTAATACTTTTCCCTGAACAGAAGCATTTGCATATGATGCGTTTGAAAGCGAAACGAAAATCTTTTGAGAATAGAGCATAAATCATGGGATTAACGGCCGAATTACAATATCCCAGCCAGAAGAGTACCGAGAACAGCAGCGGGTCTACACAGTCCTGGCAAAATGGTCTGATTATGTACATGGTGAAGAAAGGCAACCAACACACTATAAAGAGACCCACTATAATGGCCAAAGTCTTGGCCGCTTTAGTTTCCATGCGAAATCGTTTGACCTGTGCCTTAATATTTCTCTTGCCCATCTTTTTGTTATGTCTATTCTGTTGATGTTCACTCGTGCTGGATGTTCTTCTCAACATATCGGGCATATTTTTACTCACTTGCAAATAACAATTGCTGTCATGTGGATGTCTAAAGAGTTGGGTCTCATTACAATCCCTGCCATTCTGCGAGCCATAGTGTACGGCAAACAACATATTGCCACTGCTGGCCAAGGAAGCTCTGTGTTCTTTACTTCTCTCGTGTATAAGATTGTCGTGTCCATGCGCCAACTCAGTGATATTATCATTCGAGGGATACGAGACGGATATTTTGATTTTGTCATGATTGTGGTGCAGTCTTCGCGTTGAGTATTTACCTAAACGTTCTGGCGACGGGGTGCCCAAAGTGGTGGAAGTGCTTTGTGTACTGCCATTGCTTTGCATAGAGTCATGCTGATTCGAACCTCGGCCTCGGTGGATGCGCAGCGTGAGTCGCTGTTCTTCGAAGCGTGAACCGATACCCTTGGAACCTGAAAATTTGAAATAAAGAATTTTGTTTCAAAATGTTGGTATTTGATAAAGAACATAAAAAAATTACGTGATAATGCCCTTTCAGCTTCAGTAGAGGGACATTTCTATTCTGTAAAAGCAATAATATTGTTTTATAAGAAAAAGCTTAAATTCATTAAAGTAATCAGTAGAGCGATTCAGTAACTTTTAACAATCTGAGAGCCGTAATTTTTGTGTATATACTTTGTCGCTCAAAATAACGATTGTCTGATTCTGAAACATATTTTTAACGATAGTACGCAGCTGAAATTTTTTGTTGATTTTTGTCGATAAAATTGACAGCACATAAATTATTGTCGCTGACATAACGACACAGCTGACATTAACCTATCGTTATATATATTACTGAATGGCAAATTCGTTAAATTTGCGTTATAATTATTTTAACGATGCAATAAATGTGAAAAAAAAGTTAGTGAATCGCTCTACAATGTATATTTAGAGGTTTCCCAAAAATTCAAAATTATTAAAGATGCTGATTTTGAGCGTAACTATCAGCAAAGCAAATTCCAAGACTGGCTGGACTCGGTCAAGGTCTATTTAAAGTTTTTGCAACAGTTGCAAAATACCGATGCATAAATGTATATTTGGTCTACTCTGCTGGTATTAGTCCTCTGATATATATTGTATGGTGAAATATTTAAAGAATTTAGATCAGCTACGTTCAAACATACATACATAAACTGATATTTTAATTTGAGGTGAACAACTTCGAAAGCTCTAAAATTTGTTCTTGTTTCTTTGCAAACTAAGAGGAAGCATTGTATTCTGTAGTGTTGTTGTTGTGGATGTTGTACTCTCGTTGGTGTGAAAGCACTAAAAGCTGTTTATAAAAGTTTGTATATTGTGCATATGGCTTGGACGTAGCTGCTGTAGATAATGATTCAAAATAATTCGTAATACTCGCACCATTTGATTATGACACAAAAACAAATTGGTATCAATTACCTAAAAACAACTGATGGCAGTAACTTTCTGAGTCATTATGAGAGATATTTGTGGAGTTAACTTTAGTCTATTTTAAATCTGTCTTAACACAATTATCCTAATCTTTGAGTGATATGAAATCTTAATGCCATCTTCGAGATATTTTCATCAGTTGCCACTTAATCCAATATCTAAATATATATGAAAAGAGAAGCAACTTTATTCATGCTCGTCGACACACATACATACATATATATATATATATATATATATATATATATATCTGTGTAAGTATATATATATATATATATATATATATGTATACATATATATATGCACAAATGTAGCTAAAAAGTAAACTGAAGAGGGAGTTAGATAAAAACTAAAAATGTTTAACTAATCCCAACACAGGCATTATCTAAACTTAAGGGACCATTTAAATAATCACAGTGTTCGACTTTGTACTTCTTAGCTCATTAATCTTTATTTGTTGTATTATTAAAACCAATAAAACATTGACAGATACTCGTAGAACAAATAAGATGACATTGGAAATAGAAAAGAGCGCATTGTTTCAGGATTTCAATAACAGTCAAACTATTTTAGAAAGTCGCTGGTTATTAAGATAAATTTAATCAATTTTTTTAAAAAAAATATATTTTTGTAAAAAAAACTATACAACTCCCGTTGTTTTGTAATATTCTACAAATTAAATTTTTTTTGCAACATTTTCTATAAATTCTAAATCACATCAACTGAGCTCAAATTTTGATTATGTGCTTCAAATAGGATTATAGACATCAAATATAAAAATATTTTAATTATTTTTGAAGTAGGTTTATTTTTTTAAGTTTTATTTAATACAAAATCAAAGCTTGAACAAGAAAGCTTGATGTGTGTGAACCAAGTTAAAATAACTTGCTAAGAAAAGTTTTGTAATTTAAATCGCATGTGCAGTAAGATTTTCTCAAAGTGTAGATCTTTCAATACTCGTGTGCGTACATTACTTTTTAACCAGATACATATTTTAGGAGTTAATCATACATTACCATTATGTTTGCGTTCTCGCACCACACTGTCATGTGTTGTATAATTTATTGTTATATTCATTGATTGTTATATTCATTTAAAGTTTACTGGCTTTTCGAGAATTACCCCAACCAATGTAATGTGATATACTGTAGCTTTCCATTGATGAAAGAATTTTAAAAATCGGTTTAGTGATTTAGATGTGACTTACTTTCACATTTATTATATTAACGTCTCTTTTCACAATGTAGGATTAAGAGTTAACTTGAACCTTAACTGACAGTTCTTCATACAAAACTTGCCGTTAAAGTCCCTGTTAGCTTTTAATTGTATATTGTGAAAAGGGCCGTTATAAGGAAAATGAATTACACTGTTCTGCAAAAAATAAAAACAGTCGAGAGCAAGAATTTCAGTATGTGATCTTAATCATTAAAATCTAATGAACCTTAGTGTGTTGAATCTAAATCTGTTCTCATTGTTTCCATCATGTCTTGTTTTTGAGCTGTTTTCATTTAAATAAAACACTGATATTGCAATATAAGATATTTACGTATTTGTTATGATAAAAGTAAAAGTCTTATATATAAATGGCTTCTATGATATAAATTTAAATCTACAATGAAATTTAACACTAGTATAACATCAAAAATCAACTACTAATTAGTAGATCGCTTTCTCTTATAAATTTTATCTGCTGTTTCACGATTGGTTTCCCAGCAGAAATCGGTTAATAATTCTGGGGACCACTTGCCGCTATACGTTTTTTCCATGTGCGCAACATATCTTTAGAACTTTTCCTCACGCTAAGCAGATATGACAAAACGAAAAAAATCTAGATGCGGGATTTTTTTCTTAATGACATCTGAATTGTTAAAATGAAGGAAATAGTTCTTGTATTAGCTTTTCGTAATTTGGAGCCCTTCTATTTTCAATACAATTGTAAAATACATTTTACATACGAATGCTCATATCTCCTTATTGGCCAATTTAGATTTGAGCAGTTCTTTAAAAACTTATTATATCTGTGAACCACAACTACCTCCTCCTTCGATTTGGCCTCACTTACACTGCATTTCCATCTCCGTTCATAGATTATACCAAATCGTTTATTAAGCTTAATTTGATGAACAGTGCTGGCAAAAATATTTTTTGCTTGTCAACTAAAGGCTCACTTGGAAATTTTTGACTAACGGAACCACATGTGATTTTAAGGATCAATTCACAAAATAACAACAATATTTTTTATATGCTCCTAGCATATCGACTTTTTTCAAAAATGCACATACATATATTGCACAAATAGGTATCGTTCTGAGCTCCTTTGAGCAGTAGTTTCATGTTTTCGTAAGTTTCGCTTTTAGGTCTATATTTCGTTACCTTAGTCGGAAAAAGTGCTTGCTAGTATAATTCAAAATACATCATTTACAAGCAAAAATAACACCATTATTTTGTTTTTTCTTGCTGAAATGCTGTGGTAGGCAAATATGCTAAGTCCAAAAAAAAAAATTTAAGTAAAAAAATATGCCAAGTCCAGTTGAAAGGAACGATATTTATGTTAATGACTTGTGCGAAAGAAGAAATATTCGTCCTCTTTTTACTGCGGTCTTTTGCTCTATTCCAAAAATCTGGCTTTGTTTTTTCCTAAAAGAGAACTATGCCAAATATGTGCATGATTTTCAGTTAGACATATATCACAAGAAGTATACAATCTTCATCAGAAAAAAAGGGAAAGAAAAGAAGCTACACAGAAAAAAGTATTCACCACTTGGTTGAATTGGTTTTTGTTCAGCCTTAAACCCAATAAAACTTATTGCTTTATATGGAATAAAGTGGAAGGTGGATTACGTGCTAAAGAACTTTCGAGCATCTGGATGTACTTCATTGAACAAAAGCTCCTTTGTGAAAAGAAGTCGAAAAAACAAGTTTTTATAGTGACGGCTGTACCTACCAATATCGAAACACCATAATGGGCAATGCCTTTCTAAATTCAGCAGTTCAACATAACATAACTATTGAACACAAATTCTGGAAACTGATAGTGTACACTCCATCATTGAACGTGCAATTAGAAATAGAAATATTGCTGTCCCTGCTGAATATATTGATATATGCAGAACAGCCCGGAAAAAGCTTGAACCATACGACGTTACATATTTGGACAACACCTTGCGATTTTGTAAAAGCATTTGGCCTGAATGAGGTTAAGGAGATCACAAGGTAACTGATATTCGTGCCATGAAATATACAAAAAAATTGTGAAATAATGTACAAACTTCGTTTCACCGAAAATAAATAAAATTATATTCATTTTTCGAGTTTGAAACCACTCTACAATGAAAGAAGGAATATAACGGCAAGCAAATATGAAGATATGCAATTTTTAAAAGTAACTTTACCCAAAGACCATCGCCGCTTTTATGATGATCAACCTCATGTATGATTTGTTTTTCTAAATATGCTCTACCTATTTTTTAACATAAAATATAAATACACAATTTAATTTAACACAATCGTATAATATTAAGCAATTGAATGTTCCCTATATTGCAAAAATTTGCTTTTTATTACTATTTCTTTCTTTTTCCTTAAACTAATTATTCTTATTCTTATTTATTTGTTAACCAATTAATATTTTGTTTATCAACACCATAACTACATTCTTGTAAACACCAAATACATTTACTTTTTTAATAGTTTTAGTGAGCTTTTTTGGTTACAGCGATCACCGTTGTAACGAAATATGCTTCATAAGAAACAATTCCTCAAATTAAATTGCTGAAATAAAAGAAAATATATTTAAAGAAAATATGCTAAGTCCCTACTAAAATAATGAAATTTCAAAGAACAAATGTGCTAAATCCAAAAAAGCCTATAAGTCCGCAAATGACTTATTTTAAAATGTTAAGATTACTGGTAATTTCAGAGGATGGACTAAAGAAACAAATTGCATTTACAGATTCTCAAAAAGTCTACTAAAAAAAACTTAGACAGTTTTTTGTCTCTCCTGAATAATTTGAAAAATGGACTTAGCACTTCTTTCGACTAAGGTAACGACTTATATCATGGTATTCAACAACTTTTTTTTAAATTTCCTGTTGAAAAATATTTCCATAATTGATAAGTACAATTACAAATAAGTAATTAGATTTTTAATTAAAAAAACAAGTTATTGAAACAAAGGGAATTCTTTTTAAACCAAAGAATTTTCAAATCCTCTTTTCTTTGATAAGTTTTATTGTTGTTGTTGTTGTTGTTCTATATATTGTTATCAAATCCATATAAGCCTTTTCAAACTTGAATATTACTTGAAAAAATATTTCAGTTCCACTTTGTTTCCAGTTAAATTTCCAATGCTTGAGTTTTAATTTTTTGAGTGCGCTTATTGGGTTTGTTTTTGTGAATGTATGAATATTATGGATAATTTATTTATCAAATACTTTTATTGTATTGTGAAATGAAAATGAAAATTCGATGTATTGATAAAAATTATTATTAATTATTAATTATTATTAAAAGATAAAGTTATCAAAATTCATCTCCGTTGCCAACGACACATAGTTATCGAACCTTAAAGGAGTCTATTTTTTTAACTCCTGACCAAAATCGGGTGCTATAAGTGTGTGTCTGTACAGACTAACGGCAGAAACGATTTTGATTTAGTTTTTTCTGTTTGAAAGGTGACTTGATCGAAAGTGTTCTTAGCTACGTTGGAAAAAATTGGTCCAGCCGCCCCGACCAAAAAAAAGGGTGTTATAAGTTTGAAGTGTGTGTCTGTGTATCTGTCCGTGTCCAAGTACAGGCCAAACGGCTCAACCGATTTTGATTTAGTTTTTTTTGTTTGAAAGGTGAATTAATTGAAAGGGTTCTTAGTTATGTTTAAAGAAAATAGGTCTAGCCGTTTAGAACATACCACTTCTTTTCTAGATATATTCGGAGGTTTTAAAATTTTTAATTTTTGTTATTGCTATTTCTGTGTTCAGTTAATTTAAAAATTTTTTTGTAAACTTTTATTTAATTTAGTAAAACATCGTCCTATACACTATAACTTTTGCACTCCATTTGAAAGATACCAAAGTGTTAAATGAAGCTTTCATTCCATGTAAGATTATAATACGATATAATAATAATTTAAGAAAATTTTAATTCTTATAATAAGTAAAAAAATAGGAAGGAAATCATTTAGCTCTAATTTCACATTAATTTAAAATAAGACGTTTCCTTTATCCACATAAATAATAGCAAGTCTTTAAAATTTGCGTGTGTTGCTTTGAAAATAAACAAATCCTGAAAGAATAGAAACTTAATTCTTGCAAAGCGACAGCAAAACAAAGAGCCGTACAGAGAGACAGTATTATAAATAGACTAAGCTTAAAATTTAAAACACGGGATCAATCTTGACCTAACTCAACTCAAAATGAACAAACTTTATTCAAATCAGTTTATTAATAGCTGACTTCTGATAGAAATACTAAGGAATTGACAACTATTTTCTTCAAAATTTTTCGCATAAAAGAAACCGAAAACAGAAAGAGACATTACAAAATTAACATAAAAATAATATAAAAATGACAAGGTGTGAGAGTAAACTTTTAATAAACCTCGCGAGCTGAGAAACATTATGTGTTAAATTGCAAACAGACTAAGTTGCGGGTAATAGGTAGTTTAAAATAATTCCTGAACAGTTTTCCTAATTATGTATGTACAAATGTATTAATTTAAAACACAAACAAATGCGTTTGTCTTAATTACAAGTTGCTCGCTCGCATTAAAATAATTGAATTCTCAAAAATGTAATTAATTATTAAAGTCCATTTATCTATTTCTTTTTTATCGAAGAAAACGGTTCATTTTCCTATTAAATGTAATTAAATATCCTTGGTAACTGATTATATTGTAATGTAAATTTATGGTCATATTTCTTAATTAAAATCAATGTCTTCTGTACAAACAAAATTAATGAGCTTGTCATTAATAAATAATACATCGTTGTAACATGACGTTGAAAGAATTCTTGCTTCAGCCATTAAATCATATGCTATTGATAAAAATGAGTACGTAGAGTATAGAGATATAGCATAATTATAACATTCTTAACATAAATCTTTAATTAAACTGTTTATTGCTTTTTTGCAGCTTTTATTTCGACAACGATTAACGACGGGCTTTAGGTAAGTTTTGAGACTACATATGTATGTACTTAAAAATAGACATTTCGTGCTCAAATTTAATTTTTAAGAAAACCGTCATTTGAGAACTAATATCTTATAAAACTTATTTTAAATAAAATGCATTAACGAATATGTAAATTGTCTTCATACATCTTATTACAATTTACCGAATGCTTTTTTTTGTAATGAAAGCTCAATTTTATTCCACTTAAGACAAAGTTTTTGGTTTGTTACTATTAAGTAAATATATTAAATTTTTACAAGAAGCTTAAAGCTATTCGTATTAATTTTAGTTACTTTTAATTATTATTGCCCATTTTTGAAGGTGCCACTATCCTCGAAAATAGCTAGTTGTTTAGTAAAAATAACTAAAATGCATTAGTTTCTCGTGCAGCACATAGGAAAAATTTAATCGTATAAGATACGGTAGTCGCTTGCGTTCGTGTAGTCGGATAAATATGTCTTACTATGCTGCAAACGTGCGAAATATTCGAGGGTTCGATCTCAAAATGCTGTAAGAATTTGGAACTTTGCGAGTTTTCCCTGCTATATTTATCTACACTACCAAATGTATATATTTCGAAACATGAAGCGGCACATATCTAGGATCATGGTTTAAGTTACCTTCTTGTAACTACTGCTCGTACTCAACTTGATATCTGATTGTATGCAAAACTGGAATATTTATATAATATTTTTCATCGACCAAATGAGAATTATAATCAATTACGCATACATTAGTATCAGTCTGTAGGAATAAAAAGCTGTTGCGCTTCCTGCGTTATATTAATCGAACTTGAAAATATTCACTCATTACAGCTGCCAAAAATAACAAAATATTAAAAAATATTCATATATGTTAATTGTCCGCATCTGCTTACAGTATAACATAAATTAATACTGGGAAGACGTTGGAGGTTTTGGACAAGGGTTATGTTAGGTTAGGTTAGCAGGTTGATGATGAGGAAGGGTGAAATTTAGAGTCCAGCTCACTTGGATCTTATACAATGATCCCTTGGTGGTACCGGTTAGTTGAAGAGACGATAATGAGAGAGGGTGATAGGGAAGAGATAATTATTGAGAAGACAGGTGGTGAAGAAAGAGATAGAGGAAAGCTTCATTCATTTACAACTCTGCTTTTTTTCATGCTTTTTTTAATAATGCAGTGTTGCAGCGCCTTCTGGTGTCAAATGAGGCGTATTCAATTTTGAAGCTGTGTTAAGTAGCTATTTTATTGATTATTTTACTTCACCAATGGTTCTGCCAAACAACGAAGGAGGGCACTGTGATGTTACATTAGGATTAGTATCTGATGAAGTCAGTATAGTTTAGTGACCAGTGCCTTATGCGTGCATCACTAGAATTTTTCCCACAACAACTGATACAAAGGACTCTAATGCACATCAGAAAAGTTCTTGGTGTTGCTATTTTTAATGACTGTCGGAGACCGGGCTCGTTCCCAGGTTAACTACTTCATCCAACGACACTTTCGTCTTAGACAAATGGATGCTATAAAAAATGAATGTCTATAAATTTTTTCGTCTGCACACTAGTGGCCCTATGTATAAGCAAAAATTGGAATGAAGTTAGCATAAGTGACGAAATTGAGTTAGGTGTTAACGAGTTCCATACAATTTGACATTAAAAATGGTAGCGTTACCTAATTTTGACGTACCTCTAAGTCCTAGCATAATTTTTAATGTAAAGTTTCATCGTAAAACTCTTAAAGATCATGTTCAATTTCACCACTTATGCTAACTTTATGCCAATTTTTGCTTATACATAGAGCCGTAGAATTTTAAACGTAAAAAGAACTAGCACTGTGCAGTCTAGCCAATGAAAAATTGTTTGTGTTTTTTTTTTTGATATTCGTCACTAATACATATAAACTACTTGCAAGCAATTACATGCATGTGGCAATTACTTGCATGTGGTAAGTGTTGAAGTACTTACTTACATATGTGCATATAAGGTGCATTAGCCTCAGTTATTTGCTTCAGTTATTAATATTAACAAAATTTAACGCATTTCTGTATTTAGATAAGGTTTTATAATATTTGTATATTTTTTTGTACAACACTTAAATTTTATTTAAAATTAAAATCTTAATGCTAGTTATTTTTTTAATATAACAGAAGAGTGACTATATTTTTATGTTCGACTTGGCTTCTTATTTTAAATGCTATGATTGTTTAGATCTTTATATGTTTAGCTCATACCATTTTCTTTAATTAAAGTAAAACTTAATATTTAGTATAAAAAACAATAATAATAATAATAATTTTTATTTCTTTTTCTTTTTTAAATAAGTAAAAATTATTGCCATTAGTTTACAACTTCGTTACAACTTTATACATCATTTAGATTCCTTTACAAAAAAACTCAAAACAATCACATGAAAGTTTAATAAAGGGTGTGTGCCAAACGGTAGAAAAGTTCTATAGTAAAAAAATGTTTGCCTGTAGGAAAAAAATTCATTTTTCTGCTGTGCCAAATGATATTTTTTTGAGAATGTAAAAATTTTGACAAATTCGCTTTAGCATAGAAAGAAGCTGACGAAAAACTTGCTGCGGCGGCGAAACAAAAAAATTTACTACATTTCGCCGGCTACCAACACTTTTTTAGAAGTGGATTTTTATTTAAAACAATATTCTTGTTGCAGAAAATTATATAACTTTACATAGATGATCAAAAATGTTTCGCAAATTAAAATAAACAATGCATTTTTCACAGTCTAACTACATTTAAGGACGTAAAAAATTATGTAATGGGCGATGGCTCGAAGCGACAGCGGTAGCTTTAACTTTTATGATACCATGCTTTTTATTTGCTGCTTGTCAAAAATTTATGCTTTGTGTTAAAAATTAAAAATTGCATGTATAATATTTCTTGTCAGTTCATACGGTTGTAAGAAAATCTTACAATTTATTGCCAGACGGTTGTATGGCAATAAATTCATCTGACAAAATCGTCAGTCGAAAAATTGTCAGTTCACACGGTTGTTATATGCAAAAATGGTCAGATATGTTGTTATGCGTTGCCAGACTCATATTTTAGAAATTGTTAAATATAAATCGTTTGTCTTTGTGTTAAATGTAAAAAGTGAAAGTATAAATATTATTATGGACCATAAAGAAGCAATTGCAATGATTTTGTGTGCATATATTTTACTATAAATTTTTTCTTTCAGAAAAGCGTGGGCAGTGTTGCCCATAGAATAATTCTCTTACAATAACGCCATTGTCAGATGCATAAACTTAGCACATCCGACAATATTAAAATGTCTGACAAATATCTGGCGATAATTTTACAATGTGTTCACACGATTGTAAGATGTCTGACAATTTGTTGTCAGCTGCTAGTCTATCAATGGACTGACAGTGCTCTTTCTGGCAACGAAACGAACGGTTGTAAGAAATTTTGAGCACATTGGGCGCATTCATAAGACGTAGCTGTTGAGCTCAACAGTTGTGAAACTGCTGGCAACTGTTGGCCCCAACTGCTCCTTCTTTGAAACGGCTTGATGTATGTATATAATGTAATTGTATATCTTTATTTCGTTACTTTATCGCATTTGAAATGTAAAACATAACAAATATTTGTTGCTGCCACCTAACAAAGCATATAAAAGAAATAGCTCTATTTGACCAGCTGTTCAGAGTGAGCACAACGTGTTGACTATAGGTAGCGAAAAAATTTTATGATGGAAAATTACTCAACTATTGAGTGGAGCGGACATACTCAACTATGCGATTCTAAGACAAACACTCAACGGTTGCGCAGATCTGACAACCGTATGTACATAGCTTTACACTAGTACTTTGCTACCCTTTGGCACAGGCCCAAAAATCACCAAATTAACATTTTTTCTCTAACTAAATAGAGTATTTCTTTATACATCCGATACATTTGTGTTTGTATTTTCTTTTACAAAATCTGTTTGTATTTTCTTTTACAAAATCTAATGAATTTTATTGTATGTTATTGTTTAAAAGTTCATAAATATTTTGCACATATCTTCACCCTCTAATGTTTTATGTTTCTTGTAAATTTGTTTAAAAAAATTTTCAAGGATTTTCCTTTTTTTTACTACTTCGAAACTCTTTGTTTCAAAAAATTATTTTTAAATATTTCAATCACATTATGGCATGATACATATTTGAGTGCACACCAAAATATTTTCTTTTCTGTCGTAGCATCTGCCTTTTTGTTTGTTCTTGTTTTTATTTTAATAAGACTATTAATAAAATTTAAATGGTATTTAAACTTTAAGTACATATTTAAAATTCAAGTCAAAGTTCTGGATACAAAAACAACAGTTGTTATTAAAAGGATAACAAAACATTTGAGCAAGAAATTAAATTAAAGTATGTAATAAATTTAATCGTATGATTATTTTTATTCTTTTATATAAAATTTATGCAAATTTAAGAATCGTACCAGGGTTTTGTAATGTTACGTTTTTTATTTTTAGATTGACTTCATTAATTTTTATGAGAAAAGAAAGTTATTTTTGGAAAAAAAAATTTAAATTCATTTTATTTTAAGTATATATAACAACTTTTTCTATCTTATTATACCCTAATTGGCCCATAAATACCGTAAACATAAATACTCATATTAATTTTGATGACTATAGCTGAGTAAACTACGTATGACCGCCTTCAAAATAATTATGAATTATTGTATTTGTGTAGTTAGTAGCCTGCTGTCGTGCATACATTTGTTGCATTAGGATTATTGAGCTAAAAGGAACCGCATGAAATGCCATTGTGCAAGACTTTAATGTTGTTTGTTACCAGTTACCAGTGAAAGATAAATCATTGTTTCAGAAACTTTTAATTAATTCCGTTAACAAGTTTTCAATCTATTTAGATTTTATATATGTAATATTATGTATGTATGTAAGTCACGTATTTATGCATATAGACATATGCAGGTATGTGATGCGAGCCGTTTTCGTTTTAAAATCGATTGAAATACATAACAAGTTGTGATAGACAAATTTATTTCGATTTCATTCTAGTTTCCCTTTAAATCGATATCGATTTTATTTCCCATCTTAATCTATGAGAATGTGAGAAAAACAACATGTGATGGAATTTGCATTTCTTTTGCGTATTAAATCGTGTAAGTTCATGGTTAAAGAATTGTTGTGCGTATGTATATTTGAAAACCAATTAGCGTTGCAATAATTTGTGGGAAAATTTAAGTAAAATTCTATAAAATAATTAAGACAGACTTTTATCTACACATATGTAGGTGTATGAATATTCATAGGGGAAAGTATATAAATGTTATAGAAAAAGGGATGATAATGGAACAGAATTCAAATCCAATTTTGGTAACCAATATCGAATAAAATATAATTATTGAGCTCACATTTTAAATTTCTGTATTTTTACACGCCATTAATTACACTTAATGATTATACCACAATAAAGTAAGTTTTAATCGACTTAAAAAAACATTATAATGTGTGCTATTGCAGAACTTTGGTCTAACACAGAGATACAATCTCAAGCTAAAAAAAATGGGCGCAGACACTCCCATTAAAATTTGATCTTGAATTTCCCTAGCTTCTACGATTTAAATGAAACTTCACACAAAGTCTGAGGTCTAAATATTACACAAACTTGCATTTAAAAAGTGGGAAGGGACACGCCCATTAAACTTTTGAATTTAACTATACATATCGACGGTCCCATTCCAAAACATGTTCAGTCGACATGACATGTTATGCTGGGAAAATCATCTCTGAATTCATTGTTTATTAACTTAGATACTGTAAAATGTTGATAGTAATCGTATTGTTCTTTCAAAAGTTATGAGCAAAAATGTACTTAGCACAATTAGTAAATTTTTAAAAACCTCCATTTTTAAATATTTTAAGTACACTTAACATGATTTAGTTTAGAATTAAATTTTTCTCCAAACTTAAACATACTATATGTACTTAGCTGACCATTGTAGAAGAGAAAAGACTACCAGATAAATTCTAAGTCTACTAAGACGACAATCTTAAGTATACTAAGTCACTTTTAACTATGATCTACAACAAATTTATTAAGTTCAAATAAACTAAAAAAATGCTATTGCAATTATTAAATGATTACAAAAGTCTCAAGTTTCTATTTCATAACATTCCTGAGATATCATCAATAAACTTTAAAGGCGTTTATCTCAAAACTGGCTTTTTTGACTTAGTACATCTTAGAATGTAGCCACCGATATGTAGTTCCTATTAGATGATCCCCACAAAACTTACAAAAGAGTTTGGGATTTTTTAATGCCATAGTCTTTTGCTTACAAAACTGGGCGTGGTCATGCCTATTGAATTTAATTTAAAATGTTGCGGGGTCTTTTTTGAACGGTTTTTACGAAACCTGACACACACCTTGAGTTCTCAAAGTGGTGATACCTTGCATTTATAAAAGTAGTTGGAAGCACTAATAATTGCAAAATTGGGCGTAAAAAAAACTTGAAAGTTTAAAATTGGATCTTAAAAGTTAAAAATAAAAGCTCATATTCAGAGTTAAAAAACAGTATACGTTAAGAGTTTAAAACCACTCCTTTTTATGGTAATACAAACTTGTTTTAAATCCCTTCAGTATACTTTGTTTTGACTGTGAACATGTGCCAAAGCTTTTTAAAAACAAACTTGAACCGACTTCAAAAATAAGCCGAAAAGCTAAAATGGTTTAGATTTAGATACAAAGAAAAAAATTTTTAGTACAATTAATTTTTTTGTTACATAAATTAAATAGTTAATTGATTTCGAAACTTTAAAAATCTTTGTAAATACACTTAACGCAATTGTAAGTCAACTGTAAATCAATTTGAAAAATATTTTCAGTTAAATATGTAGTTTGAATTGAAATTTATTATTTTTTTTTTCAACGTTGCTATATATCAAAGTTATATATCAAAGTTATTTGAATAAAAGTTATGCGAATTGTTGAATTTCCGTAAAAATTTTGCTTATCATAATTGTTGTATAAATAATATTTTTTATACACAATCACAACCCTCGAAAACATTTATTGCTTGTCTGCCCAAAATAAAACACTAAATTTCTTTGGGCGGAGTCAAACCGGCAACATATAGACTAATAAACTAAGGCCGAGTACACACTATGGCATTTTGTGACAAATATGGCAAAACTAACAGTGGGAACTAGTGGCAACCTTTGTCATTTCCGATATTTTTCGCTGTGTGGCATTACCACACAAACTGTTTACGCATCTTATGTGAGAATAAGTTGGCTGCATTGCAAACACAAAAGGAAAATGTCAGCGTGTTGACATTTTTACATTGAAAAAATACTGAAAGAATTATAAATATGTTCTATTATACAAATTTAAAAGTATGGAAAACGAAAAAGAAAGTAGAAAAATACTGTATAATGTGAGAAAATTCAACCGCATTACGTCACAGCTAATTAAGCGTGTGGAGGTTCGTGTGGCTGTATGGAAACATATGTATGTATATGTAGAATTTACAGGGATAGAAATACAAAAAAGGGTAGAAATTTCGGTGGAGTTAGGTCTTCATGCACACGAAATTTTTAAACCAACTTGAGTCCTGCTTCCGTAAACTGGAATGTAATGTACAATAGAATCCTTTGACGGCAAGCATGGTCTTTCCCACAACTTTCTTTGTCGTTTTTTAGACTTTATTAATTTTTTTCTTATTATTGATAAACACCCGGTGGCACTAGCCAATTGACTAATTTTGCGATTATCCATTTCTATAAATATTAATTAACAAACAATACGAAAACCAAAGTCTCACACTGATAAAGCACTAAATGTCAATATCAGAATTAGTTCTTGATGTAGACAATACGGTTAGGGATGGGACTCTTTCCTGTCACAATGACACAAAAAATTAGGTGTCATCGAAAAATTTTATTTTCATAACTGAATGCATAAATAGGTAAATATAAGACTTGTTAACATACGCCCGTTTCTCACTTTTAAAAATTTTATTGTTGTTTTGTGTATATTTTATTTGTAAATTTGTAACTTGTAATTTTGAGGAATGGGCCTCTGATTGGATCTAACTTCGAATAGTAGAATAGGTAACTCAGCTTTCAAATAAGCTGTGAAAGCTTAGAAGCTTTTTTGAAAGCTTTATTTGAATTTATTTTTGCTTAAAACAATTTAAATTTTCAAATGTAAGTGTAGCTAGAATGAAGCCCATTGACTAAAATCTACCACCAACATGTTTTGAAAATACTGAGCAGCCGCCCATATGTCAAAGTTTTTTTTTGCGAGACTTTTCCATTTTTTTTTAATATAAAATCACTTCAATAAAAAAATAAGTATTGAAAATTTTACATTAAGTAAACTATGGCATTCTTTACGCGATAACTTTATCAAAATGCAACCGGCTTCAGTATTATTGGCTTCAACTGCTGTTTGTAGCATACGAAAATAAAACAATAAAATATTTTGTTTTGTAACCAACTGAAAATTAAACCCAGCGGGAATATGAATGATATCGATAAAAAATTTTTTGTCACAACTTATACTATTTTTTTGAGATTAATTTAATTTCAAATTGAACAGATAAATAACGAGATTTGTTATTGTTAAAAACTTATTTCATTTAAGCTATTTTTATGTTAATCTAATGCTTTTATCTGCACATTTTATTTTTATTTTGAGGTTTTTATTAAGCAAGATAAGTTGACATTAAAGTTCATGACACAACGCTGACGCTCTTATATAGGGTGTTTTTTTTATAGAAGTATACAATTTAAAGTCGGAAACGCTTTTTTTTGCTCGTGGCCATTTTTTCAGCTGTCAAGTGATTTATGTTTAGTTTGGTTTGACATTTCAACTTCAATAGACTGATGCCTGAACAGCACTTTCTAATTGTGCAAATTTATTTTGAAAATCATGGTTCTGTTCGCAAACTATGGCTATTTTACGGTCAACATATTGTTTTATCAGAGTAAATAATGAGATTAACTATGGAACGTTTTCTCTAAGTGATAACACGCACCCATAGAGACGTTTTGCAGTGTGTACAGAATAAAGATAGAATTACTCGACTGTAAATGTAGAACTATAAATGTAAATGTATCAGCTGATCGAAACTGTTGCATGAAAAGCTATGCAAATGCTTACCTGACTGAAATGTCACGTAAATGTAACGTCTGAACCTGCAGAAAATATAATTTCATGACGAGGTTACGTAACATTTGTAGACAATGATGGGATGTTTGTATATTAAATAGGAGTGTGGCAAAATAGCCCTATAGTGGTACTTTTGTTTCTTTTGATAATTTAAGTTGCTAAATTTTATAAGCACATGGCATATTTAATAAATTTAGCTTTCTAACAGTTTTTTTCTTTTCTTTATAAAATGTAACCAGAGATTGCCAATCGTATGTGCTTGTTTTTTGTTAATGTACATACATATATACTTATATTTATATACGTATGAATGTGTAAAACATACATATGTGCGTACAAACTTACACACAAGCGTACAAAAAAACTATATTTATTTAATAATAATAACAATAAAAATAATAATATGTACGTATGATTATAACAATTATAATGATAATAAAAATATTTATATTTTTGTAATTATAATACGTTGTAATGTATGTATGTATGTATTTATAAAGCTAAAATTGTAATGTTACTAAAAAGCAATGACTTGCAATGTTTGTAAGTATAAAATAATAATTTGATACCATTTAAATAATTTTCGTACCTTTTTCACACAATCAAAAATAATGTGAAGATATTGAACTCCCATCAATGTTTCGAACAGCTGCTTTACATTTTATTTGATTTTATTTATACTGATAAACACCCAGCAAACAAAAAGTCTAATGTATGTGGTCTTGTTAAAAAATTACACACACGTACTTACGTATATTGAGTAAAAATATATTATTGCAATTATGTAGGAACATTAATAAGAAAAGGATAAACGAGAAAGTGAAGATAAAATAAGTTTTTTCGTGATTGAGGTGATACTGCAAGCATAGACATTCTTGGAAATTAAAGATCCAAGTACTTCGTCTTTTCGAACAAGTTGCTCAGAATCTCTTCCGGTAATGTACAAAGACAAATATTACGATTAGAGGCTTGAGCGTTACAGCTGCTATTAAAATTATTATAATTGAGTTCATTGAAATAAAATAATAATAATTTTTAGGCGCATTTTCGTTCTAAACGGTGTCTTATGTATTTCAAAAACTCACAATGAGTTTTTTTCTAACATGCTAAAACTTGCAGTTAAAAGAAAGTAGAATAGAATAGTTTCAGTGAAATTATTAAAAAAGATCTTTGATTAATGAAAACATTACTATTTTATATGTATGTACTTATATTATTTGCTTATGAGCTCTAATGTATATGCATGTATGTATATATATAATTACATAGACATTTCATTCATAATGAATTCCACGAATGTAAATAATATACCTGTGTATATTAATTTTAAAGTTTAACTTCAAATAACTCGCAATTTAAAATCAAAAATGCGTGTTTGCTGGATACAAAGTAATTATCATGTATGTATGTATGTGTGCAAAAAGAAGTTTTCTTCGCACAAACTCTTACATTAACATCACATTTAACATTTACCTTACATCTGCGATTTCTACAGTCGGGTAATGGAGCCTTAAATCATTGCTGCTGTAGAGCGTAAAGTAGAGGAAGGCGCGAATCAGTCTATCCACCATTAAAGAGCTATTATTACTGACTTCTTCGTTCATCAATTGAACAACGACAATGTGCAGGAGCTGTGGTTTGAAAAAGATGGGGCAATATGTCACACAGTTCGTGCAACAATTGATTTATTATAGGAAACGTTTGTTAACCGCATAGTTTAGTGCAATTTCACGCTGCTCGACTGTTTTTTACGGGTATATGTGAATTCGCTAGTCTACGCCAATAAGCACAAAACGATTGACTATTACAGCCATAAATTATAGAAAAAGTCTTCGAAAGGTTGACTTCCAAACTAGACTACGTCCGAGCCAGCTGTGGCGCTCATATGCCAGAAGTCATATTTAAATTATAATACCAGATGATTATATTTCGAACAAAGTAAATTTCTTGTCAATCTAAAAAATTTATCTTTGATTTATTTCATTTCAAAATTCTATACCTCTATAAAAATACTCTATAGAGCTTATGCGGCAATGATGAGTACGATAAAACCCAAAGCTTGCCGCTTTTGTTTAGCATTGGCCTGTAAAAATAAATTATTAAAAAATTAAAGTGATTTAATTTAAAAAGTTGAAAAAAATGTGTTACTTTTTAGCCTTTTTCTCGAAATTGTTTTAAACTTAAAAAAAAATTTTAACAAGTAGGCACTGACTGCAGCAAAGGTACGCAACATTGGCGCGTGTGTTAGTAAATTGTTTTACCTTTGCAGAAGGCACCCCTACGACCACTTTTATTCGCTGAATTATTACGTATCATACTGGTCGTGGAGGACGTGATGCTGTTGTTAACGCCTGATTTTGCTCCCATTTCTAGAGGCTTTATTGCGAACTTGTTCTCTTTTCTTGGCAGTGTAGTTGTTGTTGTTCCATTCTTTGCATTAACCTCAGGTTGCGTGGCCTCATCTGCATCGGCATCTGTATCTAGATCAGCACCACCATAATCACCACCAAGCATCATTAGTCAACTAAAATCTGGACCATCGCCATCATCCGAACAACCTGAAATTGTTTTGTGAAATGTGGCCGGTGCCATGAGAGCTCGTGCTGCAATCATTTGGAAATTCTCCGAAGCACGGAAGCCACTGCGTGTGCATACACAGCGACATACAATACGCTTAAAGGCAATACGAAATTCATGAGAAAATAAGGCATAAATTAAAGGATTTATGGCAGAGTTACAGTATCCCAGCCAAAAGAGCACAGAAAAGACGGTCGGTTGTATACAGTGATCACAGAAGGCTCTTATTAAGTACATGGTGAAAAATGGCAACCAGCAGAATATAAAACCGCCCACAATAATGGCCAACGTTTTGGCAGCCTTCGTTTCGACTTTGAAACGTTTTACTTGAAATTTAACGGAACGTTTGCTTCTTTGTTTCTTATCGTTCTTCTTTAACAAACTATCTGTGTGGGAGTCAAGAATTTTGCTCGACTGTGCTGGAGTATTGCGGGGAGAAGTGTCAACGTTGAAAGTGGTCTCACCAATCTCAAACAGACTACTCTTAAAGGAACTGCGGCGACCATTGATCAGGGAGCTGGAAGCTGTTTGTTGGCTGTCCGCTAAATTTGTGCTACTTACTACTGATGCGTAGACTGGTGGTGTACTGTTAATGGAAGTGCTGGAGTCCAACATATTTTCCGACGAGGGAAACGATACTTTTATGGATACTTTTTCATGTTTTGTTCTAGGAACTTTCATTGAAGTGGCTCTCTTGGGTATAGTACTCAGATGATGGGACATTTGGGCATTGTGATGTTGCAACGGATACATGTCTTCATTATTGCTATTGACACTCAGCGTTGAGGACATCGAATGTACGGACAGTGGTGTTCTCTGTGGTGTGCTGCAGGGTCGACCGCGGTGTATGCGCAGCACCAGTTGCGTTTCATCCACTCGATTTGTACCTGGTTCATGGGGACTGCCTGTAAATGTAAGTTTTTGTTTTGTTTTTGTTGGTTTCTTTTTAGTGTTTATTTTTTCACTACTTATTTTGATATCTTTAATTTTTATGGCAAAACAAGGAGGTTAAAATTTATGAAGGAATTATATAAATGTTACCAAGACATTAAGAGGAAAAAAACATTATTTTTACAAGAATAATTTAGTAATTAAATTGTGGACATTTGAAAAAAATGGTTACGCATTCGTTAAAGGGACGTACATTCAGTTAAATTAATTAATTAATAAATAACGTTTTTAATTACAAAATGCATTACAAAAATTATGCTGATAAGGGAAAAACATTACTATTATACACATAATGGAAATTTATTATTAATATAATTACAATACATACACAAAAGAAAAAGAGTTTTATGGATTATTTATAATTTTTATTTGTACATGAATTTGTGCGGCGGTTTGTGTAGGTGTGGGTGAAAAATTACGTGTGAACCAATTTAATCTAAAAGGTGATCACTTTAATATTTGGTTGGTAAATTAGTTAACGACTAATGGGTTCGATTCGATTTGCATTTCCAGCAATAAAAGCAAGCATTTACTTTATTCTTACACTGGAGCATTTACGAGCTTGCGTGAAACTCTAATGTAAGACCAGATATAAGACAAAACTCAATATATGTATGACCGATACGATTAAGGGCCAATTTTACCAACTCTAGCTAAATATCAATTAACATTTAAATATCGATTTTCATTAATTTTCGTATGGAAAAATGACTTTTAAATATAAATTGATATTTAAATAAGTTGGTGGAATTGGCTTTAAATGTACACGTGACTTATTTCCAGAAGTAAAACGGGTCTTATTCACCAGTTAAAAAATGAGGAGCTCTATTTCCTGATTAACTCTAAAATTAAGATCTTTTGATACATGAAAAATTGTATATAAAGGAGGGGATATGCACTGTTTGATCAGATAAAAATGGCAGAGTTATAGTCGTTAACATTTTAAAATTTAATTAGTTTTGTTTCTTCCAAATATTCAACAATTGGTGCAATATTCAAAAAATTTTAACCCTGATATCTCATACATTTCTTAAAGGGGTGGAAAACTCTCGATGGCACTATCGATACAATCGATAGTTAATTTCTTTGTAACTATCGATGTTTTAATTCTGTTATCGATTAATACTTAAAAACAATCGATATCTTTTAGTCACTATCGGTAGTAAATGTTAGAACGTTAAAACCAAAAAATGTAAATATCGAGAGCCTTTATTCAAAATACTTCAACTCAAAAAATCGAACTTTTCAGTAGAGCAAAAAAACTAGTTAATTCGCTAATTATTGTAACAATAAATGATGTGCTTTACATAATATGGTTTAAATATGCTTACTAATTTATAGGTCTGCAAAAATATTTTATTTTGAACTGGCTTGCGTATTTCTATGAGATAGCATATTTTAGTCGATCAGAACACAAATATTTTTAAAGAGTTAGCGTTTTTTTTTTCGAAAAAAATATATGACTTTTTTGAATATAATTATTTTTTAATCAATTTGTGAAATCTTTTACTCAACAGAAGATATAAGAATTGAAAACCTGCAAGAAAAAACTTAAAATACCATAAAAAAATAACTTAGGACTGACTGAAAGCCTCTTCCATCTCGAGGTGCTCAGCTTTAGCGCTCTGTAACTCACTTTCTAGTGTAACAAGGTCACTCTAAGTTATCAATTTCGAAAGCTAATATCATTGACATTAAGTTTCTATTGGATTAACAACTTAACATTATTATTTTTTTTATCGGAACCCCTATTTACTAATATGTTAAAAATTACCATATCTCAAAAACTAGCCATAGGATAATAAAATCCTTACCAGATTCGTATTCAACATGCCAAATGCAATAAGATATGAGAAAGATTCATAATAAATTAAAAATTTATTAAAAATATTGGATATTACATGGGTGTTAGGATTTATTTTTACAAAAAAAAATATTTAAAAACATTTTTTTTATTCGAAATTCATGTTACAGATGAATATTGCATAGGGGAGTTATTTGCCATCAGAAAGTCATTTTGACCAAATTTGAGTTAACGTCTTTTGCATATATGCTCTCGATATGTAGCTTTTCATAAACAAAAAAAAACTGAATGACGGAAAATTTGTTCAGCTGATCTCACTTATTTTTCATACAATTTTTTCAGTTTTTTTATTTCTTGAACTGACAAATAAAATTCTTTTTAATTCTGTTTTGTTTAAAAATATATTGTTTTGATTTTTTAGTGTAAATAAATATTTTTACGTTTAAATTCATTTTTCAAAAATAAAAATAAATAACACACGATATTCTTATTTGCAACTGAACTTCCTTTTATTCTTGACTAAACAAATTATAACTTGGCTTTTCTTATTTACTTATTAACGTTATTATCCATCGCACGAGGTCTTTTACTTTAAACGATATTGACTCCACTAAATTCCAATTAGCACTGACTGAATCTCACACATGGCAACTCTTTTTATACTGCAAAAGCGGATCTAGAATGTTCGCTAGTAATTGGCGTAGTAACATGCATGGAAGTATGTAATTAGTACATACTGGAAGAAACTTTTACCGCACAACTATATGGCTGTTTAGGAGTATACGTTTATTAGTAGCCAGATGATTAAACAGTCTTCAAGCACGGGAAAATTCATGTTACCCTTTCTAGATGTTTGTAGGTGATTTGAATAGCCGTTAGTTTTTGAATTTTCAAAGTAACGATTTTATGTTGGCAATGCGGTGTGCCACTGGTAGTACAGGGTGGTTACCGTAAGTGCTCGCACTTTTATTTGTATACGTGTATATTTGTAGCTATGTACACAATTATTTTTGTTGCTATAGTGTTTGCACGTGAATGTGTATGTACGTTTATTGCTTTAGTTAAATACTTCTAGATAGTTCTTTGCATTAACCCTGTAGGAAAAATTTTACGTAACAATATGTACATTATATGAGAACCATACAACTTTGATACTATCACGATAGATAGATCGTCGATATATCGATAACTTTTGATAGTCCTGAATCGATATACCGATAAAATTAAACTATCGAAAACTTTCGACAGTGACACTATCGATAGTCTTCCACCTTTAATTTTTTATCGCATCTACATTATCCACTACCTAACATGTAGAATGAATTGCAATTCGCTTCCAATTTAAATGAATTTTTCTTTTAATTGAATTGCAACTTATTTCAAATTCATTTTAATTGAATTGATTTTGAATTCATTTAAAAGAATTAGAAGAATGAATCAATTCAATTCAAATGAGTTGGTCATGAGTTTCAAATTATTTTTTTCTAGTTCATTTGCATTATTTCAAAATCAATTCAGTTCAAATGATTTGGAACTAAATTGCAATTCTTTTTGACAAATTCATTTGAATTAGAAACAAATTGCAATTCGTTCTACAAATTTATTGGAATTGCAAACAAATTACAATTCATTTGACAAATCCATTTAAATTTTAAATCAATAGCAGTTCATTTTTACCAAATTAATTTGAATTAACTCAAATTTTATACAATTCATTTTTTGCGTGAAAAGAATTAATTCTAAGTTTGCTAATTAAGGCCTTGATTGATTTATGAATTATATAATTCAAAAATTATTGATGAATTTACATATCTTTACTGCAGTGTGTTGAAAGTAAAAAAAAGAGATCCATTAAAATAGTAAATAAATTAAATTATTTCTAACAGATTTATTAATGTACCACTTATAATGTTCAACAACATAATTATCAAACCTTAAATTGTATAAACACTATCAGCCCAATTATGAATATTCCTGGGAAGTTTTTTCTTTACCCTATCATTTGTTCCCGGGAGAGAGTAAAATCTCGATCAGCTGTTTAATGTTTACATATTTTTCTGCACTAACGCAAGAGTTTACCAATAGAAATTTAATAAGAATTCTATGTTTTCATTGTCAATTAGATTGAGTGTTAAGACAATATTTGTTTTTATTTAAATAAAAATTAAATAAACAGTGTAACCACTTACAGACATGCTGAATAACGTTCTGCTGAGTTAGTCGAGTGATAAGTGAACCAGGTGCAGATGCAAATGGATTAAATTCAAAAGGGCTGCGTGTACAAAGAAAACTTTAAATTTTATACAGTTTTTCTTATCGGTCTTGATAAATTAGAAGGAAACATATCTTCCCTTTACTTATTATGTGAACTTAAAGGAGGCCTGCAAAATTAAGCGTTTTAGTATTTGTTCTTAATACAGAAGTAGTTTATGTTTTTGAAGTGCATGTGTGCAGGGTTAAGATAAAAATGTAAAAATACAAAACACAAAATGGAAATATAATAATTCGGTATTTATTTAAATTTTTTGTTCTAAATAAATGCTTATACTATTGTTTTGCAAACTTTTTTTAATATGATTTTTAAATTTTTGCATTAGTTTCCTTCAAATTGTTTGGGGAGAAAACTCTCAACAAACTCTCCGTCTCCCTCATATTTAGAGTAACTATTTTTTCCCGGGGAGTTTTTTCTCCCTCTCCTCATGTTCAGAGTACCTACTTTTTTCCCAGGGAGTTTATTCCCGCGGAAATTTTTATTCATAATAGGAATAATGGGAAAAACTCCCGGGTATGTATGTATGTAAATATGTATGTACGTACATATATGTAAATGTGTATATACATATTTATAATCTATAGCAGTAAATGCCAATTTGAAAAATAAGTATTGGTATCTTAAATTAAAACCAGTCAGTTCGTTTGTGCATGTTCCGTTAACATTCTAAAGAAAGTTCACAAAATAACTTTCTTCTATGAGTTTATTCCATTCACATACGAGTAGTTTTTCTTTTATTGTTTAAGTCCAGTAAATGCCGTAGCTTATTAACAGCTATGAGTACATACAAAAAAAAATTATAAGATTGCAAACGGCTGGTATCATATTGACAACTAAAGATTTGTAAACAAATTCTACTACTTTTGCTATAAACCCAAGGAAAATCAATAAGGCGCTATCATTTCATTATATTATTACAACAGCAATAACTACATGTGCTTTGTTGGTATAAACTACCATTTTATTTTTCAAAACCAGGACAGCATTGTCAGAGTGTATGTTTCTTATGCGAAATGTCAAACACCATACAAAACTGTATATTCGTAAGGTGTTTGAGGATAACTCAAATAAAATCATGTTCTTAGGCTTATATCTACACAATCCAAATTTGACATTTGGCTTTGTATAATGGCATTAGTCACCTGTTTTAGTGCTTTCACCGAATAAATGCGCCTTCTCCTTATATTTCAATTAGTTGAGAAATAAGGCAATGATTTTTGAAAAATAATAATTAAAAATTAACTTAAGGCAAATTATGGTTTTAGACCTACACAATTAATTTTTGACATTTGCCGTGCTATCACCTTATTAATGTGCCTTATTATCAACTTTGTATCCAAACTTTGCGAAATGCAGGACATATCATTAAAACTTATTGAGAAGATATATATTACCAGATGTTATTAGTACACGAACACGAATATTTTTTTATTTGATTCTGTGGCAATAAGGAAAAAGGGCTAAAGTCATATTTTACTGTTTTGCGGGAGAGCACTTTTAAGCGTTCAAGTTAATTTTCAAAAGCTTACTTCTGTTACAGTGAAATTGGGAAATTCTCTGTTAACCTTTTTCTTTAAGCAAACATAATTTTACACACTATATGTGATTCTGTGGCAAAAAGGAAAAAGTGCTTAAGTCGAGATAAACTGATCTTGAGTTAATGGTACCACCGTAATATGCATATTTGAAAGTTCCCCTGGTCAAAATCTCAGTTAAATTTGTGCAATTTTTCAGGAATAACAGCTTTAATCGAATTTAAAGTATAATTTAGTATATTTTAACTTCAATATATTATTTATAGTATGTAGAACGATGTTTGCTTAACAAACAGATAATTTTCTAATTTAACTTTAGAAAAAAATAAATTTCTGAAAATCGACTGGAACGCTTAATATGCTCTCCAGCAGAATAGTAAAATATGACTTAAGTACTTTTTCCTTAAAGCCACAGAATTAATAAACTTAAGTTGAAGTATACCAAAATATAATCTAAATTATTCTATTATTACAAATGAGGTTTGAAGTCTAAAAAAGACAAATCCCAAGTCATAGTTCCTGAAAAATAACACAAATTAATTATGAATAAATACTTTCGAATATATAGCTTACGGAGGTACCATCAGCTCCTTCCCTAACTAACTTTTTGCCACAGAATTAAATTGTATTTGTTCTTATTCAAAAATGAAGCCGATATTTGCCTTTCGTAATTGCTACTGCATGATGTTTGTGCTTATAAATATTTTATAATTATTACACATGTTTACAGTACATCGCGTTTCATAAAAAGTTTAGCCGTCACAGACTACATATCGCTTATTTACTCATAGAACGTCATAACTCATATCGTTCCTCATATTGTGTAAAAATTTCATACAAATATCTTGTTTACTCAATTCTTGGAAGAAAAATATAATTTTCATTTTCAATTATATTGTGTGCAAATTGAAAATTTAAAACGCCTTTCCTGGCAAACTGATTTTTTTTTTGAGTTATGATGTTCTTAAAATAAATAAGCAATATGTTATAGAGATCTTAAATATATAATTAGAATTTTTTGTCAGCTTTAGTTTTTGAAATATATCGTTATATCAAAAATTTAAACACTTGCAGGACATCTGTTATCATAGCTTGAGAAGGCCATGCTCTATTCGGTTAAGTAAAAATTCAAAACTCGACAACAATAATATCTTTAAGCCATTAAAGTTTTATTTTTAAATCTGCACAGCAGTTTCTACAATATAGTGAAGGTTTGAGCAAAAAAATTAATTATTTAGAACATTTCTGTACATTCCTGTTTTTAAAACTTTATAACAAAGGAAAGATGCAACAATGCCCCAGTCTTTGTTTCAGAAATATATAGCTACGTATATTCCAAAAAAAATCCAGCCCTTTTCCATTGAAGTTGTTGCACAAATTTGGATTTAATTCACAATTTAGTGACTTAACAAAAATGATAGATATTGAAATATTTATACAACACTATCACATACAAACACAAAGTTTTACAGATATCTGTTGCTTCAAAGTAGAGATCAGCGCGTGTCGAATTTTTCCAATACGACACGAGCACGAATACCAACACGCTCAACACATATAATACACGCAAGATACGATACTGCACTACACACACGCAATATTATTGGTACCAGTGATGCCAACTTTTTTGACTCTAAAAGCACATCAAAATTTAAAAAAAGTACAAAAAGCGTAATTTTGAAATCTAAAAAGCATAAAAAGCACTAACAAAAAAAAAACAAGTGAAGATTAAAAAGAGTGAAGTCTAATATTGTTTAATATCTTCTGAGTTATACTCTCTTTCAGACAAAAAGTGTATACTTTACCCTGAAAAAATAAATACAACAAGTTTTTGTTAGAGTAGTTTTAAGAAATTTTAAGAAATACACAACGCTGATTGGTATGGCATTGAAAGTCAGAAAATTTAATTGATTTGTTTCAAGAGTCGTTTTTCATAATATGGCAGAGAGTTGGCACTGCCAGCTGATACTATCTGCCACCACATCTAATATAATCGGTTTACGTCCAGAACTTTAAGCTTCAGAGGCCCATACAATATCAACAAATATGCTGTGGATGCACAGGACACTGCGACCAAAGTAGATCTATTGTATCCTCTTCCAGGTGCTAGAGCACCCCATCTTGACCTACTCTCCTGATGAATTTTAGGATAATCAGTGGGTCCATAGTTGGCAGTTCCCAATCTTCCAATAGGTGCTTGCCCAATAAGCTATATTTTCTGTGGCATAACGCTTCACAGAATCTGCACAGGCTGTTACTCTAAATGCCAAGTCTCTTGAGGTGTTTTTTCAGTCTACAATGGCCTATGAGGAAGCCCGTGAGTATTTTTAGATTGTTTATACTCAGGGACATGAAGACTATGAAACGATTTTGGTTATACGTTCCAATCATTAGCTTTGCATGCCTCAATCCTGGGAGATTGAGCCAGAGGTGTTCCATATTGCTCTTGATATATCTTCCCACATTTTGTTCAATCCGAGTCCACAAAACGGTTCTGGTCCGAGTTGTTTGATGATACAAACTATTAAATTTTTTCTCTACTGGAAATTTATTCACACATACATATTTTACATCTAAAATCGTTTCGTCTTTTTCGTGCAAATTTCGCTTAACATGAAATGACACGAACTCGCACGAAATTATATTTATTGTCACGAGCACTTCGTGTTCAGTCGTGCGGTTTTTTATGAATTAATGTTTTATAGTTCTCTTTTTGAATTGTAAATAATATTCGTTAGGAATATATTTAGCTAAAAGATTATAAATAAAAATTAACTTTTTTGATGTATTTTTATTTTTTGTGCATTCTTAAAAACAAAAACATAAAATTTTTTCTAAAATTTGGGTTAAATTTTTTTGATATCTCTCAAAGTATTGAGCAAACTCAAAAACAATGTTTGCACTGACTCAAGATTATTTTATTCTCGACTTCAGGTTTTCTTCTTTAATAAATGGAGAAACCCTTTCTGAAGTTATGCTACTATATATATGGTGAAAGTGCCTTTATTTTATAAATAGTGCTATATTTCGAAAGCTATAGCTGCTAGAAGATTTGCGTTCAGCGTTCCAAATAACTAAAGAAAAAACTCCCATTTCTAGTGGAGGAAAATAGAAAGCACTTATGTAAGGCTATGATTAAAATTATTATTTTACGAAGTGTAACAAACATGATGCGAGGACAGTACGAATGTTTGGAAGCTTCAATATTCCATGAATAAGGACTTAAAACAAAATGTTCCAAAAAGGGCCAAATAACATACGAGTATCATACGTAATTAGTTTTAAGAGCCAATAGCAGCTTTATATTCCCTTACAAATCTGCTTGCGGTGAAGCATTAATATTTGCTGGATTATGGAACATTTTAAAGATAAATCGAATTCTAGCACTAGGTTAAATATATATGGCCAGTTCACAAAGTGTTCAATTATGTCATATTGTCATAATGTACTAAGTTTCGATTGAAAGCAAAAAAAAATCTATTACAATAATTTAAAACATTATTAAACAATAACATAACAATTTATTAATTGGCCAATTGTATTCTTAAATATAAGAACAATTTCTACAACTATAATCCATAAAGCTTTCTTGTAATTAATTTTGATACTTAATAAATGTTATATTTTTTCAGATATTATTTTACTGTATTTTAAATTCATACATTTTGTATTCCTTGTGTGTCTGTGTATCTGCTTTCATTTCTATTTTTCTCTTTTTAAAGAAACATTTCTGTGCTTTCATGTATAAGCTGCTATTACTACATACGAGCACATATGGCCTTGAGTTTTGATTTATTCGTGTTGTAGTTTTTGTTTAATTTTCCTTTATTAAAGCCCTGCTGAGTTTTGTAATTAGCAGTATGGTAAGTAATTGTATTTTGCTTTTTCATTTTCACTTGTTGATTTTATGTCAAATGTTGTTTGTACAGCTGCATTCAAGTTCAAGATTAGTTTAGGCAACTAATGTCAGACGTTGACATCATTCATCCCTTTGTATGTGAATATAATAGATATCGACAGCCTATATTCGAAATACGTTAACTCAAAAAAGGTAACTTTTCAGTAGAACAAAAAAAGTTAATAACTCATTATTTTAAAAATAATATGGTTTAAATATGCTTACTAATTTATAGGTCTGCAAAAAGTATTTTATTTTGCATTGGTTTGCATATTTTTATGAGAAAGCATATTTTAGTCGATCAAAAAACAAATATTTTTTTATCGAGGTGGTCAGCTTTAGCACTCTATAACCCACTCTCTAGTGTAACAATGTCACTCTATGTTATCAATTTCGAAAGTTAATATTATTGGCTATATTCAGTTCATACATTATGTTTCTATTCGATTAACAACTTAAAAGTTATACATACATTACCAATTTTTTTTATCGGAATTCCTATTTACTAATATGTTAAAAGTGCCATCACAAAAACTAGCAATAGGATAATAAAATCAATACCAGGGTCGTGTTCAGCAGGCCAAATTCAATAATATATGAGGTAGATCTACAGAAAAAAATTATTGATTTTTTAAAAATATTGGAAATTTACATGGGATATAGCATTTATTTTTACCAAAAGAAATTATACTTTGAGATAGCAGAATAAGAAAAATTGATATAAAACGAGAAAAAAAATAGTTATTTGATTCGAAATTTTTGTTACAGATAAAGATTGTATAGGGGAGTTATTTGCCACCATAAAATCATTCTTGCCAAATTTGAGTTAACGTATTTTGAATATATACTCTCGATATGTATTTGAAATTGAATGACACCTGTTCCAAAGTTTTGCTAGTACAAACGGCTCATAGTGGGCCGTTTTACATGCATCTGATTTTAACATTCAGATTCCCAGTGGTATAAATATATGTACATTACGTAACCGATGATTGAAATTGAAAATTGGACAAATATAAAAAACTATTGATTAAAGATTTTTTTAAAATTTAATATATGTTTAATTACAAGAGAAAACCCCAATAATATTTTTAGGCTAATATTTTAATGCAAAAAATAAGTCCAATTTTTCAACCCTTCATTTTTATTTCATTTCCATTTCCATACACCAAAGGTGAAAAAAGGAACCCTATTGTTTTCGCTACGCTGTCCGTCTGTCCGTATGTCCGTCTGTCCGTCTGTCCGTCACACGGTATTTTCTCAGGAACCGTAAGAGCTACGGACCTGAAATTTGGACAGAGCATGTAGAACCTTGGCCACTACAACAACAAATACAACAAAATGAGAATTAGGAATTAACGGGTGCTCCAAAAAGAGCGACGAAAAATGTTAAAATCTCATGTAATATACATACAATTGTATGTACATATGTATATTGACACTTGAAATTTGTAAAATTAGTGTATTTTTATATATAGACTACAACAATAAACATTAAAATATTAAAAAATTTAAATTAAAGGGTGGTCCATCAGTTAATGCAATTTTGACTATGTAATTTTGACAACTTGCTATATCTTGGAGACCGTAAGAGGTAAACTCTTGAAATTTTCAAAAACGGTAAAACTAAAAAATCCGAAAATTATAAAATCGCCAAACCGAAAAAAATCGCCAAAACCTGAAAAAAATCGTCAAAAATTAAAAAAAAATCGCCAAATCGTAAAAAATCGACAAAATTAAAAAAAATTCTAGCACTAAAATAAATCGCCAAATTCGAAAAAATCGTTTAAATTAAAAAAAAATCGCCAATATAAAAAAACGCCAAAAACCGAAAAAATCGCCAAAACGCGAGAAATGCGCCAAAACCAAAATAATTGTTTATGTGAAAAAAAATCGCCAAAATGAAAAAAAAATTGCCAAAATTAAAAAAATTGCCAAATTTAAAAAGAACGCCAAAACGAAAAAAATCGCCAAAGTTTAAAATAAACGCCACAAACCGAAAAAAATCCTCAAAACGAAAAAAAGTGCCAAAACTAAAAAAAAAATCGCCAAAACCAAAAAAATCACCTATGTATATAAAAAAAACGCCAAAATTAAAAAAAATCACCAAAATAAAAAAATCGCCAAAATAAAAGAAAAGCGCCAAAATAATAATAATTTCCAATATTAAAAAAACTTCAAAAACCAAAAAAAATCGCCAAAAAGTGAAAAAAAGTACCAAAACTCAGAAAGCGCCAATAAATTCAAAAAACCCCAAACTAAAATAAACGCTTAAAACCGAAAAAACCCAAAAACGAAAAAAATGCCAAAACTATAGTTTATATTGGCTAAAGTTCGTATTGAATTACATATCTCGTGTCCGTACGGAACCCTTCCTGCGCGGGTCAAAGTCGCACTTCACTGAATTTATTTATAATTTTTAAGATTTTAAATATCAAACTTTTTTTTAATTTCTAATATGTATATGTTTTATTCATAATAAAAAAGAAAAAATTAGTTTTACGTATATACTTTTCCATACCAAAAAGTTATAAATTTTTCAAGCCTGGAAAGACGTATTTTAGTTTTTCAGATTCTTTTTACCAATTTTTTTTTAAATATAAAATGAAAAAAATTTTAGGTATTTATTTTGTTACATACCATTAAGGGCCATTATTACAACTTAAAGTTAGTTAAAAGTAAGATTTTGTTGGACGTATAAAACGCTTTTCATTATTATAAATTTAATTTAACTAACCAGGAAGGATGCATTTGCCTATACCTGCGCTTATAGCGCTTACTTTAGGTTAAGCTAAAATCGTACTGATAGAAAACTTTTTATACGTCCCATAAAATCCTACTTTTAACTAACTTTAAGTTGTTTGTACGGCTGGTAGTGTTGTTTTGATTTTGCTGACTTTAAAGCATATTCTTTTAAGGACCATTTTTGACATATAGTCCAAGATCGAAGTTTCAGATCTGGTGGCTGTGGAAAACCGATTTGAAGTACATAAAGGCGGACTGACAGACAGACGGTTTTCACTTATTCAACGTACCTATTCAAAATAACATAGAATATAATTTACATATATACATACATATACTTTATGGGGTCGCATATTAATGTTAGGGAAATTTCATACGGAATAACGATCCCATATATGAGCATTTCTTGGTGTCATGAACGTACAGCGTATGAATACGCTTTTGATGTACAAAGAATATAGAAAACAAAACTTTTCCTAGCATTTTTTTTGCCAGTTGATAGCATTTTTGTAGTGCTATGTTTGGTGCAAAAGATGGATTTAATTGCGTTTAAGTTTTTAAAATATTTAAGTTTATAAACATGTTGTCAAGAACGTTCACAAAATAGAAGTTCACTTTGGCTGACAGTAGTGAAATGTAAAAATCTGCGAAATGGAACAGAATAATTAAAAGTGATTATTTTATTTTAAAATTGTGTATTAATGTAGGTCTAATATTTACACAATAAAATATCTCTATTGATTTTTGTTTAATTGGCGTAATTATCGGTTGCAAACGTACGGGTCGCAAACGTGTGATTTTTCCACATGTTTTTTTATTATTATAAATCTTCTTTTTCCCATTTTCGAACTTTTTTTGTCCTCCTTACACTTTTCTCTACTTAATTGGTTGTAATAGAGAGATTTGGAAAACAGAGTGCAAACAAAACATATTTTTTGCATGTAAAATAATTATATATATAAATCTCCTTAGAAGTAGCTTAAAAAGAATACATAAAATATTCCAGTTTCCAGCCCAATTTTCTCAAGTAAAACAGCTGAGATATGCTATGAAACCATTGCATTATAAAAAATATACTTTTTTATAATTATAAAAAATAAAACACGATGTGTATCAACCTTTTATTTTTCCATTCTGGTTGACTATTCGGGGGATCTACCATAAACCATTTACCATTTTTGGTGAAGGCTATAACAATGTTCTCGAAAATTAGAAAATCCTTCAAACTACTTTCTGAGATACATAATATCAATTCATTTTTACTTCTGGTGAAGGTTAAATAAAATTCAGATAAACACAATTATTCACAAAGATTCCATTTTTGTTATCTCGCTATTTTTGTTTGTTCATCCTTGAATTGAAGACTATTCGTCTTGACTTTGAACGTTGGCTTAATGCTGTTGTGAGGTAAGAAACATTAATTAATTTAACACCAATATACACACCCTTATACCTACAACTGTATAAATGTGTGTGTGAGTGTGTGTGTGTGTTTGCTTTCTATTTAAGTTTGTCTAATAAAATCCTTCTGTTATTTCTTTTGACCTTGTCTACATTTTCTTAAATCTTTTATTGTGCTCGCGCACGTGTTTCTTATGTTTTGCTCATGTACAAGTAGTTCTGGTGAATTTTGCACAATTTTCAAGTAATTTTTATTAAATAAAATATGTTTGGGTTCTTCTTACGGAAAATCTAAGTTTAAGGTCAATGATAATTTTGAATGCCCAAGTTAAATGGAGCTTATAAGTTTTTAAAAAATTTCTTAAGAAAAGTTTACTGGCAATTTCAAAACTGCTAGGTGCCTTTAGATTATTTGTTAAATTGTCTGTGAGTAGATATATCCCTAGTGGCTTTTCTAGAGTTATTTTCATATTCACCAATTTTGGTTGGCTGTATTTCTATTAAAATAACTGCATGAGACTCTTGTGCCCTTTCCCAGAGTTCACTCTTATTTTGTCTGCAGGCTATTTTTTTGTGTTGCTTGTCATTTTCGTTTTTTAATGATAAGTTTCTCGCTTATATTTTTGGCTTGAGCTAGGGCTGCCAGTACTGGAAAATAGAAAACAATATGGTTTATAATTTTACTTGGAAGCATTTAAGATTATATACATATGTTTTTTTGGACCTCATTTTTCTGTGACAAACGTTACAAGATAATTTTTAAATTAAAAACAAAATACTTAATCGGAAAAATTTTAAAATTGATCAGACTTCAAGGATTTCAATCTAAAAACTGAAATTTTTATTTTTTTACAGGTGAAGCGAAAAACTTTATATGTATATTTAAGAATATTTATTTTCTAGTAGAAAGGTTTTAGAATGTGATCCAGCAAAAGAGAATGAAGAAGCAGGCATCTTTTTAAAAATAGTACTTAAGGCTTTCTGAATCGATATTTTTGAGATCAAAAAGGCGCAAGCCCATTAATTTTTTTGAATAAAAGTAAAAATAAGCTGCATATTTAGTGAAACTAATTTTCTTACATTGAATTCCCTTTGTTTAGTATATAACATGCAAAAATTTCACTACAACTATTTAAGAAAAAAAAAATAGAAAAAACACAAACAAAAGATCATGTAAAAAATTAGTTGATAAAAATTTCAAATTAACACGGATGCCACGTTTATTTTTTTTTTTTTTATAAAAATGTAGATATTATTTTTTGGCTTACGCATTTGTTCGTTACGGCCTTTTGAGTTCTTTTATTAAAATCGATGAGGAAATTTTAATTTTTGTTATGTACATCAATAAATAAGTTTATATTGAATTTTTTGTCAATTAATGTTAAGTGACGATATAGGAAAGTTTTTCAGTTTACTGGGGAGAGAGGCATATTCAACAATAAAAATTTTGTATTCTTCTTACCGAAAGGTGTATGTTATTTGGAGATTTTTAATTTACTCGGCATAAAGAAAAATATAATATTTGATGCAAATTATATTAATTCAAATAGTACTTCAAAAGAATTAAATATATTTTTCTATGCTATTTGAGAGCATTGAAGACTTTTTTACCCAACTTGGCGAAGTAAAGAAGCGTATTGTTTTGATCAACCTATTTATGTAGGTGTTTTCTTTTGCGGCACTATATATGACAGTAGTCAAAATTCAATATGGCAGCCAACAAACGCCATTTTGTGAATACGAAAAAAGAAGGCGGCGAACTATATAAAAATTTGTATCATTCGACATGTATATGAAAATTATCTTAAGGTTTCGCTAAAGACTTTTCATATCCAATGAACATTCAGGATGTACTGCGTACAAGCTATAATTATATATATTGTGGCCCACAACAAAAAGCAGAAGGAAGCTCTAATAAATCTACTTAAGAAAAGGTTTGGCTATGTATTTGTTTATTTTTATTATTTTTTTTTTTTGTAAAATTTAATACAGCAGGAGATATAAAAATATTTGGTTAACGACTGAATTTATATTATAAGAAATTTAATTTGAGTTGCTTAAAGAGCAAAAACATATTCCTTAATATCTTTCAAGGTTTTTGTGTTTGAGTGTGTGTGTTTGCCTGTGTGGGAGGGTTTTCTAATTAATTCTTTAAAATCGTAGTAATGTAATTTAATTTTTCTATGTAATTTGGTGAGTTAAATTTCTTGTAATTACAGAGTTTAAATAAAAAGGATATTTAAAGTCTTGAGTAAATTTTTCTTTCGATTGTATGTTTTCGAAAAAGCCACATCTTGCATTTGTTAACAAAATAACAACTAAATACAAATGGAATAATTAACTACATCTATTATTTTCAAAAATTATAGGACTTGTAGTTAAATTCATTGCTTGCGTCATATCATGTAGTTTAATAACGTAGTAAAAAGGCGTGATTTTTAGTATGAAATACACTGAACCCCGAATATTATTATGAGTCATTTCTATAATTTTAATATGCATGTACGTATGTATATGCATGTTGTATATGCATGTTGTGTACCAATACAGCTAAAACATGTGGCTATTTATTATTTAAAATTATGTTGGTTTTATTTTGTGCCGTTTCAAGCAGTTCATCATGAAGTGAAATGTGTTTAGGAAGGAGTACCAAAGAATTTAAGTACATATAATTTTTTTAATGAGATCGTTTATAAAGTATTTAATTTAATAGGGAAAAGAAAATTCCTTAAATATAAATCTAGATAATTAAGTATTCTCAAAGTATCATAAAGCCATATGTCCTAAATTTAAAAACAAAAAAAAAAACAATTGAATTTTGTGAAGGACCCCTAATGCTTGAGTGCACTATTTAAAACATAAACAAGTTGATACAAAATAAATGAGAACAAGTGTTCCAAAACTAGAATAATATTGGGTACGATAATGCAAAATTAAGTGAAAATAATTCAACAACTTCTTTCTTTGTCCGAAAACTATTTAAGAATTTATGTATTTTTTTCAATATGTAAACCCAAATTTTTTTGAGCGATTATCCTATTAAAATTTTAATGATTTAAGTCTAAAAATTTATTATGTTTTGTAGAAAGGTAATTGTTAATAAAACTTATGTCTCTTGAGCATAATTTGAACAAATAAAGTCTGACCTAAGCCATTTCTGCCATTGTCTGATAGAAGTAATTTTTTTTAGTTTGTAACGTAGTTTTTTCCAGCAGGGGTAAGGGTCAGCCTGTCTAGGTCCTTACCAAAAATCTTCATCCTTTGCATTTAAAAACACGAAGATGTTGGTGTTTTATAGCGTAGACCAATGGTAGCGTTAATTTACATTAAAATCAGACTAATGTGAATTCAAAATTTACCCAGGCAGACGACAGTATTTGCATTAAGTAAACAACTAGCAACATATGTGCATCCCTTTCGTAACACACACTTGGATTATTTTCTTTGGAAATCTTAAAATGCGAAAAATGTGTTTCGATTTTAATATTTCTTTTTTCTTTTTCTAAAAAGTATTAAAATAACCCATATTACCTGACTTTGAATCCATTTTAATTTTGAAAAAGAAAAGAAAACAATTTGCCAACATTTGATTGATTGTTGAAGGTGTTACCATATTGAAATAGCTAAATACAGTATTAATTCACTCTCATTTAGTGCATATATATGTCAAGTACACATTGGGATGGGTATATTTCACAAGTTAATTTGAATTAAGAATTGTAATGCAGATTAACGCTGTCGTCTGTCTTTGCTATTTCTAATACAATATTTTAAGATATTAATAGCATATTTTTACAGTAAACATAAATTTTGTATTGAATGCAATGTATTCGTTTAGTTAATTTTTTCATCTCGTACTTACCTTTTTCTCAAAACAGGGAAAATCGTTCCAAGCCAATAGTTTTGCATATTCTGATATCTTCTTTAATTTCTTTAACATTTTAAAAATTTCAATTCAATTTCGTAAGGTCAGTCCATATTTTGTGAAAGAAAGGTGGACTGTTCTGGATGTTTGTATATCTTTGTTTGTTTTGTTTCTGTTCCATAATGATTAGAACTTTGTTGCATGTGTTTAATCTGATCTGACAATTTACAGTTATTTGAGTTTTTGTGTTGACATCATTTTTACAATATATACACATAAACATGTCTAAACATGTTAATAACTATTTACACATACATATGTATGTGTATCAAAGTTTCTGTACAAAGAGGTTGATGCTAGGAACACAACTGGGACGAACGACGAATTTTTCGGTGCGAAGTTTCGTCATAAAAAATAAAACACATTTGTGAACACGCCGTGCGTGACGAAGTCTGAGATAGATTTATTTCTATTTTGTAAGCCGACGAATGACGAAAAAACAAAATTAAGAGAACATTCTCTCTCTCTCAGTTTTGAGAGCGAGGTGAGTAAATTCGTCATTATTGTGCTTCACACGACGAATTTATGCAGTGAATGGCTATCGACGAATTCGTCGACGTGGACGAAATTCGTCGTTCGCCCCAATTGTGTTCCTAGCATTAGACTGTAAACTTTAGTGGCTGGAGGGAGGAGGGGTGTTATTACTATATTCATAAATTATTGTTTACAAAAGAGAGCAACTACAACAAGTATAATCATGTGTTCATACGTTTCAACTCTTTGCAAAATATACAGGATATGAAAGAGTACGAGTTATTCAAAGATTTCAATATTCATTACATATTTATGTATGTATGCATATTTGTGTGTATGAATTCGCTTATGTTTCTGAGTTCGAAGTACAGCCTGTCAAGTAATTTTTTGCTTATTCAAGCTAAAGAACATCTTAAATTCACTAAAGACTATTTCACCAATTCTATTTAAATAACAATTTATACATATATAAATGTTATTTTTTTAATGAAAAATTACTTTTATATATGAATCTATGCGTATTTAAATAGAGTTGGTGAAATAGGGTCTAAGAAATTAATTTTTTATTATATTTTGATTTTTATATTTGCCACTAGTATAAAAGAAAATTATTTGAAAACTTGTTTAAAGAAATACCAATGAAGTCTTGTAAAATCACCACCCTTAGAAAAAAATCATAAGGCAGTTCATTTGTTCTAGATTTATGAATATGTACATACATATATAATAACATATTTACATCTATGTTTTGGCTTCAACATCGCTTTCACATGTTTTCTTGTGTAATATGATGTTAAAACACGTGCTTCACCTGTTTAAGTTGAAGATTAGAAAATTAAAATTTAAAGTATGTTTTCTAGCATCCGAATTTATATGAAAATCGTCCATTTCAAACTTTTAGGCCTTATTTTGTAAAACGCAAAGCTTTGCCTTAATAGATTTTTTATGTATTTTGTTTTTGTTATATAAATTTTTTCCTTACAAAATTTGTAAACGCTTGGCGTTGCGTTATACACACTTAGCCCCTTAGATTTTTTCGTCTTCAGTTTTTAGCAAAATAAAACTCGTATCACTTGTTGATAGTCTTGTGAAAAGAATAGGAGTTTTTTGCTCAAAATTGAAAACCTGTAAGTTTGAAATCGTCAATTTCCAAATTGTTTTCTTCTAAATTCGGATGCTTGAACACATACTATTAATTTTTATTTTCTAAATTTCAACTTAAACAGGTGTAGCATTTCTTTAACATCCGATTCCTCAAGAAAACATGTGAAAGGATGTGAAAGCGAGAACATAGACTATAATAAAATAAAATCCTAGATGTTTATATAAAATTTATTAAAATATGTTGTATTATTTTATATGTTGCAAAAAATTAACTGACAAACTGTACATAACAAACGCTTTTGGTAGCCTATTATTTGTAAAAATTTTTACTAGAAAAAGTATTTTTGGGAACTGTTTAATATTAAAAAATTAAAGTGTAATTTTGTGTGCTTCTTATAAGTTCAATTAATTTACATTTTGAATAAAATAGAGGGCAAAAAGCCAAATGTTTCTCCAATAAACTAGTTTTAAGTATCTGTTATATAAAGGTAAGTAAGTAAGTAAATGGAATGGTGAGATGTTGAATTAATTTCTTTTTTCAATTATTAGTATGTTTTAGTTTAATTACAAGTATTAAAATATTTAATGTGTTATAGAGAACAAAACTACAAGGATAAAAAAGTTGCATACACAGAAAAAAATTCATCAATTAAAAACTTTAACTAAAAAAGTACAAATAATCAATTAAAGATTTGATTGAGTCAATTGAACATTTGTTTAAAAATGTTTATAAAGCATTTAGCTGAGCCAAGAAAATTTTTCTTAAAAACTTAATTTGATTCAAAGCTTATTAGGCTTGACTTAAGTAAATTAAACTTTTGCTTAAAAAATTTATTAATTAAGAATTTAATTAAAAATTGTATTAGTAAAAAGTTAATATAAAAATAAAATTGAGTCAATTAAACTTTTGTTTAAAAATACTATGAACTAAAAAGCTTAACTGATATAATTACATTTTAATAGGTTTTTGTTTTTTTTTCAATTAAATGTGTTAATTGGAAAAACGGTTTTTTCTGTGTATGCTTGAAAAGGAATATGTTCTACTAAAAAACACTACTACTGTTGTTTGCAGCAGAATACAGAGAAAAATATATATCTATTTATAAAAATATGTTTAAGAATGTTAAGTCTTAATAAAGAAGATTTTAATGCTAAATAAATGAGAAAAGTGCACAGTGGATAAGAGAAGAAAGAAAAGTGTAATTCAAAGAAAATAAAGTGTTTGTAAGAGAGTAAAACATATCTACGTATGTTATTCAAGAATCCAATATTGAAGTGTGAACAGTGAAAGTTCTTAAAGCAGCGTTACATGTCTTTTTATTCGTCCCCTTTCCCACTTCATTCGTTTGATCGATGTCATTTGGAAAAAGTTTGATGCTTTTGTATAGTGTAATCATTAGTATAATGTAGCTGAACGTTTCCCAAATGGGGGTGCCGTATCAATCACCCGCTTGAAGAGCCGAAAAATTGAGTTTTTATTTTCATTCTAGATACTTTTTTTATGTCTTATTTTATGTACATATATAAACGTATGTACATATGTTAGTGCTGGGATACTATCGATAGTTTTAAAATATCGAAAAAATCGATAGGAAAAAATATCGACATCGATATTATACAGTTTCGAAAACCTGAGGTGTTATACACATTTTTTAACTGACAGCAGAATTTGTCTTAAACATTCACCTAAAATAATGTTTGTAGATACACATATACAGATTAAAATAAACATAGGCTATACACTTTCAATAAAGAATAAAAAAATAATTGTAACTTGCCAAAAATTAGTTATATTTTTTTCTCAGGTACAAACGTTCAGTAAAATTGATAGTGACATCTAAACTACCGAAAGATATCAATAGTAGAAAGTATAAATAGTATACCAGCACTTATGTATGTGCAAATTCTTGAAATACAATAAAATTAATATTAGTGGGAACTTTCTTAGTCCTCACTGCTTTAATATAAAGTACCCAAGAGAGCACACTGTCATTAGTATGAAAACAGCTGATAATATGCTTGTAGCCATTTCATTTCGTCTGAAAGAATTTGAAATGAAGCTTAAATATGACAAAGAAGAGACAATATTTTGAAGATTATTTAAAGTTTTTCTTTACCTACTTAAATTAAAATGGTGTATTTTAAAATATTTTTATGGCATTTTATAATAAAATTGTTATTAAAAATAAAAAATATATTTCAGCTTTTTATCTTATTGTCCGTGACAAAAAAAAACATTTACAAGGATCCGTGAAGAGTAATTTGTTGGGAAGCCCTGCTGAAGTTTAAGCTATTAACATTGAATCTGTCTACGCGATTTGAAATTCCGAAAACCCAAACCAAGAGAACAAAGACAAGGACTGAGACAATAATCCATAAAAATTTGTTTATTTCTTTCCTATTGTAAATATAAATCGTATAAACGATATATATATTAATATGTAATATCCAGGATATTTGGAAGAGCAATTTTCTACCTACAACAAATCTAGTGACTAAACGAACAAAATGGGTCGAATATACAGCTCCTTTTTATTTAGCTGAAGAATGATTGTTATTGAATTTTGTGAAACCTTCTTAATTTATCTCAGGGGATTCATTGTTGTTTAACCTTTTTAAAACCTTCTAATTTTTTTACTGCCAGTTTATAGAAAACAAACAAAAATTCTCGCCTGTCTCTATTTATATTGACAACAAAAACAAATTTCAATGTTTTGATTTTGTTTTCAATATAAATGCTAGTGATTTAACGATTGTCAATTTTTCATATTTGCGAATACAAATACGAATACGAATATTTGAAACGATATTCGCGAATACGAATACGAATATTATATGCAATATGAAATATTAAAAGATTGTTATGGAAAAGGACTTCACACTCTTGTTGGCGTACTTTAAAGTTAATAAAAATTACCCAAAATTTTAATGGTCGTCATTGAATGATATTTGAAAATAATACAAAGCACAAATTTCTATAAGAAATTAATGTATTTGTACAAACTAGTTTAGTTATTTATTTAAATTTGATTTAGGATTTCTGCATTTATTTATTTAATTTCTTTGGAATAATATTCGTATTCGTTTTCGCCTGAATTTGCCGAATATTCGACAATTCGAATACGAATATGAATGTTCGTGCATCACTAATACATACATATTCACCGCCAGAGCTTATAGAAGCCATGTAAAAATTCTCGTCTGCCTATTTATATTGAAAACAAAAACAAACCACTCAAAATTTGTTTTGTTTTATATATCAATAAACAGTTGAGCATTTCTACATGGCTTCTATAAACTGGCAGCAATATTATATTTTATATTTGGAAAACATAAATATATGGAAGGATTTCCATATAGTTTTTTCTATTTGAAAGGTGACTTAATCGAGAAAATTGGTCAAGCCAGAAGATATCACATCTTTTATAGATGTATCGGTGGGGTTTAAAATTTTTAATTTTTGTAATTGTTTCCAATATACATTAATAGAGAGACGAGAACTTGTGCTTTGTTTTTAATTGGCAGTTAAATCAAATTTGCTTGTATTCTATGTTGGTTACATCAGTAGAGTAAGAGTGTGCAGTTGCACGTGCCATAAATTGCTAGAAACGATATGCGTACTTAGTATCTGTCAGTATTAAAAAAAAATAAAATTTTGCCCATCATCCACTTTCTGAGTGCCCCCCTCACTGAAAGAGCGTCACGTTTAACATTTATATGATCAGTACTGTCAGGTTATTATAGAAAAGTGCCAGTGATAGACCTGTTAGGTATCCTGAAGAGAAAATCGACCAAACAATCTCTGGGTGTAGTTTCTCATTAAGCTCGTTCTACTTTTATTTTTAAACTTAAGCCTGCAGCAGAAATTACGGGAAGTACAAACATTGTTAATATAAAGTGAATGCTTTTACGTGCTTTTGGGTTTCTCATCTTTGTAAATCTTTCTTTTAATTTAATTAATTATAAACTTCTAATGTTACATAACAACATATGCCCATAATCGGTCCTAATTTCCCTGCTATGAAGTTATTAATGATTTTTCTTTATAACATTAGACTTTTGTTTTCTTATTCTTAAGAAGTGAGTAATCTTGCTAAATTCATAAAATAAGAATAACATTAAATGAACAACGATTCTGATTTTAAACAATGACATGCAAAAATGATGTACTCGTATTTATACATATTTTTTTATAAAAAAAAACTCAAATTTATTTTAAAAATTTTCACATTCATTTTGCATCTCTTTAAGCCACTGTGCATATTTTCTCTCATTCATATCACTTCATTGTATTGTCATTTTTCACTTACCCTTTGTGGTCTTGAAACCTTGATTAATGGCACGTGTTGTTCGAACAGCTGCCCGATAGATGCGCCAATAGAAGAACAACATGACAAACATGGGTATATAAAATGAACCCAGGGCAGAGTATAACACATAACCACGATCATTTGTCAACTCACATTTCCAAGGACAAGGTGGTACTGTGGTCATTATATATGATGTAGAAGTTAATGAGACTGATGATGATGATGATGATGACGAAGAGGCGGACGTTGTGGTTGTTGTGGATGCAGTTGAGTATATTCCTTTCATATTCTGACCTGTGTCTGTAGTGTCATAATGCAACGTTGAGGTTGGACTATTGTTGTAACGGATACTTGTACCTTCTGAACTGTCACTGGTTGTTAGAATGTACTCATCGTCCTCCTCATAAGCATCGTTATCTTTTACAACAACAGCACTATGGTCTGCGTCGGCAACATCATCTTCATCATTGTTATTGCTGTTGTTGTTAATGTCAGCAGGAGAATTATTATTTTTTAAACCTTTCGTGGCTGTTGCATCAGTATCAACAACAAACTGATTATTAAAATTTGTATTACCAGTGTAATGATTTTTTAAATGCGCATAATACGGATCATATGGATAAAATGAGTTATACAATGATGATGTTTTAGATGACGATGGGTTTGACTTGAATGATACTTTTCCTAAATGCCTCTCAGCAATTGCTGCCTCCGAATCAGGCGGTTGGGGTATTGTGTAGAGAACACTTGTTGTGGTCGTTTTTGTCGTTCCCAATGGTTTTTGTCTACTTCCTTTCTTTCTTAATGATGCGGGTTGTTTTAAGGATGTTATGCCAACTATAGATGATGCTGTTGATGGTAATGATGATGATGATGATGAAAGTAGTGGTGGTGCTACTGCTGCTGATGTTGACGTAGCTGTTGATGATTCGGTTAAAATTGTTGCTGTTGCTGTACTACTGGCATAATAAAGCGTATAATTTCCCTTTGTATAAGTGGGTTGTTGTATCATTGCCTGTTAAATAGACGAAGAAACTCATACACTTAAAATTTTCAAGAATTGCATAATAGAATATTATTTCAAAAGTTCAGTGATTTAGAAAACAAATAAAAGTAAGGTTAAAAAAACAGTACAAGCATTTACTCGGATATAAAATTGTATATCCAGTTCAGTATTTTCTTCGTGGATTTATTGAAATGTCTGGTACATTTTAAATATAAAGTTAAATGTATAAAAATGGTAGTTGCAATTAGATGTTTTATTTTAAATTCCCTATCCAACTGATTCCCCCCCCCCACTTCAACATTTCAACAATTGTCCCACTCCAGCTTTAAGTGCCTGACAGATGACATGTAAAAGTTATGCCATTAATAAAAATGCAACGATTGAATTGTAATTCACTGCAAAGCTAAAGTACTTTTGAACAATGTTAAAGAAACTGCAATCGAAATAGCAAAAGTCGTAAAATTGTGCTATATTCTCGACTATTTATTTTTTGACTACTCAATCACAACCTGTTGTTTACACTTCTACTACTGAAATTCAAAGAGTTGCAGTCAAAGCTAACTCAATAAACGAAAAGTTATACAAAACGAAGAGCTTCACCTGACGATATGTTCGAACAGTTTTCGGTTTGACTGAAATTTTTGTATGCATGTGTTTGAATGTGTTTTTTGTGTGCAGATGAGTGTTTTTTTCTGTATGTGCAATTATATTAGCAAAACAAAGAACAACAACATTTCTTCCAGCAAGCGATTAAATATGCAATTGAAACTGCAAAAACAAAAGTAAAAAAACACACAACATCTCTACTACGATAATTTCCCAATTTATTTAAAGCAGCAGTCAGACAAACAGAAAACTTTTCGAACATGTCAAAAGCTGAAGCTCTTCGTTTTGTACAACTATTCGTTTATTGTGTTAACTTCTACAACGACATTTCAGAAGCAGGAGTATGAGCAGAAGTAAACGAAAATGCACAAATGCGAAGCTTCAACGCTGCCTACATCTGCTATTTCTAATGAAATCACCAGCTATTTGCCCTGCAACATAATTTCATTCTCATTTAAAGTGAACGAATGATGTAATTACTTCAAAGTCAGATGGAGAGAAATTAATTTATTATTTTTAATATCACATGCATAAGCTTAAGATATGAATCAATTATTATCTGACCATAATTAAACCTTGGGGCTATTCTAATCATAAATGCAGTCTTGCCAATCACAAGAAGCTTTCAATCAAATTTTCTGACTGATGTCCAAACATTTCAAACAAAGTAAATGTGCAATTTGCTGTCCGTACAAGTTATTGAAAGAGATAAAAGCCATATTTAATTGAGTAGCAAACATCTTTGTTTTTGTTGCCTTTATTGAAAGTTTAAAAAGGAATCTTATTATTATTATAAAAACAGAGGCGTTGAATTAAAAAGTTTCAAATGTGTATGGGGCATACAATTTAAGAAGTAGTACATTCGTACTATAACTTAGCATTTACACATGTAAGTGCAAGTTCGAAAAACTCAATATACGTACACTTTTTTACTAATACAATCAAATTTTTTGTATTTAAAGCTGGAACAGAAAAGTAGCTATAGTACAACGTAACGAGTAGCGCTACAAGATGTCAAAAGTTTAAAGCTGTTGTTTTAAAGGGAAGTAAACAGAACGCATAATTGTGGTAGTCGTTGAGGCGATAAATTCGAAATTTTGAACTTTGTTGCGCGACAAAAAAAAAACGTTTGTATATGTCATCAAGGATTACCATGCTTTTGAGTTAAATATTACATTATTATTATTACATTACATTTAACAATTTTTTAATAACTTGCGACTTTTTTCGCATTTTTTCCGAACTTTTTTTATTTTTAACGGTATTGGCGATTTCTAATTAATTCAAGGGCTTGCTTCCGATTTTGCGAATTTTTACAAACTTCGGGATATTAGTGACTTTTGTGTGTTTTCAGCTTCCTGACAGTTTCGCCGATTTTTAAACAATATTAAACTTCGTTATCATCCCACTGTTAGTAAGTTTTTGCCAATTTTCATCCTTTTCGCCACTTTTTTGCATTCCTTAAAGTCTTACAGATTTTGAATAAATATTATGGCTTATTTAAAATTTTGCAATTTTTCCGATTTTAGACTTTTTTTATCATCCCGCTGTAAATAACTTTTTGCGAATTTTCGACTTTTTCACGATTTTTACCGAATGTTTTGCAGTTATTACAGTTTAAGCGATTAACAGCTGAGCCAATTTTCTTCAAACATAATTAAAAACCCTCTCAATCAAGTCACCTTTCAAACAGAAAAAATTAATCCAAATCGGTTCAGCTGTTTCGGCTGTAAATGGACACGGACAGACACACAGATACACAGACACAAACTACAAATGTACAATACCTCTTTTTTAGTCTGGGGTTAAAACAGCAAAACTTTATATTTTGTTGAAACTTTTAAACTTCAATTGTGTTCTTAACTTTACTTCTTATCTAAAGTAAAAACTATTTTTAACATTTTTGTGCCCAATTTATTTATGTGCCAAGTATGTCAACATTTGTTTGCAAGAACTTCATTTCCTGCACCATAAATTTTTTCTTAGTTTCTTTAAATGTACCCTCTAAAATTTTATTAAGACTATAGTCTTGAAAATACGAAACTAAAAATGTACCTTCCAAATTATGAACAACAAACAAAAATAAAGGAAGTCAAATTCTGTAAGACAATTGAGTAACACCAACGCAATAAATATACATACAAATGTACGTATTTGTGGTTTTTTTTTGTACTAAACCAAAAGTTGTTTTACTGACCTTATAGCAGCATACTCACATTTTTGTTACAAAACACACAAAAACTTAATCAAACCTTATGCAAGTGTGTTAAAAAAACAAAAAACTGAAATATTTCGTTGAAGTTGCTTAAATAGTCTTATATAGTTTTTTAACTTTTTTGTTTTGGTTTTTGCTAAATTTATGTCATACGAGGTCGTAACCTACTTATTTATAGATATTTATATTCGTTATTGAGTACCTTATGTTTAATATATGTCTTAATATTTGACAAAAATCCATCGAATAATAAAACACGTTAGTACAGAAAATGAAATTGTGCATAAAATTAAATAACGAAATAAACAATGTTAACATTTTTATTATAACAACAGTCAAAAGCAATAAAAAGGCGATATTACATTTTTAATTTTTTTTTGTCATTTTGTAATCTTTTAGTGTTCTGGCGGAAAGTAGACACTTTGAAGAAATTTAAAAAAGAATTTCAAAAATAACAAAACACAAAAACAAGTCCCAACATAAACTTAAATAAAAATTAATTTTATTACATAAAAATGTCAATAAAAACCTCTATTGTGTTTTAAATCCTGCTTGTTAATAGACAATTGAAAGCATTAAGCTACTTACCTTTTGATCTTTCCAGCCGACAAGTGGTGGAAAGCATATGACAAATGAAAGAACCCAAATGCCGGCTATTAAAGCTTTTGCCTTTTTGGTAGACATAATACTGGGATAAGTTACTGGCCGCGTTACGGCCACATAACGATCCAAAGAAATGGCACATAAATTCAATATTGATGCTGTACACATCCAGACATCAACTGCCAGCCATATGCGGCACCAAACGTCACCAAATATCCAAACCTGCGAAAAGTAAAATAGAATACAAGCTCTGACTTATAATATTGACATACATATCGCTCATTTACTCAAAAAACCTCATAATTCATATTATGTAAACATTTTATACAAATGTCCTGTTTAATCAACTCTTGAGAGAAAAATAGAATTTTCTTTTTCCATTGAAAACTTTAAACTAGTTTTCTGGTTTTAATTCTGAAGTTGTTTAAGTAAATGCTCGATGTACATATGTATGCTTGAGTATGCCATTTCTATTAACATATTTTTTAGATATATGAATAAAAAAACAAGATTAATGGATTTAAAATAAATATTCCATCATTATTTTATATAACTCATACAAGGAGCTTAGGGCCTCCAATTATTCCATTAACAACTCTAAACTCTACCATTTCGAATTTCTTTAAACTATATTTTTTAACTAAGCCAAAAATTTTAATTTGGGCATAAGAGTTACAAAACTTCTGTAAATTACTATTATCAGTACTCACCTTAAAAACTTCCCATGTTGCTGAAAAGGGCAAAACAGCTAGGCCGACCAATAAATCGGCGACTGCTAAGTTAACAATAAAAAAATTTGTAACACTGCGTAATTTGTTTGAACAGAAGACAGCAGCAATAACTAAAAGATTTCCTCCTATAACTAAGACATTAATAAATTCGAGTATTGCTAGTGAGATCAAATTTGAGGGCTCCGTCCATTTTACCGACTTGATTAAATTATCACACTCTGTTTCATTCATGGCGGTAACTCAATAATGGGCGATGAAAAGTATTCACTACCTGTAAAAAAGAAAGAAAGATATTTAAACCATTTAAAAATTAAGAGCAAAAAATATCAAGTTCATAATTAATTAATAATAATAAGCACCAAAAACTAGCGACCGAAGGGAATAAGTCCTTAGGGCAAGATTGAAGCTTAAATTTGGCCACATCATCTAAACTCGACTGAATCAGAGTTAAAGCTCTGTAAATTTTACTTAATAAAATTACAAATCAAAAACAACTTCGATATTTCCTTTATTAAACAGAAAAAAATGCAAAAGCCGAACTTTATTAACAAGATTGGAAACAACTTTGATATATCATTTATTAAACAAAAAAATTAATTCGCTTTTAAAAATTTTAAACATAAGAAACAAAACATTATTATTTAATTTATTTATACTTTAATTTCACGAATATAATTTTGCACTTATTTTATAAGGAAAAATAATTATGCATGATGCTGCACAAAGATTATGTACATATCATATACTAAATCATAACGAGTTCAGTGTTCTTGATGTTACATACTTGAGTCTTTTATACAGTATCAGTTTTTTGCCATTCCTGTACATGTAAGATATTTTAAGTTTTGACTGCTTATGATTTAGTGCCCGATCTGTACTAAAGTCCTGCACAAGACCAATTACAAGATCTTTTAAAACATTAGGTATGCTTTACTACAGCAATATCTTCTAAAACAACCGCTAAACAACACTGTTGGCAATACATTTGTTGGAGAAAACACTTCGTGACTGAAAAATTTGTGATGCTTGCTTCTTCATACGCATGGACGCTTATACAAATTTCATGCATTTACATTCGCTCACATGTTACACACAACAATAACATACAAACACGTGTGTACTTGCTTTAAAAAACCACCCTTAAACACATAATAGCTTACCATCTACATGTTACACACACACATACACTCAAACGTGCAAAATGCAAAATAAAAAGCATACACGCATCAACACTACTTCTTTTGATTGTTTGTTTCAATTAATGTTTTCAATTTAATTTATGTTTGCTGTAATTAATTAAGGTTGAAGAGCTTAACTTAAATTATTAATTTATTTACTGGTGAAGATTTAATTACTTTTTTAATTGATATTATAAAACTTTAATTGATATTACTAAATTTTTCATCATAGTTTTTTTTGTCTGTTAACAATAAAACTTAGACTTTTTGAGACTGGAATTTGTATATCAAAAAAGCGGCCGGAAATTCATGTACTGACTTCAAATGCAAGTTATAAGGAATATTCAATATTTATGAGGATGTTAAAACAATTTGCGAATTTATTGGGAATGAAACATGCATGTGTACATATTAGAGGCCTGCGTAAAGAGTCTTGAAATGAAAATACGTCTTGTTTCTTAAATTTATACTCGTGGCATGAATTATACTAGGCCAATAATAAATGCTGTTGTTTAATAAGCGAAGCACAGTGAATGTATTGATGTTCATGTGTATAAGTGTTAACAAGCGATGTCACAACAATATATGAGAGCTGATAAGACTATCTCTGTTATTCAACATACATTACGATATACTCTTTTTAATACACACATTTAAGAACCTATACATACTCCCATCCAGGCAGGCCTGAACTACCATTAGAATTCTACTACTGAGAAGATCTTGGCAGTTAATATGCTCCACAAATTTTTCTTGGAAAGTTTTACATAAAAGCACTGAACACCTTCTATGCCTTAAATGCGAATAAGCAAAAGCAAATTTTTGTCTAATTTGTTAAATGAAAATGTGCCTTGAAATATTTCGCTTCAAAGCGAAAATGTAGACTTTCAATGGTGTCCTCAGTAACAGAAAAATAATGCTAACAATGTTTTATACAAGGTATCGATTTATATTGTTGTTTCTTATTTTGATTCAACAAGTATAATAATTAATATAAAACTAAGAATTTTTGCTTGTTTGATGGTTAAGCATCGTCTTTATGCATTTGGATCCTGATCGAGGAACTACGTGTATCGGCAGAATTATATTTCATATGTATTAACTGCATCTATTTCTATTTATTATTTTTGTATTCATTAATTTTCAATAACATATCTGTGGCAATAAGGAAAAACTGACTAAATCATATTTTACTGTATTGTATTGTATTACTGTTGTTTGACAATATTCATATACATACGATTGAATTTTATATATTTTTCAAATATGTAGTTCTCTTAAGGCCAGGCCTGGGTATATTCTATTTTTTTGTTCTTTTATTGTACAAATATTTTAAAATAACCAATAAAATTTTTCCACTGTTAAAATTTTTTATAAAATTAAAATTCTGATACTGGTTTTATTCAATGATTGAATTGACATATTAAATTTCTGACATTTACGATACAAGAAGTTTATCTGCTCGCAAGCACATAAATGAATATATTTACTTCTTAGTGATAAATTATATTTTTGAGCATCTGAATTGAACAAATAACAAATAATTTTTAGTGAAATTTTTTAAACTTTTAAATAACTTGTTTTATTATTTGAAATTTTCCTTATTGAACTTGTTACTTAAAAGCTTTAAAGATCTATCAAGTAAACCTTTTTATATTTTAAAATATTTATTTTGTTTTTATTTTTTCTACTCATTTTAACACCATTCAATGCGTTAAGTACTCTCTCAAGGGCTTGTAATTAATTACACAATTTAATTGAATTCTACACGCAACTTTTTTTATACAAAGAAAAAGAAAAAACAACATGTTTCTTGTGGCGTTAAGAAAAGAGAAGTTAAGTTAAGTAAGACTGCAAAAGAAAGTAGAGTTGAGAAAATAACTTGAAATTTACATAAGGAAAACAATAACAACACTTGCAAAAGAGCTTACTCATGGATGATATTTACATTACAAATGTGGTAGTGGCGTAATTTCTTGCTTTGCCTTTGCTAAGTTCTTTGACAAATTCTCGGGACTTTGATGAATCGTATATCTTTTGCAACGTTGCGAGGAATTTGTGTTGTTAATTAATTAAAAACACTAAAATTTACTCTTGGGATGTGCAGTTGCACTCAGGACAAAATACTGTAATATTTGTATGCAAAAAAGTTAGGAGAGGACCGATTCTGACACTGCGAAAAACCTTCACATATAATACCAAATTTATGCCCTAATTCAGTAAAAAGATTTAGGACGTTTTCGTTTGAAAATAGTGTTGAGTTCTTGTGTTTGAATTCTCTAAACTATTTTCTTTTATAATGATTATTGTCTTTGATAATGAAAAATAAAAATAGTATTGCCATAACTTTAAAACATTAAAATTAAATTAAAGTATTATACAATAGTTTGAAAAATAAATGAAAAAATATGTATTGGATATAATGTTTGGAACAAAATCATAAAACAAATATATGAACCTTCTAGCATAGACAATAAATAATAAAAATGTTTTAAAGAAACACAACTGCGGACTTTTTTCGTCTAAAAATGATACAATCGTCGAACAGTATTAGGGCATTAATCATGCAATAAATTTTTACAATTTACATGTACAAGTTATTATATTTTTAATGTTTTTATGGCGCAAAGAATAAATAAATAAATAAAACGATAAGTGCAGTGCCTGTTCCCCTATCAAAAATCAACAATATTAAAGGAGGTGTAGTAGAAAAATATAATTTATTGCGAATAGTGTTTAATATCAAAGTTAACAAATTTTATGTATAAGAAAAGGTCCAAGTACTTCCTATATGTATACTGGTATCTTAATTTAAAATTGATTTGCTGGTACTTCAGCTTTGTCTATATGCATTTCATTGTTACTGTAACAAATCGTCAATAGACTTCAATCACTCATTTTGAATAGTCACAAACCTCTTATGCACAGACTTTCCAGAACTTTATGAGAATTCACAAAAAATTATATTTTTGAAAATCACAAAAGAAAAATAAGCGTAGTAGGCTTAGAAACTTAACAAAATCGAGCAAATAATTTATATTCGATATGAATCTATTTTATTTTTAAATTAAAATATACTGATGACAAAATGGCAAGTAATAATATTCTTAAATATATGTATATCTTTTAAATTGAAGCTTTTAATTTAATCTCTAATTATAAACTGAATATCTAACTATCTGTATAACTTTGCTGGGTGCAATATATTCTTTAGTTATAAAATAAAATGTTAGCTGTAATAGTAAATTCAAGTTATTCATTGTTAAATTATATTCTTAAGATATAAACTAAATTACATTAAAGCTCCCTTTTAATTATTACTTTAATAACAGAAAGATCTCACATATAATTAATAGGAAAAATTTAATTTTACCTTTTATTATAAATAGTTTTAAGCTAAAAATGGACATAAGTTCTAACCCTGCAGGAAATGGAACTGAAATAAAACTAGTCAGGTTATTAAGCGGACCAGTCATTTTCAAAGGAGGATGGCTTAGTGTGGGGTTAATTGATATTTTGTATGCATCTTGTGACTTTCCACGTAACTATCTCATAGGGACCTAATCGACGCACATTATTATAAATTATTTAAAAATGTCATTCCGACTTTTAACTGTAACAATGAAAATTTTAAATTTTTTTTATTGTTATTTTTGAGCAGATATTTTTTGGAATTCGACAACCTGCACCATGAAAGGCTTGCATTGCTTACAGAGGCACTCATATTTTAAAAGTATAAATGCCACTTAAATTTATGTTAATATCTAATTATATTTACAGGAGTGGTTCCAAAGTGGCTTGGCAGTATCATTAAGGAACAATTATTATTCTATTTATACTATCTCATAGGTGCTGAATGCAACCACATCGAACCTTTTCAGTGCCCTTTACTAAAATATTAAACAGATTCCCGATTGACAAAAGATTAAGATGATACATCATGACATTGGTGAATATGTAACCATTTACAGGATAAATCTTTTTTTCACCTTACACTACTCCCTAGATTTGGTAACATCCCAATTTTTTTTTAAGTTGGACCAGCACTTAGGGGATAACCTCTACTCATGCAATGCATTCTGCTAGAACTAGGAAAATATGTTAAGAAAGGAGGAAAGTGGGAGTAGAGTCTCTAGAAAGTTCCCACGTTGAAAGTGACAGGAAATACTTCCGCTGGTAGTTTATACCACATACGAATAGTACGGCTAAAAAAGGAATTGTCTCTGTAATGCGTACTGCAATTAATTGAACAATCGATCACAAATAGATATACTCTAAGTGTGGCAAGTGTTGTGCATATAAATGTTCGGATTTCAGGAAAAAGTTCCCAAATTTAATTTAAACACATTCTATTGTAGTAACGATAGAACAACGAAATTGACACCACATTGCGTCGATGCTCCAATGAATAATAGAATTGGATACCCTATTCTCCCTCTCCTGTACGTGGTCTAGCAGCCCCAAAATAAACTTTGAAGCGCCGGCATATACCTGAGAGTGGTATTCCATTTTTGGTCGGATATAAGTGGTATAGTGCCACACTCTACCAAACGCGTTGGAAATATCTTGAGCCACCATCTTACTTTAGCCAAAATGGTGAATTGAATTACACCATTTCTCCGAGAGGAGGGCGGGCATGTATGTCTACCGTAGAGCGGCTTCCGCGAAATCCATGCTGCCGGTCGTTGAGTAAGCTGTTGAACTCCAAATACCTTACCAGATGGAAATTCACCATACCTTCTATCACTTTGGAAAGAACAGAACATATTGCGATTGTGCGATAATTTTCAAGGTTATATGCTTCTCCTTTTTTAGGGATCGGCGTAACATTAGCAACCTTCTAACACATTCGGAACTCTCCAGCATGGTGCAACGTGCTGAAGAGATTAGTTAGCAAGTGTCGATGAACACTGCTTCAAGACCAGTCATACAAATACATTTAGATCAACTGTCACCAAATTTTCTGCAGAGAAATTACAAAGTTAATCTCCTTTGTTAGTTTTATTTCAATTAGCTTTCATATATCCTTAATGTTATATATGTACTTCAATGCAGTATGCTAGGAAAGTTGGTGGTTATTTCTTAAATCATTTGCTCAGAAATAATTTCTTATTCGGGCTTAAGTTCAGTAATTTCAACTCTTATTGAATGAAATATTTATGTAAAGAAGAGAAGAAAATTAAACTAGACCTTATAATTGGGGGGAAAACCCGATATTTTTCTGTGCAGCCACGCACGAATAAGAAATTATTTCTGATTAAAATTCACTACCGTTCAATTAAATCTAAAAATGTCTTATTTAAATCATTTACTCTAATTTTTATATTAATTTTATTTCAATCTGTGCATTAAAATACTTTTGCTTCAATATATTATTTGCTTGAAACTTTTTAGATTTTTTAGTTGAACTGTAGTGAATTTTAATCAGAAATAATTCATAGTTAGGCTCAAGTTCAGTAATTTCAATTCTTATTGAATGAAATATTTTTATTAATTAATGTGAGTTTCTAAAGAAGAGAAAAAAAATTAAACTTTTTCTGTGCACAGAAAAGTATCGGTATTTCCCCCAGCTTAAAGTCTAAGTTTAATTTTTCTTCTCTTCTTTAGAAACTCACATTAATTAATAAAAATATTTCATTCAATAAGAATTGAAATTACTGAACTTGAGCCTAACTATGAATTATTTCTTGAAACATTAAATTTTTAACTAAAAATACACAGAGCTTCTGTTGCAATTATAACAAGAATATTTCCAATCAATAACAATGCAATCCCCAGTAAAAAGAGAGACTCCAAAAAACTCATGAAAATGTAGAGTTTACGATGCGGAAGTAGTGCAAATTTCGATCCGATCTAATGATTTTTACATAGGGTTGTCATTGCAAAAAGTTCTCTTTTTCGATGCCTGGTCACTGAATTGGAAGCGATATTAAGAAAAATTCCCTTTTTTGTGTTCTATGATAATATTTTCATCTAGGAAAAATGGTAAATAGTTGCCTTTTTTAACAATTCGTTTCTTTTTATACGAATTTAAGCCCGTTATAGTGTTTTCATGTAAATTTAAGCAAATAACTTTTAAATTTTAGACTAAATATAATTCATAAATTTCTTTAAAAAAATAATTTTTTTTTAAATTCTGGTGAGTATTTTCTAACACTATGGAGGAGTTATAAGGTTTTGTGTGACTAAAATAAGCTTCTACATGGTTTTTTGCTCACTCTCGGCAAATTAAAAATATCGATTTCTTGGAAGCAATGAAAATGTACTTCCGCTAGAATGACTTCCATTTTTTTCACTGGGTAGCTGTGGTTTGACTACAAATCTTCATTTAATGATTCATTGATTCTGTTTTAAATTACATTGCTTTAATTCAAAGAATTGTATGTTGTTAAAGCCATCTGATAAAAGTATAGTGTACAGAAAACTACAAAAATATTTCTTTTTAATTTTAATCTCATTGTGCATTGTTAACTTTGGCTAAATTCTGTTTTATATAAATACTAAGAATTATAAATTAATGTAATTTATGTAAAGGTTTTTGTAATGGATTTTGTTATTTATTTATTTTTATTCTATTGAAGGATACAATAGCGATTCCATAAGATTTAAAAAAATAAACTGATTATTTTTTAATCTTTTTTAAACTCGAATTGAAAAAATATTTTTAAGTTAAAACAATTTTCCAAAAAATTATATGGAGTGCTTAAACACTTAAACTAAAGCAAATTAAAATTTGACAGAAAAAAACATATATACTTTTCTCACCTTTACATATATGTATTTATTTAATAAGAATAAATTTAAATAATTTTCCAAAGAGAGTTATAATTTTTATGAATAATATTAGAGTATTTTATGAATAACAATTGAGACTGTTTATAATTTAGAGCAGCCGATAGCCAAAGCAGCTAGCGCTCCTTAAACCTTTAAGCTTAGTATTATTTCGTAAGACTAAATCAAATAAATAATAATAATATAATTTACTGTGCGATATATCCACAGATATTTTGCTGTATCGCCTAAGAAAATTTTTTTATATATTTTTCGCTCTTTTTATAAGTGACTCATGAGTTATCAGTTTTTCACAGTAATTGCTTACAGGATAAAGTGCTTAACACATAAAATTGAAAATATTCCGTAAATTTAATAACTCAAGCTGACATTAATTAATTTTAAACCCTTGAAATAACAATATTTTGCTAAAAAATGGTTTCAATTAGGATTTACGGAACCTTTGCAGCTTTCTTTTAATTAAATTTTTGGCTACCAAAAACTTTTAAGGTTGCCTCAAGTTTGAATTTTCATTGCAACTTTCTTTCTTTGTAAGCATATGTTTTGCCCTTGACTTTGGTTATTATTATAGAAAAGGATAATAAACTTTTCTCCCTTGAAAAAAAAAACGCGGAGAATAAATAACTAAGTCACGATAACTTTGGTCAAAGCTAAAATTAATATGTAGGACATAAAACTGAAACGTGTATGTATTTTAAATGATACTTTCTTTATGAGTCTATAAATGCTTCAAATGACGTCAAATGATTGATTTCCTATTTGATTTTTAATTTATCTGCACCAACACTAACAACACCACAAAATCAATGTGTACTGCCGCTCTTTGTTAGTGTTTCCATTGTTGTTGTGTAGTATTATTATTACCAACAATAAAACAAGGATAAAACAAAATAAAAAAATACGTCGGAAAAAAATATTATTATGTATTACAATAATAATTTATGAAGGCAACTTTGTACAAAAATGCAAAAACAATAACAAAAAAAAAATTACAAAACAGTTAGGATTAATATTGATTTTTTTATTGTACTCTTTGTCTGTTCCCGCACCTTGTTGTCTTATTGTACGGCTGTGTATGTATGTATCTCCTGCCATTCAAGTATTCCACTAAAGAGGCCCATATATGTATATAACAGTGCCCAACGAAAGTAACAGAAATGCTATTAAAAATAAATTGAACTGTTGTTTTCAATCACCAGATACACTGGTGAATGAATAATGGAACAGTGGGTTAATGGTACTCGTAAAATACACAAATAATACTGTTACTCGCTAAAAAGCCACATCGTTGTGCGGCAATAGTTTCTTCCAGTTGGTTTTTACTAAGTACGTACATGCGTGCATGCACTCACAAAAAAAATTAACTAAAACTTCGGAAAATTTTCTAAATTTGAATAAAAAAAGTTTTCGTATGGCTCCAAAGCTGTTTTTACTTGAAACCAATAAAATATTTACTAAATTTCTAGTTCATTAATGAAATAGTTTATAGTATTTATATTTTCATATTTTAGTAAAATTTTCCTAAAATTAAGTAAAATTTTCCCATAAAATTTGGAGCTTTGCAAAAAAAAAATGTTTTTGTCTTTGATCTCAAATTTAGTAAATTTTCCAATTTTTTTTGTCTTTTATTCTGGTACTTATTTTAATTTTTAATTAAATTGTATACCACATGGTATGTTTTTTTATTTTAATGTTATATTCTTAATTATAATTCACCATACATACATATATATTCTTTGATTGATAGGCAAGCACTCTAACCAATTGCCAACAAGGCAGCATGAATAAGCATTGAAATTATTGAGTTTTAAAATTTTGTTTTATTTACAAAAAAATAAATTTCAAGTTCAAATATTCCTCGAAAATATGAAAAATTTACTTAGATTTTTTGCTTAATGCAAACAAAATATATATTCTATAATTCAAAGAAAAAATACTTAAAACTGGGAAATATTTTCCTAAAATTTATTATACCTTTTATATCTTTTAAGTAAATCAAATTTCATGAACTAATCATGAGTAATTCATTTCCTAAAATTTATTTTTTGATTTAAGACGAAATTGACTAGTCCTTAATATAAAATTTCCTTCAGCTTATAACCAGTTTCCTACTCTTAGTAAATATTTCCATTAAGTCAGTAAACATTTCCTGAAATTTGAGAAATTTATTGAGTATTTTTATGAACTATTTTTGAGGATATGAACTTTTTATTTTTTACTCATATTAAGTAATTTTTACCAAATTTTTGTAAAAATTTACTTAAAAGTACTTAAAATTAGAAATTTGTTTTACTTGAATTTAAGAAAAAAAATTTTTTAATAATAGAACATGTCTTTTTTTTAGTGTGTTACTACGCCATCTATTAGCGAACATTCTAGATCCGGTTTTGTAGTATAAAAAGAGTTTCCATATTTGAGAGTCAGCCAGTGCTAATTGGAATTTAGTGGAGTGAACATCGTTGAAAGTAAAAAACCTCGTGCGGTAGATAATAATCTTAAGAAGTAAATAAGAAAAGACAAGTTGTAATTTGTTTAGTCAAGAATGAAAGCAAGTTCTGTTGCAAATAAGAAAATCGTGTTGTTATTTATTTTTATTTTTGAGCAATAAAAAGAACTCACACGTTTAATAAAATTTAAACGTAACAATACCAATAAAGTGTAAATTAAAAATTAAAATTAAACACTTTTCTGTCGTTACATTCATATCAGGGTTTAAAAAGTTTACGTCTGAGTTTTATTTAAAGGGCGAGAAAAAACTTCCGGCACCTCGCCGAACATGGAACTTGACCAGTTCAAGTAAAGGGTGTATTCCACATTGTTACTTGAAATGTTATTAGGAAGCATTTTTTTTATAACAATAATAACTGCAAATCCTTAAATGCCCCAGACTTCGAAATTACACTTTAACATTGCGAGTAAATAGTTAAGACGTTCACTCATATATTTTAAGTCAAATACCTATGTTTTCGACAATTATATGAGTATGCGACAAAACAAAAACCAAGTTTTCCGAGATAATATTCATTTATTTTACTAGGAATGTTAAATAATTAATTTCTGCTAAGATTTTTGGTTCCTGTTACTTATCTTTATTTACATTCTCTTTTGTTTCTTTAGTAAAAGGAGTAAAATTAGAATTTTCAACGCAAAAGCAATGTTCTACAAAAATATTCGTTATAAAATTCTACTGTAAGTCTTTTTAATGCTCGAAAAGTAAGAAATTAACAAATAAGAATTAAGTTTTGTCTTATATCTGGTGTTTGAGTTGAATATCAATTAAGGATACTTTTGTGACCGCAATTTGTTTTGGATAAATTTAAATTCAATTTCCTTTAAACTGTTTTCTTTCAATAATGGATGCAGTGTGCATTTATAAAACGACTAAGATTTTCTTCAAGGAAATTTTTCAAAGACCATTTGCTACGAATTTAAAAGGTTTTTTAAGAATAATTAAAAGAAATTTACAAATATTCTGGTGCTTACTTCTACCAAATTTACTTTTGTTGGGGTTATTTGACAGTTTTTTTTTAGGAATCATGATTTTGGAAATATAAGGCAAATTAAATGCGAAAAAATCCGCCTAAATAAACAAAAAATTCTAACACAAAAAATCGTAAAAATGAAAAAAATCATCAAAATGAAAAAAAAGCCAAAGAGCGAAAAAATCGCCAAAATGTAAAAAAATCGCCAAAAATTAAAAAAAAACTAAAATGAAAAAACAAAAATGTACCGAAAAAATCGCCAAAAAGAGATAAAAGGTGTCAAATCTAAAAAAGCGCCTAAATGAAAAAAATCGCCAAAATTAAGAAAAAAAATGCCATAATAAAAAAAATCGCCAAAACGAGAAAAAACCAAAAACCAAAAGTCGCCAGAACAAAAAAATCGCCTTTATGAAAAAAATCGCCAAAATAAAAAATTTCCAAAATAAAAAAACAAGAAAAAAACGTTAAAACTTAAAAAAATCACAAGAACCAAAAAAACGTTAAAACTAAAGAAAAAATCAAACCTTTATTTTATACATATAGGCTAAAGTTCTAATTGAATTACATATATATTGTACGTACGTAACCCTTCCTGCGCGGGTCAAAGTCACACTTCACTGAATTTATTTTAATATATTTTTGTTCTTATTAAGATAAAATTTTTGTTGGTATCCAAGAAGAGAACACACTCTGCAGAATCTCATAACAAAATTTACTTCACTTGTGTTAAACAGAAATATTTAAGTAATATCTTTTAAAAAAGTATCCTTCCGTATCCCTGACAGCTTGCACACAAACTAAAAATTTAAAATGATCACCTATTTTAAAGGGGTAATAGTTCCGAGAATAAAGTCCTAATATTCGAACGAGATGGCGAGAAAAATAAAAATTGAGAGAGAATTTAAAATTTTAGAACTAAAAGTTCTTCAGATGCTTTATTACAACTGAACATTTGCAAATAATTTTTTTAAATAGGGAAACAAGGAGTAGGGAAAACTCTCCTAGAGAATTATTGTTCAGAATAGGGCCTTAAGTGATTTCCATAAGAATTCGGGATTTTACCATTCTTTCTCTATTAGTTCGAAAGTTTTAATTTTTTTACGCCTCACAAAACTAATTTCTATAAAAATTTAAGGTAGAAAATTTGCTTTTAAAAAAACAAACAAGTCATCATTTTAATGGAAATTAATCAAGTAAAAATTTCTTCTTCTTAGTGTTTTCGCACTAAGAGAGGGGGAATCATAAATTTCTCAGAGTCTTATATTTATATGAGGCTGCAATATAAAATTTTTATTTTCTCTTTTGTGTGGAAATCTTAAAGGATATCGAAGGGTATTTTATAAATTTTATTTCTATATTTTTCTTCAGGGAAAATAAAGGAAAAATGCTAATGAAACTTGACAGAAATTTTATTTGATGCCACTATTGCTTAACACATAATTTAACTTAATGTGAAAAAAATATTCAAAAAGGCATCCTTAAGATATAAAAAGTCATTTAAAAAAGAAACAAGTAATAGTGCTATATTCGGCTGTAGCGAATCTTATATATCCTTCACCGGTGCACGTATATGGAATATATACATACATGCATATGTACATAATTACATACATACATATTTGTTTTGAAAAAAATGTATCCTGTTTTTTTCTCTAGTTAGCACAATTTATAATGCTTTATTTATTTTTCGACAAAATAATTTGGTTCGTAGAATTTATTTTCGATATTAAAAATATTTTAATTTCATTATTTACTTTGTGCTTAAGAAGTTATGGACATTACTAATATCTTCTCTTTTTTAAATGAATGAGGAGAAATTAATTAGAGAGGACTTTAACAGAGATCAGCACTTTCTGATGGAAATTAATTGACCCACATCTAAAGCGACTTGAATCCGCATATGTATACATACAAGTTAAATAAGTTCAGTTAAATATTTTGCTAGTCTTTAATATATTAATAATAACACCGAAAAATTAATGAAAAATTAATGAATGTATCGATAATGGTACTAAAACAAATTTCTCTTTTACAACATTTAACATTTAATGCCAAAATAATCCTAGTACTGTACTTCCATACCAACTAAGCTTACTTATTGCATATTTCATGGTATTTAATAAAAGTATATATTACAATATTGTTCGGTGTCTCAACTCAAATATCCAATTTATTTCATATAGAGATATTCTGTAAACTATTTTAAAAAAAAAGAATTTTTCAATTTTGTTCAGTAAAAAGAAAAAAGATCTGCGAAAGGACTTGACTGAAATGAGTGTTTTTTAGCGATATATTTTATGTTATATCCAATTAATAAAAATTTTTAAGAGCTCGTGGCAAGCTGTAATTATGCTGAAAGCATAACAAGAAATATATCACAAAGCTTCGTAAGACTAATGAGCACACATCATAAAATTGGATTTTCATATCAAAGGCGAATAAATATAAAAAAACTATTGAGTAAAGATCTTCCTAAAATATCTTTATTAAGTTACTTTAAAAAAAAAAATTAAGTTTTCCAGCCCTGGAACCATATGTTTGATTTTATATACATCTTTATTTCTTTCTAAATTATACAATATGCTTAATTAACAAACAAAAAACAATTAGATAATAAAGAAAAAACTATTTTTATTAAGTTAATTTTATGCACTAAAAAATTAAATTTTCAAGGTCAGGAGCTTGTTTTTTAATTTTTAAAATTTTTTATACCAAACTAAAGGTATTCATTTCAGTTTTTTTCTCGTTGGAAAAATGGAAAAATTTAATTTTTTACAACAAACACAGGAAAAAAAATTTAAAAAATTTTCGAATTCTTTTTCCTGTGTTTGTTGTCAAAAAAATTGCATTTTTCCATTTTTCCAACGAGAAAAACCTGAAATGAATACCTTTACTATTTCTCTTAAAACATAAAATATATTAAATTTATAAATAAAATTAAAAAAAATTAATTAGACCTGGGTATTTCTATATACCACAAAAAGTGCAAATTTCCCGACCCTGGAATCATTACTTCAGATGTTTCTGATTTCTTATATGTATCTGCTTCACTTATAGAGAAAAAGAAATTATTAATTAAAGCTGGTTACTTTTTTGTACTAAAAGAAAGTTAAAATGTTCCAACCCTGGAATCATCTCTTTGATTTGTTGGATTTTTAATACTAGTTTAATTTTTACTGAAATGTAAAATAGGTTTATATAACAAAAATAAATAAAATTAGTTTCAGTTGGATATTTTTATATGGCTAAAAAAGTTTAAATCTTCCAGCTCTGGTACCTAAATTATTGGATCATTTCTGATAGACCACTCCAAGACCAAAGTCTCTAGCTTTTCTGGGAGCTTCGGAAAACCGATTTTATATATAGACAGACTGATGGACGAGCTGACGGACGTAGCATATTTATACGTTATTGGTCGGATATTAATGTTGCCTATATAGACCTATATAGACCCCTTAACAATTTTTTATGAAGGATATAAAAATACTAGGAAATAACAACAAAATTAACAGTTTGATAATGTTTATGTGAGTCACATTGCTGCCAAAAAAAAATGCTGTCAAATAGTGTGATAACTGTTAAAATTAAGCAAAGACGATGACAGCATTTACTTAAAAACAAAATCCTCTAAAGCACTACAAAAAAAACTCCATAAGTTTAAAAAAATACAAATTTGTTCACTTATTTTAATCAAATCCTGGGGACATCTAGGTGTAACTTCCTTCGTTACACAATCCATTTAATTGTGTCCGTCTTTATTTCTGCTTGCAAAATCTCAGCATATTCTTTGCAAGTTTCTTGCATCTCGAAAATACTATATAAAAGTTCATAAAGTTTAATGGGCATGTTAAACGTTTATGTGCAACAAATCAGCAGCTTGTTTTACAAAATCTTACATAAACAAGGTATTGTTGACTTAATGGCTGCAGTGTTTTCCAGTTGTTACTTATATTTATTTATCTTATAAACATATTTTTTTCTATTTCTATTTTTATGTTAATCCATCCATTAAACTCTGTAAGCCCAGAGTAATTTATAGTTCTCTAAAAGGAAACTACGAATGCAAGCTGTTGAATTTCTATTGTATTATTTGGCTTTTGTCTACTTTTCCTTTTTGGTTTTGTAGATGAGAAAACTACAACAAACAATATTGCATCTTGTTACATAAAAGTAATAGAAAACTCCATTAAGATAAAGGATTGTATGAAGTCTATAAAGATGAGAAGATTTACTAAGATTTGTTGAAACAAGAATCTAGAAGCCTTTTCTGTTGATATTAAAAAAAAAATTTATGAAAATTTTGAGAATTTTCTTGACAAAATTTTAATAACTCATATTAAGCTTATGATTGATGAGTCAACAAAATTTGTACTTTAAGCATTACTCATCTTAATAGCATACAAAAAAATAAGTAAAAAAATAAACGCATAAATTTAGACACCAAAAATTAAATTTATTTCCTCTTACTGAATTTTTCCCACCCTGAAATAAACGATTCGGAAACAGAAAAGCACTCATACATTTTAATTATTGTATGACATGACAGGGTAACATTAATAGTCTTAAATGGTTGGTGACTTCCTGCCCAACCCCTAAACCTCTTTGTTATTTCTTCTGCTCTTTTTGCTTTCCATTCCATCACTAAGGGCAAAGGAGAATGAAAGGTTTTCTTTCACGCAATAATTAATCTCTTAATAAGGGAGTTTCTAAGATTTTTCATGTAAAAGTAACTTTTCAGTTTTGATAAAAAATAATTAATCAATCAATTATTCTGAGGTATTCATATACAAAATTAGCAAACATACAAGGTTCTTGTAAATATTTAACTTATGCCTAAGCAGACATTAAAAAAATAGGTGTGGTCAGTCCCACTAAAATTTAAACATATTTAACATATTTCTATTCAGATGACTCTTAAAAACTTAAGTACATCACTCGGTCCTTGTATTGACACAATCCAGCAGATATCACACTCTAACCCATTATTTTAGGTAACTCTGCCCCTTTCAACCTGAGCAGTCATTACACTGCACAACAATTTGGATTTCTAAATAAAAATGGCCTAGCCCCTCTAAATTCAGAGATATTTTGTGTTACATTAAAATTAATCTCGAAATTTTTCTTTTTTTTTGGCTTATCAAAAATATTGTTTTTAAATTACATTTGTCCACTTAGTTATTAGTGCAATTATTACGCAAAAAAAATGTTGTATGGACCAGTCCAGAAAATTTTTGTTTTATTGGTAGTTTAAAACGACGTACACGTATACAAATAAAAGTGCGAGAACTTATGGTAACCACCCTGTTCTACCAGTAGCACACCGCATTGCCAACATACAAGTCGTTACTTTGAAAAATTCAAAACTAACTGCCAATCGAATCACCTACAAAAATCTAGAAGAGGCGACATGAATTTTCCCGATTGCGCTGGAAGACTTTTTAATCATCTGGCTATCATCATCTGTTTATATGCACCTAAGCAGCCACATTGTTGTGCACTAATAGTTTCTTCCAGTTGGTTTTACTAAGTACATACATGCATGCAGTTTACTACGCCATCTATCAGTCGAACAATCTAGATCCGGTTCATGTAGTATAAAATAAGGTGCCATGTGTGAGACTGATCAAGTGCTAATCAGAAATAAGTGGAGTCAACATCGTTGAAAGTAAAGGACCTCGTGCGGTGGATAATAACGTTAAGAAGTAAATAAGAAAAGACAAGTTGTAATTTTCTTAGTCAAGAATAAAAGGAAATGCAGTAGGAAATAATAAAAATCGTGTTGTAATTTATTTTTATTTTTGAGTAATCAAAAGAACTCACACGTTTAATAAAATTTAAACGTCACAATACGTAGAAATATGGCTTAGAGACGATTTCTGTTTTTCGTGCTGAATTTTGATTGTTTTTTAATATCAGTGAAAAAATTTTGAATGAAATAATTTTTCATCAGAAATAATTTTTTTTTAATTTTTTCATTGAAAAACGCAGAGTCTTTTTTTCAAATTTTTGCATTTGAATTTACAAATTTCTTTGTAGGACCTAAATTAAACATATTCAAATTTGATACCAAGACTTTTGTGCTCTGATGGAGTTTTTTTCGGTGCATATCAAACAGTAGTGTTGATTGAATACTAATAAATGTTTTCAATAACTATTAACGTGTTATAATTCAATATTATTTAATTAATTCAGTATATATTTATCTAATCTAAGAATCATTAGTGATTGCTTATGTAAAACAGATAAGCTCTTTGTTAAATTAGAACATGTTATATTGGTTGCATTTAACCTGGATTCAGTTGATATCACAGGCATACAATACTTAAGTTTCGTTGTTTACTCCACTTCTTAGGCCAAAGAACAATCAAACAAAATTCATTAAAAAAAACCTTAATATAAAACTTGCGCTATTAAATATTGATGGTATTAAATATTCGAAAAAAAATTCTTTAACTTTCACAAACTTTAACTATTAAGAGTGAAACAAATTTGTATAACATTAAGCAGATAATACACAAATATCTGGTAACAGTATTAATGAAACAAAATACTGTTTGGCAAAATAAATTCCAATGTTTTTTTATTCTTAAACCAATTTTACTTTTGGGGATTCAATTGCAGATAACAAACGCTAAATGATAGCATGGATATTATTGTATTCTTCTTAAAAATTAACAACGTTTTGGGCAAATTTTCCTAAACAGCCTTCGTTGTGCACTTGGGTTACGGAAATAGTACTTAAGTTAAAAATACTTTGGTGTTTTAAAAATGAAGATTAAAAAGTTTTTGCAAACATACCACGTGCAACAAATATAGCAATATTTTATTGCAATATAATTACATCTCAAGAAATGCTATATTTGAATATTTAAAAACACAGAAAAATTTGTCATATCGTATTTTATCTAGTTAAGAAATTTCGTAGAAATATTTTATATACTCAACTCTTGACAGACAGAAAGAGAGAGAGAGAAGTGTTTTGATAAATTCATTGAGTATAAGTTTGAAAAAAATAAACTTAGTTTCAGCAAATACAGATTTTTTTAGTTATAACTTTAATGCATTAAATGAGCACTGTGTATGTATTTTATTTATTTATTTAACTAAAACATATCTTGCAAAGTAAATTTGCAATATTCAAATGAACACGAAAGAACGGATTACCCAAAAAAACATATGCCCATGATGTTATTAACAGTTTAGAGTAAGTATAAAACTACCTATGCCTGTATAAGCATCAGCGTAGTTAACAATGAAATTCCCAAAACAATCGATTTAATATACAGTTAATGAAGGCAAATCAATTCATCTATGCAACCAAGATAAAAAACTTACAAAGTCCAGAAAACACTAACAAACCTGACGGCACCTAAGAAATAAGTAGAATGACCAAGGTGCTATTCTTGAAGTTAGAGCTGCCTTAAAACTTTGTAAGTATTTTTGTTTCATTCAAAAATTCACTTTATTTTTATTTAATTTCTTTTTTTAATTAAAATTTGTCTTTATTTACAAGTTTATATACAATGTATCGAGAAGAAAAAAAAACCTATTTATTATTATTTATTGTTATATTTCATGTTTTTTTATTTATAAAGGCAGCAGCCTCAAAATAAATGTCTTAACTTTAATACAGTGGCACAATATTAATCACAATATTGGAAAAATTTTGCAATCATATTTTCCAACTGTAAAGTACACAGATATAGTATAAATAAACAACAAGATCGTTAAATTATTGTTTGGATTTTTCGTACCAATAATCAATCGGTCAATGGTGTTAGCAAAGCATGAATTTCGACTTCGAATTTCGAATTCTTTATAGTGTGGTGTTAACTTGGCGAACAATCCACCAGTTCAATTGTTATAATTAAGACTTTCTGGTCGTCAATCACTTATCAATAAAAGTAGAGCCCTCCTCAAAAAAATTGGATAATTGTGAGTCGAAAACAAGAATGAGCAACAAGGCACATTTTAATTGCTAATAACCAAAATCTTCATTCCTAGGGCACTATAATCTGTGTGTAAGATCATGCCACTGTGTATTGTGGCGTTCACGCGAGAGCAGTAATTAAGACGTATTTTTGAGGACTCCTTCAGAAATGCTGTTATTGGTGCACAATTCCGGGCCATAATAAACAACTTCTTAGTGGCGGAATTGAATGAGTATGGCTTGGTTTTCAAATGACGGAGCAATGGTATGCACAACAGAAGAGCATTGTGAAGGAAATGTTTCCCGGTATTTGGCATGGCAGCGCCCAAGTTAACTATCCCAGGCTTCTTTCTTTGTGTCCACTCAATGTCGTGGGCTTATTCCAACAAAAAAGCCCCGGAAAATCGCAGCTCTCAAAAATAATTTTCGACTGTAATGCGAACCGGAGATCTTTGCAGAAAGACATGGAAAATGTAATACAACGGGTACAAATGTCTATCAACGTTGACAGTACTTGGTGGATATACAGCCTGTTTTTAGAAAACATAAGCCCTTTCGTTTTTATGTTTCGTTTATAAACAATAACGTTTAAAATTTGCTTTTTATAAAACATTTTCAAAAGCTTTCGTTTTGTCATAAAAGAGCTTTTTAGGTATAACCAAAAAATCACACTCACAAAATTATAGCAGTGACGGAATAAAAAAAATAAAATCTATTTAAAAAATTTCAATGAAAAATTTTAAATAAAATTCATTTCAAATTCATTTTAAATTTTATGAACAAGGGGGTAAGTATTTTTATTTTTAATTGATTCAAGCATTCATTTAGAAAACTATTCACCGATTAATACATATTTTCATTGTATTTCGTATTTTTCGTTGTTATTAGAACTATGTTTATCTCTTCCTATAACTTATACTTTATTTTGACTCAATGCTAAAAATTTTTCTCAATTGTTTGACAGTTAAATTATGCAAAATAATGCAAATATTATTTTGTTTTAATGAATTTGGTAACATAAAAATTACTGAAATTTAAGTTAATCCGATTATAGAATAACCACAATGTGAAAACAATAACGTGTGCTTCAAGTGTACATTAAAACTGGGTTTTGTATGGCAATTTTTATTTAACATACTCTTCAAGCACATATTTCACATTTTCTCGTTTATTTAATAATTTTTTTAAGTTAAAGTAAAAAATAAAAGAACAAAATATTTTTTCTTAGAGTTTTAAGTCAGTTAACATTTCAACATTAAAAATTATATATAAAATTTTCGTTAAAGTCAAATGAAAAATATGTAGACCAAATTTTAATTAATTTTACATAAAAAATTTCATGAGTCTAGAAAACTGAAAGCTCTCTTGTTGCCACTCACATGAAAATAAATAAATGTCTTAAAAACGTAAACATAGTTTTGTTCGTTATTTTAAAGGACGTATGCACTTATTCATTTTTGAAAAACAGATAATGATAATCTTTACCACTTGACTGAAAAAAATTTCGAATTCCAGATAAAGATTTTCATTACTCAAAATATTTTTTTTTATAATAAAAAAATTAATCAAAAGAAAAATTATGTGATTAATTTTGCGCCACCCTGTGTATGTAAACCCTATTAAATTCAGGCGTATACTTTATATATAATTTCTATACCAAATATTACGTATACGTCTAAGCACAATCGGTTTCATTACAATTGTAGGGTTTTTAGCCAAAGATTTAATATGCTTTAGCTGATTGAATAAGTTAAGTTTTCTTATTTCGCTTGCATTTAATACCTTAGAGAAAAAACAAATAAGTCTTTATATGCATATGAAAATATGAACACAAATACACTAACTTTTGTATGTAGTTTTTTTTAGTAATTTTAATTAAATCGCACTTGTTATAGAGGTGAACTCAAAAATTTTTCAGTCTTAACCTGGAATATTTTTTCGCCATCTAGGATGCTCATTATAATATTCAAAATTTTTGTTTGTACTTCTAATTTTGAATAATACATAACCAAACATGTATCAAACTTACCATCCTATGAATTTAGATTGAACCAATTTAATTCAGTTCAGAAGTGCTAATAATAAAGCCATACTTGGTAAAGAACTCACAGTAGAAAATAGCAGATTTGACACAAGTATATTTCTAAATGATAGAAATATAACAAGAGATACATATATACAAGTATTGGTGGCTTGTCAATTAATACATCATTCAAACCTATTTTATACCCTTGACTGTACCTTTGATCACATCCTTGCCATTTAAATAGTAATGTTTAAAACTTTTTCATTACGTTAACAATATAATTAATATACATTCTTTGTATAAAAAAATTTTATAAAATGTTGAAAAATATGATTATTGTAAATATATTCATGATAGGTAGAATACTTGAGAGCCCATTAGGGGACAGTGTATTTATAAACTATATCCCTTACTAAATGTTTATTTACAGTAAAAAATTAAAAAATTCTGAATAAATAAATACACAAAAAAAATCTTCTGGTCAACAAGTTGTCATTTTATATACCACCACCTTGTTATTTTACCCTTTCTCGTTGCAACACTACTGTCACATATACATATATGCTTAGTAGCTGTCCATATATTACGTAACGCTCTAGGGGGTGGGGGAGGGATTTCAAGTTTTATTACGATTTGTTATGAAGGGTGGGGGGAGTGGTTCCTTGAAAATGTTACGTAACAGAAAAAATTAATAATTACGTACAAAAATGCGTATGTTTTTCTCATTTATTTATCTAATTGATCATGCGTGCTACCTTAATATATAATGTATGTAGTAGTCATGTAACGAATGTCAAATTTTAATATTCGCGAATACGAATATGAATACGAATATCAAATGTAAAATTTAACGCCATAAAATTGGTTTTCTGCTTACGCCTGGAAAATGAAATACGAAAAAATAGTTACTCCTGTTGGTGTACTTTAAAGTTAATAAAAACTACCCAAAATTTTAATGATCGTCATTAAATAGCATTTGAAAATTAAAAAAAAATATATAAGAAATTTAATGAAAATTTATTTCTAGCCATTTATTTAAATTTCGTTCAGGATTTATGCATTTATTTATTTAATTTTTTTGGAAAAATATTCGTATTTGCCTGAATTTTGCACAAAACGAATACGAATATTTAAAAATTACCGAATATTCGGCAATTCGAATGCAAATATTCGTGCATCACTAGTATTGTATGTTTACATACATACATACGCCGAAGGTCAATTTGTGATTATCGTGAATTCGAATATTTAAAACCATATCAGCGAAAACCAATATTTTAAATGATATTCGCAAACACGAACATCTATTGCATTCGAAATTTATAAACATTTACAATTAATAAAATTTGTATGGAAAATAACATCATACTCCTGTTCGCGTACAGTAAAGTTTATGAAAAATATCTAAAAATTTAATTTTTGTTAAATAAAATTTGAAAATTATACAAAATTGTTATAATAAATTAAATAAATTGTAGTCAAACTGGATACATGGTTCTCAATTCCTCAACTTTATCCATTTACATTTTTAAATATTCTCAATATATGTATATATGTATGTATATACATAAAACTTCTTTAAATATCAAACTGCAGCATATATTAAAATTAAATTCACCGAATATATATAGAAGGAAAAGGTATTTGCAGAAGCTTACGAAAACTTATCTTGCAAAAAAACGTCCTTTCAAAAAATACATTCTTCCATATATGTATGTGCATGACAATATGTAATTAAAAAAATTTAAAATTTTTGTTGGTCAACTTGAGGCTACAATGTTTAAGTCTGGGAGATGTATTAATGGAAACTTGCATACATAGACGTATTTTGATCAGGATAATCTTTTAATTATTTATACAACCGAACAAGAAAAAATATTTAGAAAACAACAGTGTCTAGGAACTAGATTGTGTGCCCCTCTAATTTTAAGGTATTTTTAACGAATATTTTTTTAAATGAGCAAATATTATCTATTCAAAATATGATGTTGCAGAAGGTACAAAAATTAAGAAAAGAAATATTACATATCTTTCGTAATAGACATCATTTTGAGTCATTTGATCTCCCAAAATACCCTCCCACTAAATGCACTGGTTAAAAATTGTTGCTATTTTAACAGATAATGAAATATTTTTCACCACGGCAAACTTTAATGCTCCAAGATATAATATGTTTTTTATTTTCACGCATAGTTTAGATTTTTTTGGCAGAAAAACGGATAGCAAAAATACAGAAATAAATTTCCTTTTTTTTCTATGTATTACAAACTAATTTCTATGTGCCGTTCATTTAAATTTCGTTTTGGATTTATGAATTTTTTTTACATATATATTTTTAAACGAAAATGGCTGAATATTTGGGAATAGTTAAATACGCATCACTAATTCAATCATACAGTTTAGGAATAAGTTCTCCATAAAACCATAATTTTTGGAGTTTGAATACACTTGGGAAGACATTTAAAAAATATTTTTCCCAATATTTGGAGTGCGTTCAAGAGTAAGCTTATTTAATTTTTGTCTATGCACTGTGCGTGGCGCAGCCCACTTTTGGATATTGAAAAAATAACGACCTATTTTGTGTACCATAGGCTCTTACCTATCGATTGAAATTTCGATAGCTGTAGATTTTTGCTTTCCCGATTTTGAATGCTTCCATCATAAGTTTACTTTGCATTTGATATCCAATGCAAAGATAACAAATTGAAAAATTTCCTTAATTTTTGCACAATATCGTAGGCGATGATTGTACCCCTGATGAAATTGTTTCATTGCATTAATCAAGAAAATATTTGTAGTGTATAGCAAGCAGCCATAATTTTTTCGCTGGCTTTTTTCTATTTATCACCGAAAATTGAACATTTAATTAAGTGATTAATAACAATTCTCCGTATGTACATATGTAAGTAGCAGCTTGACAGCTGCGGTCAATGGTTATACTGATTGTGTTTTTTTTTACTTTGCAATTATAAATTATTTTGCTTTGCAGTTGTTTTACTCTTTTTTGTTTGCTTTTTCTAACAATAGTCGTAAAACAGTTTAGTGCCTTATTATGGTAATAAATAACAAAGGTTCCCAAAATACATACACACATTTTCACAAATGTGTTTACGAAGTATAAAATTACTTTCTCAATTGACTTATTGCCAGCACATTTGAGGTCATTTATTTGAACACTATTATCAGTAGTATTTGATTATTATCTGTTGTGGAATTATTGAAAATGTATAAATAACTTACAATTAAGAAAGATTGGTATAAAATATTTATGACCTTTTAACATACCATTTTTTATATTTAAGGCACAAGATTTGAAAGTCACAATAACATACGTTGCGGAAGAGGATTTTTGGCTACCTTGGGCATTTTCCTTACAAAATTTAAGAGCTTTGCCAAAATTTTAAAAATACAATTCAGATTCAAGTTAACTGTGGCTTAATAGTCTTAAAAGTTGTCTTTATTTCTTCCACCTTTGATTTGCCAAGGAATATTTATTTGGGAACTATGAATATTTTTGTAGAAAAAATCTTGTATTTAGCAAAAAAAAAAAAAGTTTCAAAAGAAGAAAAATTTCACACATGTTTGACTCGATGAATTTATCTTCATAAAAAAAACCTAGGAATAAATCTGTCCTTTTTGAACTTATAAAACATGCGTTTTTACCTACACTATACATCTTGGCTTACAAAAGTTTGGAAGTTCACCAGTTAAAAATTTTAGTTAGCAATAATTCTCTCTATGAACGTCAACAGAAAGTACTATAATAAAAACTTAACTTTAAGTGTAATGGAAAGTGTTGCATTAAATTTAGTTGGCATACCAAAATAATAATAAAACAAGAATTTAAAAATTTAATAAAATTTAATAAAATGAGTGCACTTAAATTACATTTAACAAAATGAAATAAATGGCAACTGATTTAAAAAAAAGTAGAAACACATTTATTGACAAAGTTTCAATTGAAATGCAAATAACATCTTGTGCAGGGAGATAAGAAAAAAATATTTATTGAATATTTTGCTATAAAAATAGAACAATGTTTGATTATTATTATTATTATTATTAATAATAACAATAAGAAAAGGTCACTATAATATAATATAATATTGATAAAAAAAAATACAAAACGGCATAGAAGTATATTTAAAAATTTATTGAAAATTGAAACAACAAAGGGGAACAAAATGCTTTAATTAATATAAGTTGTAAGAGAAACACAAATTACGCCATAAATAACCAAGATCAAAAACAATGCACTATGGCGGAAATTCCAAATTGGCAGCAAAAAGTCGATTTTTCAGCATCATATTCTTAAACAAAAATTTATAACGTTCAATTTCCAACATATTGGAAAAAAAAAGCATATAGAAATTATAAAAAATGGCAGCACTATTTCACACAAACAGCTGATAATATAAAAAATTTTCTACTTCGTGTTATTAATTGTGAAGCAGCATAAGTTTTATTATATAAAAAGTTATTTTTTAAAATCTACTTTCCACAAAATAAATCTTTGAATATGGATTCTATTACTCGAGGTTTTATTTAACTTTCGTGATAATATTTTGCTAATGTTTGTATTTAGCACTTACTTCGATGTTTCTTGTGGATCGTATTTTTTTTTTAAATTGTAAATATTGTTATCATATTGTGTGGAGAAGATCTTTTTTGAATAACAGCCAATAAAGAAGTTTGCTATATATAGTTGTTTGTGGTAAACTATGCTTTAATTGCTCTTTCTTTTAAATTTAAAATTGTGTTCATACACTCAAAAAAGAGACATGTACTATTATTAAGAAATTTTTTTTTCCTAAATTCAAGTAAAAAAAAAATTTCGAAGTTTTAGTAATTTTTTCTAAGTTTAAGTAAATTTTTACAAAAATCTAGTAAAAATTACTTAATATGAGTAAAAAATAAAAAGTTTATATCCTCAAAACTAGTTCATAAAAATACACAATAAATTTCTCACATTTTAGGAAATCTTTACTGACTTAAAGGAAATATTTACTAAGAGTAGGAAAAACTGAAGAAAATTTTATACTAAGGACCAGTAAATTTCGTCTTAAATCAAAAAATAAACCTTAGGAAATGAATTACTCCTGATTAGTTCATGAAATTTGACTTACTTGAGAGATATAAAAAGTTATTCTAAATTTTAGAAAAATATTTACCAGTTTTAAGTATTTTTTCTTTAAATTATTGAATATATAGTTTGTTTGCATTAAGCAAAAAATCTAAGTAAATTTTTCATATTTTCGAGGAATATTTGAACTTGAAATTTATTTTTTCGTAAATAAAATAAAATTTTAAAACTCAATAATTTCAATGCTTATTCAGGCTGCCTTGTTAGGCAATTGGTTACAGTTCTTGCCTATCAATAAGAAGGTTGCTGGTTGAATACTTGTGTCCTCTCAAGGAAATTATATGTATGTATGGTGAATTATAATTAAGAATATAACATGAAAATATAAAAAAACATGTGTTAAAGAATTTAATTAAAAATAAGTAGCAGAATTAAAGACAAAAAAATGGAAAACTTACTAAATTTGAGATCAAAGACGAAAAAACTTTTTTGCAAATCTTCGAATTTTATTGGAAAATTTTACTTAATTTTAGGAAAATTTTACTTAAATATGAAAATATAATTACTATAACATAGTTCATTAGTGAACTAGAAGTTTAGTAAATATTTAAATAGTTTCAAGTAAAAAACAGCTTTGGCACCATACGACAACTTTTATTTATTCAAATTTAGAAAATTTTCCAAAGTTTTAGTTCATTTTTTTTAGTGTAGGTTTCGGACTGACTGCATTAAAACGGGTGAAATATTTTCGATAATAACAAATGTTACCCGATGTCAGCTATACTATATAAAATATGAGTAGATTCGTCACAAATAATAGAAGCATCACTAGTTCCCGTAGGTAGTCTTGCAGAAAATGCATCTGAGGCGCGAAAAAATTTGTATAAAAAATATAGAATTAATCACGCTCAAAAAGATTCAAGAGTATATAATATATTTGGCATGTGTCATAGAGCTATGGATAGCTCTGACCTATATGACTCAAGTTTATGCTTGCAATAACGTACAAATAATTCTATAAAAATTCCATTTCCTCGAGAAGTCATTGGTCTTTTAAAAGTATCAGAACTACCAACACAACTTCAAATGTATGTTTATAAAAAATATGTTGAAATTGAAGGCAACTAACTCCTAGAACTTTAAACCAAAATTGTTGTTTGAGCCTAAATTTATTAAAAACAAATATAAATGTGTTTTCTTTGGTGGTTTTAACTTAGGTTAAAATTTTAATTTACTTCCTTATTAAATTCACAGTACGGGAAAGTATGGATTTGTGCCTCAATACGAAATTATCTGTAACACCCTTTTAAAGCTTTAAGTTTGTGCAGCTGTAAGAGTTGTAACAGGAAAAAGTGCTCTTAAGAAAAGAAAACCACAGAAAAATAATATCGTTAGCTGTGAGGGTGTATTATCTTTAGCCTTTAAAGTTTGTTTAAAGAATGTTTATTTTCACTAACTAAGAATAAACATAACAAACTATTTCTATTTCTGTTTATACCTGATTAATGCTTATTTTGTCCAGAGTGAAATACGTATTTTCTCTACCAACGTTCGTTCTTTTTGCTCTAAAGGCATTAGATTGAATCCTAAATGGTGTTATTAACAACCAACTTTCACCCTCAGAGTATAAATGTATAAACGTCTTAGATTTCCCTAATCCGTGCACAACCTTGTTGTATACAATAAATTGTCATTAAAACTTGAAATTTTACAGACTTCAACCACAAAAATTCCGTTCCAATTAACATACTCCGCAATTCAAAGCAACCTTTTTTTCTTGTTTGTCAAACAGTCAACCTCCCTCAAGACTCTTTATTAATATAAAAAAATTATTATAAAACAAAACAAAAGAACAAAACAATGAATTAAAGTAATTTTGTTCCTAAAAATACTCTTCTGAAGCCACAAAACAACAATTAAAATCGCTTTAAGTTACTGAAACAAATGTACACGCAATCCAACATAAACGAAAGAAATTTTTATTAATCCAGAGAGAACAGAATAAATCAGGACAAGTTAAGTCCCACAAACAAACTTCTAAAAAATTTTTTTTCTGTGTATGTATGCAGTAATGAATGAATGACAAACATAATCAAATAAACAAGGAACGCGAATAGAAAACAGAATATGGATTAGAAAGGACAAGATGTAACTTTTCTTTAGAAAACAACATTAGCAGCAAGAAGAAATAGAAGAAAAATTAATAAAGAACTGTGACTGCCTTTCTACTTTTTAATGAAATTAAAATTTTAATTAAACTCATTTTAATTAGTAGTATGTATCAATCAACAGCAAACGAAAAATTTTGACGTTATGAAAACAAATTACCACAAAGTTAATGAATAGTGAAAAAAATATCATTTTGTAATCAAGTTTTTATCAGAAATAATCTCAGTTTTATACGACAAAATTCGATAAATCTTTTAATTACATTTTCTTATACATTCAACCATTAGTCTATTGTTACTAAACAAATAAAATGTTTAGTAGCTGCAAACGACATGATGAAAGAGAGAAGAGGACTTGTTTCCTTAAAGGGAACAGCTAAAGCTGTTCGTTATAGCTATTGTGTGACAGTTAATTAAGAAAATGTTTACAGCGAACATTGGAGCCGTTTGTAAACAATAGCCAAATATTTGGTATTACAAATTCTATGGCTAAAGTACAAGACATGATGAAAGAAAGAGAAGGACTTGTTTGCTTAAACGGCCCATACCCTACAGCACCATGCACGCACAATGAAGCTATTGAGCACTCATGCTCGAACCATACATCATACCATTATATTAATTTCTTACCGAATTGCGGGAAGGGTGGTTTTGAAAAGTGACACAGTTTTTGCTGCAATTATTATTGGTATGTTGTTAAAGTTAGCAGAAAAGTATATCTAAAGTGCTAAAATTCTGTTATCCATTAAAACAAATTATGTTTCAACAAATTATATTTTTTAAATGCATGTTTACCTCATGATAACTTTGCTCAACTGAGCTAATTTCCCTTGATACCGCTACAGCAAACCGTACAATCACACGAAATGCCCTTAAGCGGCCCATACACTACAACAGCATGCACGCACAATCAAGCGATTGAGCATTCATGCTCGAAGCACACATTATACCAACAAGCTGGTACAATATTCATTTTTTACAAAATTGCGGTAAGGGTGGTTATGAATAGTGACACAGGTTTTGCTACAATTTATTTATTTTTTCAGTCTATGGACAAAAAATTCTTACAATTACTATTGGTATGTTGTTAAAATTAGCAGCTATGTATAACTAAAGAGCTAAAATTCTCTTTTCCATTGAAAAAAATTATATTTCAATAAATTATATTTTTTAAATGCATGTTTACTCCATGAAAACTTTGCTCAATTGAGCTAATTTCACCATATACTACACCAGCAAGCTTGTACCATCAGCAAAATATCAAACTCTATTTGACATCACTACAGCAACACGTACAATCACACAAAATGCCCATACACGACCCAACCGCTGGCACAAACACTTGATTGCGCATGCATGCTGTTGTAGTGTATGGGCCGCTTTACACGACTAAACCGCTGGCACAAACACTTGATTGAGCATGCATGCTGTTGTAGTGTATGGGGACCTTTAAAGGGATTTTACAACAGCTAAAGCTGTTTATTATAGCTTTTGTTTACAGCGAACATTAGAGCCGTTTGCAAAGCAATAGCCAAATATTTGTAAGTACAAATTCTACTCCTATTTTATGATACTCTAAGCCATTATAACCTCGTTAAGTGGTACTTATTTAAACCCTTTTCACGAAAGAGCCAACAAAAAAGAGCCATATGGGAGAGATTTAGGGAGTTGAAATGTTCTGATTAGGATTATACATAAAACTGCTAAGCCGATACTTTAACTAAAATATACATAAGTCTGAATAAAAACGAATTAAACCCCCTGTTTGTGTAAGACGTTTGAGTTAAAACTCTTGGCGTTTTTGTAATAGATTAAAGGAAACTTGTACAACTTTTCTTTAATCCATTACAGAATCGCCTAGGTTTCTTACTCATTTTAAGACATCACTAATTTCTAAAGTTGTTTTCATCTCTTACATGATTAAAAAATACTCCACCATCTGCACATACGAGTAGTTCGGTGGCAAAGAAGGCAAAAATGCTTTTGCCAGCCAATAAAGTCGTGGCGACAGTTTTTTTAATACACGCGGTACCTTCAGGAGGATAAAACAGCCCATGGCAAATTGTATGCCAACATATTATGCCGCATTGAACCATGAAAAAATTTTTCCCCAGAACAAGGCCAGGGTGTGCAGTAAAGTGGTTCGAAAAAAGTTGTACCAGTCAACCTCTAGTATTTTTTTTTGGTCCGATAGTAACTTTTTGTATACCGATATTCATGGCTCTAGACTAGACTATGACGTGGTAGTAAGAACGATTAAATGCAAAAATGTAGCCCTTACAGAGCCATGAATCAACACCGGTAAACAAAACGTTATGATTGTACTAAAAATGGCGACACAGTGAACAAAATACTAAAATGGCGGTATTTTTAGGCGATGGAAGAAAATTAAACAAATATTTTTGGAATAGTTTTTACATTATCTTTAATCCAAGGGGGTGACTGGTATATTTTTTTTATTTTTATGGAAGGTGAAACACTCTAGTGTTCGGTGCACATGTGCATTGCCCATAAATTGGGCTACAAATTGCTTTCTCGTTCACTCTGTTCTATGGACTTGGCATGGAAACATAAAATTCTGGAATGGAAACATAAAATTGGAGAAATGTGGCACAAAGTTAATAGAGCGCAAAGAATATTGTGTTTAAAAATAAGATAATATTTTATCCAAACTTGTGTTTTATTCAAAAAGTCACCATCCTTTTAACCTACTCCTGTATATTCACTCATATATATAGAAAAAAAGAGATTCCGAGGAAGTCCATAAGATCCTGAAGTTCTGCAAATTTGCATAACTTCTAATGTTGAGTTTACATCTGATATTTTATGGGTGCCGTGTGTCCAAAAAAAGCGTAACGACTAATTAGTAATGAAAAACTATTACATTCAGACATGTATTTATTATCTTCAACAACTTCATACATAACTAATAGACAATTTTTTAGAATAAAACATGACAAAAAAGTGTTTAACTGCTGTTTCTACAACGCAGACGATCAACTTGTGTATAAAATGTATATGGAAAGTACTCAATTTTTTTAGTGATTTTCATACAAATTTTCTAGGCGAGTCGTCTGCCTGACTTCTAGAAATTGCACATAAATCAATAAAAATATGCTTTAATCAAAAAATTTTTCATTATTCATTAATGGTTACGCTCTTTTAGGCACGTGGCACACAGATGTTAGCACAGCCTACTTATTCTTACATTGGCTTGACTTTGTAAGAAATTATCTGTTTTGATACACATTCAGTGATTCCGAAGTTATGTTCATGATGTTAAGTAAATTTGATTTTTCAAAATTTCTTTAAAATCAATATATATATTTTTTGCAAATAAAAATCTAATACTTCATGACACGGATTTAATTCCCTAAAAGAAACAAAACATAACGTAGGTATTGGCAAAAACTACAAACTATTTTAAATTTTGCATAAGTGAAAAAATATAGTCTTAAATAATTATCTGGATTTTGTTAATAATCGATTCCTGAAACACAGAAAAAATTTTGTAAAAATTTAACTGGAAAAAAATTTTATTTTTAGTTGACTTATTATGGCATTGAAGAAAAAAGTTAACTGAAACTTAAAATATTTTCAGTCAAATATATAAATAGGAACAGCAAAACATTTTTTCAGATTTTTTTTGTGTTACTCAGCAATTTTTTTTTATAATTTACAAGTAAATAAATTAACTGAATCAATAACAATTCTTACCAATTTTTCTAAAAAAAAATTAGTAAAAGTTTTATTTGACACTGCACATCAATTGATATTTCAGAGGTGGCGAAAAAGTAGTTCCTGAACAATGACATAAAATAATTGTCAATAGCCATTTAATAAAATTTTATGGCAAACTTTTTTAAAGAATAATTTTTATACACCCATTTGAGATGTCCTTTTGTTTCTTTTTTTGAGAGGGGTAAAATCTATAATACAATGAAAAACTAGAGGCTTAAGATTCTCGGCCATAAATTGTATCGTTAAATATTGTTTAAAAGTGCAAAATACCTTAGTCTCTCAAACGCAATGTTTTTATTACTTCCAATGATAATGCAGCATAAATATATATGAGTAGGAAGGAATCAATTCCAAATTTTCTCGGTAATAGTTTTATTTATTTTTGGCCTTGTCTGACAGACTCAGTCATTCAATGCTCGTTTCTTGTATTGGTCAAAAGTGTAAGTAATTTTTGTTAAATTAACTTACTTTTATTAACACTGTTATTTACTTTAAATCAGCAATAACTATAATGAAACCTTTCACAATTGCTGTCAGTTTTGTTGTTATTCTTGTGTAATCAACCTGTTTTTCTATAACTTACTGTTTTATTACTGCGCTATTATGTTACGAGTATTTGATATTTTACGCCACAACAGAACAGCAGCCTGACTGCAGCTGAAAGCTTTTCAATGGCTGCAGTGAATATTTTGTTGTGAAATAACAACATAGAACTTTTTTTTGCTATACAAGCTACACTGAAAGGCGTTGCTTAAAGTATGAAGTGTAAATTTTACATTAAATATTATATTTTATATTTTAAACATATTTTATATTAAATATAAAATTTAGGCTTTCAGCTTAATTATATTTATTTAATTTTATTTAAACAAATTTTAACGATTTAAGCAACAACAATTTGTTATTCTCTCTTCAAGTAAATTTAACCATTCTTGTGTCAACAAACTCTTAAGCAATTATTACATTAAGTAGAAAAAAAAGATGCCTGAAGTTTTCTTTCCCATTTCGTTTTCTTGGTCTTTTTTTGACAGCAGCAGTCCATTACGCAAAATTATGAAAAATAATTCTGCTGTCTTATTATTGTTTTGTTGAATAAGATAACAAGCTTTTAGCTAAGTAAACTGATGAGTTTGTAAATATTTTTCATTGAATGTAGAAAATGGAGCAACATTTATACGTGCTTTGAATAGTGTTTGCTTATTTATGTATAAACATGCTTAAGTAAAGAAAGATATACAAAAGTATATCAAGCAAAATGGCTTCAAATTGTTTTTCGTTTAAGTAAAATTTGAACAGAATGCCAGAAGTTTCATTTAAATTATGTAAAAAGGTATCATTAAAGATTTAAATTTTTTAAAATGAAATTTCTGCTCCTTAAAAATTATCATCTGAACTTGAAAAAATATGTGCTTGAACTTAAAGTTCATAAAGAAGAGATAATACCAGATTGCAACTTTAATATTATTTGAAGATTCCCGTAAAATAAAAATAAAAGCATCGAACAAAACTAAATTATTCCCAACTCTTTAGTGGCTATTGTTGAAATATATTCAAAATTGTTGTACCAAAAAAGTTACATTTTAAATTTTTGAAAAAAAATTTCTCAGTTTTAAGAGATTTTTGCTTGAAATAAAAAGTAATTTACAAGTTGATTTTGAAATTTTTTTAAACACGATTTTTAGAGTTTTTTGGCGAACGGTATATAAAACAAAAACGGGTAGAAAAAAATCACATTTTCCGTTCTCCGATTTTTTCAGAATTTTTCTTTACACATATTTTAGTTTTTGGTGTGTTGCATTACTTTATTTTTTCCAGTCAATGCATATTCATCAGGTAGCAGCGGAAACGTAGCTGATATATTGTTTTTTAAATTGAAGCTCATCCGAAACTTGAAAAATTATTTACGAAAGAGAAATTAAAAATGTTAAACAATTTTAATATGAAAAATATTTAATTAAAAAATTCTTTGAAAATAAATTTGAAAATACGAAAAAACTATTAAAAAATTGTGAGAAGTGCTAAAGGTTGCTAATTTTGTTAGTGGTACACTCTAAAACATTGGCTCAAATTAAGGATCATATATTGTCTAATTTGTTGTTGAAATATTCTTAATGTCTAAATTTATATCGATTTTGTTGTTATTTCTATAAAATAAACAATATTTGTCCTCTTTTAGACAAAAATTTAAATCTACTGCTAAAATTTTTTATTTTTAAGCAAATTGTACTTAAAATACAGCCAGATATGTCTAAATAACGTCAGAATGTTGAAAATTAAGCATATATGCGTAAAACAGCAAAAATATGTTTAACAAAAAAAGTAGAAGTACAAAAGCGTACAAATTGCAAGAGAAGCACGCCATATTTTTTTTTTCCTAATTTAATTAAAATTAAAGGAGCTTATATGTCAATAACAATACTCGTAGTATATTTTTAATATAAATAGTAAATATTGTGAAACTGGACAAAAAATTTATGTGCAAAATTAGAAGAATCTCTCATTTACATGTAAATGATTATGCATTTATGCGTATTCAAAATGCAAGAAAGTTTTTACCAATTATAATAATGATTTAGTGCATTTCACGGGGTCTTTCTAATAAAAACAGTGTTTTTTTAAATAATTTGTGTTCCGATATTCTGGTCAGGTGTTTGGTGAATGTTTGCAGTTTTATTGAAAAGGGAGTACATTAAATTTATTTATTTATTTATTTTCATGGGTGAGAGCATGATTAAACATATTTTATTCAAAATTAAACATATTGTGCTTAAAAATCAACAAAAGGTTTAAAAATATAGTTGTAAAGTGTTGCCTACTATTATAGACCTAATTTTCAACAAAAGTGTTTTAGAGTGTAGCTAGCTACCGTGGAGAAATTTAAAAAAATTTTTTTTAATAATTTTTATTATTATTATGTTAAACTAATTCTATTTTATATATTTTGGATAAACTAAAAACCATGTTTTAGTTAATTTGAATTATTATTGTTCGAACTTCATTTGTTTCTATATTTATGATTTGAACAGGCATGTTGCTTTTTCATTGCTTTTGTAATCCTGATATTAACTGGAAATAAATGTGCCTTGAGCTTTTTGTTATACAAAACACTGTTGCCAGAAGTGGGGGGAAATCACTTTTTGTAGGTATTTATAGGAGTGTAGGGAATATCGGACAAAAATGTTGTTTTGGCCAAAATATAGGTATTTGTATTTTCATATTGCATTTTTTGTGTATAAATATAAAAAAAAACTTTATATATTTAAAATATATTTTTGGTCATAAATCATTTCAAAATTTGTTTTCGCTCAAATTTTATCTAATTTCAGGAAAAAGAAAATGTTTATCAATTTAACAATGACTTAAAAATTAAAGAAATTAGTTACAGCTATCTAAGTTAAATGTTAATAAACTCCAACAGTGGAGAAATCTCTAATATATCTGTATGTTAGATTTATAGTATAAGATAATTCCTGAAAAACTGAAAAAGTATAAATTTTTTGGATTGCACATTTAAATAATTTAATACAAAAAAAAACATATACTAAGTTTTAAGTAACTTACTGTAGCATGCAATGTTGTCAAATTTTTTCCGACCTATGTCGCCAAATAGATTTTAAAAATCGCCAAAAGTCGCCAAAAATCAGTTTTATGTAGTTTTTTAGTATATATTTTATAATAAGTTTGTTTTTATATAACATTTTTTTAATATAAGTTTTTATAAAATTATCGTACCAAAATTTATCAGAAAATCAAACATTAGTTATTTGAAAATTTTTATCATGCAAATTCAAAATGCATTAATGATTATAATTAATATAAGAAAAATAACCAAAACGAAATTGTTTTAATTTCTTTAATTTAATTATTAAATAAATTTTGATGCTAACCAAGTTGAGAAATCGCCATATCTAACAGCCCTGACTGTAGCTCCAATAAAATGATAAATGTTTCTAGTTCATATTCCTTTAAAGTTTAATTTCTAAGATTTGTAGATTAACGTAGCGGAGAAGTTTTTATTATGCATGATGAAAATCTGATACACATTTTGGAAGAAAAAAAATTAAAACTAGAAACATGAAAAAAATCATGCTGCGAATGTAAAATATTTTTGGAAACACTTTTTAAAGATTGTTAAAAATAAAACAAGATTTTTAAATCCTCGTTTGAATTGGGAATAAGTCTATATTTGCTTGAAATAAGTTTGTTAGGCAAATAAAAATGGTAAATACATACATACAAATGCTCAATTCACAACCTATTGCAGGAGTTTTTAGTCATTTCAATAAAAACGTTTTGCCTTTTATGAAAAGTTTATAAATTATTAAGGCTTTCTAAATGCTTAATAGGCAAAACTTTGCATGGAAATCTGTTTTACATATGCTTTTTTAGGGTTCCGTACACCAAAGGTGAAAAAAGCAACCCTACTGTTTTCGCTACTCTGTCCGTCTGTCGGTCTGTCAGTCACACGCTATTTTCTTAGGCACTATAAGAGCTACGGACCTAAAATATGGACAGAGTATGTAGAACCTTAGCCGCTACAACAACAAATACATGAGAATTAAAAACTAAAGGGTGTTCCCAAACGTACAACGAAAAATGTTAACATCCCATGTAATATACACTTGAAATTTGTAAAATTAGTGTATTTTTATACAGAATACAACAATTACCACTAAAATTTAAAAAAAAATAAATTAAAGGGTGGTCCATCAGTTAATGCAATTTTGATTATGTAATTTTTACAACTTGCTATATATTAGAAACCGTAAGATGTAACACTAAAAAATCCGAAATTTATAAAATCGCCAAGCCAAAAAAAAATCGCCAAAAATTTAAAAAAAATCGCCAAAACGAAAAAAATTGCCAAAATTAAAAAAAAATTCTAACACGTAAGGCGTAAAATTCGAAAAAATCGTCCAAATGAAAAAAATGGCCAAAATGAAAATAAACGCCAAAACGCAAAAAAAAATCAAGACTAAAATGAAAAAAAAATCGCCAAAATGAAGAAACGCCAAAAACCAAAAATCGCCAAAATTAAAAAAACCGCCAAAACGGGAAAAAATAGCCAAAAAATAAAAAACGCCAAAGACCGAAAAAAATCGCCAAAACGAGAAAAAAAAGTGTCAAAACTAAAAAATTGCCAAATTGAAAAAAAACTGGAAAAACCGAAAAAAACGCCAAAACCAAAAAAAGTCGCCTATATGAAAAAATCGCCAAAATTAAAATAATCGTCAAAATAAAAAAAAATCGACCAAAATTAAAAAAACGTCAAAATAAAAAACATCGTCAAATTAAAAAAACGAAAAGAACATGCCAAAACTATATTTTATATAGTTAGGTTAAGTTCGTATTGTATAACATATCTCGTGTCCGTACGGAACCGTTCGTGCGAGTTACGTATCCACTCTATATCTAATAGTAATTGCTGGTAAAGTGTAGTAAACCTAATAGCTTCAATTAAATTCCGTTCCCACACTTTGCCAGACAGTAACATCAGCATTTATATAAATATGTTTATGTTGCTTACCTTTAATTAAATATAAGTTTAAAGTTACATTTTTGGAATCCCACATTTGGTGGAATGATTTTATATTATTATATTTTTATATTTTAATAATCAGTCTTAAGATTCATTCAATAAAGGACAGTTGTTCAAAAGAACATCCGTCACTAGAAATCAAATGTTTGCTTTAGTTTTATTTCAAAACAAATACAAAAGGCAAATATAATTTGCGCGGGTCAAAGTCGGACTTCACTGAATTTATTAAATCTGAATAATGTTTATATGGAAATTACCCAACAAAATTTGAACGTCCTAAAATTCAGAGAATAATAGGATGTAAATTCAGCAAATTTCTTGCGAGTGAATTTGAGTTTGAACAAAGAAAGAATTAGGCTTTACAGATTGCTATTTTTGGGATCACACTATTGTTGTTGAATTTCCTTGAAGTACCTCCTGTACTACTTTAATTAAAAATTCTACGTATGCTTTGTGCATGTACCGTTTTGTCTTTTAGGTGAATTTCAGTGAATTTTCATGCTAATATTGTTTTAGGTATTTAGTTTTCCACTTTCCCAATCAAATAAAGATAACAAAATAAATGTTTTTAAGCAATAAACTTGTGAAAATTCAAACCAACAATAATAAAAGTGGGAAAAATATTTATAACAAAAATTACGCTTTTAGTAGATACATTTGTCATATGTAAATATGTATGTTGTAGATTAGTTTTACTTTTTATTTTTATTTTTATTTTAATTTTTATTTTTTTTAATTGTAAATAACGTTTTTATTGATGTTTGAGTTATAACAAACCAAAAAGTAACAAATCGTATATACAAACAAGTAATTCTCCTAGCTTTCCTAGGCATCATAAAATCAAATTATATTTAAAAATATGCTTTTAGTCGAAATGCACTTACATTATATGCTCTTGAATTAAAGAACTCAAATGAAACCTTTAAACAATTAGAGAATTTTTGACTTAAAATAAAGAGAATAGTTTACTATTTAATATCAATTTTCAACCTAAAATTATAGCGCAGAAAAATTGTTGCTACTTCGATGGTCAATTATGCTGTCCTACAATAAAAAAAATATATGTATGTTCCTAAAAAATATTAAAAATTTACTTAAATTTTAGTAAAACTTTAGCTTAATGAAAATTAGTAATATATGCTATAATTTAAATAAAAATACTTAGAACCGCCAATTATTTTAATAAAATTTTGAACAGCAAGTTCCGTCAAAGTCAAAGTCAAATTTTTTTGTTAATTAATGAGGAGTATCATTCCTTAAATCTATTTAAAAAAAGTAAATATACTATCTAATTATTCAGATACAATTTCCTTAAACTTAATAACCATTTACTTATTTTTACTAAATATTTCCTTTAAGTCAGCAAACATTTCCTTAAATGTAAAAAAATGTTTGTGTATCTTAATGAACTATTTGTAAGGATGATTTGTTGTTTATTTATTTTAAGTAATTTTTACTAGATCTTTGCAAAAAAAATTACAACAACCTAAAAACTTAAACACAAGTTTGAATTTTTTTACTTAAATTACAAAAAAATTACTATATAATCGCATATCTCTTGTTTTTCAAATGCTGCATCTCTTAAACTTCACAATCCGGAAAAGATATCCACCGAGTTCGACCTGACTATATTTGTAGCTTAAAGTCTATATTTAGCACAAAAAAGTTAAGTTAAATTATTCAAATAAAGAATAATGTATTAGTTAATTAATCAAATACTAAACATCTTCGAGTTTTTTTAAGAATGCGATGTAGGGATGAAACGATACCACCAAGGTATCGATACTTTTACTTAGTTACTTTTATCGCCAGCAAAATCGAGATGTCGCCAAATCAAAAACTTAGACGCCAAACAAATTGGACAAATTACTACGCTTGGGCTGGACTGGAGCAGGAGATATAGTCGAAATAACATTTTAAATAATTATGCAAAAACGTTTTGTTCCCACAATAATGCACGCTTTAAAAATAATATTTGCTGCTCGCAATTTTATCGTCTTTTTTTATAAAATATTTGATTTGGGTTGTACCATTTTCACTAACTTACTCTAATATATATTCTTTATCTAAATTTACATTTAACACGAACAAATAAAATTGTGTTAATTAAACTGGCGTCATGTTCAACTTTTTTGTAGCCAATAAGAATTGAGTATATTTGACCGACACGAGTATTTTTACCGATACCTACCTGGTACTTGGTAATAGAGTATCGATAACAAAAGTACTTGGTTTCTAAGAAAAAGTATCGAGTGCTTACTTGTATGTACACGTATCGTTTCCTCCCTAGACCTTTGTTAAGATCCTGGACAAGCTTGAAAATAAAACTGCCTTAAATTTTTAAGAAGGAATAAGTTTGGTTTCCAATTTCAAAGCTTGTTCGTCTAAATGCGAACGATAGATTCGATCGAAAATTATAATAGAAAAAAATCAAAAAACTAGATTTTTTTTTGTTTCCAATATAAATATTCGACGGAATCTATCGTTCTTTTTTAAATGAGGGAGCAGACTCTCAGTTTTAATTTTAAACTTAAATATATCCAAGTATTAAAATAAAATATGAAAAAACTAACCCATATTTTATATGTGAAAGATTAATTGAAATAACATCATAACCTGGTTTTATCCGTATCCTTATTGCTCATAAACATTCCAACATCGCTTTAAAAAATTTTAACTCTTTCCTAATTATTTTTTTACTTAGACGATAATTGCGTTGTTACATTTCAATTATTTTGTTGATTTTTCTCGTAATCTAATCAAATTTTTTTTAAACCAATTTTAAATTAATAAAAATTAAACCAAACATTTAAAATATGTGCTACCGCTCAAATGTGAATAAATTCATAGTTAATGAAATGAGTTTTAATAAATCAAGCTCATTTTATTTATAACATATAAAGGTACCAACATAAATAATTTTTCTCCAGTTTAAAATTTGTATAAGTTTTTTAACAAATTAGTTTCCATTTTTTTAATGTATTTCTTATAAAACTTTCTGAGTATCTCTGAAACTGTAAAGATATGTACAGACCGTTGACAGTTTTTACAATACTGCCCGGTAAAATGTAATCAAAAATTCTTACAACCGTCTTAACTGGTCATTTTTGTCAGTCATTGTTGCCAGAAAAAGCATTGTCAGTCCATTGCAAGACTAGCAGCTGACAAAAGATTTTGTCAGACATTTTACAATCTTGTGAACATATTGTAAAATTATTGCCAGATATTTATAAGACATTTTAATATTGGTGCGAAGTTAATAAATCTGACAATGGCGTCGTTGTAAAAGAATTCTTTCTATCGGTAACACTGCACACGCTTGATTTTAAAGAAAAAATATATAATAAAATATATGCAGACAAAATCATTGCATTTGCTTCTTTGTGGTCCATAATAATTTATATTTTCACTTTCACTATAAACACAACCACAAACGATTGATATTTAAAAATTTCGAGCAATTGCTTTGAGTCTGGCAACGCATAACAACAGATCTGTCTGACAATTTTACATATGATAAGCGTGTGAACTGACAATCAGATAAATTTATTGTCATACAATTGTTAAGTTACGGGGTCACACTTGTCAAAAATTGGCCCAAAAAAACGTAACCTACACACACTAATGAAAAAAGTTTTGATCCCTACACTTGTTTGTCAAATTAAACAGTTTCAAACACAACTAATAGATAATGTCATAGAATTCAACATTATTGTCTACTCTTTAACTTTAAACAGTTTTGTGTGAATTGAAAGATTTATCATTAGCATTTAGTGGTTACGTTTTTTTGGGCAAATGTTTGACAAATTTGACTGTAACTTAAGATTTTCTGACAAATTTAATACAACCGTTTGAACTGGCAATTTTTGATTGTCAGTACATTGTCAGCACATTACCAGATTTGACAGGATTGTACTATCTGACAATCGTGTGTATACAGCTTAAGACTGTTAACCAATTAACGAGGACGTAGTTTAAAGGTCAATTTGTTTTTATCCTTCTCTGTGTACTTTATTTAATCGAAGACCTGGTTCTCAAGTAAATGAAAATTTTACGATGTAGCATCCTCTTTTTTCTTTATAAAAGAAAGTCTTTACATACCGAGTCAATTCAAAAAAATTTATTTATAGACATTGATACTCAGTCAGTACTTATTGTGTACAAATTGGCTATGAAACTTTTACATAATAAATTAAACAATAGAAAAATTAAGAAAAAGAGTACAAAAATGTTTGCATGGCAATTATTACTTTAAAAATCAATTGTAAATTGAAAATGTGATTTTTAGCACATGGGTGAATTTTTAATTTTGTATTTTAAAAGGTTTTGAAAATGGGATCTAAAGCACGCACAAATAGTTTACCTAAAATTTTTACAATTTCGCAAAATAATTTACGTAATGAGTCGACGTTTATTACAGCGACTTTAAAATGTATGAATAAAACAAACTTTGGATTTTTGCATAAGCCCGGGCAAATTATTGTTACACTTAGTGTAAAACTTGAACGATGAAAATTTGACCTAAGTCGCACTACTGAAAGCTGTTCCCATTGGTATCAAAATACACATATTGAAAAATTTACTCAATTACCAATAATTCAATACAAAATATGCAAAGTTTCTATTGATTCTCCTGAAAATTGGCGAAAGTTCTCTTTAAAGTAAACCCTTTCTGTAATATCACACACAAACAAATTTTTAAGCAAATTTATCAAAAAAAAAAATTTTATTTAAAAAATATTTGGCCAAACTATTGCAAAAGAACTTAATAAGTGAGCGTATTAATCCCTCCACGGTGTGTTATTTTACTCCCATAATGTAGAAAGGTTTATGTTTTCGGTCAAAAAGTATTTTTAAAGTTTTACTTCATGATTATGTTTAAAATTTTCTGGATAAAATAACTGTGAAAACTAAGAAATATTTAAGAAAAATTTGTGTAATTTTGATTCACGTAATAAATTTTTAGAAGAATCGGTAACTGCTGGTAAATCTTGCAAAATTGTTACTCTTTCACTTTAATGGGACATGGGTTTAAAAAGTTCTGATTTAACTCAAATTTTCACCATAAGTATAATATTATTCTGCCAGGGCGTTTATGAGAACCAAAATTCAATGCAACTCAACTGTACATACAATTCTGTATATTTACACAAACAGACATATTATTTATATAATATTAATGCCTTATTAATAAAATATACATAAATGTTTGTATATTAATAATATTATATTCGAAATCTAATATTCTTTTTGTAATGTCTCGCGGGAGGAAGATGGAATAAGCTTTTGTTAAACTCAAAGTACATTTTTTCTCTTGACTTAGTTAAAATAATACAAATAAATCGGCCTTTTCAATTTGTGATCAAATCACAGACAACATAACAGCAGCATACAATACAGCATACAATATTTTTACATAAATACATTCTTGACCATGGAACGTTGTTTGGCTTAAGGTTTCAGTGAAAATTATATATGTGTGTAGACTTTCTCTTTCTAAAGGACTTTCTCCCTACCAATTCCAATAATTTTGTTGTTTGTGGTAAAGCAACTATTGTAAATAACAAAAGTCACTGTTCAGTTGCTACCCAGTGAAAAAAATGGAAGTCATTCTAGCGGAAGTACATTTTCATTGCTTCGAAAAAATCGATATTTTTAATTTGCCGAGAGTGAGCAAAAAACCATGTAGAAGCTTATTTTAGTCACACAAAACCTTGTAACTTCTCCATAGTGTTATAAAATACTCACCAGAATTTAAAAAAAAATTTATTTTTTTAAAGAAATTTATGAACTATTTTTAAAATTTAAAAGTTATTTGCTTAAATTTACATGAAAACACTGTTTCGGGCTTAAATTCGTATAAAAAGAAACGGATTGTTAAAATAGGTAACTATTTACCATTTTTCCTAGATGAAAATATTATCATAGAACACAAAAAAGGGAATTTTTCTTAATATCGCTTCCAATTCAGTGACCAGGCATCGAAAAAGAGAACTTCTTGCAATGACAACCGTATGTAAAAATCATTAGATCAGATCGAAATTTGCACTACTTCCGCATCGTAAACTCTACATTTTCATGACTTTTTTGGAGTCTCTTTTTTTACTGGGTAGCTTTGTGTTTGCTAATTTTTGTTTGCAGCTACTTGCTTGTGCCTGTTTGGCATTGTGGCACATTTATCTTTCCTTTTCCCACATAAATTTTCATTCATTTATACTTTTATTTATTTATTCATATAAATGTGTATGTATGTGTGTGTAAAAACATATGTATGGAAAAGTTTTTGTTCATTTTTATACCATTCTAACAATATCAACCATTAATTTAATTGTGGGGTGTTAACTTCAGTATTTCCATTGCTTTTCAAAGAGTCTTTGTTTCTGGTTGATTTATGTGTCGAGTATTTTATTTTTCATCATTATAGATTTAATGGTCAATATGTTTGGTTACAAATATTGTATGTGTTTTTAATTGAATTCTTTTTATATCTATGCTGTGATTTATTAAAAAAAATTTAAAACGTTGTTCTTTAATTTGGAATAAATACTGTTTAAAATATATTACGTGTGAATTTCCTAGAATTGTTTTATGTAAAGTTTCGTATTTGTCCTAAAATCATGCAACTTATTTCTAAAGAAAACAAGTATGCACAAAGTTCCCACAAAGTCATAGAATTCTTGAAATCTTTATTAGCATCGATCTAAATTAATAAATGAGGAGTTTAATGATATATTGGAAAAAAAATAGAAAGAATTTATTTAATGTTTAATCTTCAAATTTAAATTTACTAGTTCAATAAAATTTATTGCTTTTTATATTCAGAACTACCTCAATTTCTCCCACAAACCTTAAAACTTATTCTTAATTTTTTGTGTGCAATCATTTCTTATTTAAATGTTGAAAGCAAATTTCACGCTACCAGTCACTTAACGTGGACTTTGAGTTTGTTAGCTAAATTCAGATATTTTTTTGGGTTGAAGTCTACTTATGAGTTCTAAAAGCGGGAACGAAATGCATATAGACAATTGCTTAACCATAAAAACAATCCAAATTTTGAAGTTAATTTAAATATCTAATTTTACCAAACATTTTAACAATTCAATAAATTTTACTTGCTTAATAATAAACCGCTATTTGCTTTGCAGTGACATTTATATGACATTTTATTGATTGATGGTTTATTTCTTTTAAAAAAAAATGTGGCAGCCAAATATTTTTTGCCTAAAGTTTGAGCTCAATAAAGAATTTAATTTAATTTAATACTACTTTTTATTAATCTGTGCATACATTTCGTATTAAAATGTAATTTTTTTTATTAAACGGATTTTTCTATTTACAGCTACTTTTTAATTAAAAAGCACTTTTTTATTAATTGCTAATTTTTTATTAAACGATATCCCTTTTGGCTAAAAAGTACTTTTTGATATATTTTTTAATTAAATTAATTAAATTTCTCTATTTTTGAAAAGTATGTTTATCTAATAATTTTTTTATAAAGAGCACTTCTTAATGGCAAGTTAATTTTGTATCAAAATGTGTTTAAAATCGTACTTTTGTTTCTAAAGGGTATTTTTGTAGAAAAAAATTGTTCCTACTAAAATTGGTTTTGAAAGGTACCCTTTGTACCAAATATAATTTTCATTAAAATTTGTTTGTTAAAAGATACTTTTTAGTAAAATATGCTTTTATTAAAAGGTACTTTTTACTAAAAGGTACTTTTTATTGAAAAATAAATTGTTTAAAAAATAGTTTTTTGTAAAAGGTACTTTTTATTATAGGGTATTTTTTTAAAGGTGCTTTTTATTAAAAGGTATTTTTTATTAAAAGGTACTTTTTATTAAAAGGTACTTTTTATAAAAAGGTACTTTTTATTATAATATACTTTTTATTAAAAGCTACTTGTTATTAAAGATTACTTCTTATTAAAAGATACTTTTTATTATAAGGTACTTTTTATTAAAAGTTAATTTTTATTAAAATGTACTTTTTAAAAGGTACTCTGTTGAAAGGTAGTATTTAATAAGTTTAATCGTATCCAGCAGATGTATTGTAAAATAAAGTTTAGATATACATATTTGATTATATCCGCAGAAAAAATACTCTATTTATATATTTGTAACTAGAATTTTTGCTTCAATTAATTATTACAAACGTTTTTAAGAGTTTTTGTTAAAATTTTTAACCCAGAAAGTGTTTTTAGGCTTGCATGAGCATTAGTGAAATATTAAGGGAATAATACAATAAGTGTAAATTATGCAAATGCTGAATTTCAGGAGATAAAGATATATAGGATCTTCTATTTATATTTTCATTAAAAAAATCTATTTTGTTGTGCAATGTAATTAACAATTTATTGTAATGTGGTTCCACTTCGTGCCGTAGAAAGATAAGATGGAAAATGGACAAGAATAATTTTAAGCTACTTGGTATATACATTTTATGGAGTTCTTACGGAATTTCACTTTTGTAAATTTACATTTATTTCTACACGGAAAAATAACCACACACAAATTAGTTTTTTCAAAAATTCCGTGACCAAACAATTGTATCAACATAAATTTTTGTGTGAGTTGACTGAAAAAAGTCTCCACTTATATTTATAGAATACCTAAGATAGGCAATAAATTTAAAAAATCCGCAAACGTTTCTTTTGAAAGTCCATACTAGCAGATGGAAATTTTCTATCTTTATGAAATTTACCAACCTGAATTTTCGTAAGTTTTCTCACATGCAGTTTGTAGGAGAACCTTAAATTTCGTGTAACTCCACACCAGGCTTTAAATCTTTAATTGAAGAAAATAAACAATTAAAAAAAAATTTGTGAATTCAGCTTTTATTTAAAAACTAGATCTAACTGAGTCTATTAAATATTTGCTTAGAAATTAAATAATTGAAAAGTTCAATTGACACAATTAAATGTTTAATTGATTTTTGTCTTTTTTTTCAATTATTTTTTCTGTGTAAGCTTTAATCTTTGAATATATATTATTTTATGATGCTGACCTTGCAAATATTTAATTCGATTTTAGTCCTGCTTTTATTTGGTAGTGTATAGTGCTGTCGTTAAAATTAAAGGTCGTAGTTAAAGAATGAGAACCAATTCGAATTGCTTTTGATTTAAATACAGGAAACTGCTCTTTAATTCAGCAGAGAAAAATTCTATATATAGTTTTTTATACACCTGCAACGACGTAAGTTTCTAGCAAAAAGTCCTTTTAGCTCTTGATAAAATAAACATTTTTGCAGTTTAAATTGAAATATTGCTTGCGACTATTCATTCGTTATTGATTCGTTTCTAGAAAAATTGCTTTTTTAATAGATTCTCCTTATTTACTTTAACTTCTTAGCTGTGAAATTGTTTTCTTTATTTTCTCACAGGAAACTAAAATAAACGCTAAAATTCTTTTAAAAGGTAAGAAAAGAAGTGAAAGTAATGTTAATGCAAACAGGTCAAACACTTAAAAGTGGAGTGCTTAATTGAATTTAATAGAGAAAAAAAATTTGAATTTAATTCATTTTAATAAGATGAGCAATATAAGGATAAGTTCACTTCTCGTACTTTAGAGCAAATGCTATACGCAATCTCGTAGAAGCTGCGAAAGAAGAGAAAGGCAAAGAATATTTTTAAGCTTACCTGTGCGAGTAGTAGTTTGTTTTTTAGCTTCTGTTGTAACCATGAATTATATAGATTTTTATATACAATTTTCAAACTTAAATGATTTTTATCCATTTTTTTCAATAATTTTTTGTAACCAAAAGATGACTTTTTCTAATGTCAATTGTTGCTCGCAAATGTCTATAAATTGTCTTTCAGCTGTTACTCGTGATTCTATTGTAGATGCTATCGCTGCTGGTAAAACTGACAATATTGTTAAAATTTGTTTTTCTTGCTGTTGTTCACAAAATTGTAGTTGATTGTAGTTAAAATAAGTTTTATGTAACGAAGACGTTGCTTTATGCCCGTCAGCCATTACATTCACCATAATCGCAAAGACATCAAATATTGATTGCAATACCAGAACATTATTCTTTTGCTGCTGGCTTCTATGTTCGTCGTTTCTGTTGTATGTGGAAGTTGTTGTTTGTTTATTTTCTCTATCAATATTTGTAGGGTAAATGATGTTTTATTTTACTTTTTTTTTTGCTGGCCTGGCGTAAATGTTTAGTTGCACATTATATTTTCTTATTTTTTTTCTGAAGTTCAAAATGTCAATCAGTTTAGTTAAGGTTGTTATTTAAGATTTTGAGCGGCTTAGAGTGGGTGTAAAAGAAAACACGTACTGCAGCCTTACATTTATAGTATTATAGTTTTAATATTTCTAATAGTTTCTCTATTGATGTTGAAAAAAGGAAAATCTGTAAATAAGTGAAAGAAAAATTGTACTTAAATTTAGCATGGATAATAAGAAATATGGTTTGTAAATCATACTTGTCTTTATAAAAAATTTTTATTAATAATTGTTGTTTAATAAAAAAAATAAAAATGAAAGCTAAGCAATATAACTAAAAATAATAATAATATTTTTATTCTATTGAATTTATCACTTTTTTGTCTTGACACGTACTCACACTTATAAAAAAGCTTAAAACAAGACCTGGGGTCAAATCATTGCATTCGAAATATTACTATTTGAGATCGCGGTATTCGGTATAAAATAATTTGTATCGAAATTTTAGATTATGATGATAACTTGTAGTGGATTGAATACTATCTCTCAAAATGTCATTCTATAGGTTAAGAACTGTCGCACTCATACGCAAATTTGTCGTAAACAAAAAAAAATTAATTTAGAACGAGATTTTCATCTTCTTCATCAGATGAAGACATCCAGCTTTTCAGTCCAATTGGTACTGCAGATTCTCAATGGGTCTTATATCTGCTGATTGAGCGACATTTTCCATATATTTTATGGTAATGTACAAAAGTCTCACCATTTTTATTATACTGGGTTGGAGATGGACTTTCCAAATCTCGATATTTGTTTTACGAATTTCGTATGAATACACCCTGTTGAAAGAATGCTTTAATTACTTATCAATACCACTCTCTGTCTTTAGCGCTACTTTTAACAAAAAAAATAAGAAAATGTATTTTAATGTATTTTAAAGCATACTAAAGTTTAGAGTTTTATTATTTTGTCTATATCTGTATCTTTATTTTAAGTTTTAATTAAAGAGTAAACAAAGCAACAACAATACTGCAAACTTTTTTCTAAGCACGTGCATGTGTATCTATGAATGTATCTCAAAAATAATTAAAAGATTTTCTTAAACATTTGTAACTTTTTAATTTTCTGCTGTAATCTTTAAATCTCTTTTTTTATTATCATGTCAACTTTTACTAAATATGTGTATATCCTTTTTCTATCTCTATTTTCAGTTTAATTAAAGAAAAACCTCATTTGCTCTGCAGTTTAATTATCATCATTGCCACGTAAGTATAATTTAATTTTACCTTTGAAAAAAAAACACAACTATATTTATAAGTACTCGCACACCAGCATCGTACAAGCTCGAACAGCTGTATGTGGGTAGGTGTATGTAAGTATGTATGCATGCCAGCATTTTATACATACGTACATACACACAAAATCTGAGTGTATGCTCCATTAACTTGTTTTGCCTTAATACTCTTTATGCAGCCACCCTCATACAATATGTGTACGTTGAATGTACTTGAGAATGTGCATATATATGTATGTGCACTTACATACTTTTGTTCACATCAAAGATGGAAAACTCAGTGCCATGGCTATTTCATTGCAGCACTATACTGGGATATTGCATCGTTTTTATTTATTTTTTTTAATTAAAAAAAATATAAAACGAATCATGATTCAAATTAATTCTTTAAAAAAAAAATTATTAAAGTTTTAATTGAAATTAATTTTCTGTTTGTTAAGCATGTCTATATGCATTTCATTTGTGCTTTGCCAAATCGTCAGTGGACCTCAACTACATATTTTGAACAGACATAAACCTCTTATCTTATGCACAGACTTTAAAAACCCATTTTTGAATTCACATATTTTTGAAAATCACAAAAGAAAAATCGTCGTGTTTCAACTGCACTTTCAGCTGAAATAATAATGGTAAGGGAAAAAAATAAAATGTTAACCCAATTGACAAGCTGTTGCAAATGGTTTTGCATCTTGGCATTTGCAAAGTTGTATAGCATCCCTGTTGGAAACTCAGTTAACTTTAAACTAACTTAAAGCCTACTTTTTCATAACCAGTACTGGCTGATACTTGGATTAGTTTTCATCGGAGACAAGTAACTATTTTGACAATGCGATGTCCTATGCAGTAGTCAGTTGTCCGAACACTGCATTTCTTTCTAACTAACTTAAGTTGACTACCTGAAAATTAGCATAAAGTTAACTATTTTGTGGCTAGTTGTCATGTTTGTTTTTCAAAATAAAATAGTTTACTGAAATTGTTTAATGTTTTCTTTTAATATTAAAATAATAATAGAAATAAAAATATGTACTTATACGCAAATTCATTTTTTCTGACGGCCCACCCGGTGGAAAATGCTGAACAAAACCTTCTGGGAGCCGTAATCTACTGACAATATTTTAAAAAAACATTATTGAAAAATAAATAAGAAATATACCATGTCACATTTGATATGGCTTGCTAAAATACGAAAGAAAATTACTGTACAGAATATACACTTTGGTTAATGGAAACTTTGCATTACAAAGTAGCTAGCTTAAAGTCAGTCCATAAGAGTTGACTATAAAGTAACTGTTTTAACTACTTTATACTAACAATATACACCCAAATGCTCTTAATACTTGTATGTAAGCATACAACACTCAAAACTATAGTTTAAATTTAATATATAAATAAATATAACACTTAGACTTAGTTTTTAACTTAATATTTAAGTACTTTATTAGCTAATTTTTAATTAAAATTTAATTTGTTTTTAAGCATATGAGGCAGCACTAAAATTATTTTCAAATTTTATGGAAAGCTTTCGCAACAACAGCTCTTTTATATAAAAAAATAAGTTAGATTATCAACATGAAGAAAATTAAAATTTCCTAATAACGTATTTTATGAAACAAAAATAGCATCAGAATGCATTTTATATTTATTTATTCCATGATATGAAACTATGTATTGTATATGTTATATATTTCTGAAAATTAAACGAAATTCGTTTTAATACGACCACATGATGTTTTTAATACGACCACATGATGTGCATGTGTATGTTTTTAATAAACACACACACACACTCATAAAAACATATGATACTCTCATAAAACTTAAACAGTATTTAAATACACAAGGTTTATTTATGCACTCAAAAGCATAATTTCGTATTTAAATAGAACTTAAAAATATTTAAATACGAAATTTGATTATTAAATCAGTAAAAAAATTCAAAATATTAAATTAATTTCCTGTTTCTTTCGACTGAAAATTTATATATAAAATAATAATAAAATTCTAGACATACCAACGGACGACACAATCGTCCGTATTCTAGAATCTAAATGTAAATAATTTTGTTAATATTCAAAGAAAATGTATTTAAACGTCATAAGAAATGCATTAAAACACAGCCACCCACATACTTACATACAAACGCATAATTAAATGATACATGAAATTAAAAATACAAACGAAATCCCTTTAACTAAGCTAATTCAATTTATTGAACTCTCTTCCTTTAAGTATTATGGCTTTCATACAATAACAAATAAGAGAAAAATATTTTTAGATCAAGAGAAATACTACAAACACCCACACAATCTCATGTTTGGTTTCTTGTTTACTTTAAGCTAATAAATGCGTATGTTATATGTGTGCATGTAGTAGTAGCAACTTTAAACGCTTATAGCTCCCAAAATACTAAACCGACATGCGTACCAAAAACCTTTAAAACCATATAAATCGTTTTAAAATCGGTGCAGTAGTACCAGCGTAAAAGGGATTACAAAAAACTTGTTTGCCTATTAATCATATAGATGGAAACTTATTTTTGTTTTCAATATAAATTGTAAATCGAATGTTTGCTTTCGCACTAAATTTGTAATTAAAACGCAAAAATAAGGGAAATAAGTGAAAGACTCAACAAAAAGGGAATCAATTTTTTTTAAGAAACAGCGAAATATGTAGTGGTAAGAAAAGTTTTAATTGCTCCATTGTATCTGCAATGAATTTAAGATTTTGTATATTTCACTCACTATTGCCAGGTATATCACACAACAGTATTCACAATTCATAGGGAATTTTAACAGTTGCATAAAATTGCAATCTTAAATGCAGATAATTATGATTTGGGCTGTTGATTATTGAGTTCTTGTTCCAATAATGATATCACTTGAATTCTTCATTTGTTTAAATGAGAGTTTAACATAGTACATCTTGGTGTATGAATCTAGATAACTCGTTTTCACAGGCGGTGTCAACCAAAACAAAATTTTTTCTGCTTGCTTCAAAAACTAGCTATATCCCTTCATAATATATTTGAGTACTTTTTTTAGTAACTATTAATAATGGGTGTTCCATTTTAGCAGTTGTCTTGACACATGTCATGTAACTACTTGACAGTTGACACGTAAAAACTATGACATTAATAAAATTATTATTGTATTATTATTTCAAAAAAAAAAAAACAAAACCTTATATTATATTGATATCTATACTGTGTTTTAACAACTAATGAATTATTATACAATTTCAAGTTTGGTTATTATTCTAACAGGTATAGATGGTAGATAATGATCTGCTCTACAAATAAAATATTACAGCTATTGCTTTAACATTAATTAACTTTTGACACCACTTTCTTATAATTTGTAGTTCGTATGTTACCGAATTCTTGCTTAGAAGTTTATATATCGTGACATAAACTCCAACAGCCGTAACAGCCAAAAAATTAAAAATAGACTTTTTGATTGATTATGATGTGATTGACCTTAAAATTTTACTAACATATGTTCATAAATACCGATTTTATTCATTATGCAATTTGGCACCTAACCAATAAATCAACTTAAGTCTATGAGGTTTTTTGCTTTTCCTGTAAAAAAGTAAGAAGTGTACTAACTGCTTTTTGGGTTTTAAGTGACGATATGTAATTTTGGCTTACACAATAAAGTTTGTTTAGAAATTTGTTTCTTAAAAGCTTTTCAAGCTAAATAAATTTTTTAGGAATTAGAGCTCCATAATATGTATATTATAGATCTGTACATATGTATATGTATATGGGTCATTCTACGTTAAGAGGCACTATCGACGGATACATCAAAAAATCATATATAACTTGAAAATTTTGCAGAAATATAAAACATATTTAATAATACATCAGGTATACTTTTTTAACAATAAATTGCAACACCTTACTAAAAAAAAGTATCTACCCTGGCCTGTCCCTTTAATATTTTGTAACAAAATCTTTGAAATTTTACACATTACTACTCCATTAAATATCTAAGTGATGTTGGTTACATAAAATAGTATAAATAACAATTATAATTATTTAAAAAAAACTCAAATTACTTCTATATTCTATTAGAAAATATTACGCAGTTTTTGTCCTTCGTATTTTAAGTCTCATCCCCTACCCATTTTTGTTTGTTTAAATATGCCGACAAAATGCGTTGACACTGTAATCTTTAATAACAGGGTATTTGTTTTGAACTGAATTTAACAATAAACATCGATCGAGCCACTAGCGAGCTCTCATTGGGCCCATAATTCAACCACGCTAGTTGTCTCCCTCGATCGTTTCAGTGCTTAGTTTTATTTACTTGTTATTTATCGTTTAAGTTTAATTAATTTTAACTCCAGCATAGTTTACCGTGTTTGTTTGTTTTTTCATTACTGAGAATATTTTTCTGATTGTGTTAGTTTTTAATGAAAACGTCTCTCCCCTGCCATATCTTCCCTGCTTCATCATATGCATTAGTAGAAACTTTGCATCAAAGGCAGATAAGGAAGTGAGATATTACTTCTTTTTTAGTAGTTCACGTATGTTACTAATAAACCTCGCCTTAATGTTGACAATGTATATGGGACTTAAAGTGAACCTGTCCATGAACCACTAATAAATTATAGAAAATTTAATCAACTTGTAGTATCTTCTCAGTGTTGTTATCAGGCAGTTTCCGAGAAGGCATGCCAGTTTGTAAGCGAACTACCATCAACATACAAGCTGCCAATTTAAAAATGTAAGGACTGAGGATTTTTTATGCTTTTGACGAAAGTGGTAATGTCTTTGAAGAGGCGTGATCCCAATCGTTATATTTTTTAATGTTTGTTTTTATAATTAAAAGTTCTTATTTAAGTTTAAAGTTTTAATCAGAGCATTGATACTTTATATGTTTATGTCACACGTTGCAAAATATGTGCAATTAAATAATTTACTTTTTTACGAGTACTTTTAAGTTATTTTAAAAAAAAGATGTTATGTTATTTTTGTAAACAGATACTAAGTATTTTTGTTTTTGAATTCTAATACTTAATTCAAGTTAAACAAAAAAAACTATGTATGATATTTATTTGTTATAAACTATCATTAAATATTGAATAATTCAAGTTTTTTTTTACGAAAATAAAGATAATTTTCAATATAAGGTGACCCTTATGTCTCTTCACTGTATAGAGTATTTCTCCTGGTCCCTTAAAATACGCGTAAAAGTAAATCAATTGCCTGGTCATTGTTAAACATGCATACAAAATACATGATTAAATACTATTATCTTCGAAAAAGTTATTATTTTCAGTATTTTTATCATGCCGCCCTTCCTAATATTAAATGACCTCTTAACGCAGAATGACCCATATATGTGAATTGTTTATATTATTTATTTGCATGATTTTTTACAGGAGGAAAAATAGCTGCACGGTTCAAAACAATAATATTTCATGATTTCATAGTAAACAATATACGAGTACATACAACCACCATCCCTGACTTACATGCTTAACAAATTGAGTGCACTGCTCAGGGATGAGAAATCAGATTTACAAATTGTACTATTTCTTAAGAAAAGTTGTACTTTTTTCAGTACTATTGTACCGAAAATGATTTATATTTATCCCGTTTCTAAAACCCAGACGGTCGACTTAAGTATAAAATTTATATGAAATGCACTAAATTTTTTGGAGTAATTTTCATAAAAACTTTCTAGACTACTCGTCTGCCTGACTTGTAGAAACTGCTCATTATTTTTTTTACCCCCTGTTTCTACAACTCAAAGCACTCATATTTTTGAGTGATTTTCATACAAATTTTCTAGACGAGTCGTCTGCCTGACTTGTAGAAACTGCTCATTATTTTTTTCTAATTTACTAAAAACGCTCGTTAAATTCATTTGTACGTAATTTATGTGTTAAAACTCTTAACAATTAACAAAAATGTACTTTGAAGTTCAATTCTGATATTAATTAATACTTATAGTATTATTAATAATCTTTCATTTCAGAAGGTACACAAAATACTATCAGTTGTTGAAATCTGAATATAAAAATAATATATAGGATATAATTTTCCATCCTTTGTTTTGATTCGACTAGTGATAATCCAAGTAAATACTCATAGCATAATTCTCTGTTTGGTACGAATATACCCTTTCACATTTGGTAATGAATTTAGATAATTTAGCACTTCTTGATATATCGAAAAACACCGCTTCATTTACTTAATTATTTTATTTCTAACACCTTCGTGCAAAAGGTACGTATGTTAGCGTTTCTTAAGGACTTTGGCATTTAATATAATAGGAAAAAATTTTCAATGGTGCTAAATTGGTCATTGGGGTGCCACGGTACTTTTAACATTCAAATAGTGTTGAAAAAAGTACAACAGTATCAACTTTTCCATTCCTGGCACTGCTGTACGTTTTTGCTCTCTTATCTTCCCTATCTCAGTTGCACTCTTGCTCTTTAATTCATAGAGATAAGAGTAGTAGTGGTAGTTGAAAGCACAAAGGAACATTTTAAATTTTGCCATTAAAATATGTTGAAATCTTATACTATTAACCGTTTAACGTACCTTTTCACAATGTATGGTTAAGAGTTAACGTGAACTTTCACTGACAGTTCTTCATACAAAACTTGCCGATAAATTCCCTGTTATACTTTAACCATACATTGTGAAAAGGTACGTAAGACCAACTGGTTGAATGTATGTTGCTTCTTAAAAATGAGTTTTATTCTTGCACTTTTTGCTAGTCAAGATAATAAGTTATAGGAATTTTGGGTATTGTCATCTTCGGTAAAGAAAGTGTAAAGCAAAATTTTTTATTTCATTCGCACACACTTGCAAGACAATTTTAATTTATTACCTCAATTGGAAAGAATTTCTTTATTATAACACTTCTAATGGAGATGGTTTATGTGAGTATGTTCATGCAAACAGGATTGAGTGAGTTCAGTTTGAAAAAAGAACCAAACACATGTTGATGATAAATTTTTTATAAAAAAAATCTATTTAAACATATTTTCTATTGAAAAGTAGTGTTTTTTTTAAAATATAAAAGCGAATTTTATAAGATGTTATTTTTCTTATGATATTTGAAGTACACTTTTTTTCGCAGTAAATTTATAAAAAATCTCATTACTATTACAGATGCTGTGGTTGTCATAAAAAGGAAAAGAAAATTCTCTATCCATTAGTAACCCTATACAAATTAGCTCAATTCAAGTAGATGCTTTAGAAATTCTTGAAATTTTTTTAAATTAGAAATTGTTCTTCTTCTTCGATTTTCTAAAGTAATTTTTATAAAAATAATTGATGTTTATAGGGAAAACACAAACCTATTTCACAGCTTAGTAAAACTTTTTTTGTATTTACAAATATTTGCTGAATAGATTTTCCTTTTTATATGTAAGTCTTATGCTTAAAAACAAAATCTGTTTGACTAGATATATTGCAATGAATCGCTAAGACCATGCCATAATGTCTACAAGTATGGTGCTTATTATTACTTGCATTGGATGTACTATTGGCCATCAAACACTTGTTTTGAATACATGACATGCAATTTTATATGCAGAAATAGTGGATTGTATGAAATGCGTACAATGAGCTCACACAAAACGAATATGATTTCATAAAAAATAGTGTGAAAAAGAAAATACTTTTTATATAGCAAATGTAACAAGACTTATACTCTATTAATTTATATTGAAAATGAAAACAATATAGAAAACAATGCGTACGTACATCACTTTCAAAATAATGTCTTGAAACGGCTTGCAATAAAATCATTGCATGGTTAAATAATTTAATCATAACGGATACTTGATGTATAATTCTACATGAAGCAATACTTGTATTAATCATACGCATCTAATAAATTGTCTATATAGTAAAGCTTTCAATTAATCGGGTTTTTGTAGGTTGTCGATTAATTAACCGAGGTTTTGTTTTAACCTGTTAATAATGGGCTAGTTTTGGATTAACCGTTTAACATCTACTAATTTCAAAAAATAAAAATATATAACATGACATTAGATAAACATAACAATAAGAACAACTATTTTCGAACTAAATCAAATGAGAAAACAATTTTATATGTAAATACAGTGCACTAGCGATAACGTGGACATCGAATTATATCAAAGCGGCTTAGTGTGAAAACAATTTTTAAATTGAAATTCTAAGAGATGAACAACGTTTGCAAGCTCTTTAATTTGAACAACAAAAATGCATGCGCTTAAGCTAAAAAAAAGTTAAAACGTTAATATACGGATTCTGTTAGTTACAGGAATCACCTTTTTACATAAATTTTATTAAGTATTTTAATATCATGAACTTTAAAAATGTATTTATTAAAGCAAAATTTCAGAGAATTACTTTCTTGTGCTGCGAAAATGCCATCTTAGTGATTGGAAAGTCAAAAAAACTCAAGACGTCTTAAGAACTTCAAGTGCCCTATTCCAAATCAGCTGAGTTCTACCATTTGGTTTTTCTATTTTGAACATTCGGAATGGTGAGTAGTTCGCAAATATCAATACCGCCGCTTTGAATAAGAGGGCAAGTACATCTTAAAACAAATTTTCATTGAATTTTATACATTCCGTTCTTTATAAGAACTAAGGTTTCTTTGATACCATTAACTTTATTTTGACTCAATGGAAACAAATTTTTTTACTTATTTAATAGTAAAATAAGGCCAAAATCCATTTGTTTTACTGAATTTGATAATAATTGTTTCACAGCAAAAATAGCAGACACAAAGGGAACATATTTTATTTTTAAGGAAGTCTTGATTTGTCCTTCTGAAAGTTAAGTTAACTTGATTATAGAAAATGTCATTCACATTAACTTGTTTATTTGATTTTTTTTGCACGTGAAAGAAAAAAATAAAAGAAAAATTGTTTTTGTGGTTTTCAGTCAGTCAACATTTTAACATAAAAAAAGCTCTATTGTTTTCACTCGCATAAAAATAATTCGATGTTACAAAAACGTAAACGTGGTTGCATTCGTTATTTTAAAGAACGTGTACACTTTTAACCTCAAAAAATACACATTGATTGCTGTCAATTCAACTAAGATCGAATGATTTGTTCGAGGGATATCGATGATATTAATTTCCAAAAAATCGTTTAGTTTCTACATTACTTTTTGATATTCATTGATTTTTTAAGATTTGATTAATTCTGCCAAAGAAACTGATTACAATGTAAATAACGATTATATGTAAATAAATTTTAATTGGCATGCCTCCTCCAATTTTTTTTAAACGCAAGATTGTGTATTTTTCAGAGTTCAGGCTGTGCGTTAAGCTTTGTAAAAATCGATAAGGTAGAGCCACTTTAACTAAAATATTAAATATTAATGGGCGTAACTTTGCCCATTTTGTAAATAGAAGATTGTGTATATTTTAGAGTTCAAGGTATGTGGTAAGTTTCGTAAAAATTAGTTAAGTAGAACCAGATTAAATATAATAATAAATTTTAATGGTCCTACACCCGCCCATTGTTTTATTCTTTAAGTTATGTAATTCCAAGAACCAAAGTTGCATGCTAGGTTTTGAAGCAACAAAAAATCATAAATAAAATAAATAAAATTGTAGCCGTGTCCGCGCCCATTTTTTTTTGCAATGAGGCCAATTGGAAGCTATATCCCCTCAGACAAAAAATTAGTCTAAGACGTACAGACTTATGAAGAATTAAATATATAAAAAACTTACAGATGAATTGATTACCTCCTCCTTTTTCTAAATTGGTTAAAACGATATCGAATACTGCGAATTTGACAAAAATGTGTTAAAGGTTTCCAACTCGTTGTCAAAAATTTAGAGAAAAGTGTTTGTGCTCGTATGTTATTACTCCCTACTTTCTTATAAACTATATTTTAATACGCAATTTATGACCTAAAGAGCTGGTGGTAATCTTAAGGGATGGTCAGCAAAATCAACCAACTCTCATATTTTATTAATTTTTTTGAACTGAGAAAATTATTGATGTATAAATATTTTTTAATTCTGAGCTCTGAAGGTGGTAACTTCTGATATTTTTAGAAACCTTAAGTACGGCTTTATTATTTGTACACAAATTGATTTTTCATCGTTTGATAATGTTGTGGTTTTAAGTACGTTATGTGGGTTAAAAGTAATTTGTGAAAGCTATATTATTTTTAAAACATTTATTTAATAAGTAAGTTTATTTTCAATTATAAAGAAAAGTATCTATATAAAAATATTTCTTAGTTTTGTTCATTTATGTATGTAGGGGAATCTCATTGCCAAAAAAGCAAAGCTAATTAAACTTCTAAATATAAACATAAGAGATATATGACTATGCTGCACTGTCATAGTCAAGCTATCTCCCTAACATAACACACAATCCTAACTAGATTACTTTTTCCCCAGCTATAAATTTTACAGGTTACACGATGTAATCATTTAGAGGGAGTCCCTATTTGTTTTTGCCTCATTTTGCGTTTTATAAATTAAACCTAACAAGGGAAGGGCCACAAGGCAAGACTGTTTTAAGCACAGTATAACTTTTATTCCTTTTTCCACTTTCTAAGTATAACATTTGCTCATTTCGGGGCAAAACATGAAAACATTAATAATATTTTTTGTTTATCTTAAAGCATTTTTCGCACTATAAAAATAAAAGCAAATAAACCAAATGGAACACTTGCAGACAGACTGGCTGCCATTCCCGTATTTTTTTATTTACTTTTTTTTAGCCCTGATTACCTTCAGTCTTAAATTAATAAATTACAAATATTTTCTTAAAAAGAAATTAATTTGAATTATATTTACGTTTTAGCAACATGCAATGTTTTCTTCATAAACAACAAGTCCGAAAGACGTTCAACCCAACACTCTGTGTTCCAGCAGTTTTCTGCACATAAAAAGTATTTACCGGCCCAAGAGCAGTGTTGTGCGTAAATATAGTCATAATAATGATTAAAATTTTTAAGCCTGAAAATTTTGACTTTAGCTTTTGAATAATTAATAAGTAATGAAAGACATGCAATATTGAATGGAATCATTTTTATTATGATTATACTTGTCACTTAGTTTTGTTTTAATGAATTATATTTTTTTTTATATTTTAATGCAATATGGTAATCAAATATGTATATATACTCGTTTGTTATTAATATTTATTTTCATTTAAATTGTTCAATATTAGGAAGTTTTTTTTATAACAATAGACTCCTAATAAAGTAAAATTCGGGGGATTAAATAAGAAATTTAAGCACTGGCCAGATTTGAACCAATCTATTTAATGAAAATGTTAGAAATATAAAATTTTGGTTTAGCTCCACTCACCTGGAAAAACGAACTATTTTGTCACTATAAGAGCCCACGTAGGAAGTTCTGTTAAAATGTTTTTGGGTAAGAATACATAAAATATAATCCTAAATTTTTCTTGTGGCTAATGCTTAGGATCTATGAAAAGTTTTGTACAAAGTATTATATAATAAATACATAAGTAATAAATATAGATTAATTTAGCTGACGTACATGAAAAATAAGGTAAAATTTTTATGGTTATGATCACGCCCACTTTTAGTTACGGAAAATGTATAAATGTAGGAACTCTCCGCAAAATAACACAATAACAGATACCCTTAGATTTAAGCTGACACAGACACTCTTCGATATGCCAGGTTGGCTTCCAGTGGACTTAACAGCTAGAAAACTAGCCCTACATATGGCCGTTATACTAAATGCAATAGGCGCATGGAACTACTCAGAAAAAATTACACATTACCAACAGAACTACTTACCATATAATGACTTGTTTTTCTGATTCTAAATTTCATTACTCGCTTACAACAAACATTACCTAAAATTTAAAAAATTACTTACAAGTTGCTAAATGAAGAGAATGATTTTTTTAGATTAAATAGATTACGTGAACAAGTTGCCAAATAAGAAAGTAAGTACTTCTCAAGAATCGATTACTTTAGTCTCAAGCCTTGTTAAAATCATTAAGTTGGTAATTCAGTAGTGAAGAACTTCCACCAAAAATACTTAATTCCAAACCCGATTACCTTTTTTGAAATTTTTTGCTGGGTACAGACCATGGGATCATGCTATCATTCGAAATAAAGTAATCAGTATACCTGAGCTCCTTCGCTACTGTATTCCCAAACCCTATTTTAAAAGGAAATTTAGTATTTCATTGACAGAAAAGTTCTCCCCAGTGGACAGAGCTATGCAGGTTTTCAGGGCCGGCTGAAGATGGCGGAAATGTAGCATAGTACAAGAAAAACTATCTGCCGTTAAAAGAACAACATACTGGCTAAGTTTTTATCGCATACATAATAGAAATATCCCTATAGTAATGGACAGCCAATCTGCAGTCAAGTGCCTCACAGGTGTGTACTTCACATCATTTCTCATCCAAACATTTTGCACAGTCCTAGATAAGTTTGCGCGGCACTCATTCATCACACTGTATTGGGTGTGTGGGCATAGGACTAATTCAGATGATGGGCTCCCTCTCTCATACTGCTGGAAACGCTTCGATGCTGCCTTTCTGAATTCAAGTCAGGATAGATGGCACAATGAGCCAACCTGTGTTATATCGATAAACCTTTGGTCTCACCTAAATATCAACAAACCTTAGAACCTCATTAACGTCACCAGAAAGCACTTGAGGAATCTCTTGGCCACACTAACCGGCCACTGCACTTTCGGGAGCCATGTTTAACGTATGGGTCTGCCGTATAATCATTACTGCTACAGTTGCAATGATGAAGAAGAAGACGAAAGCATTTCACATCTCCTCTGCTTCTGCTCTGCTTTGGAGGATTTCTGTCTGCACTTCCTTGGCAGAATATCCTTCAATAACCTTTGCGAGTTATCGGAAATAGGTCTCAAAAACCTAAGTCTATACATTAGGAGCAGTAACTGGTATGGTTGTTAACCCTCCTCTATGGTATGTGCATGTACTGGATCCTCTTCTGACTCACTTCTCTTCTCTTCTATTCTCTCTTATTCAAAAACACTTTCCATCTATATTCTCCGTTTTGATCCCTATCTACCTGATTTTACTACTTTTAACTTACAGGTAGTACAGAACGAGATCATCATATTGGATCCAAGTGAGCTGGACCCCTAAATTTTTTATTTCTTCACCAGTAGCCTGCTAAACTAACCTAACCTAACCTAACCTAACCTAATATTTAACATTTATTCAACATTAAAATAGAATCCTTTGTATTAAAAATCTTTTTTTTTATTTCTAATTTTTTAAAATTCTTCTAGTTGACCTATTTGGGTACCAAATATTACCTCGCTTGCTACCTAAATTAGTGAGTCAGGCAGTCATATTTTTTTATTTTACACCTGCATATCTCAGGAAGCTTTCTTTATAAAACTTTGAAGCATCGCCTATGGATTTATTTCGATTTAGTTTCTTTTTAAGTTTTAAGTTTAATCTTTTTTCGATTGTAAAGAACAAATTTGCAGGTCGAATAGATTTGTGTAAATAATCACATAGTGTGCAAAAGATGGAATTGCCGTGTGCCCAGATTTGCTCGTATTTAGAAAATACATCTATATATGAACTTTACCAGATGTGTAATCACTGTCGTGGATATTGAATCATTTTGAACGAAAATTCCTAATTTCGGATTATGCAATTAAATAAAATTGTAGATTATTTTTTGCGATACAGAGTCCTGGATTGAATGTAATCAACCAACCAAATAAGCTTATAAGCTTTATTTTATTTTTTAGGTTAATATATATTTATAATAAATAAAATTTAAATCTCCAGTACAAAGACAAAATCATGACAAGTTTTTTTAACAACATGCTTTTGAAATTGACTGAGGGTAATCCTGTGGCAATCAATAAAAAGTTCTTAAGTCATATTTTACTGTTTTGCAAAAAATAAACTCTTTTAGGCGTTTAAGTCGAATTTCAAAAATTTATTTCTTTTACAGTTAAATTGGGAAATTCTCTGTTAACATTTAGTTTTTTAAGCAAACATCATTTTAAACACTATAAGTAATACATTTAAGTTGAAATACACCAAAGCATAACCTAATTTAAGCTTTTATTCCAAATGAGATGAGAAGTCTCAAAATGATAAGTACCAAGTCATAGTACTATAACCTAATGAAAAAGCACACACATTAGTTGAGATTTTGACCAGCGATACTCTCAAATATGTAGATTATGCAACTACTATTAATTCAAAATCTGCTTATATCAACTTTAGCAATTTGTCCTTTTTGCCTTAGAACTATTGTTTGCAATTGGTTTGATGCATACACATATATAGTAGATTTTTTTTAACGAAGAGAAAATTCGCTTTTAATTCTATTGAATTATAACGAATTTTTTTATTTAATTTTAAAAATTTTGTGATAGGTCTTATATCAGTAAAAATATTACTTGTTCATTTGAATTTAGTAATTTTATACGAAATACTTTCCTTTTGTATACAGGCTTAAAAGTATAAATTTAAATTGAAGAAATAATGCAGGGCCTGTCCCACGATGTCAACAACGTTCAAATTGTTGCAGACTTATATTCAAAACAAAAACAAATTTCAAAGTTTTGTTGTTGTTTCCCATGTACAAATGGGCGACAAGTCGAACATAGTCGACAGGCCCATTTTATACATATTTTTAATTAAAATTTCCTTTCGGTTTAAAAAATCATTCTAATGTGTATAAATATTCAAATAAAATTTTAACTATCAGCGTTTACATATACAACATTTATTATTTATATTGATTTTAAATAGAAAACTTATCTTGCTAATATATTGTTCGTGTTTATTTTTTTTTTTCCTGCTGAAATATAAAATTGCAAACATTTCTATACAAATTCAAATTCTATTCAACTGTTGTTTCTTCTAATTCTGAGAATATGAAATAAATTTTATTACAGAAACTCATTCATGTTCGCTATTGTATTAAAAAACAGACATACATAATCCCAAATACGTTCTAATGTAGTTTAACAAAAAGTCATAAAAACATTTTCATTTTCATGCTTTTAGAAATAGAAAAACTTTTTTACTCTAATTCAACAGACTACTAAAACTTTTACAAATCCGCACTTGCTTTGTTGGCCACATTTTATTTATTTTTTTTTTTATTAAAAATTAAAACTGCGATAAAAATACCACATAAAAAGTTATAAACTGGATATATTTTCCATTTACGGCGGATTAAAATTTTTTAATGAATAAAAAAAATAACTAACTAAGTTAAAGTGAAATCATAAAGAAGTTAAAAAATATTAAACCGTTTCTAGAGAATAATAAGTAAGTATAGAAAAATATTTAAGATGAATTTTTATGGTAAAAACATTTCAAGGAGTTTGTATTTTTTTATGTGATTATTTATGATGGTAAAAAACAATGATTTAATCTTTCGAAAACAATGCACTTACTTAATTGTTTTCTTATAAAAAAATATTAGTACACTCTCAAGAAATCGTTCCCCAGTCTAGTAATTTGTTAAAGAAAATCTGAGTTCTCTACAGTCAACAAAATTTCAAAAAATATAAAAAATATTAAACTTTAGCTGCTTAAAAGCTTATTCAAATGTCAAAAAATTACAAATCTCTGAATAGTACAATAGATCTTATAAAAGGATGTAGACATATATATTGCACAGTGGGTCCAAACGCGATTTCAATGTTTCTGTTAATGAGTGAATCTTGAAATAAAATTGTGTCGCTCAATTTTTTATGCAGGAGCTAAAAAGCTTGATAGATTTTGTACCGTTAAAAATATTCTAAAATTAAAAAAAAATGTTTAACTTTGAAGACAATTTTGTGTACTGAACCTTCCCCTAGATATTACAATTAGTCAATAAACTTGAGCGTTATTTACATGCCAAATTGTTTTTGAATTGAAATTGATTTATTTCAAGTTTTTGTGTGCAACTTTATTTTAAGTATTGAACGTTGGCCCTACGAAATAAGGCCCAAGGAAACAACTGCCTAGTAAGAAAATGAATTAAGGCCCAATAAAATTAAAAATTTTTAATAAGGCTTTATTTCATTTATTTCGAGGCTTATTTCATCTTGAGATTTGTTGGTCTTTATTTAATTTTTTTTTTTACCTTTATTTCATAAAATAATAATATTTTTAAAAATCACAAAAGAAAAAATAAGCTTAGGCTTCGAATATTATTATTTTATGAATTCTCATATAGTTTTTGAAAGTTTGTGCATAAAGTAAGAGGTTTGTGGCTGTTCAAAATTTGATGATTTCGTTCAAGCGCCAATGAAATGCGTATATAGACATGCTTAACCACCAGCATATAAATTTATAAATTAGTAAGATTTCTTTAAAAAGGAGAATATGCAATGTCACATCATGCCTAAGGGTATCGAAAGCTTTTTCGAAGTCGACGAAACCCATTTTAAAAGGAAATTGCTTTTCAGTAGATTGTTCCAAAATCATTCTTAAGGTATTGATAAAATCAGACTTCCTACAGTATGAATTGAGATATTCTGCTCTTTAAAGTGAGTGCTATGACTTTGTATATTGGACTGAGAACGGTTATACCTCTCCAATTTAGGTATATCGCAAGGTCTTTTCGGGATAATACTTCTTTAAGCAGAATGTATTCTGCATTAGTATCTCAGAAAGTTTGAATCAGTAGTAGTATAAATGCGCAGCCCTCTTTAAAAGTTTCAACAGCTAAGTTAGCAATTCCAGGAAATTTATTTGCTTTATACATTTACATACAGCTGCTGTAAACAAAATAGCACAAGATTCATGGTGCATATGGCTCTGCATATTTCTGCAGACTTTCCCAAGATATTGCAACTACATTACTAGCTTACAAGGATTTTTACCATTTTTCCAATATACTGCTCTAATTGGAGTTAGTGTACAAAGACATTTTTTACTTTGGCCAACATATTGGTGAAATGTGAAAATAGGAAATATGTAGAACGCAAAAAATTCTTACACTTCAACCGAATGCCTTATATAATCCAATAATGTACATAATGCGTGTCTTAAGTTCATTTTCATAAAGAAGGATACACATTCAAATAATATTAGAGTAATTAGGAATAATCTAAATATAATTGAATTAACTTATTTAGCTATCATCTTAATATCTATGCAAATAAATTCAAAATAACTCTATATATGCGTAGAAATTTGTAATATAAACTTGCAGCAAGTGTTGCCAGAAGTAGGGGAAAATCCCTAAATTTAGGTATTTTTGATGCTAAAATAGAAGCATAGGGAAAATCGGACAGATTTTTATATTCTTGAAAATGTAGAGATTTTTCCGCCATGTCAAATTATTTATGAAATAAATGCGAACATAACGTTCTTTTAATAATGCTTTCCTTTTCAAAAAGGTTCAAAAATTTTCTTTTCCTTAAAATCGCTTGAAAATATATATCCAGAGTTGTTTGTGGTTTAAAAAGTTGGCGACACTAATATATATATATGTATGTATGTATGCTAAGATGAATTAATATACCAGGTTGTATCAAACTTGTAACAACAAAATCTGCTTTGTACTTTATTGCAATGATAACTGACTAATCAAACTTTCTACAAATTTTATTGCAATGAAATTTTACCAGCCAAACTTACTAAAAAGCAGCTGTTAACTTGGCACCACTTAGTACATGAATTCGCTTTGGTATATGCTTTTTCTAAGATATCATTCAATGTTGAAATATGACTTAAATTTATCCTTTAAAACTTTATTTGAAAAGAACTATTCATATTAATTTTAAAAGAAAAAACTTTATGTTGTTTTAATTGAATTTTATTAAAAAAAAGTAAACATTTATATATTGTTTTTCTTAGTTTTTTATTTATTATTTTTACCAAATCTTTAATAAACGTATACGTATATTGTTTTATAACTAATGGTGTTTTGCTATTTTAATGACAAAAAAAACATAGGGAATTTTGTAGGGGATATTTTTTCAACGTGTAGGGAAAAATCGAGATCTATTGGCAACACTGCTTGCAGTTGTTTTATATAAAATAAAGCTTATAAAAATATGACTCTATAACAAAATTATATAAAACTAATTAATTATAAGCATAAATAGTAGTTCTTAAATTAGCCAAGTGAAATAAAAATATATAATACTCACATGGATATTAATAACTAGCACATGAAAATCAGATAATAATACACGCCATGAATTGTGAATTCACACAATATAGTGCGTGACATTTTCTGGTGACCCAGAGAAGAACTTAAGTCGTCTAATTTAATATCATTTTAAATTAATAAAATTTCTTTATTAACACTGTTTAATTAAAAAGAGCTTTTTCCAGAATAAAAAAAAAACTTTAAAGACTGATTATTGTAGGGCACACAAAAAAAGATATATATTTATATCTGTGGCATAATGGAATAGTAGCTTAAATACACTTAACAAAATTACGCTTAATTGTGCTGTATTATTTTTCAGTTTAAACTTAAAGGGGTTAAAATGTTACGTTTGGAAAGAAGAAAAACTCACAAGATAGAAAATCATGCGTTAGAGCCTTCTAATCTCTTAGTGAAAGCGTAACAACTTTTGAAATGTACTGCTTTCCTTTAGTCGACTTAACCTATTATTCCATATTGCCACAGATATATACGTTATGGAGGGTCGATTTGCATGGAGACAAAAAATTGCTCAAATTAAAAGGAAAATCGTATTCTAGGATTCAAAATAAGACACTTTGCCAAAGGAACCATACCTCTAAAATGTATTTTGATGTCCCGACTTTTGATCCGAAGGGTTTAATTTTCTTGAAGGGTCAAATTTTGAAAAATCTCACTTTGACGCATTTAGAGTTTCTCAATGGAGTCAAAATTTATGTCCAAGTCCCGCTAATTTTGGAGGGCCACCCCACCTATGCCAGTGGCACACCCCCTGGAACCACCACTGGGGGGTTCCTCATATAAACATTTGTGATTTTTTGAAATGTTTGTATGGTATGGTTCCATCGGCAAAGTTTTTTTGCTTATTTTGATCCCTACAATACGATTTTCCTTGTAATTTGTGCAATTTTTAAATCGACCCGCCCTAATATACGTACATAAAGACCATAAGAACAGTTGGATTATTAGAATAAACTTTAGATTTGAGATATCTCTACAGAGAAAAGTTTATAGAGGTTAAACTATGACTGATTCGAACACAATTTATAGCACATCTGCTATAGATTAATTTTCCAGGAAAATAAAGTGTCCAAAATCCTGAAAGTAATTGAATTTTTTAAGAATTTTTTTAACTGAAAGTTTATTAGCATCACAAAAATAATAATTAACACTTTCCAAGTTTTTTACAGTTCTTGATGATCTTTCTGGCCCAGATTTAGATTTGCAGAATCTGTAATGCAGAATTTCTACTTATGTAATGCAGCTACAATACGTGGTGCAGCCCGAAATACTCTTCATGAATTTATAAGAGGCAGGTTACTGCCGAACATGCCCATAGAGGATTCTAAGGCCATATTTTCGTGAATCAATTCAACAATAACTACGAAAATGAGGATCGTCAAAGTTTATATGGATAAATGAAAGAAAACACTGCCACTTTGAACATATAAAGAATTAATTAATTAATAAATAAACATTACTTTTTCTTAAATTTGAAAAACTGAGGCAAGAACAATATGCATATAAACGGTGCTTAACCAACAAAACGAGCAAAATCATACTTTTTTGTTTAAGCATGCTCTTAATGAATTCACGTCACGGTCATGCGTGACTCCTACGTGACTAGTGGGTGTCTCACGCATAACAAAACAGTGAGCATGCTCTTAGTAAATTCTCTGCCATTTAATTATTTCGGATACGAATTATCCAAAAATAGATTTTTTTAACAAGTTAAAATCAACTACGTTATTTTTTTATTATTATCATATATAAATACAACCACGGTCATGCGTGACTCCCACGTGACTAGTGGGTGTCTCACGCATAACAAAACAGGGACAAAAATAACATCAGCAGAAGTCGTTAGGCGCTTCTTATTGGTAAACTCAATACATAACTTCTGAAGCGCAACGATGCGCAGCATACATACATTTTTCTAAAATAACGCCTATATGTTCAGCCCTTTAAATAAAATTAAAGCTTTTGCTTAATTGAAAAAAATTAATATTTTTATGTCTACTCCAACTGAGAAAATTAATTTTTTCATTATATACATACAGCTTTCTTCCCCTCACAATGTTTTTTTTTTCATTACAAAAACACCGTCCTGACATTTATTTTTTAACAACTTGATTGTATTTTTAGTTGATGCGTGAAATGCCATCCTTGGCCCCATTTGCACCCCTTAGATTTCAAGTGATCACGCAGTAAACTAAGCCAAATTTAACTATCTTTAAGAATAATTTTCATTATTAAAATGAAAGTCTTCATGAGCTCACTATCAAAAGTTTCAAAGTGCAGCTACTGAGAAGAACATCTTATCTATAGATGAGCATAAATATATGATTGAAAACTAACAAACGTAAAAACTCAATAAAATATCCGTTAGGCCATCAAAATGGAAAACTAGGCACACGTTTACAATTACAATTAAAATTTCTCTCAATAATGGAAAAAAAATTTATTAAGGTACGGGAACAGGAGAAACCAGAAATGTTGGCGCTACGAAATAAAGACCGAGGTAAAGGAAAAAAAACACTTAATATAAATTAAATAAAGCTCAATTAAAAAAACCCAAATAAAACGAAAATCAAGATGAAATAAAGCCCAAAAAAATTAAACAGGTCCAACCAAACTTAACATGAAATAAAGCCCATTTCAAAATTCCTTATTCCATTTTCTTATTTGGGCTTTGTTTCGTTGGGTCTTATTTTATAGCGCCAAAATTTTAACATAAAAGAAAAGTTCAGTGTTCAGTGTATCCCAGTTTTCCAGATTACTTTGCACGACATTGTCATCTATGATTCTAGTTTGACTCATTCTCTATTATTTAGTTTTCTAGTTGACAGTTTAAAAGGAATCATACTTTGGTAATTGTTGATGGTAATCTGCGTGACAAGTTGTGTATTTTGTCTTCAATCAAACATATTAACATTTTAACCTCTTGTTTACAAAGTTTTAGGTAATGCTGATAAGCTCGAAAAATTATAAACATGTAGCCTAAGTCAGATAATCCGCCTTATTGTGATTGGCGAGTTTGCAGCAAAAGTCAGCTATATTGTAATAGATTAAAGAAAAATGTTCTTTAATTTGTTTAATTAACTACAAATAGTCAGATTTGCAGTCGAAAAATGCCAACTACGATAAAGGTTTATAATTTAAATGAAAAAAATAAATAAATTTGTATGTCTAATAAATTAATAAAAGTCTGTTGTTGAGTGGCATTGTCCCTCAAGAAATCACACTACCATTTTTTGAATGACAATAGAATGTTGTCGCTTTGTCGCTTGTGTGGTCTGGCAAGATTTCGTGGCATTTGTTCAAAAGTATCGTCTGATACAAAATTCAAAAAACTTTGCTCTTCACTAGGTTTTAATTTTTTTCAACAAACTAGCGTAAATAAACAGTGCTAGTCTAGTAACAGAAGATGAAGAAGAATACTATTTTCTCAAAACCTGTCTCATTTACCCAATTATTGAGTAAACGAATGCTTTTCATGCAAAGTAGACATAGTAAAGAAACGGACCTTCTATCCTTTTTTGAATTTAAAAATACTGCCACGTGCTTGCAACCAAAATTTTATGCACAAATATTGGGAGCGGTATGATGTTTATAATTTATTGTTCTCATCTAAGACCCTGCATCATAATTTTTATTTTTATTTGTAGTTACTTAAGCATATTGTAACATGAGATTACATGAAATATTTTACATATTTTTAGAATTTTCCTTTGAGATTTCTCCTTTTTTCTTTTTGCATGCTGTCATCTATTATAACAAATAATCTTTTGTGTTTTGCAAGCACTTGAAAAAAAATGGAAATAAAAGCATAGTAAGAAAAAAATACTTGGAATACGTACATGCACATACAACGTTACGTATCGTTACCTAAAATGCAAACGGATATAAGTATACTTTTATTTATTCTGGAGAAGCAAAAAATTTCGCAAACCTATAATAATAAAATATTCTTGAAAATTTTTTTTCTAAAATTTACTTATGATATGGATGTTTAGCCCGTTCAAATCATAAATACAGAACCAAATTAAGTTCGAAAAAAAAATAATTAAGATTAACTAAAATTAATAGTCATGGGCCTGTGGCAAAAATTAAATAAATATACTTAATAGTAACAAACCAAAAAAGTTTGTCTTAAGTAGAACAAAAATAAGCAAATTAACTAGCATGTGCATAATTAGTAAAGAATAAACGACAATGGTAAGTCTGTTGTAAATTAGAGATGGTAAATTTGGGCTTACATTACAAAACACGTTTCAGCAAATTGAAATCTGATGAATCAAAACAATTCACATATTCCATTTGCAAGAAAGTTTCGTATATAAGGCAGAAATCTACATTAACTGACACCACACACAGTGGACCAACACAGAAGAACGCTGATGATGAAAGTTTAGTGGCCTTTGAAAACGGCTGGCTGTTCCGTTCAACTATGTGTTGTCAGAATATTTACAACTAACTTGGAAGTTATTTGTTTTAATAATTAAGTTTAAGTTTAATATGTGCATAAATTTAAGTTTTTAAGTTCGTTTGTCTAGATTATTTTAGAAAAATGTTTGGATGTATAACCAATGATGGCCCAAAAGTTGAAATATGATTGTTATGTTTGTAATATTTTCATAAAAAGTCTTATTTATGTTCCAAACTATTATTTCAAATGTGTAGATTTTGTTACATAAGTTACTTTCTACTTTTAGATTAACAACGTATATTAAGCAGAAATCATATTAAAGAAATGAAATTAAATCTTCTAAAAAAAAATTGCGCAGTGCAAACTGAACATGTTAGATACGATAAAGTACAAGAATCTTCCATCTGTCTCAGCATTCTATCACAAAGAATATTTTCTTTGGACTCACCACTTTCAAAATTTTTTTCAGGAGTATTTTCGCAAACGGTAGAAACTACGATCAATTGTACAAATTATTTAAAGTATTGCCTGTTTAGACGAAAGTACCTATTAAATATTTAACTTATAATAATTGTATAGTTAAACATAAATTCAGTGAAGTGCGACTTTGAGCCGCGCACGAAGTGTTACGTAGGGACACAAGATATGCAATTCAATACAAACTGTAGACAATATAAACTATAGTTGTGGCATTTTTTCGTTTTTGGGTTTTTGACGTTTTTGAAGTTTTTTTTAGTTTTGGGTTTTTCAGTTTATTGGCGTTTTCTGAGTTTTGGACCTTTTTTCACGTGAGTTTTTTTAAGTTTTTTTTTATTTAAACGATTTTTTTAATTTTGACGTTTTTTTCATATAGTTGATTTTTTTTGGTTTTGGCGATTTTTTCTATTGGCGCCTTTCTTTCATTTTGGCAATTTTTTTAGTTTTCGCACTTAAATCCTCGTTTTGGGGATTTTTTTAGATTTTCGGCTTTTTCTTAATTTTAGCGATTTTTTTCGTTTTGATGATTTTTTTTTTAATTTTTAAAATTTTTTATCATTTTGGCGATTTTTTTTTTTCATAGAAACCATTATTTTGGTTTGGCGCATTTTTCGCGTTTTTTCGTTTTTTTTCAGTTTTTGGCGTTTTTTTCATTTTGGTGATTTTTTTCATTTGAGCGATTTTTTCGAATTTGGCGATTTATTTTAGTGCTATAATTTTTTTTTAATTTTGGCGATTTTTTTCGTTTTGGCGATTTTTTTTAAATTTTTGGCGATTTCTTTCGGTATTTGGCGACTTTTTTTGGTTTGGCGATTTTATAATTTTCGGATTTTTTAGTTTGACCGGTTTTGAAAATTTCAAGGGTTTAACTCTTACAGTTTCCAAGATATAGCAAGTTGTCAAAATTATATAGTCAAAACTGCATTAACTGATGGATCACCCTTTAATTTAAATGTTTTTAAATTTTAGTGTTAATTGTGGTAGTCTGTATATATGTAAATACACTAATTTTACAAGTTTCAAGTATCAATATACATATGTACGTACAATTGTATGTATATTACATGGGATTTTAACATTTTTCGTTGTTCGCTTAGGAGCACCCTTTAATTTTTAATTCTCATGTATTTGTTGTTGTAGCGGCACTCTGTCCAAATTTCAGGTCCGTAGCTCTTACGGCTTCTGAGCAAATAGCGTGTGACGGACAGACGGACAGCGTAGCGAAAACAATAGGGTACCTTTTTTCACCTTTGGTGTACGGAACCCTAAAAAATTTTTACACGCAAATTCAAAGAACTGCGGTTTACAAGCTTACGCTTATGAATGTAAAGAATTCATCTCATATAATAATAATATGTCAAAGGTAACTTGAATCTGTAGTAGATTTGTGCAAAGTACATTCTGCAGTACACGTCACTTTTTCTTCTGTTTAAATTTTTTTTAAGAAAGCCGTAATTTTTCATCGCACGTGTATAAATATTTGCGTGAACATGTAGTTCGACAAGGCCAATCATAATCAATCAAAAACTCGATTTCGAATTTTTGTGTAGTTATATCCGTTTGCATTTAAGACGACAATATGTACGTTGGCTTATATGACTGCTTTATATCTACGAGCAATCAAGTAGAATCGTGAAATTCAGTTTTGATACAAACACTTATGTTTGTTGAATTTGGAAACTTAAAGATCATCCTCTGAACGGAATATTTAGTAAAATTAGTATTGCAATATATCTGTGGCAATAAGGAAAAAGTGTTTAAGTCATATTTTACTGTTTTGCAGCAGAGCACTTTTAAGCGTTCAAGTAGATTTTCAGAAACTTATTTCTTTTACAGTTAAATTGGAAAATTCTGTGTTAACCTTTATTTTTCTTAAGCAAACATAGTTTTACATACTATAAATTATACATTTCAGTTAAAATATTCGAAAGTATAACCTTGATTAAGCTATTATTCCAAATCAGAATAAAAGTCTAAAAAAGATAGGCTGCAATTAACTTTGCTATAACTTCTTAAAAAATCGCCCAAACTAATTGAGATTTTGATCAGGTGTACTTTCAAATATGCAGATTACGGGGGTACCATTAACTTAAAATGAGCTTATATCGTCTTAAGCACTTTTTCCTTTTTGTCACAGATATGTATGTTGTTCGTTTTGATTGATGAAAATTTTTTAAACTTTTGTATTAAAAAAACATCAATATTTTGAAATGAAGTTTAAAAATTATTCGAAAACAGTTACTAGATTATTAAGTTGAGAAATCTTAAAAATGATTATAAAATTGTGTTAACACCATAACTCGATTGGTGATGCGTTGATTGTTTTGCAGTAGACATTAATGTACTACATGCTTTAAATATTTTTAACCACAATGTAACTTTCATTTGTTTCCGAAAAAGTAGAAATCGGAAGATGATTTTGGTTTCTGCTCGAAAAATAGGAATTATTACATAACAATTATTTCTGCTACGACCAAAAAATTATACCACCAACATTTAGTTTTCCTTTAAAGTTTTTACTTATATTTAATTAGAAAATATATAATTCTGTTTTTTCATAAATTCATAACTGAATCTGCTAATACTTGTTTTGTATGAACTTTTTAAAATATAAATAATTATTGGAAATAAATTTTCAATATTTTTAGTTGCAACATTAATTTTATTTTTCAATCTACGATTAAAATTTTATATAAATTGCAAAATATACTTAATTACATCTGAAATTATATTAAAAATCTTCCATATGTACTGTTTTCAATAATAAGAAAATAGCCTGCAATTTTGTTCGTATCACTATTAACCCTTTTGCATATGACTACGTATGAGTAATATAATGATAAATAATGAATTAATACTGTTGCGTATGATTAATAATAATGACGACCTTAATCGTCATTAATCTACGTATCTTTATTGCTATACAAAATACTGTTTTTAAATAATTAATGCTAGGAACACAACTGGGACGAACGACGAATTTTTCGGTGCGAACTTTCGTAATTAAAAATGAAATTCGTCGTGCGTGACGAACTCTGAGATAGAATTATTTCTATTTTGTACGCCGACGAACGACGAATAAACAAATTTCTATATTTCTCTTTGCACTCACAATAACCAACTCTAGCAATTATAAGAGCAGAGTTTGCTGAGTAAATTCGTCGTTATTTTGCTTCACTCGACGAATTTGCGCAACGAATTCTTATCGACGAATTCGTCGTACGTGCCAGTTGTCTTCCTATCATAAAGTATACTTTGTTTTATTATGAATATGCGCCATTATCGTTTCATTAATTATAGGTAAGAGCTTTAAAGAAAAACTAAGTGGTATGTTTTTTTTTTACATCGGTTAATTTTTTCAATTCGAAAAATCGTAATGTCAAAATCTTGGCATAACTAAATAAATAGAGATAACTATATAACTTTGCTTTATTAATATTTTGTAACGTCTAGAAAATTTATAAGTTCTTGCTACCAAAAGTACGAATCATCAAAAAATTTAAAATAGTCTTTTTGATTGGTTATGATGTGAGTAATCAATATACATTTGTGCAGTCTGAATTATAAAACTCTATGAATTGGTCTACGAATTGGTACCCCATCCACCATATTCGCCAGATTTAGCCCCTAGTGACTACTTCCTGATTCCAAATCTAGAAAGAGATTTTACTCCAATGATGAAATTAGTGATTAGTGTTTTAAGGACTATTTTTTTTGGAAGGCATACAAAATTTAGAAAAATGCTAGACTAAGTGTATTGAGTTAACCCTGCGGTAAGGTTAACAAAAACTTACGAATCTTAGGTATGGGACCATTTTGGTTCACATTGGTTTTTTTCCACTTATTCTGTAAATTTTTTTCATGTCCATAAATCAGTAAACCACAACAGACCAAAATGATCCTAAACCTAAAATTTGTAATTTTTTAGTTTTCTAACTTCCTTTACCTCATTCATTTTTAAAAATTTTGCAGAAGTAATAAAATGTACAAACCCTACATTAGCTAACGTTTTAAGTTTACATAATGAACTACTTTTGCATCACTAAGATCTGGTAGCTTTTAGCTAGATTTCGCCAAAATCTAGTAATGAAACAGATTTTATTTATAGTACTAATGTAGACATTCTTAAATTGTGTGCTCTTATACATATTTTAAATTTTTAATTCTATTCCTCTGCTGTTATAATCACAGTAAGATTCCTTTTTAAACTCTTAGGGCCAATTTCACCAACCCTATTTAAATATCAATTCATATTTAAATGTCGATTTTCATTAATTTTTGTATGGAAAAATGACTTTTAAATATGAATTGATGTTTAAATAAGTTGGTGAAATTGGCCCTTAATAAAGGAAAGAAAAACAAAGTTGTTTGCCACTCAATTAAATATGGCTCTTATCTCTTTCAATAACTTACACGGACAACATTTACTTTGTTTGAAATGTTGGGACATCAGTCAGAAAATTTGATTGAAAGCTTCTTGTGATTGGCAAGACTGCATTTAGTATTAGAATAGCTCCAAGGCGGAATTGTTGTCAGATAATAATTGATTTATATCGTAGGCTTATGCATGTGACATTAAAAATACTAAATTACTTACTCTCCATCTGATTTTAAAGTAATTACGTCATTATTTAACAGTAAATTAAAATGAAATTATGGTTCAGTGGCTAAAAGCAAATAGTCATTCGAAATAGCAGATGTAAGTTATTACGCTTAAGAGCCTCTGCATTCCTAGCAACACGGAAGGATGAACAGACAGACAGACATTAATCTCGAAATTTAATTCAATTTAAATAAAGCAAAACTGTTTAAATCAGTTCATGAATACAGAAATGCTGAGAAAACAGAACAGAAGATACATACAAATAAAAAAGAAGAATGGTGTCTTAAGACACCCGGTTATAGCTATGTTGTTTATGTATATAAAACAAACTTAATGCATTAAATAACAACGCAATAAAATTATTTTATAAAGGGTGATTTTTGTAGAGTGACACAAGTTTAAACCATAATAAAACAAGGAAATATATTTTTAATATCAATGAAAAAACGAGGTTTATTGGAAAGAAAATTTCATGAAATTAATGTTTAAACATGATTTCTGCCATGTATCCGCCACGGCTAGCGCGTAGAAGGCGCAATCTAGAACACGAATTTTCAACAACCTTTCGCAACATTTACGGCCAAATTTTGGCGATAACTCTTCGAATAATGATTTTCCATTGCTTGTGACGTATACAAGTGATTTAACATAACGACAAAAAACAGAATCAAATTGTTCATCAAATTAGCTGCTTTAAAGAACGAAGTACGCCATTTAAATAATTTAAACGCGATGATCTGGTGTAAGTACATTCATAAGAAAGTTTTAAAGCTAAGTAAACAAAAAAAAACTATAAGCTGTTAAATGGGTGCCCAACTAAAGCAGTGATGCCAACTCAAAGTTGTGACACTCTAAGAAAATTATGTCAAATTCGCCGCAAATATTTAAAATCGTTTCCATATATTTCCCATTATTTTTTTTTCTACCGGCGTACGATTAAATTGATGTATTGTTTGTGGCCGTCGGCAGCTGTTAGCCGGCTTGAAGCCAATCCGTTTAGGCTGTGCTCATGTGCAAAAACAATACAATCAATACTTCACTTCTAAGAAGTGAGTGAAACAACGCGTTCTGGTTTTAAGTACAAGGGCATCAAAACAAAAATATTTTTATAACTGTAATAGTATCGATTATTCTAACACGTCCTAGATCATGTGTCATTAAATAAATATCATAGCTACAATAAAAATACTAACGAATTGATAGATTTATTTATTTTTTAGGTCGATTAATGTATATAAAAATTAAAAACACAAACAAAGTGAAAAATTAAAAGGTAAACCAGAAATATAAAATACAAAACATCAACTCACAGAGAAAAAAAATTCTATTAAAATTTTAGTAAGCTCTGTGAACTGAAGAGCCGGCATTTGTTGCCAAATTCCAAGCCGCCGATGTTGCGAGAAACAGCTACATATGGAAGTTTATACATAAAGAATATTCATATTAAACTTTCGTTTTATTAAAAAGTATACTACACACATACATATCCACACAGATAGGTTACTGTTAGAAATGTTAATTCATATGGTAATTGTATAATGACAAAGAAAATGGTTATGTTTTTCAATACGTTGAGTAATGAAATTTATAGCAGAAAAACTCACACACGCCCAATTATATTGACTGGGTGTGTGGCTCGTGTTTGGTGAACTTAATGTCTTGTTTGGTTAATAAATCAGCGTTTGTTATTATGTGTTTCCGGTTTGTATAATAATGTGAACACTCAACACTCGCTAAATCTACTTAACAAATTATTTAACGTCGCACTTATATTTAAAACTGAATTTTGGTAACGTAAAAATAATTTGATTTTCATATATTTAAGTATTATAGTAGTTTGATATCGTAATCTAATTACACTTTGAATATACATATCTTTCACTCAAAGTCCAGCATTGAATAATTATGTTCGTATAGTATAGTACATATTACTACGCCATAAATTTTAAAATAAAATGAGAAATCGCTGTACGCATAAATAAATTGAAACAACTTTGATTGTAATTTTTTACTTTTTATATTGGTGGCTTAAAATTGAACAGCAACCTCGAAGCTTCTAAATTTGTTTGTACAGGCAAATCTTGGTGTACCCAATCACTTTTCAACGAAAACCCAATATAACAAACGCAGAAAATTTTTAATATTAACAGTTTTATATAGCGAATAGTATATTAATCTTATACTGGATATAACGAGTGATAAAAAGCATTGCAAAATAAACAAAAAAAACTTCCCTACCAAACATATTTTCATCATTTACCACCTAGCCTAGCATTCTGTTCAAGGGTTTAAAAGTTTTTCAGCAACATTAATTATTTCGCGTGAAATATTGGACACGTAACAAGTGATGCCCATATTCCTTTTTCAGAAATAATTTTAATTTTTTTTCGTTAGAAATATGCAACATTGTCCGACTTTTGTAAAAAAACACATCAGCTTATTAGCTGGGGGAAATACCGATACTTTTCTGTGCATCCACGCACTTCATCAGCACCAACGTCTATCTACTGGGGTAGAATTTTGCTATTAACATCAGCTATTTAACGCAAGCTTAGTATGAAATGGAATATGAGAAATGATTATTGTGTATACAATTATTGTTGCAAATAACTCATTGTTTATTACTTAATTTATACTTTAAATTTTAAAGGGGTCAAATGGGGTCAAAATTTTTCAAGGCCTTCATAAGGTCAGTGCTTATAATAAAATATTTCGTTTAAGGTATAACTCATTTACTTTAAAGCATAGCATATTGTGCCACGCCCATTAAATCTTGGTATTGAGTTTCACAAGCTCCTCTCTACATAATTTAATTCAAAGCATAGCATATTGTGCCACGCCCATTAAATATTAGTATTGAGTTTCACAAGCTACATAATTAATTGTTTTGAAACTTAGCACTGTGAAAAATGGGTTAATCCACTCCTATTAAAATATAGTAACATATGTATTTTCACACTCAATCGATTGGCACGAAGCGTAGGTCTTAAAAATGTCCTCAGTTCTAAGAGTGACACGATGTTGAATTTAAAAAATGGGAGGTAGGATCATGATCATCAAAATTTAATTTTACATTATATTGCAACATGATGTTTGCAGAAGTGGCCACGCCTTTGGAAAATTAATACTCGCACTGCGAAGTTAAATAAAAAAAATAAAAGCTATTGGAATATATTTAACCACCTTCAAAAATAGTAACGAAATGCATCTAGAGTCGAGACGTTCTTAGCCAACAACAAACCAACTTTTTTATATTTTAAGTCATTAGTCTTAGATCTTAGAGACATAGATCTTATGTATTGCAATATCTAATTTTATAGTTTAGAAAATTTTAACCGACCGAAATTTTTCAACCACTCACTAAGTTTTCCGCCTTAATATTTTGCATACTCTGCTCCCCTAGACAATACTTAACCATCGCAGCTAAGTTTAACATACACTCATGTCAAATGAGTAAATAACCAAATGCCAGATTGTAAAGCTGGTAAACCATATGCTGCCATTAGATTATCTACACGTGAATTTTTATTGTTATTTGCTCTGTAGTGTTGTGTTTAATGGCATCTTTAGTTTATCTCACATCTTGAATACTTAATTGCACAACAAACAGTAATAAAAACTTTTTAATTAGAAACACTTAGACTCCCTTTCAAAAGTGTGCGAGTAAGGATGCTTAAACATGTTTAAAGCATAAGCACACACACACACACACACCCACACCGACTGATAAATACAGAAACAATTAACATTAAATACAGTAAAGTGTTCTGTAAGAAGTCAAGTAATTAAGTGCTTTTGTGCAATATTTAATACCCTCATGCCACCATAAATGACATAAAAATGCTTTTCTCCGAAATGGCCAAAAAAATTTCTCAGACCATCCTTAAATTATGGATTAGCGCTGGAAAAGAACACTTGAATGTACTTACTTTTCCATAATAAATTCTGTACGTTCATAAGCTTTTAATTGAATATCAAGGAAGAGTGCGTAAGGATGTATAAATGTTAGTGTGTGTGTGTGTAATATAAATAATAGGCTTATGATATTTTATTCATTAAAGGCAACAATACCATCAGCTATGTACTTTTTTTTAAGCATAACCATTAAAGTTTTCTGGGAATCGTGCAGTCAGAGCAATAATAAATTTATTGCAAAAATAAAAAAGATTAAATATATCCATGAAAATTCTAGCGAAAATCGGAGTAGAGTGTAGCGCAGTAAAAAGCATTTAAAATCCATTCTAACGAAAATCAGAGTAGAGTGTAGCGCAGTAAAAAGCATTTAAAATCCATTCATAACTTACATTTTCTCATATTGATGAAATGAAGAGAAAAATCTTGAGCTTTGGATTATTTTGTTCGTTATTAAAAAAAATTATATTTTGCGTTTCAAATACTTACGTATACGCTTACTTTTTTAAGCGTAACCATTAAACTTTTCTGGGTATTCTGCAGTAGTGGAAATAATAAAGTTATTGCACAATTGAAAGAGATAAAGGACTTGCATTAAAATTCTAGTGAAAATCTGAGTAATTCACAAAAACTTACTAACAGCGGGTTGAAAACAAACTCAAATATGTTTTATAACCCGGAAAAATTATTGGGAGGCTGAAAGCATGCTAAGAGTGGCTTTTATCGCGAAGTTTTCAAAAATTCGCTATAAGTTGCAAAATAGGAAACAAGCTTGAATATGAGTGATATTGTCTTCCTCAGAATCGCTTGAAATTTTTTGTTTTTTATTCTTACTCACCCGAACCCACCATTAATATTTCTGCAGTATGTTTTACTCATAATGCAGAATTTATTTTTCTTTTTGCTTCTATTATTTTCACACTATTTTCGTTATTTTTATATTTACGTTATTTTTATTCTTTCTCTGATTCTTTTCAAATGTTCGACATTTTTAAAATTCTAGCAACACTTACAACAGGCCGTTTACAAATACTATAGTTGTAGTTAATACAAACTACAATCTACAGTAGGTTGTGAATTGAATAAATATATTTTTGTATTATAATATATTTTTATAATTCTGCTATATAATATCGAATAATGCAAAAAATTTAAATTGCTTTCAAGTGTTTGTGGGAACAGTAAACAAAATATTGAACACTCTATGTTGCAGCTGTATTGCAACTTTCGTTAACTATAATATTATAAAATGTTCATAAGAAGATACTGTTTTCAATATTATATCAGTCTTTAATTTAATGAGCTATATATCGTTTTAAGGGTCACGAAACTTGTGACCAGGAATGTAGCTGAAGATGAGAAGGTAACCTTATAAGTCTACAACAAGGCAGCGCTAAAAGCTTTGAAAGCACACAATGTTAAATCGAAACTTGTTAGTGACTGTAGAAGAGCCCTCAACTTGCTTTTGGATAAGTAAAGTGTCAGACTATATTGGGTTCCTGGCTAAATTAGTATTGAGGAAAATTAAATTGCCAATTAGCTGGCAAGAATAGGGTCGGCATTAGATGAGATACTGGCGGACAGATCGGTGAAACTATTGATAGGTTATTACTATGGGGAACTCAGTAATTGCATTCATAGTGAAATAGGGAGGATTATAGAGTCTCAAAGGGTATGTGGCCAAAACTTGACTCATAAAGATCCAAACTGCTATTGGACATAAATAGGAAGGCAATGCGAATTGTTATACGCGCGTTGACTGGTCGCTGCTTGGCCAGAGCAAGAACAAGCATTTGTGAAACTGGCACTCCAGATTTCTGTAGGATGTGTAGGCATGAAAGAGAAACCAGAAGGAATTAAACATAATATCTGTCACTGCCCACAGCTGTAGCGTCATAAGCTTAGATGGCGGAGCAGACTGAGCATTACTGATATCAGGAAGTGTAAGCTAAAGGCTTCACCATCATTCAGTAGCCTAGTGACGGATAATAAGGTTACTTCTGGCTACAAATGGGGGAAAATGAGCAATAGAAGGGAATCACCATGAACCTAATTGGATCTCCAAGTGGAGGTGCGTTTTTAGCACTACCCTTCCTAACCTAACCTAATCTAACCTATAACTTTAAATTATAAAATTTTTGGTACACCCAAAATGCAGCCTGGTTAGTATTTTAATAATTTTATTTGCTATGTCAGCATCAAATTTTTATGATCTTTTTTTGTTTTTAGGATCCTTAGTCTGTAATTGTAAATTTTTATAAATAGCAAGAAATTCCTCTTGGGAATCTTATGTTTTTGTGTATTTTTTGATAATTTGTTCTGTTTTTATATTTGCAGTAAATATTTATATATTTTGACTACACAAAACACAGAAATCAATTTAAATTAGGGTTTCTAAAAACAAAAAGTTCATATGCTTTGAATTATAGCATGGATGGAAATTCCATCTAGATCTACAATTCTAGATACTATTAGGACTTTTTATGTTGAACATATTTCATAAACCTCCTTACCTCTGCTTACAGATTTGTATTTTTAGGTAAAAAAAAACAACGAACAGTAATGTAAAAAAAGCAAATTCCAAAAACGTACAAATAAAATTCCCGAAAATTCCTAAGGAAAATTTCCCGGGATTTGTAAAGAAATAATTTTCGGGAATTCCCGGATTTTTCCCCGCGTAAAAACTCTAATTGAATTGATTTTGCACGTCTTATGTAAATTAATTGTTACATGAAAACTGCCACACCCACTGAATAAAATTTGCTAATTTTTGGGGTGAGATCGTGCCACGCTAAGCCATTTGTTTATACACATTCTAAAAGAGAGTTTAAATTTTTTTCGCTCTAAATTCATCATTGGGACCACTGTGCATCGTTTGAGATTCGCTATACTCCTCAAACTCTGCACTAGATTTATTTCTATTTCACAAATAGTAAATTGTAACAGCTCTTAGTTCTTCGTGGTTGCCATGCTTCATACGACAAATTTACACAATGAATTCTTTGCGAAAAATTCATCATTCATCCCAGTTGCGTTCCTAAAATAAATCATAATTTACTTCGACTTTGATACCAGAAAATTTTTAAGTTCAAAGACCGAATTTGTATACAATTATTTGTCTTAACAAGCTCAATATGGAATTTTTTTCAATGCTGGTTTAGCTTGACTTTCACCTTCCCATTAGAAGACTGTCTAAACGAGATATTGCAATAATTTTCAATTGAGTTTTTGTTTGTTGGTTCTTATGGAAATGACATGAAATTTTTGATATTTTTTGTCCATTACGGGGATGTTATTATTATACAAATCAGCAAAATTCCTAAAATTTACAAAAATAAATTTCTTTCCAAAAAATAAATTTTTATTTTTAATTAAGAAAATTATTAAAAATATGCTTGATATTATATAAATTAATTGAATAAATCAAAAAATTGCTTAAGAATAAATTCAAAATTTTTTAACTCAATCATTGTGTCTAGCTGGACTTATAGTAATAAAATTCTTCAAAACGCATGAGAATATATAACGATTGTCTTCATATAAAAACTCAATAGCTATAATTGATTTTAATAAATATCTAAATAAAACAAACTAAAAAACTTCAACAGAATCAATTATGTGCCAGTTTGTCAATACTTGCAGCACACATTTGAAACAAACAAACAATTTACAGAAAATTATTACGAATTTGTAACAATTGTTAGTGGAAAGCAGTGCTGCCACAACCAAACAATTTTTACAACCAAAATTCGCTTTAAAAGTTACCAAATGAGAAAAAATATAACCAAATTTCAATATGTAGTATTTTTATTAAATAACATCCCAGCAAAAAAAAGACACTCCAAAAAAGTCATGAAAATGTAGAGTTTGCGATGTGGAAGTAGTGAAAATTTCGATCCGTTCTAATAAGTTTTACATTGGGTGGTCATTGCAAGAAGTTCTCTTTTTCGATGCCTGGTCACTGAATTGGAAGCGATATTAAGAAAAATTCCCTTTTTTGTGTTCTATGATAATATTTTTACCTAGAAAAATGGTAAATAGTTACCTATTTTAAGAATTTGTTTCTTTTTATACGAATTTAAGCCCGAAACAGTGATTTAATGTAAATTTAAGCAAATAACTTTTAAATTTTAGACTAAAATTAGTTCATAAATTTCTTAAAAAAAATTATTTTTTTTTAATTCTCGTGAGTATTTTCTAACACTATGGAGGAGTTAGAAGGTTTTGTATGACTAAAATAAGCTTCTACATAGTTTTTGCTCACTCTCGGAAAATTAATAATATCGATTTTTTGGAAGCAATGAAAATGTAGTTCCAGTAGAATGACTTAAATTTTTTTTACTGGGATTTAAAATGCATAAGTATTTATAATGTAACGCATGTGATTTGAATACAGTTAATAATAATAACAACAAAACAAATATATGTAATTCTTTTACCTACATATGTATGTATGTAATAAGTTAACGCTTGTACATGTATGTATATAAAAAATAACAGTGTTTTTTTAAATATAAAGTAAACAAAACTTGCAGTTCACAGTATAATAGTTTGAATGTGTGTGATGTTAAATTTTAAAATTGAGAACCCTTGACACAAAACTTTTGCTTTAACAGAGCTCTGTTAGCGTGTTAACAGACCTTTGTTAGCTAAAAAAAACTCGAATAATGCTTTTCCAAAAGACTTTTCCATTAAATAATGTAACCGAGACGCAAATTTATAGATAAGGTGTTCCTTTATTAAAACCCATGAATCTATTTCTGAAAAACACGAATTTTAAACAAACATTGTCAAGTTTTCAACTTGGAATTTTCTGAGGGTTACGCACTTTTCTTGGGTAGCAATACTAAAAATTGAAGAGCATAAAATCTTAAGAGTATAACATAAGAAATATGTACATGTGTATCATTATTTCGGCAAAAAATAACCAAAATGAGAAAAATATTCACATCTCCACATTAAAGAAAAAAATAACCACTTTTGGTTAGAAATAACCAAAAACGGCAGCCCTGGTGGAAAGTGTTCATTAAGTCAAAAAGTTTGCAAGGAGAGAGCGTCAAAAGAGACAGAAAAATTGAGAGACAAACAAATTCCTACAAATTATTACTAGTAAAATTTTTACTTGCAAGAATTGTCCAACCACCTGTGGTGTGTTTTGTTGTCAAATAAATTATTAAAAAAATTAAATTAAATTAAAATTTAAAAACGAAAACTGAAAAAATGTGTATTTCTTTGTTAAAAAACACATATTTTTACGTATGAAAAAAGAAAGCAAGTTTTCTTAATTTTTGTTTTTCTTCCATTAAGCCACATAAATTCAAATTTAATGCAAATAATTTTGTTTGTGTCTCATATGTGATCAGAGATGGAAAGTCGAATTCTTGTATTTGTTAATGGAATAAAATTAAAAAAGTATAAAAAATGCATAAAAATATATATGTTATTATATAAAATATAATTATCAATGTCTTAAAAAATTGCAATTTAAAATATTATCAAATAAAATACATCAGAAAAAGTACAATTATGATTTCCATCAATGGTTCTGATATGAATAAAATTTTCTTGCAAGTTCTTACAAGTAATGCTAGGAACACAATTGAGACGAACGATGAATTTCGTCCAAGTCGACGAATTCGTCGATAAGCATTCGCTGCGTAAGTGCGTCGTGTGAAGCACAATAACAACGAATTTACTCACCGAATTATTCTCTCATATATGATAAGGTTGGTTGTTGTGTGTAAAAAACAGAGAGAGAAGGAGAGAATTTTCACTAAATTTTGTTTTTTCGTCGTTCGTCGGCGTACAAAATAGAAATAAATATATCTAAAAGTTCGTCACGCACAACGAATTTCGTTGTACGGCGGTGTTGTGTTCATTTTTATATGCACAAATGTGTTTTATTTTTTATGACGAAAGTTCGCACCGAAAAATTCGTCGTTCGTTCCAGTTGTGTTCCTAGCATAAAGCATTCATTCACTTTTGCATATTTGGGAGAGAGAACAAACCTAAAAACAAGTTTTAAAATTTTTGTTTATTTTAAATTTTAAAATTTTGCTGTCGAAACGTTGCCAAAATTGACAAACTGACCCTATTATTGTTTATGTATTGTTGTAGATGTCATACATAGCATGTTCTTAAGAAAAGTAAACAAAAGTCACTACTCGCATTCATTTAGCTCTTAAAAATCGTTTATTAAAAATGCTCGTGGTTACTTCTCAAAACAAAATTAAATGTAGTTCTTGGAACATTTTATGCGTGGTCTAAATATACACTCTCAATATCATTTTCTACTTATTCAAAGTACTCGTAAAATATTTTTGTATGTACATATGTGTGTAAACATTGGAGGAGTGATTGTAATATATTTTCCGTAGAATCTACAGTGTATATTAATGTAAAGTGTACACGTACATATTCATACACACAAATGCACTTCATATATGGGAATGTCAATGTTAAAATGTTCCGTGAAACATTTTCAACTTTATTACAATTTCATTTTATGCTTCAGCGCAACAAAATAATGAACGATTCCCAGTGAAAAAAATGGAAGTCATTCTAGCGGAAGTACATTTTCATTGCTTCCAAAAAATCGATATTTTTAATTTGCCGAGAGTGAGCAAAATACCATGTAGAAGTTTATTTTAGTCACACAAAACCTTGTAACTCCTCCATAGTGTTAGAAAATACTCACCAGAATTTAGAAAAAAAATTATTTTTTTTAAAGAAATTTATGAATTATTTTTAGTCTAAAATTTAAAAGTTATTTGCTTAAATTTACATGAAAACACTGTTTCGGGCTTAAATTCGTATAAAAAGAAACGAATTGTTAAAAAAGGCAACTATTTACCCTTTTTCCTAGATGAAAATATTATCATAGAACACAAAAAAGGGAATTTTTCTTAATATCGCTTCCAATTCAGTGACCAGGCATCGAAAAAGAGAACTTCTTGCAATGACAACCCTATGTAAAAATCATTAGATCGGATCGAAATTTGCACTACTTCCGCATCGTAAACTCTACATTTTCATGACTTTTTTGGAGTCTCTTTTTTTACTGGGTTGCTACATGGTGCAAGTTCAGATATTTATACAGGCTTGTAAATGATAAGGGCTGGCAAGTATGCAAATCTGTCTTTTTGTAACATTGCCTTTAAGCTTCTGAACAATTCATAAAAAAAGAGCTTGTGTCAGAAAAAAAGCCAAGCAGGAAAAAGTATTAATTTTGGATTGGATAACAAAAAAAAAACTGCTCATATAAGTATTTATGGTGGCGTGGTTGTCAAACATAACTAATTGCAATCTAATTTGTGTTCAATGATATTTGGCTGCAGTCATATTTTGCATTGAGAGCATAGTAGAACGTTAGATATAATAATATATTTTATAAAATATCTAAGCTATAAGTAAAGATAAAAATTTATATAACATCCCACAAGTGTAGTATGTAAAGTCCTGGGAGGATATTATGGCATAGCGATAGCGATCAGAATTTAAGAATATTCATGGAAAAAAACTCCTTTTATATCTTTTCAAAACTACATTCGATAACGCTTGACCTAATTTACTCCTTCCTGAACAGTTGTGCTTCATTTCAAAGAAAATATTTGAAGTGTAGTATAAATATCAATGATGTGTTACTTTTGAACGCTGTGATTTCAAGAGTCACAAAAATTCACGTATTCCATTTGCACCGCAAAAAAATCACTGAAAACAGAAAAAATATTGGTGCATATATCTGCATATTTTTGAGTTTATTCACTAATATTACTAGCACTGACTTCAATTAGCACTTTACACAAAATATATCCACATATATTTTCCAATTAGCAACTTTAATTTCAAAAAAATGCAAATAATCAAATAAAACTTGTATTGAAACAATTAAACTTTTGTTGATTAAAAGTTTAATTAAAAATTTTCTTGGGTGCATTAAACCTTTGCTTTAAAGTTAAAAAGCTTAATTCACACAATTAAACTTTGAATTAACTTTTGTTTGTTTTTAATATTTTCAATCAAAGGTTTTAATTGGAGAAATATGCTAATGTGTAAAAAATATATTATTGAACTGAGTCAAAACAATTTTTAATTTTTTGGGCTTATTCTTAAAGTCAACTTTCAATGTCAAACAAAAATTGCTATATCTTTTTGGTGGTAATATAATCAACACAAAAGTTAGCGTATCGAATAATCCTAACAAACGTGGGAACCCTAAATCAAAGCCAAGCAATCGAAAATACGACCACAATAGAACGAAGTCAAATATCGCATTGCAAAAGAAGGGAACATAGTATATGTACATATCTCTGCAAAAACAAAAAAGTGCTTAAGTCGAGATAAGGTAATTTTGAGCTAATGATAGTAGCCCAGTTGCCCAGTAGCACTGGGCAAAATCTCAATTATTTTGGGCTATTTTTCAGGAAGCTATATCGCAATGACTTGCAGCTTATATATTTTCAGCTTATACTTTGGTATGTTTCAAATTTAATGTATGATATATAATGTGTAGAATGATGTTTTTCTAAAAAAAATTTTATAAATATTGAATTCCCCAATTTATCTGCAAAAGAAACAAATTTCTGAAAATCGACTTGAAAGCTTAAAGTATTAATTTTGGACTGGATAACAAAAAAAAACTGCAAGTTCGTTCGTCCCAGTTGTGTTCCTAGCATAAAGCATTCATTCACTTTTTCATATTTGGGAGAGTAATTTTGTAAATTTCTACCTTACTCTCTCGTTTCTAGTTTCTGCTGGAAAAGTAAATGAACAGACCTAAAAACAAGTTTTAAAATTTTTGTTTATTTTAAATTTTAAAATTTTACTGCCGAAACGTTGCCAGTAATTTTTAAATAAATTTATGCGATTTGGTTTTGGTTGTAAAATTATCCATATTTGTAAATGGCAAAGCTTTCACTAAATAAATGAAATTGCAGGTGGCAGATATTTAACAGCTGACAGCATTGCCAGGCTCTACTGCAATACAGTAAAATATGGCTTAAGCACTTGCTCCTTATTGCCTCATATATAATGAATATTGCCGAACTCTGCCCTCTGTGAGGCCACTACCAGCATTTAACTAACGCGTTATCCATTTTTGGGTTTCAAAAGTTATGTTAAATAAATCACACATAAAGGTATGATTTCTATTGAACTTTTATTTCTCTGTAATTTTGGACGTTGCCATTATATACAAAATATAATGTCATTGAAATTACTGTGTTGACAAAAAAAGTCAAATGGCATCAAATCTCATGATCTTGGTGGCCAAATGACATTGCCAAAACATTCCCATGCAATAAAGCCACAAATTGGTCATGTTTTTGTTGCTTGTGGCACCGTCTTCTTGAAAGCACATATTGTCCAGTTCAGGAAAAAGAAGACAATTATCATGCGGCCATAGCGCTCCGAATTGTTATTCGCATTTTTCGCCACACTTCATTATCAGCAGTGTACACATTACGAGTTTGCGTACATCTGTAACGCTTTCTTTTTTTTATATAATCTCGCTGATTCTTTGTACGGTATGTCGATTATGGAGACCGTAAGCAAATCGTTATAATCAAAAAGTGGTCACCACACTTGAACCACAATATTCGCAGTGATTTTTAAATAAATTTACGCGATTTTGTTTTGGTTGTAAAATTATCATTATTTGTAAATTGGCAAATCTTTCACCAAATAAATGACATTGCAGGTGGCAGATATTTAACAGTTGACAGCATTGCCAGGCCGGCGGTTTTGCAACCACTAAATCATATGTTCGAGTACTATTTTCTATTACTATTTAATTTTAACTGTACTTTTTCACTATATGCTTACTTTTACACATGCACACACTTTTACACTTGATAAAAATTAAATAACCGTCTCACCATGCAGCAATATAACAAGGGTGGCCAGCTACACCAACTTTGGAAGCGATGTTTACGAATTAATATTTAAAAGAGCCATGCAGCTCGCGAGTCGTGTTATGGCTACCTCTGAAATACAAGTATAGTAATTGTGAAGAAGTTTTGTAATATTTTATATACTCGTGTGCATGTAAATCAAAGTTTTATAACGTGTGTGGCCACAACACTTTTTTCTATAAAGCTTTAAAATTAGATTAGCTAAATCATTGAAATATCACACTGTGTAGTGTAATTAATAACATTTGACAACCTTTCACTTGCATATACATATGTACATATGACTTATTTAAAAATTTACTGTTTACATATTTGTATTATACCGAAATGTTTCACTAATTTTTTAATGAGAAAATGTCTGAAATATAATTTGATTTTAGCGATACGTTATGGTAGTGCCATTTATAAAATTTTGTTTATGCTAATATTTTATTTTATTTCTCTTGCATTCACGTTCATGCATAATTCATTGCATTCATTATTTTATGAGGAAAGTGGCCATCTCTAAAATGTAGGAAATAACGATGACACTTTTAATGGCAGGAGTGGTCTTGCATTAAACCATAAAACATCGTTTGTGTCGTTCCATAAACATGATGTTCAAGTTGGCGTATGTAATGGGGGTTTTTAATGGTTTCCGTATATGTAAATATGTTTGGGTTTGTTCGCTTGTTCTTACTCTGCTCGTTGGTTGGTTGTTCTTCCACTAGACCGAAAACAATTTGAAATTAATGCCAACAATGTAATATGAATTTAAAAAAATGCGTTCAACCAAAATTTCATAAAATACATTAGTTTGGAGTGTTTGCGTTAGTGACTTGAAATAATTTAAAGAAATTTTAATGAATAAAAATTAAAGTGATTATTCATTTCTTCTTCATTACAACGCAGTCACTGTCTTTAAAATGTTCTTTGTTTATTTAGCGGAAAAAAATTAACTTCATTATGATGAATATATTTGTTAATTCACAGAAAATGTTTGACTAAATTTAAAAATATTTTTTAATGAGAAAATATCATGTGAATGAAATAACCGAATTCTAAAAATAAAAGTCTCAATCAGAATATTGATTGTCTTGATTGATTGAATAGGGACTTATAAAAAAATTCTTATTTTATTGTAAAAAAAATCTTTTTAACCGCCATCAAAAAGGGACAATTATTTCTCTTTTAATTCGGTTCGGGGTGGCGCACAGTGGGATTTTCGATGGCTAAAGTGGGAAGTAATTCATGGTGGCTTTCTTTCTTTATAATTTAAATTTTTTTTTTTAATCACTTAAAGGACAGTGGGAAGTGGTACTCCCCATATAAACTAATTAACAATAATCTAATATCCAGAAAGTTATAATAGTGAGAGTCTTCAAATTTGGTATTAGTTAATTTTGAGACAAGATATAAGATTCAGTAAAAATTTGGAATCTTAGGTCCGGGGGGAAGAGGTACTCCCCATACAAAGTAATTAAAAATATTCTGCTGTTAGAAACCTATAATAGTAAAAGGCCACAAATTTAATTTAATCACAAAGCATCGAAAACTAATTCTTAAAACATTAAAAATTGCAATATTTGCTGCACGCAAGAAAAACGTCAGATAACTCCAACTTTAAAAGTGTGTAGTTCCACAACGGTAGTTTATACAATCAAATTTTTTTTTGTTAGTGATGTAGATGATGATTTTGTGTACTTTTAGCGAGCACAAAAATGTATTCGTTTTATTTACATATTTAATTTTTCAATTAATTCCCAGTTTTTTTATCGGAAACCCCATTGTGGGACGCTCACAAATTTTTTTTCTTTGGTTTTAGGTACTTTTACTGATTCTATTTCTACGAAACTTGACACACACCTTGGGATCAGTCAATACCATAATCATATGCCTCAAAAAATGCGAGATCTGGGCCAATTCAAATTTACTATTATATTTCACTTAAACTATTCTTAAGAAGCTTGACACACATAATGACCTGCATAAGCGACAAAACTTTGTGTTTAGAAAAGTGGTACTATGCCTACCAAAAGTATTTATTATCTCATCGCTGCTCAACGGATTTTCACGAAATTTAGCTTTCGTAATAATGCAATCCGATGTTTCCAAAATAGGCAGGATTTTGCCCTTTAAAGTTTTATATTGACACTTAAAATCTAAAGATTTTTTTTTTCTTAATTGACTGTAAAAATAATCACTAAATCTTTCTTTACATGGTAATACAATGTATTACGACGGGTTTAAAAATGCTGTAGATTATAAAAAATCTTATCTTATCAAAATCTTATAATGTATCGAGTAGGAGAAAATACGTATAGAAAATTTGACAAGCGGTCGGTAAATGTTTTGTTTTCTAAACCATTTTAGAAACTTAAATATTTTCATCACACCAGCACTAATGGTATCTATTTAAGATGTTAACACTTTTGCAGAAGCAACCAAAATCAACTCAGGAAATTTTCATGTTGTTTTCGAAAATATTGTACAACTGCAACCATCAAGTACCTGATGGTACAAGTAAAACCAAACAAACAATAAACAAACCTATATGAAAAAAATTATATTTTGTAGTAAAATTACATTGAAATAATAAAATGTTTTCTCCAATATTCAGTTTTATTAGTACACATTTTTTTGAGCAATTTTTAATTTTTTTATTAACTTAACAGTTCAATATATTTGCTTGCATTTTACTTATAGTATCAGTGTAAACATGAAAAATACCTACATTAGATTCTTGTTCCCTTTTTTAAATACGGAGAGAATTTTATAATATTTTCCTGTACAAAGTGCTAATACTTTGTATTACCGTGTAAAGACAGCTTCAATAAAAACTTGAGATTGTAGTCAATCATCCCATTGGCCTGAGAGCTTTCCTAGCATTTTGCTCTGCATACGTACATCTAAGGCAGGACCATAAAACACACAAAAAGAGCAGATTTCTGTTGCATTTTTTATGAAAAAAAATACACCGAGAGTGATTTAATATTTTATTTCTATATTATTTATATAAATAATTAATATAATTTAAATCTTTTTATAAAAGTAATTTTTATTGCCATAAAAAAGAGAAAGTATAAAGTTGAAAAATAAATTTTTATTTGGCTTAAATACTTTTGTAGATGCTGAGTGTCTAGTATGTATCCAGAAATTTAAAAAAAAATAGTACATATAGTCTTAGGCACCACTACATACAAACGCTCATTCATATAAAATTAACACATACAAATATTTTTCATATTCCCAATTAAATATTTACAAGAGCGATTTTTTCAGTGGAACAGCACTAAACATGTATTAGTGCCGTTCTGCTTTTAAGCATTTTCTCATTTTGGTGACTTATGATCTTATGCAAAAACGATTGTTAAAGTTAAAGCATGCGTTAAGACCGGGTTTGCCATTCAAAATTCATTTATTAAACCAACTTTAAATTTACCAATCGTTTTAGCATAAGTGGGCAAGTGTTTAGATTTAGTTAATTAGAATATTTTTGTATGTGTTCCCTGTAGTGCTGTTTGCAGTCGGTCTCAATAACATACTCATATTAACTAAATGTTAAATATGTAAATGTAGAATTTTTTAAGCTGGTGTCCCCGGACATAAAACAAAACGGGCCTAATTGTTCAAATAACGACACCAAAGTAATATACACTTTAGTGGGCTCTCTTTAATAACTTCTTTAGCATGCGCAATAGAGGGCTTATTAGTGCAGCCTTTTTGTGTTTTTTTCTTTATTACTAATACTAAATCCTCTTCACTTAATGTAACTATCTTTTCTACCCTTTTGCGAGATTTTTGCATATAATTATTATTAATTTAATTTTTTTAACGTAACAAAACACAATCGATCTTCACAATACTTGATATAAACTTTTTTTAAATATTTTAATTTGAAATTTATTTATTGGTGGTTCAGCTTGGTCTATATGCATTTCATTGTTGCTGTAACAAATCATCAGTAGACTTCAACCACACATTTTGAATAGTCACAAACCTCTTATCTTATGCACAGACTTTCAAGAACTATTTGAGAATTCACAAATAATAATATTTTTTAAAATCACAAAAGAAAATTTTTCTTTTTCAGCAAATAAATTTCAAATTAAAATATAATTATGACAATATGTCGAATAATAAATTTCTTAAACTATTTTAAAATATTTTTCACTTCATGTTTTATTTTTTTATTTTGGTTTTTTTTAACGTTTAACGGTTAACGGTTTTAACGCAGTTTACCAATTGTTTTTATAATCATTAATTATAAAAGAAACAACATATCTGCACTTTCCAAAACAAGTGAATGGAGAATGTTATAGAATTTTTTAGACGGGACTTTATAAAAGGCACTCTTTATGCACGTTATTTCTATCCATAGATATCTATTAGTGTACAGATATCTTTCGTGTAAGTAAAATTTTATAATGCAAACTCGTTGGTAAAAACCTTAAATAGATTACTTGATCGTAGCAATAACGGGCATTAGAAGGCAGGGAATAATGGGTATCGAATCTTGAAGAAGGTCCAAGAAAGCCTTCAGAAAGGCCTGTTTTGTGCAGGCCTACTGAATTGTATAGCTGGGTATGTATTCTTTGCGTGCGCACGCGTGGACCGATTTTAATGATCGTTACATCAATCGATATGTCTTAATGCTGGGAGTTGTTGCAGATATATTAATGAACCAGTGGAAACTGTTGCCAATGTAACAATATAAATTAAAACACCTTTTGTTTTAATTCAATTCAATAAATTTTATTACAAAGTAAAAATGCATGCTATTAGCATGGTGGAGTAATTCAAAAAAGAAGGAAGTATTTGATAAGTCAGTAAATTGACAGTTTACAAAATTGTAATAGATACTAGCTTCAAAGTTGTATACATTTGGATTGTTAGAGTTGTATTATTATTCAACAGGAGTGTCAATAAAGATATGAAAGTAAACAAAACTCAATATGGAGACGCCATTTTGTAAATACGAAAACAATAAAAAGTAGGCGAACTACATCAAATCGGGTATCATTCGACAGATATCTCAAAATCATATTTAGGTTAAAAGTTGGTTGCAGTCTGGGTTTTTGATTTGTTTTAATTACTACTTGTTTTTCATTTTCCTACTAATTTGCTTACTTTTTTGACCGATTTTGAAAATTGTTCCCAACATATATTGATATATTAGATAAGCAGAAAAAAGAATTGTGTTATACTCGTATTTCAATTTCCATATATTTGCTTGTTTTCTGTTATGACCCAAATTGTTTGACTCCATTGAACATCTTTTCTCCATTTGTTTAATAAATTTTTCACTTTAAATTTTTATATTGCTTTTACTTTTTGATCCTTTTTGTTTGCTGGTTCGACTGACTACAAGTAGTTTTTAATGTATTTATCAAGCTTTTTTTGTTTTTAGTAAAACTTTTATTGATATACTCAATTTAGATTGCGTGCATGTTGTTATAAATTTGTACTAAAATATTGTTATTTTCTACTTTATTCTGCAGCCAAAGATGCTACAAGAACTTTTCCAATATACATTCATACTACATAGATAGTTGTTGAAGTGTTGCTACTTGGACGTATTTATTGTATTTGTATGCAGATATCGGCTTCTTTTCGTAACTTTTAGACTACATACAAACATTTAGTCGCTTTTTTTCCTCTGTTGCCCTAAAACTTTTTATGAATAATCAGATAGAAAAGTTTCGGTATAGTGTTGCTGCTGACTGCTCATAATTTGCAATTTATTGGCAAATAAGTTCAAAAACAACAGGGAAAGAAGTATTGAAAGCGTGGCATATTTAAAACGTAAAATTTAACTAAGACGCAATATTTCAAATTTCTTTACATTATAAGAATTTTTTATTAATGAAATTTGTGTAGCATTCTTTCAAAATAATACGCCGGTGAATTTATGCTCCATAATTTAAGTGTCGGTCTCTAATTGATAATTTAGTTGGCACAATTTTCCAGACATCGTCTTTTTGAGTACGATAAAACAACAATAACTTACAATTTTCTTGATAAATTTAATGCAGTAGTTTTCTAAATATAAGCTCATACAAAACACAAAGCAGATATACATATACAATATAGAAACATTACCATAAGACATTTTGAAATGGTTTAAAGAATGCTAGCATGTAACAATAGTTGATCAATCTTTAAAAATGAACAGCCTTTTCTTTATTTTACTGAAGCTTTCAACTTAAAATTAACAAATTTCACTTGCCGAAGAAGATAAATGACAAACCACCATGAATAATAATAATGAGGCAAAGTCATAGTCATAACAAAGTATACTTTAAGAGTTTAAACCAGTATTTTGTATGGGAATACTGGTTTTAATTTCCTAAAGTTTAGTTTATTTTGACTATGACTATGCGCCAATTTCTTTATTTAATAGCGTCAGCACTCACATAGCTGCAGCATTAGTAGCATCCTCAAAACTTCAAGAATGTTTCTCTTTTTCTATTTTCTTATAAAAAAAATGTAATTTTAAAAAATTTATTTTGAAATGTTAAGGATGCGCAAAGAGATTTCTCATAAAAACTATCTTTATAAAAAAGGATGTACCTTTTATAAAAAGTAGTATTCATAGAAAAATATTATAAAAAAGTACCTTTCATATACATACATACATACATAATTTCCGACTATAAAAAGCACCTTTTACAAAAAAAGTATTCTTTATAAAAAGCACCTTTTACAAAAAATTAAATTTTGTAAAAAAAGTACATATTTTTCATTAAAAGTTCCTTTTATAAAAAAGTATATTTTATTAAAAAGTACCATTTATGAAAAAGTACCTTTTATAAGAAAGTAGTTTTTATAAAAAGTACCCTGTATAAAAAGTACCTCTTTTAAACAATTAGGTTTTTTAAAGGGATTACCTTTTATAAATAAATTACTTTTAATAAAAATACCTTTTTTAAAAAAATATCTTTGATTAAAAAGGATCTTTTATAAGGAAGTACCTTATATGAAAAAGTAAATTTTTTAAAAAAGTACCATATGCATGCATATCAAAAGGTACCTTCTATAAAAAGTACTTTTTATAAAAAAATACCATATATAAAAAAGTATTTTGTTTAAAAATGTACCTTTTATAAAAGGATATCTTTTATAAAAAAAGTAATTTTAATAATAAAGTTCCTTTAGTAAAAAAGTATCTTTTATGAAAAAGTACCTTTTATAAAAATACATATACATAAAAATGTATACCATCTAAGAATTCTAATAATAAAGTGCGTACTAAAAATAAATAGATGTTATGGAAAAATACATTTGTAAAAAAGCACCTTTCATAAAAACGTAACTTTTATAAAAAGTAACCTTAATCAAAACGTACTTTTTATTAAAAAAACATTATAAACAAAGAAGTACCTTTTATAAGAAAGTACCATTAAGAAAAGTATTGTGTTATTAAAAAGTATGTTTAATAAAACAGTAAGTCTAAAAAAATACATTCTATAAAAAGTGGCTTATAAAACAAATGAAATTTTCATAAAATGTAAAAACGAAATAGTTTTTGTACGAAATTAAATTTGTTTATGAAAGTTTGTTGTTATTTAAGCAATTTTAAGGTGCATTTCATTATAGTGTTGTAGTTTTCAATAATCTGTTAGGAGTTTGTCGAGAAGCAATTGGGCTATTTAATAGACTTAAAACAAGTATTTGTACAAAAAAAATCAAAAAACCCCTACAGCGACCAACTTTGAACCGTTAAATATCCTAAATGGTCATTCCAAATGAAAAGTCATAAGAGAAATCTTTTTTTAAATACCTGTCGAATTATACCCATTTTGATATAGTTCACCAACTTTTTATTTTTTTTTTTCATATTAACAAAATGACATACGTTCAGTGACACTCCCGCGTTCAGTTTATATAGTGCCACAAAAGAACACACATACATACATAGGCTGACAAACACATTAGCCTTCTTTGCTTTGCGAAGTCGGGTAAAAAAGAAAGAGATTATCATTAATTCGTCTGAAAAATTTTTTTTCAAGTTAATATCCCGGTACGTTTTGGACCAATTTAAAAAATTATTTATGTTAATCTATTAGGTTACATTGCAAGAATGTGACCCTGCCCACATTCACGCTCTCAAATTTGTTTTCTTTAATTTTATGATATTTTGCTTATCCGGTTGCTACGAAACTTACGTTTTAGTAACAAAACAATCTCAAAGTTGCGAAAACGGGTGGAGCCACGCCCAACAGGACTTAATATTACATTCCACGAACTTCTATTTTACCTGTTTTTAAAAAAATTGGAACAATCTAGTGCTTCTACCTGGCCGATTTTTATGAAACTTAGCACACACCTTGAGCTCTAAAAGTAACGCGATGTTGAATTTCAAAAAGGGGCTGGACATTAATTTTTGCCAAACTGTGTGACAATGCCCCTAAAAACATTTGAAAATAAAATAAATTCAGTGAAGTGCAACTTTGACCCGCGCACGAAGGGTTCCGTACAGGCACGAGATATGTAATTCAATACGAACAATATGGACTATAGTTTTGGCATTTTTTTCGTTTTTGAGTTTTTTCGGTTTTAAGCGTTTTTTTTAGTTTGGGGGTTTTTTGAATTTATTGGCGCTTTCTGAGTCTTGACACTTTTTTCACGTTTTTTTTTTTTTGGTTTTTGAAGTTTTTTTAATTTTGGAAATTTTTTATTATTTTGGCGTTTTTTTTTATTTTGTTTTAGTTTTGGCACTTTTTTTCGTTTTGAGGATTTTTTTCGGTTTTTGCCGTTTATTTTAAATTTTGGCGATTTTTTTCGTTTTGGCGATTTTTTTTTAATTTTGGCGATTTTTTTTCATTTTGACGATTTTTTTTTCACATAAACAATTATTTTGGTTTTGGCAAATTTTTCGCGATTTGGCGATTTTTTTCGGTTTTTGGCGTTTTTTCATATTGGCGATTTTTTTTCATTTAAACGATGTTTTCGAATTTGGCGATTTATTTTAGTGCTAGATTTGTTTTTTAATTTTGTCGATTTTTTTCGATTTGGCGATTTTTTTTAATTTTTGGCGATTTTTTTCAGGTTTTAGCGATTTTTTTCGCTTTGGCGATTTTATAATTTTCGGATTTTTTAGTTTTACCGTTTTTGAAAATTTCAAGAGTTTACCTCTTACGGTCTCCAAGATATAGCAATTTGTCAAAATTACATAGTCAAAATTGCATTAACTGATGGACCACCCTTTAATTTAAATTTTTTAATATTTTAATGTTCATGTTGTAGTCTATATAAAAATACACTAATTTTACAAATTTCAAGTGTCAATATACATATGTACATACAATTGTATGTATATTACATGAGATTTTAACCATTAATTATTTAATTTATAATTCTCATGTATTTGTTGTTGTAGTGGCCAAGGTTCTACATACTCTGTCCAAATTTCAGGTTCGTAGCTCTTACGGTTCCTGAGAAAATACCGTGTGACGGACAGACGGACAGCGTAGCGAAAACAATAGGGTTCCTTTTTTCACCTTTGGTGTACGGAACCCTAAAAAGCATCAAAGGTACCAGATATGGAAATGTTTTATATAACTAAATATGAATTATTTTTAAGTTTTTAGTGTTTATTTTACTTTATTTGTGCTGAAAGTCTATTAATGATTTGAGTAAGCAGCCATGACATGCGTAACCAACAACAAAAAAATAATTAAAAATTATTATTCATTTTGAGGCGCGTTAAATAAAAAAAGATATAATTATAACAAAAAGATGTTTAATCTCAAAAATCATCTTGTATGAAATAGTACTTCTTTTAAAAAGTATCTTTTGAAAATAAGTACCTTTTATAACACAGTGCCTTTCATAACAAAGTTTTATTTATAAAAAGAACTTAAAAACTTCTGTCAAAAAGCACAAAGTACATCATTTAAAAAGTAATTTGATAAAGAATTATCGGTTTACAAAAAAAGTAGCTTTAATAGAAAACAACGCATTATTTTCATAAAAAATATAAAATATTAGAATTCGAAAAATACATTGAAGATATTTCAAATATAATCACCTTGAAAACAATATTTTAGTAAAAATTATCTTTAAAATAACTAAAAGAGTACTTTAAGTATAAGGTTATGTTTAAAAAAAAATAAACAAAGCTACTTAACTAACTTGAACTTTTGGAGGAAATTTACTTTGAAAACATTAAAATTTGAAAATATGTACATTAATATTTATATTCCTAAAAATTTTACACCTAAAGCTATTTTAATGAAAGATAAATCCAAAGTTTGCATAAAGTATTCCTATAAAAAAATTTGTAATTATGTCAATATTTATATATGAAAGAAAAGTTTTTATTACAATACATATTTACTTTTGTTTACTTCAATTTGTTGCATTAGGAAATTAGCCAAAAAGTGTATATAAATAAATGAAGGAAGCAGAGTTGTATAATTAATTGTTTGCTATACAAACATACCTGAGATTTTTTGTGCTACGTCTCTTATTAGTTTAGGACTTAAATTTTAATCTTAAATCATCTTATTACGTACAATTTACTGGCAAACAAAAACCAAAATTATTTTTATATATGTAGATACACAAAATGTTTTTTTTGTGATACACCTTCAAAGGAAGCAAAGAAATTTTAAATACACAAAACCCATTAAGCAAAAAGGTATAAAATTCACGTTTCGTAAATAAAAAATTATGCAGTGTTGAAAATTCTTTAAGACATGTTTTTTTTATATATTTTATTTGCTCATGAACAATAAAACGAAAAGCAAATCCTTCTAAAAGTGTTTGCACATCATATTTATGGCTTGTTTTATGTGTTTTTTTTGTTAGAGATTTTAAAGAAATAAATTGACGGCTCGCAGCGTATATTATTGTAAGTGACAATATAAAAATTTTTTAGGAGAGCAAAAAAATATCTCTTTTATATGCAAGGTCATTATTTTTTGATAATATTTTTTAGTTTATGTAATATAATGATAATAACGACAATTAACGTTAACTAGATACGGGGCTCTAGCACCTGGCAGGGGATACAATAGATCTATTTTGGTCGCAGTGTCCTGTGCTTCCCGCTAGACTTAATTAATTCATTCATTCATAACATTAACTTTTCTTTTTTACTTCTATTATATTTATCAATTGCTTTCAACAATTCTTCCGTTGACTGATTCTTTGTATTTCAGTGGTTTGAATTAATAACAGCGTATGTCCAAAAAATTTTCAGGAGAGCCAAAACGAGTTATTCTTGAAGCTGCAGTCTCACTATCAAAATTTTAAAATTTGTTTACATTATCATAAAGATATACATAGGTAATGACAATATATAAACAAATTTTAAAAAACATTTTCTTAATGATCAGATCCTAGAGAAATTGAAAAACAAGTAAGGTCTGTGCCCAATCTTGTATACACTTCACCGAAGTATTTATGGAATATATACATACCCACATGCATACATACATAAGTATATACATACATCCATATTTAATTTTTGAGAAAAATATATCATTTATTTTTTGCTCTTGTTAAATTTATACTAACCGACTTATGGATATTTTTCGACTAATTTGATCCCAAGATTTTATTTTCGATATTAGAAATAGTTAAATATTTTATTCTGCACTTTGTATTAAAAAAATTAATTGGAAAAAACTCTGACAAAAATCAGTACTTTCTAATGACAATTTATTATATATGTACATACATTATATATATATATATATATATATATATATATATATATATATATATATATATATATATATATATATATATATATATATTTTTTTTTTTTTTACTAGATACAATAAGTAAAAGATGTGTTAAAAAAAATATGCTACTTGTTGTTGTTATTTATATATGTGTGGATACATTCATTATTTGGTGCCTGTTACAAGTTTCTGTCTACTTCTCAGCGTTTCTTGCTATTTCATCTTTTTCAGGGCCTTGAGCAGCCAGTAGTACTTGTATAGGACTGCCCTAAGTTTAATTTCATCCTTCTCTTAAATATTTCGCTCATGTGTAAACAGAATATGATATAAATAAATTGTAAAAAGAAAACAACAAGTGTTGACATTTTGCATTCACAAAAAACTGCCATGATATAAAACCATTATTTAAATATAAATTTATTCATGCATAAATATAGCTCATTTACTTGAACAACGTTATAGCTTAAGAAAAAAATTTCTCGAGAGAGAAAAATTAAACTATCCTTTTCTCTTAAGTTCTTTTTAAACTGAAAACTTGAAATGCATTTTTTGTTAAACTAGTTCTTTTGAGTTATGACGTTGTTCAGCTAAGTGAGCGAAATTAATGTACGAACAAGCATAATACATATTTTGCATGCATATTTAAACGTAATTTATAGTTGAACTAATCGCAGTCCTTTTCATGTAAACTATGAGTGGGTCTGTAGGTGCGTTTAATATCATACTACGCTTGCTCCCAGCAAACACAAACTTAAGCGTTTAAAATTGGAACTATTTTATTATTCTAAATAATTTTACAAAATTTTACATACATATTGTTGGTGTTCATAAAACAAGACACACATGTTACAAAGTATATATGTATATATGGACAAGCATTTTAAAGTTCCATACATCCTTTCGATATAAAAAAATTATTTCAGAGCAAATGTGTGTATAAGTGGTTTCATACGATATATATTTTATTTCAGACTTGTGGGTATTGTGTCTTATATAGCTACTATATGGACATTTCCACGGCAAGCTCTACCGACACCAAAATATTAAAAGTTCTTGAAAACACTTTGGCTTAAGATACATAGAACTAATGTAAAAAAAAATTACATTTAAACAATTTCAAGATATTTCATTTAGATATTTCTTTTGATAAATTTCCTTTAACCATTGACTTTTGCTTTTGAAACTCTTTCTTAGGTAACAAAGAGTCAAAATATATTATATAAGAAACTATGCAATTGCGAATGACTATGAAAAATCAGATCTATCGATGGCGTGCTCAGCGTTGAAAAACAACATTTGTTACCAGTGCATCAAAAGTTCATACAGAAAACTTACGAAATATTCTGTACAGATATTTAATACCATTGAAATAAAAAACTCATGCTAAAAAATATAAAACTTTGTGGTCCTGCTGCCTATATAAAGTTAGTTACGTGCGACTTGCTAAGTGTAAAACTTAAAAAAATTTACACCAAAAAAACTTTACATACTTTTAAATTGCTTAAATTAAGATGAGCGAACGGCGAAAAAAATTAATAGAGTTGCAAACGGTAGAAAGAAAAATTTAAAGTATATTTATTTGCTTGGTTTTTTTTTTTGTTAAGCATTAAATGATTGAAAAGAAAAGGCGCAATGACGGCAAACATAAGACACAAAATCAGCAGAAGCTCATGGGACTTAGCATGATTGACGTATATTCACTTCGACTATTGTTGTTTTTTAATTTATTGCGAAAACGTCGTAGTCAAATTCGAGGGCAAAATGGAAAAAGGCGGCTTAATTTATAACTGTATCTATATAATTAATAAGAAATCACATTTTTGGGTTTTAGTACCTTTTATGCCGCTACTACTGCATATTGAAGATTTTGAAAAGACTTATATGGTTTTAAAGGTTCTTTTGTACTGATGTGCACAATCTTTATTTAATTTAAATTGGTGCAGTATTTTGGGAGCTATAAGCGTTCAAAGTTGCTACTAATTCAAAGTTGCTACTAATTATTAATTTCTGTTCTTAGATAGTTTTAATTATTAAGGTTCGAACTTAATTTCTTTCTATATTTATGATTTCATTAGGTTAAGGTTCATACCGCATTATAAGTTAAATCACATGTGACAATTATTAATGAAGAAATAACACCAAAGGCCCAAAAAAATTATTTAAGGCATAATTAAAAATGTCTTAGTTTTACTGGGGCTTATTTAATTTTCTTAGACCAGCGTTATTTCCTTGTTCTTGCAGTGGGAAGTTTTATATTTCTAATGTGCATGTGTGAGCCCGGCTTAAATGGTACTCGACAGAATTTAATCTGTTGTAGGGGACCCCAGTTTTACAACATTTATCGACGCAATTTTCACAATTTTATTATGCAAGATATATGTTTTGATTTCATCTGTGTGGATCAGTCGCTAGAATGTTGGCTTTTGTGGAAAACGCGTGTAAGAAGTGAAAATTTCCATTGAAATAAAAAAAAAGTTTCAAAAACTGTGATTGTTTACCATACATTTCTTAGATCAAATAAACGTAACAGTCTCAACGCGGTGAGTTTTTTATGTTTTGTTTTGTTTTTGTATTCCAGAATAACCACGAATATGTTTGTTTTTGTGTTGCATAGTGTAACTAAACTTCATCTTAAATTTTTAGACAATGGTGTCTATTTTGAAATACGTGTCGACTTGGTGAAACTTACATGGAAAACAAAAACAAAATTGTGTAAATGTAAAAAATTTATTTTTGTTTCTCGTAGAAAATTGACCGTTTTTAAAAGAAAGAGTAACGCGTTGAAATTCTCACGTTTATTTCATTTAAGAAATACGTGGCAAACAAAAACAATTTTTGAAAATTTGTTTTTGTGTGAATGTAAAGTTTCACTTCTTCGACTAGTTTTCCAGAATAGCCCCCAATGTGTTTGTTGGGAAAGATTTTTTACTTTTAAAATGTATATGGGAGTGAGTTTGTTGTCCTGTGTAACAGAAAAATGTTTTTCACACATTTAATAAGTTCTGCTGTATACGAATATCTGCTGCTTGTATTTTTAGTGGCGGAGTTTTTGCTTAACTCAATTAAATTTTTAATTGATTATTTGTGTTTTTATTTCAACTAAAGGTTTTAATAGGAGAAACATTTTTTCTGTGTACGTGACGCCATATGTTGGTAAAAAATTTTATAGTGCAGTGATTCTCAAATAATGTGCCGCGAAGCTTTTGGGCATCGCAAAATTCCAGAAGTGAGCTGATGAATTTTAGATAAATAATTATGTTCATATTTTTACGAAATGTACACGAACAATCCTAATATATGGATGTTATTAATTAAACAACGCAATACATCGATATTTAATTTTAAAAAATTTGAAAAGAATCAATTAATTCATTTTGGATTAATTTTAGATGCTATTATTCGATAATAGCCAAAAAAGCTTTTAACATATTACGATTTTCCACATCTTATTTGTGTGAATTGGGATTTTCAGCATTAACCAAAATTAAAACTAAAAAAAGATAAAGATTGTTAAATGTAGAAGACGATTGTCATTTTTACGACCAACTATAAATGAAATTATTGAAAAGCTCAAATTTCGCATTAAAAGTATTCTTATTATTAACTTGTAATTAATACCTTAATTAATGTTATGTTATTTTTACAGTACATTTTATTTTATTTCGCACATATAAAATTATTATTATAATTTATTTTAAGTAGTGTTTTAAGGGTAAGTAAATAATTTTTAAGCTTATCTTTTTCTTTGTTTACTGCCAAATTTTTAAATTTTTTAGAAGTGTGCCGAAACAAAAAAAAGATTGAGAATCACTGGTGTAGAGTATAAATTTGATATGTGTGAAGAAAAATTCGAATTTAACTAGCAGAGCCAGTAATTTAACATAACATTTTAAGCATTTTAGCATTTGAAGCACATAACAGAGCACTGTTAGATATTTAACAGTACATAGTTGCTAAATGAATTAGGATTCCAAATGCTTGGAACTGGAATATTTTTTTAAACTACTCTAAGAGGTACTCGTATTTAATGAAATTATGAAAGTAAAATGTTGGAAATATGACTGGGAGTATCAATAAACTAGATATAAGAAAACATTATTTCCTTGATTGAGATTAGTGGCAATTTTTGTCAAATCGGTTTAGTAGTCTTCAGGGTCCTGAGTGTGCCCAATTGTTCACTTTTCTGAAATGATTTTTTAAATTGAAATAATTATTTATTGAATTAAAAATTAACACCTTTATTTATATAGGCTTAATAAGAAAAAATTTTTATGAAAATTTGTATTACAAATCCTTTATAAAGTCACACACGGCACACGTTTTTTTTTTTGTCGTACACTTTTAAATATCTTATCGTCCACGAACACTGATGAAACATATATAATTTAGACCAACGGGCAATCCTAGTATTTATAAATAAGGCTTTAAGTTTTTATTTCCAAGCTCATCAATTAATATTATTTTTGAAGTTTTTATGGCATACTTTTAAGTTTTAGTGCATATTTTTTTAGAGCATATTTCTGGTTTCACGCTTGTTATATCTGTGAAAAAAAGGAAAAAGTGCTTAAGTCGAGATAAGCTGACTTTGAGTTAATGGTACCATCGTAATCTACATATTTAAAAGTATCTCTGGTCGAAATCTCAGTTAATTTGTGTGATTTTTCAGAAAGTTATAGCACTGTGACTTAAGACTTATCTTTTTTAGACTTCTAATCTCATTTGGAATAATACCTTAATTGGGGTTATACTTTGGTATGTTTTAACTTAAATATATTATTTAAGGTATCTAGAAGAGTATTTGCTCCAAAAATAAAGGTTAACAGAGAATTTAAAAATTTAACTGTTAAAGAAATAAATTTATGAAAATCGACTTGAATTCTTAAAAGTGCTCTCCTGCAAAACAGTAAAAAATTACTTAAGCACTTTTTCCTTATTGCTACAGATATATACTTGTGTATCATATATAAATTAAATATAAGCTTTTTTAATAATCAGAATTTGCTTCAGCGGAAGTTTGCCTATTGATATATGCTTCTTTTAAAACGTATATCATTAATAAAAATATAAAATTGGTGCTTCCAAAAAATTTAAATTAAAATAATCACCCGTTATAATTCTAATTTTACCTGTACCTATGCATACAATACAATGACAATATGAACATGCAAAATATGTATCTATTCATTACATCTGTGCGTGGTTAAGTATGTGCTCAAGGCTGACATTTCTCGTTATATTTGTGTATTTCACTCATACAATATACGAGTATTGTACATATTTTCTATTATTTTTCCTCACATCTAGCTTTCATTTGTAAAATATTTTTCTCATATTTTTTAAATATTGACAGAGGTTTAACATATAAATTGTGCAAATTTTAATTAAAATGTGCAGATGTAGTTTCAAAATAAGTTTTTTCATCCCACTAAAACGAGACAAAAGAAACTATTTCTCTGTCCATTTATAATAAAAATTATTTTGCAATTCATTAAATCCAATTGTATTATTGATAAAAAAAATTTGATTTGATATAAATTTTTTTAGATTTATAAAAGTTCTTTAAAACAAATTTCTTTAGAAAATATATTAAAACCAAATTTTTGTGAACCAAAAATAGTTTTTAAGAATAATAGTATTAAATCTCAATATTAATATTTAAAATCAATTGAGATAAAAAGTTTATTTGCAATCAAAAAAAAAAACATTTAGCTTCTATAATAATAAAAAGTAATAATAATAATAATAATAATAAATGGAACAAACACAATATTTTGCGAATGTTTAAGAAAACATTTAGTTTCTCTACTTTTAGGAGAAACAAGGTTTCATAAGTGCCCCTAGTTATGAAAGTGGTCTAAGTCATATGCATTTTTATACCCTTTACCAAAAAATGGTAAAAAAGTATATATAGATTTGTTGCTTCTAAATTTTAAATAAATCTTAAAAAAAACTTCAATAAATGTTCAGTAAATATAAAATAAGAATGAACAAATAACATCAAAGTAAAATATAAATATTCTGACAACAACACATTGTTGAACGGAACAGCTAGCCGTTTTCGAAGGCCACTAAACCTTTATCATCAGCGTTCTTCCGTATTTTGTCCACTGTGTATGGCATCAGTTTATGTAAATTTCTGTTTTATATACGATATTTTTTGTAAATGGAATATGTGAATTGTTTTGATTTATCGTATTTCAATTTGCTGAAAGGTGTTTTGCAATGAAAGCTCAAATTTACAACAGTCTTACCATTGCCGTTTATTCTTTACTAATTATGTACATGCTAGTTAATTTGCTTACTTTTTGTTGTACTTAAGACAAACTTTTTTGGTTTGTTACTCTTAAGTATGTTTATTTAATTTTTGTCACAGGGCCATGTCTATTAATTTTAGTTAATTTTAATTATTATTTTTTAAACTTCATTTGTTTCTATATTTATGATATAAACGGGCTAAATATACTTATGCCGCAGTAATAATGTATTTTTAAAATACTATGCGGCAAACCAGTAACCACCCAACTTTAGGTATATAATTTCACTTCTTACACAAATATTTAGGGCCTGGGTATAATCTTCGATTTCGATAACGAGATGATTCGATCAAGTTTTTTTTTAGTTTCAGATTATGGCAGTAAAAAAATAGTACGATATCTAATGCCTTGACCTCAACTGAAAACAACCCAGCGAAAAATTTCAAAAAAGGTAATCGGGCTTGGAATTAAGCATTTTTGGTGGAAGACATTCCTTACTGGATTACCAACTTAATGATTTTAACCAGGCGTGAGACTAAAATAATCGATTCTTGAAAATTACTAACTTTTTTATTTGGAAACTTGTTCACGTAATTCATTTAATCTAAGAAAATTATTCTCCTCATTTAGCACCTTGCGCATCACTTTTTTAAATTTAAGGTAATGTGATTTGTAAGCGAGTAATGAAATTTGGTAATCAGAGAAGTAAGTCCTTATATGGCAAGTAGTTCTGTTGGCAATGTAAAATTTCAGCTCTCTAGCGCAAATTTATTTATTTAATTTTTTTAAATAAATTTTTTTTCCGGTGCCAATGATACGTGTCAAATTTCGTTGGAAACGGATATTAATATTTAAATAAATAGTATATTTAAATCTGCTGATGAAATATGAGGTTTAAATTGTATGGGCGTGTTAACTTCCACTTTTTTCAACGAAATTTTATAACTTTGCATTATTCCAACATTTATGCCAAATTTCTATAAAATCGCTTGAGATAAATAAACATTTTAAATTTGCTCTTTTAATTGTGTGCTTTATTGGAGTAGCCCCGCCCCCCTGGTCAAAATATCGGGGTTTTCAGATTTTTCTACTTAGGTGCTAATCTAGACCTACTTGTTTATTAAATTTCAGTTTACTAGCGTACATTTTATTTATTTTCTTCTTATGGGCGTGATACCGCCCACTTTTTCAATCTCAATACCTGCTGTAGCCATTAGTTATCTTTCCTGTCGAGTTTTAGTAATAAATAACTAAATATGTAGTATATTCAAATATGCTGACCCGAAGTACATCAAATAGGAAGCTTGAATTGTATGGGCGTGTTAACCGACCTCCTACGTAAAATTTAAGGTTATCAGATTTTTCTAGTGATTTTTTAATCTATAACTACTCATTAATCAAATTACAGCTCACTAACGCAAATTTTAATTTTTAATTTTATGGGCGTATTTCCGCCGACTTTTTTTACCCCAAATTTTTATTTGGCTGGTAGTTAGCTTTTCTGTTTACTATTATCCATTTCGTTAGAAACAGATAATAGTAAATACATAAATAAAATAAATAGGAGGCTTAAATTGTATGGGCGTGTTAACGCCCACTTTTTTCAATAAAACCTTAGAGCGTTGTATTATTGTAACATGTCTGCCAAATTTTAATAAACTCGCTTCAGTTAAACGCCTTAGAAATGTTTTTTTAATTCTTAACTTTATGGGCGGAGCCCCATAAAAACTTTTTGCAAATTTGCACCAAGCATGAGTTTTTTGTAGTTCAAACAGATTTTAGTAAGTTGAAATATTAAATTTTTCTCTCAGCCACTTAATCTTTTTATCTTTCAGTCCAGTTTCTTTAAATATAATATTCTATATCCCGCAAGTTTGATTGATGCTCTTTAGCTTCTAATAAATTTGATTTCGTCAAAACAAAAGCAATATATTTTTAATTAAATTATGTATAAATTCGTGTCAAATCTCATCGCATTGACAAAATCAACTTTTAAAGGTTAATTAATTTTATTGAAGAAATTAACTTGTGAATTTAGTATGACGTAATACATTTTCATTAAGTGTGTCAAAATTAAAAAAGACTCACAAAAGAGACGAAATCAAGCTTTTTACAAAATAATGCGAATATAATGACGGATACTGGCAGAGGAGTTCAAACATAATGTAAACGCGTAGCGGCGTTTTAAAATTTCAAGCTTGGGAATTATATAAGAGGAAGTTGAAGTTCTTCTTACCGAAATATCTTTAAACAGAATGAATGAATGCGTTTGCATACAAACAGCTTGAAATAAATTTTAATAATGAATTAGTAAATATAATTCCCCGCAGGCCACTTATGTTTTTGTTTTAATTGATGACACTGAAAATAAACTTTGAACAATTTCAACTAAACCTTATTAATGTACATTGTTCAAAATATTTCGTTATTTTGCACTACTAAATTCTTTTGTAAAATAAACGATTTTTACGAAATTTTTGTGTACAAAAAATAAAAATTAAAACAAACTTTCGCTGTTAGGTCATAAACCTATAACGCTTTATCCAACGTAATAATGAGGGATATTTTACGATTTAGGTTTTGAAAATTTAATAAAAAAAATAAACAGAAAATTTGCAAACGCTAATAAAAAATATTTACTGGTATCGATAAATGGATGCTTGCTATTTCTTTTTTCCCGACTGATCGACGCAAAGAAGGGTATTATGATTATCAGCCCATGTATGAATGTATGTATGCACTTATGTATATATGTATGTATGTGTGTATGTATGTACATATGTATGTATGTATATGTGTTCCCTTGCGGCACTATATAAACCGAATGCGTGGGCCGATTTTGATTACTCTTACATCAATCGATTTCCCTTAATTCTTGGAGTGTCATTCAGGGTATGACAGCAGTAAAAATTTAAAATGGCGACTGACTGACGCCATTTTGTAAATAAGAAATAAATAAAAAGTCAGCAAACTCTATCAAAATGGGTATCACTGGACAGGTATTTTAAAATCATCAGATTTCTCGTATGATTTTTCATTTCGAATAACTGTTTAGGATATTTTACGGTTCGAATTTGGTCGAAGTTGGGTTTTTTGATTTTTTTCAATTACTACCTGCTTAAAAATTATTTCATGTAAATGCTAAACATGGCTATGCCGCAGTTGATCCTTTCCATCCTTGAGCTCTAATTTGGAATAATTTTTGCAGCATTTCGTCCCGTATCTCACCAATGGCAGCCATAAAGTGGCTGGCTTATCCCTGTATATGGGAGACTTTAACCCGAACAAAAAATAGTCTAGAGGAGTAAATTTGTATGATCCTAGCAGCAAATTGACAGTTGCAAATCGTGGGGTTTAATTCTCACCACACTTGCCCTCAATATTTCAATAGCATCGGGTGTCTTGTAGCATCTGATACTGAATTATTAGCACTACATGTCAAGCAAGTCCCTTTTTTCCATTTTGGGCAAATGTCATTACGTAAAATCAGCTAGGTGGTCGAATAACACAAGCCCAATTGCTGACAATGGCGACAAATAAATTGACATTTTGCGATCTTAGTTAATATTGACCGACACAGCAGCAATATTCTAATCGGCACGCAATCTTTGCATACTATTTTGCTTAATGTCCTTTTGTTATTCTTAGAAGCGGAGATTGTAGGGCCCTTATGGTGTTTCAACTATCGGTGTATATTATAACTACGGTTGTTTAAATAACACTAATTCTCAACAAAATCTTCAACTTCTTTGATAGCTAGTATATCTGCCTGGTAGACAGATATACTTGCTTTGCAATGCGAGGACCTACTGTCCCTAAACAAACCCCATAACTCACACCTGCTAAGCTTAAAATTCAATACTTTTTAAATTCAATACCTCTTCTTTTTTCTAGAGTACCATTCGTTCACGCTTCTCGGGATAACATAAAAATCCTAAAGAGGCGCTCATGAAGCAGACCAGGGAACTTATGATCAATACCCAAGCTTTGTATCCAATCTTCTGTAGTGAACAATGTCTAATAAATCCAATGGTAACAAGTTAAGAAGCATACTACTTATATACAGGGAAGGCCCTCATATGATGATGATGATGATGAGACATATATATAGAGAGAGAGAGAGAGAGAAAGCGCACTTTTACCAGCAGCTATTATTTCTTTCAAATTAAAAAACTTTAAGCTGAAGTTAATTCGTTGTATGCCAGAAATCTTCGTTTAATTTAAGAAAGAAACAACGATTATTTTCGTAAAATTGTATGTGATTTATTTTCAGTGTATCTATAATTTTATTAATTTATGATGCGCCTTTTTTAGCTTCTAACAAATTTAGTTTCATCACATATCTTATAATTATTTAAGACGTATGCAATAAATATTGAATTAAATTGTGTATGTATGTATGTCAAATTTGTCAATGCACAACTCCTCACACGGCTGAAATCAACATTTAAAGGTTAATTCATTTAAATGCAGGTCTTTTCTCCATTGACTAAAAAATTATTTAATTTGTGACTCTAGTACTCGTATGATTTAATACATTTTCATTAAGTGTGTCAAAACTAAAAAAAAAATAATAAGCAATTATTATAAATTTTTGTTCATATTGAAAACATGTTTCAGTTTTAGAAGCAACAAATACACATTTGCTCATATTTAAATAATAATTTATTTCGATATGACTTTGCTCTAAAGCGTAAAAAAAATTCTTTTAACTGCAGCAAAAATAAAAACGTTTTAAATATCACATGTATTATTTTAGAAAATTTTATTGGTTTATTTATTTCTAAGAAACACCAAGCAAATTTAAATGGTTTGTTGTCAAATATAGCAAAATTATACTTGGTTTATAGAACAAAAGGCTTGATTTGTTAAAGCTTCTTTAAAAATAACTAAATTTCTGAATAAAATTTTGCTTTAGTTCTGCTCAAAATAAAAACCTTTACATATTTCAGTGTAATGTTTTCAAGTTGTACCTAAAATATTCGTATTAATGGAATCGCTTGTTTGTGTTTATTTTACTGAAAAAATAAAATCAGACGAATTTTTACGGGTCATAAATTGTATTTTAGGAGTTTTTTCTTTGAAGCTAAACAAAATCAATGGATGATATTTTACTGAAACAAAATCAAACCCAATAGAAACTCTAAGCATTAAAATTAAACAGAAAATTTAAAAATGTATCATACAAAGTAATTGTGTAAGGCATTGGCGATGGAAACCTTGAGGTTTTTGTAATAGACTAAAATAAATTAATGCACGTTTTCTTTAGTCTATTACAAAAACGTCAAGATTCCCATCGTCGACGGCTTATACAATCAGGTTGAATATAAATATAAAAAGTTTACTTGCATTAAATCAAGCATGTAGCTACTGCCTAATAGATGATAAGTTTTCTAGAAGACGACTTTTAATTTTTTTTTTCAAACGTACTCGTTTAATTTCATCTGACATAGCCTCTCCACGCACGTTTTCCTTATCTGAAAACAGCTGATATCAGATGGTCCTTCAGTTCAAAATACAGGGTGTCTCAAAAGAAATGTTATATTTAGTGCATCGTTTAGAAAATAAATGAACCATTTATCCAAACAATACTTATTTAATGTATTTATTGAAGTTTATTTTTTAAAATTTCTTAATCTTCCAAGTGTAACAACTCGTGTTGCACAAGTCTTTATTTTGTTTTGTTTATCTTATTCTCTGTTCCTGACCAATGCACATGCAAAAGATTTCAAGTAAAATATTATAGTTTCTCGTTTGCATATTGTTGGAAAGATACAAATGTAGTGTGCCTATTAAATTTTTAGCACAATAATCAAAACAAACAAAAGAAAATGTATACTTAGTGAAATATACAAGTGAGTTTTACAAAATTACTAGAAATAATTTGTAGTATTGAACTAAAAAACAGATTGTGAAAAAGAATATTAAAATTAAAAAAGTGATTATAATTTGTTTTAAACTGAAAACGGATTTCATTTTAAAAATTTCAAAAATATTAATTTTTACCTTTTAGTTACTAAAAGCATACAACAAATAAGACTACAAAGCACAAATGAAAATACGTCTAAGCAAGGAAAATTTTTACTCAATTAAAATAAATAATTTGTTGTGTTGAATATAAATCAGTATTAAAAGTGATTAAAATTTGGTTTCAAATGATCAAACTTCATTTTAAGCATTTTCAATCAAAAATTTTTAATTAAATAAGGTCGTTAAGAATGAAATGAAATTACTTTAGAATATATACGAATAACTATTGAAGAGGATTCAATGTATGTATGTGTAATCTCTGATCTGTTGTTCACTGCACAACTGACCGAAAAGAACAACTGAAAGAAAAGAACGAACTAGTTCTTTTTTATTGTTGGGATCAAAAAGGAACAATCCGCAAAAGGAACAACAACTCTAATATAAATATGTAAAAAATATTTAGCTTTTCATATAAGATTTCTAGACAAGTAAAATTTTTGTTATACGGAAACTACACCTAAGTCTGTAAAAGTTTTTTATCGCAAGTCAAAGTTTTACGAAAGTGGAAATAATATTGAATCGACAAATCCATTTGAATTGAAAAGGAGTCGAATTTCGAAAGCATACTATTTTTCAAAATCAGTTACGGAAATTGTTAAAATTAAAGAAAGTTGATTAGCAAAATTGTATAAATATAAATTTTATGATTTATTGAGTTAAAGATAAATCTATTATATTTAAATACATTTAAAATTGAAACTTTGTAAGGAATTCCAATAACTGTTGAGCAATATCTTAAAGGGTATTCAAGATCCGATAAGCATGAATGCATGACAGTCTGCCTTATTTGTTTTTTTTTTTAAATAGTTATTGCCAAGCTATTGTCTTCATCTCCTCCATACTGTTATTATGCTTCTAAGTAGAGTTCTCATGTGACACTTCATTATTTTAACGTTAAGTGCAACGTAGCAACACATGCTTCTTCGTTTATTGCGCTTATTTTTTCATTTTGTATATTTTGTTTCATTAGATGTAGTATCGGTATAGGTGTGTATCAGAGATCAGCAATGAATAGTGTTTTTGCTATTCATACTGACTCATGTTTAAATGTTTAAATATAAATGCGTAGACATCGTTTAAATTCAACTACTCTGATGTACGCACACTCTCAATGACATTAATTTATAAATAAGTTGAAATAAATATCAATGTGACGTTGACATTCATATTCATACCACACGCTCACTTACAAAGCACCTCAGTTTGTTTTCTAATTTAAGGAAAGTACTTATACTTATACTTATACGCATTAATTTAACTCATTTAGCTCATGTGTGTGTGTATATTTAAAAGTTTAGTCATTAAACAGTTTGCTAGTAGTATACAATGGTAGTAAATAGGGTTATTTTACAATTCCAGCAAAAAAAACAAGCAACAGAGAAACACACATACAACCTTATCAAGAGGACTGTAATGTTTGTATGCGAAGTTCGTATTGTGAGTCATATTTATTTATTTTGATTCGTCCATAGGCATTGAGTCAAGGAGAGTCGAAATCAACAACGTCATAAAGGTTGCTTAGTAAGAGTTCGATGCTCACCTCAAACTTTCGAGTGATTCGCTTCATAGAAAACATTGCAATAAATATGAGTGCTCAATGCGTACAAGAAATTGTAAGTCATGATTTAACTCTATTCACTTTTTCACTACTCATTTTTGTTCTCTGGTGTGTATGTCACTACATGCATATGTAGATACCCAGTTGGCCCTTTCTTTCAGACACCTTGCAAGACGGTTCCACGACAATGATAAAACATGGAGCACCTATTGGCTACAGCTCAAACAGATCATTGAGGAAATTTTTGAAATAATTACAGCTAAGTACAAACATGAGAACAAGCTCATATTTTCTTTCTCCCTGTAGAACTTACAACTTCTATCATATTTTTCTTATTGCAACTATATACAATTTTACATTGAACATTGCAAGACTTTCTTTCAGAAAATATCCATCAACTACTTTAATGCAATATCAGTTGAGTGCGGTTTCTGTTTCTGCCTTAAGAGAAACTGCAGTTGACAATTATCGAGCAGAAAAAAATTGGAAATTTCCCCAAGTAGTCTTTGATGAAAGTGTCCTCGGCAACAAGTTGGCCAACTGGGTATGCAAGTTTATTTGCATGGGTGTGTTTTTTCATTTGTTTTCATATTCAACAGATTTTCCTTTTCAGTTTTGATTTCTTTATTTATTTATTTTTTGTAAGTTCATGAATAGACTTTTCTGCTTTTCTAACAAAATGATTAAATTACATGAATCACATTAGATACGGCTACTGAAATACACATGCGTTTTCCCCTTTATAATGAGATTTTATGTGTTTTGTTTTTCTTTTATCTTTAACTTTTTGATTTGAATGTGGAGAACATTAAATTGGCTGTACTGTTTTCTAAAACAGCCGGTTTTATTTTGTTAATTCATCACGGTGGAGCAGCGTCTGCAAAATGTTTATATGTATATGTATGTATATTAATTTTGAAAACACATCGCTACATATAAATTATTTAATGCGATGACGTAAGTACATGTGTATGTACATCCAGAAAAACTCAACATTTTAAATGTATAGCGAATTAACAGTATGAAATCCTTTCATCATATTTAATGAAATTTGTTTCCCTAAAACATTTTTAATTGAATTTAGAAGAGATTTGAATAGCAAAACTGGTGCAATCCTAATATCCTAAAGACATGAAAGCCTTGTTTCCTTTCATAACCTTTATAAGTACCATCCGATTTTATTGAATTTGAGCTTTTTTCTTGCAACTAGTACACTTTTGCCAAATTTCATCCGAGGTGTCTGTTTTTTGGATGCCTTACTAAGCATTTCAAATTAAAAAAAACATATATGTATTATACGAGTATCGTGTCATACGCGCAAAAAAAAGCTTAAACGACATGAATAATTACTTTTCGTAAAAAAATGAGTTCAAAAAATTAGTTAAGTTTTAAGAAAATGTGTTCTGCTGGTAACATTTTTGAGCGGACCGGTAATAATTACAAGCAATAATTATTAAATTATATTGGTAATTCCATATCAAATCGATTAAGAGTTGGACACAATCCCTTTCAGTTTACATGGAATTTGGTCAGAGGGTCTCTTTCATTCTACATACATATACAAACAAAAAAAAAATTAATTTTTTTTTTCAAAATTTTATCATTTCGCAGAATTAGCCAAAAGTGTTCAGTTTATTTTTTCAATATCTCAACAACAATCTCATAAAGAGAGATGATTCTTATGTCATTTGAAAATCAATATTTGTGGCTACAAAAAAACGAAAAAACCAGTTTTATTTTACATCAAGTTTAAATTCATCAAAATTGGGTAAAATATTTAAAAGTTATGAGGCCAAAAAGGTGTTTCAAGGTCGAGGTAGTAAACTGTTAAGACCAAAATATAACACCAAATTATAACATAGTGCAGTGATAGATATTGCACCAAACACGAACTTGATCAAAATTTTTATCTCACTACTTTTGATGGCCGAAATTTTGGAAAGGAACTTGGCCTTTTTTCACATTTATGTTTTTGTGAGGATATACTTAACAGTACTATACTGAACTTAAACATACTGTATTATACTTATACTACTTTACATATTTCTACTCTGATGATTCTTAAAAAATTAAGTATAACAGTCGGTCCTTGTAAACCTTTCAAAAAGCAGTCAGATCCTCACAAAAACATAAATGTGAAAAAGTCCATTAAAAGTAGTGACATAAAAATTTTGACCAAGTTTTTGTTTGGCACAATACCTATCACTGTAATATACTAGGCACTATATAAATTTGTATCCGTAAGAGTGTCATATAATTTCCAGATAATCTGCTAACTTGGCAATATTTTTACCTTTCTAAAAAAGAAGAGAATAATGCATACTTGTTTATTTCTTTATATGGGGAAAAATATTGTGAAGTAAGCAGGTTATCTGGAAATTATATGACATTCTTACGGCTACAAATTAATATAATGCATAGCATATTACAGTGATAGGTATTGTGCCAAATAAGAACTTGGTCAACATTTTTATTTCACTACTTTTAATGGCCGAAATTTTGTAAAGGAACTTGGCCTTTTTTCACATTTATGTTCTTGTGAGGCTTTGGTTATTAGCAATCATAATAAATTTTTAAAGGGAATTATATAATCAGTACAACTCTTTTTAAAATATAGTCTAATTGATTCCTAATCGCAATCAAAATTAAACAGCTCTGGATCAATATTTCATCCCACCAAACAATATTATTGAAAAAAGAAAACGGCTGCAATATAAGTTGATGTTTATGGAAAAAAATTGTACTCAGTTACACTTTCATATGGAATCTCTGTTACATGGATGATAATCTTTCAATTTTATTTATTAAATTTTATTTTGAATCTATTATTAGAATAACAATCTGGAGCCAGGGGTTTACATTACTGTAGAATTCGCAAAACCCTAGCTGAAATCTTTAAAGCAAAATCTCTTCTTTTATTGTCTCGTTTCATACGTACGAATACAGTGCTAAGTTTTTGCGTTGCAATAAATGAAACGTTTACATAAAGATAACTTTTTATTAACATTAAGTTTGCATTTGCAACTTCCTCCCTTCAACATCTACTAGATAAGCACAAAAAATAAACTTTTTAGAGTTCTAAAAGGATAAACAGTGATATCACAGATTAACGAATGAAATAATATTAGGACAATCTAAAAAAATCCTTTAAATACCGAATTTTTTTTCTTTAAGCAAAATTTTTAATATAAAAATAAATATATTTATAGTAATATATTTTATATATTCATAAATATATTATATCATATTAAAAAAATCATATGGTAAAAAAATCTATCAGCCAAATCCATGATATCGAACGATGTCGCTCAATATAATTTTTAACGATAAATAGCTAACTAATGTATTTCAGCGCGACAAGTCGATGGGTAATGACTGCTAACAAGTTTTTGTATAAGAATTTTGGAAACTTTTTTGTTTGTTTTTATTTATTTCTAAAATAATTGCCACAATATTGAAACTTATGTTTTATCCTTACATTTGTAGCACTATGAGTAGCAGAAAGTTGCATGTTTTTTGGAACACCTTTCACATCGCATCGCTTTTTACATTCAAACAAGTGTTTAATTTATGAAATTTTTAATGTTACAATATATCCTCACAAAAACATAAATATGAAATAAATTCAGTGAAGTGCGACTTTGACCCGCGCACGAAGGGTTCCGTACGGACACGAGATATGTAATTCGAACTTTAGCCAATATAAACTATAGTTTTGGCATTTTTTTTATTTTTGGTTTTTTTTCGGTTCTTGGCATTTTTTTTTCATTTTGGAAATATTTTTAGTTTCGGCACTTTTTTTCTCGTTTTACGGATTTTTTTAAGTTTTTGGGGTTTTTTTAATTTTGGCCAATTTTTTTATTTTGGCGATTTTTTTTTAATTTGGCGATTTTTTTCATTTTAGCGATTTTTTTTCACATAAACAATTATTTTGGTTTTGGCGCATTTTTCGCGTTTTGGCGATTTTTTCGGTTTTCGGCGTTTTTTTATTTTGGAAATTTTTTTCATTTGGGCGATTCTTTTTTTAATTTTTGGAGATTTTTTTCAGGTCTTGGCAATTTTTTTCGGCTTGGCGATTTTATAATTTTCCTTTTTTTTAATTTTACCGTTTTTGAAAACTTCAAGAGTCTTACGGTATCCAAGATATAGCAAGTTGTCAAAATTCCATTAACTGATGGACCACCGTTTAATTTAAATTTTTTAATATTTTAAGTTAATTGTTGTAGTCTATATAAAAATACACTAATTTTACAAATTTCAAATGTCAAATGTCAGCTAAAAAATATATCACCCTATAACCCATTATTTTATGTAATTCTGCCCTTTTGAACTGGCGCAGGCGCTATGAATAGAACTATAACAGACTATAAATTTAAAGTTTAAAAAGCTTTATTAAGAAACCCTTCCAAAAAGTAGTCAGATCCTCACAAAAACATAAATGTGAAAAAATGCCAAGTTCCTTTCAAAAATTTCGGCCATCAAAAGTAGTGAGATAAAAATTTTGACCAAGTTCGTGGTTGGTACAATAATCGTAAGGGTGTTATATAATTTCTAGATAGTGTACTAATTTCACTCTTCTAAAAAAGGAGAAAATAATGTATGTATATTTGTTCACTTCTTTATATCGGGAAAAATGTTGTCAAGTAAGCAGATTATCTAAAAATTATATACCACCCTTACGATGACAAATTTATATAATGCATACCATATTGCTGTGATAAGGTATTATACCAAACACGAACTTGGTAAACATTTTTATCTCACTACTTTTTATGTCCGAAATATTGGAAAGGAACTTGCCCAGCTAAAAAAATATGTATGGAGCATATATGATATCCCACATATGGTTCGGATCCTAAAAATGAGGGTATATGGGCATATATGATTATATATATTCATACATTTTCATACATGTATGTATGTGTAAATTACCTCCACAGTATGCAAAGTTCATATTCATACACTCTTGATTCACAAAAGCGCACTGCTGTGCAATAAATTAAATTACTAAAATTAAATTTTTTTTAGCTTTGAAAGAGATGTTGTATTTAATGAAACATTTGTTTGGACAAATAATTCAAAACGAACTAAAAGTCATTTCATTCATCAAAAGGTGAATCAATTATTTAAAAAACACATAAATCATATTCGTACATAACATTTAGCTTAAGAAATCAGATTAAAAACTAATGCAATTAATTATAAAAGAAAAAATAATCCACCTTACAATAGTTTGCAATACAGTAATATGAACTTTGTTTCTTATGTAGAGAATTTTGTTATTTTCTATAAAATTAATGACTGGACTATCCTTTTGATTATTTGATATATAAAATGAGGCCACAATGTATAAAATCATACAAGAATGTTTTTTTTTAACAAAAAGTTTTTCTTTTTTAAACGTTGAGGGTACGCATATAAACTTTGCATACCGTATGTATTTTCTAATGGATTTCCAATTCAGCAGTGATAAAATTCCAAGCTTTTTTGATTGCAAAAACGATCTTATGTGAGATATCATGTATGCATACATTCTTATATGGCTCCACATATAAAATCTTATTTTTATATATGGATCCACATATGAAGAGCTTCATAATTAAATTTTCATATATGAGCTCCTATATTATAATACATTTCATATATTAGTCCATATATTAGTTCATATATAATAGTTTTGCCATGTATAATCCCATATATTTCCATACATGAATTCATACATATTCATATATAGTTATATACATTCATATATTAAAAATATATGGACCCTATATAATTTTTTTAGCTGGGATTTTTATTTTTAATATAAAACATTCAATGAGAAAAAAATTTAGCGTATATTAAGTAACAACTTCGTTAAACTGATGAATTCGTTAAAACGATAGAACACTGTAGTGACATAATACATAAATGTTCTCATTTGCATTCATTTATGCTTTATGAGTGTTAGTTAATGCTGTTGTATTATCTAGCGGGCGTTAATATCGCTGATATAAAAATCCACTTAAATACGAAATGAAAATACGTTTATTACATAAAACATGAGCAGGGGAGAGAAAAACATAAAAAATCTGCCGGTTATATTCATCTTTTGTAGTTTGTGTAATCTTATTGCTTTTATGTTTCTGACTGTTATGACTTTTCCAACTGTCTCCACAATGAAAATGAATGAAAGAAAAAAAAAGACAGAAAACATAAAAATGGGACAAAATCAGTCATTGTGACTAAAAGCTTTACACTTTTGCCTTATTCTTACTTTTGCTTCTTTTCCCTTTCTTCTTGGTATTTAATCAGTTGATTGGTGCCAAGATTTAGTATTTAGTATCCTGCTGTTTGATGTTTTTTTCAAAATTTTTATTTCCTTTAGAAAGTTTATGGGTTGGTTACGCAGACACACACACACACATCGTCATTATCACTAAACATTCCACCATTGCCTTTTCTTTTATTTTTATACCCTTTACCAAAAAAATGGTAAAAGGGTATAAACAGGTTGGTCATTCCGTTTGTAATTTTTAATATATTAATAAGCGACAAATAAAGTATATATGTATATTCTGGATCCTTATGCATAGGGAAGACGAACAAGCGATGTCCATCTGTCCGTCTGTCTGTACGTGAAATCGGTTTTCCGAAGCTCCCAGAGCAGCTAGAGACTTCGTTCTTGGACTGGTGTGTCAGAAATTTTCTTTGAAAATCAGCAAAATCGAGCAGACGGTTTCAGAGCTAGAAAACTCAAACTCTATTTTCCCATACAAAATAACTACCGAAAACTAGTTTTTATTACTTTTTTTATTAAATTAACCTATTTTATACTTCAGTATGAATAAAATTGCTGTTTCTAATTTAAAAAATATTAAAAAAAAAAAAAACATTAAAAAGACGTTTCCAGGGTTGGAAAACTTTAATATTTTTTCTTATAATTAAACATATTTTATGTTTTAGGAGTAACGGATCTGAAATTTGGACAAAGTGTATAGAACTTTAGTCGCTACCACAACAAGAATATGAAAGTTAAAAATTAAAGGGTGTTCCAAAACGAGCATCGAAAAATATTAAAATCCCATGTAATATATATATATATATACAAATGAATGTGTATATGTATGTATATAGACACTTGAAATTTGTAAAATTACTGTATTTTTATACAGACTATAATAATTAACACTAAAATTTAAAAAAATTTAAATTACAGGGTGTTCTATCAGTTTATGTAATTTTGACTATGTAATTTTGACAACTTGCTGTATCTTGGTAACCGTGGGAGGCAAAGTCTTGAAATTTTTTAAAACGGTAAAACAAAAAAATCCCAAAATTATAAAATCGCCAAACGGAAAAAAATCGCTAAAACCCGAAAAAATTGCCTAAACGAAAAAAGCACTAAATTAAAAAAATTCTAGCACTAAACTAAATTGCAAAAATGAAAAAAAACATCGCTAAAATGAAAAATATCTCCAAAATCAAAAAAAAATTACAGAATAAAAATAAACGTCAAAAACCTCAAAAAAATAAAAAATTCTTACAATAAAATAAATTGCAAAAAGGAAAAATATCGCTAAAATTAAAAATATCTCCAAAATAAAAAAATCGACAGAATAAAAATAAACGTCAAAAACCTCAAAAATCGCTAAAACAAGAAAAAAGCACCAAAACTAAAAAAAAACCCCAAATAAAAAAATTCCAAAAAACCTAAAAAAATCGCTTAAACGAGAAAAAGCACCAAATTAAAAAAAATTACCAAACCCGAAAAAAACACAAAAACGAAAAAAGCACCAAATTGGAAAAAATCTACAAACTGAACAAATCGCTTAAATAAAAAAAACACCAAAATGATAAAAAAAAAAAAGTCGCCAATATAAAAATAAGTGCCAAAACCTTAAAAAAATCGGTAAATGTAAAAAAACACCAAAACTAAAAGGGCATCAAAATAAAAAACGCAAAAAACCGAAAAAACGCTAAAACCAGAAAAAAGCAAGAAAAAACTAAAAAACCAACTTTAAAAAAACGCCATAACAAAAAAACGCTTAAAAAATAAAATAAAAAATAATATAAACGCCAAAACCCGAAAAAATCACCAAAGCGAAAAAAAACACCAAATTTACAAAAATGTGACACTAAAATAAATTGCCAAAATCAAAAAAATCGCAAAATGAAAAAAATCGCTAAAATTAAAAGAACGAGTGAGTAACTTATTCATCAAGTATCAAGAATTAAAATTACTCTTAATGCAGCAAACTCGTATCTTATAAATGCGTTTCATAATTAAACTAGAAAAGATTAGTGTATTATTACTACTAATATGAATTGCATAATTGCATATGAACTTTTATCCAAACACCGAAGTATCTATAAAGAAATAAACCGTTTCTTTTGTTTCTCTCCTAAAAACTTGTATTTTTTAAGAAACGAGGTTGAGAAAGTGAGGCATCGATATTCAACTTATTGCTAGCATCCCAAAAAGATATTCAATCCAATAATACCGAGAGGTCACTTACTAAAAATTGCACTAGGACAAAAATTATGAATTTTTTCACAAAATTAATACATACCTACATACATATCTCCGTGCTTATGTACGTATCTCTATACTACATAAACGCAATTTGGTAAAGGGTATATAAGATTCGGCACAGCCGAATATAGCACTCTTACTTGTTAATATTGTTAAGGAAAAATATCGCGTCATTAAAGCTTTATAATACTTAAACTGTCTTTTAGGCAGCTTTATCTTTGAGTTTAATCACTCATAAATTGAGTTTTGATATTATTTTTAAATTTTTTTTGCCTTAAATTTGCTTCCTTCAATCTCATTATTTCGCTTTTTAAAGGGTATTTTTGGGTTGTTGATTTAATTAAAGGGTTGGCCAAAATAATATCCTTATTTCTAACTAAGCTCGTAATAATCGCTGCTAAACTGTGTAGAGCAAAAACTTGTGCAATATATATGATACCATGAAGTAGGGATGGACACTCTAAAAAAAAAACATCGATTCAATGCAATGCATCGCAAACATATATCAATGTTGCATCGATATTTCAGAAAATACATACATCGATGTTTTTTGTACATCGATTGTTATTTTTTTAATTATTTATTTCAAAAAATCTTAATAAAATTTTTTTTAATGCTGCTTAGAAATAAAAGTGTAGCAAGATTTTTACCATTCAGTCTAACACGAGCTTACTTGCCGCTTATAATAGTGTTGCCAGTTCGCCGGGTGGTTACTGGTTTGCCGCACATATATTAAGAATACATTATTATTGCAGAAACCAGTAACCACCCGACGAGTTGTTCACACAATATTTACAACGTGTCCAAACTTAAACTATGTCAACAAATATAGATACATATCGAACCTTAGTTTAGATTTTATCGTTAGTGACATTGTAATCGAAAATAGAATTTTTTATTGAAATTAAAATTTTATGGACTTACCAATAGTTTAGAATTATAGATATGCCAAAATTGTTAATAACTGGCTGTAAAATTTTATTGTAAGCGACAACTTATGTACAAAAAATATTTGCATATTTAAAAAAAACGTTCTCCTGAAAACTTTAATTTTTGTCGCTTACGGTAAAATCGAAAAAAAGGCTTGATATCAATCTACACATTCTGTATACAATTTTTCATTTCGATGCATCCAAAGAATACATCGAAGTTTTCCGATTATTTTGGAGAGAGAAAAACATCGGACTATATCGATGTTTCGAAACAACACATCGATGTTTTAAGAACATCGATGTTTTTTGTCCATCCCTACCATGAAGTCCTTCAAGACTGAGTAATGAAGAATATTCATCACGTTATGAAATCCTAACGTAACAATATTTAGTTAAAAAAAAATACATACAGTCATTTAAAAATCTATTATTTGAAATTAAAATATTGCAAATATATCGTTACCTAAAACGAAAAACCACCTAAAGCGGTCCATCCATTATACAATATTATTGCAAATATTATTATCGTATATATTATTGTCGTTGTATATATTATTGTCGTTTTGACTTGTACATATGCAATTCAATAAATTGCACGATATTTTCAAAGAAAATTTTCTTGACACTGAAAAAGTAAACAACGTTGAACAATGTTGCCACCACATTGCACAACTGTCTTGATTGTATAATAAAAATCAAACTCTTTTGATAGTTGCCAATATATTTTCCCACCTTCAAAAATGACACACACATTGGTGATATTATTGTACAATACTAAAAATTGCATAATAATAATGCAAGTGGGTGGGTGGGTTGCTTTAAATTATAAAAATTTCAAATGAGATTTTTTTAAATTTGCATCTCAACTCAAAATGCAAGTTATTTAGTAAATTTAAAAGCCCGAGCTACCCATAATATGTTGAATTTGTGCAACTTTCTTGCCTCTAATGTAAAATGTTACTTACCATGTTTCGGGTTTTAAATAACAATATATTATATTTAACACGGCACTGTAGCGATAGCAAAAATATTAAATTTATCTTTTATAACTTATCTAGCAACTACCGCACTAATATTTTTGTTTGTAAAAATTTACATATGTATATTTTAATTAAAATTTTTATTGAACGACAGATTTTTTTGAATTATAAGTATTAATAGTTTGTAGTGTGTGTCTGTGTGTCAGTCCGAGTCCACATGCAGACCAAACAGCTGGACCAATTTTGATATAGATTTTTTCTGTTTGAAAGGTGACTTGATCGAGAGGGTTCTAAGCTTTGTTTTAAGAAAATCGGTGCAGGCATTTAGCAGACATAACATCTTCTCTAGATATATTCTTGGGTTTCTTAAATTTTTAATTTTGGTTAGACGCAATTTACACTGTGACTTTTCTGCTTGCCTGTGCAGGCAGGCTTTTTTAGTTTATTGGTGAAATGGGGTGAGAAACTTGCGGTGCAAAACAAAAGGCAAGAATTGAACATTTTAGGGGATCTATGACATTTCTCTTTGCCTCTCATGCCAAAAAGGCATGAATAAAAAAGGTTTAATTTAAATGTGTGTGACTTTTCGTAGGGATTTTAAAAGAAAATTGTCCATGCAAGGCAGGCTATATTTTGTAAATGAATATTTTATAATTATGGAACTACTTAGAGCCATTTCAAACTATGCTTTTTTAGCCTGCCTTGTATTGACAATTTTCTTTTAAACCCCCTACGAAAATTCGCACACATTTATATTAAGCCTTTTTTTATTTATGCCTTTTTGGCATTTACATGCACGTTTAATGCTGAGATTACCAAAAAGGCAGCGAAATGTCACAAATCCCCTCGAATTTTCATTTCGTGCCTTTTGTTCTACCCCGCAAGCTTCTCACCCCCTCTCACCAATGAATTAAAAAAGCCTGCCTAGACAGGCAAACAGAAAAGGCACAGTGTAAATTGCGTCTTACTTATACTGCTTGAAAATCAAGTTATTATACGAGTATAAAAATAAATTCAGTAAAATACCACTTTGAGTCGCACACGAAGGGTTCTGTACGAACATTAAATATTTAATGATATATGAACTTTAACCTATATAATATAGAGTTTTGAATTTTTTTTTCGTTATTGGAGTTTTTTAGGTTTGTGTGGTTTTTCTAACTTTGTTTTTTTTTTCATTTTTACGTTTTTTCGGTTTAACGATTTTATAATTTTGGGATTTTTTCGTTTCAGCGATTTTTTCGGTTTTTGACGTTTTTTAATTTTGGAGATTTTTTTGGGGTTTTCGCGATTTATTTTAGTTTTACAGATTTTTTAATTTAACGATTTTCTTATTTTGGCGATTTTTGGGTTTTTTTCGGTTTAAAGATTTTATAATTTTGAGATTTCTTAGTTTCAGCGTTTTTAATTTTTTAATTTTAGTTTTCATTGTTTTAGTCTGCAACCAAAGAATTTTGCTTCATAAATCCAACAAAACAATTTCATTAGATTTTTTCACAAATCTAATGATAATTTCACAAATCTAATGAAAATTTCACGAATATTGTGAAAGAATTTCGTTGGAATTGCTTCGTTGGTATTCTAGTTTCGTAAAAATATTTCATTGGATTTATGACAAAAATATTTTCTAATTATTAAGAAACCATGTTTAATTTAAGAAACATTTACAGTTGTTGCTTTAAATAAACATACATGGATAAGTACATACCTTTAAGCAATTAAGATAAAGATTAAATTCTGTAAAACTAAAAAATAATAATAAAATATACAGCAATTTAGAATTTGATTATATGTAGCTGTGAAATGTATTTGTTGTCCCAATGACAATTTCTTTGTAGTCATGAAAGTGTGATGAATTAAATGTATTTCAACAGTCAAAGTTCTGTATGACTGTTCCTGTACTCTTTGTATGCTTATTTACACATACTATTTCAATTAAGTTATTTCGTTGTTATAATAAAGTTATTTCGTTGTTATAATAACGTTAGTTCTTTGGTTTTGAAGTTATTTAATTTTTTTAATTAAATTATTTCATTGTTTTAATGAAATTATTTCGTTATTTTAAAGAAATTATTTCGTTGGAAATTATCTCGTTATTTTAATGAAACTATTTCGTGATTTTAATGAAATTATTTTGTTGTTTTAATGAAATGATCTCGTTATTTCGATTAAGTTTGTTAATTGCATTGATGACACTGTTTAATAAATTTTACGTAGTTGTCATTAAAATAATTTTTATGAAACTGGTTTCATTAATCCAACGAACCGTGACGTTGGTTGAATTTTAATGAATTTTTTTCATTGGATTTATGTCGAAATTCATAGAACTTATGAAAAAAATTCTTTCAGTGTGGAAATTTCAAGTGTACATAACATAGGATTTTATAATTTTTCGTTGCTCGTTTCTTTGCCTTTAACTTTTAACTCTCATATATTTTTTGTTGTAGCGGCCAAGGCTTTACATAGTCTATCAAAATTTCAGGTCCGTAGCCTTTGTGGCTCCCGAGAAAACAGCCTGTGACGGACAGACAAACAGCGTAGCGAAAACAATAGGGTTTCTTTTCACATTTGGTGTACGGAATCTTAGAAATGCACAAGTACATTTTTAAGGTTTTATCGGCATATGGATATTAGTCATACCATATATTTTCTCCTCCCAGAGGTCAATGAAAATATTTTCGTGTTTTGCGAGCGTTGTGGTGGCTACATCTATTTTTAAGTTGAAAATCTTTTCTTATTCACTGGGAAAAACAAAAGGTATTCACGTCAAAAGTTGCACTGTTGTGGGAAAGCAAAATTGCAAAATTCTTTAAAAATATAACAACAACCATACAGAAAATTATTTTGCACAAATGATACAAAATTATCAGGATCTGAGAACTCAGCCGAATTTCAGACGATTTTACGCTGCCGCCGAATAATTTTTCGTGAACTGCCGACAAAAGTCTGCTAACTATATCAAAATGGATCTCATTCAAAAGGTATCTTAAAATCATCCTTAGGTTTCTATTATGATTTTTCGTTTCGTAAGCTCCTTCCATTTTTGGCCGCCTGTTATGTGAAAGCATGACCGACACTGTGCATCGTAGGAAATGCCGAAAATATTTTATTTATTTCAAGTTTCTGTTTATTTTTACTTTTTCTACGTTTCAAACTAAATTTGACTTACTAGTTATAAAGGGACCGCCAGATAAATTTTTTTTTGAAAACGCTATAAAAAAACTACAGAATATTTTCTCAAATTTCTTTTTTTATATGAAAGCACAATCCTTCCAGTTAATAATGAAAATTAATTTCATTCGATCCGTCCAATTTTTAAGCACATCATCGATTGTGTCTTTTAAAGCGTCAATTGTCTCCGACTTGTCGGCGTAACACTTATCTTTGACGGCACGCCACAAATAATAGTCCAACGGTGTCAAATCGCAGCTCCGAGGTGGCCAAACGACACCAGCTCTGTGGCTGATAATGCGATCTTCAAAAACAGGCTGCAAACCAGCCCAGTGTAGCTATAGCTGTGTGGCACGTATCGCCATCCTGTTGAAACCAAATGTTGCCAATATCCTCCTCTTCAATTTTTGCGAATAAAAATTCGTTCAACATGGCCCGATAATGATCGCCATTGACTGTAAGGGCCACTCCTAGCTCATTTTCGAAAAAATGGCCCAATTATGCCTCTGGACCAAAGTCCGCACCAAACAGTGGCTCGTTTTGGGTGCGTCTGCTTTCCAATGTATGCGTGCGGGAGTATAAAATTTTATTTTCATAAAAATTTTTAGGACAAGTCAACTGACTGTAATGGTTGCATAATCTCAATTAAGTTTTTATATAAATATTGTTTTGATTTTGTTTCTCTTGAAAGCAATTTTATATAACTGATCAATTAACTATTTAAGTATTCATGTCACTTTAGTAAGATATTAGTTATGCAATAAATAATATATGTTGTAATATATTAAGGACTTTATTTAATTAAGGTTAAAGCTTTTGCATATTTTATAGTCTATACAAACATACGTGTATACGAGCAACAAAAATAACTTTAAGCAAAACTGAAATACATATTTCACTTGTTCAACTGGCATTCAGTTGGTGGAAAATCTTTTTCAAACTTTTGTGCTTTACAAAGGCATAACACTTATGCTTGTGTAGCAGCAAAAGAAAAAAATATACCTAAAAAAAATGCGGAAGCTAAAAAAAAACTAAAAACTAAAGAATATTTTAGCAATAAAAAACTCAACTGCCAAAAAACTTAAAAACTAACGAGAAAATATGAAAAAAACACTGCTGCCGTATCAGTTTCTCCTGCAGCAGTTTGAAAACGTTTGTTTGTTCGTATTTGAATTTCTGGTGGCTGTAAAAAGCGAAATCTTTCTGCAAATATTTTTGCATAAAAATCAAGTGAGTGAAGCTGAAAGCCACTTTAATTTATTTTGGTCATATTTTATATTTGTTACACAAATGAAATGGCAAAAAAAAAGAGAAAATACTTCATCACAATGCTGGGTAAATAAACTGCACACTTTATATAATAAATAACTCTTTCCTTGTGTTCCAAGTCTTAAATAACACTCGTAGTAGGAAAAAAAACTTGTTTGGCATTGGAAACAAACGATAAGTACTTGAACGCGAATGAGATATAAAACGTTTGCGCTTTTCTTACACACTTTAGATATATTGTACAAAGAAGTAGAGAATTTGCCAAACTCAAGGTGTCACGAAAAATAAAGAAGATTTTACGTTTTTATTGTTCTTTTTTAAAGCATGTAATCTCAGTGTTGGAAGCAGTTTCAGAACAAAAAGTTGCTAAGTTTGAGTTATTGTTTTTAAGTTAAGGTACAGAGAAAAAATTATTGTTGAATTTTTTTTAATTAAGTGAATGCTTAGAAAAAATAATACTTTTGATTAAAATTTTAATTGAATATATGTTTATTTTAATTGACTTTGCTGCTCTAACAAAAAAGTGCTATTGAAAGAGCTTAACTCAGAATACTCTGAAATGGGTAACAATTTTTACATGTTAATTGTATGTAAATAATGTAACTTTTGTTTTTATGTATGAAAATCGAGCTGTTTTTTGTAGTATGCCACATTGTTTTGAAAAAATATTTTCAATTAAAATACTCAATTAATCTTTTAATTGGTTTTGAAATTTTATATGGGAGAAAAAACTACTCAGCTTAATTTTTTTTTTTGATTCTTAGTAATTTTGACATAAGTTGAATAAAAAATTAAATATGAAAATAACAAAAAACAGAAATTCATTTTGTTCCCTTTTGTTGAGAAATAACAAGACAAATATGATAAAAAATGCAAGCTTATAGACCAAATGTGGATGGTAAAGTTAGTACATTGGCGGTATTAGGGGTTCGATGCAAAACGTCTTGCGTAAGTAGATATGGAAATCATCGAAGCCTTTCTTTAAAATCCAATCATAAAATATTCTGCATTTACACTTACGCAAGACCGGATACGGCCATTGTACTTTTTTCCTCCATTCAAACTTCAAAAGCCATGCGATGCATCAGTTAGGTTTTTGGTACAATACACAAATGTTTCCATTTTTGTAAATTTTTTATATGGAGATATATACATACATACATATGTATGTACATAAAACTTTTTATATTTTTAAAATTTTTTATACATATTTTTATACTCTTAGATTTTTTATATTTCAATTAATATTTTAACTGAATCTTTCAAAAATGTTAATAAGTTATTTAATTGAATCCTAAAAAGTACTTGAATTAATTTTTTAATTGAATCTTCAAAAATATTTCAATTAAATTTTAATTGAATCTTTAGAAAACCATCAATTAAATTTTTAATTAATGTAATATTTTTTTAATTGAAAAAACCAAAAAAATTTTCAATTAAAATGGATGAGTTAATACTACAATTTCCGTGATTGGTTGAAAACTAATTTATTTTTTAACTGAATCTTTGTTTTTTTTAATTGAATCTTGTTTTTACTTTTTTCTGTGTACGCGCAGAGAAAGACATGGTTGTGGCCATGATACAATTATACTAGGTACATGCAGAACTACAACAAAATTACAGCACCAAAAAACACATGTATTTTGTTGGTATAAACAAACCCCAAATTGTCGGAAGCAACTGTCTTTTGTTTATAAAAATAACAATTACAGGGTAACTAAAGTACAATTGCAGACGCGGCATTCCTGCATGATTATAGTTATTCAGTGTTGCCAATATGGGTGTAGTTAGACAGTGTGTAATTTCTACTCCATGTGTAGGCGATGTAATTGAATTCTTGTATAATATGTGTGTAATTCTACTTTGGGTTCTATTTTTATTTATTATTGTTTTAATTTTAATCTACACAAAAGATGTGTAGTGTAATTTTCTTCAATGTGTAATTTGAGACACAGCCATGTGTAAATTCATTGGCAACACTGTAATCATTTTGTTTACACACATACATTAACATTTTTGCAGCTTGTAAACAAAGTTTGACAACTAGGTGCAATGTATACAGTGACAGGCTGGGCTTGTGCATGTACCTAGTATAATTGTATCATGGTTGTGGCATTTTTATGAGAACAACTTTATTTCTCTTGCAGAAACATATGGCAGCATGTGGATTGTAAGATGGATGTGGATTACATGGATAGTAGATGATAAACCCCCTTCAGCATGCAACGAATCTATATCCATCATACAACCTTGTTTATCTTGAATTTTTAGCTTCAAATTAAGGTAACCATACAAAAAAAATATCTGGAAGTTTCAGCTGACAAACGGCAATTTTCAAGTTTCTAGTCCATGTTAATTATTTTTGAAGTTTCAGTTTCGTTCCATATAACCAATTTAAATTTGTTATTTTATCTGTTATATACATATATATACATGATAGGGCGGGACGATTTAAAAATCGCACAATTTACAAGGAAAATCAAATTTTAGGGATCAAAATAAGAAACTTTGCCGAAGGAACCATACCTCTTGTCTTTTGATGTCCCGACTTTTTATTCGAAGCGTAAAATTTTCTTGAAGGGTAAAATTTTTAAAAATCTCACTTTGACCCATTTAGAGTTCCTCAATGAAGTCAAAATGTATAACCGACCCCAACTAGTTTTGGAGGGCCAACCCACCTATGCTAGTGGCACACCACTTCAGGCACCACCCCTGGGGGGTTCCCCATACAAACATTGAAAACTACATCTATATAGTAGTGGAATTATTGCTTGTGGGGGTTTGTGGAGGATTGCAAGTGGAAAACGTCAAATAAAAATTTTGATAAAGCTTGCGACTGTGGGTTTGCAAAATTTTTATTAAAATCTCCACCCATAATAATTGGCATGAAATGGATATTGTTACTCAATTGTCGTGCACCAGCTTCAGTGTAAGGCAACAGTACGTAATGAAGATATGTTATACTATAATATTACAAATTCTTTACAAATACTGCTATATATCTTTTAAACAAATATTTGACATTTCAAACGATCTTATATTATTCAAAAGTTTATATTTATTTTATTTATTTTATATTTTTTAACTTTTTAACAAAATTATTACCACTGGCAACACTGTTACACTTCACAAGCAATTTCTATTAAAATTAACATTACTCCTGAAGGTATGCTTTAAAACTCAGTTGAGTGTATTTTTATGCAGCTGTTAAGTTTCTCTGTACTTCTTGTTCGTATGATTACAGTAATACACTCATACATACAAGCTTACACCGATATGGTAACGCTTAACGATCTTACTCAAAATTTGTGATTGTATTGTGAAAAAGATTTTTACCCCCTCGCATATATATACATATATTGGAAATTAAAACACTCCAGAGAAGTCAGAAATATATAGAAATTTAGTTCCGGTATAGGTTTAAAATTTTTATAACTGACGAACGGATTTTCCCGACCACCTTTGAATCTTATGAAATTTAGTTGACTTTTTGCACCTTACTAAAGTAATATAAATATAAAATTTTGGACTTCCAGCTTCTGTTTTTTCTGAGATATGACGCGTCAAAAAATTTAAAAATCATTAAAAACACATATAAGTGGTCCGCCATTATTGCTCACATCTTCAAAAGTTTTTAAGATACAGGGTCGAAATCGGTCCCATTTAATAGGTATTGAGAATAGATTTAAAACTACATTTAGTATACAAATTTAAAGTTATTATCTATATCTCAGGAACGAATAAGAGCTCACTAAAATTTTTTGACACAAAATGCAGAAGAGACTGTCAGAATTAACATATATTTTTTTAGAATTTTAAAAATTAAATTTTTTGAGATATAGCTCCCAAAATTTAATTCATGTGACAGTGATCTTTGACCTTTCAGAAAAAAAGTTAAACTAAACGCAATTTTAAAGCTATTATCAATACCTACTAAATGGGACCATTTTCGACCCTGTATCTTAAAAACTTTTGAAGATGTGAGCAATAATGGCGGACCACTCATGTGTTTTTAATGAATTCCCTACATTTCGAAGCGCCATATTTTGGGAACCACAAAATCTGGATACCCAAAATTTTTGAATTTATATTATCTTGGAACTATAGAACATTCATGCAAATTTTTGTACAATTGTAAGAGGGTTAGATAAAAAATTGCGTTTTTTTCGTAGATGTAAAATGGAATTACCCTATAACCGTTTGGCAGCTTCTAGAAAAAAATTCACCAAGAAACTCTACTGCAATTCTCTGAATAAACCATTTGATATGTGATTCTTTTGAAGACAGCAAGGCAACATGGCGGCAGGTTGTTTTCTATGCTGATGTTTTCGTTGTATTCCAATTAAACTAATTTCTATTTCTTTGGCTGCAATGAGAAAATTCAGTGTTGCCAGTACAATACAAAATATTGAACGAATGATATCGCACAAATTTTTCATATTATTTAACAGAAGCAATATCAAAAAATTTATCTAAGGCATAAATTGGTTAATTTTTATATTTTACTTGCGAAATATTTGAAGGTGGCAATAATGAACTATGTATTTATACTTAAATATAAAGTGCAGATGGTGCTGCTGCCGTCTCCAAAATAATTAAGTAGCTGGCTACGAGGCGACAAATGCTGCTACCGAACGAATTTGAAGTCGTGTGTTTGTGTAGCCTGCTGTGGTGAATGTGTTTAATGCAATAGAAGTCAAATGGACTTCTTCAAATGGGCATGTAGCGGTATAAAATATTATTTGAAAATATTTGCCATAAAATTTTATTATATGTTTACATTTCTTCACACACTTACCCCTTGTTTGTGTAAGACGTTTACGTTAGAAATCTTGGCGTTTTTGTCATATATTAAAGGAAGCTGGAACAACCTCTTACACAAACCAAAATCCAAAATTTTCATCGTCAACGTCTTACACAAACAAGCTGTTAAACAGTAGAAGTAAGCGAAATTCTAAATAAATTAACCCTGCAACAGATTTTTTGTGCGAACGAGGTAAAAATTTTTAATAAAACTTTTTTCGAAAATGTTCAGTAAAAGGTGTAAATTTTCTGTCACTTTTAAAGTTTTTTATTGAACTTTACATGGCCCGGCAAATGTTATTTTAACCTCAATTATTTTATTAAGTACAAATTACTTCACCCAGCGGTCACTTGTTGGGTCAAAAACAAAACACAAGCCTATCAGGTATTGACCCGAACCTGTGTTGAAAATTTCAGCTCCACAGCTGTTGTAGTTTCAGAAATCATGAGTTACCAGCAAATACACAACGATTTTATATGGGTTAGTGTCCTGCACAAAACCATTTATAAGACCTTTCAAGACACGAGAGATTCTAAAACAAATGCTAAACAATACTGTTTGTAAGACAAACAACTGAAACAAATGTCTTGCCAACAGTGTTGTTTGGCGTTTGTTTTAGAATATTTTGCATTTGAAACATCTCTCATGTATTGAAATGTCTTATAAATGGTCTTGTGCAGGACTTTAATATCTATGTATATATATAGACTAAAAGTTTAAAATTTGTTTTAAATTTATGGGAGATTTAAAAAAAATTGCTTTAATTTATATTATATTTTTTAGTTTTTTTTTTTTGCTTAAACAAATTATTTATGATCCTAAACGAAACTTATAATTATTGATTATTTAATCATATGTTATCTTTTCACTTACCTTTCAAATTTATATTTAAAATACAAAATTGCATTTCAACTGCCAATGAAGATTTTAGATTTTACTCTTTGGTGTTGCAATACGGGCTGTTGTTCAAACTTGCAACTTTAATAATTATTTATTTTTGTGTAGGCTCTCGTTCGCTTAAGCTGCTTGTCACAAAATATTTTATGCTGTTTTTTGCTTTAACTTTTTTTCTTTTCTCATAAAATAGTTTAAAACGGAGGCTTGATTTAACAAATTTATGGCTGTTTTATGGTTGTTGTTTTTTTATTTAAATTTTTATACACACACTTGTCACTAACAATGATTTAACAATGTTTAACCTTAAGGTAAATTGTGTTTTGTGTTGTTTATTTTTTTGTTTTAATTATTTTTTATAGTTTTGAATAATATTCAGTTTATATATTGAGATAAACTTTTGTATGTGGCAAATTTAGTTCTAAAAAAAACAAAAGTTAATTATTGGCGCACGCATTTTATAAGATCTTACTCATATTGCACAGTGGAGCATTTCAAAACACAAAGGTAATTATTGTCTTACTCCTATTGCACAGTGAAGCATTTCACAAAATAAATGTAAGTAACTAAAAGAAAAATATGCAGAAATACATCCATGTTTTGCGGCTCATATATATGTGGCAGAAGGGAAAAAGTGGTTAAGTCGAAATAAGTTAATTTTGTGCTAATGGCACCCCCGCAGTCACCATATTCAAAAACACGCTTGTGCCGGAACTCAATAATTTTTTACGATTTTTCAGGAAGTTAAAGTGCTTTAACTTGCTGCTTTTTTTCGAAATATAATCTCATATGGAATAAGAGCTAACCTTAGCTTATATTTTAGCATATTTAGAATTGAATATATTATTTATAGTTTGTTGTACGATGTTCTCTTAAAAAAATAAAAGATTGAACCGAATTTTCCAATTTAACTGTCAAAGAATTAAATTTCAGAAAACCGACTTGAAAGTTATTTTCTACAAAGCAGCTAAATATGACTTAAACACTTTTTCCTTATTGCTACAGATAAATGTATACATACTTTACTAATGTGGGAAAATTTTTAATTAAATAAAACTTTAACTTAAATCACTCTTCGTTGCATATCTGCAACTTTAGCATACTTGCAATAACTTTTTGCTACAATGAGTGATTTTTGTTTTTAAACGTTTAACACACTTTACATAACAAGAGTTAAGTTTTGAAATATTAAGTTGAATTCATTTATTGCATCGGAACAAAATTTTTGTCCCAAGAAAATTTTTTGTAATAAGAGTATTTGCAAAACGATTCACTCATTTCGAACAATTTGTCAGGAACATTGACATTATCGTGGCGGTACTTCCGCCTTCAAGCTTTGCCAATGCGGAAGTTTTGATTTTATAAAAAAACTGCTCTTTTAGCGTTGCAAACATTTTGCAATCCCCAGTCTGCATTCGGTTTTTTTCAGTAGAATTAGTGTAGGAAATTTCAATGCATGAATGAATGATTATTTTGTAAAACCCCCACTATGTTATATCATATACATATATGTTTTCGATTTGATTAGAAGATTTTATCTAATAACCGCACAAGTTTCTTTTTGAGTTAATATAAGTTTTTTATAACTTTCATTTCAAGCAGTTGAAAAATTCTTTGACTAAAATTTAAATTTTCCCACTAACACAAAAAACTAACAGCAGTTTTGTATTATGGTTACACTGTATATTTAATTTATTTTTTTTTTTTTGTTTCTTAGTCTCGTTTTTGGTAAACTTAATTTTATTTTAATTTATGGCAAACACACCTCCTTAAAACCTCAAAATTACGGGGCTCAACGTTTATAATAGATGCTTGTTTTGTAGTTGTATGTGTTGCTTATCGAAAACATATGTAAATTATCTAGCGTAAATTGCATATAAGGCATTTTTCAATTTGAGTTATTGACGAATTTTAATTACTTATGTTCAATAGTTGGTATTTTTGTTTTTTAATTTTTAATTATCAGTTGTACACATATCTTGAATGTCTAATTTTAAGTTTAAACTTTTTTAACATATACATACATGCAAACATAGTATATTCATACTAATATATATATACATATATATATATATATATAAGTAAGAGTGCTATATTCGGCTGTGCCGAATCTTATATACCCTTTACCAAAGTGCGTTTATGTAGTATAGAGATACATACATAAGCACAGAGATATGTAGGTACATACTAATTTTGTGAAAAAAATGCTACTTTTTTCTCTAGTGCAATTTTTAGGTTTTTGGCATTATGTTTAATTTGGTGCTTTTTAAATTTGGGTGATTTATTTTATTTTGCTGATTTTTTTAGTTTTGGGGATTTTTTTTCATATAGGCAATTTTTTTTGGTTTTGGCGATTTTTTTCCATTTAGGCGATTTTTTTATTTTTTATATATTTTATTTTTTTTTATTTTTTTTGTGGCAATTTTTTTTGTTTTGACACTTTTTTTCTCGTTTTTGCGATTTTTTTCGGTTTTTGGGTTTTTTTTTAATTTGGCGACTTTTTATCCTTCTGGCAATTTTTTTGATTTTGACAATTTTTTTTCATTTAGTCGATTTTTTTATTTTTTGGCGATTTTTTTTCATAAAGGCAATTTTGTTTTTGTTTTGGCGATTTTTGCGGTTTTTGGCGTTTTTATTTCTTTTTGGCAATTTTTTTAGTTTTGACACTTTTTTCTCGTTTTTTGCGATTTTTTTCAGTTTTTAGCGCTATTTTAATTTTGGCGATTTATTTTCGTTTTGGCGACTTTTTTGGTTTTTGGCGATTTTTTTCATTTAGGCGATTTTTTTTTAATTTTTGGCGAATTTTGTTCATATAGCATTTATTTTTTGTTTTGGCGATTTTTGCGGTTTTTGGCGTTTTTTTGTCATTGTAGAAATTTATTTTTAGTTTTGACACGTTTTTCCCGTTTTGGCGATTTTTTCGGTTTTTTGAGTTTTTTTTTCATTTTGGCGATTTTTTTCGTTTTGGCCATTTTTTTTACATTTTTGGCGATTTTATAATTTTTTTATTTTTTAGTTTTACCGTTTATGAAAATTTCAAGAGTTTAACTCTTACAGTTTCCAAGATATAGCAATTTGTCAAAATTACATAGTCAAAATTTCAATAACTGATGGACCACCCTTTAATTAAAATTTTTTTAATTTTAGTGTTAATTGTTGTAGGCTATATAAAAATATACTAATTTTACAAATTTCAAGTGTCAATATACATATGTACATACAAACATACAATTGTATGTATATTAAATGGGATTTTAAAAGTTTTCGTCACTCATTTTGGAACACCCTTTAATTTTTAGCTTTTATATATTTGTTGTTGTAGCGACCAAAGTTCTACATACACTGTCCAAGTTTCAGACCCATAGCTCTTACCGTTCCTGAGAAAATAGCTGTCTTCCTAAAACATGAAATATGTTTAATTATTAGGAAAAAAGTTAAAGTTTTCCAACCCTGGAAACGTTCTTTTATTTTGTTAAATTTTTAATTTTTTTTTAAGTATAAATACCAATTTAATTCATACCGAAGTATAAAAAAAGATAATTTAATAAAAAGTAATCAAAACTTGTTTTCGGTAGTTATTTTCTATGGGAAAATAGAGTTTGAGTTTTCGAGCTCTGAAGCCGACTGCCCGATTTTGCTGATTTTCAATAGCAAAATTTTTGGGAAAATTTCTGACACACCAGTCCAAGAACGAAGTCTCTAGATGTTCTGGGAGCTTGGGAAAACCGATTTCACGTACAGACAGACGGACAGACAGACAGACGGACAGACGGACAGACAGACATCGCTTGTTCGTCTTCCCTATGCATAAGGATCCAGAATATATATACTTTATGTGTCGCTTATTAATATTGTAGAAATTACAAGCGGAATGACAAACCTTTATATACCCTTTTACCATTTGTTGGTAAAGGGTATAAAAATATTAAAAAAATTTGTCTATAACTCTATAAAAACACTTTTGCATGTGACTATACCTATTTTTGGTGCTTCTGTCGGAAGCTGTCGTCAGAATCTTGTAAATTTTTTGTTTGATGTATAAATTTTCTCAATGATTGTAGTATTTCAAACAATAAATGAGTGAATATAGCGCTTACTACTACCAAAACCCTTTTTAACTGATGGTATGACATGTACCGATATGTGTTCAGTGCCACTATATCATAATCGGAGGCCATATTGATAAGCTAAAGTGCACAGTTTTTATATAAATTAATATACTCACCCTTGAAATGGCAATTATAGAATCATTACAATGTGACAAAAATACACATTGGCGGTATTCGGTGTTTGATGTAAATTGATTTGCGTCAGTGTAAATGCAAAAAAAGAAAAGCTACGATTTCTTTAAAATCTAACAAAAAATGGACGCAAAATCCAAAGAAAAGCTACGATATTTAGCATTTGCACTTACGCAAGACCATTTGCATCAAAAATCGAATAACATAATTTTTGGCTTCCGACTTTACAAAGTTAAAAACTACTATAACAATTAACTTTACTACACGTTTTCAAGACATTAGCACCATAAATTGTAAGCACTGACAATGAGCCGCTTCCATTGGCAACAATATAATTTTGACATGTACTGCAATATATCGCTCAAGGCCCAACTATAATATGAATAAGCTGGCTTAAGCTAATGCCAGAATTCAACGATAAGTCTGTCAAATACTTAAGCAATTCAGATGTGACCTTTAGGTGGCCACAATGTACTTACATGCTCTGAAGTATTCTTTCGCCACAGCTGCACATATAGGTATTGTTCAAAATTTTTTAGTAATTTTTTTTCTTCTTATAACTACTAAATGAATGCAATTCAATCAAATTATCTTGTTGGAATGTCCTTATCTATTAAAAATTCACGTATAATTATATCCACCACTTTATTACTTGTTTTATTTGTTTTGCCTACTAAAAAATACAACAATGAACGTACATATGTAAATAAATTCATGTGTATGTGTGCATATGTGTATTGTAAAACAAAGAATTAAAATAAAAGTTTGCTTTCTTTTCTGAGTTTAAAATAAGAAACAATAAAAAATTTTTAAAATCAATGAATATTTTCTGATGCTGTTTGCTTGAGTTTAAAAAATGCACAAACAGTGTTTTCCGTGCGGAATGTGCGTTCAGTTTGGTACTTACCTTAAGCAAATGACATTTGACGAAACTTGACGAAAAGTTCCATAAGTACATTATAGTTTACCACATACGTTTTATATGTAACCGCACAGTTGCTTAAGTTCGCTTATTCATATTATAGTTCGGCCTTAATACATCATAATAGCTCAAAAAGTGGGATTTTTTAGTTAATGATGCAGAACTAGTTTTCACACTGTTACTGGTATTGTGTAAAAATTTCATACAAATATCTTGAGAGAAAAATAATATTTTCTTATGCCATTACGTTGTGGGCAAATTGAAAACCTTAAACTCGTTTTTCTTCAATGGTAAGCAATATGTTAACGTATTTATTGCTAGTCTAGGCGGGATGCTTGCTTGCATCTTGCATGCTTTTATAATCTTTATTTAAAAAAATAAAAACCTGACACGGCCGAAAATTGGTGATGTTGCAAGAGAATAAAAACGGCTGAAATGTTTTTTTTATAAAAGAATAATTTCAACACTAATAACTTTTTGAAAATTATTAAGTTTTTTATTTGCGGTAATATTGCAACGTAGTTACAAAAAGTTTATGTATAAGGAACTCACGATGGTATACTTACAATGGTATCCGTCGTATACCTGAAGTTTTACTTAAGTTATGAAGCTTTCTTATTAATAAACTCAGTGGCAAAATTATTTAGGGGAAGAACAGCAGTTATTCCATAAAATTATGGCAACATTTAATGCTCCCTTATGAATTCGTTTATAGCGTATTTATTTAATATTCTTATTTAATTAACTGAAATGTGTTAAAGTAAAAGTTTTCTTTTTTCTTCAACAAAGATGTACAAAGAGTACATTGATGTACTCATAATGATGTTTGTTTTTAATAAACCTTAAGAAATCTGTTGTAATAAACTAAATTGCTTTATGTGAAATAATTTTTATCTACATAGAAAAATTACACTTCGGAACAAAATTTCAACAAAGTCGTGACCAAATGCATTTGACATATGATCTTAATGTAGAATTTTTCACCAAATCCGAATCCGAATTCAGAATGGTCAAAAATAAAACAAATTGGATTTTAAAAAAAGATGATATCACTTTAATAAAAGAATCTTGGTAAGTATTAAATAATTTTTTTATTTATTTTTTTCACTTGTTAAAACAACCATGGGTTGCTTGTAAAAATTTACCAAGAAATTACTGAACTACAGTGGAGCAAAGTTCAAATTTAACAAAAAATTTAATAATTTTTTGAAATTTTGGGTTTTTCAAACTTAGCTTTTTTACACTAAATAACTAATTTTTGTTAAGTTTTGTCATGTTTCACGTTAGATTATTTTAATAGAAACATCAATAGATATATAATATAATGAAGATATATAATATAATATAGATCGGTGCAAAAATGATAAAGTTACAGAAGATTAATTAAATTATCCCACTTTTATAAAATAAAAAAAAAACACAAGTAAATATAGAAATATGTATTCGTATATACTAGGTAACAATGAAATTAAAATTTGCTTAAACTGATGTCTATTTTAATTATTTTCTACCTCTCGCACATGGACCAAAAGTATTCGCCCAACATCGCCTCATCATACGCCCCATGATACCGACGTTCCATTTCTTTTATTTGTTGGTGAAAACGCTCACCATGCTCGTGTGAGAGGCTTTATTAATTTTTTTTCTCCTTTAAATTCTCTCCAAAATCACTTGAATCAGATGAATCGCAATCATGCTCCCGATTTGGACAAAGAGGATATTGGACTTCAGACATATGAGGAGTTGGTTTTGTAAATGAGTTGACATCTACATTTTCAATAGACTAATGGCGTCCATTTTACTTTACTCGGACTAAGGAAAAATAACAGTCAATTTCGTGGTTCGTAGGCTCACGCCAAATTGCTAGAAAATCAAATGGCATATACCGACTGCGGTATAATAAATTAGCTTAATATTCTTTTGCTTTTTAAACGCAAAATTAAGAAATGCGCCCGACATCCACATAGTTAAACGAGTTTTGCAGGAATTACATATACTATTTGGGGTCCAAGATTTCAAAATGTTTTCCGGATTGACTTTAAGATACAGCGAAAATGCATTTTGTAATTGGCTTGAAAAATTTTACGGCTGAATTTGGTGTTCCGAGAGAATCAAAAAATTAAGTAAACAATTTAAAATTGTGAACTGTCAATGTTTGTAACACTTACAGCTTTTGTTTTTCAAATTCTGCGTATTTATGTCCTTTGGGTTTTTGATTTAATAAAACCCAAAAATTGGGTTAATTCATTAAATCTTCTGTAGCTTTGTCATCTTTTGCGCCAATCTGGACCTTATAGAGCGCAAAATGCTTGTATTAAAATTAATTAATGTCCTATGGAAAAAAAATTCTAAAATTTTTAATTGTTTGCTTAAAAAACGAAAACTTGAAAAAATCATAAAATTTTTAATGAAGTTTTAAATTTTGTGCATTGTATCTCCATCATTTCTTGACTAATCTTGAGATGCGAAGTCTCTTTATTTTAGTAATTTTACTATCTTTTATTAAAAAAAAGTGAATAAAACGACCAATATTTTTTAAGATTTTGCATTTAAAAAAACCAAAAAAAGTTAATTTGGCTACATCTTCGACGATTTGGACTTCATATTCGGATTCAGCGAACAATTTTACATTAGGAGTGGGTATCAAATACATTGTGCTGCAGAAAACTCAAATTTTTGTCTGGACAAAAATCTTGTTCGGAAACAATGGGTGAATCCAGCTTAAGAAACCAACCAAACTATTCAATGTACGCAAAAAGTTAAAAGTTGGCCAATTTTTGTAGTTTGCGTTGACGGACACGTGCAGAATAAACATACCTCATAAGAAACCTTGTATTTCAACTTAGCTGTCAGTTGAAAAAGGCGAAGCTTAACACATCACGGATTCTATGTGTCCTGGCCTTAAAACAGGCAAAACGGTTTTTTTGTATTGTTCAAGACAATGTTGAAAAATACATTTCTTAGGTCGTAATTGGTTTATGGAAAATCAAAACAGTTTTTATAATTCTGAGTTGTAATTGTTGATGATTCAATGTGCCATATGTATATATAGATATCGCACTTGATCAACAAGAGGATATTAACTCAAAATATTTAAATTTTCAGTAGAGACGAAAAACTGTTCATGGTTACATTTGAATTTGAAAATCTAAATACATCATGGTATTCAAATTCCATTTGAAAATATATATATTTACATTGTTTTTATTTTAAAACCTTGAAACTATTGGGGAATAATATCTATGATTCGAAAAGAGTCACAAATCAGAAAAAAATTTAACAATTTTATTATAGAATTGGTCTTATTTCGAATTCAAATTATAGAGAAAAACAAATTGTATCAACAAAAGAGTGGTCAAAATACGTTGATGGTTTTTGCAGTAGATAGACATTGATGTTGTTAGTTTATTTCTGGCAAAAAGTTGAAATTAAAAAAATTTTACTTAATACCCTCTTGTTGATTCAGTGCGATATATATACATATATATTATAATTAGAATGTATTTAAATATAAACTTTCAATTACATTAACTGCTATAAATTTACTTTCTTCCATTTTGTAATACTTTTTTGCGTGTCTCATAAATATCTAAACAATAAACTAAATGAATAAATTGCTTAGATAAGCAATAAATAATAATGATAATAATAAAATATGCAATTTTCACTTACTGACAAAAACTAGCTCGAAGAGTAAATATAAATTTCTGCCAAATTTGGTTGCACAATTAACATAAATTAATCTGGTAAAAGTAGAAATAAAAACATTAATTAATGACTATAAATGTGTAAAGCAATTGAGAAAAAATAAACTGGATACAAAAAATTATTGCTATTATTTTAAAATTAATTGAATTTAACTGTTGTTTTGTTAAGCAATTAAATGCAACAGAGAAAATAAAAACATATAATAATTTAAATAAATAAATAAAGTGATATTAAAAAAAAAATTCATAATAAAAAGAGTAAATTAAATGAAAGATTTAATTAACTACAAAATGATTTAATACAAAAAAAGTTGCTATTAATGCAATTTTAATAACACATAATGTGTTTTTTAAAGTACATGCTTAATTTTGGAGTTATAATGCTTAATACGAGTACGATGGGCGAAGTGTATGACAAATAAAATTTTTGTAATTAAAAAATGTTCGACATGTGGTTTTATAACATGGAAGCATCCTTATACTGCACACATATGTATTATAGCGTTGCACGAGCAACACAATGAGCATGGTCATGTGTTTTCAGTTTAGTAAAATTCATAAAAGCAAAAGAGAAAATTACTGCGAGTAATTACATTGCTCGAGTATTCATTGCAGTGCTCTAATATGTATAGAGCAAATCCTGGTATAACGAACGATATAATGTCAGGTCCATTCGTTATACCGAAAAATTCGTTATATCGCAAAGTTTTTTTTTCAGTTGTTATTTCAACTATTATTATGATTGTAGACAAGACAATAAAAAGAATTATATAATTGTAGAGCTGGCGAAAAAACTAGACATGTCCTCAGTACATAATTTTTTTTAAATTTTTTTTCGGATTCTCCATCTATACGCTAGGCGGTAAAAATCTTTCTCACATTACAATCATAAATTAATGCGTAGTATATTAGTGTATTAGTGTAATCATACGAACAAGAAGTACAGAGAAACTTAACAGCTGCACAGAAATACACTCAACCGAGTTTTAATGCATACCTTCAGGAGCAATGTTAATTTTAATAGAAATTGCTTGTGAAGCGTAATAGTGTTGCCAGTGGGGATAACTTTGTTAAAAAAATAAAAAATGTATAATAAAAAAATAAAAATAAACTTTTAAATAAAAAAGATTTTTAAATGTCAAATATTTGCTTAAAAGATATATAGCAGTCCTTATAAAGAATTTATAATATTATAACATATTATATTATAATATATATGTCTTTACGTACTGTTGCCATACACTGAAGCTGGTGCACCTCAATTGGGTAACAATCATGCGAATTATTATGGGTGGAGATTTATACAAAGTTTGCAAAGTCACAGTCGTAAACTTTATCAAAAGTTGAGTATGAGCAATTCTTAACAAACCCCCACAATTAATAATACCACTACTATAGATGCAGTTTTCCATAGATTATTACTTACAGTAGAGTCAAAAATGTATATATTTTATTTAAGTTACCATAAGCCAATATTAAAAAAAAAATTTCATTACAAGATGTTTAGACATCTCCCTTGTGATCGGACTCAAATTGCTTTTTTTATAATAGTATAATAAACTCGCCTTAACAGTCATACTTAAATAAAAGTGCCAAGGGTTTTTTAGCTGTCCACACAAGTTCAAACCGAAAGTACGTGGTAGGGATTCTTTGATATTTGAAAATTCGATTTAATAGCGTATTCAGTTTATGGCGGATAGCCCAAATTAAGCAAATAAAAATCTCGGGATTTCGGGATTCGGGATTTCCTGTTTGGCATCCCTATTAGTAATTTATTTAAGTTTCGTTTAGGATTTATTCATTTGTTTATTTAATTTCTTTGGAAAAATATTCCTATTCGTATTCGCCTGAAAATTGCCGAATATTCGACAATTCGAATAGGAATACAAATATTCGTGCATCACTAATACATACATACATACATATATCATATATAAGCAAAAGATATTTTTTTTAGCTTATTTATTTATTTATGTAACTTCAATAACTTTCGTTTTCTTTACTTTATTAAGGAAAAATTCTCAAATTATTTATTTATGCCCTTCATCTGTCGCACTATTGTGTCGTCTTATCTATGGACGAAAAATTGTAGTTTTGATTCTTTAAGACAATTATGATTTATTGTTTATACTAGAATATTCGTGTATGTGCTTTATTACGCTTTTGTTCCAAACCATTGTGTTCAACATTTATTTTTTCATATAATATTAAAAAAATCGTATAACATTTTAATTAATAATATTTTTATTTTTAATTATGATAAACAATAACCATTTTTGAAGAAAATGATAACGATTACCTTAGAATTTAATTTTAAACACTGTAAACTTCGGGTTTCATGATTTTTCGAATGCTCATCAACTTTATTTATTACCTGCTAATATTTATTTTATTTCATCCAAATCTAACAATTTTGTGTGGGTATCTGTGAGTCTTTAAAAAAAACTTGGCGAACTTGAAACAAATAAATAAAACTATCGGCACGTGTTTTGAAAACCATTTCTTAGTATTTCTATACCTTTAAATTTACTAATTAAAACCATTTAGAATAATCAATCAGCTTAGAAACACCATGTTTGTATAGGATGATTTAAAAATTCTTTCTGTCTTCGCTTCTATTTAAAATGGCACACTATTGATTGTTGTTTATATTTTAAAGTCAATTTTTGCTGCAGGTGAGTAACCATCAATTTAAGAAAACACAGGTATGGCCTGTGTTTTAAAAACAATTTTTTTATTGTCCATTTTATTAATTAAAACCATTTAGAATAATCAAGCAATTTAGAATCATTTAGGCCCAATAAATGAGTGAATGATTATATGTATGGCTTTTATTTTTAAAACCTATTTATAACTAAAGGTGAGAACAAAAACCATTTATTTGTTTAATCTACATGATTTACATTATTGAATTGTTCTCAATTTTTAGTGTTCTGGATTTCATGAAACTGTTATTGCCTTTTATCGAAAGAAAGTTTTGTTTATCTGCCCAGCAAGGATATTATTTATTCTAATGTCGAAGCATATTTCGATATTGCACACTGTCTGACAAGTGTAAGAATAACTATATCTATATATGTTGTGTAAAAGAAAAAACAAATAACGTAGATTTGAGCGCGTTAGTTCGCATATGATATTGTTATAAGTTTTATAATTTATTAATTTAACACTTTAAAAATGAAAATAATATCTCTCTGTAGATATATTTTTAAGAAGGTTTATTATCATTTAGTATTTCTTCAAAATTTAAAGTTTGTAAAATGGAGTATGCTTCACTATGAAGTGTACAATAAAAAACACTGCACACTTGACACAACTGTCTATGTAACTGTTATAAAATAGTTTTGTGTGTTTTTTGTTTCCTTCCTTTTTGAGCGACATTTCTCATTATGATATTTTCATAGATGAATCATCATCACATAATCATTATCATGTCGCAGTTTATCGTAAATGAAAATTTAACTAAAGGATTTATGTATAATAATGGGCAGCAAAAAAAATGTGATTTTGAAGCAATACTATAACAAAAGGTTCTTAAAATGCGTCTGACTTACTAACGTAAGTCGGGCTGTCTACCAAAGTAGAAAGTTATAACAGAAAATTTTGCTAAGAAATTTATGGGTCCTTACAAACTAAATGTATCGCTCCCGACTGGCTCATTTCGAATAAAAAAATGCTTTATTCATGCGCAACAGCAAGCAATTCTGTAATATTGTCTCCCTAAAGGTGCAATTAGACGTGACATAGCAATAATGCCATATCCATAACCAAACCAAAATTCAATTGTTTTATGTAGTAATATTTATGGCGTTATGGTGAGTCACTTATAATCAATTACACTGTTGCCCATTAGTTTGTTTCAAACTGCTGTTGTCTATGGTTATGTCACGTCTGATTGTACCTTCAGAAATATGCATCTGGGAAGCAGTAAGTTTTGCTGAGCGTTATTGAAGTCTCACATTATTTAAAAAAGTTGAAACTTAACGACGTTGTCTGTTATGAATAAATAACCAGGTACATGTTACAGATGACTCAAACTAATATTTTTTGCACTTTTGAGTAAGCGAGAAATAGCATAAGAATTTTCTAATGGTTCTAGATTGTATTTTCTATTAATACTCACTAATCTAAGGACGCCTAACAGAAATAATCAACTTCAGTCACATATGACATTTTGAACATTTACTTCAAATATGACTATATGACACCAAAGAAAATTCAGCAGCTGTCATCGAAGAACTTACATTGTCAGCGTTTGTCGCGATGAAGGATCACTTAGCCGACTGTAACGCAACGTAGGAACCAGATGATCGATATTTTTATATGAAAAGTAGCTTAGGTTACATTAAATCTCTATAACCATTTTCATTACTTTTCACATAACAATATCGATCAGCTGTTTCCTACTATTGCAGTTAATTTACATTACAGTCAACTAACTGAGCCTTGACAATTAGCACTACAAACAATATTGTTCTCTCTCACCTCTGTTAAATACAAATTTATACATTAGTGCAATAAATTTTTGCGACGATGTGTATTTGTGTGAAATGTACTGGAACGACAGAAAATCTAAATTTCGTAAAATGTATGAGTTTAGGGCCTTCCTACTTGAGACCATAGATATGTTCATTGAAATCATGCGGTCGTATTACGAGTACAAAGAATTTCATTTAATTTTTACCAATTCAAGACATTGATGGATTTTCGTCTAAATGGACATAAAGGTTAACAAATTCATAAGGTTTATATCTGCCTTGTATATTGCGGCGGGTATGTCATCGATACCATTTTGTAGCTGTTTAATACTTGGCGTTATTGACCGTATTCTTGTATTTTAGTTCTTTGGTGATTTTAAAAACAGTCCGACTGCTCGACAGTCTGTGTGCTGAATTTTCAGCCTGGTTCGCCAACGTTTATTACTAATGGCGGAGCGTTGTACAGCCTTGTGAAGGGATCGATATTCCAACTAGAGTTGAGTTCTGATTTCAGTGATTACACTATTAGTTGAGGATAGCTTCACCTTTATATTACGACGCTTATGAAAAAAAGTCCAGTTGTCGTCTAACATCTAAAGTTGCCTGCCTTAGGTGAAGGACATTTATCCTCCTTTGCGGATTTCAAAAAAAACAGGTCTCTCATCAGCACCACGCTTACTTCGGACGCCCAAGAGACATTTTTTAAAACGCTGGCTAATTGCAAAGTGATCTATTTGATTGGCAGTATTGTGTTTGATCTTTGTGTTCAAAAGGAGTCCCGCCTATAACCATTCTTCTTGTATATCAAAATTCAACAAAACATTACCGATTGGCATTCTATGTATATGCCCAATCCGTAGATGCATTATATGATTGAGTAACGTATTGTCCGATACACAAAGTTTCAGAACAACTCTAGCTAATTGCAAAATTATCCTTTTTCCCACCAATGTCTTACTTTTAAGTTAAACTTTGATCTGTGGTGCACAGTATGTCTCTTCAAAAGCAATATTTATTTTTATTTTTATTGTTGCAAAAAAAATTTTAATATCAATTACAGTTCTTTGCTGTTGAACAGTAATTGATATTTAACACCGTGATTTTTTATTATTATTTTTTTTAATATCATTTGCCTTAAAAACATTGTTCGCTTTATAACATTTCATTGTCTGTGCCACCCAACCAATTCATTGGGATATCAAATGACAAAGATATTTTTAAAACAAACAACAACAACAACAATTTTATCCCCCTTTTGCAACTCATACACATGCATACTTGTAGAAATACAATGCTGGAACATAAAAACTTTAAAATGGTCTGTCTATTTCATTATTTTGAAAATAACGAATACCTAAAAGATAATAAACAGTGTTTAACAATTGATGAAAAATTCAGCTGAGGAAAGCTAAATGCGACATTAAATAGAAACTTTATTTTAACAAAAAGATATTGAAAAAATAACAACCCGCCTGAACAAAAAATTTTTTGTTGATATACAAAACAAAAAGTTTATTAAACCAACAAACAAACATTTTTTTAACAATTTTTTTCGGGATAAAATATTTATATAAACATAAAAGGCAAACTTTAAGAAGAGTTGCAAAATATTTATTTACTCCAGAAGACATTTTGTTTAAGGTTATATGAAGCAGAAAATTTTTTAAATAAGGATTTGTAATTCTTTCCACAATGGAAAAAAATTTCTAGTTTTGCTTTAAACGAAATTTAGTTTGAAATAACGACTGTTCAGCATAAATTAATTCTGATACAATTGGGTTTAAAATTTAAAAACAAAACAAATTTTTAAGCGGATTTTTTTTATTTCATCTGTTGCAGTATCCCAGTGAAAAAAATTAAAGTCATTCTAGTGGAACTACATTTTCATTGCTTCCAAAAAATCGCCGAGAGTGAGCTACAACAACAATCAACAGATTTTAAAAAATAATAATTTTTTTTAAAGAAATTTATGAACTAATTTCAGTATAAAATTTAAAAGTTATTTGCTTAAATTTACATGAAAACACTGTTTCGGGCTTAAATTCGTATAAAAAGAAACGAATTGTTAAAATAAATAACTATTTGCCATTTTTCCTAGATGCAAATATTATCAAAGAACACAAAAAAGGGAATTTTTCTTAATATCGCTTCCAATTCAGTGACCAGGCATCGAAAAAGAGAACTTCTTGCAATGACAACCCTATGTAAAAATCATTAGATTGGATCGAAATTTTTACTACTTCCAGATCGTAAACTCTACATTTTCATGACTTTTTTGGAATCTCTTTTTTTACTGGGATTAAGTAGAGATGTATATCAGATTTACGTGAGCAATTGCCTTTAGGGCCTAATCTTATGGTAGTCTAGGCACCGGGCGAAGTTGAGCGTCCAAACATCGCCGCCATGAACCCTTAGAAAGCACTATGTACCTTGCACAGCTATCTAAACTTTTGCTGCTAAGACCGCAGCCAAAACAGCTTCCATTGTATGTCAACAGCATCTTGAATTGTGTCTGGTTGACTGCGTCACACTAATCACTAGCATTGATTTGAAACTGGGGATCTTAGTTCTTCCAGCGATTTTTTGACAGCAAACAAGTTGCAAGTACGTGTGCTCACACCCATAGCGAGTTCTATGAGTGAAATCCTCACCTGCTATTGGCACAGTGTAACCACTTATGTTGGAGCCAGACAATTACACGCATCAAACACAATCCAGTACCTACTTTAGCTGGTAAACATCGTCTATTTAACCTTGTAGTCTTAGACGAAGTCTACCTTTCAGTAAAGAACCATGCCAACACTTTACAACCACCCAACTCCTAGATCAACTCTGCTGTGGGGCCACTGGTACCAGTGACAATCAGCCCAATCATGAATATTCTCGAGAAAACATTCCTTCAATCATAAATTCTTTGGCATCAAAAAAGAGTAATACGTGGCATCACCGCATTACGAAGCTCGTTGTTTTGCTTGTTTGTTGGCATTTTGTTTCTCTCTTTATTTTTGAGTGAGAGAGTAAACAAAGTTATTAAAATTTACCAACTTGAAAATATGTTTATGTAAAAATAAGTTTATAAATGAATTATTTGGACATTATGTGTGTTTTTCCACATATATAAATTTTGTTTTAATGGAGTATTAAATATGTTTTTAACTAAACTCCCTTCTGTTTTGGAAGAGAAAGATTTTTAATGAAAAAAGCAAGTTTAATTGCGTTCATAATACCTACTTTTTCCCCCAGGGAGTTTTTTTATTCCCGCATTTGGTAAAAACAGGGAAAAAACAAATTCATAATAGTAGAAAAGGGAAAAGTGAAAAAACTCGCGCGGAATTTTTGTTCATGATTGGGCTGAATATTAGAAAAACCAATGGCTGCACCTGCAAGCTACTTCCTTTTTGTTAATTAAATTTGAGCATTATTTTAATATTTTTATATTTTCACACGTCAAGATTTTGTTTGCAATGCCATTAAAAGCTGCACAACTCTGCACTTACTTCGATACTGATAATATCGCATTATTTGTGAAAAATAAATTTCTATGTTTATTGCTGTCATTAACATTGTGGTGTTCAGTGTTCGATGCCAATGGTCTTGCGTGAGAGTAAATTCAAAATATTGTGGTTGTTCTTTCAAATCTAAAAACAAATGTCAAAACTTTTGACATAAATAGCTCCGTTGTGTTCTATTTTAAATTGTTTGGTTTATAAGGTCTGTTCCAGATGCATAACAAATAAAAAAGTCCAAACTTGTACAAAGTTATCCAAAAACGTTCCAGATAGCAATTTTCGTGCAATTTTGAGAGCGAATGAGAGAGTAATTTTTTTCATTTCCTGTACAAAAGAAGAAAAAGTTCGTACCAGCTTTTTTTTAAGTTCGGACAAGAATTAAATAATCAGCTGTTTTTTCTTTATATATGAAACTGAAAAATTAATCAGAAAATTTGCAAGTATAGGAAAAAAGTTTTTACATAAAAGTTTATTAAAAAGCAAAATGGAAGCTTATTTGATCAAAGTTGTAGTTGTAAGTACATTTGTGCATATTTCTTCATTTCATTAATGAAGAAAAAATGCTTTTTTTTAAATAATTCACGTAGCTTGTACTTTTTTGGAACTCATTTTCATTTACTTCTTACAGCTGTTGCCAATGATGCAGAACTTTCGTTTTTATAATGTTATGTGTTTTAAGCGACTTAAATCACTTATATTAAATTTAATGTAAAAAAGTATGCAAGTATTAGTATTTCGAGATCTGAAATCATGGTTTTTCACTTCAGAAATTTTGGATAACTTTTGTATATTCAGAGCGTAACTCTCTTTTTTCTCTCATTAGTCCGAACTTGTAAGAAATCTTGCGGAACACACCTATAATTTGCTTATTAAACAATTAAAAATATGTGTTTGACACCAAAAAAAAGAGCCATTTGTACTCAATTATCTACTTTTTAAGAAATTTATTATTCGACATATTGTCATAATTATATTTTAATTTGAAATTTATTTGCTGGTGGTTTAGCTTGGTCTATATACGTATTTCATTGGCGCTTGAACCAAATCATCAGTAGACTTCAACCACAAAATTTTGAACAGTCACAAACCTCTTACTTTATGCACAGACTTTCAAAAACTATATGAGAATTCATAGAATAATAATATTTTTGAAAATCACAAAGACAAAATAAGCTTAGTAGGCTTTGAAACTCATACAAAACCCAGCAAATAATTTAAAAAAAAAAAAAAAAAAATAGATTCATATCGAAGCTTCTGGTGAAGCTCTTGCATCCTGCATTGCAACAAGCGGCTCAGCATATGATTTGAACACCAGTGTAGCACGGTGTGCCTCAATTTTTTCAAACTTTTCAACATCCATTCCGCCAGTAGGTACTAATCCTGTTCCTGTTAATGGACAAGAGCTAGAACTTGAAAAGCAAATCAAGATGTTGCAAAAGCGCTGTGAGCTGCTTAGGCTCCAAAAACAACTTAATGACTTAGAATCATGTGTACTAGTTAAAAATAATCGAATCGATTACAGCGAATTAAGTCAAATCATTCCAAAATTTGATGGAACTAATCAAGAAATTGGAAAATGGTTTCAAATTTTTGAAGAGTATACTTTTAGTTATGACAATAAAGAAAAGCTAACGTGTCTTAAGTTTTTGTTGCAAGGATCAGCTAGAGAATTTATGGAAAATTCTACCGGCTGGACATATAATGATTTAAAAGTAGCCTTGTTCAAAATATTTAAGAGACCTATTAATCGTGAGGATATATATCGTAAACTACGTTCAAGAACATTGCAAACTTCTGAGTCTTGTATTAGCTATATAATTTCAATGCAATCAATTGCCTCACAAAGTGATATTAATGGTCAGGAGCTGGTCGACATTATTATTGATGGTATGCAAGATAACTGTAACAATATTTCCTTGTTATATGGTTCAACATCTATGGAAGACCTAATTGCTTGTGTTGATAGATATGAGAAACGTCGAGGAAAAGGTCCAGCAAGAACAGAAAGAAATGACAACAAAATAGATGCCATACGTTGTTTTAATTGCTCTAATTTTGGTCACATGAAAAGCTCGTGCCCGAAACCACTTCGTCCTCCAGGTTCTTGTTTCAATTGTCAGCAAATGGGTCATATTAATAAAAATTGCCCAAGACGTGTTGCAGCATCCGTTTTTCCAGAAACAGTAATTAATTTTAATGATAGTATTAATCCAGTATCAGAGGTGAGTGTGGCATTTTTCATCCCGTTAAGAAACAATTATGCTAACTATTTGAATGTTTCATGTCTCATTGATTCTGGTAGTCCAATTAGTTTAATTTCAAAATCAAGGGTGCCAAAATGTATCCAACTTACAAGAGATGTTTTACCAACAGGCTATGTAGGAATTGGAAATAGTAAAATGAAAACACATGGCACTATCTCATGTAAAATTAAATTTCGAAATGTAATTAAAAGTATGGAATTAATAGTGATACCAGATAATGATATTAAAATTTCTATGATTTTGGGTAGGAATTTTATGGAAAAATTTAACGTCAAACTAATTCACTTGGAAAAGTTTTCCCAAAATAATGTAGGCATAATTGGTTCTGACGATGAAATAAATAATATTAAAGAAATTTCTTTGGTGTCCCAAATTAACGATGAAGCATCATCAGATTTTCGTGAGATACAGAAATCTGTTAAATTCGATATTAATTATAATAGAGAGCTTAATGAATTGGAAATCTTTAAATTAAAGAAAATAGTCAATGATTTTTATATGAATCCTTCAGATATTAAGAAAATACTTCATGACTACAAAATGAAAATCCGTTTATCGGACGATGTGCCAATATATTGTTCTCCTCGTCGCTTATCTGTACGAGACCGTGATGAGGTTCAGAAAATAATATCTGATTTATTGTTTCGGAAAATTATACGTCCTAGTAGTTCGCCCTACGCGTCTGCAATAGTTTTAACAAAGAAAAAAAGTGGTGAAACACGAATGTGTGTAGATTATAGGGCATTGAATAAGAAAACTATTAGAGATAACTTTCCTTTGCCATTGATAGAAGATTGCATAGAATACAATGCTGGCAAAAAATGGTTTACTCTGCTTGACTTGAAAGATAGTTTTTTTCATATAGAAATGGACAAGCAGTCTATACCATTTACTTCATTCGTAACACCACATGGACAGTATGAGTATTTAAGAATGCCTTTCGGCCTCAAAAATTCTCCTGCCAATTTCCAACGATTCATTACTAACATATTTAGGGATCTAATAGATTCAAGGCAAATTGTTATATATATCGATGATATTTTAATAGCTTCAACAGATTTCGATTCTCATCTTGAAACTTTAAGTAAAGTACTCAAGCGCGCTTATGAGAATGGTTTAGAGTTTAGACTGGGAAAATGTAAATTTGCTTATCAAACAATAGAATATTTAGGATACTCAATAGATCGTATGGGAATTCATCTAACGGAGAATCATTTAGAGGCAATAAAAAATTTTCCTTTGCCGAAGAATCAAAAGGAACTTCAATCTTGTATTGGTCTCTTTTCATACTTTCGGAGATTTGTTCCATCTTTTTCAACAATTGCTAGACCATTGTTAGAATTACTTCGTAAGGATAAAAAATATTTCCTAACTAATGATTGTGTTGAGTCTTTTAATCAACTGAAACAACTTTTGATGACTCAACCAGTATTGTCAATATATTCACCTAAAAGAGAGACGGAATTGCATCCCTAGCTCTAAGGGATTTGGCGCTGTAATAATGCAGAAACAGGACGACAAAAAATTTCACCCGGTCGCTTTTTTTTCAAAATCGACATCTCCCTCGGAGTCTCGTTATCATAGTTTTGTGTTAGAAACCCTCTCTATCATATATGCATTGCAAAGATTTAAGGTTTACCTAGAAGGAATTCACTTTACGATTATTACTGATTGTAATTCTCTCACAATGACCTTAAACAAAAAACAAGTAAATCCAAGAATCGCAAGATGGGCATTGGAACTAGAAAATTATAATTATTCTATTAAACATCGTCAAAGTGCATCCATGGGTCACGTGGATGCATTAAGTCGATGTTTGAAGGAAAATGAGTGTAATTACATTACTAAACGTAATTTGATAGCAGCTGTAGATTGTAATGATCTTGATACACGGTTACAACTTGCTCAGGGAAGAGATTGTACTGTAGGAAAATTGATCAGAAAATTGGAGTTAGAGGAAGTAAATGGGTATAAGCTTGTTGATGGTCTTTTATTTCGTAAGGATAATTCAGATAAATTGATGCTGTATGTACCAAAGGAAATGGAGAAAAACGTGATTAGAATGATTCACGAAAAAATTGGTCATCTTGGCACTGAAAAATGCTACGACCAAATTCGTTTTAATTATTGGTTTCCAGATATGAAAACCAAGATTACTGATTATATAAAAAATTGTATAAAATGTATAGTATATTCACCTCCATCCCGGGTAAATTGTTACAATTTGTATAGTATTCCCAAAAAATCAGAACCTTTCGATACTATTCATATTGACCATTTTGGACCACTTCCAGCATTAAAATCTAAACGTAAGCACATACTTGTAGTAATAGATGCTTTTACAAAATTTGTAAGACTATATCCTGTTAATTCAACCAGCACTAAGGAGGTTTGTTGCGCTTTAGAGAAGTACTTTGATTACTATAGCAGGCCAAAACGATTAATATCAGATAGAGGTTCCTGTTTTACATCTAATGAATTTGCGGAGTTTATTTTAAAAAACAACATAGGCCATATTAAAGTAGCCGTTGCATCTCCCCAAGCTAATGGCCAAGTAGAACGCGTGAATCGTGTAATAAAAGGTATATTAAGTAAAGTAAGTGATCCAATTGCCATAAATAATTCAGTTCACAGTTCTAACAAAAATACACCTAGCACATTACTATTTGGTGTAAGACAGCGAGGTAAGATAGTTGATGAATTGACTGAATATATAGACGAAAAGATAGAAGATAAGAATTGCCGTGACTTGAAGTCAGAGCGACTAAAAGCTCTATATGAGATCGAACGTTCTCAAAACAGGAACGAAAACTATTTTTATAAACATAATGCACGTGCAGAACAATATTTTGTAGGAGATTATGTTGTAGTAATGAATAAAGAAAATACTGTGGGTAAAAATAAAAAGTTTATCGAGAAATATCGTGGGCCTTATATAATAGACAAAGTGTTGTCAAATGATCGTTACGTTATTAAAGATATTGACAATTGTCAGCTTTCTCAAATTCCTTACAAAAGCATTCTTGAAGCCAAACGTCTAAAGAAATGGGTGACACCAAAGTAGTTTCAAAATAATATTTGTCACACTAGTTTATATACGAGTATTATATCATTTTGGTTGTTTCATTTCTTGATTGAGGTCAATCAAATTGTCAGATTGGTCGAACTGTAATGTTTATATTGTTTAATAACTAATTATTATTATATACCTTGTTAATTATTTTATATTTTAATCAATGTTTCTGAGCTTTTGTAGTTTTCAAACACAATGAATAAAGTTTTCAGTTTTATAAAAGCAATATTACACTTTGGGCTTTCTTAAGCCATTTTTTGACACCCACACATTCTTATTTTTATTAAAATATATACATATGTACATAGATATGTGTTTAAATTAAAAACTACTTGAAGTTTTCTTGTTCTATTTTTATTAAATTAATTTAATAATTTTTACTAATTTGACTTTTAAAGCCATACGAACATTAGCCTTATCAAAACATTAATATAGAAATACATTAAGTTAAAAAAATATTAATTTAAATTAATAGCCGTAGGCCTGTGGCAAAAATTAGACGCAACAAACTTGAAAAGTTTGTCTTAAGTAAAACAAAAATAAGAAATTTAACTAACGTGTGCATAATTAGTAAAAGAATAAATAACAATGGCAAGACTGTTGTAAATTTAGAGACGTTAAATTTGAGCTTTTTCGTTACAAAAAAGCCTTCAGCAAATTGAAATACGATGAATCAAAACAATTCAAATATTCCATTTGCATAAAAGTTGAGTATATAAAGCAGAAATCTACATCAACTGATACCACACACATTGGACCAAACACAAAAGAACGCTGATGATGAAGGTTTAGTGGCCTTCGAAAACAGCTAGTTGTTCCGTTCAACTACGGGTTAGTCAGAATATTTACAACTAACTTTAGTGTTATTTGTTCATTACTAACTATCGGATGTAATTTGGCTTGCAAAGCGATACAAATTTTAGCCTGATCAAATCATAAATATAGATTTTTTTTTGACATTTTATTTAAATTGACTTAACTGTTTGCGCAATAGTGACCTGCGTAAGCAGTCTTGAAATATAAATACGTCATGTTTTTTAAATGTATTCTCGTGGCATGCATTATACTAAGCCAATAACAAATGCAGCCGTAATATAAACAAGGTACGATGGATGTATTGGTGTACGTGTATATGACTGTTAACAAGCGATGTCGCCAAGACGTCTTGTTTATAACAAACAATGAAAAGAAGTACTATTGATACATGTATGCTTGTTATTTTGTATATTGTAGGTGTGGGTGTGTGTTTAAGGGAGGGTTTTTAAAGCAAGCGCACACAATTCATACAAATGCATGTGTGCGTTTGTATGTGCGCAGAAAAATAAGACGTTTGTATACGCGTCAATGAGAGAAAAAAGCACAAACATCTCAAATTTTTCAGTCACGAACTATTTTTTTCTTTACTCTTATACGTGCAATAAGTTAAACAATTGTATTGCCGACAACGTTGGTTAGCGTTTGTTTCAGAAGACTTCCCTCTAGTAAGGCATTTGAAATTGCCCTCATGTCTTAAAAGTTCTTATAAAACGTCTTGTGCAGGTCTTTATTGCGCAAGAGTTGCCAGAAGGTTTGATGAAACAAGTCACGCATATTTGCCCAATTGCAAAATTTACAATTTTAAGAGTTCTCATGAGACCCCTTAATATCTTTAGTTGTTCTAAGAAATATTTTGGTAAAGGTTTGCTAACTGTCAGCATTAGCAACAGTGAAATGTGAATAGGATCCAGGCAATCCCTCAACAATCAATTTCAATGTATTTAAACAAAACAATTTAAGTTTAATATTAATTAACGCACTAATAATCAAAAATTATTGTCTTACTTATTTAGTAAAATATTTTTTTATTAAAAATACATTAAAATTGATTATTGAGGAGTTTAGCTGGATCCTATGCTCATTTCCCTGTTACTAATGCAGGTTATCAGGAAACCTTTACCCTACAATTTCTTAAAACAACTAGAGTTATTATATTAAACTTTCATTTAAACAAATGAGAAGCTCAACAAATCAATAATCAACATGTTTTTTTTTATTTTCTTACTTTACTACATTGGCTGACTTATTTTCAGCTCTTATTGTAGTTGTAAAAGTATGTAAGGAAAATAAATGTAAATAACAACAACAACTATTCAAGAATATAGTGTTACCACTCAAGTATTTTTGATCGAGTGCAATCAAGTTAATAATTAGTGTTTTTTATGGGAATTGTTACAATTTAAGTTTAACATTTGTTAACGCACTAATAATCCCAAATTATTATTTTACTTATTTAGTAAAATAACTTTCTATTTAAAAAAATACATTAAAATTTATTATTGCGGAGTTTCACTGTATTATGTGAAGAGCGTAAAAATTATCGGATAAGCCAATTTTTTTAAAGAGGATATAGTAAAAAAAAACTGCAAGTTTTAATTTACAGGAAAAACAATATTAGAAACAAACTCCAGGTAAATAATAATTGAGACCGTCAGTAGACGGTTTTACCGGTTTGCGTGTAATGAAAAATCACAGGTAAATTTTATTTATAAAAGTTTGATTAAGATTAAAGATGAAAGTAAGTTAAAATACATATTATTTTCAATTGCAATACTGCCAGAAACAATTTTCATTTGGAATCAAGGATTTTAGTGTCATATTTTTTCAATATTTGCATAATTTATTGGCTTTTCTATCGACCAAAACAGTAAAATGACCCCAACACCATAGAACCGAACATCAGCAACTAGACGAACAGTTTTTTTCCGATACCTGACATGCTATGTTGTACTTCTTCCAATTTTTGAGCAGATGATTGCCCTACGGACTGTTCATTTCTAAAAACAAAAAGTCCAGCAGCTATTGCCACATGGAAATCTGGAAGCTGTGAAAGAGGTTCTTCATTGAAGCACTGATCTTTTCGGTGAGTCGTTGTCTAAACAACAATGAATTTAACAATATAATCCCTAAAAAAGTAATTAAAAAGTTCTATTGTTGTTTTGAACCAATGTTACTTCGAACATCCTTGGAATGCTGCCTCATTCACATGCAATCAAATCATCATACTAGTTTGGAGAGAGGAAGTTTTGCGAAAGGTCATGGAAAATGTGTTGAAAAGAGATCATTTGTGCGAAGCAGAAAATGGCCACCAGTTGCGGGATACAATTTTTAATAACTAATCTAAAAATATTCCCTATAAATTTACTGTATTTAAAAAACAAAAAATTAAAAAAATATGTCTTAAATAAAAAGTTATAAGGAATTCACACCACTTCGGTCTTTCTGGGCCACCCTGTAAAAGCACATTCTGCGGCTCTTGTAACAATTTCTCCCACGCGAACCATCTTCCAAGATTAAAATATGAGCTCGTCTGCGATTGAAAATGCTCTCCATACAATTCACAATAGACTCTTCTGCGATTGAAAAGGCTAGCTGGGAAATTTATATAAAAATGTATTTTATTTATCTTAAAGACATCAAGTTTACAAGCAAATTCATCTTTTGTTAGAATCAGCCGAGTTTTACAAATTTCCACAAAAAAAACAAAATTTGTCTGTGGTTGTAAAGGCCAGTACTTTTGTATATTATGTTCTTATTTCCAGACAATTATTCTCTTACAACAGTTTTGTTGCAATTTAATTAAATCATCTTTGCTTTTGTAAAGACAAAAACCCTTTGATTTTTTTATAAACCCTTCAGTAGGAGAAACACAATACAAACATAATGAAATGAACAAGAGTCCTTGTATTATATTTATGCGGGCTTTATGTTATTTTTCTTGAAAAATCCGAGTGTAGTGCTAAAAGTTTTACAGTTTTACATCCAACAGGTTGCTTAAGCTTTGATAATATTGATGTGCTTGAACTTTGATGTAATAACACATCCTTAGCTTAAATGAAAAATCATGTAACTAACAAGTAATGCAAAAACGCTAAGTTTGTTTATTATTATACATATCGCACACTAAATCATAAACAGTCACAACTCAAAATGATCGAAGTGGCTTTGTTTTTTTATAAACCAGCTAATTGAACAAATCTCCTCCAACCGCAACAATTTATTTCTCAATACTTTTTGAAGAATATAAAATACCATTATGCTTGTTACACACTTGCGCCATTTGTACGATATCAACACTACTACTTGCCACTACTCATCATCTGAAATTTTTTGAGTTGTGACTCTTTATGATTTAGAGTGCGATATGTATGTATGTACCAAAATTTATATACAAGCATGTACTGTAATTTTTACATATCTGTCGTGAACAATATTTATATTATAAATGCAAATAATAACACTTGAAGGATATTGTAAAGTTTTTTTTTTGGCTCTGTTGTAAAATTACAAACAAGCATAGTTACATGGTTTTTCATTTTAGCTTACAATACGTAGAAATTTATTTCGAATTTCTGCGAGTTTCAAATTCCCTTTGGTATTATATAATACCGTGCATACATGCATACGAATACATAAGTGATACGTAAGCGTGTGTGAAACCTCCAGAGCTCACGATGCTTTATACTGCAAACACAGTCTGTCATAGACTTCCGCTGGATTTGTAAGGTCAATTTCACTTTTACAATTCTTTTATTATGCTGAAAATATTTGAAATGAGAAAAAGATTAGCTAAAATTTGCAAAATTTTAATATTCCGATCAGCCCTCAAAGCAAGTCCTTAGATGAACAAAAGAAAAAAAGAACAAGTTGACAGTTGTGGGAATAGAGAGGAAGAATGAGTTTTCATTATGACTTGCAATATTTAAGTTTGAGCTAATTGACATTATGATTAACCACTCACTACAAGGATTGATTGAGTGTGAAGTTACTACATTTTGAAACAAAAACCAAATTTAAAAACTTGTTTTTTGTTTTGAATGCAAGTGTGTGAAAAGTCGAACGGTGTCGACATCGTGAGATAGGCCTTTTGAGTGATTACATTATTCGTTTTTTTTTTCTCTCGTTAATTCAATAGCGAAATTTAACAATGAATTTCGTGATTTGTTCACTAAATCTTAGCACATAGTCGCATATCGTCGCCTGGGGGTTTAAGTGCGCTACGTGTGCTAAAAATTAATTTTGAGTAAATCGATGTTGAATTTTAACATAATTTTTCTAAAAAACTACTCAATAGGATTTCGAGATTTTTAAACCATATATGTACATGTTTGTTTTAAAGAGATGATTCTGAGGAAAAATTTTTATCTCCTCGTCAAATATATAACGGAATATTTTCTAACGGTAATAAAAATCCTGTTTGCTATATACGCCACCTTGAGCATATTTCCTTACAAATACATATACACAGAGCAAAGTAGCATTAACAAGTCAATAAAACGTACCTAAAAATATAAAAATTTTAAAATATATATTAACACCAGAGGCCTGCAAAAATCAAAGTCGTAAAAGAATGAAGGCATCTTCCTTCACTGTCTTCTCCATCACTATCTCCTTCCTAAAGAGGTAACATCTATTCAGTGATGCCAACCCAAAATCTTTTTTAGATATACTATAGATTCGATGTGAAAAAGAAGTAGTTTCCAACAAATTTTACTTTGCAAAGAGGTAGGTAGGACCTACCACTTTTATTATACCATTTACCAAAAAATGGTAAAAGGGTACAAATAGGTTTGTCATTCATTTTGTAGTTTCCATAATATTAATAAGCGACTCATAAAAAGTATATATTCTGGTTCCTTATACATAGGGAAGACGAACAAGCGATATCCTACTGCCCGTCTGCCTGTACGTGGAATCAGTTTTCCGAAGCTCCCAGGAAAGCTAGAGACTTCGGTCTTGGAGTGGTGTGTCAAAAATTGTCCGAAACAGATTGCTATTGCTAAGATCAGCAAAATTGAGAAAATGGCTCCAGAGGTGGAAAATTCAAACTTTATTTTGCCATACAAAATAACTACCGAAAACTAATTTTTGTTATTTTTTTATTAAATAAACTTTTTTTATACCTCATTATCAATAAAAATTGGTAATTCAAAAGTAACTTACTAAAACAAATTTTTCCTTTTTCTCTACAAATTAAGTATATATGTTTGTTATCCTTAAAATACACAGATTGGTTCAATAAATCAAAAAAATCAAAAAATTTGATTCCAGGGTTGGGAAACTTACCCTTTTTTTGATATATAAAATTCACTAGGCCTAATTATTTTTTTTTCATTTTCTTTATAAATTATATGTTTATATTTTACGTTTTGGAAAAAAAAAATTTTGTGTAGAAAATTATAAAAATAAAAACCACATCTCCTTTGACTTTTTTCTGGACATTAAAGTAATTAAATAAAACAAACTTTTGTATCTCTTTGTTTCTTTGAAAACTTAATATATTTCATATATTTTTTTTAAACTACTAGATTGGTATAGGGATTCAGAAAAATCTAAAATTATGATTCCAGGGTTGGAAAATTAAATTTTTTTTGTATATAAAAGTAACAAGGTGAAATTATTTTTTGCACTTTGCTTAGAAATTATTTATAATTTATGTTTTAGAAAGAAACAGTTTGACATGAAAAATTATAAAAATAATAATGATAGCTCCAGACCTGGAAAACTTGAACTTTTTCTGGTATATATGTAAAACTAATTAAATAAACTAATTATTCCTTAGGTATTAAATATATTTCATATTTAAGAAAGATATAAATTAGTATTAAGAATTAGAAAAATCTAGATTATGGTTCTAGGATTGGAAATTAAAACAAACCATGTTGGTAAAAATATAACCAAAACCAATTTTTTTTACAATTAAACATATTTCAAATTTTAGGACGATCTTTACTCTAGATTTTCTTATATCTGCTCAATTTTAATTTAATTATAAGCCAAGTTTTGTGCTATGTTAGCTATTATGCTCTCAGTTAAATTATAGGTCTGTTCATTTACTTTCCCAGCAGAAACTAGCAACGAGAGAGTAAGGCTGAAATTTACAAAATCACTCTCCCAAATATGAAAAAGTAAATGAACGCTTTACTTGTAAAAACTTTCAAGAAAATTTTATTCATATTAAAACCATGGATGGAAATCATGATACAATTGTACTTTTTCTGATGTATTTTGCTTGATAATATTTTATATTGCAATTTTTTTAAGAAATTGATATTTAATATGAAATTCTTTACACATTTTCATGTATATTTAACATTTTTATGCAATTTTCATATTTGTTTAATTTTATTCCATTAAGAAATACAAGAATTCGACTTTCCATCTCTGATCATATATGAGAAACAAACAAAATTATTTGGCATTAAAATTGAATTTATGTGGCTTAATGGAAGAAAAACAATAAGTTAAGAAAAGATGATTTATTTTTTCATACGTATACATGTTTTTTTACAAGGAAATTAACATTTTTTCAGTTTTCCTTTTTCAAATATTTTTTAAATAATTTATTTGACAACAAAACACACAACAGTTGGTTGGATAATTCTTGCAAGTAAAAATTTTACTAGTAATAATTTGTAGGGATTTGTTTGTCTCTCAATTTTTTTCTCTTTTTTGACGCTCCCTCCTTGAAAACTTTTTTAGTTAATAAACACTTTTAAGTAACAATTGTTACAAATTCGTAATAATTTTTAGTAAATGACCAGACCTTATGTTTCAAATGGGTGGTCTTTCGTTGACAGCCTGTAATGAGTTCTTATTAATTTTTAATAAATAGAGAAAAAAATAAAATTTATCGCTAAAGAACAGTCCTAACTATAAAATTAATTAAAGGACATGTTCCGTTTCATTTCCCTGAAACCGTTTCTTTTTGCTGAAAAAATTCGAAGAAATTCTTTAGGAATAAACGTTTACATAATACCTCGATATATACCTTTTGCAATGCGATGTTTTAATTGAGACACTTGACAATTTTGCAACATCAAATATTTTTAAATAAAACAAGTTAGTTTAATTGTACTACTAATACTATATTATAGGGTTATTAAATGATATCATGGTTTTAGATCATCTCGAGTGCCAGTGAACAAGCACCGATTTTTCGGTATGGTATGATGAGACGTCGTTTTTGACAACTTGAATAAGGGTGAATGTAAAATATGTGTAGAATAAAATATTCAACTTCTTTCTAATATTGAAACAAATATTTAATCGAAAAATTCGGAGAGGTCACTTGCTAAAAATTTCACTAGAGCATAAAATTATTTATTTATCTCTATACTAAAAATAACTAAATAAACACAGAAAAAGGGTATTTTCGCCGACCTATGTCACGTTCTTGAATTCTTCAATTTCATTCTCCGTTGGATTTTCTCATACAAAATTTTAGTTGAACTAATATCTATAAAATCTTTCCAAAACGGGGTTGGAGGAATGCTCAAGAACTTTTTCCCCATTGCCACAGATATAAGCATTCAACAATATTAGCTGCATGTAGAGCAAATTGTTCATCAGTAATCAAAATGGTTATTCAGTAATACGCCATGGAATGACGCATAGAGCAAAAAGGCACAAAAAAGTTCTGTTTGGAAAGATGTAGAGCAAAATGGACATGTTTTATCTCAGCAACGTGACGAGAGAGTTTGCAGATTTAAAAAATTCGGGGTCGAAATCTTTATATGACATCCCTAAATCAAAATTGTCAAAATGGCATACGGAGCAGATAAACCCCCAGGTGACGACATGTATGTATGTACATGCTGAACAATACTTTCTGTTGTTTTTTTAAGTTTATTGACCCACTATGGTTTTAATTTTGTAATTTTCAATAATTTGTTAAGAACTTGTCTATTAACATTGGAGTGTTTAATGTTTACTGATGAGTTGCTTTATCAGCAACGAAATGCATCTAGACCTGCTGAAACAATAACAAACAAAATTACTTAACAAACTATAGTAGTGAATTGTTTAGATATCTTTTAAGGCTAATTTTACACTTATTCACACTTCAATTTTAAATATTGGATGTTTTATTTAACGTACAATGAAGACCATTTTTGTCGAACGTTTTACAGGTCAAAAAAGTACAAAGTTCGCAAAATAAAAACTCGTCATTCGCTGTAGGGCATTTCAAGAAATTTTATTTTAAAATTTTAAAGTGTTTAATAAGATTTTAATAGCAATTGACTGATGAAAGTTGGTGTAAAAAATGTGACATGCTTATAGTAGTCAGACATGAATAAGATGTCGTTAAAGCGCCACCTCGTCAACTCATTCATTCAAAATAATTAAACGTAATAAGGAAACGTTCTAATCATGTTTATTCATACCTTAATTATTCCATTAACGTATATGAAAACATAAACAAGAACTACGCCAAATATAGGTGGATGAATAAATGATACGATTATGTATGTACGTAAGTCTGTAACGGCTGTTTTCGGAAGTTTAGTGAGAATTACGTCATGGGATGATGTTCGAAAACCAGTTTTTTTGTCATTTAATTTTGAATACAAATTTTTGTAGTTTCGTTTAAATATTAGTTACATTTAAAAATTCATGGTTATTAAGAGTTATTAGTATTACAGTGAAGTCTCATTAATGAGAACTAAATAATAGAAATAAAATATTTTCACTTTCAGATAAAAACCAAATTTTGCAGCAATAATTAAAGAAATTTTGAAAATTAAATTTTTTTAAATAGTTCGAATATCAATAATTTTAATATTTCAATTAATGCTTATAACTGCCAAGACTTCCAAAATATATTAAAGGTTTTAATGAGAATGTTCAAAAGTCTCGCAAACTGTGCAATTGTGCTAACACTCTCGTAAATAAAATGTCAAAAATTTTATGTTAAGTTTGCCCAACAAACTGCATTTTGTGCATTTTGTAAACAACAACTTCTTGTTTTTTTTTTGGATTTATTTTTATTTTATGGAAGTATATAGATAAAGTATGTATTTAAATTAAAAACTGCTTGAAACTCTCTTGTTTTATTTTTATTAAGTTAATTTTTTTGACTGTTTGCGCAAAAGTTGCCAAGGGGCTTCATGATAAAAGTCTCGCATATTTGCCCAATTGCACAAATAGCAATAGAGTTCTCGTGAATACCCTTATTTTTTTTTTAATAATTTTATAGAAGAGGAAGAAAATAATTTAACTGTGAGGTTTTAGGATGGAAGCAATTCATAGCGTGCAAAAAAAATGCAAAACTCTGGTAATTTCTTCGCATATTTTTTACCCGACTGAGATACGCAAAGAAATGTATTGTGTTCATCAGTCTAAGGCTGGCCACTGAGAGAACACCGAGAATACACATATTCACATTAGTGTATTCACTTGTATAAGAAGTCGATTGATGAAGTTTGAATAGTCTTGGTATATGTATGTATGTTTGCATGTGTGTTCCTTTGCGGCACTATATAAACCGAACGCGTGGACCGATTTTGATGATTCTTCCATCAGTTGATTTGTCATAACCCTGTCGCCAAAGATATGACAGTAGCCAAGATTCAATATGGCGGCCAACAGAAGCCATTTTATAAATACGAAAATATAAAACGTCGGTGAACTATATAAAAATGGGTATCATTCGACAGGTATTTTTATATTATCTTAGGTTAATCCTATGATTTTTAATTTCAAATTACCATTTAGAATATTTAACAATTCAAAGTTGGCCGCAAAAGGGTTTTTTTGATATTTTTAATTACTACTTGTTGCCATAGCTTTATGATTTGAAAAGGAGTATATCTGTGGCGAAAAAGAAAAAGTGCTTAAGCCAAGATAAGCAAGTTTTAAGTTAGTGGCACTTCTGTAATCTCCATATTCAAAAGTACAGCCGACAAAAATTTCTGTTATTTGTGCTTTTTTTTCATTAAGTTATAGCGCAATAAATTGGTGTTTATCCTTTTCTGACTTATAATCTCATAAGGAATAAAATATTAATTAAGCTTAAGCTTTGTTATTCTTTTAAATGGAATTTATTAGATATAGTGTGTAGAACGATGTTTTACTAAAAAAAATTTAATAAATACTGAATTTCCTAATTTAACATAAAAGAAGTAAATTTTTGAAAATTTACTTGAAAGTTTAAAACAGCTCTCCTGCAAAACAGTAAAATATATAATATAATGACTTTTTTCTTACTGCTACTGATATAAGTATAAGAAGTTTATTGTACAAGTTTCTGTCTGTAAGTGAAAATCATCTTTAATTTTTAAATAGTTCGAATATCAATAATTTTAATATATCAATTAATGCTTATTAGTTTAAAAACCTCAAAAATATATTAGAATATTATAGGATTGTTTATAATTTGGGGCAATAAATTTTAAGAAGTTCACTTTTACGCTAGTCCACTGTATTATAGGTTTTTATTGACATTTCAGCAATTTCAATATCTTTGCAAATAAGATCTAAAGCAAGTTACTAACAAGTATATGGTCATTTCCATGATCAAAGAAAGAAGAAATTAATATTTTATGTACTAAAAATGGAAAACTTTGCGAATTTATTCGTACATATAGAAATTAGCCTCAGTTGGCGATAGCGACAGAAATGGTCGAGTAGCCATATATGTAGCTGGGGTGGCTACAAACTAACGGTCTGGCCCACAATGGCGATAAAAAGCTTTCTTTCGCTTACTTATATTGAAAACAAAAACAAATTTTCTTATTTTGTTTTTGTTTTCAATATAACTAAGCGACAGAAAATTTCTTGTAGACATTGTGGGCCAGGCCGTAAATTGTTTTCATATAAATGTGTGTATTCTGTTTCTGACAGATTGTAGGCCGTAGAATTCTACATGTGGCCCATATCTCTAATGCTTTAGGCTTTCAAGTTCCATAAGAAATAAAATTAAAATACAATAATTATTAATTAATTTGAATTTATTTACAAAAAAAGTTAATTAAGACTGCTTGGAGAAATTCTAAATTTTCTATGCCAATATCTATGTTTACCTACTCAGCTAGAGATTAGTTACTACTAGCAGCAGCTGTTTAACTTAAACTTTTCAATCAAATGGAATACGAGAATTGTTTTTTATTTATAGCATAGGCAATTATTAACTAACGATTATTAAATATATTATTAAGCATAATTAATAATTTTTCAGTTCATGTCAGCATGCAGTTTTGACAGATTGTGGTTGGTAGCCTGCAGTAGTCGATGTGTTTAATGCTTACACTAACAATCAAAATAAATAATTTTATTTAGCAATGAAGTTAATTTTTTATTGAATGGATACCTCAATAAAAACATTTATACATTTAAAGCCTTATTTATAAAAATCATTAACGCTGTATTTATAAAAGGTTTTTAACAAAAAAAATTTTATGAAAATTTGTTTTAAAACATACAGCAAATGTCTCTGCTTGGTAGAATAATGATTGAACACTCTGAAGATTATGATATCCAACACTGGCGATTTTTAGCCACAAATGATTTACGTCTTGAAAAAAGCTTTCAAAGCAAAAATAATAATAGGGAAGTTCAAGGACTAGGAAGTGCTTCTTTAAATTTAAAAGTGTCCAGTTTCTAGTAGTCTTGAATTTCCAATAACGATTAATAAATCTAAAGGGCAATCGTTAAAAGTGTGTGGGTTAAGGCTAGAGTTGCAAAGTTTTTCCCACGGCCAGCTGTATATTGCGTGCTCAAGAGTTATTAAATCGTCAATCAGCCCCATTCATTTTCTTTCCCGATAGAGAAGCGAAAAATATTCTTTACTATCAAGCTCTGCAATAATAATATATTCATTTATTTCCTTTTGTTTTTCTTTATTTAATGATGAATAATTGTATCAGTTGTTATACTAATAATAACTGAATTCAAATTTAATTTTACGCAATAAATTGAGAACAAACAATTTCTTTGGTTTTTTCTATGTACTGAGATTTTTTTTTTTTGAATTTTTAACATTTCAAAAAAACAAGGTGTCGTAAAAGTACAAAATTTTAGATTTTACAAAACTTGAATAAAATCTTCTCAGACTTATTTTTATACCCATAAATAAAATTTTTCGGTTACGAATGTGACTTTACAATAACATGGAAAGTAAATCAAAAATTTACCACTTACTGATGTATTTGTGTATTTTTTTCTTCAAGTTAATTAGTTTCGTAGCAACGATTTTAAATTGCAAACGTTAACATAAAATTAAAGCAATCTTACAGCTTATTCTAATTCTCATATTATGCAAGAAGATAAGCTTTAGATTTTTTAGTAAAAGTTTTCTACTATTTTTCAAACTTTAGTATTTTGCTTTTGGTGGACTTTGCTGTGGAAATAACCATATGCTAGCAACAATATTTTCCAAGAATCGTTCATTATTTAGAGATTTTGAATCACTCATTATTTACATTGCTCTAAATTCTAAGTTCATATTACCGCATTTATAAAGCGTATAAAATTTTGTAATAAAAATTTCCTTTATTTGTTGTGTTATGTTAAGCAAATTTATTGAAGTAATATTCTTTTGAAAAAAATTCAAATGTGTTTTGATTTTTTTTTTATGAATGTATTGTAAAGCAATTTTAAGTATTAAATTTTATTATTTGTTTTTGTTTTTTCTTTGATTTTTTTAAAATGTGTAACGCAGGCCATCACTAAAACAGAAATTTGTTAGATTGTTAGACACACAAAATCACCAGCAAACATAATATATTTATCTTTATGTAAATTTATGCATCTGTATATAAATTTATTTCTTGTATATTTACATTATTTATTTCACTAAGCACAAACAAAAATAAAATTATTTTTATATCTCTTCAAAGCTTTTTTATTCGATTTATTAAATTAAAACTTGAATCTTTTTTCTCTTATTTTTATGTAATTTATGTTTTACAAATCGTTAAATACCATTTTTCACATATATTTATTCCGTAAACTTGAAGCTTTATCCGACAAATAAGCAACATAGACTAAATGTTTAATATGAATTCGCAATAACCGTTAGCCAGTAGTAAATTAATGGAAACGTACTTCCTTCGAACAAATTTCATTTCATACATGTTGCATGTATCCTTTCATCAAACATGTTTGCTTATTTTAAATAGTTAAATATCATATATTTTGCTACCCACACACACACCTTTTTAGTTTTCACTTTTCTTCACTTTCAAAAGTTTTCCGATTTTTACTTTCTATACAATAATAAACGTTACATTTTAGTCACGTTGGCAACCGTCAGTTTTTCATTTCATGACCGTCTTGTCGGCATTTTCAACGGAAACTGATTTTCAACAAGCCAACGAACGAACTTATTTGTCGTTTGGCTAAGAAAATTCAACAAGCAAATGTTCGTTTGATTTTTTTTTTGTAGAGTTGCCACCAACCAACCGTGTTAAGGGAATGTTAACCAAATGAAAAATGTTGACCCACAATGAACTATTATCAATTTAATCATACGTATATAAGCAAAATTTATAATAATTATTAATTACAAAGTATATGCACCTTTAAATTTTAATTAAAATATTAATCAACATTTTCTTATTCCCTCGGGGGAATATTTTCTCAAACAATGAAATTTTTAAGTTTAAAATTTATTAACGCACTAATAATCCAAAATTATTATTTTACTTCTTCAGTAAAATATTTTTTTATTAAAAATACATTTTAATTGATTATTTAGCAACTAAACTTTAGCTAGATATTTTAAAAATTTATTTTTAATAAAAAATTATTTTACTCAACAAGTAGAATTATAATTTGGGATTATTACTGCGTTAATAAATGTTAAACTTAAATAGTAACAACTCGCAATAAAAAACACTAATGAAATTTTAACATTTTTGAGGATTATATATATACATACATATCGATGGCTTAACATAAAAATGCCGTAACTCAATTTTTTGCGAAATCGCGCTTTTAACGTTTTCTGGAAGACAACGTATAATTACATCTTCCTTTAATAAGTCAGTACGTTACAACTCAAAATCAAGGCCTTATGGCGACTTAAAAAATTATTTCTTCATATAAATGTTTTTAGTTTTTCTTCAGTGTTTTGCTTCTCCTATAAAATATCGAAAATTTAAGATCCGCCTTTCTTGTATTAATCTATCGACAATCGTACATATATCATTCAATTCATATTAGGGTTATGTGTTGTTTTTGACCCAATAAGTAAACTCTTATATATAGCTGGCATTGAAATTCAAGTAATTATAAATAATTTACACACTCAAATACAAATTTAATACATTTTTATTTCTTTTGTATATCGACGGCATTTATTGAAAATGGCTTATGTGCAGATTTTGTAAAAATGAGTTTTTGATGCCAAACTATTCCCTGTAATGAACTTTCCCTATGGTATGAATATCAGATCAAAATGTTTATTTATTTGCGACTTAATCACATTTTTGTTTAGTTTATCTACTACATACGCACTTTTTTTAAAGCAAAATGGTTTATCTACAATGTATTTGTGAGATTTTTATACCAGTCTTATATTAAAAATATGTAAGAACTTAATTATTTATTATTTTCTGATGAATATTAATACGTTGATTTGAATTGCATATCGCTCATTTACTTCAAGTGTCATAACTCACAAAATTGTTCTTTTGAGTTATTAATGCAGAATAATGCGTCATTTCGTATTTTATCTTGTATAAACATTTCATATAAATAGCTTGTACCATCAACTCTTGAGAGAAGAATATTTTTGCATGTTTTCATTGAGTTGCAAGCAAATTGAAAATTTAAAACGCGTTTTCTGCAAAAAGGATTTTTTGACTTGTAACGCTATTGAAGGAAATGAGCGATATGTTTTCAAAATGTTTCTATCAACACACAGTTTAACGTGAAAAAAGTTCGATAATTAGGATTGGAATTTATTACCTTAGCGAAAAATATTATAAGTTAACATAGTATACAAATAGTGTGTAAATACATATGGGAACATATTTGCCCTCAAATTTTAGTTCTGATTATTTGAAATATAAATTGGTTGTGGTAAAAAACTTTTCACGTTCATTAAATAAAAAATGGAGATTTTAAACAAGAATTAAGGATACGGTAGAAATAATGATTCCTTACGTGCAATTGATATTAATTACACAGGTCAACAAAATGAAATTTATTTTGTAACGTCAAAGGTTTTGTAGTCATTTTGTATACACTAACTACTGTGAATCAATCCCTCTAAACCAGTTTTTTTGAATTTGCTCTGTATCTCGAGCTTTTCCGTTATTAAGAAAAAAGAGGATGCTGCATCACATAATTTGCATTTACTTGAGAACCAGTTCTTTGATCAAATTAAAAAATACACAGAAGGCTAGAAAACAAATTGACCTTTAAATTACGTCCTTATTAATTTTAATTAATTCGGAGATATTCGGCAAGTTTTATACAAAAAAAATAAATTTTTTCCAAAAAAAATTAAGAAAATCGTTTTTTAAAAGACTCATTAAAATTTTAAACTGAAGAAAATTTTATATTTTATTATTAATTGTGATATCTTCATATGTTATAAATAAAATGAACCAAATTTATTAAAAATCATTCTATTAATTCTGAATTTATTCACAATTAAGTGGTAGCATATATACTCGTATTACAGCTTTTTTTTAATTATTACACAGGTCAACACGATTTTTAAGGTCGGTACTTTGATAGTAAATTTTCGTGCATATGATACTCAGCTCCAATGCCTTTAAATTACTTTTTTTGAATTGGCTCTGTATCTCGAGATTTTCCGTTATTAAGAAAAAAGCGGATGCTGCATCCCATAATTTGCATTTACTTGAGATCTTTGATGATTTTTTTCGGTTTTTTCTTTTAATTTTTGGCGATTTTTAATATTGGAATATTTTTTTTCATTTTAGCGATTTTTACGGTTTATGGTGATTTATTTTAGTGTTTAAATTTTTTTTACACTGCGCTTTTTTCGTTTTTGGCGATTTTTTTGGTTTTTGCCGATTTTTTTCCGTTTGGCGATTTTATGATTTTTAAATGTTTTAGTTTTACCGTTTTGAAAATTTCAAGAGTTCGCCTCTTCCGATTTCGAAGATTCACTAACACATTAACTGATAGAATACCCTTTAATTTGCATTTTTTAAATTTTAGTGTTAATTGTTGGTTGTATTATGTATAAAAATACACTAACTTGCGGTTCTCGAGTAAATATCCTGTGACGGGCAGACGGTCAGCGTAGCGAAAACAATAGGATTCCTTTTCACCTTTGTTTCAAACAAAAATGTGAGAAATGTCCGTCCAATATTGGAGAAAACTAATTCTTTGAATAAACCTGTTATTGGAATGCAAATGTAGGGCCATACTACAATTAAACAAATCATAATTTTGAAAATAAGACATTCAATTATAAATATTATTGTGATTAAAAGACTATGTTAAACTTTTTTATAACAAATAAATATAATAATACCATTTTTAAATAATTTTGTGATACCACACAAGGTCTTCGAATTATGTTAGGAGAAAAAAAAATAATTATTCGATGCGATTAAATATTATTCGAATATTATTCGAAAAAAATTATTTGAATAAATAAATCTAGTAGAATAAATTAACTAAAATGACTCGCATAACCTTTTAGGAAAATTCGAATAAAATTATTCGAATGTTTAAAATTAAGTTTGTATCGCTCTTTGATATATTTATTATCCTGTAAAACTCAGGGAGCATAAGAATAACTATAATCGAAAACGGCTGGCTTTTCCGTTCAACTATGTGTTGTCAGAATATTAACAACTAACTTCGATGTTATTTGTTTATTAATAATTATCACATGTAATTTGGCTTAAAAAGCGATGCAAACTTTAGCCCGTTCAAATTATAAATATAGAAACAAGTTAAGTTCGAAAAATAGTAATTAAAATTAACTAAAATTAATAGCCATGGTCCTGTGGCAAAAATTAAATAAATATACTTAATAGTAACAAACCAAAAAAGTTTGTCTTAAGTAGAACAAAAATAAGCAAATTAACTAACGTGTGCATAATTAGTAAAGAATAAACGACAATGGTAAGTCTGTTGTAAATTAGAGATGGTAAATTTGGGCTTTCATTACAAAACACGTTTCAGCAAATTGAAATACGATGAATCAAAACAATTCACGTATTCCATTTGCAAGAAAGTTTCGTATATAAGGCAGAAATCTACATCAACTGATACCACACACAGTGGACCAACACAGAAGAACGCTGATGATGAAGGTTTAGTGGCCTTCGAAAACGGCTGGCTGTTCCGTTCAACTATGTGTTGTCAGAATATTTACAACTAACTTTGATGTTATTTGTTCATTAATAGTTATCACAATTAAAAAGCGATGTAAACTTTAGCCCGTTCAAATTATAAATATTTGTTTATATTTTTTGTAAGTTTATTTAAGTTTTGATATGAATATCACTGTGTAAAATAGGACAACCAATATAAATATTTAGTTTTTCTCGATACGACAACTTCTCACAAGTTAAAGAAGCGAGACACAGAACATATCGCAAATTTACCCAAAGAACGTCGTAACTCAAAGAATGAAATTTTTGAAAATTGAAAACTTCAAACTAGTTTTCTGGCGAACTGGTTTCTTGAATTATGACGTTGTTTGAGTAAATTTTTCAGCACTATTGCGTATACTTAATATAGTCCTGATAAACACGTTTTAAAATAAATGGTACCACAAGGGAAGAAACCTATCCTATCTATCTCGAATTGCTGGTTCTACACAAAATGTATATTAATGACCCTTTATTTTGTTTGTCATAAAACAGCAGCGAAATCATAAAATAGAAATTTGTACCACTTTAAATAGCATGTAATATTAGATACATACATACATATGTGTATAGATACATATGAACGTGTTTTCGTCGCTAAAAATATATGAGGCGTGAAATACTTGATAATCAAATATCAAAAAAATAAGAAAAACAAATCTCTTATTTAATTAAAATTATCAAACAGTTCTTTCTAATACATTATAGATGTATTATTATTACAAACATACATACATTTGTCTATGACTATTCTTTACAATATTAATCATCATCATCATCATCACCAAATCTATTCATTAGCACAAACAACATTTCCATGTTTTTGCCACGCATACACAAATATGTATATAGAATTATTATCACAGGTCTAAAATACAAATACGTGTTTAATACAGTGTTGCCAGTTTCTACAATAAATTCCGGCGGGAAACGGAAATTCAAAAAAGTTGTCCTTATAAAAATATTGAGTCCGTTACACATTTGGGGCCATTATTACAACTTACAAATAGTTAATTTTAGGATGTTATCTGGCAGGTAAATATATTTCGGTTATTACAAGTAAACATTAATGTAAAAGTGAATGATAAGCTAACAGCAGGTTAATCTTCATGGTAACTTTCAAAGTGAACTTTAAGCATTTTAACAGTCAAAGTAGCCGGTATCTACACCAATGTTTCCACAATACATCATTTGTATAATTTATTTTATCGGACAGTTGCAATAATGAAAAAAATTAATGGTTACTTTATCGTTCACTTTGGCTAATGTTAAGGTTAACTATCACGAACTTTATCTTTACGTTGTAATAATGGCCCTTAATTTTGTATATTTATTTCTTTTGCTATTACACAGAAAAAACTGAATACTAATTTTTATCACTAAAACTGAATATTCTTCAATTATGTACTTTTATTTTTAAGGTTCGAGTAATTCATTTAGCCATTTTATTGAAGATAATAAAAAAAAATTCGTCTGTTAATTTAAATTTGAAAACAAAATTAAATTTTAGTGTCTTGTTCCCGTTTTGAGTAGATTTGTTTATTTACTGAAAATTATTACGAATTTGTAACAATTGTTACTGGAAAGTGTTCATCAACTCAAAAAGTTTTCAAGGAGGGAGCGTCAAAAAAGAGAAAAAAATTGAGAAACAAACAAATTCCTACAAATTATTAGTAGTAAAATTTTTACTTGCAAGAATTATCCAACCAACTGTTGTGTGTTTTGTTGTCAAATAAATTATTTAAAAAATATTAGAAAAAGGAAAACTGAAAAAATGTGCATTTCTTTGTTGAAAAACATGTATACGTATGAAAAAAGAAAGCCTGTTTTCTTAATTTATTGTTTTTCTTCCATTAAGCCACATAAATTCAATTTTACTGGCAAATAATTTTGTTTTGTTTCTCATATATGATCAGAGATTGAAAGTGGACTTTTTGCATTTGTTAATGGAATAAAATTAAAATATTATCAAACAAAATACATCAGAAAAAGTACAATTGTATCATGATTTCCATCCATGATTCTGATACGAATAAAATTTTCTTGTAAGTTTTTACAAGTAAAGCGTTCATTTACTTTTTTATATTTGGGAGAGTAATTTTATGAATTTCTGCCTTACTCTCTCGTTACTAGTTTTTGCTCGTAAAGTAAATGAACAGACCTAGTATAAATATATAAACAGAAATTCTCGATTATCCTCGATAAGCAGGCGACAAATTGCAGCATTCGATATCGATCGAAATTTCCATACAAACACAGTGAAAATTTTTTAAAGACTTGTTTGATATCGAATGCCGTATTTTGCTTCCAGGTTGTGAAATAAATTTCAATTTCTGTTATTTTTTCGTTGCAACTTTTTTTGACAATAACTTTTTTTTAATCAGAAATAATATCTTATTCGGGCTTAAGTTCAGTAATTTCAATTCTTATTGAATGAAATATTTTTATTAATTAACGTGAGCTTCTAAAGAAGAGAAGAAAAAATTAAACTAGACTTTATAGTTGGGGGAAATACTGATACTTTTCAGTGCAGCGACGCACCTCATCAGCACCCTAGTATATCTACTTGAGTAGAGTTTGTTAACTATTGCACTGTTTACGCGAGAATATGAATATAGTATTTATGTATAATAATGATAAATTTATTCTTCCAAATTAAATGAATTACATTTTTATTTCTATTTTAACAGTATTGTTATTGAAGTTTGAAATAGGCTTGAATTTAATTGAAGTACAAGACTTAATTGAACTATACTGAAAGAAAAACACTTCGTAACAGGAATAAAACCGTTACGTTTAACTCTTTTCATTTATACAACAATAAATTTCATTAACAAAATGAAACATTACATTATATTGACGAAAATTTCATTAACCCTGCACCATCATACTTCGTCGTAATGACGACGCTCGGTTTTATTTTCGATTTAAAACATATTTTTTGTGTTTGTTTTGGATTCGTTTTTCGTATAGCGTTGGCCGCTAATATTAGTTACTAGAAACTAATGTTGCTTTTTTAGTTTAATAAGTTTATTTATTATAAGAATCTACAAAACTTAATGGAAAAAAATTGTAATATTTCATACAATTGATGCTATAAGTTCTATGTTTTAAGAAAAAATGCCAATTGAAAAACGGCTGTGCAATGTTAATTTTACGTTAAACAATTTAAAAAAAATATATGAATTCCGTTATATAATAATTAAAAACTAACTAAATATCAATAATAAATCTATTTGGGTACTTATTTTTGCTCACGACGTTTTCTATTGGCTCTTGAAATGGGTCGTAGTCGATTCGACGAAGTATGACGTTTGCGATATAAAAATAAGTATGATATTCTAGGGTTAATGGAATGAAACCTTTCTAGTACTTAATATTTTACATTTCTTACTATCACTAATGTTACGAAGTAATTTTCATTCGGGTAATAAAAAACTGAATTTCATGTTGTTATGTGCAATTCATACAAAAAAATATTTTCAATTGATTATGTGACATAAAAGAAGATCAAGGTATCAAAACACAATTGTAACTAATCTATAGTTATGAAAATTATAGTTTTATTGCAACCTTAATGTAATGTAATGTGCAGTATAGTACCCTTGTAGTCGTAGGTTCGAATCCTGGAGATAAGCTAAAGTATTTTTTTTAATACGCACATATACATATATATTTATTTATAAGATATAAATTTTAAAATAGATTAAATAATGTTGCATTAAAATTTTATTATTGATGGTATATATGTATGTGTTTAAATATTATTTGAAGTTGTTGTCTCTGCAGCGGTAAGTGCTTTAACTACCACGCTATGAGTTCCAAGATCAAATCTTTTCCGGGTATGCCTGTGCCAATGTAGACACTTTAGTTGAATAGTGAATAAAATACAATGATCACATTAAATTAATGAATCAGAGTCATTACAACAATGACTTATTGTATCATCAAAAAAGTATATGTACGTTTCAGTAATGAAATACTATCATGATTGCGATGCATGAAAAATGTTGGTGATTCAATGAAATAGTTCGTTAAAAAAATGTAAGACTAACGTCATTTCATTGTATAAACTAAATTAATTGCAATAATTATATTTTTCATTTTAAATATGAAAATGTATGTTGCTTAGTACAAAACATGTCGTTACATAAATGAAAATATTTCATTGTATATATGACAATTTTTCATCTGATGAAAAAATGTTCGAAATGCGAATGAAGCATTGTATTGGTTGAAAAATAATGACAAAATCATAAATATAATAAGGCTTTTCTCTCAGTATATAATTTAGGGCTTGAAGTAAGGTGTTTTTTCAAATGTTTGAAGTATATGGTATTTCAAGACTTGAGTTGAACTGTACTACAACTTAGTTGTTGGAATTAAATTCTATATCAGCGTTATCATGAATTCCACGTGAGAAAATATCCGAATCAAATTTTCCCGTTCACATGGATGTTAATTTTGTATCATCAATTCCAATAAAATTAAATACTTACATATTTCCACTTTTTCCAACAGACAAATACTTGTGAATAATTTTAATATTTCACAATCGTATGAAGTTTTTCGATAGCAATTGTTCACACGTTCGGAAATTTCCACGTGAAATTTTATTTATGATAAGCATGATAGAATTCCTGTAGAACTCCATTCAAATAAGCTTTCACAGAAAAAATTATTGTTGAATTTTTTTTAATTAAGTGATTGCTTAGAAAAAATAATACTTTTGATTAAAATTTTAATTGAATATATGTTTATTTTAACTGACTTTGCTGCTCTAACAAAAAAGTGCTATCAACAGAGCTTAACTCAGAATACTCTGAAATGGGTAACAATTTTTACATATTAATTGTATGTAAATAATGTAACTTTTGTTTTTATGTATGAAAATCGAGCTGTTTTTTGTAGTATGCCACATTGTTTTGAAAAAATATTTTCAATTAAAATACTCAATTAATCTTTTAATTGGTTTTGATATTTTATATGGGAGAAAAAACTACTCAGCTTAATTTTTTTTTTGATTCTTAGTAATTTTGACATAAGTTGAATAAAAAATTAAATATGAAAATAACAAAAAACAGAAATTCATTTTGTTCCCTTTTGTTGAGAAATAACAAGACAATTATGATAAAAAATGCAAGCTTATAGACCAAATGTGGATGGTAAAGTTAGTACATTGGCGGTATTAGGGGTTCGATGCAAAACGTCTTGCGTAAGTAGATATGGAAATAATCGAATCCTTTCTTCAAAATCCAATCATAAAATATTCTGCATTTACACTTACGCAAGACCGGATACGGCCATTGTACTTTTTTCCTCCATTCAAACTTCCAAAGCCATGCGATGCATCAGTTAGGTTTTTGGTACAATACACAAATGTTTCCATTTTTGTAAATTTTTTATATGGAGATATATACATACATACATACATATGTATGTACATAACAATTTTTATATTTTTACAATTTATTATATTTTTATACTCTTAGATTTTTTATATTTCAATTAATATTTTAACTGAATCTTTAAAAAATGTTAATAAGTTATTTACTTGCATCCTAAAAAGTATTTCAATTAATTTTTTAATTGAATCTTCAAAAATATTTCAATTAAATTTTAATTGAATCTTTAGAAAACCATCAATTAAATTTTTAGTTAATGTAATATTTTTTTAATTGAAAAAACCAAAAAAAATTTCAATTAAAATGAATGAGTTAATACTACAATTTCCGTGATTGGTTGAAAACTAATTAATTTTTTAACTGAATCTTTGTTTTCTTTAATTGAATCTTGTTTTTACTTTTTTCTGTGTTCAAACGAGCATAATCCAACCCTTTAAAAATTAATGCTTGACTTGAATAACAATTATTTTACATTTGGTTTGCTTCTTGGATGCTTTCTGAACTTCTAAATTATTTCAATAAATGAAACTATTAAGCTTTATGCCAACTTATATATTTTTAGTTTTTCTTTTTCATATATCGTTAACCTTTAATTCATTTTTTGTTTCTGTTTTTGATATTTCAGTTTTGTCTTTTCATTTTTTTATTGAAAGTAAAAAAGATAAAAATTAAATATCAATAAACAGAAAATAAGAAATATTCTGAAGAAGTTAACCAAAGGTTAACAAAATATTGAAATACAAAACTAAAAACATATATTATTTGACCCAAAGCTTAATAAAATAGTTTCATTGAACATATCAAAAAGGTCAAAAATTACATAAACAATCATTTTACTAAGCAAACACTTAATTGCAGCAATTGGCCAGCTGACAACCAACCGACCTTTTTACATCTGCTTTAAGGGATTGGACTTAATTTTATTAACCACTTAAGCGTGTGAGCAAAACCAAACTTTACCCAATATTTTGTTTGTAAAGTTTTCATTGCATGATTTTTTTATTAATTAAGCTATTAAATCAGTTAACCGAAAATCAATTAAGCGGAGACTACTTTAACGTTTTTACTTGTTCGCTGGTGTTAACTGTTTTTATAATAATGAAGTTTTAATGAATATCATCATATTTTAATACTTTGTAAAGTAACACTCAATATTGAATATTTAGTTTAGTTTTAATATATCATATTTTTGTAAATTTAATTGACAACAACTAAGATGGATAATCTGAGATAAATTTTAATACAATTTAAAAGCAATTTATTCACATACATATATGTATATGGTTTAAAAGTTTTTAACTTTTCATTAAGCTAACCAGGAAACTATTTAATAAAATACATCAATATATATATATATAGTAATGTAAACTTTTAAGAAAAAATCTATTTAAAAAAATATATATAGACAAGTTAAGTCATGTATAAACATAATTTGCAATTAGTGCAATACAAACGTACTTAAGTAAATACATACATACATATATATGTATGTGTGTATATGCCCATGGAATAGCCCACAGTTACTTTTCCTATTGATTTGCATATATGTATAAAAAAATTCTTTGTAAATTTTACAATTTTACCGCCACTGGGTAAAATCTTGATTTAAATTTCATTAAAAATATGCATAAATTTACCAAATTTGGTTTTACAAAACAAATTGACAATGGGCAAATTATTATAATACAAACAAGTATTATTTATAACAAACCCAACGTTCGATTTAATGAAAATTAAAGATTTGTTTTAACAGCAAAAGAAATTTGAACTGTTTTATTACCCCAGAAATCTGTTTCGTTACCTACAATGTAATTGTAACTCTACGTATGCAGCAATGATCGATAAGTTGTATTGAAATCAATAATATTTATTTATATTTGTTTTTGTTTTTAAAATTATCACCCTTATTCCAGTTGTCGACATCGACGTCACTTCAACACAGTACCAAAAAATTTTGACTTGCTTACTAGCTCTCGAAAACAATTTTGTGCAACTGATAATCTATTTCCGTTCCCTAAGGTCTCGAAAATAACATAAACCTGCCAGCAGGAGTCAGTTATTTTCGACAATCGGTACACAATTTTTTGATATTTTCTTAAAGTGACTTTGATGTCGATAACTGGAATAAGGGTGAATAATCGATTGATGCTAAATTATTTTTACCATCCTGAAATTCCAAAAAAATCATATTTTACAACAATGTCGAATTTAAACATAGCAAACTCATTTTGATTTCAAATGCAGGAAAACTATGATGATTGAGACATCATCTCCTAAATGAGACAATCTTAATGATATTGTACATGTATGATTTGATTAGGCTAAAGTTCGCATCGTTCGAACAAATAACACCAAAGTTAATTGTAATGTTCTGACAGACACTAGTAGAACGGAACAACTTTCTATTTTCGTAGACCACTGCACCTTCATAATCAGCGTTCTTTGTGTTTGGTTCACAGTGTATGTTGTCATTTCATGTAGATTTATACTTTATATACTCAGCCGTTATTGCAAATGGAATATGTAAATTGTTTTGATTCATCGTACAGTACTTACCGCTTATATGCACGCCGATTATAAGCATTTATCGTTTATATGCCTCCGAACTTGAACAATATTTCTTTTGTATATAAAATACACGCAATATTTTTTAATATATGCATTTCGCTTATATGCATTTCTCGCTTTTATGCACCAAAATTATATAGGATTTTGAAAAATTGCATGTAAAAAATTCTCATATATGCACTGTTTAAATTTTTCATCATAAATAAAGCAAATGTAGAAAAATTGTTTCGTCGCAATTAAACAGCAAACTATTTAACCCCTATTGACTCATTTGTACTATTGCATATCAGATGTTCCATCTCTGTTTGAAATCAGCTGTCAGCTAAATAAATTGCATTCAAATCTTCAACTTTTAACTTTAAATTATATATTTTTTAAATTATTAATTAAAAACCGATTGTATTTAAGGTGAAATATAATTTTAAAGTCAAAGCATTGATCTCAACAAAATTATAACATGTATATGTATATATTCATACGCATTTATTTCAATGAAATTGAATTTACAAAACCTATACGTACTGTGAACTCTTATTTTAAGTTATTTTTGTTTCAAATTGATTGATCTCAATAAAAATGTGTAAAAACACAAAACAAACTAGCAATGCGCATGCATATTCTGTTTTACAATTACATTTCTGAAATTCTGGTGCAAGTACCACTAAATACATATATAACATCTTTTTTATATAAGCACCACCGATGCAACTAAACGAGTTTTTCTACATGCATTGCAAATGCATATAACCGAGTTTTGGTAAATGCATATCCCGCTTATAAGCACTAAATGTCGAGCAAATTGCGAAGTGCATATAAGCGGTAAATACTGTATTACAATTTTCTGAAAGTTTTTTGTAATGAAAGCTGAATTTTACCATCTCTAAATTTATAAAAGTTTTGTCATTGTCGTTTGTTCTTTTACTAATTATGCACATTTTAGATAATTTGCTTACTTTTGTTCTACTTAACACTAAATATTTTGGTTTGTTTTTTTTTTTAAGAACAAACACAACCCGCAAAGCGATTAGCTTGTCTGCAGAAAACACCCAGATTATATGGTGGGAATCGAACCCACGACCTCTGGACTGAGAGGATAGCATCGCTATCGCTAAAATTCTTCGAGAAATTTCCCCCTTTTCCAATTAGAATTTTTTATTTTCGCTTTTACTTGATATCAGTTGGAATTGTTCCCCGTGAAAAATTTCTCGCGGAATTTTTTTCAGAATTGCCCTCTATATTTAGTAAATTTTTTGCCACAAGCGCATAGCTATTAATTTTATTTGTATTGTTTGAACTTTATTTGTTTCTATCAGGGCAATTATGTAAAAAAATTCCGCGAGACATTTCTCCCTTTTCCAATTAGAATTTTTTGTTTTCCCTATCATTTGCTATTAGTTGGAATTTGCTCCCGGACAAAAATTTCTCGCTGAATTTTTTTACATAATTGCCCTGTATATGTATGATTTGATTAGGCTTATGTTCATATCGATCAGTAATGATGGCTATTCATTGACATTGTATTAGAATTTTGCAAAGTGAAGTTTAAAATAGCATGCATTATCATATTTTGTAAAATTTTCATTTAAAACAAAAAAATCTTAAAATAAATTAAAACTAACAACGAATTTTTTGAGGACATAAGCCGTGAGCAATTATGCAAGTTTTTCCATATACATATATAATAAATATTTGATAAATTTACAAAACTTTAAATATTTTTACACACGGGCACAAACTGTTCTTTTATTTGCTGTTTTTAACAACTTTCATTATAGGGAACTGCGTACAACAAGAAAATATTAAAACAAGTAAGAGTGCTGTATTCGGTTGTGCCGAATCTTATATACCCTTTACCAAAGTGCGTTTATGTAGTATAGAGATACAGAGATATGTAGGTACATATTTATTTTGTGGAAAATTTCATAATTTTTCCTCTAGTGCAATTTTTAATAAGTGACCTTTTGGTATTTTTCGATTAAATATGACTTTTTTTTGATATTAGCAATAAGTTAAATATCGAAGCCTTATTTTCTAAAAAATACAAGTTTTCAGGAGAGCAAAAAAGTAACGGTTCATCTCTTTTTACTTCGGTGTTTGGATAAAAGTTCATATGCAATTGATTACATCTATATATATTAGTAGAAAGTTTAATTATGAAGCGCATTTATTGAGATACGAGTTTGGTGCATTAAGAGTAATTTTAATTCTTGTTGCTTGATCAATGAGTTACTCCTTTATATCTAAACAAACAAATAATGTCGTTATATCAAATTTATTTATACAATGAAAACAATATTTAATATTCCAGTTGATATGGGATTTGATCTAATGTTCGCTAAAGCTTCGAACTTCGAAAATAGTTTTAGTATTGTACCTCCATACCAAGTAAACTATGCAACTTGTTTTATTTAATAATCTTTGAATTTGAAAAATTGTTAATTGCCTCAATTTAAACATCCCATTGGAAAAGATATATATAGTGGTATTATGTAAGCGTTTATTCTCTCTCCATCTCCATTTACTAAAAATAAATTCAGTAAAGTGCGACTCTGACTTTCGCACGAAGGGTTCCGTAGTAATATTATATGAACTTTAGCCTATATATAATATAATTTTGGCATTTTTTTCGTTTTAGCGATTTTTTTATGTTTTTGGCATTTTTTTATTAATTTGGCGATTTTTTTAGTTTAGGTGCTTTTTTCTTGTTTTAGCGTTTTTGTTAAGTTTTTGGAGTTTTTTATTTTGGCGGTTTTTGACATTTCCAATTTGGTGCTTTTATTCGTTTTTGTGATTTTTTTCGGGTTTTGGATTTTTTTAATTTGGAGCTTTTTTAGTTTTGGTGCTTTTTTCTCATTTTAGCGATTTTTTTTAGGTTTTTGGCATTATTTTTAACTTGCTTGTGCTTTTTTTTAATTGTGGCGATTTTTATTTTGGCGAGTTTCTTAATTTTTAGCGAATCTTTTTCATTAAGGCGACTATTTTAGTTATGTCGATTTTTTCGGTTTTTATCTTTTTTTCATTTTGGCGACTTTTTTTCATTCAAACACTTTTTTTAGTTTTGCCACTTTTTCCTCGTTTTGGCTATTTTTTCGGTTTTTGACGTTTTTTTAATTTTGGCGACTTTATTTTATTTTGGCGATTTTTTTGATTTTGGCGATTTTTTTCATTTAGGCAATTTTTTTAGTTATGCCGATTTTTTCGGTTTTTGCGACATTTTTCATTTTGGCTCTTTTTTAGTTTTGACACTTTTTTCTCATTTTGGTGATTTTTTTCTGGTTTTGGCGTTTTTTTAATTTTTGGCGATTTTTTTAATCTGGGAGATTTTTTCGAATTTGGCGATTTATTTTAATGTTAGAAATTTATTTTTAATTTTGGCGATTTTTTTTCAATTTCTGGGGTTTTTTTGGGTTTGACGATCTTATAATTTTGGATATACATACATATGTATGTATGTACATACCATTGTATGTATATTACATGGGATTTTTTTTCATCACTCGTTTTGGAACACCCTTTAATTCTTAACTTTTATATTGAAGAAACACAGTTTATGTTTTTTTATAAAAGTTTAATCAAGAAATTATGTTGTTTATTTAATTAAAAAATTTTAAGACTAAAAAAATAATTTTTAAAAATTGATTTTTTCAAACCAAAAAATCAATGCAATTGCGATTAAAAATTATTAATATTTTTAAATTAAGAATCTAAATTAAAACAAGTAGAATCCCCACAATATATTTACTGTAGCGACCAAAGTTGTACATGCTCTGTTCAAATTTCCGACCCGTCTTACGGTTCCTGAGAAAATAGCATTCTTCCTAAAACTTAAATAGGTTTAATTATAAGAAAAAAAGTTAAAGTTTTCCAACCCTGGAAACGTCTTTTTAATTTGTTTAATTTTTTAATTTTTTTTAAATTAGAAATACCAATTTTATTCATAGCGAAGTATAAAATAAGTTAATTTAATAAAAAAGTAATAAAAACTTGTTTTCGGTAGTTAGTTTCTATGGGAAAATATAGTTTGAGTTTTCCAGCTCTGAAACCGAAATAGCGAGCTTCGGAAAACCGATTTCACGTACAGACAGACGGACAGACGGACATCGCGTGTTCGTCTTCCCTATGCATAAGGATCCAGAATATATATAATTTATGTGTCGCTTATTAATATTGTAGAAATTACACACGGAATGCCAAACCTATATATACCCTTTTGCCATTTTTTGGTAAAGGGTAAAAAAAAAATTAAGGGTAATTTTATTAAAAAAATTGTGTGTAGTGTATTAAATGTACGGAATTAACAACATGGTAAATGATTGCTGGGAAAAAGAAAACACGCTCACGCTCAGCAGCATTCAAAAAAGAACTTTGATAAGTAGCCTACAGCAGTCAAACTGACCGACTGAAAAGACAGACCATAAAAAACAACATTTAATTAAATGAAACAATTTTATAAAATAAATAAAAAATATTTCCACATGTTTATTTTTACTAACTTTTCATTGCAATAATAAATATTATGATATTTGTTTATTACCGAATTGTAAATTACATTGAAAAGTCAATAAATCTTTATTTAAAAAAATTTAGTCCCTGTAGCTCAATTGCTGTGAACTGCGATCAAATTACTTGCAGATGGTAGTAGAAAATATTTAGTACGTACGACAAATGTATGGGTCCAATGTACCTTAGAATAATCAGTGATTGTATTGGGATCAGCGTTACCATATGTGAAGATTTATATTAATTTAGAAGTTTTTCGGGATGTTAGAAAGACTAAAAAATTTCTTTGTTAAAAATAAGATTTTTAAGAATATGATATTTGGTATTTTTAATATACTATTTAAGGTCCTTCTCACTAAAGTATTGACATATTTTCTTCTTTCCTTCATCAACAGTATGAGTTATGTGCATACTAGTGATGCACGAATATTCGTATTCGTATTCGAATTGTCGAATATTCGGCCATTTTTAGATATTCGTATCCGTTTTCATATTCGTCAAATTCAGGCGAATACGAATACGAATATTTTTCCAAACAAATTAAATAAATAATTGCATAAATCCTAAAGGAAACTTAAATAAATGGCTTAAAATATTAGTTTGTATAAATTCATTAAATTTTTTATAGAAATTTGTGATTTGTATCATTTTCAAATATTATTTAATGACGATCATTAAAATTTTGGGTAGTTTTTATTAACTTTAAAGTACACCAACAGCAGTGTGAAGTCCTTTTTCATAAAAATTTTGAAAATTTAATATTGCAGGCGTAAATAGAACCCCAATTTAATGTTCATAAATTTCACTTATAATATTCGTATTCGTGTTCGTATTCGCGAATATTAAAAATTGACATTCGTTACATCACTAGTGCATACATATATTTATCTAATACATGTTCTATTCAGTAAATATTTTGTGTTATTTAACTTTAAGTTTGTTAGTTAATTTGAAGCAAAATAAATTTTTTCTGAATTTGAATTCAGTAAAATCAATGCGTATTAATATATTTTGAGTAAAATCCCTAAAAAAGAGATTTTTAATGAGAAAAAATAATTTTTTTTGTTCGAAGGTTTTTTAGAAAAAAATATGGCAACGCTGATTGAGAGATACCTATTTATGTCACGGAGAAAAATCACGTCACGCTCCCATCTCTAATATCATGTTTGTATTTGTAGTCATACCATTGATACTTTAGTTTGATTAACAACAATTGGTAAGGAAATCGAATTGAAGTAACAGTACATATTTATGTACATACATATATGTACATTAAAGACCTGCACATAGGCTAGCCAGACGTACTTTTTTCAGCAGTACGCGTACTTTTTTTTCAATGTACTGTTATCTGCATAACACCTAAAAAGAACGCTAATGTACTTATTTTTCCCTTTTGTACTTTTATTTGTACTTTTTTTGTTTAGCATCTTTAGAAACTTTTTTTGTGTAGAAAGAATCTCATAGTTTGAAGCGGCTTGTTAAAAATGTTTTTCTTGAACACATTTGTGGCGACAATTCGAAGTATATTTCAATGTATTTTATATGAGAAGCAATATATAGCCAGTTTTGACGACTTTCAGTCGTCAGTCGCCAGAATTGTGATCAAACTGTTTATCAACACAAAACGTAGATATTATTCATATGTTACAAGCGTATTCTTAGTAAAGTAAAGATTTTTCGATAAAAAAAATTGTGTAAAGCAGAATATGGTATAATTTATAAATTTTTAAAATTTGTTTGTTTATTTTTTCAATACCAAAGTCAAATGCGTCAACTGGGAGAATATTTAGTTTAATGTTTACGTTATGGAGAAAAGAAAGAAACAAGCTTTTAATACATAATTTAGAGAGTGAACTGACTTGAATATTCAAACTAATTTTGAATTTACATGTGCCGAGTTTTTTAATTTCTTAACAACTGGAAATGGAAAAATGGAATTGTTTGCCAATTCAAAAAATTATAAGTATTTGTAAAATGTTTGAACCATTAAAAAATTTAATATAATTATTTAATGATTATATAAACAGCCAAACCGAAATGCAAAACAAAGAAGTGATAGGTATTCAATTTAAAAAATATTAATATAAATTTGTTCAAATTAACTTTGTTTTTTAACACAATTAGAATCCTGACTAATTTTAAGTTATTAATTTGTTGTATAAATTATATTTACGATCTCATTTTTGTGTTCATCAATGAAGAATATGATATTGAATGAACTTAAGGACGTTTTCAATAAAAACACAAATGCACTTTTTTTATTAATTGTACAGCTTTTTCTTCTTTGGTGTACTTTTTTTGCCAATTCAATATCTGGCTACCCTACCTGCACAAGACGTCTTATAAGAACATTTAAGACATGAGGGCGATTTCAAATGCTTTACTACAGCGACATCTTCTGACACAAAGCCTTAACAACGTGTTCGGCAATACATTTGTTTAACTTATTGCATGTATAGGAGTAAAGAAGAAAATAGTATGTGATTGAAGAATTTGTGGTGTTTGTGTTTTTTTCTACCTATTGACGCGTATACTAACGTCATGCATGTACATACATACATACCTACATAATTTCTGTATGCTCTCTTATTTTACTGCACACATACAAACGCACACATGCATTTACATGAGTTGTGTGCGCTTGCTTTAAAAAACCTCCATTAAACACAAACATAATAGCGTACCACCTAAATCTTACACACCCACCTAAACGTACAATATGCAAAATATCAAGCATACATGTATCAACAGTACTTATTTTCATTGTTTGTTTAAACAAGACGTCTTGGAGACATCGCTTGTTAACAGTCATATAAACGTACACCAATACAACCATGATACTTCGTTTATAGTACGACAGCATTTATTATTGGCTTAGTATAATGCATGCCACGAGAATACATTTAAAAAACATGACGTATTTACATTTCAAGACTGCTTACGTATGCCACTAATGCACATACATAAATATGTATATATGTATATATATATATGTATACCCTGCAGGAGATCGAAGTTGTGCCCAACTGGTATTTTATTAGTACAGAAACCACAACCACTAGTTCCTACCTGTAAACTTTCCTATAAGATCTTAATCCTTAAATTAACATTGAGTGGGTTTAGAAAATTACTAGTGCGATTGTTACTAGTTTAGGACTAGTTTTTTATCAGTTCTTTTACAAAGAAAAATTTGTGGTTTTATTATTTTGATACCCAGTGACAACTGCTAGTTAAAATTCGCAATTATTTATCAAAATTCAGAAATACAATAGGTCAATTATAGTTATTTGATTATAATTATTTTTAGGTGAACCTAAAACTGTAATAATTGTATATTACTAATTTTCGTACAGGCTCTGTTAGACAGCCAAAATTTATTTTGCAATGTGGTGCCTTGGAACTATTTCATATACTAGTACTCATCAGTACCTGGATTCTCGTAATATTTATTGACATATTTATTCGCTTGCGGTAACGATAATGTGATTCCGTAATTTTTTTTACGATAGTCTCCAGATCTATCATAATATAATGTGGTATATCTGTATAGAAAACGTGAAAATAAGGGAAAAGCACAAAGAACAATAAAGAAACACTCAATGAATTTGATCTTGTGATTTAATGTTTTTTGCCCCAAACCGACAGCGAATATCGTTAAAATATTTTACTGAATAGCAAAGTCGATAAATTTTCGTTATACTTGTTATAGCGATACGATTATCACAATAAAAGTTAGAGAATCCAGGTACAGAACCAGTAATTTTATACAACAACTTTAACCCTTTTCGCACTAGTTTGTGCTGTTCTAGTATTTATACTAGTAGCTTTTAGACAATTGACGCCTATTCTCCTGCAGGGTATATACATACATTCATAATATACATACATATGTATGTAATATCCATGTTTACTATTATAACGTACATATGTAAGTACATGTTTGAAAAATGCCTTCACTATATTTTTTTTCTGAATATTTTTTGTTTGTAAAATATTTTTCCAAACATTTATTTAACCATAATTGGATAAAGTTCAATAAAATGCTAATTTTGACATTTATTTAACATGTATGTTAAACACACGCAGCCACAAATAAATACACACATGAATGATGCCCAACAAACAAATTTTATTGCTGAATCGAGGAACAGTAAAATTGAAATAAGACGGAAAGTCAGTATATGTCTATTAGAGACCTGCGTAAGCCGTCTTAAAAAGTAAATACGTCATGTGTTTTAAATCTATTCTCGTGGCATGTATTATACTAAGCCAATAATATATGCTGTCATACTAACCTGCCGTCGAATGTGTAGTTCACTACAAAAATAGTTAACTTATAGTTAACTTTTCTTAGACTTACTAAAAGCTAACTGCAATGTCATCGAGAACAAACCCAAAATTAATTCTTAAGTTCAGTACGTAGTCGAATTTGATGAGAGCCAACAAAGTTATTCTCAGCTACTTTGAAACTCATTTCAGTTTAATGTTAACATTTTGCTGTTATTATTTTAGATGGTAGCTTAGCTGAGTGATAGCACGTTGAGTGCACAAATTGTGATGATACATGTTCGAAACCCAGAAAAAAAAAATTTTTTTAATCCAAGTGTAGTCAGTACTACTTGCCAAATAGTTAGCTTAAAGTTAATTTAAAGTTAGCCAAATTTCCGACAGGGTATAAACGAAGCACGATGGATGTATTGGTGTACATTTATATGACTGTTAACAAGCGATGTCGCCAAGACGTCTTGTTTAAACAAACAATGAAAAGAAGTACTGTTGATACATGTATGCTTGTTATTTTGCATATTGTACGTTTAGGTGTGTGTGTGTGTGTAAGAGTTAGATAGTAAGCTAGTATGTTTGTGTTTAATGGAGGTTTTTTAAAGCAAGCGCACACAACTCATGTAAATACATGTGTGCGTTTGTATGTGTGCAGAAAAATAAGAGAGCATACACAAATTATGTGGGTATGTATGTGTGTACATGCAGGACGTTTGTATACGCCCCAATGAGAAAAAAGCACAAGCACCACAAATTTTTCAGTCACGAACTATTTTCTTCTTTACTCTTATACCTGCAATAAGTTAAACAAATGTATTGCCGACAACCTTGTTTAGCCTTTGTTTCAGAAGATTTCGCTGCAGTAAAGCATTTGAAATTGCCCTCATGTCTTAAAAGTTCTTATAAGACGTCTTGTGCAGGTCCTTAATGTCTATCTTGGCTTTGTGTTGGGCTATATTGACATTACGATCATGTCTATGCGCTTTGAATGTATTGTTGAACATTGTCAATGTATTGAGGTTGAGACCTACCCACCAAATATAAAGCCACTTAAACTTTAATTTGGTATGGTCCACTGTTAACAACCATTTTCATATTTTTCCATATAAAACGTTTTTAGTTTTATTTAAAATGGTTTCTTTTTCCCTGCCATTAAACTTATGAACATCACTATGAAAAGCATCATAAAATCTTTTAATGTCATATACATATGTACCTTTTATTCTTTAAATCTGTGATCAGTGCTGCCACAACAAAAAAATTTTTACAACCAAAATTCGCTTTAAAAGTTACCAAATGAGAAAAAATATTACCAAATTTCAATATGTAGTATTTTTATTAAATAACATCCCAGCAAAAAAATACACTCCAAAAAAGTCTTGAAAATGTACAGTTTGCGATCTGCAACTAGTGAAAATGTCTATCCGTTCTAATAATTGTTACATAGGGTTGCAAGAAGTTCTCTTTTTCGATGCCTGGTCACTGAATTGGAAGCGATATTAAGAAAAATTCCCTTTTTTGTGTTCTATGATAATATTTTTATCTAGGAAAAATGGTGAATAGTTAGCTATTTTAACAATTCGTTTCTTTTTATACGAATTTAAACCCGAAACAGTGATTTCATGTAAATTGAAGCAAATAACTTCCATATTTTTTACTGGGATTTAAAATGCATACATATTTGTAATGTAATGCATGTGATTTAAATGCAGTTAATAATAATAACAACCAAACAAATATATGTAATTCTTTTACCTACATATGTATGTATGTATGTAATAAAATAACGCTTGTACATGTATGTATATAAAAAATAAAATTTTTTTTTTAAATATAAAGTAAACAGAACTTGCAGTTCACAGTATAATAGTTTGAATGTGTGTGATGTTAAATTTTAAAGTGTATAACCCTTGACACAAACCTTGTGCTTTAACAGAGCTCTGTTAAGCTATAAAAATTCGACTAATGCCTTTCCAAAGGACTTTTTCATTAAATGATGCAACCGAGACGGGAAAAATTAATGCATATTTATAGATAAGGTGTTCATTTATTAATGCCCATGAATCTATCTCTGGAAAACATGAATTTTAAACAAACATTGTCAAGTTTTCAACTTGGAATTTTCTGAGGGTTACACACTTTTCTTGGGAAGGAGGCGATGCGGGCGGGCAAAAGTGGTCACCTATTATGGACTACATATTACTCTAAAAACGTGCATACTCAGAATTACTGGAAGTTCGAGTTTTCAGGAGATTTCCGAAAAACTTCCGACCGTCAAACGTGGTCACCTCCTATGGACCACATAGTGCTCTGTAGTACAGAGTTGTGACCATTTAAAAAAAAAAAAGCTGAAAAAGTAAAACATAAAAAATATTTACATGTGTGTCATTATTTTTGCAAAAAAAATAACCAAAATGAGAAAAATATTCACATCTCCACATTAAAGAAAAAAATAATCACTTTTTGTTAGAAATAACCAAAAACGGCAGCCCTGTCTATGATAACATAAATGGCCAAATGGGTTATTTATAATAATATATATATGGCATATTATCAATTTGAAATAAAGCACGCGTGTTTGCTGGATAAATATTCTTGAAAAAAAATATGTACACGGAGGGAAAAGCTACAAATTAATAATAAGAACGCATCACATCAATTCAATAATTTTCAATATAATAGAAAATGTATATTGAGGTACTTAAAAATAAAACAAATTAATAAATTAATACTGTAAATTAAAATTTTTCATAGTGAAATAAGAAATTTCAACATGACTAGAAGACTTTCGTTAATGTTCCTTATTAATTTAATATGATTTTTAATGATTTTAAGCGGTTTTTCTCTGGGTGTAAGCATACGCCTCATGTGTCCTCGTCGCTGTCTCAAGAGAATAAGAATACGTGTAAATGTTGTCAGCACAATTGTGCAAAGAAAACCCCTTCAATGATCCTCACAAAAAATGGAATGGAAATGGAACTAACGTTACAGGTCTTTAAGTGATAGGGAGCGGACCTTATGATGGTGTTAAATTATGTTTTGTGTGCACCTTGTGACTTGTTATGAACTATCTTATAGGAACCTAATCGGTATAAAATAATATAAAATAAAAATATATATAAAACTTTAGTTTTATACATCTATAAAAAAAACACCCTTTATGTGTCATTATGAGATTTAACTGCAAGAACTTAAAACTTGTAAATTTTTTATTTAGTTTTATTTTATTTTTATTTTATATTTTATTGTTTGTTGTGACAACCTCCGACAATACAGGCTAGCAGATTAGGCACCCGAACACAGGGGCACTTATATACTCGTACTAATATATTTCAAAAGTATAAATACCAGTTAAGCTAAGGTTAATATCAAAGTATAGTTCCAGAATACAATTAAGAGTATATTCATAGTATTTGATAGGTCTTAGTATGAATTATGTTCATACTATGGGTCTTAAAGAACAAGGGAAATTGACGCGTAATTAATAGCTAATCCTTTCCAACAGACATCCTCACCCTCTGTCACATCAGACTCTATGTTCCCACAAACGAGGCTCTGTCGACCGACCATGGGCGGTATAACCCCAATATCAGCTTAGCTAAATACTTTACTAAACGCATGTCTGGATGCATAGCCAGTGGCTCTATCTATGGTCTGCTTATTACAATACTGAGCGGAGTCTGAATTAAATTGACTGAAGATTAAGACGACACATCACGAAAACGGTGAATGTGTACGAATTTACATGATATGCTATTTTTCATTCGGTTTTGTATCATTATTAGAAAGGTTTTTATATTCACATTTATATTTATATTTCTAATAAATCAATCACTTTTAAGTTCGATGATTTCTTAGACTTGTTTTACATGCAACAATTTTAGTTGATCAACTTTTTAGCTCATGGTCAATAGATTAAAATATAATGGTTCCCATCTTCATTTTCTTCTCCTCTGACTCTCTCTCTCTTCCATAAACACCAAAAGCTAATCAACTGACCCCAATGTTACTAAAATTATATTCCAAATGCTAGGTGGGTATGGGTATACATTACATACGTATCACAGTGGCTGAAAATCGTTTTTCATTGGCCAAAATTCTGTAACTTTTGAACTGATCAAAATATTGAAGTAATTTTTATTTTAGTGGATAGATATTTAGTTCAGTTTGACTCAGTTTTAATTACATTAAAATTGATTGAGGACTTTTTAAGGAATTCTAGCTCAAAGTTGAACTTTTGAATTTTTTTAACTTTTAGAGTGAAATATGGGTTTATTATTTTTTTATTTATTAAAAAATTTAATATATGGAAATTAGTAATAATTATAAATATGTTTTGTAATAATGGAATTTATTTAATGTTACACTCAAAAAAAATTTTACACTAAAAATAAAATAGTAAAATCAACGATTTTGCTATTATTACAGAAAAATTAAAAATTTTTTGCTGTCTAATTTGCAATTTTGTTTACACTCAAAGAATAGTTACACTTAAAAAAAAACTTTAATAATATTATCTAAAAATATTGCTATTACTACAGAAAAATTTATTATTTTTTGCTGTCAAATTTGATCATTTTAAAAAACATATTAAAAATAAAAACTGCAATAAATTTTAATAGCATTTGTAACAATGGTAGGTTCTGTTTATTATTATTTTTTACTAATAGTATGCTTTTCGTACCTTAAATAACAATGAAAGGCAATTATGATTATTATTCATTTGACTCAAATATTGATTGTAAATATTCCATATTTTGTTCTGTGCTATTTCTGTTCTTTAGTAGTTTTTTGGCTTCTTCATCTAAATCCCGATGTTCCACTTTCCATTGATTTCGAATACTGGAGATGAACGGATCTGACGTTGCCAATAATATATTAAATAGATCTTCATTTGTTGAATTTCGTGAAATTTTTCTAGTATTGTGCTCTCTATAAAATCTGTAATCCTTGTTTCTTTTTTCCTGAGCCTCCTCTGATAGATCTCCAAGTGGCACCAAATGATATTTAATGATATCTTCTCCATGATAAAGGATTTTATGAACTGTTGCAGACATATTTCTCCATGGGTAGTTGGTTGTATATATTTTTGCAGTTTCCTTAGCATAATCTCCAAATTTTCTAGAGTCAATTTCTTCATTGCACGCAAGTACTTCTAGGATTATTTTAAACCTGAAAATAAGGTTTAAATCCACTCCTGTTATTTCAGATGCTGTTTCTGGATCTGAAAAGAATCTTCTTGCGGTATTGCCATCATTTGTATTGCCTGACCCTTGTTTTGGCTGATCTATAATCAATCCTAATTTGCGATATTCATCTTGAACATGTTTCTTTTTTGAACTTCTTAACTCTTTGTTGGTTTCGTTGTTTCTTATTGATCCTGAAGACCCGAAATCCAAATCATAACTGATTTTTAGTATGTGTTCCATAAGTCGTATTCTTGCATGTAGTGGTGATAATCCAAATTCATATGCATCGGTATTATCTAATGATTTGGTCGGGACTTGGTTTAATTGGGTTGATGTTGCTTGGCATATAATGCAGCTGGATGCAGCCTTCGTGTTAGTCAAAGCCTGACCTACTTTTCCATCTATCATTGTCAGCACTAATTGGTAGCTTACTTCAGTTTGCTGCCCATCTAACTGTAATTGTAATGGCTGTAGTGTTGCAATTTGGGCCTTGATATCACTAACTTCTTTGTTAATGGCATCATGAGTTTCTTTTTTGAATTCAAATTTAATTGGCCTGCAGTATTTCGTAGAAGATGGTGTCTCATTTTTCCAAATATCCATTGTTTGCGTTGTACTAGTCGAAGGCTCTGAATCTTCCAAAATCTTTTTCAATCGCAATGGTACAAATGATACCATGAACATATCTGAGTCCGAAATATTTTCACATACAGCTTGTTTGTATTGTTTTTGTCCCGAGGAACCATCACATCCCCATTTACAAAAAAGAATTAACTTTGTGTTTCCATATTTCTTTAACTCATTTCCTGTTATTGATTGTAGCAAGCGTTCGGCTGTGTGATCAAGTAGAGATTGTAGTTGTACCTCTGCCGAAATTGGTGTGATTGTAATAGTGTCCTTTGATGGCAAACAGTCTATTTTAGCAGCGGTTATGTAATGATATGCTGGATACATATTTGACCCTTTTTCAATCGCACGCAGTCTGAGCTTAATATATTGCTGTTTTGTTAATTTCAAATCCAGAAATAATGCTAATGCCTCCTCATTTGTGTACTGTATTGCATCACTCGGAGTTGGTATACTTTTAAGAATCCGTTTTGTTCTCACTGGACTAGCTTTAACAACTTTTTCAATGATATCCACTTTTGATAATTGGTTCTGTGATCGTAATTGATGTAGGAAAGATTCTTTTATATTTGTACAACCAATTGCATCGTTAAAATCTTTAAGTTTCCGCCTCTTAGATCTATCACTGCAGTTGCCCATTAATGATTTGCGTGGTCTTCCAGCCTTATCTTGCTTTGCTGTTTCTGCAGCGACAGTAAGTTGGCCTTCTAACCAGTTTGCACTTTTTATATAAAAGTTTTGTTTACTGTAGCTAACTTCTTTGTAGCGTTTTTTTAGTGCTTTGACGAAATTAGATAATTGCTCTTGCATTTCGGTGCTACACGAATTTAAGTTTAATTTTATTTTAACGTAACTAAGAACATCTTCCTGGTTTTTGTTTCTAAAATACTCTTCGGCCAGTTCTTTATAACTGAAGCTCTCCATATTTATCTGAATATTTTTATTTGTTATATTTTATCCGTACAATTAAAGGATTAACTTATTACTGAGTAATCCCTTATGGAATCCGTAGTTTTATACATTTTTAGATACATGTTATTCACACATTGATCTTCAATTTCATAGCAGGTAGTGCTTAAATTGAACAAAACTGCACATGTTATTCAGACCTTAATATCAGGTAAAACTGATTAGTATCTCGCCAATATGGGGTTGTTTTTTATCTTTAGTGGTTTAATGTCGCCATTATTGTTATAAAAATGTTTATGACTTTGGTTGACCCTAACATTTGATAACAGGTAAATTCAGAAAGAGATCATATGTTTACTGTAGAACCTATTGTGATAATTTTATGACTTATTTTTTGCTGATCAAAACAAAGCCATTAAACCCTTTCGCAGGTATTATATTTAATTTTTTTCGTTTTACGTAGTCTAAAGTAAAAAAAACAAACTTTTAGGCAAAAAAGTGAAAATTTAAGACACTATTGTATACGAGTACTTATAGGGCTGTTTAAATTAATTTGAATTTTTTTTAGAGTAATTTCATTAAAATGAAAAAAGTGTTCTACCCACGGGTCGTCACGGGTGCAAAAGTATATATAGCGTTAAAGAAGACACTTTCACCTTTCTCCTGGTGGTATACGTTTCTTGTTCCCTTTTGTTCCCTAGAAGTTCTATTCCACTAAAATTTAAATTTGAGAAAAATATAGTAGTTTCATAAATATTTCATAACGCCCGTAATATTAAACGCTAGAGCTGTGACCACTTACAACAACTAAAGACTATAGTCCTACCAACATTATAAAAAAGACCGCAGGCCGTTATCGATGATAGCTTGCGAGTAGTAACCATTTATTTTTGATAAAAAACAAAAGAAAAACACCTTTTTCTGAAATTAAAAAAATGGTTGAGTTTGACAGCATGCCACGCCCACAATTATCAATAGTTTAACCTAAGTTTTTGGCTACCTTAATCTGGATATATTAGCTACAAAAAGGCGTAAAAATTTTAAAAATCGGTGACAAAAAAAATTAGACTTTTGGCCAATGAAAAACGATTTTCAGCCACTGTGCGTATGTATATAAAAGATTAGAGCAGCTCACATTCTAAGAAATTGAAAAATGAGTTTCTGTTACTACTCCCAAATTCAAAGTGGACTTGTCTTATGAACTCCTAACCTTTCGTGAACTGTACCGCTTTTAAAGAAAACTTTAGTAATTTATTTAGTTGTTTCATATCTTCTTGCAAGGCAACATATAAAAAATATTAAATCCTTTGAAAAACTTTCAAATCGCATCCAGTGAAATGCCACACATAACATTAAAAACGTTATTTATGATTTTATTAGACTCAAGTTCGTATCGGTTTGTAAGTTAAATTACATGCAATAATTATTAATGAGCAAATAGCAACAAAGTTAATTGCAAATATTCTGACAACTACTTAGTACAACGGAACAACTACATAGTAGAACGAAGGCCACTAGAACGAAGGCCACTAGAACGAAGGCCACTAGAACGAAGGCCTCTAGACCTTCATCAAAAAATTAAATAAAAATATACTTAATAGTAACAACCCAAAAAGATTTGTCTTAAGTAGAACAAAAACTAGCAACTTCACTAACATGTGCATAATTAGCAAAGATCAAACGAGAATGGCAAATTTAAAGATGGTAAAATTGAGTTTTCATTACAAAAAAGCTTTCAGCAAATTGTAATAAGGTGAATCAAAACAATTCACATATTCCATTTGCAATAAAGGCTGAGTATATAAAACAGAAATCTACATCAACTGATAGCACACACAGTGGAACAAACAAACAGAACGCTGATGATGAAGGTGTAGTGGCCTTAGAGAACAGATAATTGTTCCCTTTGACTAAGTATTTGTCAGAATACTTACAATTAAGTTTAGTATTATTTGTTTATTAATAATTATCACATGTAAGCGATGCGATGCGAACTTTAACCTTATCTAATCATAAATATACATACATATGTATGTAAGTAGAAACAATGAATAATAATAATAAAATAAAAAGTTTATTTTTTCGTGAGCCTCTCTAATGTACATGCGATGAACTGTTTATGACTTGGTAAATGCAAATAATTTTATTTATAAAAATGTATTTGGATAAACAGAATTATTTTCTGTTAAATTATTTTTGAGAATGGAATTGCTAAATTGTTTGCCATAGAAATGTCAAATAGTTGAATGCAATGACAGCTGCACAAACGATGTCAGCACAACGATTGCCTGTCCAAAAGTGAAACATATTTTTATTAAAATACTTACATACATACTTATGTACTAATATAAAAATATAAATATAAAGTAACATAAATTATTTTAGTTTATAATTATTCAAACGCATAAATGGCAAGAAAAAGCCAAATGCAATTTCAGCTGATTTGAAATTTAAGTGGACAATTGGTTAATTCATAAATTAACATATACATACATGCGTACATACATATGTATGTATGTACTATGTACATCCAGGAGGCTTATTCTGTATTGCGATGCGATAGTCAATGCGACTCGAGAACATGCAAATGCGAACACTTCCTATTCTGTGTTACGACGTTCCCAAAGTAATTTTTTTATTCGCATTTAAAATGCGAAAATGTGGCAAGTCGGTATTCTGTATAGCGAAAACAAATGTCAGATACATACGAAAATCGCAAAATATATTCGACAGCAAAACAGCATTCGCAAAGAACAAATGTAAGTGAAAAATAATAATTGTGTTTATTTATTGTTACATTAATTATTAAAGTTATTCAGGGAAACAAACAACAAGACCACCAAATCGCACCAATTTGAAATAATTGTGGAATTTATGATGAAACACAGCCAACTGGCAAAGGATCATTGTTGTTTTCAATGCTTCAAAATAAATTACCTTTTTGCATTCAAGCTTAGAATATCCGATTTGCTGCTAAGCAATCTTCTTTGCACCCTTTCATTTTGGTCATGCGCCTCTTCATCATCAAACCATAGTGCCACAGAATCCATTTTTGATAAATTACACATAAATTAATGTTATTTTGTAAGCACAATCACAAATTTATTTTTCTTTCGTAAATTTAACTTTGACGTTTATTTTAGACCAGCGTTGTTATTTCTGGCCAGCGTTGTTATTTTTGACCGGCGTTGCCACAATTTAAAATAAAACTCGAATGTGATTACGAAAGCCTTATAGAATACTAATTTTCTTACGCATCGCATTTCATTTGCGCATCGCATTGATCTTCGCATTGCAATTCAGAATAAGCCTCCAGGCTGTTCAAACTAGCAAGAGATGTTACGAGCATCAATCAACTTTTTATACAAATGAGTACAAATAAGCGAATACATTACTCTCGTCGGGTGCTGATGAAGTGCGCGGCTGCACAGAAAAATATGGGTATTTCCCCCAGCTAATACATGTCTAGTTAAATTTTTCTTCTCTTCTTTAGAAACTCACATTAATTAATAAAAATATTTCATTCAATAAGAATTGAAATTACTGAGCTTAAGCCAGAATAAGAAATTATTTCTGGCTAAAATTTTATAATTTCTTAAAAGCACATGTGTAATTTTTCTTTACTTTTACATATACAATATTGAACAAATAATTGAGTTTTATTATTTTTTATTGTGCAATTTATTGAATAGTGTGGAGCAAAACGACAATAATAATAGCAATAAAGTAATCAATAATATTGCTAGTCTATGTCTAGCTTAAGTGGCAACACTAATCGCAGTGTTGGACTTAGGCCTAGGCCCATAAGGCCTGGGCCTAGACCGGCATCGTTTAAAGGGCGCCAAAATTTAAAGGTAAAAGAATGGAAATGCAATTAAAATTCAAAAACTTATTTAGCCAAGAGTTGCTTTAGAGAATATGAAATTTCTATTAAATTAATGGAAAATAAAATTGATATAAGACTGCTTTAAAGTGGACAAACGATTTTGATAGTTACATATATGTGAATTAAAAAACGTCTATTATTTATCGTCACCTAAAATCCAAGGACCCGCAGGAGAAGCCAAAAACTTTATAAATTTAAGACTATTTATTTCTTAGTTGCCAAATTTTAGACTTAAAATTAGAATAACGAATGCACATCCGCATTCCAATAAAAAAAGTGAAAAAACAATGGTACTCACGGCATTTTGGATTTGCTCTTTCCGAAATCAAAAAGCTGTAAGTGCACAGATTTTTTAATAAAAGTAAAAATAAGATGCTTAGTTGTCAAACTTAGCAACCTTTGTTTTTTTATACAAAAGTGTAGTTACAGTTTTTTGGCTTGCACATTTGCTGTCAATATAGTGACGGTCGCCTGAATTCCGTTTGAAAAATCATTATTTAACGTATCAGTGTGAAATGTTAAGGAAATTTTTGTTATTTAAATCAAAAAGTATATTTTGAAGTTTTTGTCAGTTACGGCCGTTAGAATTTTAGGTGACGATTTGTACTTATACATATTGGCATTTCCACAGGAATGTCAACTTTCTGTAGCGTGCGACACTAAAGAAACATATTTCTTTTTTTGCAGAGAAAATGAAACTTTTTAATACTTCTTTATATATTTTTATAGGCCGCCAGCAGCTCTACATTAGGTAAAATGTTAAGCAAAATCGAGTAACATTGTTCTGAAATATAAGCTTAATTGCTGCTGTCGCACGCGACAAAAAAAGTGAACTTTCTCGTGAAAATGTGATATAAAAAGATAAAATTAATACGCAAGCATTTAAGTATTTAAAATTTATATGTATGTTTTTTTTGATAATCACTTCTATATAAAAAAAATAACACAACTAAAATACGAGAGGAAGAAATACATATGTATGTAAAAGATAAGGTTAAAATTGTCGCTTGTATTGTTACTACTTGCGACTTTTACTACCCCACAAACTTCTCTTTATACATGTCGACAAACAACAAACATGTAGCAAAGTCTGCACCTACTATTAGCAAAAAAATTTTAACTTTCGTTCCACACAGTTACAAAGGAAGTAGTAGTAAAAACTCTGGCATCTCTCAATTTCCCATTATACAAATAATGCATCTCTGTTTCAAAGCAAAGACCACCACCCTTGTACGGAATTATTGCTGTCAAAAATTACAACTCTGCACAAAAAAACAATCGATATTTTCTATACTCACATCCTTGAAATTTATTGGCTTCTTCGATAACACTGTAGAATTTTTGCGGCTTTTGAGCGTTTACACATTTTTGTCTATTGTGTTTTGCTTTATTTTTTCTTCCCACAAATAATAAGAAATAAACTATTGAATTAAATCAACTATAATTTTCATAGAGCATAAGAATAAACAAAAAATAATTAGCAAATAAAAAAATGCTTGAAGTTGGTATATTCCAGAGAATTGAGAAAATTGGTGAGGGCACTTATGGCATTGTGTATAAGGCGCGAGACACCAAAACGGGCAAGGATGTGGCTTTGAAGAAAATTCGTTTGGAAAGGTAATTGAACTATTGAAAGCGAAAGAAACTTGGAATGAGATCTCGAAAAGTGCTTCCCAGTGGTATTTTAAATGTAAATTGTGTACTGATATCAATGTCCTTTATGTGTTTATGTTTGTAGTTGGGATGTATTATTACGCGTATAATGTGTATGCTAAAGAATATACATACATATGTATGTACCTATATATGTCATTTACTAAAGGTGGGTTTGTAATTTGTTTAAAGGATTGGTTCTATCTGAATAGTTGTTCAATCAATAAGTTATTATTTGGTTCATACATGGTGCAATTATACATACATACATATGCCTTATGTACATATGGGCAATTCCATACTGTCGTACGCATTTAAATTGGAAAAGAGATCAATATAAAATAGGTTTTTGTTTTGATTATTAGCCTAAGTTATGGTCCATGATTAGCTCTATTGATGGTACTAAATCCAATTATAAGCAATTTTAGTTTTTAAAGATAATTGCAAAAAACTAAGAATGTCGTACGGGACAAAAAAAGGAAGTACGTTTTGTAGCAAACAATCAAAATGCTTATTTCAGCAAACCTGAAATAATAAATTAATGTGACTAATGAATGAGGTGAGCCAATGTTTCTTAAAATGGGCTAGATTTTGCAAAAAAAAAAACTATTTATAGCTTCTTTGTTATTTAAATTTAATTATAGTCGTACGGGACATGGCGTACGGGACATTTTGTTCCATCATGAAATCATCAAATATTTTCTGGTGCTTGTTTGGGAAATTATGAATAAAAAATTAAAAATTAAATAAAAAAGAGGTATTCGATGTGTTTATTTTAACATAACGACGAACTTAAAGGGAAATGCAGAATGAGATGAAAAAGTAAATATATTTCACGAAATAGGCAAAACTAAATACGAATAGTATTGGGTAGGTACATTAATTATAGTTTTTTTTTGGAATATGCAGTTTTAGCAAATTAAGATATGTGGTATAATTTTTACGTTTTTCTACTTTTCGTCCAATTTATACAACGAAGAGTACTTCTCAATATCATCGGATGGAATAAAATACATTTTAATCTCTTGATAAAAAGGAAATGCATCGGGTATAATAAGGTTTTTGACTTTGCCTTTTAAGTATACGTTCATACCGATTTTTCTCTTCAAAAACTTCTTTATCTGCTTCAGCTAAAGCTTTTGACATTTCCTTGCGTTACGCAATCTTTCTCGGCTTTTTAATTTATAGTTTTGCAATTTTCTTTTAATTTTTCTTTGTACCGTTTACAATTCTCGCTGTTTTTATTTATCTTGATTTAAATAATTGAATTATTGAACGCTCTTCCAAAAACAATTAGTTATTAAAGAAAATATTTTTTTAATACTTTACAAATTCTCAGTAGCGATGTCGTACGGAACAAATTTTGCACAGGCACCTAGTTCGCAATTCTTTTTATTCTCAAAATATTTTTTTTATTTTGTATTATTTGCAAATAAATGTCTGTCTGCAATAAAAATGTCTGTTTGTAATCATTACTTGATGAACTTTCTTCAAGCAGTTTTGATGTATTCAAACAAAAGGCCGTTTTTCAATGTCGTACTGGACATTAAATTAACGGAAATGCAAAGCAAAATTTTTTATAAGAATTTTTCATATCATTGAATCTTATACACTACTTTCCAACTGCTGATATCCTTACGGAGATCTAAGAGAGAAAAACTATAACGATCTAATGTACTCAATGTATAACGATTAGCGCTAAGAATATTTTTCAATATAAAAGTTGCTCTTCAAATTAAAAAAAAAAAAAATTTTAGATTCTTTAATTGAGCTGTAGTGAATTTTAATCAGAAATAATTCATAGTTAGGCTCAAGTTCAGTAATTTCACTGTTCACTTGGTTATCACAGTTTTAGAAGGCTGGAATAACTAAAATAAAACTAGAATGCAACAACAAGTAACATAAGTCCACTACAATAATACTTACATGCATGTACCGATGGTACATCGAATAAGTAAGAATAATTCATGTGATGATTGTAAAAAGATAAGTAAGAATATTTAAACATACTGAGGTAGAGTAATATAATTTCGTGCTAACCTAAATAGAAAAGTGGAAAAAACAGAAAAAATAATAGTGATACTTATAAATGTGTTTACCAAAGGTAAATCAATTGTATACACAACAATCGTTTCTCATATTCCGTTTCATTGTAAATTTAAGTTAAATAGCTGATGTTAATAAGAATCTCTACCCAAGTAGATAGACTAGGGTGCTGATGAAGTGCGTGGCTGCACAGGAAAGTATCTGTATTTCCCCCAGCTTAAAGTCTAAATTTAATTTTTCTTCTCTTCTTTAAAAACTCACATTAACTGCCTGCCCCACGATGTCGAAAGAAAAATTAAGAGAACGAAAGTAAGTCACTCATTTTCTTTTATAAAAGTGTCCCACTATCTTTCGACTTATCGTTCGATTGGCTTTACGTTTCTAACGTAAGCTACATACCCGTTGTCAAATATCCATATTGCCACATCAACAATTTCGCACATTCATCGTCAAATGAGTATAAAAAATCGTTCATATGTGTAAATTTTGCTTTCAAAAATGAAACTCTGTTCTAATTGAGCTTGCAACAGGTGGCACCCAAAAATAAATTAAAATGAAGTCGGTTAAAAAAAAGAAACTTGACAAAACAATTTTTGTTAGAGGAAAATGAGTTTTTATTCATGATAAACAAAGGCCATAAAAGGGCAAATCATGCAAAATTATGTGAACCCGTCTTGCAAAAATGCCAAGAAACCCAAACAAGAAGTTTTCTACCACACGCACATATGTATGTATTGTATGTTTATCTGCATAACTTATGTATACTTTTTTTTTAAAATGGCTTTCTTCCGGGCTTAAGGACTCACTCCTGTAAGTATGTATGTATGTGCATATATACATATGTATGTATGTACGTACATGTATCAAATAACGGCTCCGATAAGTAATTAGATTTTTTGTATATCCGGATGGCTTAAGGATTTTCCCCTCTGCGTATGTAAATTCCTTCTTAGATGTATAAACAGCTTTTAACCAACTGGCATTATAACTAGCGGAAGGGGTGGTAGGCATAAATTCCTTACTCATCGAAGCCGTTGTTAAACATACATACATACATACCTAGAGAAGAATATCACAAACACCAGTCGATGGCCGCAAAACCGCTTGTTTACAAGTCCAGACGTGAGAAAGGCTCCAACGACCGGTTATGCAACAAATCCATTGCCAGCATATCCGGCATTGTATTTATACTTTCGTAAAGAAAAATCTGTATTTTATTTATACAATTTAAAATATTTTGGCTCATTTTGTGTCAGTCGACAATTAAAATACAAGTGCCTGTTTTTGACATTAGAGTTCGTACAAATGACTGAACAAATTTTTATTGGGGCACAAATTTGTATTGAAATGCTTACGTTATCGTTCGCATTCATTTTCTTTCGACTTGTCGTGTTAAAGGCTTTTAGTGGAACGCAAAACAGCTGTTTGTCGTTTAAAATGCGTGCGAACGAAAATGAGTGATATCCTGGAACAGGCAGTAATTAATAAAAATATTTCATTCAATAAGAATTGAAATTACTGAACTTGAGAATAACTATGAATTATTTCTAAAAAAAAATTGAAAAAAGCTTCACTTGCTTGACTTTGGACATGAGTAATGCAAATGCCCATATGTATGTACATACATACATATGCAGCTTTTGACCCAAATACTAAAAATAATCGTTTAAATTATAACAAATGTTATTATTAAAAGAAAAAATATATGTATGTATATAGTACATAGAAATGAAGACCTTCTCAACACGGTATTAATTAGTATTTCCTTTTGATTTCAATATACCTATTCATTTAAGTTATAATATTCCAGTTGCTATAAATCAAATCGAATATGATATAGGCATGCATAACGAGTATACATACATACGGTCCCTGAAGAATTGACTCCAAGTTGCAACTTCTACTCAAGAATATTGAATTTATAAGAAATATGTATGTAAATGTAGCCACGTCTCTGCATTGTCTCCCTCCCAATTCTTTCAGATGAAACTCTAGGTAAAGTAGAAAAATATGTATTTAAAATCTACTAGTGAATATCTCGTTCCAATGTTAATATACATAGATTTGGTCCAATAAGAACTAACCAGTTATGTTTATTAAAGATTATATAGATTATTTTAGATTCGTTACCTTAGTACCATAATTCCTAGTATACATATGTCTCGTTTTAAAATGCTGAAATTCTCATAGACGATAGATAACTCAGTAAGAAATATTTTAAGTTATACCAAAGTCGCAAGTCATAGTGCTATAACTTTCTGAAAACTCAAACAAATTAATTGAGATTTTTACCAGGGCACTTTCGAATGCCATAGCATTGTTGTTATTTAATTCCGAATTAATTTCACGTAGCATACAGAACAAACCTGATCGTGAAAAAAATAAAACTTAAGTTTTCATTAATGGGTTCTGCAAGAAGAACCCTAATTATTAATTCGTAAATAACACTAGTTGTCTTGCTCTGCGAAAGATAATATAAATTATCTCTAAAGATATCTCGAGATATTAATTATTATTGGCATCTAATGGTCTGTAGAGCAAGTTATTGATTTATATTTTAGGTTTTTACTTTTATCTTTGTTAAGGCTAAATTAAAATTGAAAGGAAAAAAAAGATACGAAATTTATTTCTCAGACTCTAGACAAAATCCGAATCATGTACGTGCTGCGATGTATTTGAAAGTTTTTAACGTAGCACCACATGATTCGGCTTTGTGTTGAAGTTCAAAATTCATCAAGAACAATCACAAACAATTTTACGAATACATACATACATATTTTTTAAAACTTTATTACATATTTATGTATACCCTATTTCTCAAACATGCTTTTCTTTTCGGAAAAAATACAAATGAGGTAAACTTTATTTTAAAGTTATATGTATATCTACTTCTTGTACATATAGCATTAATTCTTTTTTTCGTTAATATTTTTTGTAGTGAAACGGAGGGAGTGCCCTCAACAGCGATAAGGGAAATTTCCTTGTTGAAAGACTTACAACATGACAACATTGTGCAATTATTCGACGTCGTAGTGGCCGATTCCAGCCTCTATATGGTATTCGAATATCTAAATATGGATCTGAAAAAGTTAATGGACAAAAAGAAGGAAGTTTTCACACCGCAACTCATAAAGGTTGATGTTTTAAATAAAATGGAAATTTTTTATTTAATAATCATTTTGCTCACAGAGTTACATGTTTCAAATGTTGGACGCCATTGCCTTTTGTCACACAAATCGCATTTTGCACAGGGACTTGAAACCTCAAAATCTACTGGTAGATTCTTCGGGCAATATTAAGGCATGTATAAAAGCATAAGTTGTATTAATTTCTATGTTAATTTGAATTTTTTTCAATAGTTGGCTGATTTTGGCTTAGCCAGAGCCTTCAACATGCCCATGAGAGCCTACACGCACGAAGTTGTAACTCTATGGTATAGAGCTCCAGAAATACTCTTAGGTACAAAGTTCTACGCCACTGGTATGGATATATGGAGTTTGGGTTGTATCTTTGCTGAAATGGTAATTATTTTATTATGTTTAAAGAAGCTTATACATATGTATATAGTATTTAATGAGTTCTATGTTTCGGAAAATTTTTTTCATTTAAAAGTTGCTTGAAATGCTATTAGGTCATCTTTTAGATACTGAAAATTTTTTTTAATTGAAAATTTTTTTAATTGAATTTACACTTTCTTTCGTGTTCCGAGAGTTAAAGTTTGGTTTTAAAATTTTTTATACTAATTTAAATATATATACATATATATATATATATATATATATAAACTACCTGTTGCAAATAAAAGATCGGTCTTTTTAATGAGGACTCCCAAAACATTTGGGGGGTCTAGCGATGACCGTTCATGAGCTTGACCGTGTCTAAAAAAGATATATTTTTGAAGTTTTGTTTTGCATATTTTCGTATTTTGATCCAAGACAACATATTAAAAAAAGTACATCATCTAAAAGACTTTTTCAAGTCGTTCCCAACTTTGAGGGACGGACGCACCCTCTAAAACACAACTTATCGCTATGAAATTTTTTTTTGTATTTTTTTACATAAAACTGAACAGAGGGGGGGGGAGAGAATATAAGAAATCAAACAAAAGAAATTCTCCATACAAATAACGGCTTTTCTAATGTATTTATGTAAAATCAGGTAGTAGTTCATGAGTCATCATTTTGTTGGGGGGTGCGTAAATAGGTCAGATGCTGCGAGAAATCCGTTAAATATATCACTCAAATTTTGCAATCGCGAGTTTTCTTGTCGTAGTTCTCTTCAAACTTGTTGATACATTTTCAAATGACAGTTGCGCTTGTCGAATTCCATTATTGCGATGAATGGTTTCCTAATTTTTAATCGATCCACTAAATGTAAATTTTTCTTCTGAGACACACTGCATTAATTTCCAAAAGATGTATGTACATACATACATATATGTATATGTATGTATATATTTAGTATGCACTTTAAAAAAAAATTATATTATGTTACTCCATGATGTGCCATTTGAAGTGGTAACGCATCCATCTATTTTATTACTGACTTGTCCTTCCTAATGTGTATATTCTTACTTTTAGATAATGCGTCGATCTTTATTTCCTGGGGATAGTGAAATCGATCAACTATATCGAATATTTCGTACTTTGGGCACACCAGACGAAAACACTTGGCCGGGTGTCTCACAATTACCAGATTACAAAGCAAAATTCCCTAGATGGGAGAAATCAAATATACCGGAAACAATTAGTAAACATGAAGCTTATGATCTATTTAAAGTAAGTTATTCTATAAAAAAAAAGAAACCAAATCTATCGAAATCAAACTATATTTTCATTTTGTTTTACAGGCCATGATGGTTTATGATCCCAATGAGAGAATTTCAGCTAAAAATGCCATGTTACATCCATATTTTGACAGCTTAGAAATAATAAAACATGTTGACTTGCCAAAAGAAACATGAAACATGATTAGTTTAAATATTTTCTGAACCTCACCTAATTCCCAGCTGCATTTATAAGTTAAATTAAATTCATTTATTCGTATACATGAATAGTAAATGTAAGTAGTGTTAGTTTTATAGCAAAATAAATTATGGACTCGTTAATTTGTAATAAAGATATTTAATGCTTAATATGTTTATAGATTTTCAAAAAAAAAGTGTGGTAAAAATTTGAATCAAGATTCCATACGGTTATTACAAAAAGGATGAACAATCCAAGAAGCATGATGTGTTGAGCAACAGGTAAGTTATTGTTTTTTTTCATAGACATATGGAGGTACTTATCATATGTTTTCATTACATAACAATCCCATTTTGTTCTTAATAAATAGTGGAACAATTTTTAAAATTTGGAAAATATAGTTCTGCATATCGTAAGCTTAAATGCGAAATCACTTAACTACACTAAAATTGCATAGGACACAGAAAAAACGAAACAAAATTATTCAAGTGATTGAACCAAAAATTTCATTATGTTCATTTTTACTCTGCTGATTGTTGCCCTACGTCTACACCTGTCAAATTCTAAAGAGAAAAAAGAGCTAACATGAAAAAAAAATTAATCAATCAAAACAATTCACATATTCCATTTGCAAAAAATTTTTGTATATAAAGCACATATCTAAATCAACTGATACCACGCACAGTAGACCAAACACACAAGAACGCTGATGATGAAGGTTTAGTGGCCTTCGAAAACGGCTAGCTGTTCCGTTCAACTATGTGTTGTCAGAATATTTACAACTTACTTTGATGTTATATGTTCATTAATAATTATCACATGTAATTTGGCTTACAAGGCGATACGAACTTTATCCTGCTAAATATAGAAACAAATTAAGTTCGAAGAATAATTAAATTAACTAAATAAAAAAAATTATTTTTCAATATAAAGTTTGATTTTTGCTGTGATAAAAATACATCAGGTGTAAACGAAGGGTTATGATAAAGGTTTGGAAATTTGTAGGGACATACAGTTTGGCAAGAAAATGTTTTGACATAGTTAAAATCGTTTTCTCGTTTTCCCCACCTGTATAACTATCTTGTCGTGATGTGGTGGCTTAAGTGCAAGCTGTGGTTATTGTCCTTGCTTCAGGGGTCATTGTGATTTTCTGAATTAAGTAAGGGCAGTGACTAAAGACATGCATACTAAAGGTTGTCCGGTTACAACAAGTGTCTGGTACATAGTTACATATGCCTACTGTCGTATAGTACTAGAACACAGAAACACTTTTTAAGGTCAAGGTGGTAGGGGGCTAATTTAGTGGATAAATAAAATTAGTCGCTAGCAGTAACCCTCCTCCAACGCCCATGGCACGGGTTGGTTGTAGACAATTTTGCCTAGTCCGCGCACGCCGTTACTGCGCGGATGGTCCTCTTATTTAGTGGCATACTCATGGGAACAAAATAGACTATTCAAAAATAAAAATTCTTAAGGACGATGACGTTGACTCCACGGACGATACGTTGGGGGAGACGAGTTGCTGACTCTCGTGCATGAAAATTTGCTCACGCAGGAGAGTCAGTTACTCAAAGAAATGGAGGAAGTTGATGAGCTCAATGTTCCACCGGGTGACTCGGCTGCAGGGGTCTGTCACTTGGGTCGGACGACGAGAGTGAAACCACGCTAGCCGTCGGACTTTAGGGGCGGATCTCTTAGACTCTGAACCTGAACTGTGGCAGCTGGTGGAAGGTAGGTTCATCGATTAAATCGGCACAGCAGGGGTAGAAAAGGAGGAGGAATTACAATTCCATGGCGCGGACTGGGCGAGGGGTGTCAAAGCTTGTTAACTGCGGTAATAAGAAATCATTTGATTTCCTTAAAACCGTCATTGATAGGTGTGGCAACCTTAGCCCGGATGCGAAACTGGATGTAACTTCAGCCTCAAACCTGCCTCTTCGGGCAGTGGTGACAGCGTGGTTTTCACCACCCGTTAGATCGATGGAAACCATACTGTCGGTACTGCAAGCTCAGAACTCGCCTCTCAGGACAAACCAGTTCAAGCCTTTGGCTTCAATGGATTGTAGAGAGAACGCGGGTAACGATCTTCGGTTTGCTGTAGATCAGGAGTCTCTAAATAGACTGCAGTTGATGGGGGGTGTTGTGAAGTTCGGCTTGGGGACTGTCAGATTTAGATTTACTAAGTCTGATGATCTCAAGAAGGCTGCGGGAGGTGCAGATAAACCTGCACCACAGTGAGACAGCCTCGGCCGAGCTGGTAATACACCTCAACAGGTCGCGAGTAGACGTGGCTCTTATCCAAGAACCCTGGATTAATAAAAATAGGGTTTGCGGCTTAAGAGTCACGGGCTACATATTATATGTCCCTGTAACAGGGGATAAAGTAAGAACTTGCATTTTAGCAAGTGATGGGCAAGGATTACCTGATGATGATGCTGTTGATCCACCGGGGGCTGGTGTGCAGAAGCTGACCGAGTATGCAAGATTGAGAAGGGTTGCATTGGTACTCGGCTGTGATGCTAACGCGCATCGTAGTCAGTGGGGGAGCAGCAACATTAAAAAAAGAGGTGAGTTGGTGTTTGATTTTATAACTTCTAGCAATATGTTTATTTGTGGGTAACGTACCCACGTTCAGGAATAGGGATAGGGAAGGGTTTATAGACATAACACTAAATAACAGGGATAGGAATCTGGTAGGGGACTAGATGGTAGATAAATACTACGTTTTCGGACCACAGTAGCATATCATTACAGGAGAAAGGCGTAAACCATATAGGAATCCAAGAAGGACTGACCGGGATACCTATAGGACCACTGTTGATATTAGGGCAAGGGTAGCTCCGCAGGGTGTGGATACACAAAGAGGAGGTGGAATATTTCACTAACACTTGTAGGGATTGTCCTTTGCAGTGGTTTTTCTGGGTAAAAGAAAGCAGCCTTCGTGGTGGACTAAAGATCTAAAAGATCTGAGGTCCTCGGTTGAAAGATTGTTCAATAGGGCGAAACTCACAGGAAGGATGAGGACTGGAACAATCATAAGGTATTGTATAATAAGTGCAAGAGTGATCTAAAAAGGGCGAAAAGAGCCTCATGGAGGAAACAGTCTGAGGAGATGGATTCCGTTAATGAGTTATCGAGTTTTCGGCGAGTATTGTCAAAGGATCCTAGGGCTCCTAGGAATATTCAAAACATGGATCTCACATGGACTGAATCCAGCTCTGAGACACTTTATGTTTTAATAGACACTCACTTTCCTGGCTGTATTGAAGTAGGGGAACAGGCAACGACGGAGGTTAACTTTAACTACTTGTCGGAACCGAGATTGGAAGAAGCAGTGGTCGAAATAGTGACGTTGGAAAAAGCGACATGGGCAATAAATACATTTGAACCGTATAAATCACCGGCCCCAGATGGTATTTTTCCGGCCATGTTGCAGAACGTCCCAGAGCGCATACTACTGTTTCTGGTGTTGCGTTTAAGATATATTTATAGCGAAAGGCTGGAGAGAGGTTAGGGTCATCTTAATACCCAAGGAGGGTAAGGCAACCCACTCAAAGCCGAAGGATTTCAGGACAATCAGTCTTTCGTCGTTTCTTTTGAAAACATTAGAACGACTGATTGATCTGCATCTAAGGAACACAATTGATACCCTCGTCATAAGCGGCGCTCAACATGCCTATCGTAAAGGCAGATCTGTTTTGAGTGCGCTTCATGATTTGGTTGGTGTTATAGAGAGAGAACTGCAGCACAAGGATTACACTGGCTGCATTATTAGACATTGAGGGAGCCTTTAACAACAAGTATAGAGGCTATTAGGGTTGTGTGGTATGGTGGGAGGCATTGAGAAAGGAAAGTCACAGGAGACTACTAGCTAAGGTTCAGAGATGTGCCTCGATGGGCATCACAGGTGCTCAGAGAAGCACGCCTCAGGCTGCCTTAGACGTCATTCTTCATATACTACCTGTAGAGGGTTTTCTGATGGGAACGGTGGCTAGAAGTCTCCTTAGACTCGTGGAAATAGGTTTGGTGAGGACAGGTATATCTGGTCACACATCAATCTTAAATAAGATCGGTTTTTGTGACCAGGAATCCGTAACCCTTGGGCTTACGGACTACAAGGTCACTGAGGTCGATTTTAGTAGAACACCCTTAATGGTAATTCCGGATAGGGACTATTGGGTCAAATCCGATAGGCTGTATGAGGGTAGTGCAGTCTTTATAGACGGATCAAAAATGGGGAAAGGCACAGGGGCTGGTGTCTATATCTTGGGAACGAATATTCGTAGTTCTTTCAGACTGCCGAATGAATGTAGTGTTTTTCAGGCTGAGATCTTAGAGCCGCGGAGCTGGTGGCCAGGAATGTAGCTGAAGGTGAAAAGGCTTTCTACGTCGACAGCTGGGCAGCGCTAAAAGCTTTGAAAGGACACAATGTCAAATCGAAACTTGTTAGTGACTGCAGGAAGGCCCTTAACTTGCTTATGGAAAAGTATAGTGTCAAACTATGTTGGGTTCCTGGCCACAGCACTGTTGAGGGAAATGAAATTGCCGATGAGCTGGCAAGAATAGGGTCGGCGTTGGATGACGGAATGCCGGACAGATCGGTGAAATTACCGATAGGTCATTACTATAAGGAACTCAGTGATTGGGTAGAAAACAGGACCAAAAATTCATGGCGAAGTAGGGAGGATTGCAGTCTCGAGGGGCTTTTGGCCAAAACTTAACTCAGGAAAATCTAAACTACTACTGGACATGACTGGTCACTGCTCGGTTAGAGCAAGAACCAGCATTTGGGAGACTGGCACTCTAGATTTTTCTAGGACGTGCTCGGATAAAGAGGAACCAGAAACCATTGAACATATTATCTGTCATTGCCCGAATCTGCAACGTCATAGGCTTAGATGGCTGAGCAGACGTTTCGATGAAAGCATTACTAAAGTCGGGAAGTATGAACTAGGGGCCATCAGGGGCTTTATTATGGGAATTCGGTGGCTTAGTCACTTTTGGCTGAAGATGGGAGGGTGAATATTACTTTTTTATGAGCAACAGAAGGGAATCACAATTAATTCAATTGGGTCTCCGAGCGGAGGTGCGGTAAAGCACCACCCTTCCTAACCTAACCTAAAATCGTTTTAAATTTTGACTTTTATCGTAAAAAAATTTTCAGATTTCATTTTGTTTACATTTAAGATTATCCAAAATATACCAGTAAAAGTACAAATGTATCATGATTTCCATCCATGGTTCTGATATAAATAAAATTTTGTTGCAAGTTATTACAAACACGGTTGCCAAATTTGACGATTTGTCGTCATATTGACGATTTTGGATGCCAAAAATAACATATTGACGATTGGACGATTTTCACCTTCAATTTGATGGTTTTTAAATAATTATGAAATGACACAATTTATCAGAACCTTAAAAAAATTTTGAACTCGACCAATAACTTGGCACCTTTTTTTTAGAATATGCAATAAGAGTAAGGAGTAAAAACCAATCAGTATTAATTTTTTTTATTAATAGTTTTGGAATTAAATGATTTTAACCCGTTTTTGTACATAAATTATCAACTGAAACAACTGAAATACAAAATTAATGAGGGCAATTATGAATAAAATTCCGCGAGAAATTTTTCCCGGGGAACAATTCCAACTATAGGAAGTAATAAAGAAAATAAAAAATTTTAATTGGAAAAAGGAGAAATTTCTCGCGGAATTTTATTAATAATTGCCCTGAATATGATCAAATTCAAAAACTACTTAAAAAAGCCATCAGAAGTTTTTTAAAAGCAGATTTTATTGAGTGCGATAATTTTTATTCAAAATTTGAAGAAAAAATCCTGAAACACACTTAAAACTTTTAGATTTAAAAAAAAAATCAAATCTATGTTTAAGTTTTCATATTAATAGTTATAAAAATTTTTATACGAACGTACAAAAAAAAGAAGTCAAATTTGGCTGACAACAGTGAAATGTAAAAATCTGCGAAATGGAACAGAATAATGAAAAGTGATTAATTTATTTTAAAAGTGTATTAATGTAGGTAGGTCTCTATCAAGTATTTACACAATAAAATATCTCTACTGGTTTTTGTTTAATTGGCTTAATTGCCGGTTGCGAACGTACGGGTCGCGAACATACGATTTTTCCACATGTTTTTTTTTATTACCCAGTAAAAAAACAGACTCCAAGAAAGCCATGAAAATGTAGAGTTTACGATGCGGAAGTAGTGCAAATTTCGATCCGATCTAATGATTTTTACATAGGGTTGTCATTGCAAGAAGTTCTCTTTTTCGATGCCTGGTCACTGAATTGGAAGCGATATTAAGAAAAATTCCCTTTTTTGTGTTCTATGATAATATTTTCATCTAGGAAAAATGGTAAATAGTTACCTATTTTAACAATTCGTTTCTTTTTATACGAATTTAAGCCCGAAACAGTGTTTTCATGTAAATTTAAGCAAATAACTTTTATATTTTAGACTAAAAATAGTTCATAAATTTCTTTAAAAAAATAAATTTTTTTTAAATTCTGGTGAGTATTTTCTAACACTACCCATTGAAAAAAAATGGAAGTCATTCTAGCGGAAGTACATTTTCATTGCTTCCAAAAAATCGATATTTTTAATTTGCCGAGAGTGAGCAAAAAAAACATGTAGAAGCATATTTTAACACTAAGCAAGCTGTAACAATGAGATGCTTATAATAAAATATAATAAAAATTAAATAAAATTAGATACATCTAAAAGGATACATATGCCCTTCCTCTCGGGTTAACAAAGCGTAATAGGAGAATTCTTAGGTCTAAAAAAAAACAAATCATAAAAAAATGGAATACAAAATTCTCAAAAAAGATACTAACCCCTATGAGTACCAAGTGTACTTTTCGTAAAAAAGCGATGTCTTATGTTAGAGCTTATATCAAAATTGATCGTTTCATTCATTAGTGAGAGATAATTGGTGTTACTCCATTTTAAATTTCCCTCATAAGACAATTATCATGTACTTCTAGTCTATTTATGAATTTGATAATAATATCGGATAAATATAGACTAATTCGAGCTATTTTCGAGTTTTAATAGCGCGTATATTCAATGATTCGAGGTTTTTTTAATACAACACCTTAAAACGTTCCGTTCAAATATTTCCATCTCTAATAACAATAGGTGAGACACTAAAGGCTTAGTTAGCCGACAGTAATGTAATGTAACTGTAACGTAAGAAACAGCTGATCGATATTTTTAGTAGGTTACGTTACATTACATCTGTATAACCATTTTCATTACTTTTCACATAACAATGTCGATCAGCTGTTTCTTACAGTTGCAGCCTTAAACCATATTGCAAACCCGTATATGAAAAGTGGTGTTCTACTAACTAGACTTGCATAAAAGTAAATTATTTTTCTTCGAGAGGCTTTTATTATTTAAAAAGCACCAAATATTTTAAAAGCTTTCTTTAAAACAATTGTTGCATATCCATTAAATTTGTAAAGATTACACTGTGCAACAAATTTCGGATCACCGCCGCCAGCCTCAACAATTCCAATGAGAAATGAAGGTAGAACACTAAGTAAATAGAACTGTGAAAGGGTTTTGAAAAGTTAGTTCGAATTTCATTTATATGGCCTCTAGAAATTATGCACTTTTTAAAAATATTTTACACTGTGAGTAAAAATTTAAAAAAAAAATTATAAATACTACACTGAAAGAATTTTCGGCAGAAATTCTATGAATTTCGACACTAATCTAATGAAAAATTCAATAAAATGCAACCAACGTCACGCTTCGCTGTATTAATGAAACCAGTTTTCTTAAAATTATTTTATTGAAAATTTATTTAACAGTGTAATTAATGCAGTGCTATAACTTCATCGAAACAATAAAATGATTTCATGAAAAGAATGAAATAACTTAAATATAAAGGGGTTTCTTAATAATCAGACAATATTGTTGTCATAAATCGAATAAAATATTCTAACGAAACCAGAATATCAAGGAAGCAATTCCAATGAAATTGTTTCATAATATTCATGAAATCTTCATTGGATTTCATTCATTGAAATTGAACCAACGTCACGCTTCGCTAGATTAATGAAACCTGTTTCGTTAAAATTATTTTATTGAAAACTTCATCAAATTTATTTAACAGTGTAATTAATGCAGTGCTATAATTTCATCGAAACAAGCAATTCCAATGAAATTGTTTCACAATTTTCATGAAATTTTCAATGGATTTGTGAAATTATTATTAGATTTGTGAAAAATTTTTAATGAAATTGTTTCATTGGATTTATGAAGCAAAATTCTTTCGGTGTAGTACATAAAAATATATAATGGAATGTAATTGTGCTTACTTATTGTTGCACTGATTCCAATATTTTTTGGATCATTTCAACAAATGGTGGGCGGTATAGGCGTTTTCATATATAAATAAATTATCAAATTTGGATTAAAATGCACTACATGACATTCATCCAGGGCTATCATGAATAAAATTCCACGTGAAAATTTTCCACTTTTCAATTAGAACTTTTTGTTTTCCCTATTACTTGCTATTAGTTGGAAATAATTCCACGGAAAAATTTCACATGGAATTTTATTAACGATAGCCCCGAGTGTCTTTTTGAAAAAAAAAAAACTTAAAACTATTCTCGATGAGTGAATCAAATGCTTTTCTGCTTCTCTGAAGGGCATCTTTTCGTTTTAGTGCTTATTTGTATCAATTTAATTTTGTTTGGTAACAAAGGAAATAAAAGCTTTAATTTGGCTCTATTTATGGTGTTCTTGTCTTATAAATGATATCCACGACCGAAATTTAAACACTATAACACAGTTTTATTGCGCTTTGTTTACTTAACCCAAATTCCCTAGATTAATATTTAAATTCTATCTGCACAGATATGAATGCACTTAAGTAAATGTGTAGATTTGATGCTCCTTTGTGCTTCACATAAATATCAGTATCATCATGATATCAAGATCAGTGTAGTTTTGCTTCTCAAAATGAAAATAACATACGTTTATTTCCTCGTTCTTCTAAGTACGAGAAGTTTTCTACAAGTTATACCTGCTCTTCTAACTGGAGGAAATTATTTCAGCCTGACAGAATTTGAAAATTTTATGCAACATACGCAAAGCACTCTTCAAAAATTTGCTTTTGCTGCAATGAAATGGTCCATTACTTCAACGCAAGCAAGTGACTACAACACATTTGTTAAGGCACTACATAACAACCTAAATCAAGAAATTGTTCGTGACATTTTGCTGAAGGCAGCAGATGAATTTGCTTCAACAACTGATTCCCTACCAGAACTTGATAATTTATGGCAGATTGGTATAGCAGAGTTTCAACAACTTTTTGCAATGATGGTAAATGCTGAACTGCGTCTCTACAGAAAATCTAAAAATCAATTACGAATTGCCAAATTGTTTCGAAGAATAGCAAAGAATGCCTTAGTTAAAAATATAGATTCAGCACTACAATCAGAATTAGAAAACATCATGACAGAGAAGCTGGATAAGAATTTTATAACGTTGTTCTTTTACCCCTACTTTTGTATTTCAAATATTAAGTATTTAACATATTTTTACACCGCCATTTTGCAAAACCCAAACGATAAAAAGGAATCCCATCCCATTTGGCTTTGGTACGATTCCACTTCTTTGGACAGTACAAGCCATATTACGGCCGAAATTCTTGATGAATATGTGTATGGAGCAGGACTGAATATTGCACTCAAGGGTACTGACTACAATATGTATTACTACAAGAACAATAGCGAAAACAGGGTAGTCGGTTGGAATGCTGGTGGCTCTCCTCGATATAGTGATTGGCAAGTAAAATTTTTGGGTAATGATCGCCTTACATTTTCTCAAGGCGGCTATTCTATGTGCGCTATGGAAGATTTGGATGGTCAGCGGCGGGCCGTTAGATTAAAAAAAAGTAAAGATTCTTTTGTTAAGGAGTGCTACTGGCAGCTTAAGCATTGTCCTTTTGATCCACTCATGGTAGTTGTCCCTCCAAGGTTTGGGTAATGCCTTCTCAGCATCAATTCCAAGAAAAACAACCGAAATCATGTACCAAATTTAAAGTAAAATAAACAAGTAAAATATTTTTGAGAGTAACTGTAGGTTACATATATTTTTATACCCTTCACGAAATATTATTAAGGGTATATATAGGTTTGTCATTCCATTTGTAATTTTCACGATATTAATATGCGACCCTTAAAGTATATATATTCAGCATCCTTATGAATTGAAGACGAATAAGCGATGTCTGTTTGGTGATTGGTGTATATAAAAAATGATCCGAAATATATTGGTATTAAAAATCAGAAAAACCAACGGGATGTTTTCAGAGCTGGAAAATTTTAACTTTATTTTGCCATATAAAAATAGCTTAAATAAATTTTTTTTTGTAATACATACATATAAACTTATTAATACCCGACCAAAAAAAGGGGTGTTATAAGTTTATAGCAAGGCACATTCACCACGTAGTAGCGGAAAAGCAAGTGAGGCATTTTTTTTTAATTAAAGTTCATCGGAAACTTTAAAAATTGTTTACGAAAAATAATTTAAAAAAAAATTTTTAAAAATTTTCAATATGAAAATATTTTATTAAAAAAATTATTGAAAACAAATTTAAAAATATGAAAAAACTATTAAAAAAATTTTTGAGAAGTGCTAAACGTTGCAAATTTTGTTAGTGGTAGCTGCCGTGGAGAAATTTTTTCAACTTTATGTGAGTACTTTTTATCATTATTATGTTACAACAAATTCTGTTTTTGACATTTTGGATAAACTAAAAGCTAAGTTGTTTTTTAATTGTTGTATCTTTTTATTATTCTTGTAATCCTGATCCTCACAAAAACATAAATGTGAAAAAAGGCCAAGTTCCTTTCCAAAAATTCGGCCATCAAAAGTAGTGAGATAAAAATGTTGACCAAGTTATTGTTTGGCATAATATCTATTACTGTAATATGCTACGCATTATATAAATTTCACAGAAAAAAGTGCTCACCAATTAATATTTTCAATTAAGAATTTAATTATATTAATTAAATTTTTAATTGTATTAATTAATTTGACTGAAAAAACTTAATTGATATTATCAAATTGTTTATAGGTGAAAATTTAATTAATTTTTTAATTGATACTACAAATATTTTAATTAATATTACAAAATCATTCATATTAATTTTTTGTGTGTTGTAACCGTAAGAATGTCATATAATTTCTAGATAATCTGCTAACTTGACAATATTTTTCCCGATATAAATAAATAAATAAGTATGCATTATTCTCTTGACCTACTGGCGTATCCAATTTCAGCTCTCTAGTGCAAATTTAATTATTTTATTTTTATGGCTTATTCCTGCCCACATTTTTTAGTCAGTGCCAACCATACGTGTCAAGTTGCGATGGAAACTGACAATAATATATACATAAGTAGTATAAATCTGCTGATGCGAAGTACATGAAAGAAAAGACTTAAATTTTATTGTCATGTTAACGCCCACTTTTTAAAAGGAAAATTTATAGCCTTTCACTATTTAAATTTCATATTGTAGTTCTAAACTTAATGGGCGTAGCCCCGCCCTTATGGCTATATTATTTTCCTGTCTTTAAGATTTTTCTAGTTAGTTTTTAGCTTAGACCTACTTGCCTATCAAATTTCACCTCATTAGAGAAAATTTAAATTTTTTTTATTCAGAAATAATTCATAGTTAGGCTCAAGTTCAGTAATTTCAATTCTTATTGAATGAAATATTTTTATTAATTAATGTGAGTTTCTAAAGAAGAGAAGAAAAATTAAACTTAGACTTTAAGCTGGAGGAAATACCGATACTTTTCTGTGCAGCCACGCACTTCATCAGCACCCTAGTCTATCTACTTGGGTAGAGATTCTTATTAACATCAGCTATTTAACTTAAATGTACAATGAACGGAATATGAGAAACGATTGTTGTGTATGCAATTGATTTACCTTTGGTAAACACATTTATAAGTATCACTATTAATTTTCTGTTTTTTTTTCAATTTTTCTATTTAGGTTAGCACGAAATTATTTTACTCTACCTCAGTATGTTTAACTATTCTTACTTATCTTTTTACGATCATCACATGAATTATTTTTTACTTATTCGATGTACCATCGGTACATGCATGTAAGTATTTTTGTAGTGGCCTATGTTACTTGTTGTTGCATTCTACAGTTTTATTTTAGTTATTCCAGCCGTCTGAAACTGTGATAACCAAGTGAACAGTGATTGCCAAGTGAACATATTTTTGTCACGTGCCCATGATGTATTAAGTGAGAAATTTTTAGATATTTTATTTTATTTTAATGAACTTGAGCCTAACTATGAATTATTTCTGATTAAAATTCACTACAGTTCAATTAAAATATCTAAAAATTTCTTTTTATTCTTATTTGCGTGATCAAGCCAACTTTTTCAAACTCAACATTTGTGAGTGTTTGGTGAGTGTTTATATCTCCTGTTGAGTTTCGCTGGAAACGTTTAATAATAAATACATAAATAGTATATTTAAATGTGCTGATCCGAAGTACATACGGAAAATAGGAGGGCAAATTTTGTGAGTTTTTGTTTAAAGAACATTTATAACCTTGTATTATTGTAATATGTAACCCAAATTACAATAAAATCGCTTGAGTTAAACGCATTGGATCTGTTTTTTTAATTCTGAGCTTTGAGGACGTAGCCCCGCCCCTGGCTATAATTTTAAGGTTTTTAGATTTTTTTTAGCTAGTTCAAATTTCAGCTTGCTAGCGCAAATTTTCATTCTTTTTTATAATGGGCGTGATACAGCCCACTTTTTTAATCTAAAGATTTTCTTCGGCCATTGTTATCTTTCTTGTCGAGTTTCGTTGGAAACGGATAGTAATAAATTCATAAATATGTAGTATATTCAAATGTATCTATATGAAATAGTAGGCTTAAAATGTATGGGCGTATTAACGCCCACTCTTTTCAGTGTAAATTTATAGCCTTGCATTATTGCAACATGTATGCCCAATTTCAATAAAATCGTTTCAGTTAAAGGCCTTAGATTTGTATTTTAAATTGTGAGCCTTAATTTTCTAATATATAACTGCATTTTCTAATATTTCTAATATATAACTGCATTGGCCGGAACTTGGCCTGGCGCTCTGCCGTTCGCCTAGATATTACCTGGAAATAAATGTACCTTGGTTTGTAGTGTGTATCTGTGTGTATGTACGAGTACTTGTACAGACCAAACGGTTTTTTCTGTTTGAAATGTGACTTGATCAAGAGTGTTCTTAGCTCGGTCCAGCCGCTTAGAAGATATCACATCTTTTCTTGATATATCGGGGGTTTTTACAATTTTTAATTTCTGTTATTTTAAATTTCAGTAGGAATGAAAGTTATATCAATAATATAAAATATAATATCAAATTAATATCAAACAAAAAAATCTAAAGAACGTTTCCATGGTTGGAAAACTTTAACTTTTTTCTTATATAAAAGTAACCTACTAAACCTAATTTAACTAAATTTAGCATAGCTATCTTATATTTTTAAAACAAATAGATTGGTATAAGAAACCAGAAAAATTAAAAAGGATGATTCCAGGTGTGGGAAACCTATACTTTTTGTGATACTAGGTCTAATTACATTAATTTATTTCTTTTTATTTATAAATTAAATGAATTTAAAATAAATAAAAGTATTCAAATAAAAACCACAGCTCCAGAGCTGGAAAATTTAAATTTATTTTTTTTTTGATATTGTAGTAAATAATTAAACCTAATTTTTTTTCTTATTTCCTCCTTTTTCTTTGCTCACTGAACATATTTTATATTTGTAAAAAAACAGATTGGTATCCGGAATCATTAAAATATAAAAGGCTGATTCCAGGGTTAGATACTTTGAATTTTTTTCTGTATATAAAAGCAACTAGGTCAAAATATTTTTTTTTCAGAAATTAAATATATTTTATGTTTTAGAAAGATATAGTTTGGTAAAAAAAATAAGAATAATAAAAAAACATAACTCCAGACCTGGAAAACGTACCCCCTGTTTCTACAACGCAGGCGGTCGGCTTGAGTTAAAAATTTGTATGGAAAGCACTCACTTTTCTGAGTGATTTTCATAAAAATTTTCTAGACGAGTCGTCTGCCTGAATTGTGGAAACCGCACATTAAACTTTTTCTGGCATATAGAAGTAATTAAATATAACTAATTTTTTCTTTCTTTGGTATTTAAATATAGTCGTTAAGCAGCTCTGCGTTGGGGACATCTCTCGCGTCTTAGTAATTATTTCTTAAGTGCGGTCAGGCTTGTGCTTGTTGTTTGGTCTTCGAGAGTTTTTCGTCTCACTCGCACTGGTTGACTGATCTGCCACGGATTACCGTATAATATTGCGGTATTTTGTGGAATTTCTTTAACAACCAAGTTGCCACTTCCTATGTGAAGGCATAGGTCGTGTACAGTCAGTCACAAAAACATTTTTAAGAATAATGTTAATAACATCATGGACATATCCATTTTTGTGCAACCATATTCTGCAAATTCAATTTGTAGAATATGTACTATAAATAAATAAATGAAAGTTATAGTTCCAGGGTTAATAATTGAAAAAGTTTTTGTTAAAAAAAATGTTAATTAAAAAGTATGCAGGTAAAGGAGGCGCTCTCTTGATATTTCAATGTTAAAAATATACTTTATTCACTATAAGTATGTGCTTATATCTAAATCGTAATTCAATTTGTGACCTTACAGAATGATCAAAGCTATTGGAATAATTAATAAAAGTTTTTGCAACAGTTATTCATTTGACAAGTATAACAATTATAATAAAAATAGAGTTGCATATATTTGGCTTGGAATAGTGTTGTAAATTCTCATGTTTTAAAAAATTCTTAACTCAAAACTGGTTTATATTTGTTAAATTTTTATATGGAAATCTAATTTAAGTATATACGATTGTTTGTGCCATGTTGCTTATATGCACAGTTACATGTTTCAAATCGATGGTCTTTCGTTGACAGCTTGTAACGAGTTCTTATTAATTTTTAGTAAATGGAGATAAAAATAAAATTTATCGTTAAAGAACAGTCATAACCATAAAAAAGTGTTTTATGCGCATTCAATATGCACTAAAAACTTCGAAATATGCACTAAAAACTCAAAAAATATGCTCTTAAAAATAACATAAATTGGATTATTTGGAAATGAAAAACTAATTATAATTCAGCAATTCAACAAAATTTACAAAACAAGACAAAAATCAAATAAACAGAAAAGGGAAACAATAAAAAAATTTACTAAGAGCGAAAATTTAACTTTACTTCAAAAGCGATCATGAACTGTATTTTGAAGAATAAGATAAGGTTTTTTATAATTGTTATTGCAATAAACAAAAACTCTTCACTTAGCTTTTTAAATAAAAATCGCAGCCGGTCACATCTAAATAAACTTTTATACATTGAAAATATTATTTTTCAACCTCAACTGATGTAATCGGAACAGCGTTCGTCACAATTACCAAACCAAGTTTTTATTAAAATTAGCGTCCAGTGAGGATGTTAAAACACATGTTACACCTGTTTAAGTTGAAATTTGGAATATGCAAATCAATAGTATTTGTTCCAGCATTAAAATTTAGCAGAAAAAAATTGTATATTTAAGATTTAAATTTTTTTAATTTCTTGTTTCGTTTTTCTTTCACAAGACTGCTTACAAGTGAGTGAAAATTAAAAAAAAAATTGTATATCTTTTGTTCTAAATTTGGTTGTCAGAACACATACTAATAATTAGTACATTCTAAATTTCAACTTAAACACGTGTAGCATGTGATTTAACATCAGAACTCACAAGAAATCGTGTGAAATCGATTCGGAAGCCAGAACATGCACAATGCTCTTTTTTAAAGTCTTACTTCATAGTGGTAGCAAAATATTGCTTCCCCATACTACTGTTTCTTTCACTACAAAATAAAATTTTAACAGAAAAAAATAGAAAATTTTACCAAAAAAAAATTTTTTTAAATATTAAAATAAATTTTTTTTAAAAAGTACCAAAACATGCCCTAAAAATTCGAAAAATGCTCAAAATGTGTGCGTTAGACTGAAGTATGCAAAAACATACTTTAAAGGGTAAAATATGCAAAAATATGCACTAACAAATCGATGCCAGAATTCATTAAAAGTTCTGAAACGGATAAATATCTTAATTCCGGATTGATATATCAGACAAGAAAAAACATGCAATTGCATATTTGTGGTTTCCCTGGTCATAACTATGAAATAAGTTAAAGGGCAGGTTTAATTTCATTTCTCTGAATGCGTTCCCTTCTATTGAACCAAATTGAGAAATTCTGTAGGAATAAACCGTTTACATAATACCGCGATATATCCCATTTGTCATGGGATGTTTCAATTGAGACACAAAACAGTTTTTCAATATCAAAGATTATTAAATACGTTAAAATATAAAATAAGTTAGTTTAGTTGGTATGGAGATACAATACTAGGACTATTTTAGGATTATTAAATAGCAGCACGGTTTTTGAATGTAAAATATTTCTAAAATGCGGTGTGTAGAATAAAATATTCAACTATTGCTTATATCGAAAATAAAATATTTGAATCAAATTCTTTAGTCGAAAAATACCGAAATAAAAGTTATCCATATTTACACAAAACAAATATGTTGTCCAAACTAGTTTGGACAATAACTAACCGTGTCAAGTTTAACTCTCCTTTTTATATTTAATATTATAAATCGTAGTGATTATATGTACTCATGAATTTTATTAAATTAATACACCATTTTAAAGATCTGGAAATTGGAAAATGAACGAAATTCCAATTTCCAAATGTCAACACATTAAATCAGTATTTCCTAAATAGAAGTTATTAGATTTAAAATAAAAAAAGGTTGAGGCACTCGGTCTTGAGCTATCCAATTGTTCACACTTAAAATTTTAATAAACAAATTGGATTCAATCATATTTACAATCATACCTTCATACATACACATATATTGTATATAACCAGTAAAATTAAAATCTAAAATAAAACGGACAAAACCTAAATTAAAAGCAAAAGTGAGAGAGAGATTTATTTACGATAAAGGATACCCTACTTGAAAAAACAAGGTAATATCCACTCGTTAATGAAAGCATAAGACATAATTATCTCGTTCTTTGTTTTCATTCCCTTAACCCCTAAATTATAACTATTCCTAACGAATGGTTATAATTGGATTTCCTTTGCAAGGTTGGCCTATTCATCATACATAGCGTTCCTGCCTTGGAAGAAATCATTAAAATAAAATCCCATTTATTTCATATGTAAATATGTATGCATCTATATACTGCATATAAGTACGTCTGTGAAAGGTACATATATAAGATTCGGCATAGCCGAATAAGAACTCTTGTCATTTATATGCTTATCACAATAGTTCTTTCGATGAGAAACAGCAACAAAAACCATAAACAATTAAATATGTGATGCCATTACGACTTGACAGTCAGCAACAATTAACGACAACAGGCAACACCTAACTTATAACGTCTTCAAACATCAAAACAACAGCCACACTATAAATAAAATTTGTTTATAAATATAACAGGTACATTGACATCAACAGCGTGCGGCATTTATTGTTGAAGGCATGCGCACAACAATTGTTTTCACCAACAAAATTACAGTCTAAATATTACATACATACATATAAACAAAACAATTTTCCAAAACAAATGGAAAAGCAAACAAATATCTAATAACAAGTGTTTATTCAAGAGCTCCGCATATTTTGTGCGAATAAGAGAGTGAGAAAGAAAGCGGAAGTTAATAGTAAGAGCTGTAGACTTGTTAACATCAAATGAGGAAAATATTAATAAGAAAAATCCTGAGAAGCTTTTATTGGTTTAAAACATCAGCAAAATTAACATAAGAACTAACATAAAAATGAAAATTCAATGAAATTTTCTTTTTAGTTCTTGTTTGGATACCTAGACATAAAAACGTTGCCAAAAAAGAGGAACGCAAGAAACATCAATTCAATAACATGCTAAGAATATATCCTAGAAATTTTTAAATTTCCTGAGAAAAAACTAATTTATACTTAAGCTCCAGTGAATGAAAGTTTTTACACAACTAATTTAATATTAAATATGCAAAATAAAGAAGAAAGGGAAAAAATAAATTCCACATAATAATTTGATTATAAAGCAAAATAATGCTAGTGCTTAATAATTATTAGTGTTTATAATAAAATTAATTTATAATTGCATATCACCAATTAAACATAATAAGATTTTAAGTAAAATGTCTTTCCATCAACAAGGTTAAATTAATAAAATAAAGAAAAAAAAGTAAGTAAAAATCGGTATGTTACTTAATACTTTGTAATATTTTTCTACCAATTTTGCATTTTTAAGTGAATCAATTAATTAAATAATAAAAAAAATATACATTCAAAGTGTACGCTTAAAAAAAAGAAAATTTTTGTGTGTATTATGGACATTCATTGTGGCTTAAATGTGTATGTATATAAAGGTTTTTTTCTTGCAAACAAAAGGAGGGGGTGGAAAACGGTTAAGGAATAAAAAAACTATAAACTGTATTGAATTGAGTATATGTGAAAATTTCAATACACAATTTACATTGATACCCACACGCACACTACATTTGTTGGCAGCCAACTCTCCAGCACACCTACCCAAACCATTTAAGAGTAGCCACAAAATGCTAATTGTAATTCCCAAAAATGTTTATTATCAATCTCAGCCAAACTGTATAGCGTATTCGTAAACATAATGGTATTTATAGGGAATAAAAGGCGAACAGTTTGCTCACGTGAAAGTGTGGTATTTTGTATGGATAATAACAAAATTTTACGTGATCAAACTGTTCACTTTTTTTTCGATAAGGAGGAATATTTTCAAATACATAAGACTTTGACTTTCCGGGGAAAAATAAATGTCATTCGTGGAAAAATTCAATTCTCGGTCTAGTTCCGAAAATTGCGATGATTTCAAATTACGTGACTTAAAAAAACTATTAATAGCTACACACAAAAAAGTAATATGAATGATTTTGTAATATTAATTAAAATATTTGTAGTATCAATTAAAAAATTAATTAAATTTTCACCTATAAACAATTTGATAATATCAATTAAGTTTTTTTAATCAAATTAATTAATACAATTAAAAATTTAATCAATACAATTAAACTATTAATTGAAAATATTAATTGGTGAATACTTTTTTCTGTGTAACTTTTTAGTGAGTTTTTATTATATACGAGTATAAGAGGGTGGCGTTGATTGAAGTAGTTAGCACGTTGACTACAAAACCAAAGGTCCTGGATTCTAGCCCGGCATCCAACAGTCATTAAATAACAACACCATGCAGTTTTCTGCTGTGCATTAATATCCCTTTGTACCAGTTGTTGTACAAAAGTTCAGGTGATGAAGGCATTGTCACTGGTGTAGTGTACCATATTTATTTTTTTTATGAACTGTAACATAAATTACTTGCCTTGCTTTAATAGCAGTTCAATGCACAAGCATTGCAACACAGCCCAAAACAATAATAATGCTGAATGGAATAATTTGAGTGACATTCTTTTGAGTCACAATATAATTTCTTATAACCAAATCCCCTGTTTTTGATTGGTTAATAAAATAATGCTTACTATTTTCATAGTAAAGAAAGAAACAAAACATAATTTTTTATATTAAACGTAAGCTAGAAGAGCTAATTTAGATTTGTAAAACTAGTATATAAGTAGAGGAAAATATGAATAAAATCAGACTTTCATCTGTGAACATAAACTGGCAAACTTTCTTATTAAATTCTCAAAAACTTTTGGCACCTCTTTTGAGCTCCTAATGATAAGCTTGACTCCCTGACAGCTGTATAAAATAACCAAGGGACTATAGGGCCATATACAGACTATTACACGAACCTTGAAAGATTACATCCTTTCTTATTAACACATTGCATGGCAATCCTCCCCTGAAACATTACACTGGTCACTAAACTATATCGACTTCTCAAGATCCTAATGCTAATGCAACATCAGAGCGCTCTCCTTCGTTGTTTAGTAGAATCACCGGCGAAGTAAAATAAATAAAATGGCTACTAAACACAGCCTCATTTAACACCAGAGGCGCTGCAACACTGCATTATGAATCTTTCCTCTATCTCTTCCTGCACCCCCCCACCCAGGGGACTCTATTTTGACTACGGGTGTGGCAAGCCCGGGCTTTTTCCATTGACGTACCTTTGGTACATTACCCATAGAACTTATGTTGTTACTACCCGATCTCTGAAATAACAGAGCAAAGGATGTGCACATATTTATAACAAAAGCAAGACAGGTCCTGTTGATGTCAGTTAGGTGCAGCGTTACCTAGAGCTGCCCCTGAGTTCAAAAGACGATAGAGGTGAAGCCCTTGTGGTGGAACTTCTACTACTTCTGGTTCCACGGGTGCCGGTGGCCCGACAGCCGAGTTGCTTTGAAGTTTTTGAGTGCATGTAGTGGTCGTCAGTGTTCTTTGCTAAAATGCCGAGTTCGTCCTACCCCACGGGGTTTAAGGGATGATTTTTGTATATGTGGAGTAGGCACTGGATATTTGGCGACACAGGCATGCGTTCATTTCGGATGAGAATTAACGTGGCGGCTGTGGTTGCTACCAAAATCGCTGGGAGAATAGTCTTGGCTTCCCAGTGTTAAATCAATGGTAGTGATTGGCGTGACGCGGTCAGCCAGACACTATTGTAGGTGCTGTTGTCATTCAACATGACTTCGACATAGCAGCAGAGCTTAGATAGCTCAAAGTACCTAAGCAAGGTACTTGAATATAGTACAGGGATAACTTTATACGAAGATTGCAACCTATGTGCCTTTGAGGAGTGGGCATAGGTTCATTCTAAAAAGGGTGCATGGGGGCGATGGTCTGGCGTCTAACCTAGCACCCGGTGCTTTGGCACCCGTGAGATAAGGCCGTCAAGGCAGGTGCTCACAGAAAGCTATTGCACATCTCTTCCTGCACCACCTGTATTCTCCATCACTATCCCTTTCCTAAAGAAGGTAACTCCTAATAATAGATTTCATTATCTGAGTGTTAGTTCTCTTTTGTAAAAGAAATCACCGTGATTTGCAGAACATGCCCGTATTTCTACTTCGATATTGTACAAATACATAACCCTACGTCTACACCTAATATATTTTTATCATAACAAAATTCAAACTTCTCACATTTGTTATGATAAAAATATTTCAGGTGTAGACATATAGTAAGATCTAAACTTAGTAGTCAGTCTAGATTAATTAATATTTTCAATTAAAAATTTAATTGATTATGTTGCGGAGTATATATGCTGCTACGTAGGGAGGGAATTTGTATACTCTGCTGCGGACAAAAGATTAACTTCAAGGCAGACAATCAGTATAGTGGTATACAGGCTGAAACATCATCCATAAAAAGGGCGGCCAACTGGCTAAGATACTGTACAATGTCGAATGAAGATATTTGTTTGAGTATGTACCGACAGCAAAGGTGCGATCAAATCTCTATCAGCTGTATATACAACATCTATATTATATATATGTATATACTATAACCTAAAATTAATCTGCTTAGGTGCACTCCGAAACGATATACCCGAGGGCTAGCCAAAGATAGAGGTCAACTGTCAAATCGGTATACTGATCAACTGGTTGGTGCATTCCTTTGAAATATTGCATACCACAAATATAGCAGAGGCTTCTCTTTTCCTGATAAAAAGTTGATTATTGAGTTCCCATTTATTTAGTCTCTTGCAAAGATATGGGAATGCGATATTATTGTTGTTCCAATACGTAGCAAGTGAGATGGTTAAGGAAATGTCCTGTCCCTTACCCGAGTAAGCAGTTTACGGAATACATGAATACCCAAGTGGGCAGGTTTTTTGTTTCATCGGTTTTCTGCAGTTGGGGAATTTTTTACTGCTGTTGTATTTCTATTGTGGCGATTTTTTTAATTTTAGCTTTTTTTTTTAATTTGCTGATATTTTTTGTTTAAGCGAACTTTCTTTCTAATATGAATGATATTGGAGGATTTTGTGGTAATATTATCATTCATTAATTAATTTCACAAAATTGAATTTAATAGGTTGTGTTAGGTTAGGAAGGGTGGTGTTATTCCGCCCTGCCACTCGGAGACCCAATTGGGTTCATTGTGATTCCCTTTTGTTGCCCAAAAAAAGTAATATTTACCCTCCCATTTATAGCCAGAAGTGACCCTATTATCCATCATTAAGCCACCGAACTTACATGATGAAGCCCCTGATTTCCTCTAGTTTACACTTCCCGATATCAGTAGTGATTTCATGGAAACGTTGCAGATTCGGACAGTGGCAGATAATATTTTTTTATACATGTATTTATTTATTGTATCTTCAAAAAATATGAACTAATAATAAGTAATCAAATCCGACCAGTGTCGGACATAAACCTAGTGATAGTTATAAATAATACATAAGTAGTTATAATCAAAAAGGAAAAATAAATGTATTTTCAAGCAGTCCTATCTGGAGTATTGAGTAAAAGAGCACTTGTGTCCCTCTTTTTCAGGCGAATGTGTCCAGTAAAATTCAAGATTTCACGAGCAAGGGGATTAGGATGTGACTCGAGTTTAGTTAAGTATTTACCTGTGAATCTTGCAATTTCTTCAGTCACTAGTGGCATTTTTAAATCACGATGTAAATTTGAATTCTTAATGTACCACGGAGCAGATGGTATTAACCTTAAAACTTAGTTTTGTCTTCGTTGAATTCTCTATACATTGGAATCTGAAGCAGTGCCCCATAACTGGATACCATAACACCATATTGGCCTCAAAAGCGACTTGTATAATAAAAGTTTGCAGTCCAGGCTGAGTGTTAAATTTCTGCTAATCAACCAATGTATTTGAGATAACTTAACTTTTATCTAATTTAGTTTAGAGTCAATATGGTGTTTCCATGTAAGCCGACGATCAAGGTGTATACCAGGATATTTCAAATGTGAATGTTGAGGAAAAATTTGACTATTGATTCTAATGGGGAGACAAGTATCTTTTCGTAAGGTAAATGTTATATGTACGCACTTATGTTCGTTTACTTTTATTCTCCATAAGTTTAACCATAGCTCAAGCTGTGTTATATGTTCCTGAAGATATCTTGATGCCTCATGAGGGTGTTCATGCATACTAAGGCAGGCTGTATATGTGGCAAATAATATGTTAAATGGTTTCTGGTTACTCTTCATCCTCACACTTCCTACAAAAATCTAGAGTGAGAGTTTCCCAAATGCTGCTTCTCGCTCTGGCCGAGCAGTGACCTGTCAACGTGCTTATCCTGATTCGCATCGCCTTCCTATACATGTCCAGTAGCAGTTTGGATCTTCCTGAGTTAAGTTTTGGCCAAAACCCCCTCGAGACTACAATCCTCCCTTCTTCGCCATGAACTGTTGGTCCTGCTTTCTACCCAATTACTGAGTTCCCTATAGTAATGACCTATCGGTAATTTCACCGATCTGTCTGACATTCCTTCATCTAATGCTGACCCTATTCTTCCTAGCTTATCGGCAATTTCACTTTTCCCTCAACATTGTGTGGCTAGGAACCCAACATACTCTGACACTATATTTATCCATAAGCAAGTTTAGATCTTTCCTACAGTCACTAACAAGTTTAGATTTGACATTGTGTCCTTTCAAAGCTTTTAACGCTGCCTTGCTGTCGACGTAGAAGATTTCCTTCTCACATTTAGCTACATTCCTGGTCACCAGCTCCGTGGCCCTGAGGATCGCCAAGATCTCAGCCTGGAAAACAATGCATTTATTTGGCAGTCTGAAGAACTACGAATGTATTTTCCCAAGATATAGAAACCAGCCTCTGTGACTTCCCCTATTTTTGATCCGTCATATAGCCTATCGGAACCCACCCACTAGCCCCTATCCGGAATTACCATTAAGGGTGTTCTAATAAAATTGATTTCAGCGACCTTATACTCCGTAAACCAAGGGTTTACGGATTCGTGATTACCAAAACTGGACTTATTTAAGATTGATGTGTGATCTAATATTCTTGTCCTCACCAAACCTGCTTCTAGGAGTCTAAGGAGACTTCTAGTTGCCGTTCCCACCACAAAGTCTTCTATAGGAAGTAAATGAAGAATGACGTCCAAGGCAGCCTGAGGTGTGCTCCTCTGAGCAGTTGTGATGCCCATCGAGGCACATCTTTGAACCTTAGCTAGTAATCTCCTGTGACTTTCCTTCCTCAATGCCTCACACCATAACACACAACCATAGGAAATAACAGGCCTGACAACTGATGTGTAAATCCAGGGGATCTACTCTGTATTTAGAAACGAAAGAAAATGCTTTCGAATTTGTATGCATTTAACATTACAATTCGAAAGCATTTTCTATAGTTTCGAATTACAGAGTAGACCCCCAGTTTACTACTTTTGGTTGCAGACCCCAGTTCCTTATGGAGTTCCAGTATTCGTGGTAGGCATTGTACCCTTTCTTTAGCCTTTCCTGCTATTCTTTTTCCAAGAAAGCTTGCTATCTAGCAAAACACCCAGGTATTTAGCTTCCTCTGCTCAGCTCCCATCCTGAGTAGTATTAAGCTTTTTATTTTGTATCGCCTGGTAAAGAGGACTAGCTCTGTTTTCTGTAAGTTGACTGCCAGTCGTTTACTGCTGGCCCAAGAGCATACATCGCCCAACGCCGACTTCATGACCTCACTGATAGTGGGAAGAAACTTTCCCGTTACCAGTAAAACCACGCCATCCGGTGGAGCATAATACAAAAAGATATTTGAAGGCGCTTTTCTGCACCAAAAAAACTTATTTAGACACATATTCTGGACCTTTCAACACGAAAATGCTCCAATTCACATTGCCAGAGCTGTAAATTAGTAAAGTCATGAGCAGGATATAATTTTTAAATTAGTGTGCATATCCTTATCAGAATCTACAAAATCTTAATATAATGGAAAATGTCTGGGGTGTCTTTTTAGAAAAAAATATACGACGCACGGTGGTTCAGAATCAATTTTCATTGGCTAAAGCCTAAAATTTTTCTCGCGATAAATGTTTGAAATTTTTACACCATCAAAAAGGAAGCATATCGAAACTAAGGCGCCAAAAAAATAGGTAAAAATATTCGAAGTTATGTTATGTTTATGTTAATTAAAAAAATTTTAATTTTTTATTATCGAACGGGCTGCAGTTTTTTTCTTTGTTATGTTGAGTAAACTGTTGTTTTTAATAAATGGTAGTTAGGGTTCTATGTCATAAATTTTAAACCACCATTATTTTCATAAACTTTGAAGTTTTGAAGATCAAAAAAGCAAAACCATCCAAAGGAAGATGAAAGTGTCTTCTTTAAGCTCATATATACTTCTGAAAATACTCAAAAATTATAAAAAAAAATATCTAAAGGTTTTGCCTGCGATTTTTTCCAAAATCGGAGAAGGAAACTCGCTCCCCTTATATAACATAACTCTGTCATTTGTAAAGCAATTTTCAAAATTCTTTTTTTTAAGGGTTTGTCTGCAGTTGGGTCCCATAATGTTTTTTTTCGAAATCGGACAGGAAATTTTGTACCCCTGTATCTGTTATTTGTCAACCGATTTTCAAAATCGAGTTTTATTTGTGAGAGTTTGGTCCTACAATTTTGTTATCGAAAATCAATGGGAAAATTTTCTTCTCCCCACTTACATAACTTTTTCCAGTGAAAAATGCAGTTTGGACCCATAATTTTTTTTTTCGAAAATTGGTGGGACAATTGCCATGTCTTGCATACTTACATACGTACATATATATGTATATCCAAAAGAGTATAAAATCTATTTATGACTGAAAAAAACTAGGCTTAATTATTAAATTTTCAAAAACCTACTTTGTTGCTTTTGTTAAGATGATTTAATTTTCATTGTAAGACCTTTTTCCAACAAAAAATCTAAATTTCAACTGTAATCTGAAATTTCATAACAACCACTGTACTGATTCTAATGAACCCAAATTTTTTTATATTTATGATTCGATTAGGCTAAAGTTCTTATCGTTCTGTAAGCCAAATTACATGTGATAATTTTTAAGGAACAAATAATAACACCAAAGTTAGTTGTAAATATTCTGACAAGCACTAGCAGAACGGAAGAACAATTTTAACTTCACAATTAACATGAAGTTCACTCCGTTCTCTGTGCACTTGGTTTTAGCAAAGAAAAAAACACTGTAATTCAATTAAAATTTCGAACTACTTTTATAAACATTTTCACTAAAATTAATTAATTATAACTGGGTGTTGCTTGGGTCTTAATTTTACCAGTGGGTAGAAATATAGATCCAACTGAATCTCTGAGTGCATGTATATTACAACACTGCTCTTTCTAACCTAACCTACAATTAGGGTTGCCAGACGGGCTTGATTTGGCTTGATTGTCAAGATTTTTCAAGGCTTGTCGAGAATCAAGAAAAATTTTCATTTGTCAAGTTAAAACAGAATTTTAGAAACTTGTCCATCAAATTGCCAAGAGAAACCAAGAAAAAAGATTTATTAACAAAAAAGTATATTATTCTTATATGCACCATGACAAATTTTTACCCAAACCCAACACTATTAGATATGTACATGTTTTTGGCCAACACTAACCAAATAAAATAAACGCTAAGCTTGTACTGACGGTTGTCAGATCTTACAATATTATTAGTAAAATGTGGTAAAAAAATTCTTACAACCTTGTGAACTGGCAATTTTTGTCTCACATTGTTGCCAGAAAAAACATTGTCAGTGCATTGCAAGACTCCCAGTTGACAACAAATTGTCAGGCATCTTACAATAAATATACAAAATATGTACATACAAAATTTTCCAACGCTAAGCGCTGCGTTTTACACAATTGTGCCCTAAGTTTTTGTTAATACTAGTTTCGTAATGAACAGTCTGAATTAAATATAATTTTATTTCTTGTTTTTGTTAATACAATTTGTTTACGTATTAACGAAATTGTATTGTTTTGTTTGAAATGCCTTTTATATATTCTCAAATAATATTCAAAAATTTGCCTATTTTGTTTATACTAAAATGAACAAAATAAATACATAACATATACTAAACCTATATACATACATATTTGTAATTGCCAACACAAATCAAGCTTTTTCTTTTTAATGTCAATCTTTTCGCTGATTTAGATCTGGCAAGCCTACCTACAATCTATTTACGAGTAGTAGGTGGTGAATTGAAAAATTATTTTGGCAACACTTTAGATCTTCCGGAGTAGACAATAAATCAAATACAAGTATTGCTTGGAACACAACTGGGACGAACGACGAATTTTTCGGTGCGAACTTTCGTCATAAAAAATAAAACACTTTTGTGCATATGAAAATGAACACAACACCGCCGTACAACGAAATTCGGCGTGCGTGACGAACTCTGAGATAGATTTATTTCTATTTTGTACGCCGACGAACGACGAAAAAACAAAATTTAGAGAAAATTCTCTCTCTCTCAGTTTTTGTACAAGCAACAACCAACTTTATCAAATATGAGAGAATAATTCGGTGAGTAAATTCGTCGTTATTGTGCTTCACACGACGAATTTACGCAGCGAATGGTTATCGACGAATTCGTCGACATGGACGAAATACGTCATTCGCCCCAATTGTGTTCCTAGCATATGTCATTTAAATCCCATTACCTCTGTTTGGTTTGACAATTCCCTACACATTCACGCTATATAGCGTGGGTTATATAGGAAGGGTTGTCATTGCAAGAAGTTCTCTTTTTCGATGCCTGGTCACTGAATTGGAAGCGATATTAAGAAAAATTCCCTTTTTTGTGTTCTATGATAATATTCTCATCTAGGAAAAATGGTAAATAGTTGCCTTTTTTAACAATTCGTTTCTTTTTATACGAATTTAAGCCCGAAACAGTATTTTCATGTAAATTTAAGTAAATAAATTTAAAATTTTAGACTAAAATTAGTTCATTAATTTCTTTAAAAAAATGTTTTTTTTTAATTCTGATGAGTATTTTCTAACACTATGGAGGAGTTACAAGGTTTTGTATGACTAAAATAAGCTTCTATATGGTTTTTAGCTCACTCTCAAATTAAAAATATCGAAACAATGAAATGTAGTTCCACTAGAATGACTTCCATTTTTTTTCACTGGGAGATTTTGGATATTTCTATAACAGTCCAGATGAACGTAAGTGTATAATAACGGTGGCATCTCCATTAAATATTTGCATAAATGTTATATTTTTGTATACACTTTTGTAATGGGACAGTAAAAGAGTACGAAAATAATGTTATTTTATGTTGAATTATTAAACCCTTTTATTCTCAAATAACACGTGCTCTCTTTCTCACATTACATACATACATACATACATAAGTACATACGTGCGTATGTACATACATACATATTTAATTTTCATAGTTAAGTTGTGGAAAAGGGAAATAGTACAACAGTACGTATGAATGAATTTTTTTCTCTACCATGTTTTATTATAAACATTTATCATACGTATGAGTGGTTTGCTGGTCAAAACTAATTTGTCTGTACATATTTATGTTTAAATTTTTATATTTGTGTTTGTATGTATGGATGTGTGTTTGTTTTGAATTTTGTTTTATTGCTGTAAACGGCAAGCAGAAAACAAATAGCAGCACTTTGTACTTGTACATACATATATTACATTTGTTTCATTTTCTCAAACAAATACTGACATATTTAAGAAACTTGACCAAAGCCATTATCAATGTCATGAAAATTTTTTGGCGAATATTATTTGTTGGAGCTTTCTCTTGCATACTATCACTGTACTCGTATTTATTGTAAATATGCACATTTATCTAAAAGGAAATCTTTGTAGCAATCATGGGAAGATGCTTCGTGTGATATTTGCTTGTTTCATTTAAACTTGTGTTGCCACAGCTAATATTCGCACATTGGTTTGATTGCATCACATATGTACAAATTGCCACATACATAATTGATGTTTTTGCATGCAATTTGACGCAACACAATTTATAGTTGGTGAGAAGTATGGAAATAAAATATTAGTTATTTTAGATTGCAGGGTGTTGTTGATAGTGGTTCTATCTGCTGCACCTACATCTCAAGTCTGTTTTCAATAGTAGAGCGTAAAAAATGTTCTATTGTAACCCAATACCGCTCAATAAGACCCAATGATATATTTATTATTAGCCAAATTACATGTGATAATTATTAATGAGCAAAGAACACCAAAGTTAATTATAAATATTCTGAGAAAAACTAGGAAAACGGAACAACCAGCTGTTTTCGAAGATGGCTTCACCTCCATCGTCAGTATTCTTCACCCTCGTCGTCAGCATTCTTTGTGGTCCAGTGTGTGTAGTCTCAGTGTTTGTAGATTTCTACTTCATATACTCAGTTTGCAGTGCAAATGGAATATGTGAATTGTTTTATTCATCGTATTACAATTTGCTGAAAGTTTTTTTTTGTAATGAAAGCTCAATTTTACCATCTTTAAATTTACAACAGTCTTGCTATTGTCGTTTATTCTTTACTAATTGTGTTGATTTGTTAATTTGCTTATTTTTGTTCTACTTAAAAGAATTTTATGGCCCAGTGATATTTTTAGATACACTGGCGCCGATGAATGACTTACGGTTTAAAAATTATTTTCAGTTTTTAATGCCCACTTTTGAAAACATCAGATTCCATCATTATAAGAGCCAAGTTTCATGACCATGTATCGACTAGAAGTACTTAAAATATATTAAATTTTAAGAGGCGTGGTCCCGTCCGCTTTTTCAAATGCAAGATCATGTCACTTTCAAAGATCATATCTCGTAAGAAACGGCTAAGTAGAAGCATGCTAAATATAATATTAAATTTAAATGGGAGTCACTCCGCTCTTTTTCAAGCACAAAATTATGTCATTATAGAGGCCCAACGTGTTAGGGATGGCCAAAAAATATCGATATATCGAAATATCCATATTTGCGAAAATAAATATCAGGGTGGCTGATGAATTTCGCTACATTAAGAAACTGGAATAACTTTTTTTGTAGTGCATGGAATTTGTTCAATCTTTTTTCATTTCAAAGCCCACTGAATTGTATTAATAGTAATTGAATTATTCCTAAAGATAGTTGAATTTAAATGCCCGCCCTGGTCTTTGATGAAGGTGGGGCATCATATCAAGACGATTTTCATCACTGCCCGCAAAGTTGATATCGGAATTGCAGCTTTTGTCACAGTTGAACAATTTTGTTGAAACCACACAGAGTTGATAGGAAATCTCTTTCGGAACTACCTGCTAAAAAAACATTTTAGAATGCTTAAGGAACGTGGTAGCGGCTTTCATCAGCCACCCTGTATGTATATCGCCAATATTTCAAAAACCGATATTTCGATACATCGATTCTTATTTACGAGTATCGGGTTTCGATACTTTCAGGAGCTTCATAAATTTTAGCAGTTTTTGAAACATAACAGTGAACGATGCAAAACTTTTCACTTTAGTGAAAAACTGTGACCGTGTTATAAAATTATTTAAATTAAATTAATCCAAATTATTTTTAGCTTTTAAGTGCCATTTTTTGAAATCGGTTTAAGTCTTAAGATTCTGTTTTTAATAAAAATTTAATTAACAATTGTTATATATTCCCTGAAGAAGTTATACATTGTGGAAACAAAATATTGGAAATAAAATAACAATTTCAATTCTTTATAAAAAACAAGATCTCAAGCTCAATTGAAAATAAAACCAAAATGAGAACTTCCTTCTTTTTTTAAATAAATTAAAGAATAAATTTGACAATTGGGCGAAATAGGGTATGTAGTTCTTTTAGTTTGGCTTAGGTTGCCTCATGTGCAATCAGTTTTCTGTATGTACGAGTACTTATATATAAATGTACAGTGTACACATACATATGTATATGTTTGTATGTAGTATTTCCTTATTTCTTATAGTAGTATTAACAATGAATGTGTTCTTAATCGCTTGCTCGTAAAATTTTCTTCAAAATATTTTTGCCATTTTTTCCAGTCATGTGCTCCTTATTTTCGACAATAAACAATATATACAACATAAAAACTATTTTGTATTCTTCTTTAAAGATCTTTTTTCTTTTGTATTTTCCTCAGTTTCTTTATTGTTTGCCAACATTGTTGTTTGCGTTGTGCCCAACAACTAGTACTCAAAGTTTTTGTCGTCCTTTTGGCGCTAAATAACATTTAAAATGCCATCTATTATTATGGTACTTGTGTTAAGCTGACAAGAAAAAAGTTATTTAGATGTAAATTCAAATAGTTTCATATTTCATAATGAGTTGCCGTTATGCAACTGAGAAATTTTTCTTTATGAATCATTGCCCATTAACGAGCAGTTAATTTAATTATTATTACAACAACAAAAATTAATCTACAAAGTGTCTTGCCTCATTCGATTGACCCTTTACTTTAAAACCAACGAAAGTCTGAGGGCCGGCCTAATTTTGTAAAACAAAATACATGCAAAATTTGTCAAAGCTTACAGTTTGCGTTTTACAAAACTATGCCCTTCGATTAAAATTATTATTATAGACTCGTATGTAGGTATGTACATACACGAGTACATATCAATGCTCTCAAGTGGAAAGGCCGTAACTCTTATTTTTTTCGAAATTGATATTTTCAGTTTCTATTATGTTTTTACCTTCTCCTGTAAAGTTACAATTATTTGAGTTATGTCCTTTTTACTTTAGACCAAAAATATGTACATATGTATATTCATACACACCCTGCAAAAATTTGGAAGATATCTTATCTAGAAGATATATAAACAATATCTTATTTTTATCATTAAAAATTAAATCATTAAAGCAGTACTTTTTTGATGTTAAAATATTTTAATTTTAGCGAAACTTTTTAAATAAACAGTTCGAAATATGGATGCCAATTTTGTAAATCCTAATCCCGAAATCCTGTTTTTCACAAAATTCTAGAACTGTGCCGCTAAATTTAAGATGTATAATATTTTCAAATTGTTAAGAAAATGTGCAGGAACAATCCAACTTTAATGTTTTCTATAAAAACATAATTAAGAATGGTACAGATGTTATTAATTAAACAACATACTTCATCGAGATTTAATTTTAAAACATTCAAAAGCATCAGTTTATTTATTTTGGATATAATTTTATATACAATTATCCCAAGATTTCCAAAAAAGCTTCACAGAAGGAAAAAACTGGTCGAAAGACACTGAAATTTACACTATCCCTTGGCATAAGTGAGTGAAGCACGTTTGTTCTCACTTTAACAACGGATGTTGTCAAACTTTTAAGAATGACTTGTTCTCAATTCATCAACAATCAATTTTTCAAAAATCGTTTTCGATTTGACAACGAAGCGTTCTTACTTTGACAACGGCTCGTTGTCATTTTGAAAACGGCACGTTGTTATTTTGAAAACGCATCGTTCTCATTTTGATAACGCCCTGTTGTCGCTTTGATATCGCCCCGTTGTCGTTTTGACAATACTTCGCTCTTATTTTGACAACGAAGCCTTCTCATTTTGACAACGATTTGTTCTAATTTTGATAACACATTGCAAACCCGTATATAAATAAAAAGCAATATGTAATATATACACTTTCATTAATATGTATATGATTTATTCAATAAATTTAAGAAACTATACATAATTAATTCTAAAATATGACTTAGCATTATTTGTTGCATACAAATGGAGAGGGAGACAGTGTGGTGCTGCTTTAATTTTTATTGCCATCGCTCCACTTTGGATGGTACTGAAATGTTTTCGTTATCTAATCGCAAATATATAAAAAAAATTAAATTACAAAATTTTAGTAAAAAACACGAAAAGGAAGAAACAAACAGTTTTTTCCTGAACTCAAACGCCGCCCGCTGCTTCTTTTAAGTCTTTTTTTTTGATATACTGCAAACTTTTAAAAGTGATATGCAGGGAAACCAGAAATATGCTCCAAAAAAAGTGTTTTATGCGCATTCAATATGCACTAAAAACATCGAAATATGCACCAAAAAATTAAAAAATATGCTCTTAAAAATAACATAAATTGGATTATTTGGAAATGAAAATCTAATTTTAATTCAGCAATTCAATAAAATTTACATATAAAACAAGACAAAAATAAAATAAACAAAAAAGGAAACAATAAAAAATTAATTAAGAACAAAAATTTAATTTTTACTTCAAAAGCGATCACGATATCAGATTTAAAAGTTTGGAACTGTATTTTGAAGAATAAGATAAGCTTTTTATTTATAATTGTTATTGCAATAAACAAAAACAATTTAGTTATCTTTTTAAATAAAATCGCTGCTGGTCACATCTAAATAAGCTTTTATACATTGAAAATGTTCTTTTTCAACCTCAACTGATGTAATCAGGGCAGCGTTCGTCACAATTAACAAACCAAGTTTTTATTGAAATTAGCGTCCAGTGAGGACGCCTGTTTAAGTTGAAATTTGGAATATACAAATCAATAGTATTTGTTCTAGCATCCAAATTTACAAAAAAAATTAAAATGAACATTTTAAAATTTTTTTAAATTTCTTGTTTCGTTTTTATTTCACAAAACTGTTTACAAGTGAGTGAAAATTACAAAATTAAAAATTTTAAATCGTTCATTTTAATTTTTTTCTAAATTTGGATGCTAGAACACATACTAACAATCAGTATATTCTAAATTCAAATTAACATTTTATCATCAAAACTCCTAAAGAAACGTGTGAAATCGATTCGGAAGCCAGAACATACACAATGGCCTTTTTTAAAGTCTAACTTCATAATGGTAGCAAAATATTGTTTCCCCATACTACTGTTTCTTTCACTACAAAATTAAATTTTTACGGAAAAAAGTAGAAATTTTTACCAATTTTTTTTTATATATTAAAATAAATATTTTTTTAAAAGTACCAAAATATGCTCTAAAAACGCCAAATATGCTCCAAAAATTCGAAAAATGCTCAAAATATGCGTGTTAGACTGAAGTATGCGAAAACATGCTTTAAAGGGAAAAATATGCAAAAATATGCACTAACAAATCGATGCCAGAATTCATAAAAAGTTCTGAAACGGATAAATATCTTAATTCCGCATTGATATATCAGACAAGAAAAAACATGCAATTGCATATTTGTGGTTTCCCTGGTGATATGGATAGCTCGATGAGAAGTAATTAAATTTAGATACGTACGTATATACTATACATCTTTATTTATAGTTTAAGATGTTATTTTTGTTAATAACTTACCTTTTAAGAAATCATAAATGCATTCCATATCTATTTATTTTAACAAACTTTTCAGTTTCTCATCGTCACTACTAACAAGCTCTGGCGGTATATTTACTTCCGTGTTGTGTTAGAGTTTTGTAATATGATAAGAAATTTTTAGAAGTTTTCAAAACAATCATACTGATTCACTGTGAATTCTATGAATAAACAGAAATTGCAAGCAGTGGCATGCGTTTATGTATTAAAAACGTTTCGTGAATATGAATCATGCATTAGCATCTTTAATTTTTTTTTATATATTGAGTGATATTTCAATATTCATTTTACCAAAACGAAAGATTTAGCCGTTTGATTCGTAATCATGCAGTTCTCTGATACATAAACGTATGCAAACAGTAAAACGCTTCGCTGTGACAAATTTGTACTTTAGAGCTTGATTTTGTAAAACGCAACGCTTAGCGTTCAAAAGTTTTGTAAGGGAAAGTTGTAAATGCAAAAACAAAATATATATGAAATTTGTCAACGCTAAGCGTTTCGTTTTACAAAATATACCCTCAAATTTTTTCATATAAAATTTCTTAACGCTCAGGGTTGCGTTTTATAAAATAAGGCCCTAATTGTTTTCTTGTAAACTTGTACTAAAATAACAATTATTGGTTTTGAATGTATGTACATACATACAAACATATCGAGCCATACGATTAAATCGAAAACAAGGCTCGATATATTTGGTACTTAATATTTCTTTCCAAAACAAAAATTGTTTTTTTAATATAAATGCTTATAAAGCATGTATGTATTTATTACTACTTAATTGTTACCCTGGAATTTAATTATACATACATCTTACGCCAATTGATTACTAGTATAATGAAAAATAAATGCCCAAAAAATGTTCAAACAAATGTTTGCTTAAAATAATATTTAGTTTCAGTAAATATTTTTTACTGTTCTAGTAAATAGTTTGTTCAAATTTTATATGTCTTTTGTCAGCATTTACATTAAAATTTCTTATCATGGGTAGGCAGGTGATGGCTGCCACTTCTTGAAATACAGTTTCTTTTAAAATCGCCAAGGAAGCCGTATTTTTAGCGTAACCTTAAGATTTAAGACAACCCTTCAAGGTAAAGTGTATATGGGTTAAATCAGGACTGCCTGGAGGCTCATTTATGTCAACTCTCCTAAGCATCAATTTTCAAAAAATAAAATAAATAAAAATTTACATTGAGTTTAGTAGCGCCGCAGCTTTAGGTCTTTATGTAAAATGCGGTAATAATCAAGATCAATACATATTTAAAATACTTTCACGTTTTGTAATTAAAAGTTCAGGGGGGTTATTATGTAATTCGATTCGAAACGGAAACTGTTCGAATTGCTATGTTAATAAGATACAATTACATAATAACACCCCAGCATATTCCCGAAGAGACTGATTAACACGTTCCACTTTTTATAACGCTCTAGATCACTCCAATTTTTGTTTTTTAAATGTTATACCAATCTCTTCAAATCTTTTGATTAATTTCTGAATGAAAATTATGGTTTGCGCAGAATATTCTGCGGTCTACAGTCACCAAATTACCATTTTTGTGCGATCCGACCCTTGAAATTCGATGCGTTCATAACATAAACATAAAGCCTCAATAAGTATGTTCACTAGGGATATAACTTTTTAATAATTTTTTAAAACATCAAAAACTATAAAGGAACGTATTTTTATTTTTTCCCTAAGGTCAAAAAAATTCACACACTAACCGCGATTGACCTTTTTTTCTCTTTGGTTAAGAAAAATTAATAATATGTTTATTTAAAACAAAAAAATAAATCAAAAACAACGTATAAAATTATGAATATTCAATATTGCATTAAAAAGGTTCGAAATAATTTTAGATTATGTAAAATAAAATTGTATTTTTAGTTCAAGTCCGTGCTTTAAGTGTTCCAAAATGTCTTTCAAGAATCTGGAAAACCCAGTTAACTATATTCAAAAACAGTTTAGTAATGCCGCGCAAAACATAATGTTTCCTGTTTTTGTTATACATATGTACATTTACATATATGTATGTATGTAACTTTGAGTAATTTAAAAAATAATAAATTTTTAAATAATTTTTTATACACCTGTTTAGAAAAACCAATTGGTGCGTGAACTTTTTTGAGAAATATTACAAAAGATTATGAATTTAGTGGTTACTAGGACACGGTTGACCTCATGGTACTATGCCAAAAAAATTGGTTATACCCCTAACGTGCATTCTTTCATATTTTACAAGTACACTAAAGGAAAAGCTGCAACTTAAAAATAAGAACGCTTCACATTAATTCAATAATTTTCAGTATAATAGAAAATGTATATGGAAATACTTAAAAATAAATAAATTAATACTGTAAATTAATATTTTTCCATATTGAAATAAGAAATTTCAACATGACTAGACTTTTTTATTATTGGTTCAATATGGTTTTTATTGATTTTTTCGCTGGGTGTACGTACGTGCATATACATATATCGTCGGTTGGTTTCTGGTTTGCTGCAGACGTAATGTATTTTGTATATAATGTGCAGCAAACCAGAAACCAACCGACGATATGTATGTATGTAGTCTGTGAAACGCCAATGAACACTTTTTGTTGCTTTCTATTTCCTTTTAATTTAAACTTGCCTCCTTACCATATTTTCTTATACATACATACATCTTAAAAATCTTTTGTTGAATTTACATAAACATTTCGTGTTAGTGTTTGTTCAACTTGACCTAAATTCATAATAAATTTCAGTTACATTTAAGGATAGCGGGTGATACAGATGAATTTGTACTTGTTTGTTTGTTCGTGTAAAAGAAACACACACACATAAAATGTTTTCAAAGAAACATTTTTCTACATTATCGTGTAAACAAAAGTTAACCATGTAATTTGGATAATGTGCCATCTAATTTTTCTTTAAATATTAATCTTAATTAGATGTACTTTAAGTTGAATTAAATCTTTTTATTCAGTTTTATAATTTTTAATGTTTTGTTCAAATAAATTGTTATTCCCCTGGCAAACAGCACAAATATAGCACAAATATACGTCCATATCACAGTATGAATAGCTTACAAAAGCGAAATTGAATGTTTGGATTCTATAAAAAAAATTAAATATTTTATGTAATATATATGTTGCATATATCATCATATTCACTTTATAATTAGTGTTTTAATAACATTTCCCATTTTAACGAAAGAAAAATGAAGCTAAAGAACTTAAAACAGGAGATAGTAAGTTCCAATTTTTTTCATGCCAAATAAATTAAGTAAAATTTAAATGATCTTTTAATAAAAAAAGGAATAATATATTTGCTTTCAAATTATTAATAAACTAGCATCCTCCCACGCCTTTGATGGCATCCAGAAAGAAACTGAAATTTACTTATAAACTCTATTTATAACAATGTTAGCAAAATCTGTTTTTTGTACCAAAAGTACAAGTTTGTACCTGTTTTAACCTCTAAAAAGTACCTTTTATTTTAATTTGGATCATATACAATCCCTTTACTCACAAACGTACAAACTTTCACATATAACATATAACAGATATTAGCAGTATGATTGGCTAGTAATGGGCTAATTCATGTCAAAAATCGTATAACTTTTTTTTAAGACTTGCTGTTAGCAAAAATATAACCCTGATTAGAAGTTTTAGAATTTTCAAGAACAATAAAATTCCATAATGAGTTAAACCCTGTCATTTTCGTAATAAAAAGTATCTCATTTTTATCATACTGTTTAAAAATTAGCAGACAATCAATCAAGTTTAGTAAAATTCCCACAAATGTTTAACCGAATATTTCGCAGCACATTTGAAATTTTTTACAAATCTTGTTCTGGCGCGTCTTCATTCATCTCGTAAAAAAACTTCGCGTACAAATATTACTTACTATTATTGCAATTTTATTTGCTGTAAGATATTTTAAAGGTAGATTGTATAATAAAGTGAACTTTCCATGTTTTTATTGATTTAAAAAACACGTAAATTCATTACGAAAAAATAGCCTTTAGTTATACGATATTTAAAAGCGTCCGTTAGTGTAGTAAAATGTAAATTATCGCGCCAAAAATAATAAAAAGAAACTTAAATCTCTTGAGTGCACGCTTTAACTGTATACAATTGCGTGTAGTTTGTTATAATTTCCATTGGATTGTGGTTTTGTATGTAAGTGAGAAGGACACCTTCTACATACAAACGAAACCAAAACAACAACAACAAAAAATTTCAAGAGTTTATAAAATGTACACTAATGTACGACAATGACATTTAAAGATTTTTATTTAGTACTGAGTGGAAAAAGCTTTTTTTCTGCACATTTTCTTTTTCCCCAGCAGAGATTTAGTACTTAAAATTAGTTGTTAAATATTCATATACATATGCAAATCAAATCATACACGAACCTAAAGATTGAGTCTCACACAAAAAAGAATTTTTAAGCACTGTTTCAAGAACATGTTCATAAAGTTTTGTAAACGTAAATTACTTATATCGAGCCATAACCACCAAAAACACGTAAGCTCCAAAAACCAAATTAGGGGAGGTTTTTATTACATATCTGTGGTTCAGGTCAAGCATTATGTACCATGAAACTCAGTACGTAAATACTGTTACGCCTTAATTATATATTGCATTTAGTTTATTTCATATATTTTTTAGATAACGGCAATTTATGAATTAGTCTTTTTAGGTAAGTGAGAGCCGATATGAAAACTATTGTTGAAAACATTTTGAAAGACCCTTAAGTATAACTGTGACAAATCCTCCCCCCGAAGGAGTCTATTTTGACTACGTGTGTGGCAAGCCCGGGGCCCCAGCTGGGGTGATGTGGCTTTTTTCATTGACGTACCTTTGGTACATTACCCATAGAACTTATGTTGTTACTACCCGATCTCTGAAATAACAGAGCAAAGGATGTGCACATATTTATAACAAAAGGAAGAGAGGTCCTGTTGATGTCAGTTAGGTGCAGCGTCACCTAGAGCTGCCCCTGAGTTCAAAAGATGATAGAGGTGAAACCCTTGTGGTGGAACTTCGAGGTCTCACCAGAGGCTACTTCTGGTTCCACGGGTGCCGGTGGCCCGACAGCCGAGCTGCTTTGAAGTTTTTGAGTGCATGTAGTGGTCGTCAGTGTTCTTTGCTAAAATGCCGAGTTCGTCCTACCCCACGGGGCTTAAGGGATGATTTTGGTATGTGTGGAGTAGGCACTGGATATTTGGCGACACAGGCATGCGTTCTTTTCGGATAAGTGATTGAGCTGTGCCGGCACAGCTATACACAACACCTTAGCGTGTAAGCCGGAAAATTAACGTGGTGGCTGTGGTTGATACCAAAAGCGCTGGGAGAATAGTCTTGGCTTCCCAGTGTTAAATCAATGATAGTGATTGGCGTGACGCGGTCAGCCAGACACTATTCTAGGTGCTGTTGGCATTCAACAGAAGCTGCTATGGGCACGGACATAGCAGCAGCTATGACTTCGACATAGCAGCAGAGTTTAGATAGCTCAAAGTACCTCAGCAAGGTACTTGAATATAGTACAGGGATAACTATATACAAAGATTGCAACCTATGTGCCTTTGAGGAGTGGGCATAGGTTCATTCTAAAAAGGGTGCATGGGGGCGATGGTCTAGCGTCTAACCTAGCACCCGGTGCTTTGGCATCCGTGAGATAAGGCCGTCAAGGCAGGTGCTCACGGAAAGCTATTGCACATCTGTGACGAATCCTGATTAATATTTTTCAAATATTTGCAATCATATAATCCTCTTACATTCTTGCGGAAAATACAGCTTGTTACTTTTCTTGCAACAATAATTCGAGGGAACTGCTGGCAATTGCTTAATAAATGATTTTAAAAGTGCAACTTTGGACTCGTCAGTGTTATTATGAGGTGTAGATTTTTGTTGATTAAAACTTTCAAACCACCAGCGTTATTTCTAGCCGTTGTTAACATTTTTTCTGATATAAGGAGCGTTTTGAAACTATTGGCACACTTTAATATTATTCACCCTTATGGGGAATGGAAGGCGAACATTTTGTTTACGTGAAATATTTCTCGTGAACAAAAAATTGTGTCAGTATACTGACACAATAACAAACCAAATATTGGTCGATTACAGTTTTAGGGAAAGGGAACACATTGCATGTGAACTTTTATTTTCGATAAGGGGGATTATCGCTGTAATTAACAACACTACTATGTACATATATCGATCCCTTTTTTAGATTTTATCGTAAGCGACATGTTATCGAAAGTATAATTTTTTATTGAATTTAAACTTTTATGGGCCAACCCATAATTTATAATGCCAAAAATGAATTGCTGAACTTCTTAGATAGAGACTAGCAAGGAAATGTGAATTTTCTTTATATTTTTTAAGGTAGGATCGAACTGGTTTTGAATGAAAATATTTCGTGACACCATAGATGTGTACTTGGAGAACCCGAAAAAAGCTTAAAAAAAATCATGTACTGAGGACATGTCTAGTTTGGTTCGCCAGCTCTACAAGTACAATATTTATTATACTTATTTATAAGGTGGTTTAAATATTGAAATAAATTATTGTGCATTAGTTTTAGTTTGAGTTGATAGAAAAAGTATCTGTGTGCTGTTATAACATCTGCTTCCCTATTGAAGTGAATACTACCAAGTAGAAAGCTTTCCGAAAAATTTACCAATTCCGAACGTTTTTTTACGCCCAGTGCTAATGGAATCGTGAAATGTAGGGAGAACTTAGTAGTAGGCTTAAAAAAACTAAATTAGTTTTGTTTTAAGACTTTCTTATCTAAAAGTTCGACAAATTAATACCGAACACCGATTGTTGGTCCAAAGCTGAAGCCCACTAATCTACCGGATACTAAAATCCAGTCATATTTCTTTAAAATCGTTAAACTTTTTCTTTGCAGTTCAGTGGAAGTATTTCATTTAATTTCCAAGTTGCATTAGAAATAAAAAAAACATGCTGTAGAAGAGAGCCATACCTTTAGGCCACAATAGGTTAGAAAGCTTGGTGCTACAACGCAACTCCACTCAGAGACCCAGTACGGTCCATTGTGATAAGGCCACAGTAAAACTACACAGAAAGTTAATCACCTGCAACTTTACCGTCACTTTAATGGATTTGAAATATTGCGAACAAATTTTAAAGTTTTATTTTGAGGGATATTATAAATGAAAAATTATTTGGAAAAAATTCTTGCATACACGTACCTCGTTAGCCGTTTTTTATTATATCAATTAAAACTCAAATTAAACACTTGATTGCTAGTTATAAACTTTTTATTCATACATATCTGCCGCAGGCCTTCACCCTCAAAAAGAAATATTCACGTTTAAATATTTCTTCCTATAAATCTCCTTGGGTTCATAAAATTTTAAATGGCCACTGAATGGCAGGCAGATAAAGTACAACAATAACGCTTATTTTTAGACATAAATTTATTGTTCTCTTTTTTAATTTTTCCTTATAAAAGAATGAAAAGTGGAGGCTATTAAGTGGTATTTATTTTCTGTTAAATGACAACAAAATTGCATACGAGCTCGTTCAATGTCAAGAGCAAGTGCAAGCATGATGTAAAAAGTCATGTTTCACATTTGAATAATTAATTAAGAAAATACAAACAAAAAAGTAGAACAAAAATAATTTGCATTAACTAGATTCCTTGAAGTACATAAATTACAACTACAAACATAAGTATGACGGTATGTGTGGATACTACGTTTGTACGTATTTACGTTTTTAGTTACGAATTATGCAAAAATAATGGATGTAGTTGTATGATGTATGAAATAACAAAGTTATAATTATATACATACATACAGTGGCACAGAAAAGTCTAGATTTAAATTTACGAACTGAAATCAAGCTTTTGCAGCTAAAAAAGATAAAAAGCTGGACTTATTTAAATTCCTTGTAAGATCCAATACTGTAAATAAATTTTCATAACACCGAAAAATACACACAATTCGCTGTTTTACATTCTCAAAAAACATGAAAAATTTTGAAGTGTTGATGCCATTTTTTTAATCTGCGCTTAAAAGCGATAACAGCATGAGTCACATTAAGCCAAATCGATTAATATGTATATGCTATATAATTCTATTACCGAATTTTCTTATTTACGTCAAATCCGTATATCGCAAACGAAGTTTTTTATAAAGACATAAAAAAATTTAAATTTAAAGATGGTTAAAAGCTTTCAGCGAATTTTAATACGACGAATCAAAACAATTGGCATATTCCATTTGTAGTGGAAAGCTGATTATATAAAACTGAAATCGACATCAACTAAGTGGAGCAAACACAAAGAACGCTGATGCTGAAAGAGCAGTGAGTCGAAAACAGCTGGATGTTCCCTTCTACTAGTGTTTGTCAGAATATTTACAATTAACTTTGGTGTTATTTGCTCATTAATAACACTGCGCTACTTCAAAAATGTAACAAGTGGGGGACCTGGTGGGTTAACCTAATTCGAGTACGCTGAATTCAATGGTGCTAAAAAAATTTAGATTAGATCTTGTTTAAAAAATAGCTGAGATTGAAAACTTGGTTAGAAGCACCTAAAAGCTCAATTATTTCCACTTTTCTACTATTCATTCATTTTTATATCAAATAAAAGAACATAAGAACATATCAATTGAAAACATATTATGGATGAACATGCGTCCTAAAGACATTTTTGAAAAGAAAAATTGCAAAAAAATTAAAAATTGCCCCAATCAAAAAAAATTGACCAATTAAATTTACGCAAAAAAATCGAAAAAAAATTTTAATTTTTAAATTCTTTTACGCGATATATATCGATAAAGGTTGATAAATGGAAGAAAACTAAGAAAATTTTTGATTTGTGGGTTCTTTTAACCAAGTCTCCAATCTTAACTATTTCTTAAACAAGAGCTAACCTAGAAAAATGGTGTTTGCACCATTGGATTCAGCGTACTCGAATTAGGTTTACCCACTGGGTCCCCAACTGGTTGAAAAAAATATTTCAAATTCGAGCACAGTGTAATTATCACATGTTATTTGGTTTACAGAACGATACGAACTTTAGCCCAACAAAATAAAAAAAAAAAACAATGTTACCTTTAAAAAAACGTCCAATAAAATTTGCAATAATCGCCAAATTACACTAAAAACCCACAAAATAGTGTATGCATTCGCTATAACAGTAATATTTACTATAGGACAGAATTATTTTAAACTGTAATCCTATAATCTGATGAAACCGCATTCCGATTCTATGCATTTCAGAAAGGACTGAGACAGTAACAAGGTCCAAATAAATAGTGATTAAAAAATTTATTTATAATTTTTATTTTTAACTAATCCTCATCGATGAAAGAGTATTTTTTTTATTTTTGGACTCCGTGTTAAAAAAAGTAAACAAAAATCTCTGAAGATTATTCATATATTTTTTAAGAGAAGTAACACTCAGACAATCAATGCCTACGACTATTACCAGCTGTTACCTTCTTTAGGAAAGGGATAGTGATATAGAAGACAGGTGGTGAAGAAAGAGATAGAGAAAAGCTTTAATTTTCTTACAACTCTGCATTGTGCAGGTTTTTTGATAACGCAGTGCTGCAGCTCCTCTAGTGTCGATGAGGCGTATTAAATTGTTGAAGCCGCATTTAGTGATTATCTTATTTCTTATTTTACTTCTACTATGATTCTGCTACACATTACTGACGAGGGAGGGTGCTCTGATGTTACATTAGGATTAGTATCTGTTGATGTCGGTGTAGTTCACATACCAGTGACTAGGCGTTCAACACATGAACTTTCCTACAACAACTGATACAAATGGACACTAATGCACATCAGAAAAATGTGTGGTGTTGTTATTTAATGACTGTTAGATACCGGGCTGCAACCCAAGACCTTCGGATATGTAGTCAACGTGCTAACTACTTCAGCCAACGCCACCTCAAATATTCAAATATTGTATAGAAAAAATGTTTCCATTTAAGTTTTTGAATTCAAATGTCGAAAATAAATATTATTTTAATCAGAAATAATATCTTATTCGGGCTTAAGTTCAGTAATTTCAATTCTTATTGAATGAAATATTTTTATTAATTAATGTGAGTTTCTAAAGAAGACAAGAAAAATTAAACTAGACTTTATAGCTGAGGGAAATACCGATTTTTTCTGTGCAGCCACGAACTTCATCAGCACTCTAGTCTATCTACTTCGGTAGAGATTGTAATTAAACTAAATTTTTATGAAACGGAATATGAGAAATGATTGTTGTGTATACAATTGATTTACCTTTGGTAAACACATTTTATAAGTATCACTATTCATTTTCTGTTTTTAAATTATTTCATTTATCTATTTAGGTTAGCACGAAGTTATCTAGGCGCACGGTAGTGCACCAGGGCAAGTTCTAGCCAATGCACGCAGTGTGTATATTTACAGGAAGCCATTCGAGCTGTTTTTACCCCCCCCACCCTCATAACTTTGTTCCCAGCAATCGTAAAATTATGATATTTAAACCATAATTAGAATAAAATCATATAACCTCATATGCGAAAGTTTGAAAGTTTAACAATGAAAGGCTCCAAAGATATAGAGGTGCAAAAAGTGCATATTTTAAGACATACTCACTGACCACTGACACACTCATCAAATTGATGAAGCACTTCCCCTATTGCTAGAGAGCTTAAATTTGGTACACGAGAAGATCTAGGTGAGCAATGAACCAGAAAAATCTGAAAACTCGAAAATGTTAACCAGGAGGGCGGAGCTACGCCCATAAAAATTAAAATTTGTGCTATTGAGCTGAAATTCGATATAGAGCTAGGGTAAGAAATAAAATTAAAAAATCTGAAAACTCGGAAATTTTGGCCCATGAAAATCAGAATTAAAAAAGCTACTATAAGGCGCTTAATGGAACCTTTTTTATTGAAATTTGGCATATATACTGCGGTAATGCAAGGCTATAAATTTTTTATTAAAAAAGTGCGCGTTGATACGCCCACTTCTATTTAATGCCCTGCGGCTCAGCATATTGAGATATACTATTTATGTGGTTATTATTATCCGATTGCAACGAAACTTGACACGAATACTAAACACTGGCCGAAAAAATTTTGAGTTTGGAAAAGTGGGTAGGGTCACGCCCATAAAAATTAAAAGTTGCGCTAAGGAGATGAACTTTGATATACAAGTAGGTCTATGTGAGAAACCAACTAGAAAAATCTGAAACCTGGAAATTTTAGTTAGAGGGGCGGGGATGCGCCTATCAAAATTAAAAATCAATGGTTGCGCTTATGAGCAGAAATTTGATACACAAGTATATCTAGGTGAGAAACCAACTAGAAAAATCTGAAAACTCAAAAAATGTTATCAGAATGGTCGGGCCACGCTAAGATTATTTTGAACTAAAAACTTAATATACAGCTTTTAATTCAAGCCAATTTGGTGAAATCTTGCATACGCGTTGCACGTGCACAAGACTTTAAACTATCAACTTAAAAAGTGGGCGTGTTTATTCCCATAAAATGTTAGCCTTGTGTTTAATCTACTTTGGTCTAGCATATTTTAGAATAAAATTAGCATGAATTATAAGCGCTTCTCACAACAAAATTTTGAGTTAGAAATAGTGAAAGATGTATTGCTGATAAAATTTAAAGGTATAATTCGCACTGGAGAGATGAAATTTTATACACAAATATTTAAATGTAGCTGCGTAAACCAATGGGAAAATCTTAAAACAAAAAAGTTTTACCCGGTATACTAGTAATTGATGTACTCAATCGGAAAATCCAAAAATTAAAGCACCATCTAACATATTGAAACTTTGCATGCGCATTGGGAATATCCTTTTGATTTATGTATTTTGGTTAAGTAGACTTTAATATGTAAATATATTGTGAAAATAGACGGTGTCAAGTCCACTAAAATTTACACTGTATTTTACATGTTTCTTTCCAGACGACTCTTACAAGATTGTGTACACACTAGTGACTCGTTGTAATTACGCAATAGTGCATTTTTAAGGTCTACAATCCAACACCCATCACGCTGTAACCCATTGTGTTATGTAACTATGCCATTTTCAACTGGCACAGTGATCATTAATAGAAATAAGACATACTAGAAACTTTAAGTTTAAAAAGTGTTATTATAGAACATTTTTCAAAAAGGATTCAGATCCTCACAAAAACACAAATGTGAAAAAATGCCAAGTTCCTGTTCAAAATTAAAAGTAGTGAGATATAAATTTTGACCAAGTTCTTGTTTGCCACAATACCTAACATAGAAATATGTTATGTATTATAAAAATTTTGTAATCGTAAGGGCGTCACATAATTTCTAGATAATCTGCCAACTTGGCAATGTTTTTAGTTTTCTAAAAAAGGAGAGAAAAATTTTTATTTGTTCATTTCCTTAAATCGGTAAACAATTTTCAAGTTAGCAGATTGTCTAGAAATTATATTACACCCTTACGATTACAAATTTATATAATACATAACATATTTCTGTGTTAGGTATTGTGGCAAACAAGAACTTGGTCAAAATTTATATCTCACTACTTTTAATGGCCGAAATTTTGAACAGGAACTTGGCCTTTTTTCACATTTGTGTTTTTGTGAGGATATTACTCTATCTAAGTATGTTTAACTATTCTTGCTTATTTTTTACGATCATCACATTAATTATTTTTACTTATTCGATGTACCGTCGGTACATGCATGTAAGTATTATAGAATAGTTGGTAACACAGTTCATAATCCCGGAAAGTAAAATCAACTATTGAGAGCAAAAACGATGTAACATAATAGCCGCTACTATAATACTTACATGCATGTACTGACTGTACATCGAATAAGTAAAAATAATTAATGTGATGATCGTAAAAGATAATCAAGTTATAGTTAAACATACATACATATATGTCGTAACTTTTTATTTCTTTTTCTATGACAATAATTTTACACATAATAAGTGGGCTACAAAATGTTATTTAAGATACAGGCTTAAAATAAATTTTAGAATTTTTTTCTTGGCTTAAGGGCTCAACTTAAAATTCTGAATTTAAAAAAAAACTGAAAACTTAAAATTTTTTTGATATAAAGGGCCGTACCTCAATGAATTTTTATCTGATCAACACATTAAAAGTATGGGCTGATAAAAGAAAAACATATCTTTCCAATGGTGTTAAAATTTTAATAAACAGCTCTCAAAATTTTTGCAAATATCTTTGTAAACTGCAAGAAAATACGTTTTTGCGAATATCTCGAAAACGCTTCTTAAGAAAAATAAATGGGTGCCATATTCGTGTTCAGTGACCCTAAATTAGCTAAGAAAACATCTCATTTTAGAGCTTACTTTTTTTGTTGCATAGTGTAATTAAAAAAAACAATTAAAACCGACAAAAGGCGATAACAAAATTAAAAAAATATACGTTTTTCGGAAAGAATCGGAACTAAATATAAAAACCGGTTCCGAACCGGTTAAAAAATTGACTATGTTTGCCGATGCTAATGTAGCTTTCTAAAAACGATTGAATGGTTTGTGCGTGAAAGCGTACCAAAAAAAACACACTTTCACACAAACAATTATTAAAATAACTTAAAATCGTGCGATTTAATGAGCAGGGTGGAATATAAATTTATGTAATATTTCCCAGCAAAAATGCATTTATCATATAATGTAGTTGAAAATAATTTTTCCTTTTCTTTCTTTTTTCTTACAGTACTTTCTTTCATGTCGAAAAAATCAAAATGATTACTATATGACCAACGTCTGGTACACCACTATGTATACATTGTCTTGGTTCATTAAACAATTAAAGAAGCAACAACCTGAGAATGACGCGAGACGGTGAAATACCAGCAATTTTTAACCCGAAACAGCATCGAGTTCGCACACCATCGGTGGTGGTCACAGGAGATTCACCAAATGGACCATATGGTGGTGGCTTTACCAATATTTTAAATACCAGCAATCCTCAAATGGCCCACCAAGACTCTATTTCCTCAAGCCAAAACGATCCTACTGAAGTTATAACCATACATCCCGAATCAACCTGCCCAGTTACGATAAGCAGAGCGGGAGGTGTAGTCACCAGTGGTGGTGTTAATACTATTGGTGGTAATGATTCCGATACACCCACAGAACCTGGACAAAATGGTGATGGGACAACACGTTTCCCCCGTCTTAAAGCGTGCAAAGAAAGATGTTGCTCGGAATTGGCTCAGAAAATGTATTTTGGTGTTTGTGTCACTATACTGGTTACAGCATCATGGGTTGGTGCTACACATTGCATTAAATTGTTGTATTTAAATCGCAGTTCTTACATATCATCTCTCGATGATTTTGATTCTCTGGACAGCAGTAGTGCCGAATTAAATTTAATTAACAATGACGATTCGGATACGCTAGATTCCGTTATACCCATCAGCGATACAGCAAAAATAAGTTTAGCCGATATTGATGAAGCAACGAAAATGTTCCATGTGCCATCAAATCCTCCCTTGGAGTCAAATATATTTAGTGCGCCCTTTTTTGCTGCATGGTTTTTTACAAATTTTTCACTGTTATTTTTTCCCATCTATATTTTGGGACGAGTTTCTCTCAGGAAATGCGATAAACCGGGAGAAATATTGGGTGATATCTTGAGAGGTTTCCGAGATCGGGGATTTACTGTGGGTAAGTGAAGTGTTAGTAAAACGATTTCAATGAACGCCGGTCAATATGTATAGTTGGCGCTGGGTTCAAAGTAAAGTTCTTTTTGGATGCAATGTCGCGACAAAAAAAATCTGTTTTGAAAGCACTAACAACAGAGAGAAGCAAATGTATTACTTACTTGATAACAAAAGCTTCGTAAAATTCATAAATAAAACGCACCGGTATTGATTAAAATAAGCATAAATAAATTATTGGCCCTTATCGAAAATAAAAGGCGAATAGTTTGTTCAAGTGAAAATTTAGTATTTTGCATGGAAAAATGCAAAATGTCACGTGAACAAACTCTTCGCCATTTTTCCCGATAAAGGGGATTATTTATTTGTATGTGTAGCTTATGAGAGAAAGCATAGCTTCCAAGAAAATATTTATTTAAATATAATGAATGTAAATATAAGGACGATTAAAAACGAAAAATAGCACTAATGATCCGTTTCCTTACTTTAGTGCTTCTGGAAAGCGTTAACGCAAGACGGGCTCTCTAACAAAGTAAAAAATTATCACAGAAAATTTTTCTGAGTACACAAAAAGTATAAATTATTACTTCTGTGAAGCACTTTAGTAAGCCGAACAAAAAAAGCTTCGTATTCATACGCAACAGTAAATGATTCTGTAACATTGTCTCAATTATAAAAACGTTTTTGGGAAGCAGTAATTTTTTCTGGGGCATTTCAATGAATTTTTCAAAATTTATTTCTCGGTTTCCTGTATGGTTAGTTGTAGTTTAAAAGTCAGAGTATTTTACCATCGGATAGATAGCAGTGTTACATATACCTATAAAGTTTTTTTTAGAAAGCATTTTCAAATGTTTTTCCACGCTCCTATTCCAAAAAACTAATATAACACCAAATTTTAACTAAGCTTTAAGCACATATAACATTAGTGTGCTTTATATTCATATACAAAAGTCATGTGAACTCGATTCCATAGTATATAACTAAACACACTGTGTGAAGTAAACAACTGCAAACGCACCTCGTATATTGAGAATGCCTTTCTTTTCGTGCAAAATTGCATTATAAACATCTAATTGATGTAGAAAGACATCATGGCCTTTGAACAATACTCACAATGCTCATGTAGTATCGCTTGATACACTAAGTTGTAACTTATAATTTTGTTAACAAAATGCCAAATAAAGGACTGAAGTCTCATTATATTAAATACTATGCATATTCAAGTGAACGTTCTCTTATGATATTAACTTTTATTACATCAAAGCAGTAAATTATTTACTTATTGACACTGTATCTCTGGTAAAATAACTATTGTTTAGGGTTTTAGGGTTCCGTACACCAAAGGTGAAAAGGGATCCTATTATTTTCGCTACACTGTAGATTTTTTTCATATAGGCGATTTTTTTGGTTTTGGCGATTTTTTTCATTTTGGCAATTTTTTAGTGTTGACACTTTTTTCTCGCTTTGGCGATTTTTTTCGGTTTTTGGCGTTTTTTTTTAATTTTGGCGATTTTTTTCGTTTTGGGATTTTTTTTAATTTTGGCGATTTTTTCGTTTTGGCGTTTTTTTTTCATTTTGGCGATTTTATTTTATTTAGGCGATTTTTCTTAGTTACGTCGTTTTTTTCGGTTCTTTGTGACTTTTTTCATTTAGGAGTTTTTTTTGGTTTTGACACAATAGGGTTCCTTTTCACCTTTGGTGTACGGAACCCTAAAAAGCATATACCAAGGCGATCTCATGTAGCAGGTGGTGCCAAGTTAACAGCTGCTTTTTTTAATGAAGTTTGGCTTTTCAAATTTCATTGCAATAAAGTACGAGGCAGATTTTGTGTTTGCAGGCTTGTTAAACCACAAACAACTCTGGAAATATATTTTGAAGCAATTTTAACGAAAAGAAAATTTTTGACCCGTTTTAAAAAATAAACTTTTACTAAAAAAACGTTATGTTTGCATTTATTTCATAAATAATGCGACATGACGAAAAAATCCCTACATTTTGGAGAATATAAAAAATCTGCCAAATTTTCCCTACGCTTCTATTTTAGTATCAAAAATACCTACATGTAGGGATTTTACCCTACTTCTGGCAACACTGATTAGAACTGTATGATAATAAACTTGCCAGACGTGATAAATATGCATAATAATGAAATTTTTAATGTTTCTTTTATGTGATCGTGGGCTTGAAAACGCTTATGTACACCTACATTCCGGTGGTCATGAATAAACAATGTTAAATATCTAATTGAACAAAAAATACAGTCACTTTTAAATATATATATATATATATACATATATACATCATGGATGTGCGTCTAAATGCTTATTTATAAATTCAACAGGACGTTTTCTTAATCGGTGCCTATCATTTTGTATACTATGGCTCTTAACCACTTACCTTTATACGTTATCTCTGCGTGTCTTATTTGCCACCGATGCTATGGCATTGTTTGCCACCAATGTGGCATGTGTTTATCTATTGTCCTGGGTAATATTACACGAACAGTTTGTTGGAGTACGGGTGAGTATAGTGTTCATGTACATATACATACATATCTATAGTAGATATATACATATATCGGTGCATATGTATATCTATACATAAGTAACATATATATGTATATATTTTTTATTGAAAAATTAAATTATGCCATTAAAAATAAAAATCTTCTCTTGTTCTCCTACTCAATTTTATACTGATTTATCTATGATGTATGTACATACGTATGTATGTCCTTGCAGATAGTAGCTGTCATACTGTGTGACACTGGCATTGCATTGTTGGCTTATATGGATGGTATTACAGAAAGTCGAACGTTGAGTGGAGTGGTTTTGGCCACTTTAGCAGCAGCTTGTTATGCCGTATTTCGAGTATGTTGACATCTTCAACGCGCGTGTGTGTGTGTTGTTGCAAAATGTTTTTAATTAATTCTTTTATTACATTTTTAATCAAGGTTATGTTTCGCAAAGTGATGGGTGATCCGCCTGTTGGACAAATTGCTTTTGCTTTTACCGCATTAGGATTTCTAAATGCTCTACTTATGTGGCCAATATGTGTGGCTTTATATTTGACTGGCACTGAAATAATGCCATCAGATCGCATGCCTTGGATTATATTATTGATTGCTAGTATATTGTTGTTGGGTAAGTACTTTTTAGTTATATAAATACATTTGCTCTTAATCAATCGAACCCTTAGAATTGGTTATAAAAATATGTTAGAAGTGTAAAAATAATCCTAAGTTGCAATTACTAAAGAGTAAATTTTTTCAAATAAGAATAATTTTAAATCATTAATGGTTAAATTAAAATACTGTATACATATTGTTAAAACTGTGTTCTAACTGAGCGACGAAAAACATTTTCTGCATCATACAAAAAACGTATGCTATTTTTACATGGTTTCTTAAGCCTTTATTTGCATGTACTTAATCGGGAAAAATTGCGATTTTAAGTGCTTTTAACCAAGTTTTCAATATTCATTATTTTTAAAACAAGAAATTGAATTAGTTAAAACCATTGGATTCAGCGTTTCTTGCACCATTGTAGCGCCATTAGATTTAGCTTGTTACATTTTTGAACTAACACAGTGTTATTAACTTGACGGCAGCAGTTCAAAAGTACTTGTGTGGCAACACTTTTTTTTAATAGCTGTTACTGTTATTTACATTTATTTTCCTTACATACTCTTTACAACTACAATTCTTGCTGAAAAATATTCAGCCAATGTATCAATGGCCAAGCAAGAAAATAAAAAATATGTTGATTATTAAGTTCTTGTTTTATTTTTGATATTTGTTGAGCTTCTCATTTGTTTAAATGAATTTTTGGATAAACGTTCCCTGATGATCTGCATTAGCAACAGTGAAATGCGCATAGGATCCAGCTAGTCCCCTCGATAATCAATTTCAATGTATTTTTAATAAAAATATTTTACTGAAGAAGTAAAATAATAATTTGGGATTATTAGTTCGTTAATAAATGTTAAACTTAAATTGTAACAATTCCCAAAAAAAAATTATAATTAATTTTTTTCTTATGTACATATAACTAAAATTTTAAAATGTAATTAATTACCTATTAAATGATATATGTACGAGTAAACATGTCCATAAATGTATTAGTGGCCTACGTAAGCAGTCTTGAAATGTAAATACATCATGTTTTTAAATGTATTCTCGTGGCATGTATTATACTAAGCCAATAATAAATGCTGTCGTACTATAAACGAAGTACGATGGATGTATTGGTGTACGTGTATATGACTGTTAACAAACGACGTCGCCAAGACGTCTTGTTTGTAACAAACAATGTAAAGAAGTACTGTTGATACATGTATGCTTGATATTTTGCATATTGTACGTTTGGGTGTGTGTGTAAGATTTAGATGGTAAGCTATTATGTTTGTGTTTAAGGGAGGTTTTTTAAAGCAATCGCACACAACTCATGTAAATGCATGTGGTATGTGGTATGTAGGTATATATGTATGTACATGCATGACGTTTGTATACGCGCCTATGAGAGAAAAAAACACAAGCACCACAAATTTTTCAGTCACGAACTATTTTCTTCTTTACTCTTAAACCTGCAATAAGTTAAACAAATGTATTGCCGAACACGTTGTTTAGCGTTTGTTTCAGAAGATTTCCCTGTAGTAAAGCATTTGAAATTGCCCTCATATCATAAAAGTTCTTATAAGACGTCTTGTGCAGGTCTTTAATAAGTATACTGTTTTAAACCATAAAAAATAGCCTCAAATATTTTCGTATTGTAAAATTTATTCATCGTTTATTCTTTTGCATACGAGAACGTATGAGTAATACTTATGAAGAATTATTACTCATACGTATATATTGGAATTCTTGAATGGTGGTTCACGCCACTTTGGTGCGTGCAAAAACAACCGTCCTTAAATTTTTTTTAAGAATTTAACTGATGAATTTGTTTTAATCTAAAAGTAAATTTTGAGCGACGAATTTTGCGTTTTCGGAGTTAATCACCCATATCGGGAATAAAAGGCTAACATATTGTTCTCGTGAAATATTTCCCATGAACAAAATATGGTGAAAAAAATTAGAAAGTAGAAATTGGCGATCACAGTAATGCAGGAGAAATCCTTATATTGTATTTCATCTGATTTAAAAATTTCACATAAAAGCTTTGCATACAACGCAAACTCTTGAGATCAGGAACTATTTTTATATTTTCATTAACTTTTATGTATATAAATTGAAAACTTAAATATTAATTTCTTCGAAACTAGTTTTTTTACTTATGCTTCTACTATTGCAATAAAGAAGCGATATGTGTTATTAATTTTTAATCAGAAATAATTCATAGTTAGGCTCAAGTTCAGTAATTTCAATTCTTATTGAATGAAATATTTTTATTAATTAATGTGAGTTTCTAAAGAAGAGAAGAAAAATTAAACTTAGACTTTAAGCTGGGGGAAATACCGATACTTTTCTGTGCAGCCACGCACTTCATCAGCACCCTAGTCTATCTAATTGGGTAGAGATTCTTATAACAGCAGCTATTTAACTTAAATTTACAATGAAACGGAATATGAGAAACGATTGTTGTGTATACAATTGATTACGTTTGGTAAACACATTTATAAGTATCACTATTAATTTTCTGTTTTTCCATCTTTCTATTTAGGTTAGCACGAAATTATATTACTCTACCTCAGTATGTTTAACTATTCTATTATTTATTCTATTTAGGTGAACTTACGGGTAGTAATGTAACTTTCTAATAAATTCACTAAGTTTATTGGTAGATATGATTTTAATTTTAAAATTAGGCCTTCATGCCACACTTTATCAAATGCCTGAGAAACGTCAATAAACAGTGCAGAACAATACTTCTTTTCCTCAAATGTTTTTCTTATAAATTGAACCAATCTATGAGTTTGTTCAATGGTGCTTTGCTGACTTCTAAAACCAAATTGATGGTCTGGGATGCACCCACTATCAGTTAAAATTGGGGACAATTTTGTCATGAGCAGTTTTTCGAAGAGTTTTGACATAGTTGACAGCAAACTTATTGGCCTATATGAATCAGCTTTAGTAAAATCTTTGCCCGGCTTTGGAATCATTTTTATTTTTGCAAGCTTCCAGAGTTGTGGATAATACTCCAGTCGTAATATGGCATTAGAAATAAACAGCAAGATTCTTATTGCAATATGCGGCAAGTTCATCAGCATGCTGTTACTAATTCCATCAATACCTGGAGCTTTCTTTGGCTTGAGTTCAGCAATTACTTTATATACATCACGCATCTTAAACTTTAAGGCTCGAGGGGATAGAGCAACTACACTCGGCAAATTAACAACACCAGTACATGTGTTTGGGTTAAATACGCATTTTAAATGTTCAGCAAATATGTTACCTTTTTCAGTATCGCTTCTGGCCCAATCTCCGGTACATGTGTGTAGAGGTGATTTAAACTCAACGGGTGTTTTAAGCTTTCTAGCAGCGCGCCACAAAGAGTAACTAGATGTTGGTGTGACATCAAGATCTTCCGAATAATTTTTAAGAGATGCAGTTTTTTCAGATGCAAGCAACTCTTGGAGTCGTTTAGTACATTTCTTTCTGAGTTTATGTTGGGGTGATCTATGCTGTTGCCATTCCCTTCTAGCTCTTCTTTTTTCACACACGAGATGTTCAATATCCATAGAATAAATTCTTTTCAAACCAGTCTGCAAATGGGAGGTAATAGCATGTTCAGTAGCCTGTTTAATATTTTCATTCATGTTTGGCAATATTAAATTCAATACCAAAAACCATTAATAAATTAAATTTATATTTTAAGCACATTATTCAATATAACTATAAATATCTGACTGAATAGATGTTTTTTTATAATATGGGGAACTTTGGGCCCCACTAGGCATGACTAGGCACCCTCAGATTGAGCTAAAAAATTAAAATTAAAAAAAAAAATAAAAAATCCCATACAAGATGCGACCAGTCTAATCTACATACATATATACATATGTGCTCTGAATTATGAAAGTGGTCTAATGCTAGGAACACAATTGGGACGAACGACAAATTTTGTCCACGTCGACGAATTCGTCCATAAGCATTCGCTGCGTAAATTCGTCGTGTGAAGCACAATAACGACGAGTTTACTCACCGATTTTTTCTCTCATATATGATAAGGTTGGTTGTTGTGTGTACAAAAACAGAGAGAGAGGGAGGGAATTTTCTCTCAATTTTGTTTTTTCGTCGTTTGTTTTTTCAGAGTTCGTCACGCACGACGAATTTCGTTGTACAGCGGTGTTGTGTTCATTTTCATATGTACAAATGTGTTTTATTTTTTAGTCATATGCATTTTTGCAACGAAATATTAAATCAATCTTAAAAAAACTTCAATAAATATCAAATAATTTTATATTAATAGAGACTAGTACAACTCTAAATTAAAATTATGATTAATAAAAAATATTTATTGTTTTATTCAAATGTAATCCACTAAATATCTCGACCAGAGAAATATATTACTTAGACCACTTTCATAATTAAGGGCACATATGTATATAAAATTATCGTGTTACGGTGTTTGTAATTGAACTCCTCCGAAACGGTCTCATGGGATATTTTGAGAGCGAGGTGCGAATAAATTAAAAATATTGGTAGAATAGGATATAAGGAATAATATTATATCTTGAAAGCTATAATAGCAAGAGTCTTCAAATTTAGTATTAAATATTGGTAGATTAGGACGTGGTGATGAGGGGTAACCCTCATATAAATAGTTATTAAATTTTATGTCTTGTATGTATGTAAGTCCCATACTTTATATTTATATTAAATTTATTCAAATCTCTTTACAGTTTTCCACATATTAATGCAATTTAGCTCGGCTGTCACCTACAATATGTTCGTTACACTAGGTTTAATTACAGCAGTTCCTGTTTCAGGAGGTAAATTAAATTTTAACAACTTACATATATATACATATATATATATATATATATAATTATTTATATATATATAGCATTATCAGTATGAATCAAACTGAAAGCAAATTATTTTAAAACAAATATATATTGAGTAAGTGTAAACGCAAATAGAATTAGTCACACAAACGAAAATTTAATTAACACAAAATAATTTAATGTAAATATAATTATATGTATATCTTAAATCATCAATTCATGTTTAGCATAAAAACTATTATTATAATTAATAAAAGTAAGTAAAAATTTATGAGAAGACAACTTTTGGAATCCATAAAATCATATACATCGTTTACGTTTTAAAATTTAGGTTCCGTTTTCCAAACTATCGTAATCCAAATATTATTGTAAATTATTAAATTGATTTGCGTTTAAGTTAATTAAATTATGTTTACCTTAATTGATTAATTGATTCTGCCTTTAAACAAATTTGCGTTTAGTTTAAATAAATGTGCCAATGCTATACATATGTATGTACATATAAGTATGTATCTACAAAAATTATCAGAAAATACCCAGTTGCAAGAATAAACTGATTTTAAATTTTATTTCAGCGTTGGATGTTGTTTTATATGGTGCTACATTTGCTGGCATGAAACTGGCCGGTGTAATTCTAATTGCTGTTGGTTTCTTCTTGGTAATGTTTCCTGAAAATTGGCCAGATTATATAACCAGATTATTAAGGTAAGTTTAACGGTTATTACTAAATTTTATTTGTCTTCTATTTTTCTTTTCTTTTTCTATTCTCATTATTTCTTAATAATTTATCTGTTATTAAAAGTAATTATGCTAAAAAGAATCATATTTTATTAAATATTTATAGCTAAATATCATGACTTCCAATTATTTTATATGAAATGTATATTTAATATTTATTACCAACAATTGAAAAACAAAAAATATTAAACTGCAATTTAAAAAAAAATATTTAAAATATTTTTTTATATTAATTTTTTTATTTTATTTTTTTTACTTACTCCAAAATTTTAAATCAAAAACAAACAAAAATAACTTCCTTTCAGAAAAAGTGGTCGTGCTATACTACGTTACCAATGTTGTTGTGAATTAGCTGAAATTCATTACACCCACTCGGTAGGCCTTTTTAAATTATTTGAACTTAACTGAAACTATAAAAATATAAAAATAGTCAGTAAATATTTCGCACTTTTGCTGAAACAACTGATTATAAATATTTTAATAAGTTTATACTTTTTGCTCAATAAATATATGGAGATGCTCTAACGTTTCATATTTCAATATAAATATAATACCATGCACAGTGGGCTGAGAAAATAAAAGAAAATTTTTTAAATCTAAATTATGTACAATAATTAAAAAAAAGTAATTTTTATTTATAAAACTTAACGAAATATAAACGTTTATGAATAATTTACTGCTACTCTGATTGTCAAATTTCTTTTGTTATAAATGAAACTAGAAAGTTTTTCATGTTTCCGATTATTTCCGACATTTATATGTTCTTTATTTTTAACCGTTCGAGTTCGGTCGTGAACAGTATGCCAATATTCATTATAATTGATTTGGTAGGGAAAACTAATAAGAACAAAAATTTTTAAACGAAAATCTTTTGAATTTCAACATGAATATAATTATTTTTTATGTGCAAAACTCGCGATCGATTTGATGAAATTCTAAATATATAAATTCTAGAAATATATCTATGTTCTGGCTTTCGAATCGTTTTAACAAATTTTCTCCTTAGCTCGGATGTTAAACCACATTCTAGATCTTACTAACTTGAAACTTAGAAAATACAAATTAATAGCATCCGAATTTTTAAGAAAAAAAAATTTAAATGGAGAATTTAAAATACTACTACTACTGTAAGAATTTTGACTCAAAGGACAAGTTGCAAGAAGACGTAAATGTTCTCATACAAATTTTCATACCACAAATTCGAATGAGTTGTCAACAAAGCGAACGCAATGTCAAAATCAAGCATTTCCTATTTTACTTTCGACTAGTAAAATTTATTTGCCAACAATCCAATAAAGTTTGTAAACTTGTAATTTTATTACTCTAGTTTTTTTTTGTTCACATTAGGTCTATTCATTTACTTTCCCCATAGAAACCAGCAACGAGAGAGTAAAGCAGAAATTTACAAAATTACTCTCCCAGATACGAAAAAGTAAATGAACGCTTTACTTGTAAAAACTTGCAAAACAATTTTAATCATATCAGCACCCTGGATGGAAATCATGATACAATCGTACTTTTTCTGATGTATTTTGTACAGTTTCATGTATTATTTACTATTTTTAGAAAATTTTCATTATATTTTTTTATTTTATTCTATTGACAAATACAAAAACTATACTTTCCATCTCTCATCAGATATGATAAATAAACAAAATTCTTTCGCCACAAAATTGTATTTACGTGGATAAATCAATAATAATACAGAAATGCAAATTTTTGAGTTTTCCTTTTTCATGTATTTTTCATATAATTAATTTGTAAACAAAATATGAGTAGTGAACAGCTGTTGGGATAATTCTTGTAAGTAAAAATGTTACTAGTAATAACTTGTAAGAATTTTTTTGTCTCTCAATTTTTTATCTCTTTTGACGTTCTCTCCTTGCAAACTTTTTGAGTCAGTGAACACTTTCCAGTAAAAATTTTTACAAATTCGTAAAAATTTTTAGTAAATGAACAAACCTATTACTTCATTATATTTTTAGACAAGAATTATAAAATACTCCAAGACATTTTTATTCCAGGTAGTATCAGGATTACAAGAACAATGAAAAAAGACAACAATGTTTATTCAAAATGTCAAAAATAGAATGTGTTTAACATAATAATAATAGAAATTATTCACATAAACTTGAAAAAACTTCCACACGGCAGCTACCACTAACAAAATTTGCAACTTTTAACATTTTTCAGAATTTTTAATGGTTTTTTTATATTTTTAAATTTGTTTCGAATGAATTTTTTTAATAAAATATTTTTCATATTGAAATTTGCTGAAATTTTTTTTTTAATTTCTCTTTTGAAAAAATTTTTTGAAGTTTGGATGAACTTTAATTTGAAAAAAATAGCTCCGCTGCGTTTCAACTACTACCTGTATTGCGATTCAGTAATTTTTAACGATCCGACAATTGTAATAATTTCGTGCTAACCTAAATAGAAAAATTAAAAAATAGAAAAACAGAAATTTAATAGGGATACTTATAAATGTGTTTACCAAAGGTAAATCAATTGTATACACAATTGACAATCATTTCTCATATTCCGTTTCATAAAACTTTACGTTAAATAGCTGATGCTAATAACAATCTCTACCCAAGTAGATAGACTATGGTGCTGATGAAGTTCGTGGCTGCACAGAAAAATATCGGTATTTCCCTTAAAGTGTATAAAGTGTAGTTTAATTTTTCTTCTCTTCTTTAGAAACTCACATTAGCTAATAAAAATATTGCATTCAATAAGAATTGAAATTACTGAACTTAAGCCCGAATAAGAAATTATTTCTGATTAAAATTCACTACAATTCAAATAAATCTAAAAATTTTAATTTTTGTCTATACATTTTGTCGCTTAAAATAACAATAGTGTGATTCTCAAACTTATTTTTAACGATAGGACGCAGTTGATATTTTCTGTTGATTTTTGTCGATAAAATTAACATCCCATAAATTATTGTCGCTTATATAACGACACAGCTGACATTAACCTACAGCGAATATCGTTAACAATGCTACTGAATAGCAAATTCGATAAATTTTTGTTATAAATATTTTAACGATGCTATTATCGTTAAAAAAGTTACGGGTGAATGTGCCTCGTAAAATATTCATTAAAATATTATTGAATACTTTTGTTTTGATTATTGTTTTAGAATCATTATACAAAGTTCTAGCACATTTCTAACAGAATGAATGTAGTTGTAAAGCAAAACAATTAGGGACTTTACAATAACGTTTTAAAATATGTCTTAAATTACAATGTTTCAATTTTAATACTTTAATTTGGACTGGCAAGTTCGTTGTTTATGTTTGTATGTAAATGAAATTTATTAACAGGAGGCAACTTTAAAGTTATAAAAAGTATGTCATTTTTAATATGGCAATATTTTAATATTAAACTAAAAAAATTAAAACTGTCAGCATAACTGTAGTTGATGAAAACTATTTGTATTTTTCAGTGTTCTTAGGCATTTTGCGGAACAAAAGTTTTTTTTAATAAATTTTGTACAACATTAATTTCTAATTTAACAAATTACCCTTATCGGGAATAGAAGGCGAACATTTTGATCACGTGAAATATTTCCCATGAACAACAAATGGTGAACAAAATTAGGAAATAGTATACTGACACAAAAACAACACAAGCATTGGCGATCACCATTTTAGGGAAAGGGAACACATTTAAAGTGAACTTTTATTCCCGGTAAGGGTGAATGTGTTTTATATCAATGCCTGCTTACAGTGAAAATTTTTAGATGGCGCAATGTTGCCACATTAAAAATTTAAGATACTCATTGTGAATTCCCTACATAATAACCTGTTGTTGCTGTTCGACTATTTTGTTGAATTTTTTTTCATTGTTCAATATGATTGTATTGTATTTCATGTAAATGTTAATAAGTTTAAAAAAATAATTGAAACTTACAAATTGACACTACTTTCATTTACAAACACGTAACGTGGACGCTACACGTTAAATTTTTGCTTCAATTTTTGTTTCAAAGTTCAATACATTCACAATTTTTTACTACCACACTCATACATTTAGGAATTGAATACCAGGTGGACTTAAATTTTTCTTGCAACACTTCATTAAATTTAACAGCTGTTTTAAAATAATTTTTCTGTTTGTAAAATATTTAAAACAGAAGTAATTTTCTTTGCTGAAATAAAAAATATGTATAAAATCAATAAAAAAAGTGAAGTGCTGCAGTTCATAGTGTTTTATAAAAGAAATGAGGTTTTATTGAACATGAACACTTCCTTTTATCGACAAAACATTTTGAGCATAAAATTGGAAATCAAATTTCTTGCAGCCTACGTCACAACTTCAATTTAAAAAAAATTTTGACAAACCATATGTGTGAAAAAAATTTAAAGCAATTTATTGAACGCGTAGCCGCAAGGTAAAACTAAAAAGTGACATACATACGTAATCATAAGCGAAAGATAGCTGGCGAAATAGTGGAATGAAAATTTATTAGAATTCGAGTGACTAGTTTTCTGTAGCATTGTTTTTTTGACATAGTCCAAGAGACATTAACTTTTCAAATGAAATTACAGTCGACTCTCGATAGTTTAAAGTTCAAGGGACCAGAGAAAAATAAATTGAAATAATCGAGATTTTATATTAACGAGTTAAACTCATTTTAATTAAAAGCACATATTTTTTATAAAGTCTCAAAACTACGAACTTACTTATGTATGTATGTATGTATGTATATCCAGTGTACAAAATACTAGCTAAACATTTTTAAAATATTTCTTTCTTAAAATTTAATTGAAATAGAGTAAATTTTATTTTGGAATAATTTCTTAATCGGGCTTAAGTTCAATATTTTTAATTATTGTTGATGAAATTAATACAAAAAATATTCCACTCAATAAGAATTAAAAATTCTGAACCGAATAAGAAATTAATCCTGATTAAAATATTTCCTTACTTTAATAACATCGTAACAATCGTAAGATTCAACTACAAGTCTCAAAGTGCTTTCGAAAAACCTTTTGCGAAAAGCACTTAATTTCGCAAATGAAGAGATGTGGGAGTATGATATTTATATTGACTAAAAAATTATTCTTTTTATTCTTAACCTACTGTGCCTTGGTATAATGCAATAAATGTCGTACTGCAATTTAAGCATAAATAAAACTGCTTTATTTTAGCAACACAAATTCAGAGAACAAATTATTAAAATCTTAGAAAAGAAGATTTTTTACTGAACAACTAAACTGATCTATTGTACTTTTATTTTATTAAAAAATATTTTTTTAAGTTGGCCTTAAATTAATTCTCTTAAACGCTTCTGTCGTTTTGCTCTCTCTGTCTCTCTCTCTCTCTTTCTCTCTAACAAACTTAAAAGTTTAATAAATATTCAATATACTTAAATAAAATATTCTTCTCTCTTATTGAAATAAAAACAAACACAAATTAAATTGTTAAATTAAATAGTGACTAAATCCAAAAAAAATTTCATGTATAACTTCATATTTATATTTCCGTTTCATTGATCGTTGTTGTTAAAGGCTTTTGTAAATTAACTCTTTTTATTAACTTAACAGCCAAACAAACAAAAAATATTATTATTTTTCGATAAAACAATACTAAATTGTTTATTATCTCTCCCTCTGTACACTTTGTTGTATGTTGTAAAAATATTAATTAATTAATTTTTCTACTGATTATAGCCGTGCTATTGCACCATCCTTAAAGCTTTGATTAATTAATTAATAAATTCAATAATTGACATCATAATAATGCATTATCGATGTTGTATATATGTATATGTATATGTGTGTATGAAATTCAAGTTTTATTTAAAAACTTTTTCATTTCAAAGGCACTACATACATACATATATATGTATCTATTTATATTATATCTACAAACATTTACTTATCATGCTATATGCCTACGTAAGTTGTTACATAATTGCAATTACATATTATTAATTTTGTTGGTATTCAATCCTTCGCAAAAATTATTTATTCTCACCTTAACTGCGGCTTAATTTGAAAACAATATAAGTACCAAAATTTTTTTTTGTGTTTCCCAATAGTTATTGTATTTTTGTGGAAACCACATAAATATGTAGTTATTGATACACACACAAACTTATATGTATTTATAAATATTTATATATATATATATATATATATATATATATATATATATATATATATATATATATATATATATATATATATATTATTCCTTCTGTTGGCTTTAACTTTAATATTAAATAGTATGTATGTTTGTTGAGCACACCTGCTTTCCTGGACAAATTGAGCACCTTAAGAAGCATGTTGTTTAAATATTTTTCAGTAGCTTTAATATAAATTGTATATATATTTTATAACTTTAGGCTAAAAAGAAGGGGTTAGAAAAAATTTATATTAGACCTAATTACGAGTTTCGTATTTCAACTACGACTAAGACGATTTCGTACTAGATTAAAGAAAAAATTTTGCAATGTTCTTTATGGTATGTTTCCACCGACATGATTTAGACAAATCATGATGATTTGTGCAAATCATGTTCATTTATACATGATTTACCGTACATTTTATGTATGGATAAATCATCTCAAAGTAGTTTATTTATTTTAAATAATGTCGAAAATACTATTTTTCGAACTCAATTTATGTATGCAACCCTGCGTGGCTTTTAAAATTACAAATTCCATCCTTGGGTCAACCATCAATAGTGATTGACAATTTCGAAAAAAAATGACATTAAAGAATATTTAATCAATTTTATATGTCAACTACATGTGAATAAAATTCACATTACAGCTGCTGCGCCCATCTTATAAAGCATTTGCGTAAATTGAGTACGAAAATTCGAACCACAAATCACTCACAAGTTCGGTGGAAACACTTTGAAGTGATTTACTTAAACGTACTTGATTTATAGTCGGAGGAAACATGCTATTAGGCCCAAAAATTGCCACTTAAATACCGAATTAATTTTTTTAGTACAAAGTTGAGATACATTTAAATCTCCAACTTTGTGTACTTAAATCACACTCAAGTCTTACGAGCATACCATATGTTATTGTACTTGTGTGTGTTTATTGAAAACATGTAAATGAACATAATGTGGTCGTATTAAAAAAAATTTCGTTTAATTTTCATAAATATATAACATATACAATATATAGTTTCATATTGTTGAAAATATATATAGAAAAATTAATTCTGATGCTCTTTTTGTTTCATAAAATGTGTTTTTATGCAATTTTAGTTTTCTTCATTTTGATAACCTAACTTTTTTGTTAATAATAAGCAGCACTGGAAAAATTAAGCTACATTTAAGTGCCACTTAAATTTAATTGGCAATTAGCTAAATGACATATAATTGGGAAGTCAATTATTGGGCCTCAGTCTTCTACAAAATCGTGCCGTAATACGATACTCGTAATAAGACCCATTAAAAGAATGGATTTGGAATGGTTTGAAAAGGGTAATCCTACTCATGATATCAATTTACAAATGTTATTATCGTGTTTAACAGATACTTTTCACTATAGAGTTCACGAAGTACATAACTGTACATAAATTCGAACCCCGGCAGGCAAAACGACCAAGACCAGGAAATCTATTTTTAATTATAGGAAATCTATTTTTACTTCTAACTCAAAATCATATCTGCATATTTCATGAAAATTTGATTTACAGAGCACAAAGATACACCGAATTAAAATGTCCTCGAATTATAATGTTAAAAGTATACGTGGTTACGTTCCATAGAAATGCGACGCAAATTGAAACGACGCAAATTGTAACGAAGCAAAGTAAATTATGATAACCATGTAAAAATCAAAGATTAGTACTTCGAAAAAAACACAAAACGAAAAGACGCAACGTGAGTTATTGGTGTGTACAAAATAGAACCGTTTTCTCGAATTGCAGTGTTACAAGTTCTAAAGTCCCAGTTCACATCAGTCAAGTCTTATTGCTAATCTTATCACTTTTTCTCCTTTAAACTTTCATCTGCGTTCATACAATGCAGGTCTTATTTTCCAGGTCATAATTCGTATGCATAGTTTTGTGTATGCATGCGTGCTTTTTTAACATTACGAATGAGAAAGCAAAACATATTGACAGTACATGAAGCTGAGTACTAGTTTCTTTTCTCCTCATCTCTCTCTCTCTCTCTCTAATACAAACTAATCAGCTTAAGCTGTCTTTACACGGTAATACAAAGTATTACGACTTTGTAGAATGAAAATATTATGAAATGCTCTCCGTATTTAAAAAGAAGGGAACAAGAGTCTATTGTAGGTATTTTTCATGTTTACACTGATACTATAAGTAAAATGTAAGCAAATATATTGAACTGTTAAGTTAATAAAAAAATTAAAAATTGCTCAAAAAATGTGTACTAATAAAACTGAATATTGGAGAAAATCTTCTATTATTTCAATGTAATTTTATTGTTTGTTTGGTTTTGCTTGTACCATCAGCTACTTGATGGTTGCAGTTATACAATATTTAACAACATGAAAATTTCCTGAGTTGATTTTAGTTGCTTCTGCAAAAGTGTTAACACCTTAAATAGATACCATTAGTGCTGCCAATGTTTACTTTGAAATACACCTCTGGTGTGATGAAAATACTTAAGTTCCTAAAATGGTTTAGAAAACAAAACATTTACCGACCGCTTGTAAAATTTTCTATCCGCATTCTCTCCTAGTCGATACATTTTGCTTTTACATGATAATATTTTGTATAATCTACAGCATTTTTTGAAATGTAGTAATACATTGTATTACCATGTAATACAACAGCTGCAACACTGCTTTATTCAAAACTTTCAAAAAGCAGAGTTGTAAAAGACTAAAGTTTTTCTCTGCCTCTTCCTTGACTACTTGTCTTCTCTATCACTACTATCCTTTTCCCAAATAAGGTAACACATAGTAACAGTAGTAGTCATTCATTGCCTGAGTGTCACTTCTCTTTAAAAAAAAAATCAACTGTCGTGGTGAAAATTCGCCGCATGTCAAAAACCTGAACCTGCTCTCAGAATATGCTTTGGAGTTTCGTCATCATAATTACTAAATCTTTATCGGCTGTTACTCTCAATACTAAATCCGTTGAGGTGTTTTCTCGGCCTGCAATTGTCTATAAAGGGCAAAAAATCTTTCAGAAGATTTTTGGTCAACCCAGGTCCAGACAAATTAGACCAGAGGTGATCTCTGGTATTATTGTTATTCATCGATATATCTTCCCGGATTTTATTTGATCCGGATCCACAAAACAGTTCTGGTCTGACTGTGAGTGTACTAGCCCCCTTTTTTTTAATCAGTTTTTCTGTATTTTCGTTTTCCACTGTGACGTGTCCGGTAACCCAGCAGAATCTGATCTTATTGGGACTGCTTAGCTAAATTAGCTTTATGCAGCATTCCCAAGTTAACTTAAAGTTAAACCCATAAAAACTAAATACTTTAATGGCAGTCTGACTATCCGAGAAGATGATATATTTCTCTTCCCCGATAGCACCTGTCAAGATTAAATTGTGAATATCTATCAATAAAACTTTGGCATAAACTTCCGATTGAAAGATGGTAAAAGTTTTTCCGAAGTACTCATAGTAGCTTATCATCGGTACAACAACTCCACTTCATAACTTGCAGCCTTCTAGAACCATCTGTGTTCCAGCTGATGGTGCCTGGTCTAAAGATGTATAGATGTTCCATCTCCTCTGATTCACTTCTATTGTATTGTGTTGACGTACTACACAAACCTGGTGCAATAAAAAAACAAATTGTCCCCTAACGATAAGTTAATTTAGGTCTTACAGGCTTCCAGTTTCATGAGAGATGGGCTCACTTGGGTCCTGCTGAGTCCCATTGTGCTGTTTTTCAAACGATAGTATATTATATCAGTAGACAGGAACGAGCTGAGTACTTGCAGGATGGTAAAGGAAATGTGGGAAAAGTTCTGCGAATATTGAAAAAAAAGATGAAACAATGTCTCACTGGCTATGTCTTCCCAAAAATATATTCCGCGGTAGCTCTCAGGGACAGGACTGAGTAGAGAAATTAGTTTATTTGCTCTGCTAATGCCACGCATTGCACTAATAGATATAGATGATATTTTTAGATGCCTCAAAATAAAGGCAAGGGTCTATTACTGCATCTTTGTATCTAGCAGTACATCTAGTCTTTTATAGGTTTACTCTTCTTAATTGCTTGCGCATAAAAGAAACAGCCGCGTAAACCACCTAATCAACCTACATAAATATGTATCAGTAAGTACAGAAGCCGGAGCTCTAAGTGTTACTAACTTCGCACTCGCCTACGAAAGCATTTCAAATTTCAGTTATTTTCTTTAACTCGCACGTTTTGCTTCCCATGCGCCATATTGATTTAGGTCAAAATTAACAGCGTAAAAAACAACAATAAAATAAGAAATTTAGATTTAAATATACAAACATCAGTAATCGATGACACGTTTTCCGTAGACATATTGGGACAGGCTGTAACAAAACAAAAAATTATAATCATCATTTTACAAAACTTAATTAATTAATCATTTTAATATTTTCTTAACATTTAACTTAAGCAAAATACGTCAGTTCACTTCAGCATACTCTTACGTTTTGAAAAACTTGTCGCGATTGTGAACTCAAGACAAAATCAAGCAAACACATACATCTATGTTTGAGTGTATAATACGAAATAGAGTAAAATGCGTTCTTGTACGAATGCTTATGAGAGACTGAGGCCCCTATTATGAGCAATTTTTGATCTTAGACTGTACTCGAAAGTAGTGATCGTCGAACGAATTTTCATTTGGTATTATAACAATCATTCGACAAAGAACGTTGTTTTGTGAATAAGATCGACAAAAAAATAGCTTACAATTTGTGTTTGTTTAAACTTAGATTTTTTTAAATTTTTCATATTAAAGTATTTCGAAAAGCTAAATTCTGTTCGTTAAAAAATTCATTGCTCAACAAAATTTTCGATGCTCATAATACGAATTGAACACTCGATTGGGCGCTTGCCAAGCGGTAGAAAAGTACTGTGGAAAAATTTTAATTTTTCTGCTGTGCAAATTGATATCTATTTTGACAATGTAAAATATTGATAAATTCGCTTTGGCATGGAAAGAAGCTGGTGAAAAAATTGCTGCCGGCTAACCAACAATTATATAAAATGAAATTTTTATACAAAATAATATTCTTGTAGCTAAAAATTTTATAATATAATGTAAAATTTGTCGCAGGGCTAGCGAAATTTTATTTACCTCAGAAGTGTGAAACATTTATTTACAATAGTACCGTGCTACCACAGGATCTATGCATGTGAGAACTTTTAAGCAAAAAGCAAATACTTTTTTTATTCATACTGCGCAATAACTAAATGCAAAAAAATTTTTCTGGCAAACATATATCAAAGAAATTCAAAAAGCAAAATGTGTTGCAAGTCTACTGACTTCCGATATATGTATGTGCGTAGATATACGAGGTCAGATTTGTACAAATAGGGTTCATTCGGTATCTCTTGTGACAATAAAACGTGTTTCCCCATCCAAAGATAAATAAACTTTAGGTATACTTAACCTTTCATTAAATTCTGTTTTCTTTTTATTAACTCCCTGCTCATAACTAATTGCCCAGAAAAACAATTCGCATAGCGATATCTGCATGATTTCACTGATAGTGGGAAGAAATCTTCCAGCAACCAGTTTTACGACATCATCTGCACCGACAGATTATCTTCGAAACGATTCACGACTCTATACAAAGTTCAAGCAGACTTCTTGTACTATTGATAATTTAAAGCAACCCCTTTTTCTGAATACCAAATTAATTAAAACGTTACATAAATTTATTTAATTTTGCATGAGATTTTTTTTTTAATAATTATTTTTTAGCCAAGTTTTGAAATCATAATTGTATTAAACGAAAAGGCGCTTTGAGTAAACACATGTTTTAAAATGGAAAATATTTTAATAAGATGAGAAAATTTTTTTAACAATATTTCTATTGTAATTTGCCTCTAAATTCAACACTTGTAAAAATCGTATTTTGATATTTCCATTATATTTCCAGAAATATCATCTTATTGGGTCACAACGCGAGGTGAGTTTCCGAAAAATGGTGAAAAACAAAATATTATTTATGACAAATAATATAAACAAAGAGTTTAGGATTATTTTCGTTTAAATATACAACATATTTTTTTCATCAGGTCAATTTTAGTTTTTGATTAATCACACTTAATTTTTAGGACTTTCTTTAAATTAACGTATTGTTTCTGTATTCCCAAAAAGAAATTTTTTTCACATGATTGACTTGTGGGAATATGTATTAAATATTTAATTTATTTGCTCAAAAAATCAAGTTTATTTTCAATGAAATTTTCGATAAAGGATCGCTTTTTTTTAATGATTTAATTTTTAATTGCGGAGTTTTTGAAGCTGAAAAAAGAAAGAGAAAAAGAGTGTCATTGTTGTTGTTATTGCATTTAAAATTCTCACGCAATTTTGTATTGATATACAAAATTTCTTAAGTTAGAAATTTACTTAGATTTGTTGTTTCTTGAAGAAAAACACGTTTTTAATTTCTCTTATTTACAATATTTGATAAATGTTTAATAATGTATTTATTTGAATTATTTTTGAAAAATGTAATGCTCTTTTTTAAAAAAAAAAAGTTTTATTAAAACAAAAGAAATATAACAATATATTTTTAACATTTTTATATGTGTTTGTGTGTGTTGTATTCTCTCTACTTCAACTTTTATACAAATTTTATTCAACATTAAAAAAAATGATAACAAAATTCTCGGATATGGCAGATTTAAAGACTATACTACTACTGGTATTATAATAATTACTTTTTTATATAAAGACACACTTATAATTATTTAATTATTCTCTATTTCCAATATCTACTACTTCATTGCAAAATTATATACTGGTTTCAATATTTACCGAGTTAAAAGCCTGCCTGCCTCTCACTTCACTTTTTTCAATCACTTTTTTACCAACACCACACTCCACCTGCAAAAAGTAGTTTAAAATATATTCAATCAATTATTTACCCAACCAAGTTTTAACTTTTAAGTTCGTTTTAAAAACATAGAAAAAGGTAAGTGCGATGATTTTTCTTAAAAGTCTGTTGCAAGAGTCTTTAAAATTTCCAATTTCACTCTTTTATAATTCAGAACCACACAGAATTTAGATAAGATCACTATTTAAAGCTTAAATAAAATGTACGTAAGATCAATTCAGTAATTTTTTTCGAACCGAAAATCGTAATATTTATGGATAGATTTATTCGTTTGCAGTAACAATAATGTCATACTGTAATGTCTTTTTTACGACAGTGTAAGGCTGAGCTTACATCTGACATTTCTTGTTTTGTAATTTTCAAATGTGAGCAATTTCATGCACATAAAGTTTTTCGATGACACACAAGCTTGATGTGTCATTGTGACAGGAAAGTGTCTCATTCCTAAATAATGGCAAAACGTCAACATTGCCTACATTAAACTAATTTTGATATAACGACATCTATTGTCATTTTTTAGCTATTATGAGACTTGGTTTTTCGTATTGTTTTGTTAATTAATATTTATGGAAATGGTGAATAAAATTATTCAATTGACTAGTCCCACCGTATGTTTAGCAATAATAAGAAAACAATTAAGACAATCTAGAAAACGGCAGAAATACAGGTAGTGGTAGAAAATACCAGGGTTTAATACGCGCTCTAGCAAGGTATTCTATTGTAATCTGCATTCCTGTTTACGAAAGCAGGATTCAAGTTGGCTTAATAATTTCATTTGAAATTCTATCCGTATAAATTCTACATAATATTAAGTAGATGATTCCATACCTCCACAAGCTCAATTAGCTTTGTCGTCATGTCACGCATCCGGGAAACTTGAAGTTTTCTCACTCTCTTCTGTGCTTTTCCACTTTCTTTTTCTTTTTCCATTTAAAAGTAAATTTTTATACCCGCATACATTTAAAATTATTTCGGTATGTACTTAATTTAATAAAATGTCAACCCGCTGACATATTGTTTTTGTGTATGGAATGCTACCAATCTGTTCTTACAACTGTTTACATCAGATGAAAATATCGAAAACGACAAACGTTGCAACTAGTACACACTTTTATTTTTGCTTGCGTAACTCCGCATAAATGTATGTTTTACTCGCTATTTAATGCTATACCACATGGCATTTCTGCTTACAAAATGTCAAAATAAGCGAAGAGCACACAGAAGAATAAAACACTAAATAAATTTATCCCCTTCGTTTAGATACGCAAAGTTTACTTTGCAAAATCTTAATAAAAGTGAGAGAAAAACAGGAAGAGAAAGTATTCTTGCCTCAGTCTTTCACACAGCTGAATTAAGATTTTACAAAATCCCAGTACACACACGTCAAATCGAACAAAGTAAAGTTTACGTGTCTAAAGGTGGTGCATGGTAGAGATTTTAATTTTTTGCTTCTACCATCAGTGAACATCGTTAAAACATGTTACAGGATAGCAAAGTTGATAAATATATGTTATATTTATTAAATCGATACAATTATCGTAATAAAATCTATTGAATCCACATACTCTAAAAGACCGAGTTGGCATTTAATTTAAAAAAAATCTGTTTGTCATAGCCTACCGCTTAGGCTTTGCAAAATTTCTTAGAAAATCCTTAAATCCCGGTTCACACACTTCAACTTTTGTTGATCAGCTCGTAATTCAGTTACAAGAAAGACGGAGAAGGAAATACAAATATGTATCTCATTTTCAACCAGCTGAATTAAAAGTTGATCAACAAAAGTCGACGAGTGTGAACCTGGACTAAGGTTTTTACAACTTTCGTCAACATTATTGTACACTCAAAAAAAAGACATGTACTATTATTAAAAAAAATTTTTTTCCTAAATTCAAGTAAGTTTAAGTAATTTTTTTAAGTTCCAGTACATTTTTATAAAATTCTAGTAAAAATTACTTAATATGAGTAAAAAATAAAAAGTTCATATCCTCAAAAATAGTTAATAAAAATACACATTAAATTTCTCACATTTCAGGAAATGTTTACTGACTTAAAGGAAATATTTATTAAGAGTAGGAAAATGGTTATAAACTGAAGGAAATTTTATATTAATGACTAGTGAATTTTGTCTTAAATCAAAAAATAAACTTTAGTAAATGAATTACTCCTGATTAGTTCATGAAATTTGACTTACTCAAAAGATGTAAAAAGGTATACTAAATTTTAGCAAACTATTTACCAGTTTTAAGTATTTTTTCTTTGAATTATAGAATATATTTTGTTTGCATTAAGCAAAAAATCTAAGCAAATTTTTCATATTTTCGAGGAATATTTGAACTTGAAATTTATTTTTTTGTAAATAAAATGAAATTTTAAAACTCAATAATTTCAATGCTTATTTAGGCTGCCTTGTTATTCAATTGCTTGCTTATCAATCAGAAGGTTGCTGCTTCAATACTTGCCTTCTCTCAAGGAATTTATATGTATGTATGATAAATTATAATTAAGAATATAATATGAAGATATAATATAATAAATAACATATCATTTGTTATAGAATTTAATTAAAAATAAAAATAAGTACCAGAATTAAGACAAAAAAATGGAAAATTTAGTAAATTTGAAATCCAAATTTTATGGGAAAATTTTACTTAATTTTAGGAAAATTTTACTTAAATATTAAAATATAATTATTATAAACTAGTTCATTAATGAACTAGAAATTTAGTAAATATTTTACTGGTTTCAAGAAAAAAATAGCTTTGGCGCCATACGACAACTTTTTTTATTAAAATTTAGAAAATTTTCCAAAGTTTTAGTTATTTTTTTTTTGAGTGTAGTTACAGGCTTTGCAACTTGTTTACGCAGCACGTTTATATTTCATGTTGCATATTTTAATACACACACAGCAATCCACAATGAAACCATTAATGTTACCTATTAATATACACAGAAAAAAGTGTTCACCAATTAATATTTTTAATTAGGAATTTAATTATATTAATTAAATTTTTAATTGTATTAATTAATTTGACTGGAAAAACTTAATTGATATTATCAAATTGTTTATAGGTGAAAATTTAATTAATTTTTTAATTGATACTACAAACATTTTAATTAATATTACAAAACCATTCATATTACTTTTTTGTGTGTATAAATTTTGATATTTTTGAAGCTTCGAATGCAACAACAAGACTACTGATTCCATGGCATTCAATATCGAATCATATTATTACATTGTTGCGATGATTGAGCCCCTGATTAACTTTTAATTCAGTTGGTAGTAAAAGACAGATATTAATATATGTATCCTTTTCCGTCTTCCTTACAGCTGAATTACGATAAACTTATGATAACGAGCTGATTCGATCACATTTTTCAATTTAAGATTATGGCATTCGCCATCGAACAATGTAATAATATGGTTAGACATCGAATGTCATAAACCCAAACTGAAAAAAGTGAATGAATCAGCTCGTTATTTAAAGCGACTATTAGACTCCTGATTTAAAAAGATGTGTTTTTGATATGTTGATATAAACAATAAATATTCAACGTTGTCGCTATTTTGTTATAGAATGCTAAATTGTTATTGAATTGATGTTGACATTGAAACAAAGTGATATTCGCATTAAAATCACAGTGATGTTGACGACGACAACTGTACATTTTTCAATGTGTTGACAATGTTGCCACACCCTCAAAAGTATTTATTTCTTAGAAAAATAGGATTTTTTTAACTGAGCGCAAGTCTCGAATTTTTGTTGAGAAATGCTTCAATCCAATAAATGTCAACAACCCAGGCCGAAAAAGACAATCAGCACGACGTTGCTACGATTGTCTGCGGGTACAACTAACATCAGTACAACATTCGTTTACCAAAATTTTAATGTACTCATAACATTAAAATGATAACGCCCAATAACCGTCCTCCGACTCTTGTTTTCAATGTTGTCACAAAACTCTAAATACAAATTTATAAGGTCGTCACAATGTAAATTTCTCAACTTAAGTAACATTTTTGTATTTACGGTGTTGAAGCGGTAAAGAATTATTGTAAACGGGGTATTTGGGGAACTGAAGTCAAATTGTTGTATTTACGGTGTTGTAGCGGTATAGAATTATTGTAAACGGGGTATTGGGAAACTAACGTCAGATTTTTGTAAATACAGTGTTGTAGTTGTACAGCATTATTAAGAACGCGGTATTTGTAAACGTTAAGTCATATTTTTGTGTTTACAGTACTGTGGTGGTACAACAATTTTGGAAGAGTCGTAATTTTAAATTTGCAGTGTTGTGGTGGTATATATTTTTTGGGCAAAGTCACAATTTCTGCCTGGGAAGTTTTCAATTTATTTTTTTATTGAAAAATTTTAAATTTAAAATGGTTTTGTCAAATTCAACTTCTTAGTATTCTTAGTATTTTTTATAATAGATCACTTTTTATCTAGCGATATCAGTAAGTTATCGGTGCTTATCTAAATTCTGTTCCATTGATTTTTTTCTTCATTATGCACATTTTTTCTCTTTCTCCTCTTCTGAAAAAAAAACTAACAAATAATGACACTCGAAATATTATTTGCAATTATTTTTCCTTTGTAATTTTTTTGTTGTTAAAATTAAACTTTGTTTAACTTTTACACCTTGTAAAATAATTGATAAAAAAATATACATACAATACATATAACCATCTTAAACACTTAACTATAACTTTGGCTTCTAAAATTCTTTTCTATTTCACTTTCCATGTAAAAAAAATTAAAATTATTAAAAACGATCGGATTTTATATATATAAACAAACACCAATAAAAAAAAATTAAATATTTAAACATGAACATTCGAAACTCAAACGAAAAAAAAAATACAATACAAAATTTAGTCGTCCTGCATTTTGCAGACGTGATGTGGTCGTTGCCTCACCACCAACTAGATAGGCCAGGTATTAAGAATAAAAATGAAAGAAAAAAACTACAAAATGAAACATTTGCTCAATTGTTATTACTACTCCTATAAACTTAAAATAAAATATTTTAATAAACTTTGACACTAAAAATATCGGATTAAGGATCAATGGTAAGTACTTAAAAAATAATTATTGAATTATCTTGTTAAAATATAATTCTACTGAAAAATAGGATTTTGCAGACAGGAGGTTTTTTGTTACTAATTTTATTTATTATGATATTTGTTTCAAATAAAAATCGAAAATATTGTAAACTATTGTGTGTACATATATTACATGACTTTTCCAGATACCAACAAATTTATGCAAATCAGAATTATTATGCCGTTAATACTCATGCTTTTGCCTAAAATAAAAACAGTTATTATTTAACAATAACGACATTTTAACTAATATTTAAGAATCCAAACAGTTTTCAAATCGCACTTACATACATACAAATCCACTTTATTTTAACGGGTGAGCTTTAGTTTAATTTAACTAAAAAATTAAATAGACTTCTTTCTAATTTAAAATGAAACGGCTTGTAAATACAAACATACTTTATCGTTGTATTAATCCACTTTCGCTAAGCTTTTCACATTGAAACTATGTCATGTTGTTAGTGAAAACAGAAAATTTTCTACTTAAGCTTTATTAACACTACTCAAAACTATTAAAACATTTATCTTAAAATAAAACCTTATTTCGTGTGTAAAGAAGTTTATGTTTAAAAAGTTTTCCAGTTATGTATATTGTAGAAACACTTTTTAATTTTTCTGTCAAACAAAAAATATTCCCTAAAGAAATTATGTGGTGAAAAGAAAAATGGAGAATAATTTTTCTATAAACGATTCATTTTGTATAGAGAATTTTTCTGGAAATTGAACACTTTGTATTAACAAATTTTTCTGTAAAACGAATGATAAATTTTTATGTGAAATGAAAATTTTTTTTACACAAGCTATAAAAAATATTTACTAGATTAGCTTTAAAAAATATATTCTACGAAAATAGAAATTTTCTATTTCACATATTTTACTATGAAAAAAAAAAATTATTTGTATTGCAAAATTTGCTAGAGAAATGTTTTTCTACGCATTAGAAATCTTATACAGAAACACTTTTCTGTGAAAAAAAATTTTTATAAAGAGCAAAATTTATCTGTGAAACAAAATTTGTATGGAAACGAAATTTTTTTGTGCAAATTTTGTTAACACAAAATCTTCTACGCAACGAAAAATTTTCTTTTGTATCTTAAAAACTTTCGGTGAAATAAATTTGCACACTAAAAATTTTCCAGAGATACATTTTTCGGTTAAACTACAACTTTTCTATAGAAAAACATTTTTTGTGAAGCAAAAAACATAAATTTTTTTTGTGAAATAAAATTTTTTCTAAAACTTTTCTGTGAAGCAAAAAATTGTCTATACAGATATATTTTTATGCAAAAAAAAAACATATTCAATAGAGAAAAGTTTTACTGTTAAACAAAAAAATTTCAATTGAGAAAAAATTTTCTGTGAAACAAAAAAATTTGTGTAGAGAAAAATTTTTCTGTGAAAAAACAACTTTTCTGTAGACAAAAATATTCCTGTGAAGCAAAAAACATTTTTTTTTGTGAAATAAAAATTTTTCTAAAACTTTTCTGTGAAGCAAAAAATTTTTTATACATATACATACTAGTGATATATTCGTATTCGTATTCGAATTGTCGAATATTCGGCCATTTTCAGGCGAATACGAATGTGTTCGTCTTCGCCAAATTCAGTCGAATACGAATACGAATAATTTTTCCAAAGAAATTAAATAAATACATGCATAAATCCTATATGAAATTTAAAAAAATGAATAAAAATTTTAGTTTGTTTTTCAAATATTATTCAATGACGATCATTAAAATTTTGGGTAATTTTTATTAACTTCAAAGTACGCCAACAAGAGTGTGAAGTCCTTTTTCATATTAATTTTTTAATATATCATATTGCATAAAATATTCGTATTCGTATTCGCGAATATCGTTTCAAATATTCGTATTCGTATTCGCGAATATCGTTTGAAATATTCGTATTCGTATTCGTATTCGCGAATATCAAAAATTGACATTCGTTACATCACTAATGCATACATATATGATCAATAGAGAAAAGTTTTACTGTTAAACAAAAAAATTTGAATTGAGAAAGCTTTTTCTGTGAAACAAAATATTTTCTGTAGAGAAAAATTATTCTGTGAAACAAAAACTTTTCGAAATAATTTTTTCTGTGAAAAATAAATTTTTCGAGAAATTTTTTTTAAACGAAAAAATTTCTTGCTGAAAAATTTTTCTGTTAAAAGGAAAAAATTTCAGAACAAAAAGCATCAATAGTAAAAATTTTTCTAAAAAATAAAGTTTTTCTGCAAAAAAAAAATTTTTTCTAGTTATTCTTTAAAAAAAAAATTCTATACGAAACTAAAAATTTTTCTATGACCAACCAACCAAGTATTTCTTTACAAAAGTTTTTCTTAAAAAAAATTTCTTTAGAAGTTTTTTTAACTCCTGCAGAGAAATTTTCCTTTGAATGTAAAATTTTTGTTGTGAGAAACATAAAAAATGTCATGCAGAAAAATGTTTCTGGAAAAAGATAAAAAAATTTCGGCAAAAAAACACATCAATACAGAAAATTTTTCTGTAAAAAATGTTTTATACGAAACTAAAGATTTACCTATGACCAATATGTAATGAAAAATTTTCCTCAGAAGAGTTTTTCCTTCATATTAATAAAATTCCTGCAGAGAAATGAATGAGAATTATTTCTGAGAATCATTAAATTTTCTGCTGGTTTTTTTTTGTGCTAAAGGAAAAATTTTATGCACAGATATTTCATTAACATAAAAGTAAAGATTAAAAAAGAAAAATATATTAATATGTTATTAAAAAAAATGGATTTCCTTTATTCGATTAACGTAAGACAGCTTTTACACAGGGAACGCTTATTAAAAATTTTGTTAAATTGTCTTGCCTCTTAAGCTCATGTTAAGCTGGAAAGTTTAGTTTTACAAATTTTCACTAAAGCACATAATGACTTTAGACAACAAATACAAGTATGACTTAATTCTGGTCCCTTCCTCACGACCCGTTTTCTTTTCTCCTCAAGAGTCGGCAAAGTAAACTATCCTGCCTGAAAGAGTTGAACAAAAACGAAACATAAAATTTGGTGGGGTGTCTCGGTAGGCTAGTGAGTAGTGTGCTAGCCTATCAGTTTGGAGGTTATGTGCTCGATTCCCACCATAGACCCTGGTCTGTTTCACTACAACGAGTGAAGGTCGATGTTACTATTCTCGTTTAAATTATGTTATGATATAATTTGAAACATTTAATAAATAAATAAAAATTTGGCGTTTAAAAATCACCTAAAACTACAATTTAATAAAACTATAGATATACAATTAATTTGGATACTCTAATAATTTTTGGACATAAACTTTATATTACATTTGCTAATGTTACACCGAGTAGTGTTAATATACATATGTATGTATATTACATTTCCTAACGCTCTAGTATACTTGAATTTTTTTTATTTTTAATCGTGTGTAATCGCCTAGTTTTATTAATTATTGCATTCCTTTTATGGTTCTTTGTGTCTGCTTCACTATTAGTTTTATAGAAATAACTACATAATTATATCTTTTGATACAACTTTAACTTTCTGTAAGTTTCAAATTTTAAAACCTTATTAGCTTTAAAGACACTACTTGTACTCAAATTCTATCGAATGCTTTTTTCATCACAACTATTTTCAAACACTCGCGTTAATAGTTTCACTGCTTTTGGTAAATAAAACTTTAGCTTTTCTGGTTTTATTTTTATTTCTTCTTGTTTTTTCAATATAATTTGTTTTTTCAGTAACAGCATTTTTTCACATTTTATCAGTAAAATCAGTAAAAATTCTATAATCAAAAAATAAATAAATAATTAATAGTGATTCGTTTGGAATTAGAATAATAATAATAATAAATGTTGAAATAAGTTTGACCTTTTTTTATTTTAAAAGCTCATTGGAATATAATAAAAATCGTATATAGAATGTAGACTGATGATAACTGACTGTTAGTTGTGGGCGGCATATTATTATCCAGAAGAGAATCAAATTTTTTCTAACACAGAAAAAAATATTCCTGCAATAAACAAGTTTAATTGAAAATAAAACGAAAAATCAATTAAAAATGTAATTGAGTCAATTAAACTTTGTAATTATATAATTAAATTTTTAAACAAATGTTTGTATTACTTAAATCCATTATTCATTAATTTTTGGTTTAATTTTCAATTAAAGTAGGAATATTTTTTTCTGTGTAATTCAGCAAGCTTTTAATGACTGATTCTAACAAAGGACTTCATAGAAAGTACACTTGCTTGACATTTTAAAAATATACGTTTGAGACGCATTAAACTCTCCTTAATTTTCCCGCCCATTTCTCAAACTTTTTTTTAGTTTTGTGATACACAACTACCCAGCAAAAAAACTGCAGTAGTAGTAAAGTTTGTCTTTTTCACGCCATCTTAACCATTTCATGAAGCTAATTCATGCTTAACAGTTTCCTAAACCTGAATATATTCGTCATTATTCAAGTGATGAAAATTAATACCCAAAAATCTTTAAAATTAGGAAACATGCACGAGTACATCACTGACTTATAAAAAATATTTAGTTTTAAACCCAGGACAAAATTGGTTCGATTCATTAATTTTAATGAATATCAATTTATTTCTTTTATTTATTTCTTTTGCTGGGTATCTTCTACTTCAAAATGCTTTGACACATGACAAATACAAACGGTAATTTCAGCTTCAGACAAGCAAACCGAGTTGAATTGACAAGGACAATAGGTACTGTATTCAAGAGCACTGTCTGTCTTCTCTTTAATTCAACGGAGTATGAAACTTTTAAAACTGACTTACGTGAGAAATATTTTTGTCCGCAAAGTCTCAAACATCGTTTTTTATGGCTAACTAACTTCCTACATTGAGTGTGCAATCGAATTTCCGAAAATTAAAAATTATCTACTAAAGTAACTCTACAATATGCGATAAGCTTAAAAGAAATTTTTTCACCGGCAGCGGAATTAAAACATCCGTGGAAGCTGAGCTGCCCCTAATTTGGGATTAGTTGTGAATATATTGAATAAGCAAAAAAAATAAAACACAAATCCGAAGCTGCATCACTGACAGGGCGAGTCGATGCCGCCCTTCCAAATAAACATCCCGCCTATATAGTCTCATCTGTTCTTATGCCACCTCCCACTTATCCGGGGAATAGGACCAGACGGATGATTGCATGACTATGGCAGGATTATGCAAAAGGGATGGTAGCGGATGAACTATAAAAAGGCAACGGTTGCACCCACAAACTTCCAGGAAGTCTACGCCCGTGCTTAGTCGCTAAAGAGTGTCAGGCTCTACTAAGCATTTCATTGTACTTACAAGTAATGAACGAATCCTGACAAATAGTGAAAATCCAACGTAATCCAAATCCTCCCGCTTCGGCGGCAAACTTCACATGTCTAGAAGGGAGCAGTTCAAGTTAAGACAACATTACAGAAAAGTTTTGAGGGCCTATGCTTCGATAGGAGTATTAAGCGGATAGAAGAAGACCCGTTATATTTATAATTTTATTTTAAATCCAAATTAATAATTAGAGGCTTGCATTCATGAGTTACAGAGAAATGTCAAAAACTACTCGTACATGCAGTTTTATAAAACAGAATTACTATAAATCTTTTAAGTTATGACGGTATTGAAATTAGTTTAAAATTGGTACATACATAATACTTTTATTCGGATGCTGCTTAAAAATCGGACAACTTCTTTCAACATTTCTTAAAAAATAATTCATTTCTTAGGATTTCAATATTTGCAATGATTTATAACAATATTTTTTAAAGAATACTTTTTATTAAATTTGCACTAATATATATTTCTATTTTTTTTTTTAACTTTTATTATTCAAAACCATACAAAAATCAAATATAAACTAAAACAAAGATGGGGTCGAGGTCCTCGCCACGGCTCGTTAGCCGGTCAGCATCCTACCATTATCGATTATCGGACGGGATACATAAGGTCCCATCTCCGGTCACCCTCTGGCCGTGTGAGATGACTGATTTATCGCCTACAGGATTTATACACAATTATCATATTAAGCAACAGCATCATTGCCACCCTCAACAACATCAGGCACATTATTCCTCTGTACCTCATCATCAACAGCATAATCAATATTCAAGTCTATCACTTTCGTCTTCAGGTGGTGGCGGTGCTGCTGCTGGAAGCGGTCATCATTCCAGCAGCCACAGCAGTAGTATGCGTGCTCCACCAGTTGGTATTGGTGGCGGTCGTCTGTTTTCATATTTTGGTAGCGATCATGAACATGAACGTAAAAAATCTGAAACCTCATTTTTCAATTTTGGCTTTCGACGGAAATCTACTGTGGTTTATTATGCTGCCACTGATTGATCTAGCAGCCGCATCAAAACATGAAAACAATATTGATAACTAAACCGTTTATAAAAGAATAAGAATATATTGAAAATAAATTTATTTACTACTAGAAAATATTAATACGCTCTAAAAGAAATACATACTGGTATATAAAAAAAATTGTGTTAACTCTAAGAATATTTATAATTGCAAAAATACATTGTACTTATCTAATTAATTAATTACAAAATAAGGAAAATCGAGACAAATAATGCTCAATAAAATTAACTGAAACTTAAGAACACTCACTCACACACACACAGACACACGCCCAATCGCAGTCACCGCCCACATACTTAAACGTTCAATCAGACGTGTCATACCATTATGCCATAGCTACAGCCATCACCCTCGTCATAACCATAACTATCGCCTTAACCATATAAACAGCTGTTTATGTTTTTACTTCTTTATTTATTTCAAAAGTGCAACAACAAATATAAGTAACCACCACACATAATGGCGTTATGGCGAAATCACCTGTAATCAAATACAGCTGTTTTGTATGGTTATGATTATGGCACGCCTAATTTAAGCTTTAGACAGCTTAAGTTAGAAAGGGTGTGGGTGACGTTGGCTGAGTAGTTAGCACGTTGACTACAAAATCGAAGGTCCTTGGTTCGAGCCCAGTCTCCGGCAGTCGTTAAATAAAAACACTACTCATTTTTCTGATGTGCATTAGTGTCCCTTTGTATCAGTTTTTGTAGGAAAGTTCAAGTGATGAAGACATAGTCACTGGTTACTGAATTATACCGACTTCAGCAGATGTTAATCCTAATGTAACATCGGAGCGCCTTCGTTTGTCGGTATTGTGTAGCAGAATTATCGGCGAAGTAAAATAACCAATGGCTACTAAACACAGCTTTAAAAATTTAATACACCTCATTGACACCAGAGGCGCCTTAACTCTCCATTATTAGAAACGTGCAAGAAGCAGAGTTGTAAAAGAATTAAGCTTTTCTCTATCTCTTCCTTCACCCACATTTCTTCTATCACTATAATTTTCCTAAAGAAGGTAGCACTCAGTAATAGTAGCAGGCATTAATTGCCTGTTATTTTATAATTGCGCGCAGCAAACCTGTAAGATATTATTAAACTTGGGAGCCGCCATGACTACTCATATATTGCAATTTATAGCCTTAACACATATAATGTGTACTCCATAAGGGAGTAATACTTCTCCTGAACTACTCGATAAATGTGAAGAAAAGTTTAAGATTGCAATGTCCTACCTAGGGGAGAACTACATGGACTTGGAGTAACCAAAAAATATATAATTTTTTTGTTACTTTATTTTCTGTAACCTTCGATTTTAATAGAACTTGATTGCAAAACCATTTAATCACAAAAATAAAACTAAAAGAATTATTAATTAAATGGTTATTTATGAAAAAAGTTATGCTTGTTGTTGTTTAAGCTTCCCTGAATTTATTTCGTTGTTCTTAAGCAGAGCTGTTAAATTTCGATTGGGATTAGTAATCAATTAGATTACATTTGAAATATAATTGTACTGATTATATAATTCCCTTTAAAATAATTTCTGATAAATAATTGATTACGATTACTAATAATCGAAAAGTAATCTGAATTACTTGAAATTACAAAAAATAATCAAAAGTAATCAAAAAATAATCCGACTACTTTCAAAGATTCTATTTGATTATTAATAATTAATCAAAAAGAATTAAAAATTATCTTTAAAAGTAATCGGATTATTTTTTAATTACTTTAAATTCTTTTTGATTATTTTTTGTAATTTCAAGTGATTGAGATTACTAATCATAATCAATTAGTAATCGTGCGAAACTGAATATAATCGTAATTTAATCATTACTTCACCTTTCAAAAAAATAATCAGTACGATTAATAATCATTACTTAACAGTTGCACAGTTGCGCTCTTAAGCAACTCATCAATAGACTTCATACAAAAATCTCTTGGAAAAGCTGAAGAAACCTCCAAAGCTTATACAAAATCCTTCGAAAAGCGGTTGATAATTACTAAATGTACAAACGTCGTAGTAACCTAAAAAGTTTCTACAAATATTTTAAAAAACAACAAAAACTTTTTATTTTATTTTTAAGCTTCCAATAAGAGGTTTCATATTGATATGTTAAAAAGGAATATGTTTAAGCAAAATCATCAGGACGGTATGCTTGCAGGACCATATTCTTTTCCATCCTCGATTCGCACATTGCAGTTGTATGACTTCGATAACTTCAGGAATCCCATTTTTGAGGTCTTGAATGGACTGTAAGACATTAGCATAGACCTTATCTTTCAAATAGCCCCAAAGGAAAAAGTCTAAATGTATTAACCATATCACAAGACCCAGGTAACCAATTTTGATCGCCTTTTCGAGAAATCACAGTTGTTAAAGCACTGAATTTTCGTCTTCTGTCAAGTAGTTACTTACAGTTTTAGTCCTGCCCCCGTATTATGTAACTCGCTAGGGCTAAGTCTCTATCGGTTGAAATCTATGAAGTCGATTTACCGATTTTCTGATACGAGTGTAACTTTCAAACTTGTATTGCTGATTGCCAATGCCTGATTTATTGGCTTAAAAATTTAATGCGCCGAAATGTTATTTTTTATGTTGTCGCCAAAGTTTTGAATTTACTTTTTCTTCAGCATTTTAGTGATCGTATTTAGCATTAGCTTTAGCGAGTTATAGAATACGGGTGCTGAATACTGTTAAAATGGCGGGCTATTGCATGAAGTTAATGAAGACCCTTTAGTTGCCCGTTGTGTAAAAAGTCAAATGAAAATCAAACTGTTCGTTTGCGTGTAGTAATTATTCGGTATTATTACTTATAATTGTTTGTTCATGAAACATCTTAACAAAAAGTTTGATGGGCGCTCCATGTTTTCAGATGCGGATATAGTGTCGCTTTTACTTTCAAAATACAATAGGAAAAATGCTCGATTTTCTCCTCCGCCATATTAGCCATTATCCTGGCACCTTTTTTCATTACTACTACATGCCAATTGTTTAAAGCAATTAAAAAAGTTATATTTTAATAAATAATAATAATCAAACACAAAAATATATATGTATAATTGCTTAGTAATCTATTGTTGGATTCGTATGTCGTACAAATTATGTTGGTATTTTCTATACATATATGTATGTATGTAAATATTTTATTAAAAACAACAGTGTTTTTATTGAAATTACTAACAATTAATTTACGACCTACATACGTTTCCTACAATAGTTTGTGAATTTAGCAAAAGTTTTACATTTGAATTCAGCCCTATTCACAAACGATTTGGGGCCAATTTTCGCGTCCGAAACGAAATTTGGTTCCAGTACACCAATGGCAACATTGTTTTTTCAAATGTCATGATGTTCTCAAAGTATCTCGAGAATGAGAAATATTATGTGAGTGTTAAATGAAATTTATAAATATATAATTGTAAGCATATAAATACTCTTACATATCGCTCATTTACTCAAATGTAATAACTCAAAAAAACTAGCTTGACAGCAAGCAAGTTAAATGTTTTCAATTTGCACACTACTTAATGGAAAAACGAAATTTTATTTTGCTTTCATGAGGTCAGACAGAACACAAGATTTTTTATGCATTTTTTACACAATATGAACAACGAATTATATGACGATTAATTCTGCATCACTAAAACATAAAGGTAAACTCTACTTCTCAGTTAACTGTAATTTAAACTTAAAGTAGAGTTTTTCAAATAATCACTTAAACTCAAGTTAGAACTGTCAAGTTATCGAAATATGAAATAAATACGTCTGTCTGCGTACTTTTCCAGTACCAAATACTCAGTCAATTTTTTTGGGAGAGTAAGACCAATTTTGCTCTGTCGACTGAAAATATCTTAAAAAGTACGCAGACAGTATCCAGTGAAATCTTGCTAGAAAACAGCTGATCGGTGTGTAAACAATTGAAATAACAAAGCAAAAGAATTTTAGCCAGAAAAATAGCATTATTGGAATCATTGGTTCTGCTTTTAAGCCACAGTCGCACTGTATGTTTGGACGTTTCTACCATTAAATAAAGTGTTTGGTTTATTATAATTTATTATAAACGTTAAAAATCAACACAATTGTAACTATTTTCCTCTGCCATTGGTAAATTTCAATTTCTATTTTCATTTCACAAAAATTATTTCATTCAAAAAGTAATAAAAACAGCTGTTCAAACTAGTTGCAAAATCTTGCAAGAAGAAATTTCTCCCGTAACATTTTGCAAGTTCTCTAACTTCCAACTGTCAAAAAGTTCTCTTTTTGGCTCTCTCGCTGCAAGAGATTTGGAGTACGCAGACAACATTTTGCAAGATTTTGTAACATTTTGCACAAAATGATGAAAAATATGTGTACGCAGACAGACCTAATATTACGCAATTGAAAACAAAACATTTTTAATAAAAAGTTTAATAAACAATACATACATGTGTAAATAAAATTGAACGTTTATTTTGACGACGTAGATTTTAGTGATTACACAAGTCAACACGATTTTTAAGGTCGGTATTTTGATAGTAAATTTTCGGGCATATGATACTGAGCTCCAATGCCTATAAATTACTTTTTTTTTGAAATGGCTCTGTATCTCGAGATTTTCCGTTATTAAGAAAAAAGAGGATGCTGCATCACATAATTTGCATTTACTTGAGAACCAGTTCTTTGATTAAATAAAAAAAAAATACACACAAGGCTAGGAAACAAATTGGCCTTCAAATTGAGTCCTTATTAATTTTTCAACAGTCTTATAGTTTCGGAGATATTCCGAAAGTTTAATGCAAAAAATAAATTTTTTCCAAAAAATTAAGAAAATCGTTTTTTAAAAGACTCATTACAATTTTAAATTGAAGAAAATTTTATATTTTGTTATTAATTGTGATACATTCATTAAAAATACTTCGAATAATTCTGAATTTATTCACAATTAAGTGGTAGCATATACACTCGTATTTTAATTTTTTTTTTTTCAATTTAAAATAAATAAATTATATGAGTATACCTTTTTTGTTAAGAATAGAGCTGAATTCAAAAACCACATGAGAAACTATTTTAAAATTTTAAGAAAGTTACAATGATACTCTAAAAATTTTAATGCATGAATACATTAATATTAATAAAAATAAATTAGAAATGTTAAAGCACTTTAGTTTGTAAGTAACACAATAATAACAATAAGAATAATCACTATTACTTAATGCGAGTAAAAAAAAACAGAATTTGTATTTTCAGTTTATAAAGCAGAACATACACGATTCAATTCAACTTTAAATTGAGTCGGTTGTTGTCCAAATCAAAGCGTATATGACTCTGTCATTTGATTAGTTTGGCAGTTGTCGAGTTGGTTGAAGAAAAATCAAAAGATTTTAATTTTTCATGTTGACTTTCTTTCAATTCGATTGTACTGTGTGTGTTCGAGTCTCTTGATTAGCTGTCAAAATTTATGTTTGTAGCTTTATTTATTTGTAAAGAAAAAGTTATTTATTTTTAAAATTGTATTCAATTTCGTTGAATTTTGAATAAAATATGTATCTAAAAGTTAATGAGTGAATGCAATAGAAGTTTTAAATTTTTTAAATTTGTAATTGTGAAAAAATATAAATTTGACAGTTGAATGAGAATCTTTAAATTTAGTTTGTGTGAAGTTTGTGACCAAGAATCAATTCAATTGAAGGACTCAATTGACAATTGAATTGAAACGTGTACGGAGTGCTTAAGTAAGAAAAAATTCTAATGAAAAAATTACTGAGTATTTATCAATTCACAAAAAAAAATATTTTCTGAAAAAATTGCATTTAAAGTAAACCCAAACTAGTATAATAAAACTAAAAAAGTTATTTATACATATAAGTTGATTTGAAACCCCCAATTAGTTATTGACTTGAACTGAAAATTTTAAAATAGTACATATGTATGTATTATGTAATTAGAGAAAAAGTTATATGTATTATTTATGTATACTATGTACCATATATTTTTATCTATTGTAAAATCAACATTTTTATATAAAAAAAATTAATTACAAATATGTATATTACATACCGTAATTTAAATTGAAAAAGTTTCAATCGATATGTATATTTTAAGATTAGTTAAATGTTGTTATTTATGTGCTGTATTTATTTATAGTATAATGTTATAAGTTAAGAGCTTAAGGAAAAGAAATTCGTATTTTTTTTTTTGTAATTTTTAACAACATGAAAAGAGGCACAACTCGGAAAATTCCAAAATTTACTTTTTGCCATAAATCAACAGATCAATATGTTGTTGGACCTCTTTTAGACACGTAAGGTTTACTTTGACAATTTAAATACAATTTTATTTATACTTTATTTTTGTTGTTCAGACACAAAAAGTTTAATTTGACAAATTTTCTCCATACCACGATGTAAATACAGTCAAAGCCCGGTTTAACGAATGATATAATGTTCAGACCTTTCGTTATACCGAGATATTCGTTATATCGAACAGTAATTTTTTACCTTAAAATTTTCTAAAAAAAAAGATGGTCCGCAATTTTAAAAACATCAAAATTTCATTGTATTTATAATTTAGTGTATAAATAAAACTTTAATTGATATTTTCACGTTTATTTAAGAATTCTTTTTATTTCTAATATGCAATTTCATTAAAAATAAATGTGCATATTTTTAAATGAACGAGCTATTTTTGTTTTACCAATCAGGACCGGTTTTAATTTTTTTGAACCGGATGCATTTGCTCATCCGCATTATAAATTCCGTCTTTTGTTAAATTCTGTTCGCTTACTAAGTTATGGAAATGAAATCTTTTCGAGCTGAAAGTTCTTCACCGGTTTGCTTTAGCAACCTGATTCCATATTTTTCTTTAAAACGTAATAGCCAGCCACCACTTGCGTGGAAATGGGAGCCGTACATTTGATTATGGATTTCTAATGCCATACCATTGAAGGGTATATGCTTGTTTCTTTGGCTTTCAAACCATTTGAAGAGAGCCTTTTACATTCTTGGAAATTCACGTTTTTTAAGAGATCGCTGATTTTTTGTCCCATTGTTTGTAAATTTTAAATTTTCCACAATTTTATGTTCGATATTTTTAAGGTATTCCATACTTTTGGGATATTACTGAAAGATTTACACTTTTCTTTCTAAAATCTTTAATTTTTTATCAAAAGAGATTCTTTTTCGATTTGACATTTTTTTTTCACAATGAACTAAACAAATCTACTGACATTTTAACGAAAAAAGCAACCATTACACGTGTTCTTTCAATACAAAGCAAAGAAACCAAAAAAACACACATAAATCTAATGGTTCTGTACCGATTTTTTTATTTTGCTTTGTCATTCGTTAAATCGGGATTATTTTTTTTTTGCCATTCGCTATATAAGGAAGTTAATGTAAAAATTTGGCCATTCGTTAAATCGGATATTCGTTAAACTGAGTATTCGTTATACCGGGCTTTGACTGTACATATACATACATACATAGAAAAGAAAAGAAAATAACGAAAAAGCAACTTTGCGAGTAGATCAAAGTATGTACTTGCCATAATTATCTCTTCCGCTCTCCACTATATAAACTAAAGGCCTTGCAAAGCAAATTTAGCGTGTCTAAGAATGTCTTGGTCTTCAATTTTCCATATTCCATTTCGAATGTAAAATTCCTATCATGAGCTGGCAACAGCTTCGTTGAAAAACAACAGCTTTTGTTCCGTTCTACTAAGTTTTTGTCAGAATATTTACAATTAACTGTTATTTCTTCATTAATAATTATCACATGCAATTTGGCTTACAAAACGATAGGAACTTTAGCCTAATCAAATCATAAATATAGAAACAAAAATGAAGTTCGAACAATAATAATAAAACTAACAAAAATTAGTTAATTTTTAGAGGCTTTTAGATTTGGGCATATATAAGTATGTTTCTTCTTAAAGGTTTCTGATATCCTCATAATTTTTTTTTTGTAATTTATAGATAAATGCTACATATTTCAAATATGTATGGTAGTATCAAGATAATGGGCCACTGATTGCGTGAAAATATAAATAATTTCTTGCTTTGCGCCCTTGAAAATGTACTTTAGTTCAATTTTTCAAAATAAAATGCAATTTTTATAAAAGTCCACATGTGCACATTTCATATTTACATAAGTATTTCTCTAAATAACTGCATCATCCGACTGTTATTTTCTAAAAAAAATTACTTAAAACCCTTAAAAATGTATACGACGTTGGCTCGGTAATAATTATGAGTACAATAAAAAAATATGTAATTTTCTATTAGTTTAAAAATTCATAGCTGCATTTCATAACTAATCTCCGGGAAAGTAGGTAGACATGACTGCTGACAAAATGATTGGTAGTATCTACAGAAAATTAAGCCTTCCCCCAACCAACCTTTTTCGTCTTCTGCAGAAAATTACATTAATTATTATGAAAATAATTGAGAAAATATTAAACTGAAAGCCTAAATTGAGACAGTTTTTATACACAACATTCTTATTTGCTCAACTTTTGATTTCATGTTAAATTTACTATTAAGTTGTAATAAAGATGTAAAGAATTTTATTAAAAATATTTGTTTAATTTACAAGTCTTGTTGTATTACTTAAAGTCGTATCTGTAATTAAAATTTCTTTCAATCGTAATGCATCTAAACAAATACAAATTATTTTTAAAATATTTTTTTGTTCCTAAACAAAAACAAATTATTTGTAAAATGTGTTTTTTTTTTGTGAGAGAATACGACTTTAAGGGATACAATAAGCCTTGTGAATTGAATAATTGTAAAAGTTATTTTATAATAATACAAATAATACTAATTAACTATATTAAATACATATGTAAATCTATAGTCAAATTATAATTAAAGATAAAAAGAGAAGAAATACTTGAAAAACAAAATAACTGAAAGATTATAGTCAATACTTTCAAGAAAAAATAAATATTTTTAATTTCAAAATATTAAAACAAATGTATTTTTATTTTCCATATTTACCTTGCATTTACACATATAAGCAAGGTTGGCAAACGGTATAGTAAAAATACCGATACCGATTCAAATACCGCTAAAATTAGATACCGGTATCGATACCGATACCGAATTCCATTTCGGTTAGAAAATACCGGTATCCAAAATACCGTTTACATCTATACCGGTATGTACCGGTATACCGATTCCCACCAAAAATAAAATTTCAAAAATTTATTTCAATTAACTTTCTTTTTTAAACACGTTTTTGTTCTCCTTTACACATTCTTATGAAGCGTATCTCTAGACATATAAATGTTTTAAATTGGTGAAAAGAGCAAAGCCATTGTAAGCCACATTTATTTTATATGAAATCGCGAAAATTAGTATATTGGCTGTTATCGATACAAAAGCTAATGCGAAGATTTAAAGTGTGCTTTTTTAATATATTGCACATTAAACTGGTCCCAAACATATTTTTCTTTAATTAATGTAGTTTTATAGATATTGTATCTATTCAGGCTTTCAAGGTCATTCAACTTCTTCAAAATGTAAATAAAAGACGTTTTCTATTTCATTCTTAATGTATCCGACGTTTCGTTGGGATTTCTTTAATTGATATACTACATATGTGCTCTGTATAAAATATGAGGTTTGCTGCCATAAAATACACGATACACAGTGAGGATTTTGTAAAAAAAATTCTATTGTTATGAAATCTTACACAGCATTGAGGAAGGTGTCACAGAGCTTAAGGGGCTGTTTCTCTAAATGCGAACGATAAATTCGATCGAACATTTATATCAAAAACAAAAAACTGAAATTTGTTTTTGTTTCCAATATTAATATTCGATCGAATATATCGTTGGCATTTAGAGAAGTCTGGAATTTAGAATATATATCTTTAAAGGGGGCGGAGCCACAAAGCACCAAAGTAGGCAACCTTGGGTTAATGAAAAATTAAAATCCATGCCAAGCTCCTGTTTTTGATCAGATAAAAAGGATTTTTTGCAAGTGTCTTTTTTATCCAAGAGCTAAAAAAAAAATCTACTACATTTATGGGTTTTCGCTTACAGTTTAGGAAATATTATAGAAAAAATATTAAAATTTCGACTTTTTTACCAACCTTTGTCCACTGTTCTGCTAATGGAGAAGTCAAATCTTGTTAGATTAAAAAAACTAAACTCATTATGAATAAGGGACAAAATTTGTAGTATTAAAAAAAAATTTGTTATCAAAATCACAATTAAGTCAAGTTATACTCAATTTAAACTAAAATTTTTAACAAAAGTTGATTATGCAATCAATACGCAGTTTGCTTTTGAGTTCCCGGCAATTTCCAAGAAAATTCAATTAAAAATGGGACTTTTCAGTATTTTTGCAGTATTCTTCTTGTTTTTCGCTGCACAGAGAAAAAACTGCCTAATAAAATCAATAAGATTTTCTCTATGAAACATTTTTAGGCTAAGGGGTATCCCAGCAGAAAGAAGCGAAGATTTTTTTTATAGAGATTGCTTATTGTTTTTATGTGGTAAATCTTATTAATTTTATCAAGAAGAAAACCACATAAAATCAAGAAGAAATCTTATTATTCACAACTTTTTTTACTCAATTTCCATTATTTTTGGCACCAAAAAAACAATCCATAGAGAAAATCTTCTTGATTCTATTAGGGTTTCTTGTAAATTGTAAACTATAGGGATTTCTTATTGATTTCATTAGGTTGCCTTATTGATTTTTTCAAAAAGGTTTTCCTTGTTGATTTCATTAGGTTGCCTTATTGACTTCTTCTTGATTTTATTAGGTTCCTATATGATTATGTGTAAAGCATCTTATTAATTTTTTTAATAAGGAAATCTTCTTGTTTTTATAAGGTTTCTTGTTATTTCATATCTATAAATAAACATAGAGACAATTTTTTTCATGATATTTTTCGTTCTTGTATAAGCATGTTTTTGTACAATAATTTCAGTGCGCATTCAGGCTGCTTCTTAGCATATTGGTTAGAGTTCTTGTCTATCAGTCAGAAGGTTGGTGGTTCAATACTTGTCTCCTCCCAAGTAATAAATATGTATGTATAGTAAGTTAATTAATTAAGAATATAATATAATATGTATGTATGTATGTATAAATAAATAACATATAGATATACTACATACATACATACATATATCGTACAGAATTTAAATGAAAATACATAAGTACATTTTTTTCATGTTTTATTAGGTTGCCTAATAAAATCAAGAAGAAAACCTTTTTGAAAAAATCAATAAGATAACCTAATAAAAACTACAAGATTTCTTATTGATTTTTTCAAAAAGGGTTTCTCTATGAAATTAATAAGATTTCTTTATTGAAAAAAACCAAAGAGATATCTTATTAATTTCGTTCTATTTTATGAGGTATTTATTAGGCACTGTTTTCTCTGTGTGGACGCTGATTAGATTTTTGAATATACATATTTAAAAACAAATCTTGTTTTAAAGTGGCCTAATACATTTTTTGTTTACAGCTTTGGATTTTGATATTTATAACAAAAAATAGGTCTAATTCAAATGTAGGGTTAATGGGTTGATAGAGATAATGGAGAAAAATTTGTAAACTTTTATATCTGAAGTTAAAGATTGCCATTGTTACAACCTAAAGTTAGTTAAAATCAGTACAATTTTAACTTAACCTAAAGTGAGCGTTAAGTTAAAGGCATTGTATCCTTTCTGGTAAGTTAAATTAAATTTATGATAATGAATAGCCTAAATTAGCGTTTTATACGTCCGACAAAATCCTACTTTTAAATATATTTAAGTTGTAATAATGGTCATGAATGTTAATTGTACGAGAAATTTGTTTTGTTTATTTTTAAGTTGGCTACAAGAATATTGTTTATTGCTTGATACCAAATATTCAAATATTCGTTTCGTCTGAATTTGGCGAGTACGAATAAGAATATCGAAAAAAGACGAATATACGGGAATTCAAATACGAATATTCGCACATCACTAAGTGCATACAATTCTACATGTACTTCGTGTATAATATACACACAATGTATGTATTTATTTTTATTATTTTGTTTAATTAACCAAAATGTATACTTTATACATATGTATACGCAAAGTTTCAACTGCAGTTTCCTTATTTTACTTTTTTAATAAAAGTATACAAACGTATATAGAAACATATAAGTTTAAATGTTTTTATATGTTAATGTAAGAATACTCCCTTTTTGCTATATCCACTGTCTGAACTAATAATTTAGCAGTCTTATCGGTATACCGGTATTATAAACTCAATAACGGTATGTACCGGTAATACCGATACCGAAATAAAAAAAATACCGATACCGAAATTTAAACAATAGTTGTACCGGTATCAATACCGATACCGTTATTTGTTTCGGTTGCCAACCTTGGAAAATATACATGAAACTATGTAAAGAATATCATTTTAAATATCAATTTCTTAAAAAATTGCAATTTAAAACATTATCAAACAAAATACATTAGATAAAGTACAATTGTATCATGATTGCCAGCCATGGTTCTGATATGAATAACATTTTCTTGCAAGTTTTTACAAGTAAGAGTCTGAACACAATGTAACGATTATTTACTGCGGTTCGGTTTTCCATACGATTTTGAAGTAAGTGCGGGACAGAATAAAATTAAAATCTACTTTATTTTCATTGCGGAGTTTCTTATTCTCTCAATTTTTGATACTCTTTCTCTTGCTGACGTTGCCGTAGTTTTTGAATAATTGGCTGTGTTCACAACAATTTTGTAAAAAAATATGATTTTGAAGTTCAAACATTTTTGTCATAGATTATAAAAGTTTAAAAAATATATCAAATATATCTGCGAATGTATAAAATGTTAATAATTTTTTTGTTTTTAGTTATAAGTTTATGCACAAAAAATTAATAAAAATTTAAACATATAATGACAAGTATTTCGGTCGCCGTCTTCCGTTGTATTATGTTTATTTTTCTCTCCCGCAACGAAAGATCGCACCGCATCGCAAACATTGTGTTTAGGCTCTAAAGCGTTCAGTTACTTTTTCATATTTGGGAGAGTAATTTTGTAAATTTTTGCCTTACTCTCTCGATGCTAGTTTCTGCTGGGAAAGTAAGTGAACAGACCTATTTTCAAATATTATTTAATGACAATCATTAAAATTTTGGGTACTTTTTATTAACTTTAAAGTACGCCAACAAGAGTGTGAAGTCCTTTTTCATAACAATTTTTTAATATTTCATATTGCATATAATATTCGTATTCGTATTCGCGAATATCGTTTCAAATATTCGTATTCGTATTCGTGAATATCGTTTGAAATATTCGTATTCGTATTCGTGAATATCAAAAATTGACATTCATAACAGAAGGCTTTTTAATAGCATTGTGTAGAATTTCAGCATGAGGTTAGCGCCAACCGAACATTTTCTCATAGATCGAATATTAATATAAGAAACAAAAACAACTTTGAGTTTTTTGCTTTTGTTTTTAATATAACTGCTCGAACGAATCTATCACTCGCATTTAGTTCAACTAAGGCACACTTGAAGTACAAGTTAATTTTTTGGGATAATGTATAAGGTTTTTTTTTTGTTAAGCAGCCAAGTTAATATTGCCTTAATTTCAAAAACTTTTGGTTTGAAATCTACAGATGAGTTCCATAAGCAGGATCGAAATGCATAAATATAGACGTTATTTAACCACAAAAATCCAAACAAAAATTCCTCATAATAAAAAAGAAAATTTAAACTTTAAAAGCCCCGAATATTTCAAGTCACCTTTCAAGCAGAAAAAAACTAAATCAAAATCGGTCCAGCCGTTTAGTCTCTACGTGGACTCGTAGACATGCAGATACACACACTACAAACTTATAAAGGGGCCCATACACACATACTGCTCATGCTCATGCGCTAAGAATGTGTTGGTAAATTTTCAATTTTTGTTAATTTATTTGTCACACAGATAATGCAGTATGAAAAATCAAAATAGTTTTGATTTTGAAATGAACTCATACTGCTGACAGTTTTTCAAATGAACAAAAAATGAATTCATTCATTCTTCTGACATTTATATTTTTTAAATTTGAAGTTTTACTGAAAAAAAGAAAGTAAAACAAACAAAAAAGGAAGTAAAACAAACAAAAAACAAGTTCTGAAGAAATAATGTAAAGAAAATACGTTTTTAATAATTTCTTCAATTCTATAAATAATTTATATACACCAAGGGTTCATCGGCAGTAGCTGCAAGCAGTATGTGTGTATGGGCCCCTTAAAACACCTTTTTTGGTCGGGGGTTAATAATGAACATCAAATTCAAGCAACCACTTAAAATATATTTCAAATATTTCATATTGAAAATTTAAAATTAAAAAAAAAAACTAATCGAAAAATATTTATAAATTCCAAAACGCTTTCAAAAATATAAAATAAAAAAGATTTATCAAAATTTTGCAAAATTTTAAGGATTTGATCTTAAAAATTTTGATTTTAGCAAAAAAGAATTCCCAATAAAGCACAAAAAGCAAATTCATTTAAATATCTTCAAAAAATAAGTTGCAGTTTTTTTTGGTGGTTTTGTTTGAACATTCTTTCTGTGTTAATATTTGTTTGATCAAAGATTTGAAACAAAGTAAGGTGCAACCTCTAATAAGCAATTGATTTTACACTAACGTTTTTCTATTATTTTAAAGAATTATTTTCAATTTGCATACGTATTCGGCAAAGGAATTCCTAAAGAAAATGAATAAATATAGCGGTAAGTGTATAATTTTTATTTTATTGAAATAAATATATAGTGATCAAATTGCTAAATATGTATGCAACAGTGGTCGCCAAACTTTTTTTCCTTGAGCGCCGCATTTTTCACAAACACCAACCATACATTCCGCTAAATTAAATTAAAAGTTATTTCGGTGTGGGTATCATTGTTTGAAATACTACAATGGAAAATAACTGGTATTTTATTTGCATTGTATCTTAATATCTAGTTAGTACCCTATAGCTATAATAATTAATGCGATTGGTACAGTAGCAAATATAATAAATATACTAAATTCAAGTGGTATCAAAAATGTGCGAAAAGAGCTTAACTTATGTAAAAATCCAATAACTAGTTATAATTTTGCGGAATATTAAGGTTGGTGTATGTAAAAAATTTGGTTCTAATAAAAAAAAAGTTTGACGATCACCTGTACCAATTTTATGCAATGTATGGATATACGTCTTTTAAATTGAACTTTCATTTTCTTGGAAGCTTAAATACACAGAAAGCGCATAACTGCAACGGGAAATACATCATGCCGGTAGTTTTTCTAACAAAACGCCTTTAATAAAATATTTAATAACTCAGGTCAATTTCGAGGGAATTTTTTAAAACAAAAGTGCGAATTACTCTTAATCAATTATATTTTATAAATAAAGTCATAAACAGTATGGTTCCAGTAAAAAAAATACTGCCTAAGAACGAATCCAAAGTAGAAAAGTAACGAAAAAACTGGAAAAATTTATATTTGGTGAAAAAGTACACATGTATCTGAAATTTACTTAAACAAAGTATATATGATATATATGGAAAGGTCTTCTTAGTCTCTTCTTTCTAAATCCGTTTATTATTCTTTTAAAATCGGTTCATATTTAAGTTAGTTAGAGGTTAATTAGTGCATAAGGATACGAAAAACCGGGTTTTTACCATTAACTCGAGATTTTTGGGGTGTTTGGAAAATTTCAGGTACAGATTTTTATTATACTCGACAATACCTACCAATACCTAACTGAATATTTTTGTAATTAATAAAGAATTTTTTACAATTACATGCAATTATAATTCGTTATTCTCAGTTACTATTATTGCATAGTATTGTTATTGAATTATTTTCTATTAGTCACTTGTAATTGAAATTTTTTCCACTACAATTACTTGTATATATAATTTTTTACATTTTGAATTACAACAAAATGTAATTATAATTGGAAACTTTCAATTACAATTAAAAAAGAGAGGATGTAATTGATGTGCAATAAATTACAAAATATAATCATTTCTATGCAAGTCCGAAAGGTACCTTTTTAAATGTACTTTTTCAGATATGTTTTTTAAATGAACTTTTTAAAGGTACGCATGCCAACGAGCCTTAGCACGATATATTCGGGGTGGCGTTGGCTGAAGTAATTAGCACGTTGACTACAAAAACGAAGGTACTATCTAACAGTCATTACATAAAAACACCACGCTGTTTCTGATATGCATTAGTGTCCCTTTGTTTCAGTTGTTGTAGGAAAGTTCAAGTGATGAAGGCATAGTCACTGGCCACTGAATTATACCGATTTCAGCAGATACTAACCCAAAGTGCCCTACTTCGTTGTGTAGCAGAATCATAGGCGAAGTAAAATAACCGATAAAATAGCTACTAACCACAGCTTCAAAAGAATTTTAATACGCCTCATTTAAGACCAGAAGCGCTGAAACATTGCATTATTAAAAACGTGCAAAAAAGCAGAGTTGTAAAAGAATTAAGCTATCCTCCATCTCTTTCTTCACCTTTTTCAAGTATAGGCGAGAAGATATAAGATCAAATCGCTTTTCAAACGAAAAAAAAGCAAATTAAAATCGGTCTAGCCGTTTGGGAGCTACGGTGTCGAAATGTAACAAAGTCGCTATATATCGCAAACTATATTCAAGATTTTGTACTTACGGTAGTTATACCGGTAATGAATACCCAATACCTTCTTTATGCAAGGTATAGTAAAGAGACAATAGGTGGTGAAGGAAGAGATAGAGGATAGTTTCCCTTTGTTACTTTTATATACCAAAAAAAAATTATATTTTCCAACCCTGGAATCCTTTTAAATTTATCTGAATTATAATACTAATCCATTTCTTTCCAAAGTATAAAATATGTATAACTTATAGACAAAAGAAAAAAAGTTAGTAGGATACTTTTATAAAATAGAGTGAAAATATTCCAACCATGAAATCATCCTTTTAGATTTTCCTGGTTTCTTATATTAATCTCTTTCTCTTAAAAATATAAAATATGTATAATTTAAAAGAAAATGAAAAAGTTTATTTGAGTAGATTATTTTTATATACCAAAAATAGTTCATATTTTTCAACACTAGAATCGTTTTTGAATTTTATTATTTCGAATACTGATTTTATTCTGAAATATAAAATAGTTTGAAAAATTTTAAAACGCCCGAAGAAGTTTTTTTTATTATTCAAACAGAGATGATATTATCGATTCAACTACAAGAAAATTTATGATAAATTCCAAACGGCTGGCTTACAAAGGGCTGGACCGATTTTCTTCAAATTTAAACTAGAAGATATACGATCAAGTCACTTTTCAAACCAAAAAAAAAAAACAAATTGAAATCGGTCTAGCCATTTGGGAGCTACGGTGTCAAGGACACAGAAATTCAAAAGAGTGTATCTAGAAAAGATGTGATATCTTCTAAGCGGCTGGACCGATTTTCTTCAAACAGCTAAGCTAACTTACACTATCGATCAAGTCACCTTTCAAACAGAAAACGCTAAAGCTGGATTCACCCATTTTGTCCGGACAAAATTTTTTTTTATTTAGTTTAACTTCTTTGTTCTTGAGAGAGAGAAAATGATTTTTACGAACAACACTCAGTTTGAATTGGTTTAATTTAATATTTTGTCCGGACAAAATCGAACTGAGCTGCCAAGTATTTTAATTTTTCAGCCAAAGTTGAACTGAGTTATATATATATATATATATATATATATATATATATATATATATATACTATATATATATATATATACTTTTATCTAAAAATATATATGTATATATGTATATAATTACAATAGAAATAAATGAAAGTTGAAAAATAAAACATATACATACATATGCAGTTGAACGAAAGAAGTGCAATAAACAATTAAAAAGCCACAGAGAATTGTAATCATTGGATGAATCGTGCTGCAGAAAACTCTCAGTAAAAAAATTTTTGTCTGGACAAAAATTTTGTTCGGAAACAATGGGTGAATCCAGCTTTAAACAAAATATTAAATATTAAACAATAAATAAAATAGTTCCGTGATACATATTTAAATTTAATTGAACTCTAATAAATTTTAATCAGTAATAACTTCTTAATCGGGTTTTAAAGTTCAGTATTTTCAATTCATATAGAAAACATTTTTTATTAATATGATTTTCTAAAGACAAGAAAAATATCAACTAGACTTTAGCTGGGGGATATACCGGCATTTTTCTTGCCCTCTTTAGAAAATCATATATGAATTGAAAATATTGAGCTTGAGCCCGATTAAGAAATTATTGCTGATTAAAACATTTCTAAAATCTTCGTTTCGTATTTAAAGAATTTATGGATACCCAGCTAAAAAAATCTGTATGGAGCATATATGATATGCCATATATGGTTCGGATCCGAAAAATGATAGTATATGGGCATATATGATTATATATATTCATAAATTTTCATTCCTTGACTTGAGAGAGAGGTTGTATTTAATGAAACATTTATTTGGACAAATAATTCAAAACGAACTAAAAGTCATTTCATTCTTCAAAAGGTGAATCAATTATTTAAAAAACACATAAATCATATTCGTACATAACATTTAGCTTAAGAAATCAGATTAAAAACTAATGCAATTAATTATAAAAGAAAAAATAATCCGTCTAACAATAGTTTTCAATACAGTAATATGAACTTTGTTTCTTATCTAGAGAATTTTGTTATTTTCTATAAAATTAATGACTGGATTATCCTTTTGAATATTTGATATATTAAATGGGGCCACAATGTATAAAATCATACAAGAATGGTTTTTTTTAACAAAAAGTTTTCCGTTTTTAAACGTTGAGGGTACGTATATAAACTTTGCATACCGTATGTATTTTCTAATGGATTTCCAATTCAGCAGTGATAAAATTCCAAGCTTTTTTGATTGCAAAAACGATCTTATGTGAGATATCATGTATGCATATATTTTTATATGGCTCCATATATAAAATCTTATATTTATATATGGATCCACATATGAAGAGATTCATAATTACATTTTCATATATGAGCTCATATGTTATAATACATTTCATATATTAGTCCATATATTAGTTCAAATATAATAGTTTTTTTGAATTCATACATATATTCATATATAGTTATATACATTCATATATAAAATAAAATACAAACTTTATCTTCCTAAAGATAATCTGGCAATATCATAAAAAAATTCTATTAGATGATTATCTAGCAATATCACAATTTTATCTTCTAGAGGTATTGCATTCGTATTTCTTCGAAGTATCGCCCTGGGGGTCTACTCTGTAATTCGAAACGAAGGAAAATGCTTTCGAATTTGTATATTTATAACATGTAAATTCGAAAGCATTTTCTTTCGTTTCGAATTACAGAGTAGACCTCCTGGCCGCACAAACTCTCCCGAAGGGGGAATCTTCCGCAACACGAATATGATTGTTGCCGCAATAATATTTTTCTTCCAAACAATACGATTTCGTATTATTTTCGTATTACTTTGCTTGTAGGGATATGGACCATATATAATTTTTTATGTACATATGTACATAAATACATACAAACCTCTAATTTTTAAGTCTCCGATCAGGATTATTCAATTAATTTTTAAATTCTTCCATATATGTATGTATGTACTATGTACATATGTATGTATGTATGTGAATGTTGAAGACCCTTGAAAAACATTATTTTTTATTTTATTTTTTTTTTTTGTAAAAAAATTTATTGTGATATGTTAAATTGTCTTACATTATTATTATTTCGTAAAAAATTTTAAAATTTTGTAAACAGATACATACTTATTTATAAAAATTGTATATTTTTGTGTTAAAAAAATATTGCTTGTATAAAACTGCAACGACAAAATATGTAAATATGTATAGTTTTAATCAAACCCTGTCGTGGCAAAAAGAAAATATGTGATTTTTTTTGTACGATCAAATATTTTTTTAAACATATTTTAAAAAAATATAATAAAGGTATTCATTTCAATTTTTTTCCTCGTTGGAGAAATGGAAAAATGTAATTTTTTACAACAAACACAGGAAAAAAAAATTTGAAAAAATTTTTTGAATTCCCTGTGTTTGTTGTCAAAAATTAAATTTTTCCATTCTTCCAACGAGGAAAAAATCTGAAATGAATACCTTTAATAATAAAAACACAAATTTTTCTTCTACACACAAAGAGAGCATAATAAATTTCATTTAGATATAAAACTTGGATTATATAAAACCTAAAAGAAATTTTAGATTTCATAACTTTATATAATATACATACATATTATGTATAAGAAAAACCTTTTTTTTACATTAATCAAACCAGGCACTATATTTAACGTCGAACATATGTATGTTGTTCAACTTCTTTAAACTCTTTTAGAATTAATACTTCAACAAATCTTAATAAAATTGGACGGTTTTAGTATAATGCAAAAGAAAATACATACATACATACATGCATACCTACGAATCTACTCAAACAAGGTTATTCGATAAATGATCCGCTTTGCATGCGCATATATGTACATACATATAAATATTTAAGTTTCAATATGTTCCTATGTATACTAAAACAGCAGGAGCTTTATATTTTGATATTAAAATTAAAAGAATTTCTTTAGTGTCTTCTTTAAATTGAATTTCTAACAATAGAGGGTTCATTGTTTTTAGTTATTGGTCACTCTATGGATGATAAGCTCTACTCCGTTGTCTTTATAGTCTGACGATGAAAAATGTGTGAAAATATTTTCAAACAAATATTAGGCAACAGTCGTAGTAAGATTTTTTTATTTCATAATTTTTTTTTCTGTTATCAAAACTTTTTGCACATTTAATTTTTTTCAAAAATAGGTATGTAAGATTTTTTATAATTTACTAAGACCAAAACCAAGTGGTAAACGAGTTTTTTGGAAAAGGATCTTTAAGAAAAGAATTTTTTTCAGAAAAAGTTCTCAGGCTATGATAATAATAAGAGATGAGGATGATCAGGGATGTCATGATGAAAAAGCAACAAAAAGTCCTGCATGAAAAAAAGGAATCGTAATGAAAAAAGAAACCCCGTCATTTTTCTAATAGAGGAAGTCCTTTTATTAATGAAAAAAGGAAAAAATCAAAATTAATGCACGCAGTAAAAAATATTATACGAATTCTTAACGGTCATTGTGTGTTGTGTTGTGGTGGTGACCATTAAAGAAGGGGTGCAAAAAAACGACCAAGTAACAACCCTCCTCTCACTCAAGGCTGATGTGCGTGTGTACCTCCATCCAGCCAAAGTTTCGCAACTTGTGTTAATTTCTTACAAATCTTAAGATACTTTTATGATACTAACAGGTTTCGCTGTCGTTTTTCAGTTTCCTCTTTGATTGTAGCTTTTCGTTAGTATTTCTTATTTATTAAATGCTGTTGCTTTGCTGACTTTTGCTGCAAAGTGAAGAAGCAAAAAACAAGCTACAGACACAGCTGTTCGTTAGCTTTCAAAACTTTATGGATATTATGAACAAATTTTGTAGTTTTTCTCTTATTTTTTATTTTGTTATTTTTCCCTGAATTTCCGTTTTGCGCTTTTTGTTATTTATGCAGCAAGTCTTTTGATATATGTACATATGTAGGTATAAAGAAAAAAGTAATACGAGCGCTAAAGAGAGGCGTTTTAGATTTTTTTTATTGTGCAAACAGTCTTTTTTAACTATTTTATTTTCTATGAGAGTTTCTGCAGAGTGTGTATAATTTTGAACATCATAAGTTACGCGAATCCTTGACGAAAAAAAAACTATTTTCAACGCATTTTTGTTGTTCTTTTCGACACACAAAAAGCATGACAACTAATGAGATTCATTGTAATAGATTGTGTCTACAACTTAATCGTTTTGGATAAATGATGACAAGATTCTTCTCTATTAAGATGAAGTCAGAAAAAGAACGGAAATATTAGATCAAGGCAACAGCATCAGCTCTAAGGCAGTCACATGAGTGACAAGTTTTTTAAAATTTTTTTCATATTAATATGCATGTATGTATGTATGTATTTTCCGTTTTTTTCATTTGATATTTGAGACAGTCGTTTTTTTGGACGGATTCGTTTCTTACTTATTTACTAAATAAACTACAAAACTACATTTCTTTTATGACAAATATGTCTTTACCTTTTCATCTGAATTTGTATAGTAAGACCAGTGTTAAGCCGAAAAGTGCAATGATTAATGAGGTGGCTGCTTGTATTGCTGAAGCCCCGGCTAAACGACATTTAAACATATCGTAACGAGTTTCTTTATCGGCAACAATATTTTGGAATTCTGCTTCCACCAATTGTCCATCGTAATAAGTTATTAAATCCTCGAAAGGATATTCATAGCCTTGCAGACACTCACATTTATAACCACCAGTTTCATAGCCACGACCCATAATAGGAACACACTAGGAATTATTGAACAAATTTTATGACTTTCAAAATAAGTTTAATTTTTTTGTTTTCTTAAAACTATGCACTTACATATGATGTTTTTTCATCACATTTGTGAGTGTTTTTAAATGCATTTGGTTCGTAATACCAGTCGGGACATTGATTTATATCCAACTGCAACATGTCCATGGAAACAGCTACTATGCCTCTGAAAATATTAAAAATAAATACATAGTTATTTGCCAATTCAAACAAAAAAATAATGTTCTTTATAACTAAATAGGGAACTGCTGCCACATTATACACGTTGTTTTTTTAACATATCTTTTTTTCTCAAGAGTTGGGTAAACAAGATAATTGAATATGAAAATTAATTAATTCTGCATCACAAACTAGAAAATTCTATTTTATGAGTTATGACTTTATTTGATTAAATGAGCGATATGTATATCAAATAGAAAAGGAATACTAAATTGACGTCGATACTAACTCGATTATGAGCAAATAAAATTTCTTTTTATAATAGTTTTCCAAAATTAAAAATGCTCCTTAAATTTTCTAAAGAGATCGAATTTTTGAGCCATTTTTAGTATTTCTTGGTACATTTTTTAAATTTGAGAAGTTTCAAGGATGGTGTGCTTCATAACTCGGTACATTTTAGACCGATTGTAAATTTTTTTATCTGAAAGGGTATAGCTTTCCATTGGTCCCACTGTAAAAAAAATTTTAAATTTATTTATTTATTTCAATCCGATACATAGGAAGCCTAAAAGGCCAATTATACATGTATCTATAAAATTATATTAATAGTAACTTAAAGCTACAGAATGTAAATTATGTTATATTACATAAAAAATAAAAAAATATATATGTTAATGAAATGAATAAGTCTCAGTGTCAGTGACTCCCCAGCCACACAAAATTAGTAAGAAGGAATAACATTTTAAATAATAGTAAAAAGGATCCAAAAATTGCCGCCGATGTGTTAAATGTCATACAATCATATTATATTCGCGAGGAAAACCAGTTCAAAAGCATTTTTTTTATAGATATGAATTGAATATGAGAATAGTTTTAAAGGTGATGGTAAGCTATTCCAAGCCCTGCAGACTCTTATTTTTAATGACCGTTCAAAAATATAGAGGAATATACGAGGAATTTCAATCTGAACATTACGTGTAGAGTTAATGAAGGAAAAGTTATTTGTAAGAAGTGTAGGCGGTCCCATTTTAATAACTTTGTAGAAATAAAGAAGCAAACGCAGGTCAAGATAGTCAAGAAAATTACAGCCAAGAAATACAGACGCTCTCTCAACAACATCAATATTGCCTCTTAATGAACCGGAGTATAACTCCGCCCATTTTTTATATGCGAAATTGTGTCTTTTTCAGAGCTCAGAGCCCACTTTTTTTAAATGGAATCAATTGGAAACTATACCCTTTCAGACAAAAAAATTATTGTTACAATCTATTTAATACGTAACAAGTTATGAAGTAAAAATGTCAAAAAAAAATACAGTCGAATTGATAACCTCCTCCTTATTTTGCAGTCGGTTAAAATATCAAACTAAAAGAGAAGTGCTACGTGCACAAGGAACACACCGAGACAATCTTTGTTGCGTGGACTATCTTTAGATGCATTAACTTTTATTTATTATTTTCTGAGTTTTATTTATTTTATGCTGATGATACTGTCATATGAACATCTCATCAAACACCATGTGATGCACCACATCCAATTCAAATATAGATTAATTATTTCCAACAGCGGTTATTAAAACGGAAGATAAATATAAAAACAAATCAGAACTTAACATTGAAAATAATATTAAAATAAATAAAGCAATATTTAAACTAGTTTGGACTTATGGCATTCATCTATGGGGTACTTCAAGCAATTCTAATATGCAAGAAATTTTACAAAAATTTCAATCTAAAACATTTACGGCCCTATGTATAAGCAAAAATTGGCATGAAGTTAGCACAAGTGACGAAATTGAATAAGGTGTTAACAAGTTCCTCCATACAATTTGACATTACAAACGATAGCATTACCTAATTTTAACCCACCTCTAAGTCCTAGCATGATTTTTAATGTGAAGTTTCATCGCAAAACTCTTTAAGATCATGTTCAATTTCCCTGCTTATGCCAACTTTTGCTTATACATAGGGCAGTTAGAATGATAGTGAATGCTCAATGGTTTGTTACAAATAAACATATTCATAAGAACCTCGAAATTCCCGAATTAAGTTAGAAGTTAATATTACTTTATTGTTAGAGTAAAAATACATACACAAGAAAAATAATTAATTGAAGTGTATTTAATATAAATAATGAAATTAAATGATTTCTATATTTATGATTTATTTGAACGGGCTAAAGTTCGTATCGCTTTTCTAAGCCAAATTACATGTGCTAATTACTAATGAACAAATAACATCAAAGTTAGTTGTAAATATTCTGACAACATATAGTTGAACGGAACAGCCAGTCGTTTTCGAAGTCCACTAAACCTTCATCATCAGCGTTCTTCTGTGTTGGTCCACTGTGTGTGGTGTCAGTTGATGTAGATTTCTGCCTTATTTACGAAACTTTCTTGCAAATGGAATACGTGAATTGATTTGATTCATCGTATTTCAATTTGCTGAAACGTGTTTTGTAATGAAAGCCCAAATTTACCATCTCTAATTTACGACAGAGAGTCGTTTATTCTTTACTAATTATGCACATGTTAGTTAATTTTCTTATTTTTGTTCTACTTAAGACAAACTTTTTTGGTTTGTTACTATTAAGTATATTTATTTAATTTTTGCCGCAGACTCCTGGCTATTAATTTAAGTTAATTTTTAATTATTATTTTTCAAATTTCATTTGTTTCTCTATTTATGATTTATTTAAGCGGGCTAAAGTTCGAATCGCTTTATTAAGCTAACTATGTGTTGTCAGAATATTTACAACTAACTTTGATGTTATTTGTTCATTAATAATTATCACATGTAATTTGGCTTAAAAAAGCGATACGAACTTTATCCCGTTCAAATAAATCATAAATATAGAAAAATAATTAAAAATGAACTTAAATGATTTCTTTTGTACTCAAACATGCATAATTAAGGTATCTTTAATTTTATTTTAGTGTTTGATAAGTTTATATTAAAAATTTTAATCGGCGGCTGAGTCTGGGTGATGATGTTTTTGCTTAACAGTCGCCGTTAAATTTCTTTTAAAGAAATGAAGCAAAACAAGAGGTAACTTTACTTGGCATGTTTTTGTATGAAAAATTTTACGCAAACGCCAAACTGTGGCATGTATAGCAAACCAATACTTATTAAACCTTAAAATAGTTGAAATGGAGCAAAATGAATGCTACATATCTCAGAAATTATAATTTATTTCGCGAAACATATTTTTGATTCAGAAAGAAGATATATATGCCCCATACCTAACTCATTTTTTTTAAGTGGTCATGGTTGGTCAAACCAATAATAGGCTGACGGACTTTTAATTTGTTTTTCTTTTCTTTTCTTTATTGATAAAATTTACTTACGACTGTAAAATAGATTGAAAATAAATACTACGAAAAAAATAAAAAGATAATTTTTCAGAATATAAGTTATATTTTGGTGAGACTTATTTTATTTATTTATTATTTATTTTTATTTAAAAAGTTTTTCTTTTTAAAGGATGAGGGTACGCGTAGAAACTTTGCATACCGTATGTATTTTCCAATGGATTTCCAATTCAGCAGTGATAAAATTACAAGCTTTTTTGATTGTAAAAACGATCTTATGTGAGATATCATGTATGCATACATTCTTATATGGCTCTATATATAAAATCTTATATTTATATATGGATCCACATATGAAGAGCTTCATAATTAAATTTTCATATATGAGCTCATATGTTATAATACATTTCATATATTAGTCTATATATTAGATCATATATAATAGTTTTGCCCATATATTTCCATACATGAATTCATACATATTCATATATAGTTATACACATTCATATATTAAAAATATATGGACCATATATAATTTTTTTAGCTGGGTAACAATGAATTTATTAAAAATAAAGATATTCAAAGTCAAACGAAATTCATTACATCATTTCAATCAATTGTTATTTCATTTCCACTTATTTTGTTTTCAAAAATATCTAGTTCGTCTTCGCAATGAGGCCACAAAACAGTTGGAATAAAATATTGAGATTTTTGGTATACTTCGTTTGAATTTATTTTGTTGCAAACATTTAAAGGCGGTTGAAAACTGCTACAACAAGCATTTTCAAACCGTACTTAATACGCAGTAATGCATTTGCTGAATTTAAGGACTGCCGGTTTCTGATTTTTGTTTTAAACAAATTCATCAAACTAAACGTCCTTTCAACATCAGCGTTTGAATAAGGTAGCGAAAGTAATCGTAAAACAAAACTACTTAGGGGAATAAATGGGTTTTCTCCCAAAGAATCTTTGAAACTGTGGACTTCTATCCAGAAATCATCAGTTTTTTTTTGTGTTTGTCCATTATGTAGCCTAATATTTGCTAGACAAACTTCTATTTTATTAACGACGCTTGAATCATTTATAAATGTTTGTATAAAATCTATAATATCATTTCTATTACTTTTAAAAATATTATCTACACTAAATAATGACAATTTTTTTAATAAATTAAATTTTTTTGGCAACTTTCGTCTCAATTCTATTACAAGATTTTTTATAAATTCTACTAAATTAGTTTTTATAATTTTTTTGTCATTTTTAATTATGTCATATACCTTGGAAGACTTTTCAAATAAGTAACCAAGATGACAGAACTCATTAATGCTCTCATTCAAATTAACTTTAATATAATCGAAGTCTTCATTCGGTACTATTATTCTGTTTGTAAGACTTTTCAATAGGCAATACAAATCATTATACAATTTAACATGGTCAGCGTTGTCAGCCTCGAAAGCTAAGTTCACCTTTTGAACTTCTTCTAATACTGAACCCAAATAAGTCAAATAAATGAAATTTGTATGGTCATTATACATATTTTTCAGCAAGTTGGAAACAAAACAATTATCTTTTAGCAAATTAAAATGTGCTTTTAATTCCAGCCACATTTTTAAAATTGCCTTTACTGCCTTCTCAATAGATAGCCACCTTGTGTTAGACACCATTGGAATCTTTTGTGGATTCAAATCGTCGTTATTTATCAATTTAAAAATTTTGTTATAAGCCTTTTGTCGAATAGGGTAGCGCGTGAGTTTCTTTAACGAGAAACTCCAAATTATTTGGAAAGCTTTTTTCTGTTGCAGCACATACAGCTAGTTGAAGCGAGTGACAGACACATAGAACCAAAATCAAATTTGGAAGATCGTATTTTTCTTGAATTTTTCTGTACAAACCATTATGTGCTCCAATCATTACTGCAGCATTGTCGGTTCCTATGGCTATTAATTGTTTGAAGTCCAACTGCAAAATATTCAGAAGCCGCAAAAAAAAATATTTTTATTTTACAAAAAAGCACAAAAAGCACTGTGAGAAATTGTTAAAAAGCACTGTAAATACCCGCTTTTTAAAAAAGGGTATTAACCAAAATTACGCGTTTATAAAGAGGCAAAAAGCACCAAAAAATACCCGAAACGCACCAAAATACCATCACTGGTGGTGTTTGTACTTTTCTCTCTCATTGGCACGTATACAAACGTCATGCATGTACATACATACATCCTACATAATTTGTGTATGCTCTCTTATTTTTCTGCGCACATACAAACGCACACTTGCATTTACATGAGTTGTGTGCGCTTGCTTTAAAATACCTCCCTTAAACACAAACATAATAGCTTACCATCTAAATCTTACACACACACACCCAAACGTACAATATGCAAAATAACAAGCGTACATGTATCAACAGTACTTCTTTGCATTGTTTGTTATAAGCAAGACGTCTTGGTGACATCGCTTGTTAACAGTCATATACACGTACACCAATACATCCATCGTTCTTCGTTTATAGTACGACAGCATTAATTATTGGCTTAGTATAATACATGACACGAGAATACATTTAAAAAACATCACGTATTTACATTTCAAGACTGCTTACGCAGGCCACTAATCATATGTATATATGTATATACTGCAAATATATTATATTGGAGTTTGCTTATTAAACAACATAAAAAAATTAAGTACCTAAGGCTTAGTAAGATAACTAAAATTTACTTAAATTTATCGTGTAGTTAAATTTATCGCGTAGTTTCGACTTGTCTAGAAAATTTTTGTAGGAATCACTCAAAAATGTCTAGTTAATGTTAAAATTTTTTGAGCGTACTCGTGGACGACATCGATTGTTTTTCTTGAAATTGATGCTGAAAGAGGGCATTATCCAATCCTTGGAGGTGAAAATACCATGGGTGGATCAAAAGGACAATGCTTAAGCTGCCAGTAGCATTCCTTGACAAAAGAATCACTACTTTTTTTGAATCTAACGGCACGTCGCTGACCATCCAAATCTTCCATGGCGCACATAGAATAACCGTCTTGAGAAAATTTAGCGCGAGCATTTGTCAAAAATTTTACTTGCCAAGCGCTATTTGGAGGATATCCACCATCGTTCCAACCGACTACCCTGTTTTCGCTATTGTTCTTGTAGTAATACATATTGTAGTCAGTACCCTTGAGTGCAATATTCAGTCCTGCTCCATACACATATTCATCAAGAATTTCGGCCGTAATATGGCTTGTACTGTCCAAAGAAGTGGAATCGTACCAAAGCCAAATGGGATGGGATTCCTTTTTATCATTTGGGTTTTGCAACATGGCGGTGTAAAAATATGTTGAATACTTAATATTTGAAATACAAAAGTAGGGGTAAAAGAACAACATTCTAAAATTCTTATCTATCTTCTTTGTTATGACGTTTTCTAATTCTGATTGTAGTGCTGAATCTATATTTTTAACTAAGGCATTCTTTGCTATTCTTCGGAACACTTTGGCAATTCGTAATTGATTTTTAGATTTTCTGTAGAGACGCAGTTCAGCATTTACCATCATTTCAAAAAGTTGTTGAAACTCTGCTATATCAATCTGCCATAAATTATCAAGTTCTGGTAGGGAATCAGTTGTTGAAGCAAATTCATCTGCTGCCTTCAGCAAAATGTCACGAACAATTTCTTGATTTAGGTTGTTATGTAGTGCCTTAACAAATGTGTTGTAGTCACTTGCTTGCGTTGAAGTAATGGACCATTTCATTGCAGCAAAAGCAAATTTTTGAAGAGTGCTTTGCGTATGTTGCATAAAATTTTCAAATTCTGTCAGGCTGAAATAATTTCCTCCAGTTAGAAGAGCAGGTATAACTTGTAGAAAACTTCTCGTACTTAGAAGAACGAGGAAATAAACGTATGTTATTTTCATTTTGAGAAGCAAAACTACACTGATCTTGATATCATGATGATACTGATATTTATGTGAAGCACCAAGGAGCATTAAATCTGCACATTTACTTAAGTGCATTCATATCAGTGCAAATAAAATTTAATTCTTACGTCTAGTGAATTTCGGTTGAGTAAACAAAGCGCAACCAAACTGTATTATAGTGTTTAAATTCCATTCGTAAGTATCATTGATAAAAAAATAACATCACAAATAGAGCAAATTTAATCCTTTTATTTCCTTTGTTACCCAGCAAACAAAAATTAATTTGGTACAAGTAAGCACTAAAACGAAAAGATGCGCTTCGGAGATGCACACTGCGCATTTCCTCTGACTTACTATGATGCAATAACGTAAACGATTGATGAAATTTATTGCAAAAACTAGAGATTGGTGAGGTATTTCTACTCAAATATAAAAATACAAATTTACTGCCAGTTTATAGAAGGCATGAAAAAATTCTTGGCCGTCTATTTATATTGAAAACAAAAACAAACATTTTGAGTGCTTTGTTTTTGTTTTCAATATATGTAAGTAGGCAGCCGAGAATTTTTACATGGCTTCCATAAACTGGCAGTGAATTTAATTTTTTATTGTTTAATTCAATGGCCTAAAAAATACAAATTACTTTTTGAGTTTTATTTATTCCTCAGGAAATTAAAATAACTACCTACTTCCGCAACACGGACGATCGATTTGAGTATAACATTTATATTTTTCAGTTTAAATCAGCGTTGTCCACAAAGAGAAACAGATTCAAAATGTGTGTGTAGTGGTGAGTGCACTGGGAGAAATTTGCTGGTAAATGTATTGAATAATGTTTTTGTATACATTATTTTTTATGTTTAATTAATAACATGAATTATGTTTAATTAATAAGCTTATCTCTGTCCTCCCCTGACAAACAACACATTTCTAAATGACGACTTTCATAATGACGCTTAAAACTGTATGCACTTATTCTTTTTAATTTTTGATTGCATACAAGGCACTCAGCTTCATTAAATATGTTTAGTGAAAATAAAAATTTTTCTCATAATATACCTTCCACATTTCAAAATAATAAAAAATTGTTAATATGTAAGCATACAATTATTCCAAGTGTATTCAAATGTTGGAAAAAAATCATAAAAATACTCAGTTGTTCATCTCTTTTTCTCTAACTTGTAATCTCAACTGTGTATTTTGTTGTTGTATCATAACAAATCAAGCGACATCAACCTTCTTGCTTAAAAGTTGACATACAACTGAATAAAATTATAACTTTTGTACTCTTTGCAGTGCGCTTCGTCAACATTCCTGTTGTGTATGTGTAAATCGCGAAAATTGTTCGGCCCCCGGGGGCATTGTGTGCGCATCATTGGTTTAAATGGTTGCCATTGAATGGTAGACTTTTCATTGATTGTGAATCTGAAAACCGAATATTAGTGACACTAATGGCATGTTTCTACATTACAAGTAACTCAAAAATTTTGTTCATATGAGTACAAAAATTGGCTTTGGGGTTCCATAAAACAAGTGTCAACTTTTTTTGAGTAAAAACGTAATAATTTTTTATTTTGTTGTTTCTACATAACAATTCCAATCGTTGTTAATGTCAAATACAGGCAATCAAAAATAAGTACTTGTGAATAGGTTTTTATACGTTAAAGAAGAAATATTAATGTCCACACAATCATATAGTGGAACCATTGTGGAAACTGTAAGCATAGATCTAAACATACCAAGTTCATGGCTAGTGGAAACCCCTAGTAAATACAAATGCGATAGAATCAGGGATCGCAACGGTTATAATTTTTACTTTAAAAATTACTTTTTAATCGTTATTTCGTGATTTTTATTTATTCCTCAGAAAATAATAGCTATTTCTTGACTTTTATTTATTCCTCACAAAATAAGAGTAATTTTTTTATTTTTATTTATTCCTCACAAAATAAGTTACCTTTTGATTTTTTTTTTTGCTTAATTTTTAAAATTTAGAAAGCGAAATTTTTGCGTTAAAATTAATATTACCCGTTTTAAAATTACATTTATCGCTAGTCTGTAAAAAAAAATTGTTATATGTTAAATTAATTTTTTTTAAGTGAGAAATTTTTAGATTCTTTAATTGAACTGTAGTGAATTTTAATCAGAAATAATTCATATTCAGGCTCAAGTTCAGTAATTTCAATTCTTATTGAATGAAATATTTTTATTAATTAATGTGAGTTTCTAAAGAAGAGAAGAAAAATTAAACTTAGACTTTAAGCTGGGGAAATACCGATATTCCGTTTCATTGTAAATTTAAGTTAAATAGCTGATGTTAATAAGAATCTCTACCCAAGTAGATAGACTAGGGTGCTGATGAAGTGCGTGGCTGCACAGAAAAGTATCGGTATTTCTCCCAGCTTAAAGTCTAAGTTTAATTTTTCTTCTCTTCTTTAGAAACTCACATTAATTAATAAAAATATTTCATTCAATAAGAATTGAAGTTACTGAACTTGAGCCTGACTATGAATTATTTCTGATTAATTTATTTTTTATAGTTTACTTTTATCCCCGCTCCGGCTTCGCACGGGTGTAAAATATATAACCTATGTCACTCACTGAAAGAATGCTTAAAATCGATCCAGTAGTTTTGATTTATTCATTACTGCCCGTGGCCCGCACTCGTTAAATTTAGAGTAAAACAATTCTTCTTTCTCTAAACCATGAAGATTTCCTGCCAACCTTATAATATCTAAATGCATGCATTACATTTTTACTTACGTTTACGTTTTTACTCAGTTCTCAAAATATCCCACCGATTTTCGAACTATGAAACCAAACTGCAAGCAAATCCCCCTTTCAAACTAAAAAATTTTTAAATCGGTTTATATATGACATAGTATTTTTTTTTGAGGGGTGGCAGCAAAGTCCCCCACCGATTAAAAAAATATTGTGGAACCAAACTACAGGCAAACCCTTTGAAACAAAAAATCAATTTTGAAAATCGGTTCATAAATGACGGAGTTATGCACAAGGGGAGCAAATTTCCCCCTCTGATTTTCGTAAAAAATTATGCGTTCTAACTTAAGGCAAAACATTTTCAGACGAATAAAGAATTTAGAAAATCGGTTCTTAAATGACGGAGTTATGCCAGAGGAAGCAAATTTTCCTTTCCGATTTTCGAAAAAAAAAATTTTTGTTCTAACTTTAAGCAAAATTCTTTCAAACCAAAAAAAGAATTGCGAAAGTCGATTCACAAATAGCAAAGTTATGCAAGAGGGGAGAAAATTTCCACTTCCAATTTAAAAAAAAAAATATGGGACCCAACTGCAAGCAAACCCTTTCAAAAAAAAAAATACTTAGTGCATTATTTTGATATACCTCGTAGGGTTCATCCTGCGTTTGCAATGTAAGCGGAAAAATTTAATTATTTACGACATCACATTAGAAATCTCAAAAATAACAGTATTTCTCCATTATTTAATGGATCTTTTTATACATATAAACCTTCCTCTTCAATCACTCTATCTATTAAAAAAAAACCGCATCAAAATCCGTTGCGTAGTTTTAAAGATTTAAGCATACATAGCGATATAGGGACAGAGAAAGCGACTTTATTTTATACTATGTAGTGATGATGATAGTGCTTAAAAATTAAAATTTTTTTAGCAGAAAAATAAAAATCAGAAAGTAACTGACTGTTATTTTGTGAGGAATAAATAAAACTCCAAAAAATAAAAATCATTGCATCCATAGGTAGTCCACGTAACATGGAGTGTAGTGGTATAGGATTACTAAGAACGCGCTATTTTTAAACGTAAACTCATATTTTTGTGTTTGCAGTACTGTGGTGGTACAAAAATTTTGAAAGTCATAACTTTCCATTTACAGTATTGTGTGGTGGTACATATTTTTTGAGCAAAGTCAGAATTTCTACCAGAGTATCCAAGCAAACACGAAGTCAAACCTGTGAAATAATATGACTTTATAATTTGATATGAAGCACAATTCTCAAATCTTTTTCAAAGGTTTGTGTTTAACACTTGAATTCAAGTTGACAAGGCCTTGAATATAAGCATTTGACAACCAGTGCTTTATCTATTTTGTCTCAACTTCATGTCAAGTGTCATTCTCAAATTATAAATACAAAAAATAACAAATTGGATGAACCAATATTTAAAGCGCAAAATAAATTGTAATTAGGGATGAAACGATACCTCTAAGGTATCGATACTTTTACTTAATACGGCATCGGTTCAGAAGTATCGATACATACTCAGTATCGAATAAAAAGCATCGATACTTACTTGTATCGGTCAAACTTTTCAAATGATTTAAAGAAGTGAAAACAAAACTAAATACCCACCAAATCAAATGCTCTTAATTCGTAAAGAATTCTTAATGACTAGTCGACAAAATCTTCAGATTTCGGAAGCGATTAATATAAGAATAAACTAAATGTTTAAATTTCTTGCAGACGAGTTTTTGTAAATAAATTTTTCTAAATAGGAAAAATTTTTAAGTTCAATTTTGTTAAAAACATACCATAAAAATTGCCGATAAATTCATTTATCGCCAGCAAAATCGACATGTCGCCAAATCAACAACTTAAATGCCATAAAAAGTGGAAAAATCGCTACGTTTGGGCTGAACTGGAGCAGAAGATATAGTCGAGATGACATTTTAAATGTTTGTGCAAATTCGTTTTGATTCCGCAATAACGCACGCTTTAAAAAAAATTTTTGCAGCTCGCAATTTTATCGTCTTTTTTTATGAAATATTTGATTTGGGTGGTCCCATTTTCACGAACTTACTCTAATATACATACATGGTTGATTCTGAGATTACGGGCCAATTTTGACATTATTTTTGGCATTTAAGTTTTTTGCACAATTTAATACAACAGATAGGTAGCTTTAATCCTTTTAAGAATGGCTACTCAATTATCGAAGGTACACATCGATATTTTAATTTTTAAATGAATTATACGAGTTTTTAAAAATATGTCCTCCAGGGTAATGACGTGTTGAGCAGGGAAATGACGAAAACAAATAAAATTACAATATTTCCTTTTAAATCAATCATTTTAATTCAGTTTAGTTAAAAATTATAAAAATAACAAAAACCACTTATTTTACATAAATTATTTTAAATTAATAAGAAGATTATCAAATTTATTTTAAAAACGTCTTTTCATTATTAGCTACAGCAAAGATGTTCACTTTAGAAGTTTAGCAATTTGTACTTTTTCATCTTTAGAGTCCTTCTGACAAATAGCAGAATGTCTGTTAAGAAAATAAAAACATTTTAAAAAATTATATATGTATTAGGTAAGGTTAAAATTAATTTTTTACCTAGATTGTTTTTTATTTTTAACACCTTGAGCCTTGGCAGCTTTCAGACTTTTTAATTGTCGAGTGCTGTTGGTCTCATCTTCGCTCGAATTGTAAACATCCGCGTATGTCCAACCTTTTTCCGCAGTTGACCGTTCAAACTTTCCACGAATATTAACGTCAAAAGAACCATTTGAGCTACAGGAAGTTAGCCTTAACCTTGGTTGGTGATAATCGGCAATCCCTAGTTCAAAGTGATGACAATCTTCACAACCGAAACAACTCAAAGTTCTCATTTTCAAGCGACTATACTGATGATTACCACAAATTTGATGAACTTTTAAAGTACCAGGAAATGGTAAAATATTTTTAAACTCGCTTTCCTTTGACTTTACCTCAATATCTTCATTTTTTATTACAAAAAACCGAATTCCTGGGCAATTTTCTTCTAGTTTCTGCAATAAAATATTAAAATCCATCAAATCGGTACCCTGTGCAACAAGACGATCCGCGGTTCTTTTAACAGTTCCTCCAATACCATCGGGCGCACCTTTTCCGTGACCAGATTCACTGTAGTTCCATGTAAAGTTTTTCATTGGAGGATATATCTCGTGCAGTTTGTTGGCAAGAAAATAAAACATAGTTTTGTTTCGGTACTGTGTTGCTGGGCCATCACTTAAAAAATGTAGACTTGTCGCTTTTGTTGTCGAAGCTATGTGATCTAATATTGGCTGTAAGTGAGTCCATATGGCAAAAGCATTATGTAGAAGTGACTCGGACAATGTACAAAAACTCTCGACTTTTGGTGTACCGTTCTCACCTTTTGTATAAACAACAACGGTGTGTAAAGTTATTTGCTTCCGCGATCCACCAAAGTGAAAGCTTTGCACTTCTTCTGCATATTTCAGATTATAATTCTCAGATTTTTTTTCTTATTTTCTCTGTAGTTTTTTGAATTTTTTTTCCACGTCTTTCTCTTGGCACGTTTTTCTCACGCTGTCATTTCAACAATAGGTTTCACTAGCTTTTTCTCCTTTTTCTTAAGATACTTTAATCTTTCCTTTTGCCTTTGCTCTTCATACTTAACTGGATCGTCTTTAATTTTTTTATATCGGTTTTTTTCTGCTTCTCGCTTTTCTGCCAACGCCTCTTCCTTAGTTTTTGCTTTATTTTTAGCCATCACGAAATTCTAAACAAATACACTTCATTTAATAACGGTAAACTATCATTCCCCTGTAAGTCGTCATTACCCTGTGTTTCTTTGTTGCAGGGGAATGATGGCAGGGGAATGACGAATAGTCACAAAACTCTTCAAAATGTTAATTTAAGTACTTACCTTCAAAAATTTGGTTTCAATCTGATGTTAAAAATCAAAAAGCATTAAAAAAACACACACAAAATTATAAAATGTATTAAACTTTTTGTTTAGAACAACACCGGGGAATGACGAACGTAAGTGTGACAGCTCATTCCGAACGACAAAACGCGATTGATTTCATTTTATTAGCATAGTTGGCGAAAAACTTGCCACATATAACCGAAGTTGATATAACTTTCTTTCAAATTTGAAATATTGCAAATCAACAATGCATTGAAAATTTGAGTTTAAGAGAGTATAATATATTACAGGGGAATGATGTGTACCTTCAGGGACAAAAGATAATCATCCATAAAAATAATAATTGATAAAAAAAATTAAACATTATTAGAAAAAACAAGTCATTAAATATTATTTTTTTCTTTGCACTAATTTTTTTAAATAATTATTTACTTTTTTTTGTTAGAAATTTAGAAAAATTTAAGTGAAAGTAGTGTTAGGGACAGCCAGGGGAATGATGTTTTAACACTTTGGCAGGCAATTTTTTGAAGAATCCATCAATTTATGAAACAAATATTTAAGTGACTACAAAGGACCTATAATGTTTTATTGTGAAGTATATAATAAAGTGGAATATATTTTATTTATCCTAGTTTAAATACACAAGGACAGCAAATTGGCCGGTTATCTCAGAATGAACCACATATATTCTAAATATTAATTTACATTTAACACGAACAAATAAAATTGTGTTAAACTGGTTAAACTGTGTTAAACTGGTTAAGCATGTTCAGCTTTTTTGTAGCCAATAAGAAATGAGTATATTTGACCGATACGAGTACTTTTTACCGATACCTACTTGGTACTCGGTAGTAGAGTATCGATACCAAAAGTACTTGGTTTCTGAGAAGAAGTATCGAGTATTTACTTGTATTTACTCGTATCGTTTCATCCCTAATTGTAATCGTTTTAAAAACGTGAAGAATATATACTTGTTGTTTCTGATTAAAAAGGAATTATGATTAAGAACGCGAATAAGAAAAAGAATAAAAAATACTATTTACTTATAACTTTTTATGGACGTACAAGTGCATAAATATGTCAGTCAATAATGAATTCCATGAATTTAAATATTAAACGTGATTTTACAAAGCAAACATTTTATTTCATTTATGTTCCACATTATATTACAATCCACGTTTGAAAAACAGTTGAGAATAACGTTTGAATGTAAGTTGAGAATAAATGAAATTCTCAATTTGGAAATAATTTCCCTCTTTTTGTTAAGAATGGTATGTTTTTCAGTTATTTTCAAATAATTTTCAAACGTTCGTCGTTTGAGAAAAAGTTTGATTTCAAATCATTCTCAATTTGAAATTAAGCCTGCGTGTTTGTTGGGATGTACATATATTCTAAGAGTTCTCCTCTTATGCTACTCATATGTTAGCCTTGGGAGCAAGGGCATATCTAATTTTATTAAATTATTATTATAGATATCATATTGTTAAAGCTTGATGCTGTTAGATTTTATAGTTTTTTAAGATAATGCTTTATTTAGTCTTAAGTAATCTTTGTATTATTAACTTTAAAAACTTGCATAACATAATATCTCTGCTTGTTCTAAGAAATTTGTGTAAGGTTGCCTGATTATTTGCATTAGCTAAAGTGAAATGCAATAATAAATTTCAATGTATTTTTAATTAAAAAAAATATATTTTACTGAATATGTAAAATAATAATTTGGGATTATTAGTGCATTTAATTCTGGATAATTATTTTTGTTTACCAAATGTTTTCTATACAAGAACATTTAAGTTAGGTCTGTTCGAATATTTTTGAATTACAATATATGTACATATGTATATGACTATTGAAAATCCACACAAATGTCTCATGGGCAGACATTGCAGCCGCAGCCTATTACAGATAACTTCAGTGTTTTATGCTCATTTTTACAATTCAAGTTTAAAATTTGTTAACGCACTAATAATCCCAAAATTATTATTTTACTTATTCAGTAAAATATTTTTTTATTAAAAATACATTGAAATTGATTATTGAGGGGTTTAGCTGGATCCTATGCGCATTTCAGTGTTGCTAATGCAGATCTCATCAGGGAACCTTTACCCAAATTCTTAGAGCAACTAGAATTATTCACCCTTATTTTAGTTGTCGTCATCGACGTCACTTTAACACAATAGCAAAAAATTGGGGCTTGTTTACTCGCTCTCGAGAACAATTTTGATCAACTGACAATTTATTTCCGTTCCCTAAAGTCTAGAAAATAGCATAAACCTGCAAACAGGAGTCAGTTGTTTTCGAAAACGGATACACGAGCACTAATTTTTTGGTGTTGGTTAAAGTGACGGCGATGACGACAACTGGAATAAGGGTGATTATGTTATAAACTTTCATTTAAACAAATGAGAAGCTCAACAACAAAGTTGAAACAAGAACTCAATAATCAACATGTTTTTTATTTTCTTACTTTACCATTTTTTTACATTGCCTGACTTTTTTCAGCTTCAAATTGTAGCTATAAGAGTATGTATGTAAAAAGAAAATAAATGTAAATAACAACAGCTATTGAAGAATAGAGTGTTGCCACTCAAGTATTTTTTTGACCATAATTTCGATAATATGGATTAGGATATTTTAATGAATTTCAATGTAATGAGTTGTACTTATTTATCTTACTATTTTAAAAAAATTATGATTGTTTAAAAACGACAAAACATAGAATTTTATCTGTTTAACTTTTCAATATAATCAGATTACGAAGCAAGTTATAATTAGTAAGATTCATATGATAGTATACTCTTTTGTATTTGTTACTATTTATTAATGGGGTTCATTAAATGTTAAGCTCTTCAGCTCAAGTTATGCTGCCAAAATCCTAGCGCTATTGAAACTAACTTTTTGGGTTCAACTTTAACTTTTATGAGAATTATCCATTTTCTATTTACATTAATCAATTCTAAATTTGTAAATGCAGTCGTTTCCTATCTTGATAAGAATCTGAGAATTTTTTTCCAATTATAAGACGTGCTGAATTTGAGTCCATTGGAATGTTGAGGCAAGTGAGACGGGCCATAAATTTACAATATTGCAATCAGACCTATATTAGGCAGAGGTAGAAGCGTCGATGAAACCACCAGTTAGACAATATATCAAGAAACTTAAACTTTGGTTTCAGAAGGAACAAATACTTCCTGGATCAGTAGGGAAGATTGCTGGGTTTCGCGGGCATTGTGACCAAAGTTTAGCCTGGCAAGGCCAAAACTATTGTTGATTATGAACTAGAGGGTCTTACGGCTTCTCATAGAGCTATTGACTGGTCAAACAAATTATTAGCATCGCGGACTTGCGAAGATGAGGGGGAGCCAGGAACATTGGAACACATTATTTGTCATTTTCCAAAACTTTAGTGACTAAGTATCGGTTTTCATGACTGAGTAAGAGTGTAAAAAATTGGGTTGATTGTTGTTTAAGCACATTTAGATGCAATTCATTGCTACGTGAGAAACTCGTCAGTAGCGAGTAGGTAAGCAAAATATTTTCAGTTTTAAACAGTTGTAACTTCTTTGTTTCCCAATGGATTTCTTTTAACTGTTCGCTGGTTAAAAGAATGAAATATTATCTTTCAACCAAGATATATTTTTTGTAAATCGACTAACAAATGGCTATGTTACAGTCGTTGAAGTGTACAAAAAACCCATCAAAAAAGTATTCTTTTGTTTTTCTCAGGCTATAAGTTGCTTATGAGTCACACTCTAGATATTTATGATTGCATAAAAACATAAATTGTTTTAACAAATTGGATATAATTATGTCCCACAAGAATGGCGATTATTCATTGACGGTTCAACAAGAAGTAATATAAAAGGTTATTTTAATCTTATATTTTATTAATATACGTATGTTTATCTTCTGTTTTTGCAAAATGTCAATAAAACTACACTATCTGCATGCTGACTTGGATATATTTCCAGCAACTTCAGGACAGATGAGTGATGAAAAATGTGAACGAAAATTGAACTGCGTTATTTAGGAAAAAATAAAATCAGTATGCTTTCTAACTACGGCTGGTCTTTTAAGCGGAATACTGACAGCGAAGATTATAAAAAGCAGAGAAATACAAGTTATTTCTAAATAAAAAACCAAAAAGTTAAAACACAAAAATTTGCATAGGTCTTTTATTTTTTTATCCGATTTTACCGTTATTACCCATTTCCTTTTTGTGCAATCATAATTATTTATAGTGTTTGGTAACTCATAAGCAACTTCTAGCCTGAGAAAAACAAAAGAATACTTTTTTGATGGGTTTTTTGTACACTTCAACGACTGTAACATAGCCATTTGTTAGTCGATTTACAAAAAAAATATATCTTGGTTGAAAGATAATATGCGATTCTTTTAACCAACGAAAAGTTAAAAGAAATCCATTAATAGAGAAAAGTGTTCACCAATTAATATTTTCAATTAGGAATTTAATTATATTAATTTAATTTTTAATTGTTTTAACTAATTTGACTGGAAAAACTTAATTGATATTATCAAATTGTTTATAGGTGAAAATTTAATTAATTTTTTAATTGATACTACAAATATTTTAATTAATATTACAAAATCATTCATATTACTTTTTTACGGTATTTTTGTCATCCATGGACTCCAACAAAATATAATTGGTACATTAGAAACCCTGAATATTTTTTGTGTATTAAAAAAATTAAGCATCTATTAACATTATTATTTTGCGTTACTATATTCTTCCAATTTTATTTAAAAAACGTCGTAATATCTCAAAAATTTCATTACGATTGGTACAAATATTTTTCATTTGGTTGGCAGATAGCTGCTGTTTGCTTATCTTGTCACCTCGTATTGTTACAAAAAATATAGAAATACTAAAAAATATATATAATTATAATTGAGTGTCCGCACGTGATGAATTTCTATCATTATGAATGAACAACTTCGTATAAAAAGGGGTATAAAATATACTGTTTTTATATGAACCTGTTCATTCATTATGATATAAATTCATCAGATTTGTATACAAAATTAAATAAAAAATTAATTAAGAAAGTATAAATATACATACATATACTTCGTCCTAGAAAAAGTTGCTTATCAAAAGATTGACTTAACACAATTTGTCACACTAATAGAAAATTAACGATCTAATTTTAAGATCAAAAATCTTGAACTTAGATTGTAGAAATTTTAAAATTTGAATCTTGACATTTGTTCAGTGAGATTGGCGTTCTCAAATTTAAGTAGTAATTCTTAATTTATAGAATGAGTTCTTAAAATCACAAACTTGATCTTAATTTTAAGATTATATTCTTAAATTTTTAAGAATATGATTTTAATTTAAGATTTTTATTAAGAACTAAATCTTGAATTAAATCTTAAAATTAAATTTTATTCAAGATTAAAATCACACAAATTACCGCATTTACTTCCAAACAAATGTGCGTGTTTCCTTTGTTTCGCTTTTTAAAACAAAACATTCGAATGTTTCCATAATAATTTGGAATGATGAGAGTAAATGTGTGTTTCGTTTGTCATTCTCGCAAAGCCATGCATGTTTCGTTAGTTTCGCTTTTTTTTGAACGAAAGAAACGACCACTAGATTGATGTACTATTCTATTCGAACTCTCATGTTTCATTACTCTCATGTTTCCATGTGTTATTCGTTTCGTTTCGATTGCTTGCCTCCCAGCGAATAGAGTAAATATTCGTTTCGTTCGTTAGATGTATTCTCAATTAGAGTTCTGTTTTCGCTTCATTCTCAATAGACAGAAAATCAAAACAATCATGCAGCTGTTTAATACAAACAGTTATACAAATGCAACACTTTAATTCGTATTTTGTGTAATTTTTTTTTTGTATTTGTATTTTATTCATTCATACGCCAGTCACGTAAATTTTTTCTCAACACAACCATAATGTACATATGGTAGAAGCAGTTTTAAGTATCTTATTTGTTTTAGAAAACCAAATAAAAAGAAATGTGTTGTTCTCATTTGCTCATTGACCAACCATATAATAATTGCTTAAAAAAATCAACATTAACAAATAGTAACAGAAACGCTAAATAACATATTTGTTCATAGCAGAACCAGAAACACACAAAACTGGTGCAAAAAGTTCTATCTGTGCAATGCTATAATACATATTAAGAAACACCTCATAAAATGAATTTAATTTAATGCCTTTTGGCGATTTTTAAAATCTATTTGGCGAAACAAGTCGCAAAAATCGGACAACCCTGACCAGTGCTGCCACAACCAAAAAAATTTTACAACCAAAATTCGCTTTAAAAATGAGAGAGAAATGAGAAAAAAATAACCAAAATTCAATATGTAGTATTTTTACATATTATTTTATAATGTAACGCATGTGATTTGAATATAGTTAATAATAATAATAACAAAACAAATATAATTCTTTTGAAAAAGAACAGTTTTTTTTTTAAAATATAAAGTAAACAAAACTTGCAGTTCACAGTATAATAGTTTGAGACCATAGATTTACTTATTAAAAATTCATTACATTTTGAAGTGAAATTTCACTTTTAATAATAATAAAAACAAACAAAAGAAATAAATATTATTACATATGCATATGTATGTATATGTATTTAGTTAGCGTTTATACATGTATATAAAAAAACGCTTAAATTTTTTTATTTAAAACAAACAAAATTTGTACTTCGTAGTATAGTAATGAAAAAGATATTAAAATTTGAGATAATAGAAGTTCGTAATTAAAATTAATTTCATTTTAAAATTAAGATTTTTTCAGCAGACCGTACATAGTGTGATATATTTTCGTTTTACAAAGTTCTTTTGACTGCATTATGCTATTAATAGTTTTAAAATCAAGAATGTTGCGAAATTTAGTTTTTATCAAACTCAGTTGGGAAAACATCCTTTCGGTTTCAGCTGAACTATGGGGCAAACTTAGTAATTTTTGCACGAAATTTACATTGATATTTTATCCCAAAATTCAACAATATCCATATCGCTTTTTACATCAATATTTGAAAACTTTAGTAGTCTCCATTGATTTAATATTTTTTGCTCATTATTTTCCGTTAAATTCGGGAAAGACGACAATAACTGCTCAATTTTTATTTCTGAATTACTTAACACTTGAAGTGGTGTTATGATATCAAGATTTTTTAAGTCTTTTCGTGAAAAATCAAAACGTTTTGAAATTTCTTTTAATAGTTCTATATAAAAAGATTGTATATTTTTTTTATTTCATATTTTTCCAATTGTGAGAACTTCTTTTGTTCCATCCATAGTTCAGCTTTTCGGCCGATAAAGATGTTATCGACGTTTAGAAAGTTATTTTCATCTAACAAATTTAAATTTTCTAATGAATTTAAAGTTTTAACGAATTCAATTTTAGTAAAATTGCTCAAAATTAATTTAAAATTTGAATCAAGGAAGGAGCACTTGTTCTGACTGGAATTCTTTATATAAATTATTAATCACATTTAGAATATACGAAAGAAATAAAAAGTATATTTTCAAACTTGATTCACCCATTAGTTCCTCCATTTACCTCAAAGAATGTTGATATAAATATAACTACAAGGCGGGCCACTGTTCAATTATACGATTTATTACATTTTCTAGTGACAGCCACCGGGTTAAACAAATTCCTAATATTTTATGTGTTTTTACATTGCAATAATCTTGGAATTCTTTAAATTCATTAATTCGCTTTGGACTATGAATAAAAAGTTATAAATGTTTCGACACAGAATTTCAATTTTCATCGCGAGTTTTTTTAGAAGCGTAAGCTGAACATACATGGAGTGAGTGACAAGTGCTTTTAATGTGGAATATTTCAATATCATTTTTAAATCTCGCTTGCACTCCGCTTGTAACAGGTGGCTGCACTAGCTATTTTAGTCACAGCTGTTTTATTTTCAGTTGCATTGGTAGCAATACTAAAAATTTAAGAACATAAAAGCTTAAAAAGTATGTACATGTGTATCATTATTTTTGGCAAAAAAAAATAACCAAAATGAGACAAATATTCACATCTCCACATCAAAGAAAAAAATAACCACTTTTGGTTAGAAATAACCAAAAACGGCAGCCCTGACCCTGACATTAAGGACCTTTAATTCACAATAAAAATTTTACTACCTTTACTATCAACTTACTAAACAGTTACATAGTTTAATAAACTGTTTATGCAATATTGCATTTAATTGCTTTTATTGTATATTTTTAGACAGATTTAAAGTCTGTTTTCCACATTTAATATCCGTCTTTTTTAAGTAATTTTGCCATAATAGAGATCATAAACTTCTAAAGCTGTCATCACTGTGGCGTTCAAAAAAAAATCATCCCAGCATAAATTATATCAAAAATAACTTAAAACTATTAATATTACACACTGAAGAATTTTGAAGATTTTATCAAAACAAAGCATTTGAAAACAAATTGAAATATTCATAATAAAATAGATAACAAACATATACGCCATAAGTGAATGACCCTTTTTCAAATGAAAGAAAAAAACCCTCGAAACCTTTTAAAAGAATACACAACGAGCCAAATAAGAATTTAACAAAACAAGCCCGCATCAATAGAAACCCCAAATAATAAACTTTAAAATTCAAGTTACTTAAAATAGATACATTCAATGAAATTAGGGTTGACTTTAAACAAACAAGAATTAACATAACACAAAATAATTTTCCACTATTTGACAATTTAACAAAGAACTAGACAATTCATATTTTAATATATTTACTTACTTGAATTCCAGTTTCACTTTAAGGCTATCCCAGCCAAAAAAGGGTGCTGCATAGGTCACAAGCCATTTCTTAACATAACCATCACAATCGAATTGCGGCCGCGTCCAATAACCATGTTTTATACTCGCCGCACGATAAAAATTAGGGTAATGTTCATATTTCTGCATGTATTCACCTGTCTCATTGTGACGGATATGTATTTTCATATAAAACTTTTCCAAGTCATCAAAGTTGGTCGACCAGCGCTGTTTCAAAAACTTGAAATACTTCCTCTCCGTATACAGCTCATGTGTTTTATTCAAACGTGCTAGATCTTCAACTTTAAATTTTCGTGTATTCAATTCTGTTTTATAGGCATAGGGTGCAAAATATGTACGATTAGTAAATTTATTGCGTTCCCAAAGTGTGGCAGCCGACCAGACCTTTGTGTCGCCCAAAACAATAGCCAACGTTTCACCAATCATTTGATCTTCTGTAAGTGGTTTATCGGCCACACGTTTACCCGAATATACTTCATTGGGATCAGAAATCTTTATTGAAGTTTAAATAGAAAAGGAAGAGTGCATAAGGGGTGTGAAAGAAGAGAGTATAAAAAGAAGCATAAATATTATTTAAGCAAAGACATAAGTACATAGACAAAGGTGGTGTAGATGGATGTATGAAACTAGTCTATTGTGGAGTTGAGTGAGTATGTATTTCAAAAAGTGAAGTTTCTTAATAGCAACTAGTTTTTCTTGATAATAATTTGAGTTTTTGATTGCATGTTTGTTGTTATTTCAGGATCTTAATTTGTAAATTTAGCTTTAAATGTCGTTGGGTTTCCGTTTTTGTCATTCACATTATAATTATTTATTCCTTTGATTTTTTTTTCATTATTTACTTAAATAAAGATTTTATAACAACTTGTGCAAATATCTTTTGAAGAAAATATCTAGTTTTTCGTGTATTCTACGAAATTATTTAGATTTTTGGGAAAAATATGTGTAGAAGCAAATGATTCATTTGACACTGCATATTTAGATACCACAAAAACAAGTTGTTAAACATGAGATTAGGCATAGAGAAAACAAAAGCAGATATTTGAGTATTTCTTTTTTTATACAATTGTTTGAAAAGTTTTATAAAGCGTGAAGAATTTTCGTTTACACTTCAAAGAGTTTTTTTTTGAAGGAAGTTGATAAAAAAACTAGAAAATCAATGAAATTATTAACACTTCTAAGTTATAATTAAGTGTTAAAATACGAAATTTGTTTTCTAAAAAGCGAAGAGCTTTATATCATGAATTCAAACATATTATGCATATGATAAATGTTTCAATTTCATACCTGCAAAAAAGCACTTATAAAATTAGCAAGACGTACAGCCATTTTGGCTTCATTTGCAAATTGTTCTTGGGCGCCAAAACTAACGTCGCCACGCAAGATCAAATCTTGAGGATGGAAACTAGAAATAAAAATGTTTAGTTAACTTTATAAGTTATTTTGTATTCCAAAACAAATAACCTACTTTTTACATGTTCTATAATTAACACCATGTATAAACTTTAATGCTTGGTCAATGTTTAAATTTTCCGCATGCAAGGCTGTTGCGCCAGTTGAATAGTTACGATATTCTTGCCGTTGATCTAAATATTTTTCGCGTATATGATACGGTGCTCTCTCCCATTGTATGGGTATTTTTTGGATCCCTAATAAAAGCGAAAAAACATACATATACATATAAGCGCATAACGAAGAATTAAACTTTCTTAAAATTACTCACATCCAATTTTAAGACAATCGTAGTCATTATAATATTGTTCAGCGGAGGCCCTTTCTATTATTTCACCCAAATACGGTCGCCTTACAACGTTCGGCAAACGATAACCCGGCACACACCTACACTGATAGCCACCACGCCGGAATCCCCATCCATGTAATGGTTCACATTCCGTAGTCTCTTTTTTACAACGTGCCGTGTCGGTGAAATGATTTGGTCCTTTATTTCCCTCACCTTTGGGACATTGATTTATGTCAATTCTTTCAAAATCCATTTCTAGAACTGCAATGGCTGTGTATCTAAAAATAGCAATGAGGGAGAAAATACGTTTTAATTGACCTGTGGAACTTGTGTTTTAGTATCAATCGTTTATTCTACTCACTTCGGATATTCGATATGTCGGAACTGCGTATGCCTAGGATAAATATCAGCAATTGGTACAACAGCAGATACCAGCCACTTGTTGGAACGACCACAATCAAAATATGGTCTAGTCCATTTAACTGGACCAGGATTTTCATCAGCACCTGGAGGTCCGTGGAATGTAAATGTTTCATTTGTATTGTTGGAATAACGAATTTCGACCTGATATGTAGTCTTTGTGTCGTGACGTCGTTCAACATCATCTGGCAACCATTTCTTGTACCATTCATTAATTTTATACAAATCGGAAGAGTAATCTTTCGACACAGATTCTGGAGGATGGGCACCCAAGTCTCTGACATCAAAGGTATTCCAGGTTGAAATCTTTTGCAGATGTATAGGATCGTTGAAATCATCCTGACGGAAGGTACGCGGCCCGAAACGTGGAAATGTTTTATTGAAGAAACCTCTATAAGAGGAACTATACGAGCTGTTAGGTGCAAAATAAATAGCTGAAGCGTTAATTGAGGGATTTGCCGAGACATCAGCTACAGTGGAGAGAAAATAATACATCATGCCCGGATCATAGGTATCATTGATGGCTGGCCTTATAAATCGCGACTGTAAAATATAACTCCAAAAAAAGCTTCTGCTTAACGCCATGTTATGTAAATGCAGTAGTGCAGTTCGATTTGGAAATATAGGATTTATATTAATTTCTTTAATGTCCGGCTTGTGTGATACAGTGTCTTCTGGCAAATATAAATCGCTAACATGTTGTATGGGACAATTATCAGGAGTAACTTTGTCATACTTTATTTTGATTTCATCAAAAGCATCACGGGCTTGCCATTCAAATTGAGCTAACACACCCACAAACAAAACCAACAGGAAAAGCAACAAGCTCCTGAATAGAACACTCGTTGCAAACATTTTACACTTGCACAAATACTTTCGTTTATGTAAAACTTACAACTCGAATTAAAAATAGATTAACTTAAACACATTACACTAAACACAAACAAAAATAAATTAAGAATGCACGCCAGTTAATTTTAATTCTATGGTATTTCCTTGTATTGACTAATTTATAATTGACACTTGTCGAACTACGCCCTCGAAAAGAATGAGTTGGGATATTCTGGAATTGAAACCAAATGCGAGCTTAAAATGGAAATATAAACAAATAACTCTACAAGGGATACCAGGTTTCGAAAATATGTACTTTAAACTTGGAGTGTGCAAATAATTCAAACTAATATATTCGATATCTGCGACTAATAAAAGCGTCGACAGGCGACAGCGTTAATTTGCATTCACCCTTATTTGTCGTCATCGACGTCACTTTAACACAACACCAAACAATTGGGGCTTGTTGACAATCTATTTCCGTTCCGTAAAGTCTAGAAAATAACATAAACAGGAGTCAGTTGTTTTTTATAACGGATACACGATCACCAGTTTTTTGGTGTTGTGTTAAAGTGACGTCGATGACGACAACTGGAATAAGGGTGATTAAAAATAAACCCTGACAGACGACATTATTTGAATTAAGTAAACAACTAACAAAATTTGTGCCTTTCGTACACACACACTTCGATAATTTTCCTTGGAAATCTTAAAGTGGAACAAATTTGTGCCGAACTTTTAATATTTCTTTTTCTAAAAATAATTAAAATAACTTATATTTCCTGCCTTTTAACCTATTTTAATTTTGAAAAATAAAAATAAATTAAATTTTGATTGACTTTTGACGGTATATCATATTGAAATAGCTAAATTCAGTATTAATTCAATTTCATTTACTGCATTTACGGTAAATCTAATGCGCATTACGATGGGGATAATTCACAAGTTAATTTGAACTAAGACTGCTAATGCAAATTAACGCTGTCGTCTGCTTATGCTATTAGTTTATGTATTTGGTTAAGCCAATGTTTTTTATTTAATATCTTATTAACAAAATTAACCAGCTGAGAGGAAATCAAATGATGTCCAAATGAATTAATCCTGGAGCCTAATTCACGTGACCAAACTAATTTTTTACATGGAAACAACGCCTAAATTTTGAAAACTCGACTCGCTCCCCCCACCAAAATTTTCCAAAAAAAATTTATACATATACAAAAACAATTTCAAAAATTGGTCTACAAATAGCGAAGTTTTGCTTGGTTATACTAAAACATCTGTTCGAATCTATGTGCAAGGAGTACCATAGTTTAAAAAGTGGACAAATAGTAGCCTGTAATTATAACGAGGGCCAGTTAAATATTGTTAACATAAAGTATAAACAAACAAATACAAATTCAATTGCCAAGCCCGGCAAACTATCTTAACCTCAATTATTATTATTTCTTGAATGCAAATTATTCCATATATTGGCCACTTGTTGGATCAAAAACAAAACAAAAACCTATCGGGTATTGATTCGAACTTGTAGAAAATTTCCTTTTGATTTAAAAATACTTTAAACAAAATGAAAAATGGAATTTCCTAACCGACATCGTCTATATAAGGTTCCACTAAAGTACGAAGTGTCTCCTATACTCTCCCGTACTCAAAATAACAACAAAGCAAAAACACCTTTAATATGAGTAGACTGTTCGTCCTTCATTCTTCCTCAAGTCTGTCCACTCGACCGTAAGTAATCGAACCGATTTTGATGAAATTGAAAATATAGGGTTTTTATGAAGGTGTAAAACAAACATATGACGAAAATAAAATAATTGAAGGCAATACAACGTTCGGCTGGCTCAGCTTGTATTATGTTTATTTGTATATAGCACCTTGACGACACAATAATTGGTTACTATGGGCCTGTGTTAAACGGTAGCAAAGTACTAGTGTAAGTAAATTTTGGAGACTTCTGAGGTGAATAAAATTTCACTAGCACCAGCGGCTAGTAGAATTTTTGGCATAACAGATACATATTTGACAAGCCGCAAGTAGAAAGCATGGTATCATAAAAGCTAAAACGACCACCGTCATTTCAAACCGTCGCGCATTACATAAATGTTTAGGTCCCTTAAATGTAGTTAGACTGTGAAAAATGCGTTGCTTATTTTAATTTGCGAACAATTTTGCATCATAAATGTAAAGTTATATAAATTTCTGCTGTAAGAATATTGTTTTATATAAAAATCTTCTTTTAAAAAATTTTTGGTAGACGGCGGCATGTAGTAAAATTTTTTGCTTCGCCCCCGCAGCAATTTTTTCATGAGATTCTTTCTATGCTGAAGCGAATTTGTCAACATTTTACATTTTCAAAAAAGATATCATTTGGCACAGCAGAAAAATTAAGTTTTTTCCCACAGGCAAATTTTTTTTTGACCATAGTACTTTGCTACCGTTTGGAACACTCCCTATTTATTTCAAAATTCAAAAATTCATCATCATCTACATTGTTGTCACTAAATGACAAATTTTAAAATTACGGCAACTCTAGAATGGCTTGCAGTACTGCCAAGTTAAAGATGTTGCATTTCTCCACCACGTTCCAATAGAAAAGAAAACGACTATTGTGAATGATGAACGTATATTTGTAAAAAACGAAAAGTTATCCGGTTGTGTTTTGAATAAGGAAATGTTTTTACTGATTTTAAACTAATTTGTTAAATTTTGTGCTAAGTTACGTATAAACCAATAAAATAGTGCGAAAGGATTGGTGCTCGTATGTTTAAAACAATTAATTATTTGTAAAATCTGTGTTATAAGAATTTGTTGACAAGTTTGTTGATTGACATCGAGATTTGATCTCCATGTTTAAAATTGTGGGTATGTACCTTCCAAATTAATTAAGTTGTATTTTGAAAATCATCGAATTGCTAAATTTAATTTATCGGTATTAGTTGTAGATAAATCTATATACATGGTATGTATCTACAATATGTATCTAAAACAATAATATTGGTATCTTTGCAAGCAGTCTCAAATAACGGCATTTATATACTATACATACATATATGTATGTACGGAAGGTATGCCAATACTGTGAATTTTTTTATAGCCTCCAACAGTTCGTCCTGTAAAATATTAAATCGAAAAATCAAGTTTTTTGTAGAACCACAAAAAAAAAATAAAAATGTGAAAACCGCCGAAGAGGCAGTGTAATTATCACTTCCCTATTATTCTATAAATATCTGTCGACGTTACGTCAAGGAAAAACCGAAAAGTTGGCGCTTTTCTACTCCCTAAAAAGAACAATCTGCTACCAAGCTGGGAACGCAGCCGATCGGCTTGACAGGGATGTTCTGTAAATCCCACGTTTTGAAATCGAGCGATTTCCAAAAACGAAAAACTGTTCTGCTGATGGGACAAATTAGTGAATTCGAAGTTAAGTTCGTATATAGTATCTTAAAAATCTAAAATATTGAAACCAATTAAAAAGCTGCAATAAGTCATAATTATTTATGCATTTCAACTTAAACAAAATAACAGAAAGAACATTTTATTTACTCAAAAGAAATGAATGATAAATAAAACCTTTTTAGCCTATTAAGCCGCTGTAGGTTTTAATTTTTAGCCGACGTTTTTCGGCTTGAGTCGACTTTCAGCCGGTTGACAAACCAGGGGGCAAATCGCGGCACTCGTTATGGAACGAAATTACGAAATATTTCAATAGAGTTTATATAGAACGAAATTACGAAATATTTCAATAGAGTTTATATGGAAATATTTCGTAATTTCGTTCGATAACGAGTGCCGCGATTCGCCAACACGTCGGGTTCGTTGACTGCTATCAAGGTATAATAAAATAATTAAGGTAATAGGTATATTCCGGGAAACTGGAGATGTGGGTTTTATTTTTTTTTGGTATAGAAATTTTTTAACTATCTTTTATTTCGTATTTATATAAAAATTAGTTTTTTCACGTTTTTGACATAAAAATTTTGATAATAATAAAAAAAATTTAATATTTTTCCAGTTGTAATTGATGTTTCATCATGGTTATTATACTATAGTCTGTCTGTCTGTACTGTCGAATTCTTTTCAGTGAAAGTTTCATTATAAATTTTTTCTCTTTTCAATAAAAAAAACTTCAGATAAATTATTCTATTCAAAAATTGGCATGAAGTTAGCATAAGTGACGAAATTTAACAAGGTGTTAACGAGTTCCTCCATACAATTTGACATTAACAATCGTCGCATTACCTAATTTTAACCCACCTCTAATGCTAGGAACACAATTGGGACAAACGACGAATTTCGTCCACGTCGACGAGTTCGTCGATAACCATTCGCTGCGTAAATTTATCGTGTGGAGCACAATAACGACGAATTTACTCACCGAATCCTTCTCTCATATTTGATAAATTTGGTTGTTGTGTGTACAAAAACTGAGAGAGAAAGAGAGAGAATTTTCTCTCAATTTTGTTTTTTCGTCGTTCGTCGGCGTACAAAATAGAAATAAATCTATCTCAGAGTTCGTCACGCACGACGAATTTAGTTCGACGGCGCACAGTGGCTGAAAATCGTTTTTCATTGGCCAAAATTCTGTAACTTTTGAACTGATCAAAATATTGAAGTAATTTTTATTTTAGTGGATAGATATTTAGTTCAGTTTGACTCAGTTTTAATTACATTAAAATTGATTGAGGACTTTTTAAGGAATTCTAGCTCAAAGTTGAACTTTTGAATTTTTTTAACTTTTAGAGTGAAATATGGGTTTATTATTTTTTTATTTATTAAAAAATTTAATATATGGAAATTAGTAATAATTATAAATATGTTTTGTAATAATGGAATTTATTTAATGTTACACTCAAAAAAAATTTTACACTAAAAAAAAAATAGTAAAATCAACGATTTTGCTATTATTACAGAAAAAATAAAAATTTTTTGCTGTCTAATTTGCAATTTTGTTTACACTCAAAGAATAGTTACACTTAAAAAAAAACTTTAATAATATTATCTAAAAATATGGCTATTACTACAGAAAAATTTATTATTTTTTGCTGTCAAATTTGATCATTTTAAAAAACATATTAAAAATAAAAACTGCAATAAATTTTAATAGCATTTGTAACAATGGTAGGTTCTGTTTATTATTATTTTTTACTAATAGTATGCTTTTCGTACCTTAAATAACAATGAAAGGCAATTATGATTATTATTCATTTGACTCAAATATTGATTGTAAATATTCCATATTTTGTTCTGTGCTATTTCTGTTCTTTAGTAGTTTTTTGGCTTCTTCATCTAAATCCCGATGTTCCACTTTCCATTGATTTCGAATACTGGAGATGAACGGATCTGACGTTGCCAATAATATATTAAATAGATCTTCATTTGTTGAATTTCGTGAAATTTTTCTAGTATTGTGCTCTCTATAAAATCTGTAATCCTTGTTTCTTTTTTCCTGAGCCTCCTCTGATAGATCTCCAAGTGGCACCAAATGATATTTAATGATATCTTCTCCATGATAAAGGATTTTATGAACTGTTGCAGACATATTTCTCCATGGGTAGTTGGTTGTATATATTTTTGCAGTTTCCTTAGCATAATCTCCAAATTTTCTACAGTCAATTTCTTCATTGCACGCAAGTACTTCTAGGATTATTTTAAACCTGAAAATAAGGTTTAAATCCACTCCTGTTATTTCAGATGCTGTTTCTGGATCTGAAAAGAATCTTCTTGCGGTATTGCCATCATTTGTATTGCCTGACCCTTGTTTTGGCTGATCTATAATCAATCCTAATTTGCGATATTCATCTAGAACATGTTTCTTTTTTGAACTTCTTAACTCTTTGTTGGTTTCGTTGTTTCTTATTGATCCTGAAGACCCGAAATCCAAATCATAACTGATTTTTAGTATGTGTTCCATAAGTCGTATTCTTGCATGTAGTGGTGATAATCCAAATTCATATGCATCGGTATTATCTAATGATTTTGTCGGGACTTGGTTTAATTGGGTTGATGTTGCTTGGCATATAATGCAGCTGGATGCAGCCTTCGTGTTAGTCAAAGCCTGACCTACTTTTCCATCTATCATTGTCAGCACTAATTGGTAGCTTACTTCAGTTTGCTGCCCATCTAACTGTAATTGTAATGGCTGTAGTGTTGCAATTTGGGCCTTGATATCACTAACTTCTTTGTTAATGGCATCATGAGTTTCTTTTTTGAATTCAAATTTAATTGGCCTGCAGTATTTCGTAGAAGATGGTGTCTCATTTTTCCAAATATCCATTGTTTGCGTTGTACTAGTCGAAGGCTCTGAATCTTCCAAAATCTTTTTCAATCGCAATGGTACAAATGATACCATGAACATATCTGAGTCCGAAATATTTTCACATACAGCTTGTTTGTATTGTTTTTGTCCCGAGGAACCATCACATCCCCATTTACAAAAAAGAATTAACTTTGTGTTTCCATAGTTGTACCTCTGCCGAAATTGGTGTGATTGTAATAGTGTCCTTTGATGGCAAACAGTCTATTTTAGCAGCGGTTATGTAATGATATGCTGGATACATATTTGACCCTTTTTCCATCGCACGCAGTCTGAGCTTAATATATTGCTGTTTTGTTAATTTCAAATCCAGAAATAATGCTAATGCCTCCTCTTTTGTGTACTGTATTGCATCACTCGGAGTTGGTATACTTTTAAGAATCCGTTTTGTTCTCACTGGACTAGCTTTAACAACTTTTTCAATGATATCCACTTTTGATAATTGGTTCTGTGATCGTAATTGATGTAGGAAAGATTCTTTTATATTTGTACAACCAATTGCATCGTTAAAATCTTTAAGTTTCCGCCTCTTAGATCTATCACTGCAGTTGCCCATTAATGATTTGCGTGGTCTTCCAGCCTTATCTTGCTTTGCTGTTTCTGCAGCGACAGTAAGTTGGCCTTCTAACCAGTTTGCACTTTTTATATAAAAGTTTTGTTTACTGCAGCTAACTTCTTTGTAGCGTTTTTTTAGTGCTTTGACGAAATTAGATAATTGCTCTTGCATTTCGGTGCTACACGAATTTAAGTTTAATTTTATTTTAACGTAACTAAGAACATCTTCCTGGTTTTTGTTTCTAAAATACTCTTCGGCCAGTTCTTTATAACTGAAGCTCTCCATATTTATCTGAATATTTTTATTTGTTATATTTTATCCGTACAATTAAAGGATTAACTTATTACTGAGTAATCCCTTATGGAATCCGTAGTTTTATACATTTTTAGATACATGTTATTCACACATTGATCTTCAATTTCATAGCAGGTAGTGCTTAAATTGAACAAAACTGCACATGTTATTCAGACCTTAATATCAGGTACAACTGATTAGTATCTCGCCAATATGGGGTTGTTTTTTATCTTTAGTGGTTTAATGTCGCCATTATTGTTATAAAAATGTTTATGACTTTGGTTGACCCTAACATTTGATAACAGGTAAATTCAGAAAGAGATCATATGTTTACTGTAGAACCTATTGTGATCATTTTATGACTTATTTTTTGCTGATCAAAACAAAGCCATTAAACCCTTTCGCAGGTATTATATTTAATTTTTTTCGTTTTACGTAGTCTAAAGTAAAAAAAAACAAACTTTTAGGCAAAAAAGTGAAAATTTAAGACACTATTGTATACGAGTACTTATAGGGCTGTTTAAATTAATTTGAATTTTTTTTAGAATAATTTCATTAAAATGAAAAAAGTGTTCTACCCACGGGTCGTCACGGGTGCAAAAGTATATATAGCGTTAAAGAGGACACTTTCACCTTTCTCCTGGTGGTATACGTTTCTTGTTCCCTTTTGTTCCCTAGAAGTTCTATTCCACTAAAATTTAAATTTGAGAAAAATATAGTAGTTTCATAAATATTTCATAACGCCCGTAATATTAAACGCTAGAGCTGTGACCACTTACAACAACTAAAGACTATAGTCCTACCAACATTATAAAAAAGACCGCAGGCCGTTATCGATGATAGCTTGCGAGTAGTAACCATTTATTTTTGATAAAAAAACAAAAGAAAAACACCTTTTTCTGAAATTAAAAAAACGGTTGAGTTTGACAGCATGCCACGCCCACAATTATCAATAGTTTAACCTAAGTTTTTGGCTACCTTAATCTGGATATATTAGCTACAAAAAGGCGTAAAAATTTTAAAAATCGGTGACAAAAAAAAATTTGACTTTTGGTTAATGAAAAACGATTTTCAGCCACTGTGCGGCGGTGTTGTGTTCATTTTCATATGCACAAATGTGTTTTATTTTTTATGACGAAAGTTCGCACCGAAAAATTCGTCGTTCGTCCCAGTTGTGTTCCTAGCATAAGCCCTAGCATGATTTTTAATGTGAAGTTTCAACGCAAAACTCTTTCAGATCATGTTAAATTTTACCACTTATGCTAGACAATGACAATTATGGCCAAATGAAAAAATAGATTTTTATATTTGTATCAACTTGGAAACGATTTCAAATGAACAAAAATACTGAACACTTCTCTTCCTCTTTGTACGTTTGATCTTTATTTTACGTTTTCTTTTATTCCCTTCCTCATCTTTAATAAACATATACATACATACATGCATATACTCTTGTTAACTTTTTGGTATGTACAGATTTTCAAACCGCTTCACCGATTTTGAAAATTGTTTTACCAATAGAAAAACAATTTTCATTTCGTTTCAACAGTTTTTATCGCCTTTTTGTTGATTTCATCGTACCGAAAACATCTTCAACCACTTGTTTTTTTAATTTAAAAGACATAAATTTAGGTATTTCTGCGTTGTAGTTTGATGTATGGTTGATTTTTTAAGTACTTTTTGCAAATTTTTTTGGATTAGCAATGCCATAAAGAGTTGCACAACTTTGCAAAATTTACCCTGATAATCTTGCACTTACTCAGACCCTGACAATTTTGCATCATTTGTGCAAAATAATTTTCTATGTGGTTGTTGTTATATTTTTGGAAAATTTTGCGATTTTGCTTTTTCGCACCAGTGCAACTTTTGACGTGAATACCTTTATTATCAGTGAGTAACAAATAACAAAAAATTCATACATTTTAAGTATAGTATCCAAAATATCAGATCAACGCGAGCGGAGATGCGGGTAAGAGCTAGTTAATAATAATTATGTAAATAATTTTGTGAAGCTCCATTTTAATCCACAGCTTATAGTTTTTGCCGTTTGATCCGAGCGTTGATGATGAGTTGTCACACCCGTCACATATTCGGAAAAGTTTTTTCTCGCACTATTAGTATTTAGAATAATAACATAAAGACTGAATAATTTATTACACCAAAATTATTTTGTGCGTTCTACGGAAAATATTAGGGAATATATTCTAAACGTAACCCAGTGAAAAAAATGGAAGTCATTCTAGTGGAACTACATTATCATTGCTTCCAAAAAATCGATATTTTTAATTTGCCGAGAGTGAGCAAAAAACCATTTAGAAGCTTATTTTAGTCATACAAAACCTCCATAGTGTTAGAAAATACTCACCAGAATTTAAAAAAAAAATTTATTTTTTTAAAGAAATTTATGAACTAATTTTAGTCTAAAATTTAAAAGTTATTTGATTAAATTTAGATGAAAACAATGTTTCGAGCTTAAATTCGTATAAAAAGAAACGAATTGTTAAAATAGGTAACTATTTCCCATTTTCCCTAGATGAAAATATTATCATAGAACACAAAAAAGGGAATTTTTCTTAATATCGCTTCCAATTCAGTGACCAGGCATCGAAAAAGAGAACTGCTTGCAATGACAACCCTATGTAAAAGTCATTAGATCGGATCGCAATTTTCACTATTGCCAGATCGCAAACTCTACATTTTCATGACTTTTTTGGAGTCTCTTTTTTTGCTGGGTAATAATTCTGTAAAAACAGAGATTTTTTACAACCTTTTGAGCAGAAATAATTTTTTTTCAGTGTCAATAAAAACTTATCCGAGTTTTCATACTATGCCACACCCGTCACATAACGAGGTCACACTCGACAAATTTTTTAAAAATTTAATTAAAAAAATTTAGCTTGGGGGGCTTGAATTGAATTTTGAATTTTCTTTTAAGCGCGATAAAACGCGTTTTGAATTTAATTCAGTGTATTTTTTATTATTTAAATATTAATAAAACCAATTATTTTTAATGAAAAATTTGTTATGAATTATATTATATATGAATGAATTTGTTTTGAATTTTGCATTTTTTTGGTATGTATTTACAATTTTTGTGATTATTGTATTCTTAGGTCTTTGCAATTAATTAGGACATATTTTGCATTTACATGTGTACACATATTTTACTTAATTGAAGTCCCAGACAAACTAAAGCAAAGTATTTTACTTTGTCGTGTCATATCTAAACTGCAAATCCCAATAGAAAAATAACAAAAGATCAGCCCTGGAACAAATAGCAGTTCATCTTCTTTTATGTGACATCCATAAGCAATAATAACTATAAATATGAATGGCATTTGTTGTTGTACATATTCGAATTCATTCATATCAAAAATTGCTTTTTTTTTAGATAAAAACCTGTGTGTTTCCTGTGTTGCCTTTTACTAATACATAGTATACCTACCTATATACATACATACGTACATACACACATACATATATATATATATATATATACAAAAAACTTGTAGGACAAATAATTTTATATCTTAAAGGAAATTGTTCACTTTGGTTGCAGATAATAACAAGACGGAACAAGAAATTAGCAATTATAAGGGAGCTAAGCTATGTTCAGAGGAGGCATGCAGCACTTTTGTGTTTTACTTTAGTAGTAGGGAACTGCCGGTTCTATGGCAATAAAAATTGTCAAATTTGGGTAATTAACGTCAAAAATTTTGTAATTTATGGGAAAATTTTAAAAAAATGTCAAAGGTGTGAAGTGACGAGGGTTAGTTCACTTCGAGGGTATGTTGGGGCGCATGCTTTGTTTGTATGTATGTTTTAGATTTTTGTTTTAACCAAAGGTGTGAAGTGACGAGGGTACTCGATGGTTTGTAGATGTCTGTCGGTTGATGTGCATACTCGCAGTTTATTATGTTGGCGCGCATGCTTTGTTTGTATGTATGTTTAAGATTTTTGTTTTAACCAAAGGTGTGAAGTGACGAGGGTACTCGATGGTTTGTAGATGTCTGTCGGTTGATGTGCATACTCGTAGTTTATTTTCGTTAGCGCGCATGCTTTCTGTGTATGTATGTATAAGATTTTTGTTTTAACCAAAGGTGTGAAGTGACGAGGGTACTCGATGGTTTGTAGATGTCTGTCGGTTGATGTGCATACTCGCAGTTTATTATGTTGGCGCGCATGCTTTGTTTGTATGTATGTATACGATTTTTGTTTTAACCAAAGGTGTGAAGTGACGAGGGTACTCGATGGTTTGTAGATGTCTGTCGGTTGATGTACATACTCGTAGTTTATTTTCGTTAGCGCGCATGCTTTCTGTGTATGTATGTATAAGATTTTTGTTTTAACCAAAGGTGTGAAGTGACGAGGGTACTCGTTTATTATGTCTGGTTGCTTCATCAAGTTGTTGTTTGGCATTCTTAGCAGCATTTATTGCTTTTGCTATAGCTGCTCCGCCAGTAGAAAGACTACCAATTGCACTCAGAGCAGTAAGAATAGGTACCAAAGGTAAGAAGCCACCAATCTTTGGAACATTAATTACGCGTGGTATTACAACTTGCGATTTCTTCCCCCTTAACGACTTGTTGATAATCTTACGTGCAATCCTAATGGCAGAGTTAATGTCTTGAGGTTTTTCCTTCTTCAATATTTTTGTTGCAGTTTTAATTGATGTACTGAACAGCTTTTTTCCATTTTGTTCACTTTTTTTTGCAACCTTCTTCTTCAACCCCATACCAAATTTTCTTTTGACTTTCATTGCGTTAGTAACCATGTATGCAAACGATTTTTCTGCAAGACTGCTATCTTTTGAAATAACTCGTTCCCAAGCTTTATTTTCAAGAATTTTATCAGCTTGATGTCTACTATTTAAATCATTTGTTTTGGAATAAGCAATATCGTGATTTTTACATGCAGCGTCTAATACATTAATTCCTTTGTCACCGCGATCTAAACGTTTTTGTAATTTTGTTCCGGGTCCACAAAACTGATATCCAGGAAGGTGTAATTCAACAGGCAGAGAGTTAATTACTCTATTCAATAAACCTTTTCCAACGGCTGGTTTTTTATAACTAAACGTTTTGTTATAATGTATTAACATCTTATTTTATTTTTTTTCTATAATAAAAGTAACATTTATGAAATGCAATTAGTTATGAGAATGCAATTAGTAAAACAACATAAAAATATTGTGATTCGCAATATTGATGCTTCAACGAAAATCAGATCTAAAATAAAACATAGCTCTCTCTTACCAAATTCTTTTCGTGCTCTAATAGTTGGACCATCAAATTGTGGAAAGACTAATGTTATGATTAGCTTGCTAGAAAGTCCTAATGGACTCAAGTTTGAAAACATCTATTTATACTCAAAATCCCTTTATCAACCAAAATATGAATACTTAAAGCGATTAATTTCACCAATTAAAGGGATGGGATACTACACATTTACAGATAATGAAAAAGTTATTCCTCCTGAGGAAGCGAAAACTAATTCTATTATGATCTTTGATGATGTTGCATGCGAGAAGCAAAATAATATACGAGCATATTTTTGCATGGGACGACATAAGGATGTTGATTCATTCTACTTGTGCCAAACTTATACGAGAATCCCCAAGCACTTAATAAGAGACAATGCAAATGTGATTATAATGTTTAAACAAGATGAGACAAACATGAAGCACGTTTATAGTGATCATGTTTCCAGCGATATGAGTTATGAAAAGTTTCATGAAATTTGTCGAGAGTGTTGGAAGGATAAATATGGATTTTTGATGATAAGCAAAGATAATGACTTAAACAATGGTCGCTATAGAAAGCAATTCGACTATTTTATAACGATATAAATTACTCTACATAAAAGTAAAACATTAGTACTTAATTTGGCCTTGCGCATAGTACATCTACTTATTTCCTAAAGTATTTACCATACCTGATCTGTTACCAGATCTAATAGCTGATACCTGATCTGATACCCCAATACCTGATCTGATAGCTGATCTTATACCTGATCTGATACCTGATACCTGATCTGATAGCTGATCTGATACCTGATCTGATAAGTGATACCTGATCGGATAGCTGATCTGATAGCTGATCTGATAGCTGATACCAGATCTGGTGTCTAACAGTTGAAAATGGATGAAAAAGTTTTAAAAGAGCTAATAAAGACAAGAAATGTTTTAAAGAAAAAATTTCGTAGTATAAAAGTTGATGAAGCAGATACACATGAGCAATTCAAAGATACATTTAAACCAATAATAGAACCATTAACAGAATTTGTGAACAATTCTAAAAATAATAAAAGAAGTATTAAGGCAGAAAGAGATGAACTTAAAACAAAAGTTTATAAAAATTCAAATTTTCCATTCAACGAACAATCAGTTAAGTTAGAGACAAGTACTCCAAAGAAACTTGTTGAAGAAACGTTATGCAATAAAAATATCTCACTTAGTAATCGAAACGCAAACAAGGTTGATAATGTTGATACTGATGATGATGATGATGACAACGATGATTTTTACTCTCAATCGGAAACTCTAGACAATTCAGATAATAATAAGAGTTATACTGACCTAGCACTCTTGGAAAGCAGAAATGAATTAGACACTCTATACGGTCCACATAAAGGTTTTAATAATGAATGGAAATTTGGCAATAGTAGTATTAAACTTACTGAAGATAAAATAGTGATTGGAAATCACATATGGGCTTTTACACCAGGTTTATTTTCTTTACTGTTTCACAAAACACCAAAATATTATGATAAACATGAATTAGATATATATAAGAAAATTTTAGTGAGCACAAATGCATACAAAAGAGATTATAGACCTGATGGACAAATCAAAGGAACGAGAGCATATAAATATAAGCATATTATCAGTAAATTGTTTAAGAAAGAAAGTGAAAAAAACTCATCAACTTCGTCATCACTACATGCAATAAAAAGTCCTTACAAGGGTAAGGGTTTGATGAAACTAAAACCATACAAAGCTAACTATATATACTGGGATGATCCTAATGAGTTAGTAGATCGCCTTAGGCTATTGCTAGCATCACAAGCTGCAGGTCATACTAATCACAATAACGAAATTGTCTCAATTATCGAAGAATTATATGAAGCAAAAATTATAGAATAATATTTATCTACGTAAATCATGTCTATCGATAAGTTTGGGCACTATCTTAATGATACAAGTGGCAGAGTTTTTGTGAAAAATGTTCCTAAGCTGCTGGGCTTCGTTATGGATACAACTAATAACATTGACGTTCAAAACAAAAGAATCAAAAATGTGGCAAAAGCTTTGGAGGAAAACGACGTTGTTAATAAATTGTTTCTGCAAAGTCAAATTGAAGAGGTACGAGATGAAATCCATTTAATTTTAAGTCAGAAACTAAATGAAATTAGGGAAACAATTTCAAGTATGAAATTATTCTTTGAAAAAGAAATTAGAAAGATAAATGAGTTAATCTATGGGTATATAAGAAATATGATGGTCAACAGTACTTAAATGAACTCGCACTGAACTCAACTTATCCCGTCAAATTCTAAATACGTTAAATAATGACTTCAAAAAGAAATTTAATAAATGAACTACATAAGCAAGCACGAAAACATTTTCCACGTCGAAGAGTTGTTATGAAAGGAATAGATGATCTTTGGCAAGCTGATTTAGTTGAAATGGGGAACTATTCTACAGACAATAGAGATTATCGATTTTTGCTGACTGTAATTGATACATTTTCAAAATTTGCTTGGGCAGTACCCTTGAAAAGAAAGACTGCATTGGAAACAAGCCAGGCTATGCAGAATATTTTTCAACTGGGACGAATACCAAAAAACTTGCAAACAGACGATGGTAAAGAGTTTTTCAATAAACACTTTGGAAAATTGATGAATAAATACAACATTAATCACTACTCAACATATAGCAGAATGAAAGCATCAATAGTAGAACGATTTAACAGAACATTAAAAGGAATGATGTGGAAAGAGTTTAGCTTTAATGGGTCTTATAACTGGCTCGACATTTACAAAGACTTGATTAATACATATAATAAGAAAATTCATCGCACCATCAAAATGCCACCGATTCAAGTTAACTATAAAAATGAGAAAAAATTATTAAACACTGTATATAACCGCTTAAAACTATTCAAATTATCAAAATTCAATGTGGGAGATCATGTGCGCATAAGTAAATATAAACATGTTTTTGAAAAAGGATATACACCAAATTGGACCACAGAAATTTTCACGATTAAAAGAGTTCAAAATACATATCCAGCCACATACATATTAGAAGACTATCGTGGTAATCCTATCAAAGGTGGGTTCTATGATGAAGAACTTTCAAAAACTAGATATCCAAATACATATCTAGTTGAAAAAGTTCTTAAAACTAAAGGAGAGAAGGCATATGTTAAATGGTTAGGATTTTCCAATCAACATAATTCTTGGATCAATAAAAATGAAATATTGTAGTTAAGTGTGTATATATAAGTCTATATTTGTATCTAATATATTAAATAAAATATAAATTTCCTTTTTTATACAAAGTGCTGTGTTTAATTTCACTTATTTGTAATCAGACAACCATAATGTCAATAACACTTACTCTTAGCTCAAACTCATCTGAGTTATCTGCAAATTACTTTCCTCCTATTCGTTTGGATGGTGAATATGAATGTGCTCTAACTGATTTTCATTCATATAATAGCATTCCCAATGTAGATGATTATAACAATATATTTCATATTGGTGAACATGTAATTAAAATACCAATAGGATCTTATGAATTGAATGATATAGTTGATTATATTAAACATACCTATAAGCAGTATTGTCCGGAAAATAAAATTGATATAGAAGCTAATAACAATACAATGCAAGTTAGAGTTAAAAGCTCTAAGGATCCCATATACTTTAACAAAGATAACACAATTGGAAAACTTTTTGGATTCAATAAGAAAATTCTAGCTCCTAACCAAGACCATTACTCAGATCTACCAGTCAATATTTTCATCGTGAATATCTTGCGTGTTGAATGCAGTATAGTGGTTAACACATATACGAATAACTCACAAGCACACACATTACATGAATTTGCGATCAATGTCCCCCCAGGGTATAAAATTGTTGAGATTCCTCGAAATCTTATCTATTTGCCAGTTAACTGCCGAGAGATAAGTTCTCTAACTCTACGCATAGTTGATCAGAACGGTGATTTAATTAATTTTTGAGGAGAGGAAATTACAACACGAATACATTTGAGATCTAGCAAATAATGATAATATACAACGTCAAGCAATCTAAGGATAAAATTGGATACACTCATAAAACACTCTTGCAAACCAAACCACAATTAAAGAGATCATTACACAAAAAATATTTGACGCAAGAAAATAAAAAATTTTTAAAGTCTCTCAATTTAAAGTTGACAAAGAAATGAGTTACATACTAGATGTTCTAGAAAAACCTCAATCAGACGAGAGTATAATTAAAAAGGACTATCACACATATACACCATACCTACAATCCTTCAACAATAATGATGAGATTCGAATTTCAATACAAAATCAAGACTTATATGTGCTACCCAGCGAAAGCTACATATATGTTGAGGGAAGTATTGTAGATGATAATAATAGCAAAATATCTTCGTTTTTAAATCTAAAATTAAAAAATAACTTTGTGGCACATCTCTTTGACGAAATTCGATATGAACTTAATGGCATAGAAATTGATCATACAAGACATTTAGCGATTACAAGCAGCCTAAAAAATTTTGTTTCCTTATCACCAACAGAAAGTGTTGGCTTGTACAATGCAGGATGGAACAAACTCGATGATTTGGATATTTCAAATGGACACTTTAATTTCTATGTACCACTGAAACTATTTTTAGGTTTCGCTGAAGACTATAATAAAATTATACTCAGCGGTAAACATGAATTGGTTCTCTTACGTAGTAAGAACGATGAAAAACTCGTATACTCAACTGTTGCTACTGACAAACCAAAAATTAGTATCTCAAACATCTCATGGAGAATTCCGCATGTACAATTATCCGATCTGAGCAAATTGAATATGATTAAAATTATTAACAGTGGTGCTTCTATACCAATGGCATTTCGCAGTTGGGATTGTCACATTAATCCTCAACTAAATACAGGAACTAGCTATATATGGAATGTTAAATTGGCTGCAAATAGAGAACGACCCCGTTTTGTGTTGATTGCTTTTCAACAAGAAAATAAGTTTGTTCATTGTAATTTAAACAATTTAAAAGTACATTTAAATTCTGAATCGTACCCATATGATGATCTAAATGTAAAATTTAAAAATGGTCGGGTTGCCATCCTATATGATATGTATCTGCGGTTTCAACAAAGCTACTACATGAGGGAATCACAACCACTTCTAACTGCTCAAGAATTTAAAAATAGTGTGCCGATAGTGGTAGTAGATGTCAGTCATCAAAACGAAGCCCTCTCTAACGGTCCTGTTGATATAAAAATTGAAATTGAAACAGACTCCAATATACCTACCGATACATCAGCTTTTTGTATACTCATCCACGACCGTATAATAGAATACATACCCTTAAAAGGTCAAGTTCGTAAGATAATGTAAAAAAAATAAAAAATAATAAAATAAGATGATTGGGGATAAAGTTTTCATCGATATGCAAGGATTTAAATCCAATTCAAACATCTTCATTGCAAAAGAAATAGCAATTGTTTTTAACAATAAGGAGCACATAAATTTTATTATTAAACCACCGTTTAACTTCAAAAGATTATCAATAGCAAAACAAAGAGAAGCGAATTGGCTAACGAGAAACTTTCATCATCTGAATTGGAATGACGGATCAATATCATTTAAGAGTGTTGTAAAATTTTTAAAATCCAATTTAAAACATTATTCAATCTATGTTAAGGGTGTGCAAAAGAAGAAATGGTTTGAAAAACTACTTCGAATTAGAGTTTTCAACATCGAGGATTTTGGCTCCATCAACTTTAAACAAATACAACTTAAATATCCGGAATATTTTTACTGCAGCTATCACAATTATGGAGTTTGTGCCTTAAGAAATGCATATTTACTTTATCAGGAAAATAACTAAACAATTTATTTTAATTTTCTATTCTTACATTGTCACAACATATATTTACGATATTTTTTTAAATAAATATGTAGATTAAAATTATAAAAAAATTTTGTTCAATCATTTATTTATATGCATATGGTTTGTACAAGGACAAAGACAAATGTAAAAAAGTGAAAATAAAAATCTGTTTACACATTTTTTACGTTTTAAGTAAATAAATTTGAATTTGTGTTTACAAAATTAATCAAATTAAAATCTTAAATTTACGGTCGCCAATAATGCATCCCCCTCTTCGTCTTGCATGAAAATTTTGGTTATGTCATCTTTATCCTCATCTTTTGGCATATAATCAAACGCTGCCAAGAAAGCATCGTCCTCTTCATCCAGCCTAAACTCTTCCTTTTGAAAATCTCCATTCTTGAAGTATGCCATTTGGTTGTTTGGAATTTCATGATATTCATCTACCTCGTTCTCGAAAATGTCTCTAATGGATACATTAGGAGGCAAATCGTCGTCCGAAAACTCTATTGACAGAGGGCTTACGGATACCTCTTCCCGGGTGACAACGCTCATCTCTTCCCGATTGCCGGAGAACAATCTCACAAACTCATCTAGCGACATTTGTGAGCCGTTCAATGATATTAAAATTGGGCTGCTGCTTAATGTGTCCATTTTAATAATTTATAGAATGTATTGTATTTTTTAAGATTTTATATGATGATGATGCACTTGCTAGATACAATGCTGTACTTGCTGCTAGATTAGAGAACGTCTCAATTTATACGAATTACGTTCTATTCTTACATTGTTACAACATACATATGTATGAAGAAAGCATCGTCCTCTTCATCTACCATAAACTTTTCTTCTTCATTTTGGAAGTTTCCATTATAGAAGTATGCCATTTGGTTCTTTGGAATGACATCACATTCACCTATCTCGTTCTCAAAAATATCAATGTATGTATGTATATAAGTGTGCATGGTTTGTTTGACAAATGTCAGCCTCTTTACACAAAAAACAAAAAATAAATAAAACTAAATAAAACCAACAACAAAAACATTAATATCTCACCAGAATACATAATTTCTTTCTATAAATACCCTTCCAGCTCCATCAGCTAAAAAGAATATTACAAAAAACAAATGCCGAGTACATACTATGATATTTTGTAACATCGCAACAGTGTGTACTAGTGTCAACGTTTGTCATTTTTGAAATTATTTCTTGTTGTGTGGTATTGCTTTCCCTATAAAAAAAAAACATAACGTGAAAGACGTTGCACACATTTTAAAAAATGATTAAAAACCATGAAGAAACGTTATGCAATAAAAATATCTCACTTAGTAATCGAAACGCAAACAAGGTTGATAATGTTGATACTGATGATGATGATGATGACAACGATGATTTTTACTCTCAATCGGAAACTCTAGACAATTCAGATAATAATAAGAGTTATACTGACCTAGCACTCTTGGAAAGCAGAAATGAATTAGACACTCTATACGGTCCACATAAAGGTTTTAATAATGAATGGAAATTTGGCAATAGTAGTATTAAACTTACTGAAGATAAAATAGTGATTGGAAATCACATATGGGCTTTTACACCAGGTTTATTTTCTTTACTGTTTCACAAAACACCAAAATATTATGATAAACATGAATTAGATATATATAAGAAAATTTTAGTGAGCACAAATGCATACAAAAGAGATTATAGACCTGATGGACAAATCAAAGGAACGAGAGCATATAAATATAAGCATATTATCAGTAAATTGTTTAAGAAAGAAAGTGAAAAAAACTCATCAACTTCGTCATCACTACATGCAATAAAAAGTCCTTACAAGGGTAAGGGTTTGATGAAACTAAACCCATACAAAGCTAACTATATATACTGGGATGATCCTAATGAGTTAGTAGATCGCCTTAGGCTATTGCTAGCATCACAAGCTGCAGGTCATACTAATCACAATAACGAAATTGTCTCAATTATCGAAGAATTATATGAAGCAAAAATTATAGAATAATATTTATCTACGTAAATCATGTCTATCGATAAGTTTGGGCACTATCTTAATGATACAAGTGGCAGAGTTTTTGTGAAAAATGTTCCTAAGCTGCTGGGCTTCGTTATGGATACAACTAATAACATTGACGTTCAAAACAAAAGAATCAAAAATGTGGCAAAAGCTTTGGAGGAAAACGACGTTGTTAATAAATTGTTTCTGCAAAGTCAAATTGAAGAGGTACGAGATGAAATCCATTTAATTTTAAGTCAGAAACTAAATGAAATTAGGGAAACAATTTCAAGTATGAAATTATTCTTTGAAAAAGAAATTAGAAAGATAAATGAGTTAATCTATGGGTATATAAGAAATATGATGGTCAACAGTACTTAAATGAACTCGCACTGAACTCAACTTATCCCGTCAAATTCTAAATACGTTAAATAATGACTTCAAAAAGAAATTTAATAAATGAACTACATAAGCAAGCACGAAAACATTTTCCACGTCGAAGAGTTGTTATGAAAGGAATAGATGATCTTTGGCAAGCTGATTTAGTTGAAATGGGGAACTATTCTACAGACAATAGAGATTATCGATTTTTGCTGACTGTAATTGATACATTTTCAAAATTTGCTTGGGCAGTACCCTTGAAAAGAAAGACTGCATTGGAAACAAGCCAGGCTATGCAGAATATTTTTCAACTGGGACGAATACCAAAAAACTTGCAAACAGACGATGGTAAAGAGTTTTTCAATAAACACTTTGGAAAATTGATGAATAAATACAACATTAATCACTACTCAACATATAGCAGAATGAAAGCATCAATAGTAGAACGATTTAACAGAACATTAAAAGGAATGATGTGGAAAGAGTTTAGCTTTAATGGGTCTTATAACTGGCTCGACATTTACAAAGACTTGATTAATACATATAATAAGAAAATTCATCGCACCATCAAAATGCCACCGATTCAAGTTAACTATAAAAATGAGAAAAAATTATTAAACACTGTATATAACCGCTTAAAACTATTCAAATTATCAAAATTCAATGTGGGAGATCATGTGCGCATAAGTAAATATAAACATGTTTTTGAAAAAGGATATACACCAAATTGGACCACAGAAATTTTCACGATTAAAAGAGTTCAAAATACATATCCAGCCACATACATATTAGAAGACTATCGTGGTAATCCTATCAAAGGTGGGTTCTATGATGAAGAACTTTCAAAAACTAGATATCCAAATACATATCTAGTTGAAAAAGTTCTTAAAACTAAAGGAGAGAAGGCATATGTTAAATGGTTAGGATTTTCCAATCAACATAATTCTTGGATCAATAAAAATGAAATATTGTAGTTAAGTGTGTATATATAAGTCTATATTTGTATCTAATATATTAAATAAAATATAAATTTCCTTTTTTATACAAAGTGCTGTGTTTAATTTCACTTATTTGTAATCAGACAACCATAATGTCAATAACACTTACTCTTAGCTCAAACTCATCTGAGTTATCTGCAAATTACTTTCCTCCTATTCGTTTGGATGGTGAATATGAATGTGCTCTAACTGATTTTCATTCATATAATAGCATTCCCAATGTAGATGATTATAACAATATATTTCATATTGGTGAACATGTAATTAAAATACCAATAGGATCTTATGAATTGAATGATATAGTTGATTATATTAAACATACCTATAAGCAGTATTGTCCGGAAAATAAAATTGATATAGAAGCTAATAACAATACAATGCAAGTTAGAGTTAAAAGCTCTAAGGATCCCATATACTTTAACAAAGATAACACAATTGGAAAACTTTTTGGATTCAATAAGAAAATTCTAGCTCCTAACCAAGACCATTACTCAGATCTACCAGTCAATATTTTCATCGTGAATATCTTGCGTGTTGAATGCAGTATAGTGGTTAACACATATACGAATAACTCACAAGCACACACATTACATGAATTTGCGATCAATGTCCCCCCAGGGTATAAAATTGTTGAGATTCCTCGAAATCTTATCTATTTGCCAGTTAACTGCCGAGAGATAAGTTCTCTAACTCTACGCATAGTTGATCAGAACGGTGATTTAATTAATTTTCGAGGAGAGGAAATTACAACACGAATACATTTGAGATCTAGCAAATAATGATAATATACAACGTCAAGCAATCTAAGGATAAAATTGGATACACTCATAAAACACTCTTGCAAACCAAACCACAATTAAAGAGATCATTACACAAAAAATATTTGACGCAAGAAAATAAAAAATTTTTAGTCTCTCAATTTAAAGTTGACAAAGAAATGAGTTACATACTAGATGTTCTAGAAAAACCTCAATCAGACGAGAGTATAATTAAAAAGGACTATCACACATATACACCATACCTACAATCCTTCAACAATAATGATGAGATTCGAATTTCAATACAAAATCAAGACTTATATGTGCTACCCAGCGAAAGCTACATATATGTTGAGGGAAGTATTGTAGATGATAATAATAGCAAAATATCTTCGTTTTTAAATCTAAAATTAAAAAATAACTTTGTGGCACATCTCTTTGACGAAATTCGATATGAACTTAATGGCATAGAAATTGATCATACAAGACATTTAGCGATTACAAGCAGCCTAAAAAATTTTGTTTCCTTATCACCAACAGAAAGTGTTGGCTTGTACAATGCAGGATGGAACAAACTCGATGATTTGGATATTTCAAATGGACACTTTAATTTCTATGTACCACTGAAACTATTTTTAGGTTTCGCTGAAGACTATAATAAAATTATACTCAGCGGTAAACATGAATTGGTTCTCTTACGTAGTAAGAACGATGAAAAACTCGTATACTCAACTGTTGCTACTGACAAACCAAAAATTAGTATCTCAAACATCTCATGGAGAATTCCGCATGTACAATTATCCGATCTGAGCAAATTGAATATGATTAAAATTATTAACAGTGGTGCTTCTATACCAATGGCATTTCGCAGTTGGGATTGTCACATTAATCCTCAACTAAATACAGGAACTAGCTATATATGGAATGTTAAATTGGCTGCAAATAGAGAACGACCCCGTTTTGTGTTGATTGCTTTTCAACAAGAAAATAAGTTTGTTCATTGTAATTTAAACAATTTAAAAGTACATTTAAATTCTGAATCGTACCCATATGATGATCTAAATGTAAAATTTAAAAATGGTCGGGTTGCCATCCTATATGATATGTATCTGCGGTTTCAACAAAGCTACTACATGAGGGAATCACAACCACTTCTAACTGCTCAAGAATTTAAAAATAGTGTGCCGATAGTGGTAGTAGATGTCAGTCATCAAAACGAAGCCCTCTCTAACGGTCCTGTTGATATAAAAATTGAAATTGAAACAGACTCCAATATACCTACCGATACATCAGCTTTTTGTATACTCATCCACGACCGTATAATAGAATACATACCCTTAAAAGGTCAAGTTCGTAAGATAATGTAAAAAAAATAAAAAATAATAAAATAAGATGATTGGGGATAAAGTTTTCATCGATATGCAAGGATTTAAATCCAATTCAAACATCTTCATTGCAAAAGAAATAGCAATTGTTTTTAACAATAAGGAGCACATAAATTTTATTATTAAACCACCGTTTAACTTCAAAAGATTATCAATAGCAAAACAAAGAGAAGCGAATTGGCTAACGAGAAACTTTCATCATCTGAATTGGAATGACGGATCAATATCATTTAAGAGTGTTGTAAAATTTTTAAAATCCAATTTAAAACATTATTCAATCTATGTTAAGGGTGTGCAAAAGAAGAAATGGTTTGAAAAACTACTTCGAATTGAGTTTTCAACATCGAGGATTTTGGCTCCATCAACTTTAAACAAATACAACTTAAATATCCGGAATATTTTTACTGCAGCTATCACAATTATGGAGTTTGTGCCTTAAGAAATGCATATTTACTTTATCAGGAAAATAACTAAACAATTTATTTTAATTTTCTATTCTTACATTGTCACAACATATATTTACGATATTTTTTTAAATAAATATGTAGATTAAAATTATAAAAAAATTTTGTTCAATCATTTATTTATATGCATATGGTTTGTACAAGGACAAAGACAAATGTAAAAAAGTGAAAATAAAAATCTGTTTACACATTTTTTACGTTTTAAGTAAATAAATTTGAATTTGTGTTTACAAAATTAATCAAATTAAAATCTTAAATTTACGGTCGCCAATAATGCATCCCCCTCTTCGTCTTGCATGAAAATTTTGGTTATGTCATCTTTATCCTCATCTTTTGGCATATAATCAAACGCTGCCAAGAAAGCATCGTCCTCTTCATCCAGCCTAAACTCTTCCTTTTGAAAATCTCCATTCTTGAAGTATGCCATTTGGTTGTTTGGAATTTCATGATATTCATCTACCTCGTTCTCGAAAATGTCTCTAATGGATACATTAGGAGGCAAATCGTCGTCCGAAAACTCTATTGACAGAGGGCTTACGGATACCTCTTCCCGGGTGACAACGCTCATCTCTTCCCGATTGCCGGAGAACAATCTCACAAACTCATCTAGCGACATTTGTGAGCCGTTCAATGATATTAAAATTGGGCTGCTGCTTAATGTGTCCATTTTAATAATTTATAGAATGTATTGTATTTTTTAAGATTTTATATGATGATGATGCACTTGCTAGATACAATGCTGTACTTGCTGCTAGATTAGAGAACGTCTCAATTTATACGAATTACGTTCTATTCTTACATTGTTACAACATACATATGTATGAAGAAAGCATCGTCCTCTTCATCTACCATAAACTTTTCTTCTTCATTTTGGAAGTTTCCATTATAGAAGTATGCCATTTGGTTCTTTGGAATGACATCACATTCACCTATCTCGTTCTCAAAAATATCAATGTATGTATGTATATAAGTGTGCATGGTTTGTTTGACAAATGTCAGCCTCTTTACACAAAAAACAAAAAATAAATAAAACTAAATAAAACCAACAACAAAAACATTAATATCTCACCAGAATACATAATTTCTTTCTATAAATACCCTTCCAGCTCCATCAGCTAAAAAGAATATTACAAAAAACAAATGCCGAGTACATACTATGATATTTTGTAACATCGCAACAGTGTGTACTAGTGTCAACGTTTGTCATTTTTGAAATTATTTCTTGTTGTGTGGTATTGCTTTCCCTATAAAAAAAAAACATAACGTGAAAGACGTTGCACACATTTTAAAAAATGATTAAAAACCATCGAGTACCCTCGTCACTTCACACCTTTGGTTAAAACAAAAATCTTATACATACATACACGGAAAGCATGCGCGCTAACGAAAATAAACTACGAGTATGTACATCAACCGACAGACATCTACAAACCATCGAGTACCCTCGTCACTTCACACCTTTGGTTAAAACAAAAATCGTATACATACATACATAGAAAGCATGCGCGCCAACATAATAAACTGCGAGTATGCACATCAACCGACAGACATCTACAAACCATCGAGTACCCTCGTCACTTCACACCTTTGGTTAAAACAAAAATCTTATACATACATACACAGAAAGCATGCGCGCTAACGAAAATAAACTACGAGTATGCTCATCAACCGACAGACATCTACAAACCATCGAGTACCCTCGTCACTTCACACCTTTGGTTAAAACAAAAATCGTATACATACATACATAGAAAGCATGCGCGCCAACATAATAAACTGCGAGTATGCACATCAACCGACAGACATCTACAAACCATCGAGTACCCTCGTCACTTCACACCTTTGGTTAAAACAAAAATCTTATACATACATACACAGAAAGCATGCGCGCTAACGAAAATAAACTACGAGTATGCACATCAACCGACAGACATCTACAAACCATCGAGTACCCTCGTCACTTCACACCTTTGGTTAAAACAAAAATCTTAAACATACATACAAACAAAGCATGCGCGCCAACATAATAAACTGCGAGTATGCACATCAACCGACAGACATCTACAAACCATCGAGTACCCTCGTCACTTCACACCTTTGGTTAAAACAAAAATCTTAAACATACATACAAACAAAGCATGCGCCCCAACATACCCTCGAAGTGAACTAACCCTCGTCACTTCACACCTTTGACATTTTTTTAAAATTTTCCCATAAATTACAAAATTTTTGACGTTAATTACCCAAATTTGACAATTTTTATTGCCATAGAACCGGCAGTTCCCTACTACTTACTTTGCCCAGACAAGTTGAATAATATCCCCAAAAATTTAGAATTACATATCAAAAAGTTTGTTGTGCATTTCGTTGATGATTATGCCCAGTGTTACCTTTGACAAATTTCAAAAAGCATCACAAAAAGGGGATTATATAAAAAAGGGTTACATAAAGGGTATTTAAAATAAAAAAGTTTTGTTTAATTTTTATTAGAAAAAATAAATAATAATGTTAAATTTATAAAAGAAAAAAAAATTAAAACCAAAACTATTGCAGAATGAGAACAAATAAAAAATGCTGCTGTTATCCGAAAGAGTACATAGTATTGAAAGTTTGACATAGGTCATATAGAAAAATAAGAAAGAAAGGAGAAAGATGAGAGCCTTGCGGTATCGCTGAATCTATCTTGAACGTGTTTGATGAGATTCCATCTATCTACATATTACAACTCTTATAATATGATACCTTAAAAAATCTATAAGAATAAAGTAAAGCGATTGAAGATAGATAAATTTTGACAAAAGTTGTAACACCCCATTTTTGTCAAAATGTAGAATTGATATCATTTATTCGAGAGGAGGGCAATTACGCCTCGCATGGAGAGGGCTCTGCGAAAGCCATTCCGTCACATTGGAAAGTGCAGAACATTTTCCACCGGTCGTTTTAAGTAAATTTTAAACTGAAATCGCGGGTTTTCATTTTGTCGGTTTTTAGAAAACTAGTATGTATTATTTTTTTAACGAATGCTAAAACTTTTCAGATCGAGTTTTTATATTATGAGTATTTCGTGGATTGAAGAAAAACTTTATTTTTAAGGCTTTTGTTAGTTTATTGACAGTTTCATTTAATGAAGAAAAAACAAACCTTCGTATTATATTTATAATATTGATGGCCCTGGACTTGCAAATCGCATTCTCTTAAGCAGTTCCTTCTAATTTTTACCAGCAAAGCGAACGTTGCAGCAAGCGAAGGAATTGTCATCATTTAGAGTGTAGAGGATCTGAAGTTCAGCTTGCCGTTTCCGGTACGCCGTGGAATAAACATTAGCATGTGTGTGTTTTATTTGCTTTGCCACAATGAAATCCATTTCCTTCTGTTTTATTAGTTATTGTCCATATCTTAACTGTTAGGTCTCATAATAGGTATCAAATGGATAATAATTAGTAACACCACTTGCTCTAGTCATTCCTGTAAATTCTGTGCTACGATCTGGAGTTGGCGGCCTTGGGGATACAAAATTTTCAGGTGCAAGCACTGGTACTATGGCTGTTACAGTTGCTTTATAAATTTTGTTCTTCTCAGCATGTCGATTTAGACGACATGTGTAATTGTTGCATCATGATCATCTGGGCGATTAATCCAGTTTACCGGATTACAATAATTCATACTATCTTTGTCTCCACTCAACCATGCCATGAGATTATTATAACATTGGCGACACACTGCATTAGATGTGTAATTTTCACTGGTCAAGACTAATTCGTCGAAAAAATCTTATATGCTCTTTTTTTGAATTCACTAGTTATAGTTAGATTCTACTTGAATGCCTGCGTGTAGTGGGCAGCCACGTAAACCAACCAGGTTCTTTTTCTTTTGAAATCTTGTACAACTTTTTTCTAATCAAGCCGTCCGATGGTAATGAAATTCAAAGAGGTGTTACCGACCTTAAGCCTGGAATTCGGATTATATATCTTTAAAGGGAGCGGAGCGACAAAGCCCCAAAGTGGGCAACCGCGGGTTAATGTAAAATTCAAACCGCTGTTTTTGATCTGATAAAAAAGATTTTTTGCAAGTAGATTTCTCTATTCAAGAGCTAAAAAAAGTGTCCTACATTAATGCAGTTTCGCTTACAGTTTAGGAAATATTCGAGAAAAAAAATAAAAATTTTGGATTTTTCACCACCCTTGGTCCACTGTTCTGCTAATGGAGAAACCAAATCTTATTCGATTTTAAAATAGAAACTTGATATGAGTTAAGAACAAAATTTTTAACATTTAGAAAAACAATTGATATCAAAAGCACTACTAAGTCAAAAGTTATGCGCAAATTAAATAAAATATTTGAAAAAAGTCGATTTTATGCCGTTTTTTTTTGTAGAAAAAAGTGAGTTAGTTATTTCGCTAGGATACCAACCCCATATTTTTATTTATTCAAAAGGTAATACTATAACAAACATTACAAAGAAATTTATTGTTAAAAATTTTCGTTATTAAAGCTGCCAGATCGGTTCGAAATTTACCTATTTTTGTTATAAATATTAAAGGCCTTTTTCTAAAATTCTAAAGCTGGAACCAAATAATTTATCATTCCACCTTACTACAAGATATTTTTTAAATATTTCCCAAAATCAGAAATAATTCAAAGTTAGGCTCAAGTTCAGTAATTTCAATTCTTATTGAATGAAATATTTTTATTAATTAATGTGAGTTTCTAAAGAAGAGAAGAAAAATTAAACTTAGACTTTAAGCTGGGGGAAATACCGATACTTTTCTGTGCAGCCACGCACTTCATCAGCACCCTAGTCTATCTACTTGGGTAGAGATTCTTATTAATATCAGCTATTTAACTTAAATGTACAATGAACGGAATATGAGAAACGATTGTTGTGTATACAATTGATTTACCTTTGGTAAACACATTTATAAGTATCACTATTAATTTTCTGTTTTTTCCAATTTTTCATTTTTCTATTTAGGTTAGCACGAAATTATTTTACTCTACCTCAGTATGTTTAACTATTCTTACTTATCTTTTTACGATCATCACATTAATTATTTTTACTTATTCGATGTACCATCGGTACATGCATGTAAGTATTATTGTAGTGGTCTATGTTACTTGTTGTTGCATTCTACAGTTTTTACTTGGATTTCCAGCATTCTGAAACTGTTCACTTGGCCATCACAGTTAGCTGATATTAATAAGAATCTCTACCCAAGTAGATAGACTAGGGTGCTGATGAAGTGCGTGGCTGCACAGAAAAGTATCGGTATTTCCCCCAGCTTAAAGTCTAAGTTTAATTTTTCTTCTCTTCTTTAGAAACTCACATTAATTAATAAAAATATTTCATTCAATAAGAATTGAAATTACTGAACTTGAGCCTAACTTTGAATTATTTCTGATTAAAATTCACTACAGTTCAATTAAAATATCTAAAAATATTTCCCAAAATATTATCTGCGCCCGGAGAAAGATAAAAATACAGCAGAAATACCAAAAATCCCATTTTTGGAATTTTATGAAATCTTTTTGGGAATTGCAGAAAATTCTATGTGGTTTTACTTTTTGTGTATTTATTGCATACTTTTCCACCGAACTGAGAAAAATATTGATAAATGCGAATTTTATGGCATTCCTTTGTGTAAGACCTCTGTTTTCGCGGAAAACTCTTGATATGTTGTAAGCTGAGGACGGTAATTAGAAAGAAATTAGTCAAATTTATTTTTATAGGAAAATTAATACCTAATTATTTTTTTTTATTGTTGTTTGTAGCTGTATTAATTGAATATATTTTGAAAAATACCTAAGAAAATGCTCGTAATTATATTTGTACACTAGGGTTTCCCAAAAAAATTTTTTTCGGGGGTTAATTTGAAATCTTATAGGGATATAGAGTATTTTTGAGATTTTTTTCAGATTTTTCAGAAGAGGTTGAACAAGTCGAATTTTTGCAAAAAATTGAGTTTGCCGTCTGTTTTTTGTATTTTCTTCAATCTTTAACTATAACCAAGATTTTCTTCACTTTTGGGTAAATAATTTAAAAGAAAAATATCCAAGCTTTAGTTTTGTGTGCAAAAATTACGGGTTTTTAATGAATTGGTTCTTTTAGGTAGCCTACATACAATTTTTTTTAACAGGTTTCCAGGTTCTGAAAACCATTCGTTTTGAAACCGACAAATTTCAGGAAAGAAATCATCAAGAAAGCTCACTTACTGCAGCTTTTTATTTGGTTTTAAGATTTCATGTACTTGAGATATTTTATCCGCACTTAATAACGCTTTATAACTAATTTTTTTTATAAAATTAAGAAACTATTAATGTAGTTTAAAAGGTTAATTAGTTTAAAATAATTGAAAATAAAAAAGTTTTGATTTTGTTCTTGCCGTCCCTGAGTTATATTATGACCCACATTTTCCTGCAAAAAACGAAGAAACGGTGCTTTTGATATCAAATTTTTTCTAAATCTTAAATGTTTGTTCTTAACTCATACCAAGTTTCTTTTTAAAATCGAACAAGATTTCAAGATTTCTCCATTAGCATAACAGTGGAAGGTTGGTAAAAACCCACAATTTAAATTGTTTTCTCGAAAACTTCCTAAACTGTAAGCGAAATTGCATAAATGTAGGAGACTTTTTTAAGCTCTTGGATAGAGAAATCCACTTGCAAAAAATCTTTATCCGATCAAAAACATCAAAAGGTCTAAACGTCGCTTTCGACAACGAACTGATTCGATCGCATTTTTTTGTTTGAGATTATGACATTCGCTGTCGAACAACGTAAAAGTATTGTGCGATATCAAATGCCATAATCTCAAACTGAAAAAATTTGTTCTAATCAGCACGTTATCGAAAGCTGCAATTACGCCCAGCTTGGCGTCGGTTGGAATTTTTCATTAACCCCAGGGTTGCCCACTTAGAGGCTTTGTGGCTCCACCTCCTTTTTAGGATATATAATCCAAATTCCAGACTTAAGTTCGGTAACACCTCCTTAGTCCTTGTCCAGACTTGCAACTTTTGTTGCAGCAATTCTTGAGTTTATTGGTGAGAGGTGTGAGCAAATTGGGGAGGGGTACACAGTTTCATGTGCTCGGCAATTCTCTTTTGATTTGAAATTCGTACTTGCTTATATCAAGTTTTTAGTTGTATTTGAATTTCATAATGTGGACACTTATGCAATTTGAAAGCAGAAATTTAAGAAATTGCAGCAACGAAAATTGCAAGTCTGGACGAGGACTTAACTGCTGTATAAATTTTCATTACATTCGGACAGTTCGTTTAGAAACTGCAGAATTATTTCCACTTTTTTTCAAAATCTCCCAATGTGCGCTGTGTAATGCCTCTATTATCTCGGTTATACGCAAATCTTATTTGCAAATAAAACTATTTGCAAATACTGAACTCACCGTTTATACGCAGATAGCATACACTACTATCTGTGAATTATATTGCCACACATTGTTAAATGTGTATTACATTTCTTACAAAACAAAAATAATTGGCAACATTTTACACATTATTTGCAAATAGTGGCGTTATTTGCAAATAATTTTTTGTGAGTTATTAACTTACAATAAAAAAGTTATACGGCAACGCTTTCGACTTTTATTCGCAAATAAGAAGTGCGTATAAACGGGATATGAGTGAGCGTCGTGTCGCTTTTATCTTCTATGCAGCGTCCTTTGATGCGTTTGCTGAGCTTACTTACGCCTTTGCCTGTGCTGCTGCGGTCGGTAAGCATTTTAAAAATCGGTTTAGTGGTTTGGACGTGAAAGCAAATCAAACAAACAAATAAACTTACTTTCAAATTTATAATATTAAAAAGGTTACGTTCCTAAAATATAAATGTTGTCCTTTCACTTTCTACTCGTATTATATAAATTTTTACAAACTTAATTTTTAAATATTTTTCTTACAATTAGTATCTCCACCGACAAATTTTGTTTCGTTAAATTTAACAGACAATTTTCTGTCAAATGGTGTCCGTCCGGTTAAACTTCATGTTATTTTTAGGGTTCCGTACACCAAAGGTGAAAAAAGGAAAAAATCGCCAAAATTTAAAATAAACGCCAAAAACAGAAAAAAATCCTCAAAACGAAAAAAAATTGCCAAAACTAAAAAAATCGCCAAAACCAAAAAAAAATCACCTATATGAAAAAAAACGCCAAAATTAAAAAAAAATCGCCAAAATAAAAAAAGCGCCAAAATAAAAAAACGCCAAAATAATAAAAATTGCCAAAATTAAAAAAACTTCAAAAACCAAAAAAAAAAATCGCCAAAACGTGAAAAAAGTGTCAAAACTCAGAAAGCGCCAATAAATTCAAAAAACCCCCAAACAAAAAAAAAAAAACGTTTAAAACCGAAAAAACCCAAAAACGAAAAAAAATGCCAAAACTATAGTTTATATTGTTCGTATTGAATTACATATCTCGTGCCCGTTCGGAACCCTTCGTGCGCGGGTCAAAGTCGCACTTCACTGAATTTATTTAATCATTGTGGGCCTTAAATCGAATTTTAATTTAACAAAAATTTAATTGATCCGATTATTTTTTTTTAAATTACATGTTTGTTAATTGCCGAAAAAAAAGTTTATGTTGACCTTAAAATTATTTATTTTTTTAAGCTTATTTCACTTTTTATACGAGCTCACTTAAGGAAAATGTGGGTAATAGTTTAATTTTTCTCGGTACGGAAAATTCTCGCAAAATACAGAAACGAAGCGCAGATTTGTCAAAATCGAAAAGATGCTTTTGCATATTTAATTTAATTCCTTCTAATAATTGGGGTCTTAAAACGTTTGATCTCTTTTTTTTTTTGACAATAAAAGATAATAAACAACAAAACCGAAAGTTGGGATTTATAACATGTGGGATTTATTACGAAAACCCTAGAAAAATAAAAGTTCTTTAGCTAAATTTAAGCTAAACTTACCTGTACTTTTCTATTTTATTTTTGTAGTTCGAAGTTAAGAAACATATTTTTTAATTGTTCTCATGTCGACAGTGACACAAAACATTATTATTTTTTATTGGTCGTCATCTGTCTGCAGGTTTAACTATTTTTATTTTTATTTTGCCTATTGTTGTATAGTTTCGAAGTTATTTCATTCTGTCGTCCCTCTTATGTGTCTTCCTGCACCTTGTGTGACTTTTTTACTCTTAAGGGTGAACATTAAACATGTATGAACAAGTATAAAATTTTGTTGCAAGGAAACACACAACTGAACAACAAAAAGAAAATAAAATGTACAAAAGACAAAATAAAAAAAAAATAAAAACGTGTAGTTGTTGCAAATTAAAATGACCTAGGATACTTGTGTTTGCTTGCTCGAGTGTGGGTAAGTGTCGTCTTCATTTTATGTTTCTTTAAGGGATATGCACATCATATATGTGTATGTATGTATGTACAAGAGTGCAGTGGAAGACTGTTGTTATTACTCGAATAAGGATGCTTAGAATTGTATGAAAAGTAAGCAAGTTTTTCAGTTGTTTTCCCTTTGTTTTGTTTTTATTTTAACAAGTAAAAATTTTATCTATTATTTATACGAACAACAGCAACAAAATCTGTTTTACTAAACAACCGGAAGTAAAAAGCATGTGTTTTTTTTTTTTTGGTGTAAGAAAAAAGTTTATGCTGTCATTAACTGTGTATTCCAGCTTTGAGCATTTTTGTTTGTTTGCTTGTTATTATTTTTCAAAATAAAAAGTATGATTTTAAAACTACCAGCTAGCAAAAAGGTTAATAAAAATATTCTTTTAAAGATGCGAAGAAATTATGTAATAACTAAAAAAATAGTTTTTCAATTCCCAAAATTCAAAACGCATTAACTTAAAATGTTCCAAAACTACAACCAACCAATTCCAAAACTGTACCCAATTCACACACTCCTTTAAGTATACAAGCTGAATTCTTAGTACAAATTTGAAAAAAAAACCATAGCTGTATCACTAAGTTCTACAAAATTTTAAGTAGATTTTGACAAAATCTAGTGATTTTGTTTTGTATGGGAAATCTACTCGATTTTACCCAAAATCTGGGTAAGTACTAGATTTTGCTCAAATGTAAACATACTATAAAATAAAATATCTGCATAAAAATATCCAATATAAAAATTTACTATGGTGCTATTCTGGAAAACGCCTCGAAGAAGTGAAACTTTACATTAAAACAAAAACAAAATTTTAATTTTTGTTTTAAATAAACTTGAGAATTTCAACAATTTTTTCTTTCTTTTAAAAACGATTAATTTTGTATGAGAAATATAGTTTTTCTTTTCCCAGACTTTTTCATTTTCCGGGAAAGTGGGAACGACTTTTTGGTTTCCCGAGAATTCCCTCCCGCCCAGTGCAAAACAATACAAAATATTTTTTAATTTAATTTTAATCAAAAAACAAATAATAATTCATAGATTGATTAAAATAATAACGTTTAATAAACACATTAATTAATTACATAAAAATACAAAGCTGCCTGCCAAAAATTATTGCTCAATTCAACAACCTATTGTAAGTGTAGTAGGTCGTCAACCTGTACAATAGTTGTAAAATGTTGTAGGTAATTTCCATAGAAAAGTTTGCTACGACACCTACAACAATTTTCCCTATGTTTGATGAATGTCGTAGAATGGCATCAGGAATGCATAAGCTTATAAAAGTTCTAATATTTTTTAATTACATTTACCATAATTTTTCTTTATTAAATATGTAAATAAAAATTAGTGCAATTATATATGCAAATAAATAAAAAAATTCGCGAAATGATGAAAATTGGTAAAAAGCTACTAACAGCAGGATGCTAACAAAGTCTAAAAATGTTTTAAAACCTTCAAAATTCTTAGGACGCCAACTAAAACCATGCAAAAAGCCGGTTTTATTGCGCAAACTTTGCAAAAAATCGCGAAAACTGCAATATTTTAAACAAACCATAATATACATAGGTTAAGAATCGCTAAAACTGTCAGGAATGCAAAAAATTCGGCAAGAATCGCGGGATGATATTTTTTTTAAATCGGCAAAACTGCCAAGAATCTGACGACATGTAAAAAGTCGCTTTTATCGCGATCTTTGCAAAAAAGTGCAAGAAGATGCAAAATTTTAAACAACCCATAATATTGATTAAAAATCGCCATAAAATGTAAGGAATGTAAAAATATCAATAAAAATCGCGAAAACTACGAAAATTCGCAAAAAGTTACCGCCTAACAGTCTAAAATTTATTAAAAATCGGCAAAACTGTTAGGAGGCTGAAAGCATGCAAAAGTCGCTTTTATCGCGCACTTTGTAAAAATCGCGAGAATTTGCAAAATTTTAAACAAGCCATAAATTGATTAAAAATAGATAAAAATTCAGTGAAGTGCAACTTCGACCCACGCACGACAGGTTCCGTACGGACACGAGATATGTAATTAAATACGAACTTTATATATATATATAAAATATAGTTTTTTGAATTTTTTTTGGTTTTGACGTTTTCTTAATTTTTGCGATTTTTTTTATTTTGGTGATTGTTTTAATTTTGGCGATTTTTTTTTGGTTATGACGATTTTTTCGGTTTGTGGAGTTTTTTCTTCATTTTGGCAATTTTTTAGTTTTGACACTTTTTTCTCGATTTTGATATTTTTTTCGGTTTTTGGCGTTTTTTATTGTAATTTTTTTTTTAATTTTGGCGATTTTCGGTTTTTGGCGTTTTTTATTGTGATTTTTTTTTAATTTTGGCGATTTTCGGTTTTTGGCGTTTCTTTATTTTGACGACTTTTTCATTTAGGCGCTTTTTTAGTTTTGACACCTTTTTTTCTCATTTTGGCGATTTTTTTCGATTTTTGGAGTTTTTTCAAATTTTCTTCTTCAGAATCGCCTGAAATTTTTTGATTATTTATGAAATAGTAATTTTCCTTATTTTTTAATCACCCGAATCCACCATTAACATTTCTGCAGTATATTTTTCGGATAATGCCGAAGTTTTTTTGTTATTTTTTTTATTTTATTAATTTCAAACTCTTTTCGTTATTTTTATTCTTTCTCTTCTTCTTTTGAAGTGTTCGACATTTTTAAAAGTCTAACAACACTTACAACAGGCCGCTCACAACTATCATAGTTGTAGCTAATACAATCTACAATCTACAACAGTAGGTTGTGAATAGGTTAAATGAAGTTGAAAAAATATACACACAATGTATGTTGCTAGAAGAAAAAAAAAACATGATACATTTTCTAGTGCTTGCATTTTAAAATAAATAAATATTCTGTATTGTTTTTATTATATTCATTGCTTTTAATTCGTACAAATATGTATGTATGTATGTATATTAAACAAACAAGCGAAAGAAAGAGGAAAATTTAAGAAGTTGAAATTCTTAATACTTGTGACAAAATATAAACAATTAAATGATATCGGTTTTTGGTGATCAGGGATCCGTAACCCTATAAGGTCGTTGAAATCGATTTTAGTAGAACACCTTCAATGGTAATTCCGGATAGGGACTATTGGGTCAAAACCGATAGGCTATATGAGGGTACTGCAGTCTTTAAAAACAGATCAAAAAGAGGCTGGTGTCTATATCGTGGGAACGAACATTCGTAGTTTTTTCAGGCTGCCGAATGAATGCAGCGTTTTCCAGGCTGAGATCTTGGCGATCGTCTGGGCTACGGAGCTGATGGCAAGGAATGTACCTGAAGGTGAGAAGGTAACCTACGTCGACAGCCAGGCAGCGCTAAGAGCGTTGGAGGACACAATGTCAATTTGAAATTTTTTATTGACTGTAGGAAAGCCCTCAACTTATTTATGGATAAATATAGTGTGAAACTATGTTGGGTTCCTGGACACAGCAGTGTTGAGGGAAATGAAACTGCCGATGAGCTGGCAAGAATAGGGTCGGCATTAGATGAGGGAATGTCAGACAGGTCGGTGAAATTACCGATAGGTCTTCACTATAGGGAACTCAGTAATTGGGTAGAAAGCAGAACCAGCAGTTCATGGTGAAGTAGGGAGGATTGTAGTCTCGAGGGGTTTATGGCCAAAACTTGACTCAGGAAGATCCAAACTGCTACTGGACATGAATGGAAAGGAGATGCCAATCATGATAGGCGCGTTTACAGGTCACTGCTCGGTCAGAGCAAGAACCAGCATTTGGGAAATTGGCACTCCAGATTTTTGTAGGATGTGCGGGGATAAAGAGCAACCAGAAACCATTGAATATACGAGTATTATCTGTCATTGCCCGAAGCTGCAACGTCATAGACTTAGATGGCTAAGCAGACGTTTCCTTGAAAGCATTACTGATATCGGGAATTGTAAATTAGAGGACATCAGGGGCTTCATCGTGGGAATTTCGTGGCTCAATGACGGATAATAGGGTCACTTCTGGCTACAAATGGGAGGGTAAATATTACTTTATTACAGAAGGGAATCATAATGGACCCAATTGGGTCTGTGAGTGGAGATTCGGTGTAGCACCACTCTTCCTAACCTAAGCTAAGTCTTAGAGCACATGTGTGCCAGATGTAAACTCGGCCTTAGTTGTTGTAAAGTTTTAGGTATTGTGCTAGTGCCATCACGACACTCGTCAAGGAATGTGTACAGACAAACTAACGTTTCCATAATGAAATCTAAAAACTCCCAGGAATTCCCGCACAAATTTCCCGGGATTTCTTTCCCGGGAAATCCCTTATGTAAAACGCTAAGCAAAAACAAAACCAAATTTTTTACATTTAGACAATTTTTTTGTTTGTTTTCCATGTAAGTTTTACCAACTCGACGCGTATTCCAGAATATACACCTATAACTCACCCTCAAGCAGAAAGTGGTCAAAAAGTCTGTAGCTCTTATTTGGAAAGTTATTGCCATTAGGAAAAATACTATCTTCATTTTGATAACGTAACTATGATCTTCCTATTTCTAAACTTTTTGTTCCGATATATGTAAAAATGCGCAGTTTTCGAGTAAAATACAAAATTTTTATTAGTTTTAATTATTATTGTTCCAACTTTATTTGTTTCTATATTTATGATTTGATTAAGCTACAGTTCGTATCGTTTTTGTTTGTTTTTGTTTGTCACAGTTAGCGGTTTTCTCCTTCGGCAAGCAGCCTTTAAAAAATTTAAATTAGCGCTCTTTTCAGAAAACTTTTGTCGAGGGTGGAAATGGGGAACACCTGACTTAAAATGCGTCACAGTATGAATATGAAGGGCAGTAGCAGCATTCCTTGATCCTTATTTAACATTCAAACTTTTATTAATAACTGTAGTAGTGGAATGAAAGCTTTTATAAAAATTAAATAACTGTTTACTTTTCTTTTACGCTCATTACATTAAAGTAAAGAAAGTGTCGTACAACAAAGAGGTAACACCTATATGTATATAGTAGTAGACGTTAATTAGTAAATAGTGGTTAAGCTTTTTTTGGCACATGGCATACAGAAAAAATTTATTACAATTATTAGGAATAAATTTGATAAAGTCAATAAGGTATATTCGTTTTCTTTTATTCAACAAGCTATCGAAAATATCGAATGGCGTGACTATCGATAGTTTGTCAGCTCTACAGAATCCACACTTTCGAAATGAATTTGCACATGTCGCAGAGCAAGTGTTCTGCCCTGTTAGTGTATTCATAACAAAGTGGAAAGAAAGACCTACGCCCAGTGTGACCGTTGAGAAATTTCAAAAAGTGGCACAAAAAGGGGATTTAAGAATTAAAAGTGGCACACAAAAGGGGATTTTTATCATAAAAGAGGCAACTACCTTAGGAACAAAAATTTAAAGTCTAAACACGATTTTGAGTTAATTTCATTCATTTTACTATATATTAAATTTTATTTACAAGTGATATCTTAGAAGCAACGAAACCATTATAAATTTATATGTAGATAAAAAACTAAATAACAATTCATGAATAAGAAATAACGTAATATATTTATTTGACATGGGATGACAAATATAAAAAACAACACTCATATTTATTTGGTGCAAATGCCGATTTAACGAAAACATAACCTCCTCTGGTTTCATTTGTTAGCCATAAAGCAGCCATTTATTATACTTTGACATAAAGTGCTTTGACCCAGAAATACATACCAAGGTGTATATAATCAGGTAGCAGTGCTACTTCAGCTGATAATTTTTTGCTCTATGTGATTTATAGCTGACGAATGTCTAAAACTTCGATTTGTTTTGGTTTAGGTACAATTATTACACGTAAATGCCTCCTATACATGGCTTCTATAAACTGGCAGTAAGTTTTTTTCTTATAACTCAACCTTATTTTGACTCAATGCTAAAAGTTTTTGTAGTTTGAATTACAGTTAAATTATGAAAAACAAGGCAAAAATCATTTGTTTATACGGAATTTGATTGTTTCACATTAAAAATGGCAAATATACGGCGAACTTTTTTTTACGAAAGTGCTGATTATTTCTATTAAATTATATTATTTTTTAAGTATTATTTGATTTTAGTCATTGTTAACTTTCAAGAACTAACAACATGTGTATATAAATTAACAACGACGCAAATCCAATAATCCTTAAAAAATAATAGAATTTTTGTTAATACAAGTAGTACCTGCTATGGAAATGCTAAAAAATCGTTGTATGTTTGAAATAACGCATTGCTGATGATTGGAAACGGCTTGAAAAAATCTTTCAACTGATGTAATTTACGAAAATATGGACAAACAAAAAATAAAAAATAGGCCTTTTTACAGACGGTGCAGCTCATGAACGGTCATCGCTAGACTCCATATATAAAGACCGATCTTTGATTTGGGAGGGGTTACAAAAACTTTTTTTCAGTGAGTCGGTCCAATGTATGTATATAATCTTACAATCCGTGCATCTCGAATTGATTTTTATTCACATATCTAATTCAGTCTGAGGAATATTGATTAAAAATTTTATTGGGTTTGAAAATTTAGGAACAAATTCAGAGACAGTTGATTATTTCTCTTAATCAACTGAAACTTTGATGCAAACAGTTCACCTTTCGTATAAGTTGAGATAAAAAAAATAATTTGTCATAAGAAATTATGCTTATTGCTTGTTTGATTGCTGCGAAAAAATAAATCAAGTGATGGTGATGATGATTTCTAAAAAGGATCAAAAAGAGTCAAAGTATAATAAAAAGTAGCAGATTTAGCTCATTTTAAAAAAGTGGCAATAAAAGTGTCAAGAAGGTAAAAAAGTGGCAAATTGATACTTTAGTAGCAGAAACGGTCACGCTGCCTACGGCTTCTCCCTCGATGTCGAGAGAAAACATTGTGAATCGCAATGGTTGCCGTTGAAAAATTTTTTGTTTTTTTTGGTAATTTAGAATTTTTCCATATAAAATTTTTTAATACAAGTCATTAATAGAATTTGTGTCGACATCGTGGGGACAGGCCGTTAGCGTTAATTATAGAGTTGCCAGATCTGACAATTTGATATCTAGAATTTAAAAACATACGTTATTATTAGTTTAGATAAAGGCTAATCATGATATGAATTAAAACAATGGACAACTTTACCTACATATTCTTGCAATAACTGTAGAACAAAATTAGTAATCCTGGCAGCTGATATAATAAATATTTCGTATATGGGCATTTCCAGAGAAAAGTCTATCTGTTGTCACATTACTTTGTTATTTGTAATTATATTTCGTCGGTTGGCTATTAGTTTGCGGCACAGTATATTCAAAATACATTATCAGCCTGTTTTTGTGACATAAGTTTTTTTATATTGTACATTTTATTTTGAGTAAAACTAATAAGCTTTTAGCTTTCGTTTGAAAAATTGGTTCACGTACATACATATATGCAACACAAACAAAATCAACTGTCAAATTAAACAATCAGGAAAAATTTAACGTGTTGGTGAATTTTTTTAAACTTTTACAATTAAAATTTAAAATAATGGATGTTTTTACCAAGAAAATTTAAATATTTTTCAAAATAAAAAAAAAATTATCCTTGGCAATTTAAAGTGTTGGTCCAATCAAGTCAATTACCACCTCCGAAAGTTTTGATTTCGACATGTATGAAATACATTCCTTTCTGGCACAAAACTGGTAACCACCAGTTGCGAGAAATTTTAGGAATGTTGTCACTTTAATTATAGCGAGAACGCTAGTGATTCTACTGTTTTGCTTCATTGCAGATTCCATTTTCTCCAGCAGTATTCGAAAAACTTCCTTGTTGGAAGTGGTATATAATTATTTCATTTATTGAACTTACTGCTCGTAGCAATTTTGCTGTGTCTCGCAATCTTCTGCGTTATCTCGGTCGCTATAAAAAATCCAAGTGCAACGGATCAAATCATTGTTTTTTCAATAAACGCGTATTTTTTGTACACTTTAAACAAACAATTTTTTAAAAAATTACTTCATATTTATTTTTACAATTGATTGATAGGGTTGTTTTTAAAAAAACTTTTAATTTTCTATGAAAAAAGCTCTAAGAATTATAACTGAATGAGTAGTGGAAACATTGTTCTTACGACGTTTAATTACAAACAAAAAAGCTTTTATTTTCAAACGAAAAATGAAAATGAACTCAATTTCCAACTCGATCGTTTGCCTAATAATCGCTCGCCTTCTAACGTAAGGCAGTTCGATGACAGGATGTATGTATGCAGCAAACCAATAACCAACCTACGATTTAGTGAAAGATAGGAAAAAATCTAACAGCATGTCTCCAAAATGCAAGCTTATTGTTTGGTGTGGAAATGCCCACACGTATTCCCTGTTTTTGGAGCATGATTTTAGAGTAAGAGGCACAAAAACGAAAATTTTGCAACTGTTTCGAGACATAATTTTGCGAATGGCTTTGTGTGGTGGTTTATTATTTTACATGTAGAGGGGGCTGGTGGCGGCTGCAATATTAACAACAAAATCAACAGCACCGTCTAACTCCAATAGTTGTTATTTATGTACATATGTATGTATGTATGTATGCATGTATCTTTTCTTTTTGTGGCGATGTTGCTGCCGTTCAAATTCGCTGTATGCAACGATTTTGCTTGCTGTTTTTCATTTTTACTTTTCGTTGTTTATTAAATTTATTTTTTATTTTTTGCATTATTGTTGTCTTTTGTGGATTCTGGGTCATTAACCCTTGACAAAAAAATTTTTCGTTTGTGTTTTTTTTTTCAACATTATTTTTTGACTGCGTGTGCAAATGCATGTTTTGTAAATATGTATGTACATACATATGTATGTACATATGTATGTATATAAATGCAAACGTATGTATGTATGTACTCATGTACATAGTACATCTGTATTTCTGCTGATTTTTTCCATATTAGGCTTTTTCGAAATTTTTGTTTCGTGTATTCATACTGAAATCCGATTTTTGTTTGATTTCTTTATATTTTGTTTGTTTGTTTGGCCTGGTGGTTATGTGCAGTTTTGAAATTTGTGGTGTTCCATTATTGTTTTATTCGCATTAAATTTTTTTTTTATTTTTCCTTTTATGTTTGGTTGAGTTTGTATTTTTGAGATAATTCGTCTCTTTCAAGTGCCTGCTTTTTTACTGGACAATAAAGTTCATATCTTGCCTTGTTTTATGATTATATTGTCTGCCTTTCTTTCGGTCATTGCTTGGTTAGTTTGAATTTATTTACATACATATGTATTATTTTTCTTTCTTGCTGTCCAAAAATTTGAATGGGATTTGATATCTAATAATAATGATGCCAAGGATGAGATTGTTATTTTTATTAATTTTTTTTGTATATACATACAGTATGTCAAGTAATTGTTTTTACATAGTTAAAATCGTTGTAAATTTTGACTTTTATCGTAAATATTTTTCTCCCTTTTTGCATTATGAAATTTTTTTGTAGTTGACTTTATTTTATACACATTTAAGTGCACATATAGTCGTAAGTTACAAGCAAAATTAAGAATGAGAGCATAAAAATTACATGAAAACCAAAAAAACTCAAAAATTTCTTTGTCAAGAAAATGTTTTTACATCCTTGCATTATATAGTAAGCAAATGGGAAAGATTTTAAGGTGTACAAAAATGAATATTGTTTTTGGCCGCCATTGGCATCAAATAGGCCTGTAGGACGACTTCTCATAAAAAAAATTTTTTTCCATATATACCGCTGAAATTTCTCACTTTCCCCTCTTATTACTGTTCTTAAATCCATTTAGTTCTTGAAATATAATTTGGAAACACTATTTTTCAGTTAAACCCATAAATTTTGAATAGGATATACATCTGGACCTTGAGATGGAGTATTCACAACTTTACCGCAATTGAAAAGACACCATGTTCTTACCCAAAGTGCTTCATGTTTGAGGTCAATACATTAATAAAAATCTAAAACGTCCATACATATCAGCAATAAAGCCAACCTTACTCGCGCTGTCAACCAAAACCCATTTCAACGTATTGGAGTACCGCTCAGTAACACTCTTCCATGAGACAAAGGCAATTGCTAAAAAGATAAATAAATAAATAGATTGTACTTCAAGAACTGCTCGCAAATCCCCGCCTCTTAGAGTGCAGCACAAAGAACAACAATTGCCTTTTGCGATAACGCATACTTCCAAGCTTGATGGCTACTACGATAATGTGATTTGCTGCGACGAAACCAAACTTCTGCTTTATTAGAATTACAGATCTAACAAAGTATGGATGAAAAAATTTTTTAAAATATTGGGAAGTGAAACCATTAACCCAACTGTAAAATTTAAAATAATTTCGTTGATGGATTGGAGGTATATATAGTATGTATATGTATATATGTTTATGCTGTAAAAGGAGGAATAAATTTGCTTTATTGAAAATATTATGAATGGGGGGCAGTAGCTCAATATATTGAAGTATTTTTTTGGATGAGAGCTTGAGTAAGGTTGGCGTTATTGCTGGTAAACGTGAAAGTTTTAAATTTGTATTAATGTATTGACCTGAAATGTAGGGCACTTTGGGTAAGAACATGGTGCCTTTTCAATTGCGGTAAAGTTGTGAATACTCCATCTCAAGGTCCAGATCTATATCCTGTTCAAAATTTATGGGTTTAACTGAAAAATAGTGTTTCCAAATTATATTTCAAGAACTAAATGGATTTAAGAACAGTAATAAGAGGGGAAAGTGAGAAATTTCAGCGGTATATATGGAAAAAAAAATTTTTTTATGAGAAGTCGTCCTACAGGCCTATTTGATGCCAATGGCGGCCAAAAACAATATTCATTTTTGTACACCTTAAAATCTTTCCCATTTGCTTACTATATAATGCAAGGATGTAAAAACATTTTCTTGACAAAGAAATTTTTGAGTTTTTTTGGTTTTCATGTAATTTTTATGCTCTCATTCTTAATTTTGCTTATAACTTACGACTACATGTGCACTTAAATGTATATAAAATGAAGTCAACTACAAAAAAATTTCATAATGCAAAAAGCGAGAAAAATATTTACGATAAAAGTCAAAATTTACAACGATTTTAACTATGTAAAAACAATTACTTGACATACTGTAAGTATATATGTATGTAGCTACTAGTGATTCACGAATATTCGTATTCGAATTGCCGAATAGTCGACTATTTTCAGACATTCGTATTCGCATTCGCCAAATTCAAGCGAATACGAATATCTTACCAAAAACTTAAATAAATAAATGCATAGATTCTAAACGAAATTTAAATAAATGTCTACAAATAAATTTTCTTTAAATTTTTATAGAAAACTTTGCTTTGTATCATTTTATAGTGCTATTTAATGATGATCGTTAACATTTTGGGTAGTTTTTATTAACTTTAAAGTACGCCAACATGAGTAGGTATGAAGTTTTTTTCCTAAAAACTTTTTCATATTTTATTTTGCAGGCGCAAACATAAGCCCAATTTTATGGCTAACAATTTCACATATAATATTCGTATTCGCGAATTTCGCTTCAAATTTTCGTATTCGTATTCATATTCGCGAACAGCGTGACCGTTCGACAGACTAAAGTGGCTAATTGCCACTTTTTCGACTGCCTTGCCACTTTTTCGAGTGCTTTTGCCACTTTTTGTCTCCCTTTTTTTAGGGTGAATTATATAAAAATACATTAAAAATAAAAAGTTTAGTGTAGTTTTCTTTTAATTTTGCCCCTTTTTTTTGATAAATCCCCTTTTTGGTGCTACTTTTTGAAAAATGTCATCGGTCACCCTGTTCGCGAATATTAAAATTTGACATTCGTTTTATATGTACATACATATGTACATATAAATATGCATTAATTTTATTTAAAATTTTGAGTTTAATTTACAGGGCAGTTTTCTGGTTTTTTATATTGGAACTAATGTTTGTATATTATAAAAAAATATTAAGCTGAGCCTTTTCTGCAACAGAGGCATAACTCCAAAAATCTAGTTTTGCAGAGAGCAAGTTTTAAGCTTCAAATTTAAATTTAACTCAATGAAGATATAAAAATATTAGCGGTATTCGGTGTTTAATGTATAAGATATTGCATAAGTGTACATGTATGTATATTATCGCAGATTTTCTTTAAAATACACACACAATCCAAAGGAAAGCTAAGATATTTTGCATTTACACATACGCAAGACCATTTGCATCAAACATTTTCTTTTCTCAAGAGTTATGTACATATGTGTGTACAACCCTTTATACTAAATTTTTACACAAGATTGATCGAACCATTTTATGCATAATTAATTCCAAAAACGCATTTTTAGAGATGCATATCGCTCATTTACTAACAACGTCATAACTAAAAAAAAATTTTTTGAGTTAATGATGCAGAATTATTCCTCCATATTGGTATTCATATTTTACAAGTATCTTGCATATTCCAAAATAAAATTTTCTTTTCCATAAAGTTGTGTATAAATTGAAAATTTTAAATTCGTTTTGAGGCAAATTAGGTTATTTTGACTTATGATGTTGTTGTAGTAAATGGGCGATATTTTTATATTGCAATATAAAAGCGATACATATACATACATATGTACATATGTAGGCGTTGCCTGGTTTTTGCTTTACTTTTTGCAACGAGAAAATTAGACAATTATTTTTTTAATATCTAATATCGGTATCGAATTCAAAATTCCTATTATGAGAAGACAAGACCGACGAAATATTCATTAAAGGTTAATTGTTGCAATCTGTATAAGAATACACTAACCTTACAAATTTCAAGTGTCTATATACATACATACAATTGTTTCTTGTTTTTTAACTGTCATGTATTTGTTGTTGTAGCGGCCAAGGTTCTACATACTCTGTCCCAATTTCAGGTTCGTAGCTCTTACGGTTCTCGAGGAAACACCCTGTGACGGACAGACGGACAGCGTAGTGAAAGCAATAGCTTTCCTTTTCCACCTTTGGTGTACGGAACTCTATAGGCTTTGTATTAATTGTTGAATACATTTTTAATACTTATTGACTCTCCCGTTGCTTGATATCACAGCTTGAAGACCCCGTGCTATACTTTCATTCAAATTTTTTATAATTCGGGCTCAATACTATAGGTACCATTGTTCTGTTACGACTTCCGTCAGTGCGTCAAACAGTTTATCCTTTCTCGTAACCGCCATTTTTTAAGCCTGTCCCATATGATCTAAAGGGTCCGCCATCTAACGTTTTTTTCAACTAGTATTTATTTCGTGAATAGGTAACACTTAGCTCATGTCTGATTTGACAGATAATTAGTTTTATCCTTCCGCTGAACGAGCCAACTGACCATCCAATGCGTTTTCGCTTCGCTAAGGGCTTGGGGTCTGCGATCGACTTACGGAAGAGGCCGATTTATCTTTTCAGATGAAGCCCATTTTGATCTTGGCGGGTATGTAAACAAGCAAAAGTGTCGCATTTGGGGCACAGAAAACTCGCACGCATACATTGAAAAGCCGACGCGCCCATAACGAGTCACTGTTTGGTGCGGATTTTGGTCCAGAGGCATAATTTCTAAAATGAGCAAGTAGTGGCCGTTGCAGTCAATGGCGATCGTTATCGGGGCATGTTGAACGAATTTTTGTTCACAAAAATTGAAGAGGAGGATTGGCAACGTTTGGTTTCAACAGGACGGCGCTACGAGCCACACTGCCGAAGCTGCAGTAGTTTTCTTTTATAGCATTTTCAAAAAAAAAGTTATCTGGCGGACTCTTTATAAGATTCAATTCTCGTGACCGGGGAGGAGTTCCCATCACTTTTGAGCAGTTATAAAGTAGTCACGAAGTAATCAGCCTTATCGTGGTTGGCATATTTCAAATACGATTGCGACTGTTTGGTAATAGATTAAAGAAAACTGTTGAAGTCTTCTTTAATCTATTACCAAACAGTCGTAGCCGTATTTAAAATATGCCAACCACGATAAGGCAGATTTTCTTCTTTACTCCTATACCTGCAATAACTGAAATAAATGTCTTGTCAACAGTCTTCTTTAGCGTTTGTTTTAAAAGATTTCGCTGTAGTAAAGCATTTGAAAAATCCCTCATGGACTTAAAGTTCTTGTAAGTGGTCTTGTGCAGGACTTTAATACACGCCCATGGCCTAAGGGGCCACTACCGTGCTTTTTAATAGCCTTGTCTAGAACTTCAGAACTAGGTTTGCGCGCGAATCTTTTCCCATCTGGTACACTGAGGGAAAAAAAGACACTGCAAAATCAGCGCTAGTACCTAGATTCAGTAACTTTTATTACGATAATCGTATCGCTATAGTCACATATTTTATCAATATTCGCTGTCGGCTGGAGAAAAAAAGTTATGTCACAATATCATATTCATTGAGTTTTTCTTTATTATTTTTTGTGCCTTTCGCTTATTTCACATTTTCTATACAGAGATACCACATAAAGCTGGAAGCTATTGTAAAAAAGAAATTACGGAATCACATTATTGTTATAGCTGAGCTATTGGGTTCAATGGAAAGTTTTCTAAAAAATTCACAAATACAACTCAGATAAACTGTAAATGCAGTTTTTTAGTATAATTTTTTGGCTTCATTTGCCACTAGACTTGATTTGCTGAGGAAGCGGGGTTTGGCCACAGTGGTCATTTCCCTAATAGAACTCAAAAAATAAGATTTTTTTACTTAGTCATATTTTATGAGTTTTGTAAAAAAATTCACAAAATTAATTCAGATAAACTGTAAATGCAGTTATTTAGTATGATTTGTTGTCTTAATTTTCCTTTAGGCTTGATTCGCTGAGGAAGAAGGATTTGGCTACAGTGGTCATTTCCGTCATAGAACTCGAAAAAGAAGATTTTTTTACTCAGTCATATATTTTGAGTTTTCTAAAAAATTTCACAAATACAATTTATAAATTTAAATTTGTTGTCTATATTTTCCATTAGGTTTGATTCGCTGAGGAAGAAGGATTTGCCACAGTGGTCATTTTCGTCATAGAACTTGAAAAATAAGATTTTTTACTGAGTCATATACTTTGAGTTTTCTAAAAAATGTTACAAAAAAATTGTGTTAAAAAAAAAATTTGAGTATTTTAAGAATATCTCCTCTCCTGTCTACAATTATGTGCAGGATGTAAAAGGTTTCATAGAATTTACTAACAACAAGTTTTTGTATAATAAAAGACCAACAAATTTACAAAATGAGCATGCAATTTTTTTTTGTCACATCCAATAATTAGGGTCCCTTTTACGGTTTACAATTTAACTAAGATTAGTTAAAATTGTAAAAACTTAACCCTAAAACAATTAAACTGTGTTTTAGATTTCTGAATTACAACTAATTTTAGTTGTTTCGAAACAATGCTACAAATTTTGAGATATCAAAAAAAAATCTTTTTTCTATGAATTGTTATGAAGTTTTCTTTAAAAAAAAAACAAAACCAAATGATATTTGTCAAGTGATAAAGAAGTTATGTACTAACGTTAAAAAAAGTCAGGCCCAAAAATAAAATAAAAAAAAATCTGCCCCTATAACGGTTTTCAACTAAATTCAGTTTGGTCGTCTAAAAGTAGACCACACTCTTACACGCGAGCAAACTATGTTTTAGTATTATGAACCACAACTGTTTTTAAGTTGAAATTGTCATCGCGTTGCTAACTTAAAATATCAAGTTTGAGAGGGAAAAAACAAAAAGTTTTCGAAAAAGTGTTGTTTTTGGTGTCTTAGTTCAAAGAAATCTTACCAAATGGATACAAACATGTGTAGATTTATTTTATGCTATGTATCAGAAGAAAAATTCGTGCTGATTCCAACCCTTTTGAACGACCCAATACAAGGTAAGGAATAATTGAAATAGGGAACGAATTCTTTTCGGCAGAACAAATTAACGTTTTGTTATTTTTGGATCATCTAAAACCATAAATCCTTGTATCTTTGTATGTGCACGGTATATCGCCGATACTGAAACTGTTAAAAAATTTTGTTATTAATCATAAAAAATATTTTTATGATTAATAATAATAATAAATGCAAGTCCTATTTTTGAAAACGTGATTTTGATTTTGTTCAACAGTGTTATTGGCTTTTTACGGAAATAGCGTTGCAATTCAAGTGCAGTGAGATGAGACAGTTTTAGCAGCTTTACAGCAAGTTTAATTGAAACTTTGTGATATACTCTCATCGAATTCGCTTCCCTATTTCACGTTCATACATTTTATGACGAAAACTTATCGCACAGCCATCCGAAGAATCGATCAACTACATACAACATTTGTTTTAGTTTTTCTCTGTGCAATTTTCAAAAATGTTTGCAGTTTGTACTTTAACCGAACGTTAGAGAGAGGAGAGCTTATTTTTTTTTGTCTTACCACTTTTATGTTGAAGTTATTTTATTTCTTACCTTCTATTCTTTTTAGTTTTGGGTCGGTCTTAAATTTCATGAAACCTTAAAAATCTTGAAAAACCCCATGCCAATCATTAAGTTTTTATTTTTTTTTGCTTCAGTCTTAAAAGTGACTGTATGTCTGTCTCAATGTCTGGCTATAGGTTTGATTTTTTTGGTTCGTTTTAAAGTGCAGAGCATTTGTTTTTCGCATTAGTTTTGTTTTTATTTCTTGTGTTTTTTTCTTGTATTTCTACGTTTGTCTGCCCGTCCACTTGTCACTTTGTTGTGTCTGTGTTTTTGCAATGGTGGAAATGGATCGAATAATATGTTGTTGTTTTTTTTTCTTTAGTATCATGCGCATTTTGTTAGCAGGGCTGCCAAAAGTGCAGACTTTTCGACATTTCAACGATTTTTGCATTAAAAAAAATGCCAAATGCCGATTTTTTAGGTGTAAATGCAGATATTTATCAAACCAATTGACAACACGGTAACTCCGATTTCAACCAACATTTTTGTGATTTGGCAATGATGTTGTATTAGGATCAGGGCTGCCGTTTTTGGTTATTTCTAACCAAAAGTGGTTATTTTTTTCTTTAATGTGGAGATGTGAATATTTTTCTCATTTTGGTTATTTTTTTGCCAAAATAATGCACATATTTTTTGTTATACTTTTTAAGCTTTTATGTTGTTCAATTTTTAGTATTGCTACCAAGGCAACTGAAAATAAAACAGCTGTGCCTTAAATCGCTAGTGCAGCCACCTGTTATGAATTCGCCTTGATTGCTACTCACTTGTTTACAATACTTTTCTTTTACAACACTATCAGCAACTTTTAATTTAGCTAAATAGTCGCAACTCTGTACTACAGACCACTATGTAGTCCATAGAAGGTGAGTTTTTTTATCAGCCCCTATAGCCTCCTTCCTAAAAAAATTGGTCACATCTTGGAAAATGTTAATTAGTTGGACAAATTTAAAGTTTTTCGAAAATCTCCTGAAAACTCGAACTTCCAGTAATTCTGAGTATGCACGTTTTTAGAGTACCATGTGGTAGGTGACCACTTTTGTCCGCCAGCATCGCCTCGTTCCCAAGAAAAGTGCGCAACCCTCAGAAAATTCCAAGTTTAAAACTTGACGATATTTGGTTCAAATTCATGTTTTTCAGAAACAGATTCATGGGCTTTAATAAAGGAAAACTTTATCTATAAATTTGCACTAATTTTTCCCGTCTCGGTTGCATTATTTAATGGAAAAGCCCTTTGGAAAGGCATTAGCCGAATTTTTATAGCTTAACAGAGCTCTGTTAACACGCTAACAGAGCTCTGCAAACTCTACATTTTCATGACTTTTTTGGAGTGATGTTATTTAATAAAAATACTACATATGAAAATTTGGTTATATTTTCTTTCATTTGGTAACTTTTAAAGCGAATTTTTGTTGTAAAAATTTTTTGGTTGTGGCAGCACTGATTAGGATGTTCAAATAATAAACTACATATCGGTCGTTTACTAAAAATACGCCATAACTCGAGTTAATGATGCAAAATTTATTCTCATATGGTGTACGAATTTCATATAAATATCTTGTTTACTCAAATCTTGAGAGCAAAATAAAATTTTATTCTTCCATTAAGTCTCAGCAAAAAATTTCTAAAAAGGTAATCGGGTTTGGAATTAAGCATTTTTGGTGGAAGCTCTTCCCTACTGGATTGCCAACTTAATGATTTTAACAAGGCGTGAGACTAAAATAATCGATTCTTGAGAAGTACTTACTTTTTTTATTTGGCAACTTGTTCACGTAATCTATTTAATCGAAAAAAATCATTGTCCTCATTTAGCAACTTGTAGATAATTTTATTAAATTTTAGGTAATGTGATTTGTAAGCGAGTAATGAAATTTGGTAATCAGAAAAGTAAGTCATTATATGGTAAGTGGTTCTGATGGTAATGTGTAATTTTTTGCTGGGGTTGTGTGTAAATAGAAAACTCGTTTTCTGGCATATATATGCAGGTTTTTTTGAGTTATAACGTTGTGTTTCTGAATCAGCGATATGTTTTTGCTAATGTATTAATTAAATCGTAGATCTCTTAGTGATGTAGTATAATTTTAATTAACTTAAAAAAAAAAGTTATAAAAAAGAAACAAAAAAGGATATGGGCATTTCTCCCGAATGCTCTACCAGGATGGAAAAATTAAATGTTGATTATCTTCGTGTTTTATTGTTTTTAATTATAAAAAAGTCGTATGTTTATATAATGGAATGGTTTAATAGCATATCTCAGCTGTTTTAGTTGAGGAAATTGGGCTGGAAGCTGGAAAATTTTATATTTTCTTTTTAAGCTACTTGTAAAGACATTTTTATATACTTAAGTATAATTATTTTACATGCAAAAATATGTTATGTTTGCAATCTTTCTTCAAAATCTCTCTATTACCAAATAGTAAGAAGAGAAAAGTGTAAGGAGAACAAAAAAAAAGTTCGAAAATGGGTAGGAGGCATGGCATGGTGATAATAATAAAAAACATGTGGAAAAATCGTACGTTCGCGACCCGTACGTTCGCAACCGGCAATTACGCTAATTTAACAAAAACCAGTACAGATATTTTATTGTGTAAATACTTGATAGAGACCTACCTAAAATAAATTAATCACTTTTCAATATTCTCTTCCATTTTGCATATTTTTACATTTCACTACTGCCAGCCAAAGTTGGCTTCCATTTTGCGTACGTTTGTGACCACATGTTTATAACTATTAATATGAAAACTCGATGAAATCCTCTTTTGCACTAAGCATAGAGCTTCCAAAATGCTATCAAATCGCAAAAAAAATGCTTGCAAAAGTTTTGTTTTCTATATTTTTCGTGACCCCAGGAAATGCCCATATACATATTAAAGAGATAATGATATCATACCCTACAAACATTTGGAAGATATCTTACCCAGAAGATAAAAATACAATGGGCCTGTTTCTCTAAATGCGAACGATATATGTATTCGATTGAATATTACTATTGGAAACAAAAACAAATTTCAGTTTTTTTTTTGTTTTTGATATAAATGTTCGAACGAATTTATCTTTCGCATTTAGAGAAACAGGCCCAATATCTTGTTTTTATCATTTAGAAGAAAAACATCAAAGCAATACTTCTTTGATATTAAAATATTTTCATTTAAATGAAACTTTTTGAATGAACAGTTCGAAATGTATTGACTATTTATTTTTTCCTTTATCAAGGTATTTTGTGTTATTAAAATGTTGCATTTTGTTCAGCCTGGTGTTTTATCACATGCGCAATAAATTTATAATATCAATATGTTTTTAACTAGAAGATGAAAAAATATTTAATTTAAAATAAAAACAATCAGAAAATTTTCAAAACATTATGTCAGGAAATTCCTTTTTATACTAAACATATGATGACTCCTCTGATGATAAATTGAATTTAGTTGACCATAAAAATTGCTTTAAATTTAAATTATTACGATCCTTTATTTTTCTTCCTTCATATAATTTTAGCACAATTGTAAAATTTTACTTTAGGAGATAATCTAATGTTATAAATAATTTATCTTCCTAAAGATAATCTGGCAATATCATAGATAATTCTATTAGATGATTATCTAGCAATATCACAGTTTTATCTTTCAGAAGTATTGCATTCGTATTTCTTCGAAGTATCGCACTGGCAGCACAAACTCTCCCGAAGGGAGAAACTTCCGCAATACGAATATGATTGTTGCCGCAATAATATTTTTCTTCCAAGCAATAGGATTTCGAATCATTTTCGTATCACTTTGCTTCTAGGGTAATGATTCAAATAACCAATACTATTTTTCATATCCTTAAATAATTTCCAAGTTTTATAGAGGTAGACGATAGAGAAGCGTTATATTCTGAATTCTAAGAACTAAAATGTTTGGAATAATTTAATTTAAGTAATTTTCGAAATAAAGCGAGGGGCTTCCAAAAATACTTTCCAGTTTTAATATAATTTGTAAAACAAATTATGATTCTGATAAATTCTTCCCAAAGTCGTAATTTACACTATGCAAATCTTATTGCTAAGCTGATTAGTTTGGGGAAGAGAGAGAATTTAAACGTTTTTTCCCCTCGTCTCTCTCTCCTAACAAACTAATCAGCTTAGCAATAAGACCAATAGCAAATCATGTATACATAAATGTATGTATGTGATTTGATCACGTTATCACAAATGTAGGTTTGAATTAATAAATAAAATTTTTTTGGTTCCTACTTCTCAACTTTTACTAAAGAGCATTTTAATGACTCAAGTTAAAGTACTATTTTGGGAAAAGCAGAGTGTAGAGACTTTTTGTTCCAATATTTGCATAGTGTAAATTAGGACTAATGTCCAACGAATATTTAGTACCATCAATTAAAATTAATCAAAAATTTTGATGTTGTTTAGAAAATTAAATCTTAGAATAAATTACTTATTTTAAAGATTATGTGAACCCAATTGTTTGGCACTCATATTAACCTTCTGTCAGTGCATAGTAAATTTTACATAGTCTGTGCATGGGGTCAACCTGACCCCACATATATTTAAATGCATTTTCTAAGCTTTTTGTTAAAAAATAGTCGTTTCTATTGTTATTTATTAATGAAAAAAAAACTTATTTTATTCAGAATATATAAGATTGACATTAAGATAATTTAAATTATATTATATTACATAAAAAATTAGCCAGATGCATCGTCTGACATGATTTCGTTGTTTTCTTCTTCAAGGGAATCCATTACTTCTTCGTTGACACAGTTTATGCAAACGGTTTTTATATGTGTTGTGCAAGAAGGCTGATTGCAGACATAACATCTTGTTCCTGTTTTTTTATCAGCGGATCGAGGGCAAATGTAACATCTTGGTCGCTTACTGACAGATCTATTCGCCGCTGTTCCTTCAGTTGTTGTGCTCTGTCTTATGTTTATTATATCATATCCAATTTGATGAATAGCAATTTTAACATTTTTTTTCATTGCCCGTGGGTTTGATAATCGGTGCAATATATGATCATTTACCAATTGCATAGCCAGCTCCTTCAAAAAGATTTTACGTTCATTGTTTTTCCGCTGAATATATAGTTGTGGATTAGCACATTTGTACAGATTATAAGCGGCTATACCTGCGATATCAATCATATTAAAAAATAGAACCATTGGCCATCGTTTGGTCTTTCTCTTGCAGGTATAGGTACGAACTAATTTGTCGAGTGTGTCAACACCTCCCTTTGTTTTATTATAGTCCAATATTATGTTGGGTTTATTCGTATCGAGGTCAACAATATCATCATTGTGTAGAGTGGATAGTAACAATACATTCTTGTTTGGCTTCGGAACATAACTTACCAAAGTCAGATGGTTGTCGAAGCAAAATTTAGAAGAATTCAGGTCTCGCTTCTTAATTTCGGCCTTGTTCGTAAATTCTTTAGGTAGATCTGGTTTATTTGAGCGAATTGTTCCAATTATTGTTGTTTTTTTCTGCAACATTTGTTCTGCTAATGGACAGCTTGTAAAAAAGTTATCCATCGTAATAGTTCGTCCTTTATTGATATATGGTGTAGATAATCGATGAACTAAATTTAATGCGTAATCAACCGAACGTATCTCATTCGGTTGTTTGCCTACATAAACTTCTGCTTTCAATGGGTACGAATTCAACGCATCGCAAATCCAAAAAATCTTAATCCCGTACTTGCCTGGCTTTGATGGTATATACTGTCTGAATGAACATCGGCCACGAGTTAATACCAATTGTTCATCTATAGTTAAGAATGATGATGGTTTATAAGGTCCTTTGATATTTGCCAAAAACATATTCCAAACATCATGGAAAGCTGCTAGCTTATCTTCCTTCAAACGTTCTGCTCTAGTCTGATAATTGTCGAAGCGCAGGAATCGTAAAAGCTGCTGCACTCTTTGTAATGACATTGCAGCCCGATAAAAAGGACGATTGTCTAGGCGGTACAATTCATCCAATCTTTCGTCCCAGTTTTTATGAACACCAGCGTATATAAGTATACCAATCAGGGCATAAATTTCATTTGAATTTGTATCATACCAAATACGTGCAGGGTTACTATTTATAGTGTAGAAATGGCGAGCTTTTCTATTTGTTTCGGCCACTATTACATTTATTAATGTCTCTGGAACTAATTTTTTGAATGCGGACAGATGAGTATTTATATTTACAGCTGTTTCTGCAGAAATTCCTTGTCGTTCTCTCAAGATCTGAAAGTCGCGAACTCTGGTTACATTTGGTGGACTTGCTCTCCATTTTCTTTTGTACTTTTTATTTTGCGCGTAATACCAAATTCCTTCTTCTTCCACTTCAGGTTCCTCATCAGTTTCAATATTTTGTACTTCTTCTTCTTCACCAGTTTCTATATTTTCTTCTTCGTTTTCTATATTTTGCAATTCAACAGCAGCTTCATCTGCTGCTAAATCACAATCAGAAAAGTCACTATCAATGTTATCATCTGCTACCTCTTCCTCATCAGATTCGGTAATGCTATCGAAAAGATTTCGAATATCCTGGCTATTTTGTCTTTTTAGGGCCATCTAAATAACAAAACAAATTATTATATGCATAGAAAATTACACTACATAAAGTAACCAAAAAAATATATATACTCACCTTATAATAATAGTTATTTATGTGAATATATTTATAATTATTACAGACAAATAAATTTATAATAAAAATACCTCTATTCATATGTGTTGAATAGAAAACACTGAATGTTTTCTATTTTCAATTTTTGCATTTGAAAAAGAAAGAACTTCAATATATTGTTACACGGGAAATCCCCTAAAACACAAAGAAATTTAAAACTAAATACAAAATTGGGGTCAGATTAACCCCAATGCACCAAAATATGCTTGACTTGCTTAAAACTGTCGTAGCTTAGTCATTTATAATGTTTTTTCGATTATTTTTTTTGCAATGTGTGAGTTAAACATTAGTTGAGGCTTATCTAGTTGCTTGGTATAGTAAGTTGGTGTAAAACCTTATTAAATCACTTTTACAAAGACTGGGGTCAATTTGACCCCTATGCACTGACAGAAGGTTAAATAAAATTTACCTAAAAATTTTAAATTCTGAAATGTATTCATAACTGTATACATATCGCTCATTTACTCAAAGAACATAATTTTTTAATTACATTTTTCAAGTTAGTGATGCAGAATTAATCCTCATATCATTCTTCATATTGTGTAAAAATTTCATCCAAATATCTTGTTTACTCAAATAAAATTTTCTTTTTCCATTAAATTGTGTGTAAATTGAAGACTACTAACTTTCACACTGAAAGTTATAACATGGCTTTAACGTTAAAACCATAAACAGCTGATTTTGCATTCACACTGCAAGTTTGTCAAATTCAGGTTTTAACTAACAGACTGTCTAATAACTTTGGTCAAAATAAAATAAATCTCCTACAGAAATGCATGTATTTTTTGTTGTATTTTTTCTTTTTTCCACTTATTTGACAAACTGAACAACAAATGTTTTTGTTTGGAAATTATTTTAAATATTTTTAAATTATGGAAAATGCACAAATATGTACATTACAAAATAAAACTTTTATCGGAAGATCGATGTCACTCATATCGTCTATTTTCACTTCCTAGATGTCAATGAAAATATTTCTGTTGTTTTCCTTCCAAAAAAAAACCTTTTTCCATAAATTTTTTAATTATTATTGCTGTTGCATAAATTTTTAAGTTGAAATTTATCAATTGGTATGTATTCTTATTTACCGGCATAAACCTTACCAGTTGCTTCCGGTTATTTTAAGTTGGTAGTACTGAACTTAGCACAACGAAAACAAGGTTGCATTTCATAAAACCAACTTAAAACCAATTCAAAAATTGTTTTAATTTAGTTTTAACAAAAACAATTTATACGGTAAAACCAGAGGGCAAATTACGGCACTCGATATCGTTCGAAATTTTAAAATATTTCCATATAAACTCTATTGAAATATTTCGTAATTTCGTTCGTTAACGAGTACCGTAATTTGCCCCCAGATTTTAGCAGTTGGTTTTAACGTTAAAAACAACTTTTATTAAATCCATGTCAGTGTGAAAACACTATAAGAACTAATAACTGCAAAACTTATAATGTGTTTTGCTTCTCCTGTAAACTATCTTAAATGCAACTTACGTCATTTTTGAATTTATATGACGATGCATAGAAAATTTTTCAACGCTTATATGCTGTCTTTACATGGCAATACAATGTACTCGTATTACGACATGTCAAAATATGCTGTATAATATACATACATATAATGTAGGAGAGAATACGGATAGTAAATTTGACAAGGTATATTTTCTAAACCATTTTATTAACTTAAGTATTCTCATCATACCAGAGGTGTATTTCAACGTAACCATTGGCAGCACTAATGCTATTTATTGAAAGTGTTGACACTTTTATATCCACAATATCCACTGAAATGTTGCCACCAACCAAACATTTTATTATTTATTTTATCGGACAGTTGTAATAATGGAAAATTTTAAAGGTCACTTTATAGTTCAGTTTTGCTAAAGTTAGGAATATCTATCCGAAACTTTATCGTTAAGTCATAATAATGGCCCTTAATATAAAGTAATACTTGTTACAAAATTGTAAAGAGACCATTTCTGTTCCAATATAGAAATTGCATACTGTACACAACAGTTATTTATTTTATTTACTTTTTATTTTCATTAAAAACTTTTGTTGAATCAGACAATCTGTTGATTGAAAAAATCGGGGTTTTTTCCAAACAAATTATTACAAAATTTTGCATTTGAATTTACAAATTTCTTTGTAGGACCTAAATTGAAAAAATTAGTATTTGATGCAGAGAATTTTGTGATTAAATGATTTTTTAATTTAATTACTATTCTTCGAACTTAATTTGTTTCTATATTTAACAAGCTAAAGTTCGTATCGCCTTGTAAGCCAAATAACATGTGAAAATTATTAAGGAACAAATAACAAAAAAAAAAATTAACAAAAAAAACACTAAAAATAACATCAAAGTTAGTTGTAAATATTCTGACAACACATAGTTGAACGGAACAGCTAGGCGTTTTCGAAGGCCACTAAACCTTCAAAATAAAATACACAGAAAAAAGTGTTCACCAATTAATATTTTCGATTAAGAATTTAATTATATTAATTAAATTTTTAATTTTATTAATTAATTTGACAGGAAAAACTTAATTGATATTATCAAATTGTTTATAGGTGAAAATTTAATTAATTTTTTAATTGATACTACAAATATTTTAATTAATATTACAAAATCATTCATATTACTTTTTTGTGTGTATACTTAATAGTAACAAACCAAAAAAGTTTGTCTTAAGAAGAACAAAAAAGCAAATTAGCTAGCATGTGCATAATTAGTTAAGAACAAACGACAATGGTAAGACTGTTGTAAATTTAGAGATGGATAAATTTGGATTTTCGTTACAAAACACCTTTCAGAAAATTGAAATACGATGAATTAAAACAATTCACATATTCCATTTGGAAAAAAGTTTCGTATATAATGCAGAAATCTACATCAACTGATACCACACACAGTGAACCAAACACAGAAGAACGCTGATGATTCTAAAATGCTTAAATCTTCATAAATAGATTTTTCGCAATGAAAGCGCTGGAAATTCCGATGTTATTTTAAAAAAGTTGTGATATTTCCTCAAAATCATCTGGCAGCCCTGATTGTTTGCTTTAGCTCCTTCATTTGCTTAAATTTTTGTGTGCTTTTGTTTGTCGATTTTTGTTTTTGTCTCGATTTCGTGCATATTTTTTCATATCGGGGGGTAAATACACACACAGTCAGCTTAGTTATGTTTTTGCTGCTAATTTTAATGCGTTTTTTATATGCAATTCAGTAGGTATTTCATAATACGATTTTCTATTGCATTTGGATTATAGAAAAGTTGCCAAAAAACTCAGTTTTTATTTATTAATTGTGCTTGCACACAGTTTTCTTGCACATACTGAAAATTGTGCTGCTGTCAGTCCTGGCAAATATTCAATATGCACCATAAAAAATGTTTTAAGTAGATTGGAGTCAAAAGTCTTGTCATGGGTAAAAAGAGGAGTTTCTTAAGTACATTAGAAGGATTATTTATAAAAAATGCTTTAAAGTAAAATGATTTCTAAACCAAGTCAGGAATACATAATGAATACACATTATGCGTCTTACAAGTAAAAGATAATTTATTCGTTATGCAATTAAACTGTTAGTAAAGTATCTGGTAGTTTGACATTAAAAATAATTTATTTTTATTTCATGTGTGATATGTACATATCATTAGCAAGACATAAGTACATAGCACGACCATATTCGAATAATTGGCTTTGTTTTCAAAATTATTTTTTAATAAAAATATTGTGATAAAAATATTGCGGAAGGGAACGAGCAAATTCATAAATTATTTGATCTAAACTAAATCATTAGGTTTTTTAATTGTTATAAAAATTTTAAAAGTTATAAAGCATTATTTACGAAAATTTATGAAAAAATTACGAAAAATTATAAACTCATAGTTTTTGCACACAAAAACAAAGCTTGGACATTTTTATTTTATATTGTTTCCTCAAAAGTGAAAAAAATCGTAGTTATGATTAAAAACACAAAAAACGGCCGGGAACCTCGATTTTCGGCAAAAATTCGACCCATGCGACCACTAAACCTCTTCCGCAAAATCTGAAAAAAATCTCAAAATTACATACTTGACCCTATAATCTTTCAAATTATGCTGAGCCCCAAAAAATATTTTCTTTTGGGACAGCTTAGTGTACATGCACCTCTTAAGCAGCAAAAATATTTAAGTTGTAAATTGAAAACTTCCGTGCACCCGAAACAATTGAAAAAATTTACGACATGGTGTTGGCCGATCGGACATTGAAAGTGAGTGGGAGCCTTAGGCATCTCACATGGCTCAGTTGTTTAAATTTTGAATGATCACTCAGGTATTAGAAATCTTTCAGCAAGATGGGTGCTGCACTTGCTCAAAATTTACCACAAACGCAGTTTAGCGACAACTACGCAAGAGACCAACAATAAGAGAGCAACAGCCAAATAAAGCCGAGGTAGGTTTATCAGCTAATAGAGACATGCCCACCAGTTTTTGGGATGCACACGGTAAAATTTATTGAGTCGATATAATGAGGATTTGTAAAGAAAAATGACGGCATTTAGTCGTTCTTTTCCAGCTGGCCAAATGTTAGGGTGCACACATGTGCAGTTCCCATGGCTAATATCCATGAATCGGTCTACGAAATGCTCTCTGAATCGCTCTATTCTCCGGAATTAGCTCCGGGTGACTATTTCTTGTTTACAAACTTGAAGAAATGGCTCGGCGGAAAGAGATTTGGCTCCAACGATGAAATCATATTACACATCATCACAAATACCCATTTGAATAACCTCGACAAATCTTACTTTTTAGAAGGGTACAAAAATTTCAAAAACTTTGTACAAAGTGTTTAGAGCTCAAAAGGGCGATCACGTTGAAAACAAATTGATTTTGACTTGTTGGCCCGCCCACAGATCTAATAATCCGCTGCTTTGATGAGGATAACACTCACCACCGCTGAGTTTCCGTCGCGCTCTCTCACAGCCTGCCAGATGATCCCGAGATTAAGTAATTGGCAAAGTTAGCAAAAAGATTGCAAGCAACCAGCGTATGTAACGGGCCAATTTACATATTGACAGAACATACTGAAAGAAATTATAGATTTTCCAGAGGTTATTGGATATAAATAGCTCATACACATCTTTTTCAGATTTTTGTGTCGATATTTAAGATACGATGGCAAAAAATTGAGCATATGTGCTTGATATTTTCACAGATGGATTAAAGTCAGTCAGCAGGTGAGTACGCGGGGAAATCTTTATTCCCATTTTGATACCGTACAAGCAAAGGATACTTGGTTAACGAGCCAGTTGAATAGCCCAGTATCCATAAATAGTGTGCACAGCTAAGTTAACCAGTCCCGCCTATAGCATCAACTTCAGACGGAGTATAAATGAGGAAATTCTTCTTGCAAAACACATTATATTTTCCTTTTCCTACTGGTCCTTAAAGCTTCTATAAAAATGCATGTAATTTAGAGTCATTCTTAAAGAGTTATTCCTTATATTATAAAGCTTTGTTATTAGCTCTACCGAAAGTGTTATTTTAACTTTGCTTAACACAGGAATCGAATGATTTGCTATCCCGTTGAGACTACTGGGATCTTTGTTTTTATTTTGCTGTACGAAGCTGGCGGTATGGAATCTTCATAGATACCAGTGGTCCGACCCACTGGTATGTACGATTCACATACATACGTACTAAACTATACATCCAAATTTTTTTTATCCAGCCGCGTCTGTACTGACCATAAAGGTGATCTGACTCCTACTGTATTCCTGTCAGATCTCTACGAAATTATAGAAGAACTAGTCTAAGATAACTTGCAATATGTCTCCAGCTTGCAAGTGAATTAAATATCAACTGTATCAACTTTATACTCTAATCTCAGTTCCTGATTGGTGCTAGAGAGCTGTCCCTTGTGTATGACATCGCGAAAGACGAAAAATGCGGTAATGTGTGCAGTACAGTCCAAAGCGGTATATGCATTGCTTAAAAGCACCATGTCCATTCAGGAATTGTGTTATCTTTCTTTTCAAAACATTATTTCATAAATCAGTATATGAGTCCATCTTCCTTTGTTGGTAATTGATCTACTTTGCCAGGTATCTGTGTTATCCGTTCTGGCCCCTGTTGTTTTCCCTGTATACGCGTTCACGTTCCCTCGCTAACAGGTCTACTGGAAAGATACCCGCTATGACAAACGGAGCCTCGTCCGATACTGTTAGACAAACACATAAATCTCTGAGAGTTGCCAGTGTATAAACTGAGTTAAGTCTCACGGTATGAACTAAACTTTGCCGAGCCTGCCCACACTAGGGCAGCATATAGCATAATGCTTCTACAACGCCCGCTAATACCAATCGCCTGTAATACTTTGAACCTCTTGTATTTGGCATAAGAGAAACTACAGATTGACTGGCTTTTCCCACAACGTAGTCAATATGATTCTTATTTATCATTACACTGTCACCTAACATGTAGAATATACCCTATTTATAGTTTCAATAGTTTAGCATTTTAAAGGCTGAGATTTCAGCGAAAATAAGGTCGGTTAACTAACTACAGAATATACTTTGAATTCGAACCTGCAGGGAAATCACTATCGGGTCTGTGTGAGATCTCGATATATTCTACAGATACCTGCAGCTTTTGAGTGCTGCGACAGAGCAACATGCTCGGGGATAATGGGAGTTATGGCGGTTAGCGACTTTCCCCTTCTAAGTAAACGTTTTATACCAGGTCAGAGAAAAGAAAGCATACAACAAACAAATATATTTGTTAAGTATAATGATAAGATAAGAACCAATATTGCGGACGGACTAGGTAATTCTTGGAGCTTGAGTGACGAATTGGAAGGTTACAAATCTCGACTTCAGAAACTCGCAGATCAAATGCGCGTAACACACATCCACTCGGAGACCCATTTGTATCCATTGTTTACCCGAGAGTAAAATTAACAACCTTTTTACCTAGAAAAACCCCTAGTACATGTCATTAAGCCACCCAATTCTCCGATACTTTCCAGTTTGCCTTTTGTGATGTCACTAATGCTCTCATGAAATCAGCTGCTCAGCCGCTTAAGTCTAGGCGTTGGAACCTCGGGCAATAGCAGATAATGTGCTTGTTGGTTGCTGGTTCCTCTTCATCCACGCACCTACCACAGACACGAAGTTATTTGCTCAACCTTTAGATTTAATAGTCACTATACTTGTATACTAATGGTACTAAATTCAGTGAAGTGCGACTTTGACCCGCGCACGAAGGGTTCCGTACGGACACTAGATATGTAATTCAACACGAAATTTAGCCTATATATATAAAATAATTTTTTTTAGTTTTGGCGTTTTTTAATTTTGGTAATTTTTTTCATTTTGGCGACTTTTTTCATATAAATATTTTTTTTAGATTTAGCGCCTTTTTCGCGCTTTGACGATTTTTTCGGTTTTTGGCGTTTTTTTCATTTTGGCGATTTTTTCGAATTAGGCGATTTATTTTAGTGTAAGAATTTTTTTTAATTTTGGCGATTTTTTCGTTTTGGATATTTTTTTTAAATTTTTGACGATTTTTTCATTTTGGCGATGTTTTCGAATTAGGCGATTTATTTTAGTGTAAGAACTTTTTTTTAATTTTGGCGATTTTTTTCGTTTTGGATATTTTTTTTTTAATTTTTGCCGATTTTTTCGGTTTGGCGATTTTATAATTTTGGGATTTTTCAGTTTTACCGTTTTTGAAGATTTCAAGAGTTTGTCTCTTACGGTTTCCCAGATACAGCAAGTTGTCAAAATTACATAGTCAAAATTACATTAACTGATATAACACTACTATATTTAAATTTCCGGTCCGTAGCTCTTACGGTTCCTGGGAAAATAGCCTGTGACGGACAGACGGACAGCGTAGCGAAAACAATAGGGTTCCTTCTCACCTTTAACCTTTGGTGTACGGAATCCTAAAAATAACTATCATGTTGCTTTGCTCGCTTAAAGATTGCATCTATCGCACAACGACTTTTGCAGTAGTTTTCGAGATAAAGAGCAGACAACTGTTGAACAACTTCTCTTTCTAACCTAACCTAATCTTGTGATTTCGTCTTAGCTTGTACGGCAAATTCTAACTGAAGCATCGCAAAACGAGATGAAATTATGCGCTTGTGATCGTGCATGAAAAATTCAATCACAATCCCACCAACAACGTCAACAATTTTCAGTAAAAATGCAGAAAAAGCTTAAGAAATGAAATTAACTAAATAAATGAATGACTACGATTTATAAAGGATTTCTTGCAATATGCATTTATATCTATAAAAAAACATGCCTGCCAAACATCCTTCTTATGAGTGAGTATCTTACAAAAGGTTTGTTGCCTTTTTCATGCATATTAATTTCACAATGATAAAAAAAAATAACAACAACGGCTATATTTCCTGTTTTATTTTTGTATTGTATTGTATAATATGAAAAAAAAATTATAAATCTTTAATTCATTTTATATTGTTTGTCATCATCAAAATCTAAATAATGATCACATCGCATATTTAGTTATTTATCAACATCTTCGTTATGCATTTTTGATTTAAAAAAAAAAACGAAGAATTGCATTAAAATAAGGTCTTGCGATATTACTCGTATACGAGGACACACACTGGTGTGTAACTCGCATTTTTCATTGAATATTTTTCTGTGTGAATATGCAAACAACGATTAAAATAGTTTTGTTTTCAGATTTATTTCTGCTTTATTTCTTGGTTTGTTCGATCGAAATATAAAGAAAAGGATTTGCTTTGTTTTAATATTCTTGTTTTGCACAAAAATGCATGACTCTTTTTTTTTGAGTTTAGTATATTTTAAGAAATTTATTGTTAGGTCTTTCCCTCTGATTTCTGTGTTTGAATAACTTCTTTTTTATTTTTAAATGCACAGCAACAGGCAAAATCTTTAGAATGAAATGTCCATCCACTCTACAGAAGATGAAATATAAGTGGCATCAAGGGAAGGGAATAACGAACGATTTAGTACTAAAGATGTGAGCCACAGCAGTTTATTTAATAAGTGGAACGTATCAGATTTTTTCATATGGTTTGTGTTTTTCTTCTTCTTGATTTTGAATATGTACATGTGTCGAAATTGCATTTTATAAGAATAACTTAATGCACCCTACAATGCAGTTGTAACGACCCAATGAAAGCAAAATATATTGAAGTCATTTCTTAATTAGTCAACCTTTTTTCGAGAATTTTTCCCCTATTAACTATTTTCCTAAAAATTATTTTAAAATTTTCAGACAAAAAAAAAAGCATCGGGAAGCAGCTTCTTCGAAAATTCGAAACTATCTTGTTTTCCTATTTTCAAAAATGATTTCAAAACTTCCAGGTAAAAAAAACATCTGTGATATCTGCAGAGAATAGGAGGCCTTCTCTTCCTATTTTCTAAAATGATTTAAAAATTTTCCTACAAAAAAAAAACAACTGGAAGCAGCTGACTTCAAAAATTGTAAATTATCTGTCTATATACATATGTACTTCTAGATATCTGCTTAGAAAAACATCTCTAAGCTGCTGACTTCGAAAATTCGAAATTCTCTGTCTGTGTATATTTCCATATCTGCTGAGAATACAGGGCGTTCTCTATTTTCAAAAATAATTTTAAAATTGACAGGCTAAAAATACATCTGGAAGCAGCTGACGTCGAAAATTCGAAATTATTTGTCTTGAGTATTTCTCGATATCTGCTTAGAATAAAGGGCCTGACTTCGAAAATTCATTATATGAGATATTTTTTTGGGAATTATTTTCAAGTGGAATATTTAGAATCGAAATAAGAACTTTCATCTCGACTGAATAGTTAAACTTGATTTTTTGCGAAGACTTTCAAACATATACCAAATCATTTTAACACATACATATTTCGTTAGCTGAAATGCAAAATCTCGTAACTACACTTTTTTTTAATTTAATAGGAGTGGAGGAAAAACAAAAAAAAAACTATTCAAGTGCTTGAAGAAGTAAAGGTTCTTTGTTTTTATTTTTAGTTCGGCTGATTGTTATGAAAAAGTTTGAACGTGCTTAGGGACATGTGTTTCGATGTAATACCGAATAATTAATTTAAAGTGCGATATTGACGATATGTGTTTTATGATTGGCTTGGTAGAGTTTTGAAGAGCGAGACACTGAAAATTTTTTTATTTGTTTGTTGGTTTCAATTTCCATTTTCTAACAAACATTTTGTTTCGTTTTATAAAAACAAGCATTTAAACTCTAATAACTCAAAATAGTGTGAAATCGTTTATTTGCAATCATTTTAGCTGACGATATGATGTATACTCACAAAGGTTGGCAACCGAAACAAATAACGGTATCGGTATTGATACCGGTACAACTATTTTTTAAATTTCGGTATCGGTAACGGTATCGGTATTTTTTTATTTCGGTATCGGTATTACCGGTACATACCGTTATTGAGTTTATAATACCGGTATACCGATATGACTGCTAAATTATTAGTTCAGAGAGTTGATATAGCAAAAAATCTCTTTTTTCATTAAATTACTTCGAAAAGAGAGTATTTGTACATTAACATATAAAAACATTTAAACTTATATGTTTCTATATACATTTTTATACTTTTATTAAAAAATAATTTATTAAAAAAGTAAAATAAGGAAACTGCAGTTGAAACTTTGCATTTTGGTTAATTAAACAAAATAATAAAAATAAATAAATACAGTTTATGTACATTACACACGAAGTACATGTAGAATTGTATGCACTTAGTGATGTGCGAATATTCGTATTCGAATTCTTGAACATTCGTCTTTTCGATATTCGTATTCGGACTCGCCAAATTCAGACGGAACGAATATTTGAATATTTGATATCAAGCAATAAACAATATTCTTGTAGCCAACTTAAAAACAAACAAAACAAATTTCTCGTACAATTAACATTTAGGGCCATTATTACAACTTAAATATATTTAAAAGTAGGATTTTGTCTGACGTATAAAACGCTACTTTAGGCTATTCATTATTATAAATTTAATTTAACTTACCAGGAAGGATACAATGCCTTTAACTTAACGCTCACTTTAGGTTAAGTTAAAATTGTACTGATTTTAACTAACTTTAAGTTGTAATCAATCTTTAACTTCAGATATAAAAGTTTCGAAGATTGTTCTCCATTATCTCTTTCAACCCATTAACCCTATATTTGAATTAGACCTATTTTTTGTTATAAATATACATATTCCAAATCTCTAAACAAAAAATGTATTACGCCACTTTAAAACAAGATTTGTTTTTAAATATGTATATCCAAAAATCTAATCAGCGTCCAGCGAAAAATAAGAAGAGTACTGCAAAAATACTGAAAAGTCCCATTTTTAATTGAATTTTCTTGGAAATTGCCGGGAACTCTAAAGCAAACTGCATATTGATTGCATAATTTCCTACCTAAGAGAGACTTTTCAGACGAAAATATTGATTAGCGAAATTCTTTTATAACAGCGAGATAATTAACACACTTGTTTCTTAAAAAACGGCGAAAATCGACTTTTGTTCAAAATTTTAGTTTAAATTGAGTATAACTTTTGACTTAATTGTGATTTTGATACCAATTTTTTTTTAATATTACAAATTTTGTCCCTTATTCATAATGAGTTTAATTTTTTTAATCTAACAACATTTGAATTCTGCATTAGCAGAACAGTGGACAAAGGTTGGTAATAAAGTCAAAATTTTAATATTTTTCTCTAATATTTCCTAAACTGTTGCGAAAACACATAAATGTAGTAGACTTTTTTTAGCTCTTGGATAAAAAAAAAACACTTGCAAAAAAATCCTTTTTATCTGATCAAAAACAGGAGCTTGGCATGGATTTGAATTTTTCATTAACCCAAGGTTGCCTCCTTTGGTGCTTTGTAGCCCCGCCCCTCTAAAGATATATAGTCTTAATTCCAGACTTAAGATCTGTGACACCGTCCTCAATGCTGTGTAAGATTTTATAACAATAGAACAGCTAATTTAGAAATTTATTTCCAATTCTCACTGAGTATCGGGTACTTTAGGCATTTATGGCAGCAAACCTCATATTTTATACAGAGCACATACATATGTAGTATATCAATTAAAGAAAAATATGTTTGGAACCAGTTTAATGTGCACTATATTAAAAAAATACTCTTCAAAACTTTAAATCTTCGCATTAGGTTGTGTATCGATAAAAGACAATATACTAATTTTCGCGATTTCATACTATACTAATTTTCGCGACTTTCATACAATAACTCTCGCTGACAGTGGCTTTGCTCTTTTCACCAATTTAAAACATTTATATGTCTAGAGATACGCTTCATAAGAATGTGTAAAGGAGAACAAAAACGTGTTTATTAAAGTTAATTGCAATAAATGTTTGAAATTTTATTTTTGGTGGGAATCGGTATACCGGTACATACCGGTAAAGACGTAAACGGTATTCTGTATACCGGTATTTTCTAACCGAAATTTGAATCGGTATCGGTATTTTTACTATACCGTTTGCCAACCTTGATACTCACTGAATGGAAACTTTGGAAATATCTACTTTTTGATGTATATTTAGCTGGTGGGCAAAAACTATTTTATCCCTTCCGTTCCCATGGAGTTAAAGTCGAAAGATTCTGTACGTTGACAAATTAAGAAAATATGTGTAACTTGGCAACAGTTTTCGATTGTTTTGTTGCGTATGCGCAATCATCCATCTGTTGTACATAATTTTCTTCTGCTCAACATCTGCTTAAAGCAATGTTGCCAGAATTAGGGAAAATTCCCTACATGTATATTGAATTAAAAAAGCATTCTTAAGACAAGCATTTAGCATATTCGTTTTAAAAATGCTGCATTTTTTAAAAATCATTTTGAAAATAAGAATGTTTCTTATAGTATTAATATATAATATTCTTATTTTTTAACTCCCGGTTAAAAAGGGGGTGTTATAAGTTTGCAGTGTGTGTCTGTCCGTGTCCACGTACAGGCCAAACGGTTGAACCGATTTTGATGTAGTTTTTTTTCTTTGAAAGGTGATTTGATCGAAAAGGTTCACAGTTATGTTTAAAGAAAATCTATCCAGCCGTTTAGAAGATATCACATCTTCTCTAGATATATTTGGGGCTTTTTAAAATTTTTAATTTTGGTTATTATTATAAGAAAGCAGACATATATCTGAAATTTACTGAAACAATATATATATGATGCGAAAGGTCAAGTCTCTTCTTTCTAAATCCGTTTATAAATTCAAAATGGGTTGAAATTTAACTTAGAGGTTGTTAAGTGCCTACGGGTACGAAAAACCGGTTTTTTACCCGTAACTCAAGATTTTAGATTTTCAAATACAGATTATTGTTATAATGCTACCAGAAAAATAGTAACACCTTTCAGGTAATTCGATTTCATTAAAATTTGTCACACAGTGTTATGAATAAAAAATTTAATAAAATAGAGGTATTCAATGTGTTTATTTTAACATAACATCGAACTTAAAGGGAAATGCAAAATGTGACGAAAAAGTAAATATATTTCACAGAATAGGCGAAATTAAATACGAATAGTATAAGGTACATTAATTATAGTTTTTTTTTGGAATATGCAGTTTTAGCTGCTTTCACTGCCTGACCTTTGCAACAAAGGAAGTGCAATTTAGATATGTGTGGTATAATTTTTAAGTTTTTTTACTTTTCGTCCAAGTTATACAACGAAGAGTACTTTTCAATATCATCGGATGATATAAAATACATTTTAATCCCTTGATAAAAAGGAAATTCATCGGGTATAATTAGATTTTTTGACTTTGCTTTTTAAGTATACGTTCATACCGCTTTTTCTCTTCAAAAACTTTTTTAGTTGCTTCAGCTAAAGCTTTTGACTTTTCCCTATCGTTACGCGATCTTTCTCGGCTTCTTAATTTATATTTTTGCAATTTAATTTCATTTTATTTTTCTCTGTACCGTTTTCAATTCTCGCTGTTTTTATTCAGCTTGATTTAAATATTTTTTGAATTATAGAATGTTCTTCCAAAAATAATTAGTTATTAAAGAAAATATTTTTTTAATACTTTCAAATTCCACACAATCGATGTCGTACGAGACAAATTTCGCACAGGCGCCCAGTTCGCAATTCTTTTTATTTTCAAAATACTTTTTTTATTTTAATTGCAATAAAAATGTCTGTTTGTAATCATTACTTGATGAACTTTCTTCAAACAGTTTCGACGTATTGATACAAAAGGGTATTTTTCAATGTCGTACGGGATATTAAATTAAGGAAAATGCAAAGCAAATTTTTATAAAAATTTTTCATCGCATTGAATCTTATGCATTACTTTCTACCTGCTGATATCCTTACGGAGATTTAAGAGAGAAAAACTCAATCTATAAGGATTAGCGTTAAGAATATTTTTCAAAATAACAGTTGCTCTTCAAATTTAAAAAAAAATTTTAAAAAATTTTTACTTGCTTGACTTTGGACATGAATATCTCGAAATGAGTAATTAATAAATGCAACACTTTTGCAGATTTATGAAATTTGATTGATTTTCTTTAATTTTTGATTTTTCTTTGGAACAAAAAAATTCAAGAACTTTTAATTTTTTCGTCTCGGTAGACCTTCTGAGAGAAATGCCCATTTGTTTTTTGTTTTTTTAAACAAATTTTTAAGTTAAAAGCAAATACTTCTTTTTATTCATACGATCCAATATGTACTTTAATTTAGTTTTTATGTCTTAAAAACTTGGCAATATTTTTGTTTTTCGTTATCAAAGACAACAACCATTTTTTGTATAAAATAATTTAGAGAATTCAAACACAAGAACTCCAAAGTATTTTCAAACAAAAACGTCCTGAATTAATGAAAATTTTTAAAACAACACAAAACAAACTTATTTCTATTTTATGAAGGTTCCGCTTTTAAAATGAAATTGTTTCTTCTTGAATTTAAAATTTTTTTGGGTGTAGATATTTTTGATACTAATATAGGAGTGTAAGGAAAATGGGGCATACGTATATTGGAGGCTATCAGCAGAAAAGTGGTGTAACCTCATATTATATTATTACTTAATTGCTTTATTTAATTATTAAATTGCTCTATTACCTTACTCTATTCTGTGCAAAAGCAATTTATCTGCCCCATCTTCTTTTGAATACCAATAGATGGCTTTCTCTCTCCTTTCCAAATAATGTACAGGGTGGCCCAGAAAGACCGAAGTGGTGTGAATTCCTTATAACTTTTTATTTAAGACATATTTTTTTAATTTTTTGTTTTTTAAATACAGTAAATTTATAGGGAATATTTTTAGATTAGTTATTAAAAATTGTATCCCGCAAGTGGTGGCCATTTTCTGCTTCGCACAAATGTGCTCTTTCCATTTCCATTATTCATAACTTATTTATGAGTGACGAAGCCCATTTCCAATTAAATGGGTTTGTTAACAAGCAAAACTTTAGGATATGGCCTAAGGAAAACCCGAGAGTACTTCATCAACGACAATTACACCCAGTTAAGTGTACTGTTTGGTGCGGTGTTTCTTCAGAAAGGATCATTGGTCCATATTTTTTGGAAAATGAAAGAGATGTCGCCATTTCCATCAATGGTGATCGATATCGGGCCATGTTGGAAAATTTTGTAAGGCCAGCCGTGGAATACCATCCGCAAATATGGTTCCAACAGGATGGAGCCACAGCGCACACTCCGAGGGCCACAATGGCTATTTTACGCGACATCTTTGGGGAAAGAATAAATTCGCGTAGAAGCAATTTTAATTGGCCTCCGCGTTCCCCGGATTTAACCGCTCCAGACTGTTTCCTTTGGAGTTATTTAAAAGGGAAAGTTTATGTTAATAAGCCTAGGACTATTGAGGAATTAAAAACCAGTATTCCAGACGAAATTAACAACATAACACCGGAAGTTTTGCGAAAGGTCATGGAAAATGTGTTGAAAAGAGATCATTTGTGCGAAGCAGAAAATGGCCTCCACTTGCGGGATATCATTTTTAACAACTAATCTAAAAATATTCCCTATAAATTTACTGTATTTAAAAAACAAAAAATTAAAAAAATATGTCTTAAATAAAAAGTTATAAGGAATTTACACCACTTCGGTCTTTCTGGGCCACCCTGTATTTATCACAAGAACAGCAAGAAAAAAGAAATTTGGGTTACACCACTATTGCGCTGAAGACCTCATTTTATTTTGTGTGTAAATGTAAAATTTTCAAGAGTCCCTTGTGTTTAGCTTTAACTTTTTAACTTTAATTTGTAATTCTGATAGATAGATAGATACTCACTAGCCCCAATATTCTGTAACTTTTCGGCTTCGACTGCAGTTTTCAAACGTGTATAGATAAATCAGGCAATGGCTTAATAATGTAATCCGCCGAAATTTTAATGTTTTATGTCATCGCCAAGCCAAAAATGTTTAATTTTCTATTTGTTCAGGATTTTAGCGATCGCATTTAGCTTTAGCTAGTTACAGATTACGTGGGCTGGGCCTACTAGTGTAGCCCATTTTAGGGCTCTAGCTATAGCTGAAGTGCGTCATAAAATTGATTCGCTTTTAATGTAAAACTTTCAAAGTTCACCTTTTACTTACTCATTTCTGGATTCCATGTTCAAATTATTTTTATTTTCAGTGAACAAGCTTACTTCCAAATAGTTAGGAAAATATAACTTATTTTGTTTTATTTTGTGTTTTTTTTTATCTGAATATATTTTTTTATATTTTGTTAATGTAGATGATTTAGTGACTTAAAACAAATATTTTTTTGTTTTCTTTTTTACAATCTTGAATCTTCAACGGAAATGTTGTGCATCATGACGATAATGATGATGATGATCATCATCATCATCATAATATTGCAACCTATTCACCGATTGCATTTTATGCAGTTTTGAACTTTAAAGAGTAAAATAAATGGGGTTAATGCATAAACTTTAAATTGGATTATGCACATTAATTTATTCGTTTAACACACAAATGGAAAAATATTTACACAAGTGTACACCATATCGTTTTAACCACACTAGAGTTTCTATGCGGGGAAAAATCCCGGGAATCCCGGGAATTATTTTTTTACAAATTCCGGGAAATTTACAACGGGAGTTTTCGGGAATTTAATATGTAGGTTTTTCGAATTAGTTTTTTTACATTAGGTATGTTTTATTCGAACTTTATATAAATATTCAGAGCAAATTTAAGTGTGTATAAACTTATTAAGTAGCTATAGCTATAGCTGCTTAAAAATTAAGTAAGTATATGTTGCGAATAAAACATACCTATTGCTGTTCATTGTTTAATTACCTCGAAATAAAAATCTGTAGGCAGAGGTAAATAGGTTTACGAAATATTTTCAACATAAAAAGTCTTTATAGTATCTAGTTTGGCAGTTGTAGATGGAATTTCCGTCCATGCTATAACTCAAAGCATATCGTCGACTTAGAGTGTAACCTGCTAAATCCACTTTTTATATCAAAGAACATTTCTATTCTTTTCGAACGAGAAAATGGCGCTTCATCGATTTGCTTTAATATTTATTTTAATTTGGATCTTTATATCTAGAATAAACTTAATGTATTAAGCTAATTTCTTAAGCTTTGTATAGAAACCGTTAACAGTATTTTATATCTCCTGCAAAATTTGCTGGAAGTGAGTTAGTAGGTTTACACTCTAAGCCGACGATATGAATTTGTTTTTGCTTTGTTTTGTTTTTAAATAATGTTATTCATCAAATGAACGAATAAAGTTGTTTTGTTTTTAATTTAAATGTTTTTGTATGTTTTTTCATAAAATTATATTTATTATTGGGGTCATTTTATTAAATTCATATGTTTTTGAAATTCCCGGGAATAAAACATTTTACTTCTTGATTCCCGGGAATGAGAAAAGTCTGGGAAATTAGAACCCCTAAACCACACACAGACAGCCATCGTAATGTGTGCAATGGTGGGTGGATATACATATGTCATAAATACATATGCATGTATTTTATTCATGTCGATTTTAATTGCAACTTCCCAGTTAACATTTTTATGTTAAATTCAGACAAAACTATTTCAGAGTTATACGAATTCGTATACAGTTTCGGCCATACAATCTATCGGAAATTATATGAATGCTGAAGCATTCTAACGAAATTTCTTTGGGATAATAAAAAGAAAAACTGCACCATACTGGAAAAAAATATTAGAAAAATTTCAGAACTTTAATAGTTGTTAAGGGCTCTAATGTTACTACTTTTTATATATATATATATTTTTTTTTGAAATTTACTTCTCATAGTGTTAGGCCGGGCTTACATCTGTGTGCCAAATGCCACACAAGCGTAAAAAACGCGTAACCAACTAATTACTAATGAAAAACTGTTTGATTCAGACATGTATTTATTAAGTTAAACAGTTTAATACATAATTAATAGACAATTTTATAGAATCCAATATGATTACAAAGTATTTAAATCAATAAATACATGGCTGAATCAAACAGTTTTTCATTAGTAATTAGTTGGTTACGTTTTTTGGGCAAATGACACACAAGAAATGCCATATGTAAAATCAGCTTAAGATTTTTTTATGTTTTTATGTTTTCCTTAGTCTGTTGAAAATTTTCAAGTCCTATTGTATATTGCCAGGGTATGTTATATACCAAGCGAATGATATACATGTATTGGTTATGGAGGTTTATTGTTTAAATTGCGTAACACAGAGAAAATTTTTAGGTTTTAGGTATTATACATACATACATACTAAAGTCCTGCACAAGACCATTTACAACACCTTTCAAGTCATGAAAGATTTTTCAAATACTTTACTACAGCGAAATATTCTAAAACAAACGAACAAACAAATCTCTCATGTCTTGAAAGGTATTATAAATGGTCTTTTGCAGGACACTAATACATACGTATGTATGTATGTACATACATATGTATGTGTTGATAAATTATGTAATATCTTATGAGGAATTTTTTTGTGAAATATTTTAATGCTCTGACTCCTGTGTATGTCCCTTTCGTAAAAAGAGTCAAGAAAATTTAACATTAAACGAATTTAAAGTTTTGACAAAATTTTGGTGCCTGTTTATGATCAAATGCTAAACCAAACAGTCAAATAACACAAAATTGGGTCTTTTCTTAAGCTCGAAAGAACTTGTAAAAGTGTTAGATGTCAAACGAACTGTCGTAGTGCTATAATCTGTAAAATCATCATGAATTTATTGACGTTCGACCGCTACTTTGAAAATCACATATCAATTCGCAACTCGTACAGACAATTTCGTGATTTTTATAGCGCACATCGTACATCAGAGTAAGCCATCCGGGTTTGTTAATAAACCAAATTGCCACATATGAAGTGAAACCAATCCACAAAAGACACTATGTAGACTCCACTACATTTGGAAAAATGCACCGTTTGGTGCGGCTTACACGCTGCTAGCATAATTTTGCTTTATATCTGGAAATCGATGACATTGATCCAGGTGAGATATGATTCAACAGTATGGCGCTGTATGCCATACGGCGACCTCAAACATCGACTTATTGATTAATAAAAACTAGATATACCAACGGACGACACAATCGTCCGTATTCTAGAATGTAAATGTAAATAATTTTATTAAGATTCAAAGAAAATGTATCTAAAAGTCATACAAAAATCATTAAAACACAGCCACCCCACATACTTACATACATACATATGTATGTATGCATAATTAAATCCCTGTTACTAATTTTTGGAGTAGTTACGTTTTGGAACAGCCCTATACTAGTTATAAAGAGACAGAACTAAGAAGCTTGATGAAATATCGGCTGCACTTCTCTATAAAAGCCACGCGCTGTCTCTTTCTCTCTCTTTTGTTTGTCATATAAACAACATGGAAAAAAAGAATTTTTATAAACTACTATAACAGCAACTAGTCCTTTAACTAGTAATCAACTCTACACAAAACAACTAGTTGTGCTCCTATGACAACCCAATGTAAAAGTCGATAGTTCGTTGTATGAAAAAAAACAGATGTGCAACCAGTCTGAATTCCAAGGCAACTAGTATGTTTCTGATCACATACTACTCCTTTTATCTGCAGGGATATTACATGAAATTAAAAACACAAACGAAATCCCTTTAACTAAGCTAATTCAAATTATTCAACTCTCATACTTACATACAAACGCATAATTAAATGATACATGAAATTAAAAATACAAACGAAATCCCTTTAACTAAGCTAATTCAATTCATTGAACACTCTTCCTTTAAGTATTATGGCTTTCATACAATAACAAATAAGAGAACAAAATTTTTAGATCAAGAGAAATAGTACAAACACACACAATCTCATGTTTTGTTTCTTGTTTACTTGTAAGCTAATAAATGCGTGTGTAATATGTGTGTATGTAGTAGTAGCAACTTTAAACGCTTAAAGCTCCCAAAATACTAAACCGATTTCAATAGATTCTGCACATCTGTACCAAAAACCCTTTAGAACCATATAAATCTTTTTAAAATCGGTGCAGTAGTACCAGCGTAAAAGGGATTACAAAAAACATGTTTGCCTATTAATTATATAGATTTAGCGATAAGTTGATTTCGAAAAATGAGTATCAGAACAATCATGAATATTCCCTCGGAATTTATTTCTCACGGAAAATAATTTTCTCGAGAAAATATTCCTCCAATCATAAATTCTTTGGGAACAAAAAATTCTTTGGAAAAAAAACGTGACATCACCGTTTTACGAAGCTCGTTGTTTTGCTTGTTTGTTGACATTTTATTTCTCCCTTTTTCTGAGTGAGAGAGTAAACAAAATTATTATAATTCACCAACTTATAAATAATTTATTTGGGCATTATTTGTGTTTTTCCGCATAAAAAACTATAAACTACAAGTTTATGTATATAAATTTTATTTTAATGCAGTATTAAATATGTTTTCATGTAAACTCCTTTCTCTTTTGTAAGGGAAAGATTTTTAAGTGAAAAAAGCAAGTTCAATTGCGTTCATAAAACCTACTTTTTTCCCGGGGAATTTTTTTATTCCCGAATTTGGTAAAAAAATTATGATAGGAGAAAAGGGAAAAGTGAAAAACTCTTGCGGAATTTTTGTTCATGATTGGGCTGATAATGAATCAAATCTAATCTTTAAAAAATAATAGAATTTCACTGAGAGAAAAACCTTCGCAAATGCAATGATTTTTGACATTATATTCATTGTTTCATTAGCTGAAAAAAACGTCATATATACAACGAATTATTTTTATTCATGTACCGACATGCGTTTTACTAAGCAACGTACATATTCATATTTTAAATGAAAAATGTAATCATTGCAATGAAACTTTTTAGTTTATACAATGAAGTGACATTTGTTTTACATTAATTTTTTAACGAAATATTTCATTGAATTAACAACATTTTGCATGTATATCATGACAGTATTTTCATTGCGGAGACGTAAGATATCAGTTTTGGATGATATCGAATAATAGTGTTAACAACATGAGTCATTGTTGTAATGACTCTTATTTATTAATTTAATGTAATCATTGTATTTTTTAAGTATTTAACCTACGTTTATATATTGGCACAGGCATCAGAAAAATGTTTGTATGGCTGTATATAATTGGTTTCCCCGGACAAGATTAGAACTTGGAACTCATCGCGTGGTTGTTAACGCGCTTACCGTTGCAACCACAACAACCTCAAATATTATTTAGATATATGAAATAATTAATGAAATTTTAATTCAACATTATTTTATTGATGTAATTGAACATTATTTAATTTATTTGAAAAGTTATAACTTAGGGTGGATCAATAAATCCGTGATTTTTTTTACAAAAAACTTTTTCTAAACATAATCTCCTTCTAACTCAATACACTTAGTCCACCTAGTTCCAGTTTTTGTATCTCTTCCCAATAATTAGAATTTTTCGATGTCCTTAAAATAGACATTAGTTTTGTCAATAATTTCATCATTGGAGCAAATCTCTTTCCACCAAGCCATTTCTTTAGGTTTGGAAATAGGAAGTAGTCACTAGGCGCTAAATCTGGAGAATAGGGCGGATGAGGTAGCAAATTTAAGCCCAATTCATGGGTTTTTGCCATGGAAACTGCACATGCGTTTGTGGACGATTGTGAGCAAAGGCGGCACCCATCCTGCGGAAAACTTTATCATACCCAAGTAATCATTCAAATAGAAACCACTGAGCTATGTGGGATGACTAACAACAATCTCACGCAGTCTTACTTTTCGATCGGCCAACACCACGTCGTGGATTTTTTCGACATTTTAGGGTGTACTGACCTCAATTGGTCGTCCAGAACGTTTAACGTTATTTGTACTTGAGCGACCACAACGAAAGTCAGTAAACCACTTTTTTACCATTGAAATCGATGGTAAAAAAAGTACATAAGTACCATAGTACTTATCGAGCTTTTCCTTGGTTTGATTGACGGTTTTTTTCGCAAATGTTAAACGCAAAGTAAATGACGACACTCGCTCAAAATTTGACAGTAGTCTATTAACAAGTTGTACTTGATGGGAACAGTGTTGCATTTCATATAACTATGGGGCGAAGTTCGAAAAGTCAAGGTCTTAATTATCGGCCCTCGTATATAAATATATATATATTAAAAAAAATATTTTGACTTAACTCCAACCTGTGACCACAAGGGTAGAACACTGCCTACTAGACAGCAGCAGGAAGTTTTCTTCATTGTAGTTACGAAAATATTTCATTAAAGTTGCACAAAACTATAATTTCCATAACTAGATTAATTACAATTGTGGTTTGATACTTTTATCTCATTTTATGTCACTTAATCAATTAAATTGTTTGTTATGAATTCTACATATGTACTAAAAATATGTATATATGTATATGGGCATTTCGCTCAGAAGGTCTACCGAGAAGAAAAAATTAAAAGTTCTTGAAATTTGTTTTGTTGCAAATTTTGAAAGAAAAACAATCAAATTAAATAAATCTGCATAAGTTTTGCAGATTTTGTTCTTTGGGTAAGAACATGGTGTCTTTTCAATTGCGGTAAAGTTGAGGATACTCCATCTCAAGGTCCAGATCTATATCCTATTCAAAATTTATGGGTTTAACTGAAAAATAGTGTTTCTAAATTATATTTCAAGAACTAAATGGAGTTAAGAACAGTAATACGAGGGGAAAGTGAGAAATTTCAGCGGTATATATGGAAAAACAATTTTTTTTATGAGAAGTCGTCTTATAGGCCTATTTGATGCCAATGGCGGCCAAAAACAATATTCATTTTTGTACACCTTAAAATCTTTCCCATTTGCTTACTATATAATACAAGGATGTAAAAACATTTTCTTGACAAAGAAATTTTTGAGTTTTTTTGGTTTTCATGTAATTTTTATGCCCTCATTCTTAAGTTGCTTATAACTTACGACTATATGTGCACTTAAATGTATATAAAATGAAGTCAACTACAAAAAAATTTCATAATGCAAAAACGGAGAAAAGTATTTACGATAAAAGTCAAAATTTACAACGATTTTAACTATGTAAAAACAATTACTTGACATACTGTATATATATATATATACAATCTATATAAATTTTTTTTTGAAGTTTGCAAAAAATACGAAAAATTCTCGTTTCATCAGGAAATGCTGAAAAACTTAATAAAAAGTGTGTCAAAAAGAGTAAAAGCAGTAAAATAGCACATGGAGGGCACATTAAATATTAAGAATAAAAAAGAAAATATAAAAGTTTTCCAACTGTAGTCATAATTGTTCATATTTGAAGCCCTAAATTAGTAAATATTTTTTTGAATTTTTCTTATTTTTAAGTTTTGTAATTATAATTTTTTTTGAGTGAAATGTTTGCAAAAATTAAAATAAATTCAGTGAAGTGCGACATTGACCCGCGAACGAAGGGTTCCGTACTGGCACGAGATATGTAATTCAATACGAACAATATAAACTATAATTTTGGAATTTTTTTCGTTTTTGGGTTTTTTCGGTCTTAAGCGTTTTTTTTAGTTTGGGAGTTTTTTGAATTTATTGGCGCTTTCTGAGTTTTGGCACTTTTTTCACATTTTGGCGATTTTTTTTTTGGTTTTTGAAGTTTTTTTAATTTTGACAATTTTTATTATTTTGGAGTTTTTTTTATTTTGACGATTTTTTATTTTGGCGATTTTTTTTTAATTTTGGGGTTTTTTTCATATAGGTGATTTATTTTTTGGTTTTGGCGATTTTTTTTAGTTTTGGCACTTTTTTTTCGTTTTGAGGATTTTTTTCGGTTTTTGGCGTTTATTTTAAATTTTGGCGATTTATTTCGTTTTGGCGATTTTTTTAATTTTGGCGATTTTTTTAATTTTGGCGATTTTTTTTCATTTTGGCGATTTTTTTCACATAAACAATTATTTTGGTTTTGGCGCATTTTTCGCGTTTTGGCGATTTTTTTCGGTTTTTGACGTTTTTTTCAGATTGGCGATTTTTTTTCATTTAAACGATTTTTTCGAATTTGGCGATTTATTTTAGTGCTAATTTTTTTTTTAATTTTGTCGATTTTTTTTAAATTTTTGGCGATTTTTTTCAGTTTTTGGTGATTTTTTTCGGTTTGGCGATTTAATAATTTTCGGATTTTTTAGTTTTACCGGTTTTGAAAATTTCAAGAGTTTACCTCTTACGGTCTCCAAGATATAGCAATTTGTCAAAATTACATAGTCAAAATTGCATTAACTGATGGACCACCCTTTAATTTAAATTTTTTAATATTTTAATGTTTATTGTTGTAGTATATATAAAAATACACTAATTATACAAATTTCAAGTGTCAATATACATTTGTACATACAATTGTATGTATATTACATGAGATTTTAACATTTTTTGCAGCATCCTTTAATTTCTAATTCTCATGTATTTGTTGTTGTAGTGGCCAAGGTTCTACATACTCTGTCCAAATTTCAGGTCCGTAGCTCTTACGGTTCCTGAGAAAATACCGTGTGGCGGACAGACGCACAGATGGACAGCGTAGCGAAAACAATAGGGTTCCTTTTTTCACCTTTGGTGTACGGAACCCTAAAAAAGAAAGAAACACAAAAATGCGTTGCATAATTTTTTAGTAGTAATGATTTTGTGAACAATTTTGTTCCTTACTGTATATACACATAATTTTATGAAAAATAAGTTTTGTAGAACATTTCAGACCGTCACAACCCTGCTGAACACTAGTTTTTTGCAACGTTTCACGAATAAGAATATTTAACTGACGTTCGTGATTTTAAAATTTTTTTGTAAAATGACGTGCAATATGAAGAAAAAAAACTTTTGTTACAACAGCCAGTTGATCTTTACACAAACAAATGTCCTGATTAAGTTCTTTTGTTGAATTTTGTCTGTAATGCCACCAATATCAACGTCATTGTCATCATCTCCAATTTTTAATCTACCATATTAAACTGCGATTTCATAAATAACATTCTAAACTGGGTCCTCTTAGTCAACTCTACTACTTTACACAACTGCTCGTATTTTAGTCTAAAGCTTTTTTGTTTTTTTTAACAAGTTTTTAGTTTTATATGCATTTCTTTTTTCTACAATTGATTAAAATCTCTCTTCACAAACAAAGTTGGCGGATGTTATGTCGCGTCATCGTTATAACGATGGGAAAAAATTTCTATACTGCAGCTACAACAACGACTACAACATCTCGTAACATTTACATGCAACTTTTAAACGCAATTGCAAAAACAAAATGAATGAAATAAATACGGAAAATAAAATAAAGTGAAAAAAAAACTAAAGTAGGCCAGTGATTACTTTGTGAATTATCAAAAGCAAAAAAGAGTTCAATTTAGGGAATTATACACAGCAGAAACATCAACTGCTTACGAGTGCATCAGCAATGGTAGTCGCTGCAATTCAGCCAACATCAGTAGCAACAATTGTGCAGCAGCTGTAATCAACCATAGCATAATATGTGTAATGCTGTTTCGTGTTTTATGTAAGTTTTAGTCGTTCTTTGTAATGTACTAGATGTACAAAAAAAAAAACAAAAAACAAAGACTAAATCCTCGCTCTACTCTCCTACAGGTCGTCGTCAAGCAAACCATCCATTCGCCTTAAAGAGTGGGGAAAAACACCAAATAAAATAAAATTGAAAAGGAAATGCATTTTCGCCATTACCAGCAGCAACAACTAAAGCTTTCTTATAAATCTACCATGTGCGTACGAATAGTATTCGAACATTATTTTACCATTGACAGTACGATTGTGAAATGTACATATAATTGAATCGTTAATACCACAGTAGGGGATGATTATGAACTGTTTTGATCACCAGAGGCGCACGCTTTGAAGAAATTTATATATTTTAACTGGTATGGTTCCGATTTTTATAGTTAGCTCTCATTACTATAGCTGTTAAAAAAGTTAGAACCCATAAACTGTAGTTTTCTTCCGACGGGGTTTTCTTTAATTACAAACGATTTTCCGTGATCCCGCGTCTAATTTGGTTTATAAACATAGTGGTTTCGGCTAAACCAAATTTTTCGTATCCGTTGACTTCTTCAATTCGCCACTTATTTGTGATATAGTGATCGTAAAATGCAAAGAGTGAAATTTGTGTGTGTGTGTGATTTCGGTGTTGTCACCTGAAAATGTTTGATGTGCAAATATCTATACGCTAGAGGGTGAAAATCTTTTTCACAATACAATCACAAATTTTGAGTAAGATCGTATAGCGTAATCAAATCGGTGTGAGCTACGTATGAGTGTATTAGTGTAATCATACGAACAAGAAGTACAGAGAAACTTAAAAGCTGCATAGAAATACACTCAACCGAATTTTAAAGCATACCTTCGGGAGTAATGTTAATTTTAATAGAAATTGCTTGGAAGTGTAATAGTGTTGCCAGTGGGGATAATTTTGGTAAAAATTTGAAAAATAAAAAATAAATATAAACGAAACTTATTTGCTGGTGGTTTAGCATGTCTGTATACGTATTTCATTGGCGCTTGAACCAAATCATCAGTCGACTTCAACCACAAATTTTGAACAGTAGTCACAAACCTCTTACTTTATGCACAGACTTTCAAAAACTATATGAGAATTCATAAAATAATAATATTTTTGAAAATCAAAAAGACAAAATGAGTTTAGTAGGCTTTGAAACTGGCCGTTCAAAATTTGTGGTTGAAGTCTACTGATGATTTGGTTCAAGCGCCAATGAAATACGTATATAGACACGCTGAACCACCAGCAAATAAATTTCAATTATTGTAGTATTTACACTTCTGACAATATGTCAAATAAATTTCATTAAAATAAATATAAACTTTTAAATAAAAGAGCGTTTAAGTGTCAAATATATGTTTAAAAGATATATAGCAGTCTTTATAAAGAAATTATAATATTATATTATAAAATATCTTCATTACGTACTGTTGCCTTACACTGAAGCTGGTGCAATGGGTAACAATCTCCATTTCATGCCAATTATAATGGGTGGAGTCGCAAGTTTTATATACATTTTTATTTGACGTTTTCACTTGCATATGAGCAATTCCATATTTAAAGCGAAAAAGAGATCAAAATAAAATAGAATTTTGTTTTTATTATTAGCCTAAGTTATGGCCCCTGATTAGCGCTATTGATGTTACTAAATTCAATTATAAGCAATTTTAGTTTTTAAAGATATACCTGATTTACATTAAGCATTTTTTCATGAAATTTCATGAATTTTGATGCACGCAACTTTTTCTATTTGCTAATTGTAGCGATATAAAAGAGAATTTTATATACAAAAGGACGTAGAATGATTCTCTGGTGCATTTTGGGTAACGCTTTTGATATAAATTTCTCTTCCAGGCCTCCTATTGCAAAATAAAAATTTTTCATGCAACTAATTTCATGAAAAAAATGCTTAATGTAAATCAGGTAATAATTGCAAAAAACTAAGAATGTCGTACGGGACAAAAAAAGGAAGAACGTTTTGTAGCAAACAATTAAAATGCTTATTTCACCGAAACCTGAAACAATAAATTAATGTGACTAATTTTAGTATGAGGTGAGTCAACGTTTCTTAAAATGGGCTAGATTTTACTAAAAAAATTTTAATAGCTTTTTTCTTATTTAAATTTAATTATAGTCGTACGGGACATGGCGTACGGTATAGTTTGTTCCATCATGATGTTCAAATATTTTTTGGCGATTTTTTGGGAAGTTACGAATAAAAAATTAAAAAAAAAATAGAGGCATTCAATGTGTTTATTTTAACTTAACGAAGCACTTGAAGGGAAATACAGAATGAGATTAAAAAGTAAATATATTACACAAAATAGGCAAAATTAAATAGTATTGGCTAAATTTTTTTTTGGGATATGCCGTTTTAGCTGCTTTCACTTCCTGACCTTTGCAACAGAAGAAGTGCAATTTAGACATGTGTGGTATAGTTTTTACGTTTTTCTACTTTTCGTCCAAGTTGTACAACGAAGAGTACTTCTCAATATCATCGGATGGTATAAAATACATTTTAATCTCTTGATAAAAAGGAAATGCATCGGGTATAATAAGGTTTTTTGACTTTGCCTTTTAAGTACACGTACGTTCATACTGCTTTTTCTCTTCAAAAACTTCTTTATTTGCTTCAGCTAAAGGTTTTGACTTTTTCCTAGCGTTACGCGATCTTTCTCGGCTTTTTAATTTATAGTTTTGCAATTTAATTTCATTTTCTTTTAATTTTTTTCTGTACGATTTGCAATTCTTGCCGTTTTTATTCATCTTGATTCTAATAATTGAATTACAGAATTCTTTTCCAAAAATAATTAGTTATTAAAAACATATTTTTTTAATACTTTTAAATTTCCCAGTAGCGATGTCGTACGAGACAAATTTTGCACAGGCGCATAGTTCGGAATTTTTTCTATTTTCAAAATATTTTTTTTTTATTTTAATTGCAATAAAAATGTCTGTTTGTAATAATTACTTGATGAACTTCCTTCGAGCAGTTTCTATGCATTGATACAAAATGGTGTTTTCCAATGTCGTACGGGACATTGTATTAATTATTATTATTATTATTATTTTCTAACTTGATATTCTTACGTAGATACAAGGAAAAAAAACTCAAGCTATAAGTCGTAATTTACACTATGCAAGTCTTATTGCTAAGCTGATTAATTTATTGAAGAGAGTGACGAGGGGAACATAAACGTTTCTTTTCCCCTCGTCTCTCTCTCACTCTCTCTTAGCAAACTAATCAGCTTAGCAATAAGACTTGCATAGTGCGAATTAGGACTAACGGCTAGCGCAAAGAATATTTTTCAAAACAAAACTTGCTCTTCTAGTTAAAACAAGTTTCACCTGCTTGACTTTGGACATGAATATCTCGAAATTAGTAATGAATTTTGAAATTTGATTGTATTTCTTTAAAAGATTTGCAAAAAAAATTTCAAGAACTTTTAATTTCTTCGTCTTGGTAGACCTTCTGAGGGAAATGCCCATATGTTATTTTTTGTAAAAAAAAACACCCAAAATTCCTCAAAATAAATTCGAGAAGCGTATAAATAGCTTTATATTCAGTGAAAAAGTGATTAAAATCAAACCAAAGGATTTCAAGATATACCCAAAATATGACCTGGCGTTACGTTACAAAAAACAGAAGTAGGGTTTGGCTTGACTAACCAAATTGCTTAATTCTGCGAACTGGGCAAGTCTTTTTATATAAAATTTGTTTTGTTAGGACTTGGACTGATATCCAAGCATCTAGATTAAAAAATCTTTTCCCCTTTTTTTCTAATTAGCCTTGGTATCTGGCGTTACGTTAGATGGCGTTTCGTTACTTAAATTTCCACTTGGTATTTTTTTGCTTAAAAATTAAGAAAATTAAACACAAAAATGTAATAATACTATATTTGTTATTTATAAATAGTTATTAGCTGTATCAGCAGCTCCGCACACGTTGTATTTTGGAAAATATAATTAAAATTTATGAATGTATTGTTAATTGTTACCCGCTGATGAAGCCGATAAAATAAAATTAAAAAACAGAACAAAAACCGGTTTAAAGACGGGTTAAACAATCCAAACCGAATCGAAAACTACCCTTACCAGCCCAAAAATTTATTTTTCGGAAAATATCCGTACCATATACAAAAAACCGGTTCAGAACCGGATACAAAAAATAAGATTTGTTTCACGCTGGTAATGTAGCTTTCCATTGGTGAAATAATTTAAAAACCGGTTTAGCGGTTTGGTCGTGAAAGCGAAGAAAACAAATGAACAAACTCAAAACCAAAATTTCGAGTAAATTTTAAACAAATATTTGTCCATGCAGAAAAATACTCACAATCTGGCGTTACATTACACACTTTTGAATATTAATATTATATTAAATATTTGTTTTATAAACGATTTTTTATCACATAAGCTAATAACACTTTGTTAACATGCAAATTTCACGCACTTGCGATCGTTAGTGTGAAAATGTAAATGCTACTTTTCCTGTGTTACGTTACATTGAAATATCATTTTAAGAAAAACTAAATTTTACGGTTAATTGATATATAATGGCTTTCTCTTCATATCAGGGAAGGCATTGAGAATTTTTAAATTGTACCAACAACTTTAAAAAAGTGTACGTTTTTGACCTTATTTGTACTAAAATATTTTTTTTAGTTCAAATTACATATTTTTATTTTTTTTTAAATAATCGACTTTGTTCTGGCTACCGAATCGTTTTCCTTGTAAGTTACATCTGTTTAAGTTGATATTTAAAACATACAAATTAATAGCATGTGCTCCATCATCCGATGATTTGGAAATGGACTAGTTCACAGTTTCTATATTTTCTTGCTGCGGTTTGCTTTCAGAAGACTGTTTTCAAGGAGAACGATATGAGTTTCATTGTTTAAAAGTAAAAATTGATATATGCAATCGTTTGAAAATAAATACTGCGGAGTGAAACTGCGAAGATTCCTGAAATGTACTTAATTAGTCATTGGTGTACTATTGTACTTTTCGAGTTTAAATAGTACAGGTACAATTGTACCAACTTTGCCATCCCTGCATCATATGCCTATGTTTAGTTGTTGTTGTAGCAATAGTTTTGCAATAAAAATATTACTGTGTAATTGCTCCTAGAAGTATAAAAAATAAAGAGAAAATGCTTTTGAAATTGAGGAAAACTTACAAAAACGAGAAGCGTAACTTTGTAGCCCCTTTTTTCGCCATCACAACTAAGGAAAGCTTCGAACTCTTAAATTTAGTTGTTGGTAAACTTTAATTTTTTTCGCCATGGTGGACTTTTTTCGGAAGTGCCCATATCGAGCCTTAGTTTTAGTATTTAAGTGTTAATATGCTAAATATATAAATAACGCATTCGGCATCCCATATAAAAGTAGGCAAGTAACAAAGTAGGGTGTTATATTGACCACTTTGTCGAAGTAGCAACAGATGTTACGAATTGCAATAGTTTTAAATAGTTTTCCATAAAACATACTAAAATATGAACTAATGCCGAGTACACACTATATCATTTGATTTCATCGCATATACATCTGCGGTCAATATAATAGCACCACTCACAAATTTATACTGACTCCGTTTAGATCTGTTTAACTGTTGGGCCGATTCAACTCAAAACAAAATAATAAATTCTTTGATGTTAATGGTTTATTATCATAAGAAAATTATTTGGTTTTTTTCAACAGTATAAAATGCGCTAATTAATATAAACAAAAACCCTAAGAATTACACAGTCAAAATAATAGCACTTCATTTAATTTTTAGCAAAAAGCAGTGGTATTTCTTCAAATAAATCAAAAATTTCACTAAGATATTCTGTAGATAAATTAATTGTATTGTTTCAATACTTTATCGCGTGCCCTTTGTTTGCTATTACTGCGGCACAACGCCTTCGCATGGAATCGACTAAATGCTGGCATCTTTCAACTTTGATGCAAATCCAAATTTTCTGCACAGCCTCCCAGAGCCCTTCAACACTTGTTGGTTTTGTTGTAGATACACCTTTCTTTTTAGATTTTCGATAGGGTGCAAATCTGGGGACTGGGCAGGCCACTCTATTACATTGATAGAGTTATCGTTGAACCATATTTTTACCATTTTGCTGGTGTGTTTGGGGTCATTGTCTTGCTGGAAGACCCACACCAGCGGCATTTCGTAGGAAGCATACGGTAGCATAATTTCAGCAAGGATTTTTACATAAACCGATGAATCCATAACGGTTTTGATCCAATATATAGGACAAATACCTTGATACGAGAAGCAACCCCATACCATAATACTATGACCTCCATGTTTGATCGTTTTTGATGTGAATTGTGGCTTGTATTCGCTGTTAGGTGGCCTACGGACAAAACATCCACAAAAAAGAACAATTTTGGATTCGTCAGTCCATAGCACATTTCTCCACTTTTCATTTGGCCAATTTAGATGTGCTTTAGCAAAATATATCCGTTTAGCAACATGCTTAGAGGAAAGGAGCGGCACTTTTCGAGGACTACAGGCATTGAGGCTGTTGTCTCGAAGTCTGCGACGAATAGTTTCCACGCTTGCCGGCACATCCAATGTTTTTTTTTTAAGCTCCGTAGCTGTCACAAAGGGATTTGCTTTAGTCATCCGTACCATCCGTTTTACCATTAAGGGTAACAGAACTCACTTCCTACCACGGGATTCAACTTTTTGCTCATATCTTAGGGCATTTATTATAATTTTATTGGAACAGCCCAGCAATTCCCTTATTTGGGAATACGATTTAATCTCGGACACAAATTTTTTTATTAGTTCACGTTTTTCCGGCGAACAATGCTTTCCGCGACCCATAACTATACAATTTTTATAAAATTATTACACGATTTTATAGAAAGTATATTAAAAAATTGTTATTACCTTTCGTTTTCACTTTTTTCACAAAATTTTGCAAAACAAATTTAAAAAATCCTACTGGTGCTATTTTATTAACTGCACGAAATGATAAGTGTTTACAAAAGATTTTTTTTAACTGATTAACAGCTACGAAATTTGAAAAGAAATGCACACACTCTGAGATAGCATAACAAATGCAACTATTTCTTACACTCAAAAAAATTATATAATAAATAGGTGAAATTTTTGCATATATCGAATCAGAATATTGCAACTGGTGCTATTATATTGACTGGCACTGTATATATTTCCGATAATTTTCGTTGTGTTGCATTGCTTTAAATATAAAAAAAATAATGGGAACGGCGACGGCACACATTTTGAAAATGACAACACAAAAAATGCCAGATGTATACTCGGCATAACACATCGACGACAAAATTCTTCAAGTTATCTGAAACGCATAATTATCTTCTTCGCGATTTCATAGGTTGTCGCACAAACATAAATAGTATATAGAAAACGATAGAATAAAGCTGGATTAAGCTTATTTACCCAGACGCACGTACATACATACATACATACATACATGCATAAATATGAATGCCACTGCTGTTTCTACATTTATTTAATTTTAAGGCCCATATACATGTATGTGCATATGTATGTTATAGAGATAATTTTTTGACCCAAATATATTATTTAGTCAAGCATGAAACCAGTATTAGCACTTGAATATTGACGAAATGACCCTTCGAACAAATCTAAAAAATAAATAATTTATGTATGTATATTAAAGAAAATCCTTAAAATCTTTGCCTGAGACTACGTCCTTGTTGAGCTTTTATTCACTACAAACACAAATATGTGTATTTACGTGTATACATATTATATGTATGTTTGTATATTTCTGCTTTAGTACTTTAGATTTTGTTGATGTGGGATTTATTGTTATTATAATTCAAATCGCGAAAGTTTTAGTTCTCCATTCCTTTGTTAAACGTTTATAAAAACACAAGGGTTGGTTGGACTATGCGTTTTTACTTGAAAAAAAAAAAAATTAAGTTAAAAACAAATACAATGGGAAAACAATGGATGGCTGTATGAATGAATTGTTGAATAGATGGATGGTTAAGTGAAAACAAGAAGGATGATATCATCATCCTCATCATCATCATCATCATCACCGGCAAATGCAGCTGCAATTGCAATTGCATTTACAATTGTGCATGTATGCACAAGAAAAATTACATACATGGGTTAATTTAACCAACTTCAGTTGTTTATTTTACAGTTGATGTCGACTGTTGCTGCAATTTCGATTAACAATATAGAAAAACTTATGACGACTTCAGTCTGTCAATATATCGAGTCTTAATTTCAATTTTATCGTAAAATATTCAAATTTAATCAGAAATAATTTTTAGTCAGGCTTAAGTTCAGTAATTTCAATTCTTATTGATTGAAATATTTTTATTAATTAATGTGAGTTTCTAAAGAAGAGAAGAAAAATTAACCTTAGACTTTAAGGTGGGGGAAATACCGATACTTTACTTTTTTACTGTGTAGTAAAGTTTATAATGAGCTGGTATGTGATGTTTTGATCCTTATATTCGCATTTATCAATATTTTCGACTGAAAATGCAATTAACACAGAAAGTAAGAACAAATAGTTTGCTTTTGAGTTCCCGGCAATTCCCAACAAAATTGCAAAATCCCACAAATTAAATTTTTTTTAGTAATTTTGCTGTATATTTCTTATTTTTCGCCGGGCTCAGAAAATATTTTTGGAAATTTTTAAAAACATGTATTAAAGTGACATGATGAATTTTTCGTTCCAGCTGTGGAATTTGAGAAAAAAGGCCTTGAATTTGATATTTATAACAAAATTAAGTCTATTTCGAAATAATCTGGTTACTTTAATAACGAAAATTTTGAAAAAAAAATTTTATTGTAATGCTTCTTTTAGTATTTATTACCTTTTAAATAAGTAAAATTTTTTTCTAATAGCGTTCTTGCAAAAAAAAAAAAAAACGGCGAAAATCAACTTTTTTCAAAATTTAAATTTAAATTACTTATAACTTTTGACTTTGTGCTTTTGATACCAATTTTTTTGATAACAATTTTTGTAATGTTACAAATTTTGCTCTCAAGTCGTAATAAGCTTCCTTTTCTAAGGGCCATTATTACAATTTACAAATATTTAATTTTAGGATGTTATCTGACAGGTAAATATACATATTTTGATTATTACAAGTACACATTAATGTAAAAGTGACTGATAAGCTAACAGCAGGTTTATCCTCATGGTAACTTTCAAAGTGAACTTTAAGCATTTTAACAGTCAAAAGTAGCCGCTGGTAGCCAATGTTGTCACAATACATCATTTGTATTATGTATTTATTTTATCGGTCAGTTGTAATAATGAAAAAAAATTAATGGTCACTTTATCGTTCACGTTAGCTAATGTTAAGGTTAACTATCAGAAATTTTATCTTTAGGTTGTAATAATCGCACAAGATTTAAGCTTTGCATTACCAAAGTTGGTAAAAATGCCAAAATTTAATTTTTTTTCTCGAAGATTTCCTAAGCTGTAAGCGAAAACCCATAAATGTAGCAGACTTTTTTTTAGTTTTTGAATATAAAAAAAATTCACTTGCAATTTTTCAGCTTTACATCGGTTTTAATATTTCATTAACCCTAGGTTGCACACTTTGGGACTTTGTGGCTTCACCTCCTTTAAATATATATAGTTCAAAATCCAGATTTAAGCTCGGTCACACCTCCTCAAATGTTGTATCAAATTTCATAACAATCGGACACCTAGTTTAGAAACTGCAGAATTATTTAATTTTTTTTTACAAAACTTCCACTGTGTATCGGGTATTTTAGGCCCCACCAGTGTTGCCAAAATGTTGTAGACATTTCCCACCATATAGCCCCTGAAAACCCGCTTAAAACCGCCAGCTCAATAAAAATAAACGCTAATATAACCGCTGAATTTTTTATAACCAACATATGTCTCTTTATGGTTTATTGGTAAAAAAAAGTATAAGATAAATTTTAAGATATATGTACATATGTATGTTGGAATCTCATATTTTCCCAATAATTGTAAGCAAAACTCAGCCTACTCTTCAAATAGTATTTTATTTCCTGCAGAGTTTCCATACACGAACATCGTACCAGGAAAAAGTAGAATCCAAGGGACTATTCCATCTTATAATAGTAATGTTTAAGCTGATTCAGTATTTTTTCAACATTTTCCGCGATAGACCCTAATTATTCTACACGTGTGGAATAATATCTTGCCGTTTTGCTTGAAGTATTTGTAAAATATTGTTAAAATTTCCTGATTTTCTTACTATCTGAAATTAAAAAATAGGGTTGATAAAATAAACTCTGCGGCTGAATTCACATTGGCTTGAAGTTTAATTTCGAAGGAAAAATTCAATAAAAAAGTCTCTAATCAGAAACAAATTATTCAGAAAAAGTTATTCATTTTGAGAGATTTTCCATCACCCAGTTTTCGGTTTGTTTTCCGTTTGTCTAAAGATTGGTTTACTATTTTTTTTAATACGAAAAGAATGATTTAATTGGTTTGTAATATAATTTTAATCACTAAGAATGAGATTTATTCACTTTTATACTCGTATGTACATACTTATATACATATGTTTTTATTTCTAACTTCTTAAAGTTTCACATTATACTACACGACCACAATATGTCAATTTTTTATTTGTAAATAAAAAGTGACGTTAGTTTCTTTTCGCTGTAGGTGTTTATATCAAAAAAAAAAAAAAACTCAACATAAATACCAGGGTACGTGTCGCATAGCTGCGTTAAATATACTTTATTTTGATTCAATACCTTTCTTTATAAGTTTCAGAAAAACGCTGAAAATCCGTCAAACTAAGAAATTCTTCCGCTAAAATTCCCGCTGGTGGTTTTTTAAATAGACTTGCCGCTAATGACAACAAAATACAGTCATATATAGCGGGAAAACCGCCGGTTTGGCAACACTGGGCCCCACTAGGCACCGCTGGGTTGAGCTAAAATATTAAGACCGCATTTGTGGTATCAAACCTCATACTTATTTTAAGCAGCACACATATTAAGAAATAAAAGAAAAATCCCATACAAGCTGCGAGCAGTTTAATGTATGTACTTCACGGTACAATTGTAATTTTTATTGTACATTTTTGACCCTGTTGGTACCGTGGTACTACCGCGAGTTACTTGGTACAATTTTATAATGTCAATTTTTCACTATATGGTAACATTACTTTTGCCTGGTTTTGTTTGTGTTTTATGTATTTTAATCTCTAATATAATAGTCGAATCCACGAATGTACCTTTATGGTAATATTTAATATTTTTTATTGCATACTGAATTTTTATACACATTTTTCTAAGTTTCTGTTTTTTTATTGTAAACTTCTGAGTTTTTATACAGATTTTCTTACGTTTGTGCTTTTATTAATAAATATTAAAAAAATGGTACCATCATGTTATAAAAAGTACATTTTGTTTTCATAGTTGGTATAAAATCCAAGAAGTTATTTTCCTTCCCTGATGTACTTACAGACTTATGTATGTGCATTAAAGTCCTGCACAAGACCATTTATAACACATTTCAAGCCATGAGAGATTTTTCAAAATCTAAAACAAACGCTAAACAACACTGTTGGCAAGACATTTGTTTCAGTTGTTTGTCTTGCCAACAGTGTTGCTTAGCGTTTGTTTTTAAATATTTCGCTGTAGTAAAGCATTTGAAAAATCTCTCATGTCTTGAAAGGTCTTATAAATGGTCTTCTGCAAGACACTAATGTGCATAGTTTTGTTAATATGTATGTCTGTACATATGTGTACTTGTATCATCACTTTTTTATAAATCCAAATGAAGCCAATATCTAGGCTTAAGCCCCTTTGTGCAACAATTCCCATCACGCTGACCACAGTGCGTATTACTATTGAAAATTGTTTGTTGCTGTCTGTAGTCGCTTGTGTTCTTGCTGTTATTGAAGAGAGTTAAATTTAAAAAAAAGTTAAATGAAAAAGAAATTATATGTACATATGTATGTAAGTATATTGAATAAATGAAAGAATAAATAATGTTGCTGCCAGATAGTTAATGTACATATACCTATGTGTGTGTGTGTACTTTTGCATTAAAGGGTCGGGTCGACGTTTGTCAAGAAATATGTTTGTATTTATTTATTTATATGTATGCATGTTCATGTTTGCATTTATTACCGTTTCTTATATTGAAAGCGAGTTTATTGCAATCAATTGCATTTTCGTTCATTGCATTCACACGTACATACACACATACATATGTACATACATATCGTTAATTTAAAACGAAAAGGCCCCAACTCATAATTTTTCGAAAATTATATTTTTACACATTTCGATAGACCATTACTCCAAAAAAAAAATTAAATGGATATAACACTAAACTTGTAAAGTGTTTTTAATAAAAATTGCGCTTAAAAAAATTTTGTATCAATATTGCATCTTTTTTATTTAGTTTTTTCCTTCTCCCGTAAGCTATGCAAAACATGGGTTAGGGCCTTTTCGTATTAAGTTAACGATATGTACATACATACATACATAAGTATGTACGTAAAATTATAAAACATACGTCCGTACGCACCGTCAAATAATGTAAAAGGGGAGGATTTTATTCTCTTTGGCTATTTTCTGCCTAGTATTAACCGATATTTCTCATATGTTTATTTATATTTTTATGTTTAATTATTCGTAAGCTTTTGTTTGTTGCATAGTCCACTATTGATGGTGAATGAACTTTTTGAACTTAATACAAAAATGTTTGTTGTTGTTTGTTTTTGTACGTATGCACAACCAGTTCATTTACGAAAACAACGTCATAACTCGAAAAACGGAATTTAAAGTTTTAAATTTACACACAACTTGATTGAACAAGTACACAGAGAAAACAGATTCGTTGAGACAACCGAATTTGTTGCCAATCGAATTTTGCGCTCGGTTGATGCTATCAATTTAAGAATTGTCGCAATTATATTTTTATAGGTATTACAATTATACCCTGATGGCAATGAACATGGATTGTTTTTTTGAATTAATAGAAAATTGATAGTGTGAACTGAAATATATGTATGTAGTTCATGCAAATGATATTTTATTGGTCTAACCATTTTTCAACGAAATTTTTTTCTGGGTGTAGTAGTTCAAAAAATCCGACTGCGATCAACTTTGATCCTTTAAATATTGTCATTCGAAATAAAAAATCATAAAAGAAACCTAAAGGTGATTTTAAAATAGCTGTCGAATGATAACCATTTTGATATGTATAGCTCGCGAACTTTTTATTGTTTTCGTATTTACAAAATGGCGTCTGTTGGCCGCCATTTTGACTACTGTCATATTCTTAGGGACACTCCCAGGATTAAGACATATCGATGGATGCACGAATCATCAAAATATATATATGTATATGTATGTATATATAGTGCCCCAAAGAAGACACATAAATATGTACATGCATACATACTTGTACATACATACATACATACATACATAGGCTGATAAACTACATTCCCTTCTTTTGCGTCGCGCAGTCGGTTCAAAAAGTAAAGTTTATTCTTCTCTCAAGAGTTTAGTAAACAAGATTTTTGCAATTATGCAATTTTTACACAATATGAATAAAAATATATAATTCTGTTCTGCATCATTAACTCAAAAGTCCCATTTTTTGAGTTATGACGTTTGAGTAAATGAGCGATATGTATTTATGTATGTTGTTCCTCTATTATTGTTATTGCTGTTATTTTAAACTATTATACACATATGCAATTTGTTTGCTGTTAGCCGTAGGTATGTATGCGTATATGTACTTGCAACGTGAAAATCACTGTGGGTCTTTTACAGAGCTTCTACTTTTTTTTTTTTAGAGAATTATAGATAATTAAATATTGAAATACAGGAGATAAATACTACGTATGATACAAAATTAATAAAGTGGCGCAAAAGTAATAAAATTTTTGTAGATGACTCCATCATCATCTACAAAAATTTCATCAAATGTTCATCTAAATTCATCAAGGGTGTCCTTACATGCTGATACAATGTATTACGACATGTAAAAATTTGATGTATAATGAACATAATATTATCATGTAAAAGCAAAATGTATCGAGTAAGAGAGAGAATACGTGTATAAATACAATGCAGTGGTCATCTGCACCTTCGAAAACTGAAAAAAACTTCCATTAAATGCATCTCGTTAAGAGCAGCTCGACTTCCAAAATCAATCAAGCGATAACGATTGGTGAAAGGTCATATATTCTGAGAACTACAAATTTAATTTTTACCAGTTATCGATTTATTTTATCGTTATCGATTTATTTGATCACTTTATTATTTTTAGAAGTGCCATGTTATATGGTATTTTGCAAATTAATTGCGCTGCTGTTGACGATATGCATTTAATGGATGTTTTCTCCGTCTTCGAAGCGTCAGATGTTTGCATTTACTCCTGCCAAATGCTTAATTTTAGAGGTAGAATGCATGCGCTGAGTCTGATGCAATTTGATGAATTTTTCGCTTGTCTTGAGTGAGCTGTACACTGAAAGAAAAACACTTCGTCACGGGAATGAAACCATTACGTTGAACCCCTTTCATCAATACAACGACAAATTTTATTAATAAATGAAATATTACATTATATTGATGTAAATTGCATTAATGAAATGAAACCAATCGAGTGCTTAATATTTTACATTTTCTAGTATCATTTATGTTACGAAATAATTTTCATTCGGGTAACGAAAAACTTAAATACATGTTTTTGTGAAGAATTTATACAAAAAAATATTTTAAATTGATTAGGTTACATAAAATAATTTCAAAGTATCAAATTGTATCAAAGTATCAAAAAAATATGTAATTAATCTATAGTTATGGAAATTATAGTTTTGTTGCAACTTTAATGATATATTTTCGTAACTATAATGAAGAAAACATCCTGCTGCTGGCTAGTAGGCAGTGTGCTACTCTTGTAATCCCAGGTTCGAATCCTGGAGATAAGTCAAATTTTTTTAATACATATATGTATATATATACATATTTATAAGTTATAGCTTTTCAAATAAATTAAATAATGTTTAATTAATTAGATCAATTCCATAACTTTAAATTAAAATTTCATTAATGATGGCATGTATGTATTTAGTGTGTATCTAAATAATATTTGAGATTGTTGTGGCTGCAGCGGTAAGCGCGCTATCTACCACGCGATGAGTTCCAAGTTCATCAACTCTTGGCCGGGGAAGCCAATTATCATGCAAACGTTTTTTTGATGCCTGTGTCAATATACACACGTAAGTTGAATATTTATTAAGATACAATTATAATTAAATAAATGAATCAGTCATTACAATAATGACTTATGTTGTTAACACTATGATATGATATCATCAAAAAATGATATGTTACGTCTCAGTAATGAAATATTGTCATGATTTACATGACAAATGTTGTTTATTCATTGAAATAGTTCGTAAAAAAAATAAAACTAATGTCACTTCATTGTATAAACTAATAAGTTTCATCGCAATGATTACATTTTTCATTTAAAATATGAAAATGTACGTTGCTTATGAATGAAAATATTTCGTTGTATATATGACATTTTTCCAGTTAATGACACAATTTTCGTAATGCGAATGAAGCGTTGCATTGGTTGAAAAACAATGACAAAATCATAAATATAATGTGAAAAATCATTGCATTTACGAAGGTTTTTCTTTCAGTGTATGTCTCACGATTTTTTAAGTAATTAACTACAAAGTTCTGACTTCTTCCGATTTTCCTGGCGATTAGGAATAAAACAAAACACTACTTTTCGCTATGAATTTTTTTTTTGTATTTTTTCCACATTTAAGCACACAGCTTATAGTTGATTCACTGCCCCATTGTGCGCGATAAAATTCATATATTTTCATTTACGTTTTCTATTTGGATCGTTGTTGTACATTGGAATGGTATAGTGCTGTAGCAAATTGTTGTTGTAGTTAAATTTACGACGATTGTTTGGCGTTGTTTGCTGTTGTTGCAAGTGTGCTATTTTCGTTGTTTCATTTATGTTGAGATGTAGAGTGTTAGTTGCAAATTTTATGTTTGTGTTTGTTTGGCTGCACATGCTAATGCTAATGTTTGTGTTTGTTGATGTGGCATTAATGCATGTGTATGTTTTATGCTATTTTTCCAATAGTGTGTGTGGCAAGAGAAGGTATGTATGTATCATCGTAGAAGTACTAGTTGTTGTAGCCGTACATACTAAAGTGTTGTTGTATTGTTTTATTTGTTGTATGGCCTTCTATGCAGTCATTGAACTCGACTAAAAAAATATGCATGCAACTACTAGGGGATTGTTTTTTCGAGTGTGTCGTCATTATTTGAGCCCTAAACCATTACTTTTTGTTGTTGTTGTTATTTGTTGGAAAAAAAATTATGTGAAGTTTTATGCATATTTAAAAACAAACGTATGGTATTTTTTACTGTTGTTGTTGTTGCTGCTGCTGTTGTTTGTAAAGAAAATACTTGAAACTTAATATGCACATATGCAAGTTGTTGTTAAGAACTGACCTATTCCTATAGAAATTTTAGTACGGTATGGTTTAAATATGGCAGTTTAGGTTTTTGTTTATTAAGACTGTTTGTGCTCTCAAAAAAAAAAAAACGCTGTTGAAGTTTACAAGAACAGATTTCAACTGAGGTGTGAAAAATATTGCAAATGCAGCTGTTATGGGCTTTATTTAAAAAAAAAAAAAACTTTGCCGTTTTGTTATTCCATTGCAATTTTAATACAAGTAAACAGTATGTATGTACACACATATGTATGTATGCATATACATATGTATGTATACATGTGTGAGAGTTTTTTAAACCTTATTTGTTTTACAAGATGAATTTAGTACGTAGGGGTATTGATTTACAATTAACAAATAATAAAGAAAAAAAAATGAACTATATTCAATTCTTTCGTATGTATATGGTACAAACTTCAACGCATATTACATTAATAAAAAATAAAGCATATAATAAATCTGCCAGTTGTTCTGGAAATTTTAGTTTTGTTTATGCTTATTTTTTTTTTAATTTTATAGTACAGTCTGTTAAACTAAAAGTAGTTGAAGTAGTTTTGCATCCAACATTCGCTTTCGTTATAAATACATAGTCTACATCTATATTCGTTTTTAGTTCAAACTACTTTGTTTAACTTTCAGTGCTCTAATTTTACAAAACTACATTAATAAAATTCATTTAAGTTAAGTTTGTAATAATATTTAATTCAAAATATAACGAAGTGGGAAGTATACTCGGTTATAGTTATGCTCCTTAATTACGTAAAAACATGTACATACATATGTATGTATATCATACTTCATCGTGGATTAGAGATGAAACTTGGGAAAAAATCAAAGAAAGGAAAGCCCTTAAACTGCAGCTACTGGCCACTGAACAAACTCCTTACTTTCAACAAATAAGCGAACGATACAACAGCGTCGAAAAGAAGGTTAAGAAAATGGCTCGAGCTGATCGACGTTTGTATCAGAGTAAAATTTCAAGTTCTGCCGAATATGCAGCAGCTAGTGGCAATACTCATATAAGGGGTAGAGATGGCAACATCCTCTATAGCACAGAAGCTCAGCTTGAAAGATGGAGGGAATTCTTCGCGTCAGCACCGTTAATAACAAACACAAGCAGCTCTCCTCCTCAACGAAAAATTAGAAGAAAAAATCCAAGAAGATGGGAAAAAGAGCGGTTACTAAGCTCAGGTGCAGTAAAGCTGCTGGCCCTGACATGTTACCCCTGAGATTTCTTAAGGCCTGCCCAGACCTTATCGCATATACATATATGGCCACATATTAAAGAAGCTTGGATCTCATGCAAATTCCCTACAGAATGGAAAGAAGGCCTGTCGAAGTGGGTGGTGGGGTGGGGTATAACTATGTTGAACACCATTCAAAAGATCACAATGCATTGATTGAAACGCATCTCACCAACAATTGAAAATTCTTTAGGGAGTGAACAGAGTGGATTTAGGCCGAATCTATCATGTGTAAAAAAAATCAATACATTGCGCGTAATAATTGAGCAGTCTTCTGAGTACGATTTCCCACTCTTATTAGTTTTTGTAGACTTTGAAAGATAATTCGACATTGCGCTAGAGAATATCGGTATTCCCGATCACCTGATCAGCGTGACCGTTTGACCGACTAAAATAGCAAATTGTCACTTTTTCGACTGCCTTGCCACTTTTTCGACTGTCTTGCCATTATTTTATTAAAAATAAAAAGTTTAGTGAAGTTTTCTCGTTTTTTTTTAATTTTTCCTCTTTTTTTTGATAAATCCCCTTTTGGTGCCACTTTTTGAAAAATGTCATCGGTCACCCTGCACCTGATATCCTTCATAAAGGAGCTACCCCATATAAAGTACATCTGAACCAGTGTTGCATGACCTTGAATATGCAGATGACATACATATGCCTAATGTCCTATACTTTGGAGCATGAGCATGGTAAAGTCGCTTAGAATCGCCACCCCATTTTCAAACCCAATACTTCTAAATGACAAAAAGCTGGAAGATGTTGATAAATTTACTTATCTTGGTAGGGTTATAAGTAAAGATTGCTGCGCTTGGAACTCTTCTTAAATTTCTAAGAGGCACAAAATAAACATCTTCAACTCCAGCCTAAAATCAGTCCTGTAGGGATCGCCCATGAAATCCGTCGTCGTAAATGGACATGGGTCGGTCATAGGCTTCGTGAGGACATCTAAAGCACAGCAAAGGCCAGCCTTCAGAGGAACCCTAAAGGGAGACGGAATGTTGGTCGACAAAGAACAACCTTGAGAAGATCCGTGGAAGCAGAACTTAAGCAACGAGGACACTCCTGTACACAAATCCGTCACATGGCTCAAGATAGATCCACATGGAGATCCTTCGTAAACACATTTCCATAAACACAAAGAAATTATTTTTCTGTTATAAAGGGTCCGCCAGATAACTTTTTTTTTTAAATGCTATAAAAAACTACTGAAGCTTCAGCTGTATGGCACGTAGCGCCGTCCTGTTGAAACCAAATTTTGCCAATATTCTCCTCTTCAATTTTTGTGAACAAAAATTCGTTCAACATGACCTGATAACGATCGCCATTGACTGTAACGGCCACTCCTTGCTCATTTTCGAAATTATGCCTCTGAACCAAAATCCGCACCAAACAGTGACTCGTTTTGGGCGCGTCGGCTTTTCAATGTATGCGTGCGGGCATGTGACAATTTTGCTTGTTTACATACCCGCCAAGATCAAAATGAGCTTCATCTGAAAAGATGATGGCAAAATCGGCATTTTCTATAAGTCGATCGCAGGCCCACTTAGCGAAGCGAAAACGCATTGGGTGGTCAATTGGCTCGTTCAGCGGAAGGATAAAACTAATTATCTGTCAAATCAGACATGAGCTAAGTGTTACCAGTCACGAAATAAAAGGACCCTTTACATATATATTTTTTCACTTTTTCCCCTTTATTTTACCAAATAGTAACGCCAATTTAAGTTTTAGGACAATTCAATGTGACTAATTCAAAGGTTTGTATCGCTAGAAACTCTATCTCTGGAGTAGCACTTTTTCTTATTTGTGTGCTAACTAAATATGAATGTACATAAGTATATCGTGCTGTAAAATAATAATGAAAATTTTTTTTTAGCTGTAGTGCTAGTGTCGAGATTGCTATCTCGCCGTACACATATTTCGTAGCCTTGCAAATGTACCTTATGCGGTTGTCAATGTATTTTTTAACACCTCCATCTATCGAGAGGATACTTCCCAGCTGAGTAAAATTCTCGACGAGATTTAAATTTTGGTTTTTGATTATAAAGCGATTTAAATAGTTTGAATCTTGAGTTGAATCTCCGCTAAATTGATTCTCTATAAATGCTCGATTTACCCGATACTGTGTTAATTGATCCATTAAGGACTAATAAATCAATGAAAGTTTAAACGCTGGCTTAGTTGCGCTAAACTCAAATTTATAATTAGTTTAAACTCAACAGGAGTAAATCAGTGAACCGTACCTTATGTTTAGTTTAAAAAATAATATTGTGGCAGCACTAAAATAAATGTCGAAAAACAGCTATTTTGCAGCAGGCTTTCAATTCTTTGCACAAAAGAAAAAAGGCAAACAATTTTAATTCAAGGTCGCCAAATTTTACTGAGATAGAAATTATATTATATATTAATGTATATACAGTGTAAAAAAGAGAGAAGATTGAGCAAGATCTGAAGAAATACTGTACTGGTTTGCGGGTTTGCTGGTTTAAACCGAATATAGAGATTAACTTGTACACAGAAAAAAATATCATCAAAATGCAACCAGCAAAACAAATTGTTAATTGTTAATTTAAATTGAAATATATATTTAGTTAATATAAAAAATTAAGTTGTTGATATGACGAAGACAGAAATTTTTTTCAATAAACTGAACTAAACAAATTTTATGTTATACATGGCGCAAAAACTCAAAAAATTCATTGTTGATATAACAAATTAAAATTTTTGTAGTCAATTAAATTACGCAACAAAATTATTTTTTAAATTATATCATAACGGAATACGCACATGTAGAAGAAACAGAAGAACTCACATTTTGTGTGTATTCATTATTATCTAAAAACGATTTGCTCTTTAGCTTGAGTGGTAAGTACATTAGTCTATCAATCGAGAGATTGCCGGTTCGACTCATCCAAACATCTTCAAAAGTAAAAAAAAAACAAAATTCTAAAAAAAAATATAAAAAAATACAAACAAAGAAACAACACGTTAGAATTTGAAAAATAAATTCATTAAAAATTTATTTTTCTGTTAACAACTCAATTGTTAATAACACAATAATTTTAATTGGAAATAATTGAGTGGATTTTTTTTCTTATGTTACAAATGTGTGTTTGTATTTACAAATATCGTTATAGGTGCCTTTTTAAATAATATTTTAATTGTATTCACAAATAAATTATTTGTATTTACAAATCTTTTTTTTCTGTGTACTGATTATTAGCCCGTTTAATTAAGCATTGACATCAATTATGAGAGACATGTTAAGACCAGGTCTGTCAGATATGGCGATTTCCTGCCAAACGTGCAGATTTTTCAACTAGTTTGCCATGCAAATATTTGGTTTGGCGACATGGCAATTTTTCTGGCCTCAAAATTTTTGTAATTCAGGAAAATTTGTTTATTGAAGGAATAGTTTCAAAAATAAATCTTACCAAAACTCATCTGCAAGAAATTAAAACATTTTGAGTTTGATGATTTTTCTCATATTAATTATTTTAATTAATGCGTTGTGAATTTGGATGCGAAAAATTTACAAGAAATAATTTTTCGCGAATTTATTTTTGCTTTTGGCGATTTTCTGCTAATTATTAAAAAAAAGTGCAATGGTGCTGTCCATATATTACGTAACGCTATTTTCTGTGATTTTTTACCCTCCCCACCAGTAACAGATCGTAACACCCCCGGGGAATAACGTAACAATGAGTTAAAAACAAATTACATAGTTTAAAAAATTTTTATTTAAAATAATTAAATTTAATTCATTGTATTAAAGTCATTTGTTAGACTAGCACAGTGCGTAGACAACAATTAAATAAGCTTACTCATGAATGCATTTCAAATATTGGCAAAAATATTTTTTAAATTTCTTCCCAAGTGTCTTCAAACTCCAAAAATTATGGTTTTATGGAGAGCTTATTCCTAAACTGTATGTATGAATTAGTGATGCGTATTCGAATTCCCAAATATTCGGCCATTTCTAGAAAAAATAGAAAAATAGAAAAAATATACATATGGGCATTTGCAGCAAAAGGTAAACCATGACCAAAAATTTAAATGTTATTGAAAAGCTTTGCTTGACCGATAGTATCATAAAAAAAACTTCAAATAATTTGACTGTAATGTATTTATATGCCATCCCAGTTGTAGTGAAGAAGAACATGGCTGCAAAAAATTAATTTCTGTTTTTCTAACTCTTAGTAATATTTAATCATATTTTTTCTTTAATGTTCAAAACATTAATATATGTATATGAAGTGGTTATGCTTTTTCCATAAATATGTTCTTAAAACTACAACTAATAGGAACAAATGAAGAGAGAGCAAACAAATATCCTTTAACATTAATCTTTTCCACTTGTTTTCCGTGATCTTTTAATATAACGTTCGTTTCCAAAAATGATGAAATATTATAGTTACATTTGACTCGTCAGGACCAACTATCTTAAAAGTTGTTTTTTAAACAAATTTTAGGTACAGAATTTAAAAATATTTTGCACTTTGCATAAATTTTCGAAACAGATACCTTTAGAGGTAGGCAAAGTTTGTAGCGTTCGTAATTGTAAGTAAAATTGTATACAAAAAATTAAATTTATAAATTTTTTTATTTAGTATTCAAAGTTTGTCGAGGTCATAATCGTAAGTAATGCTTTATTTTCAGAAAAATATATTGATGTGGGTTAACAAGATATGTTAACCAGATGTATAAAACGTTGGTGGAAAAGAAAAAGGAAAATGAAAAGCGTTATAGAACCAATTTAAAAAAGGACCTGTGAAAGATAGAATAGTATAGATAAAAAAATAAAGAAAGAATGCGGAAATATGCGAAAAGGGTGTTGAAGTTGACCAAAGATGACAACAATTAAAAAAAATATTCTGAGACAAAAAGATATTGGGACAAAAAAAAATTAAGGTCAGATAATCGTTTAAGTTCGTATGTGTTTAGAAGAAAACAATTTGGAAACGGACGATTTAGAAGTTTTTGATTTTCTTGTTGAGTTTTGCTTTCACAAGACTGTTAAGAAGTGAAAAGAATACAAGTTTTTTTGCTCAAAAGTGAAAACCAAAATATCTAAAAACTTCAAATCGTCCATTTCCAAATTGTTTTTTTTTAATTCGGATGCTAGAACACTATTAATTTGTATTTTCTAAATTTCAACCTAAACAAGTGTAGCATGTGTTTTAACATCCGAACTGACAAGAATTTAGAATCCATAACATAAATGAATTTAATTTAATTTTTCTTCTCTTCTTTCGAAACGTGCATTAATTAATAAAAATATTTCATTCAAGAAATTATTCCTGATTAAAATTTACTCTAGTTCAATTAAATTTAATATGTATCACTCTACAACACTCTATTCTTGAATAGCTGTTGTTGTTATTTACATTTATTTTCTTTTTACATACTCTTTATATCTACAATTTGAAGCTGAAAAAAGTCAGCCAATGTAGTAATGGTAAAGTAAGAAAATAAAAAACATGTTGATTATTAAGTTCTTCTTTCAACTTTGTTATTTGTTGTTGAGCCTCTCATTTGTTTAAATAAAAGTTTATAATATAATAACTCTAGTTGTTCTAAGAAGCTTTGGGTAAAAGGTTCCCTGATGATCTGCATTAGCAACAGTGAAATGCGCATAGGATCCAGCTAAACCCCTCAATAATCAATTTCAATGTATTTTTAATAAAAAAATATTTAACTGAATAAGTAAAATAATAATTTTGGGATTATTAGTGCGTTAATAAATTTTAAACTTAAATTGTAAAAATTCCCATAAAAACACTAATTAAATTTTTTTTATAATAACCCTTGAAAGTAAAGCAATGAGAAAGTAAAGCAATGGGAAAATTTACCTAGTATTATTTGTTTTTAGCAAAAAAAGCATTTCAAAATTGTTAACATTTACGAAATTTAAATAAATGACTAAAAACTTTAGTTTGTACAAATACATTAATTTTTTTAAAGAAATTTGTGCTCTTTATCATTTTCAAATATTATTCAATGACGATCATTAAAATTTTGGGTACTTTTTATTAACTTTAAAGTACGCCAACAATAGTGTGAACTCCTTTTTCATAACAATTTTTTAATATTTCATATTGCATATAATATTCGTATTCGTATTCGGGAATATCGTTTCAAATATTCATATTCGTATTCGCGAATATCGTTTGAAATATTCGTATTCGTATTCGCGAATATCAAAAATTGACATTCGATACATCACTAGTACATACATTTGAGTATACATTAATTTATAAAGAAAAAATATATAATATATGAACATATATTTTCTTACTTTGCTTTTTCTATGTCAAACGTCATTTCGAATGCCTTTTTGCTTGCGAGTATAAACACGAACAGTTGCATTCGAATGTATGCACGTTATCGAATGTTGTCATCAGAAATTTCGTTATGTGTTATTCGAAATCGAATGAGAAAATGCGAAAAGTTAAAAAACTCGCACATTCTAGTAATAACTCGCTCGCAATCGAATGCGGGATTGGGCCCCAGGTTTTGGTTTAATCATTTAATAAGTGGTTAACTTGTGATTAATCGGTTCGCGGATTAAAAACAATTTTTATAAATTTATTAATTCCAATAAATAAAAATCCATAAATTATGCATTATTTTGAGATTTTATTAATGAAAAAAGGATAATATAACAAAAATAACAATTTTCGAAATAAATCAGACGAGGAAAAATGTATATACATATACATACATATGTATTAATACAAAAACAAATACATAAGTGCGTTTTTAGGGTTCCGTACACCAAAGGTGAAAAAATTAACCCTATTGTTTTCGCTACGCTGTCCGTCTGTAAGTCTGTCCGTCACACGGTATTTCCTCAGGAACCGTAAGAGCTACGGACCTGAAATTTGGACAGAGTATGTAGAACCTTGGCCACTACAACAACAAATACATGAGAATTAGAAATTAAAGGGTGCTCCAAAACGAGCGACGAAAAATTTTAAAATCTCATGTAATATACATACAATTGTATGTACATACATATGTATATTGACACTTGAAATTTGTAAAATTAGTGTATTTTTATATAGACTACAACAATTAACATTAAAATATTAAAAAATTTAAATTAAAGGGTGGTCCATTAGTTAATGCAATTTAGACAACTTGCTATATCTTGGAGACCGTAAAAGGTAAACTCTTGAAATTTTCAAAACCGGTAAAACTAAAAAATCCGAAAATTATAAAATCGCCAAAATGAAAAAAATCGCCAAAAATTTAAAAAAAATCCCCAAATCGAAAAAAACATCGAAAAAATTAAAAACAAAATTCTAGCACTAAAATAAATCGCAAAATGAAAAAAAAATCGCCAAAATTAAAAAAAAAATCGCCAAATATAAAAAAATCGCCAAAATTTAAAATAAACGCCAAAAACCGAAAAAATCCTCAAAACGAAAAAAAAGTGCCAAAACTAAAAAAAATCGCCAAAACAAAAAAAAATCACCTATATGAAAAAAACGCCAAAATTAACAAAAATCGCCAAAATGAAAAAACTCCAAAATAATAAAGATTGCCAAAATTAAAAAAACTTAAAAAACCAAAAAAAATCGCCAAAACGTGAAAAAAGTGCCAAAACTCAGAAAGCGCCAATAAGTTCAAAAAACCCCCAAGCTAAAAAACGCTTAAAACCGAAAAAAACCCAAAAACGAAAAAAATGCCAAAACTATAGTTTATATTGTTTGTATTGAATTACATATCTCGGGCCCGTACGGAACCCTTCGTGCGCGGGTCAAAGTCGCACTTCACTGAATTTATTTAATAATGCTGATTACTCCTGGTCGAAACGGTTGGTCACATTCCATTAATTTTGACAAAATACTTTGTATAATTATCATCATATGTATATAAATGCTAAGATATTTCTTCCTGAAAAACAAAACAAACAAATAAGTAAACTTATTATTCTAATCGAATCAGCTCTTTTTGCCTAAATGGGTCTATTTAAGAAAAATATTTTTTCGTCTAAGAAGATTTTATTTGGTCCCATTGCCAAACAAAAAGTGGGCGGCGATACGCCCAGTATATTTTTCTTTGATTATATAATCTTTAACTTATGCAAGTGTTGCAAAACTTAGGACAGACGTCAAAGCTTTTTTAATGCCATAATCTCAAATTTAAATTATAGCTAAATTTTATATTTCACGTGCCTTTTCCGATTTTTATGAAACTTGGAATACACCCGGAACTCGTAAGAAACTCTCTATTTGCTTGATTTTTTTCTGTTTTTGGCGTTTTTTTAAAATTTTGGCGATTTTTTTCGTTTTGGCGATTTTTTTTTAAATTTGGCTATTTTTTTATTTTTGGCGATTTTTTTTTCATTTTGGTGATTTTTTTTTTTCACATAAACAATTATTTTGGTTTTGGCGCATTTTTCGCGTTTTGGCGATTTTTTTCGGTTTTTGACGTTTTTTTCACATTGGCGATTTTTTTTCATTTAAACGATTTTTTCGAATTTGGCGATTTATTTTAGTGCTAGAATTTTTTTTTAATTTTGTCGATTTTTTTCGATTTGGCGATTTTTTTTAAAGTTTCTGGCGATTTTTTTTAGGTTTTGGCGATTTTTTTCGGTTTGGCGATTTTTTAATTTTCGGATTTTTTAGTTTTACCGTTTTGAAAATTTCAAGAGTTTACCTCTTACGGTCTCCAAGATATAGCAAGTTGTCAAAATTACATAGTCAAAATTGCATTAACTGATGGACCACCCTTTAATTTAAATTTTTTAATATTTTAATGTTTATTGTTGTAGTCTATATAAAAATACAGTAATTTTACAAATTTCAATTGTCAATACACATATGTACATACAATTGTATGTATATTACATGAGATTTTAAAATTTTTCGTCGCTCGTTTTGGAGAACCCTTGAATTTTGAAGGTTCGACATACTCTGTCCAAATTTCAGGTCCGTAGCTCTTACGGTTCCTGAGAAAATACTGTGTGACGGACAGACGGACAGCGTAGCGAAAACAATAGGGTTCCCTTTTTCACCTTTGGCGTACGGAACCCTAAAAATTAAACTTTTGGTTTGTTATATGACAAAAAAAAATGGAATTTCCATATAGTGTATAGTTTCCCAAGTAATCAATAACATCATTAATAACATGTGTTTAATTTGCTTGGACTTCACAAGAAGAAAATTCAAGTTTATTGCGTGAATGTAGATTATGATTTTCTAATGTGATTAAATTTAAAAGCCAGTGTACAGTTTGCACCAAACCGCGTCAGTGTTTATTTAAATAAATGAAAAAATATAAATAATAATAAAATAAAGTACTTTTAGTTTATTCCTGAAGCTCCTTCTGCGTTTAACTCTTGACGTATTAAAAGCAACAGCAACAAAACAGTATGTACATATGTATGTATTGTAAACACAACTAAACAAATGTTGGCGTCTCTTTGGTGAAATGCAAGTTTGTGCTCAGGTGTGTGTATATGTGTGTGTGTGTTTGTGAGAAATTGTGTGCAAGTATACGTATAGATGCAACCGGAAACCGCCATTAAAGTACACAAACACATGCACCAATGAATGAAAGTACTTGTACAAGCAACATTTTCTAAATGCATCCACAAAAGGAAGAAAAAAATTTTAATGCATGTACTCATTCACACACCCACACACGCACACATTTGCTTAGACTGACTATTGTTGTTTTTGTTATTTTCACTTTGCTTTGTATTTAATAAGGACTTCTCTACAATTTTTTTTGCTTTAGCTGTTGTTTTTATCTAAATAAAGGGAGCAAAGTTTCTCCTTTTTTAATGTTCATGTATGTCTCCTTGCCAAACAGCTGTTGTCAACAAATTATAAATTGTTTTATCTGAAAATATAAAAACGAGAAAAATAGATTTTTAAAAGCCCTGGAAAATGTTCTTTTGAAATTTTGGCGGTATTAAGCTTTCAAAAGCTTTTAATTGTAAAGATAAAATGTTATGAAAGTATTAAAATTTCTTATAGTTTATTGTTTTTAGCTTTTCTTTGAATATTATTTAATTATTTTTTATTATTAAACAGCACTGATACTTTCCTTTCAAAATAAATTAAGCTGTTTAAATATTCATGTATGTTCTGGCTTCCGAGTCGTTTTCACGTATTTTCTTGTGAGCCCGACTCTTAATTTAAGTTAAGTTGAAATTTAGAAAATATATAATAATACAGGGTGGCCCAGAAAGACCGAAGTGGTGTGAATTGCTTATAACTTTTTATTTAAGAGATATTTTTTTAATTTTTTTTTTTAAATACATTAAATTTATGGGGAATATTTTTGGATTAGTTATTAAAAATGATATCCCGCAAGTGGTGGCCATATTCTGCTTAGCACAAATGTGCTCTTTCCAACACATTTTCCATGACCTTTCGCACCGGTGGTATGTTGTTAATTTCTTCTCGAATATTGGTTTTTAACTCCTCAATAGTCCTAGGCTTATTAACATAAACTTTTCCTTTTAAATAGCCCCAAAGAAAACAGTCTGGAGCGGTTAAATCCGGGGAACGCGGAGGCCAATTAAAATTGCTGTTACGAGAAATTATTCTTTCACCAAAGATGTCGCGTAAAAGAGTCATTGTGGCCCTCGCAGTGTGCGCTGTGGCTCCATCCTGTTGGAACCATATTTGCGGATGGTTTTCCACGGCTGGCCTTACAAAATTTTGCAACATGGCCCGATATCGATCACCATTGACGGAAATGGCGACACCTTGTTCATTTTCAAAAAAAAATGGGCCAATGATCCTTTCTGAAGAAACACCGCACCAAACGGTACACTTAACTGGGTGAAATTGTCGTTGATGAAGTACTCTCGGGTTTTCCGTAGCCCATATCCTACAGTTTTGCTTGTTAACGAACCCATTTAATTGAAAATGGGCTTCATTAAATTGACGACGGTATGCACGCTGAGTCAACACAATGGACCGTTGATTTGAAAAGTAAATTTCAACAATTTGGGCACGTTGTTCAATTGTGTATTGCTCCATTATAAATTATCCAAGTCTTCTTTACAAAATACTGAAAAGAAAAGAAAAAAAAATTATAATAAAAAAATTATAAGGAATTCACACCACTTCGGTCTTTCTGGGCCACCCTGTAGTATTACATATAATACATATTATTAGTATTAGTATTAATAAAATCAGAATAAACAAATCCGAAATGGACGATTTTTTTACAATGGGACCACTGGGAAGCTTTACCCTCTCAGACAACTTTTCAATCGGTCTAAAATGTAAAAAAATACAGACGAATTGATAACATCCTCCTTATTAAAAAAAACATTAAAAACATTTGTGTGTATATATATATAAATGTATACAAATCTCATTTTTAGTGAATGAAATTTAATTAAAGATAAAAATTATATCACAAACCAATTTTATCTTTCTTTTCGTATATGCAAAAATGAGTAAACCAAACTTTAGACAGCCCATTATTGGTTTGGAGCATATGCCAAAAAGTCGGAATGGAGAAAAAAGTATACTCGATAGAATTTTTTTGTATTTTCACCATTGCTTCCGACACATGTTTCGAAGAAATGTGTAAATTTTAGTGAATAAAGTTGAAGTTAATATTACTTTATTGTAAAAGTAAAAATACGTTTTGTGCCGCATACACCACTTTTTTAAATTTATTTTCAAAAAGTAGCTTTTTGTGCTCCATGCATATTAAAGACCTATAAAAGACGTCTTATAAGAACTTTTAAGACATGAGGGCAATTTCAAACGCTTTACTACAGTGAAATCTTCTGAAACAAACGCTAAACAACGTGTTCGGCAATACATTTGTTTAACTTATTGCAGGTATAATAGTAAAGAAGAAAATAATTCTTGACTGAAGAATTTGTGGTGCTTGTGCTTTTTTTTCTCATTGACGCGTAGACATACATACATATGTATGCATATGTATATTTTATAAAATTTATCTACTCTATTCTTTTTACCAATAAACCATAAAATAATAATTAAATTACTTATAAAAAATTTATAAGCGTTTATTTTTACTCAGGTAGCGTTTTCGGGGGCTATCTGGCGGGAAATGGCTACAACATTTTGGCAACACTACTGCTGTATTTATTAGATGCATATCGTCACCTTAATATAGAAAGGCCCTAGGTAATTATTTATTTTTAAATCGAGATTTTTGCATTTTTCGCTGCATTAGAAATTCTACTATCGAAATATACAAAAATCTCGATTTCAATAAAATAAGGAGTTTGGTCCTTTCTATATTAAGGTAACAATATTTATATACGATGTATGTACATACAGACATGTATATGTATGTAGGCAGTGTTTCTGTACTTATGTTTGTGAGTGTAAAGCTTTTATGTTGCCTTGTAATTTAATTCCTTGCAATTTAAAACACAATTAATACTGTCTTAGGTGTCACAATTGCCTTTTTTTAATATTATTTTTAAAAGGGTGCCTCTACTTCTTGTTTTTTGAACGTACATATGTATATACATATGTAAAATATCGATTTTCTTGTTAAAAATTACCAAGCTTGCCGAAAATAAAAAAAAGGAAGAAATTTGTTAAATAATTTTTTTTTACTTTGTATCTTTTTTATATTTTCGTGCATACGAGTAACTTGTGTCGGTTAAAAGGAGGGATGCAATAAATTTGTGAGTTGATTGCTTGTAAAAACTATTGAGGTGTTAAGTGTGAAATTTTATATTATGAGCAAATTACCTGACCTCTTAAGTAAATTTTTTCTTTGTAATATTTTTTTTTTAAATTCATATTAAGATGTAAGTAAAATATGATTTTTTTAGTTTAATATGGTAATTATTCTGTCCTTGAGCTTAAAGATGTTTTTAATATAAAAGTACATATATTTTGTGCAATTCATTTGTGTGAAATTTGAAAGTACATATTAAAAAAATATTTTCTTTAATAACTAATTATTTTTGGATGAACATTCTATAATTCTATTATTTAAATCCATATGAATAAAAACAGCGAAAATTGCAAACGGTACAGACAAAAATTAAAAGAAAATTAAATTAAATTGCAAAAATATAAATTAAAAATCCGAGAAAGATTGGAAAAGTTCAAAAGCTTTAGCTGAAGCAAATAAAGAAGTTTTTGCAGAGAAAAAGCGGTATTAACGTATACTTAAAAGGCAAAGTCAAAAGCTATACTGATTCTGAATACAATCTATATAGTTCTTAAATATTTGAAGCCTTGGCTTTCGACCCCAATTGGCCGTATAACCCAACCATTTCAATTTTGGCCGAAACTTTGACCACCAAATTAAGTTAAAATTTTTTTGCTTGAAAATGTTATAAAATATCTGCTCTGTTAAGTTAACAGTGTACAAGCGAGAGATTTTTTCTTACTTAACAGTGTTTGAGAGAGATATATGTAAAGTAAGACAGGGATGCTAAGAACGAAGCTAACTGACGGAGCTAACTTCACACACATACAGAAAAATATTTTTCACATTCAGTTAAAATTTTCGTATTATCAAAAAAAAGTTTTTAAAAATTACTTTAAATATTTCAGGAAAAATAACTGAATCGAATAAAAGGTTCAACTATTTTTTTTATTTATTAAATAAAATGTTTTTTAGATCTATGAAATAATTCGTAGAAAAATTAAAAAAATCAGACAAACTCTTTTACAGTATATAAATATAAATTTGACTGAAAAATAACAAATTTAAATATAAAAATAAATCTATAAAATCTTTTTACAAATTTTACTTTTTACAGATTGTATGAACAAGAATTTTCACTCCATACAGTTTTTTTTACATAAAACAAAATTGGAACAAATAACTTACTGAACATTAACAAATATTTACTGAAGCTAAATTTTATTTCAAAGCACACGTTTGTTTGTTCCAACCCACCTCACGCCAACTTCCAACAAACAGCCCACATATAAAATATTTTATTTAACTTACGAGTGACGGACATATCAATAAGTCCGTGACTTTTTGATGGCAACGCACGATGCTTATGTAATTCGTAGCGAACATAACTGTTTTCGAATTGTAATATTAATAACATATAAATTCGAAAAGATTTCTTATCGAATTAAATGATAATTCTTTGTCCAACTTTTTTCCAATTTTTTCAATCCTTACAAAAAATAAGATAAGTCCAGGTTATTAAAATATGTAGAGCTATGTACAGACGATCGTGAGATCTTACAATATTGTCAGATCTGGCAATTGCTGAAAATGTACTGGCAATCGAAAATTGCCTGCACTATATTCCTTGTCGGTTGTCGGAAAATCTTACAATTTACTGCCAGACGGTTGTATGGCAATAAATTCATCTGACAAAATCGTCAGTCGAAAAATTGCCAGTTCACACGGTTGTCATATGCAAAAAATTGTCAGATCTGTTCTTATGCATTGGCAGACTCAAAGCATTTGTTAGAAATTGTTAAATATCAATCGTTGTGTTAAATGTAAAAAGTGGAAATATAACTTTTTATGGACCATAAAGAAGCAATTACAATGATTTTGTCTGCATATATTTTATTATAAATTTTTTCTTTAAAATCAAGGGTGTGCAGTGTTGCCCATAGAAAGAATTCTCTTGCAACGACGCCATTGTCAGGTGCATGAACTTCGCACATTTGACAATATTAAAATGTCTGACAAATAGCTGGCAATAATTTTACAATGTGTTCACACGATTGTAAGATGTCTGACAATTTGTTGGCAGCTGCTAGTCTTACAATGGACTGACAATGCTTTTTCTGGCAACGATGTCTGACAAAACTTGCCAGTTCACACAGTTGTAAGAAATTTTGAGCACATTTTACTGGCAATATTTTAAGATTTGACAATCGTCTGTTATATTGATCACAGGCGTTGTTGATATTGCAAGGCAAAACGGTAGGCTCTGATAAACAGTTTTTATAGCTATGCTCTTAATTCCACGACACAGGAGCTGGTACGTTATTTGCGTAGCAAAAATAATCGACACTGGTACAGTTATAAATTTATTTATGCTTTGATTTCTTTGTATTGAAAACGATACTACGAAAATAAACGAAACAAAATGTTTGATTTTGTTTCTTTCTTTTAATATTTAAAAAATAAATAATAAGAAATAAAAACAAGAGCACATTTAAGTCCATATTTTTATAGATATTTGCTTTAATCAAATAAAAAATTAATTAACATGAAGATATTTAAATATACGATCAACTAAGTTTATTAAGACTTAATTTATTTTACTTATTTCGGTGTAGCTCTTAGCGTTGTGAAGTATTCATGACAAATAGGTGTAATGTACACTCCATTGAAGAGATGATAATAAATGTGGAACGAAATGAATGATAGTTAGTTTATTTTTTTTAAGAAGTGGACTTGTATTACTTTCAAAAATAACCGTTCATTTGACACATAAAATTTGTTCTATATAGCTAAACAGCATAGCTCTAACCGGATGTTTTAAGACACCTCTCATCTGTTTTTCTTTTAAATTAATTTTCAGCTCTGTAACTGGCTGATCTTCAATTTGATTGTATATTAAGTACATGGATTCAGTAACTTTTATTACGATAATTGTATCGCTGTAATAAAAATAACGAAAACTTATCGACTTTGCTTTCCAGCAACAAAAAGATAAAATCACAAGCTCAAATTAAATTTTTGTACTTTTTGCTTATTTTGAGATTTTGTATGCATAAATCCCACATAATATAGACATAAATGGTGAGTAATACAAAGCTGTACACTATCGTAAAAAAAGGATTTATCGAATTTCATTATCGAATAAATATATCGATAAATGTTACGACCTTCGGTTTGCAAAAAGCTACTGAATCCAGGCACTGGTGTGCTGTGTGTTCACAGTGTGTGGTGAACCAAACACAAGAACGCTGAAGCTGTAAGTATGGCGGCATTCGAAAACACCACGTTGTTCCGTTTTGCTACTATTTGTCATAATAATTTACAATTTGTATTTAGTGCAATTTGTTTCTAAAAAATTATCACATATTATTTGGTTTAGAGAGCGATATGAATTTTAGCCTAATCGATTTCGTTTCCCTGTGCAAAACATATTTTCTTATTAAACGAGAAAGAAAAGTTTGAACTAAATTCTGCGTGCGTCTCCTGAGGTGTGTGAATGAATGAGTCTTTTATTCTGGAAAATAAATTGTCGCATCTTTAACAAACATACCGCGAGAAAAACATTTAATTGACAACACATGCTTTTTTTTCTCCTCACATATTTTTTCTATTATGAATACATGTGTATTTGAAACATTGTATGTATGTACATATGTACTACAACACAAACGCATACACTTGCACCCAGTTGGCCATGCCTTTCAAACATCTTGCAAATCAAATGTACGAGAACGTCAAAGCGTGGTGGACAAGAAGAGCCAAACTTTCACTTACATTTTGCTTATCCCAGTACAACTGACAATTTTTATAACATCTTCATTATATATTTTTTTACATTGAATGTTGCAAGATTAGCTTGCGGACAATAGCCAGCAACTAGTTTAATGCATGATCAGTCTTTGAGTTAGGGTTTCTGTTAAGGCGAGGATTAAGTATACCACCGAATCGTACCACTTTGGAGAAAATGCAACTCTGATATGAGGGAGTTTATGGAAATAAAAAACATAATTTCAACAACAAAAACAACAGGATTGCATTTTTACTTAAGAGTCCTAGTTCTTATGTCCTGATAATAACGGACAGCCCATCTGCGATCAAGTCCCTCGCAGGTGTATACTCCACATCATCCCTTATCCCAGAATGTCGCATAGTCCTGGATAAACTTGAGCAGCATTCATCTATCACACTATATTGGGTGCGTGGATACGGGACTAATTCAGGCAATCGAGTTGCGGATGGCGCATCAACAAAGAGGGGAACCCTACGCGGAGTGGCGGATATTGACAATATCTGTGGGCTCAATCTCTCATCCTGCTGGAGACGCTTCCATACTGCCTTTCTCAATTCAGCTCAGGACAGATGGCGCAACGAGCTTACCTGCATCATATCGAAACCCCTTTGGCCTCGCCTAAATGTCAACAGAACCAAAAAACCTCATTAGCTTCGCCAGGAAGCACCTGAGGAATCTCTTGGCCACACTAACCGGTCACTGCTCTTTTGGAACCCACGCTAAACGTATGGGTCTCCCGTATAATGATTGCTGCTACAGTTGCAAAGAGGAACGCATTTCGCATCTTCTCTGCTTCTGCCCCGCTTTGGAGGATCTACGTCTACGATTACTTGGCAGAATATCCTTCAATAGGAAATAGGACTCAGAAACCTAAATATATATATTAGGATCAGCGGATGGTATGGTCGTTAACCCTCCTCTATAGCATGTGTATGTACTGGACCCTCTCCTTAGCCACTACTCTTCTCTTTTATTCTCTCTTATTCTAATGAAACTTTCCATCTACATATATCCTCCCTTTATTCCCTATCCCCCCCCTTATTCTACTACTTTAAACGTACAGGTAGTATAGTAAAGGGATCATCGTATTGGATCCAAAAGAGTTGGCCCCTAGAGTTTTCATTTCTTCACCAGCAGCCTGCTAACCTAACCTAGTCCTTAGATTGTATTGAAAGAAATTGTAATCGACAAATATCGTATTTGTCAAATGTCGTTGATGAAAGTATCCTCTGCGACAGGTTGGCCAACCAGGCAGTTATACATATGTACATATGTACCTAAGAATGCGTATGTCTGTCTGTCCTATCTGTCTCTTAGTTATAGGTTATGTGTAATATAAAACAAGTGCAGCAATTAGTTTTAATTGAGCCTGCATGAGTTAATTTTTAACCAAATATTGCAATAACGTTGAGACAACATAAACAACAACAACTACAAAAGCAACTACAGCAACACCAACAACGACAACTATAATCACAAAGAACGTTATATTTTCTGCTCGAGGAAAGAAAAAAAATACATAAAGTTACAATTGCCGCCGTTGATAATTACGTTGCATGTACTTGTTGGACCTGCAGTTGAGAGGGAGAGCTGTAGAGTGAGGTAATGTTCTACTAAAATAAGATTGTTAATGGCAAAACTTGCAGTTGTGTTTCAATTTTCTCATTTTGTTGCATTTAGAAATTTATAAAATGACAACTTTGAAATTGTTTTATATACAAAAAGAAAAACATATGTACGAGTATATAACACAGGAAAGAACATGTAGCTGGAAATATGAATAAAAAAACCTTGTCTTTTATACTTCATTCGCACATGCATTTTTGTATATCAAACATTTAGGTTAATTGCTAGCTAGCTAAGCTTCAAAAGCACGAAAGGCATCAAGACGTTCTAAAGAAGAAAGAAAAAAAAACTAAAAGTAGTAAACGAAGAAAATAAAGAGGAACTAAAACAAAGAAGGAGTGTCTAATGCTACAAGGCACATTTAAATATTGTATACACTTCTTTAATTATATTTTATTGCATTGTTTTCTGATATACAATTGTAAAATATGTAGCTGGAAAGCAAGTTAAGAAATATAATTGGACCAGCCTTTGGCGAGATTAAAAATAAGAAAAGCCTTTGAATGGCATTAAGTTAAACAAAAGTGTCCTTTTATTGAACTGGAAAATAAGTATTTTCTTTATGAGGTTTGTTTATTTTAAGGAATTAATTGTCATATAAATGCTAGATCTGGCAACTCCAGTAGCATACGTTAATGCCGGGGATCATATGGCGTGAAGTGTACAAAAGAGGACTCAGCTTAATGATCGGAAAATTCTGTTGTTTACTGATGATGGGGCAGGTGTTTGAAGATTTATTCTTCTTCGACGATATTCTGCAAACTTTTCGTGTTTCTGGCAGAGTTAAAGCTTTCATGGATAGCATGATAGTAATAATTTAAGGAACTAATTAAATAACAGAATTTAAGAGGTACTGGCAAAGCTCACGAACACCAAAAGTTTGTTCGATGGTAGCGTATCTTTTCATCCTCTTCATTATCACTTGAACTTGAATAAAATAATAATCACATTTGTAAATTCCTAATATAATTTTGAATTATTTCAAACATACATCTATTACGAATTTAATGCACTATTCCAAGCAAAAAGAAGTACGAAGAGCTTGTATAAGAGAAAAAAAAATATTTTCTGATAAGCCCAGGCAAACCATGCCGCAAGCAAAAACTATATCGAGAAAACTAACTGGTGGAAATAAACTAGCTGACTGACTCATCAGATTCAAGGATGGAACTCTTCTCACAAACGTAGAGGGACATATAAAACGATGGAGGAAGCACTTTATGTAAACCTTCATAAAGTCGTCCGATGACATGTCTGCATTAGTTCAGCTTAACGCCAGACCTCCAACTCCGGATGAAATAGAAACTGCTATTAGAAAACCCGAAAACAAATCGCCAGGTTTTGACCGGATTCCATATAAAATTATCAAACGCTGCCCAGGTAAAATAGCTACGATATTTCATTCACTTTTTGGAGAAAATTTGCTACGAAGAACAATTTCTAGACGACTTGCTTCAAGGTATGCTTAAAAAAATATAAAAAAGGGTGGCTTTCGCAATGTAAGAATTATCGTGGAATCTCATTTCTCTCTGTCATAATTCAAACTACACAAGTCTTGTTGCTAAACTTATCACTTTTTCTTCTTTGAATGCAAGTATTTTTTTATTTTTTTTTTGAGATATGTTTTTATTTTGGTTTTGTGAATGCATGGGTGCTCATACTCGTTTCTATTCCCCTCGTCTCTCTGCCCTACAAACTAATCAGCATAGTGCGAACGGGAACTACTTACAAGAATCCTCCTAAATATAATATATGATACAGATGTATTTCACATTTGTATTAGGCCTTTACGGCCTAATCTGACGGTGGTCTAAACCTTGCTGAGGTACTTAGAGCTATCTAAACTCCTGCTGTTAAGACTTGGTCAAAACAGCTTTTGTTGTATGACAATAGCACCTAGAATAATGTTTCGCTGACCACGTCACACAAATCACTATTACTGATATAACACTGGGATGCCAAGACTATTCTCCCACCATTTTTGGCCACAGCCACCATGTACGATTCTTCGCAATCACACGCCGCTCAACCACTAATCAGAGCCAAACGTATGCCTGACAACGGTCCAGTACCTACTCCATACAGCTCAACATCATCCTTTTAACTCTTAGAGCAGCTCGGCTATTGGGCCACCGGCGCCCGTGGTACCAGAAACAAGCTAGCTAGTCAAACTAAAGGCCTCAGCTTTTGAACTCAGGGCAGTTCCAGGTGATGCTGCGCCTGCTGGACAACAAAGACCTCTTTTCTTTTATAAATATGTGCACATCCTTTGATCTGTAATAAACGATACAATATAAACGAAATTGTGTAACGAACAAGCAGGCTCCGGTTCAATAGGTAGTTTTTACCCACATAAATAAACTTAGAATTATCGCTGAAAAAGTAGAAGAATAAAAATGAATCTGTATCTTCATATTCCTTTGCAAAATATGGCATCTATTAAAAAACACTGTTATTCCACATAAGCTAATTTCAAGAGTTCAATATAATAGCTTTCAATGCAGAGTGTTGCAACTGGCTGTCAGAACCATTTCTTCTGCAATCAGTGTAAGGGATGCCTACTATCTACAATGCTGCTTCTGCTTGCTATAGACAATTTCCTCAATCGAAACTATGACTTAGTTGTCCACTCAGGTTCAGCAAATGTGCTGCCTATGAGAATTGCATCTGGCGCTATGAGAATTGCATCCACCAGGGCATTGGATACCATTTATTATGTCCAACATATACACATTCGTAATAGATACGCAGCAGCTCTTGCTACAAAATGGGAAAGAACAGCCCTAGGTTTCTTTATTGAAGAACCGGACACCGAATTTTACTACCGCTTACCTGACCATAATACAGTCTTCAAAGCGGAAGTTCGTGCGATCACGGAATGAGTGTGAATGTTAGGGCAATCACAACCCAAAGAGTAAACTTTTGCAGCGTTTTAGATTCCAAGAATATAATTAATATTCTTTATGGCCAAATTCGTATAAATGGGGTTCCAGACCACTACGGCAAAATCGGAAATGAACGTGCAAATCGTCTGGAGAAAAAGGCCAGAACGTTACAGACCGTAACTCTAATTAATGCAAAGCCTTTCTAGGCAGCGAAGATTCGAGTTACAAAATTGGGCGAATGTGGCCTACAAGACTCGATGGAATAGTCATACTGTGAGTAATATAACCAAGGTTCTATGGGGCGACCCCGAAGAAGGTACAAGGGGACTGTTGGAACTAAACAAGCCGGAGCTAGGAAAATTAGTTTGTTAGGAGAGAGATACGAGGAGAAATGGAACATTTCTGTTCCCTCGTCTCTCTCCTACTCAGTTAAGCAATAAGACTTGCATAGTGTCAACTGGGACTGTTATTTAGGTGATGACACCTTACCGGACATAACCCACCTTAGAGGTATTCACTGGAAACGTTTAAAGGGCGTAAATAATACTGAGCTTCTATAAAGGAGGGGTGGCGCACAACATGCCTATACTCTCTTATGTGTATGCCCTCTGACATGAGCGTAATGGCTACTCTCTTCAACCTAGCCCAACCTAACCTACTCGAGTCAGCAAATGTTTGATTTTAAAAGGTGATGAAAATACACACAAAAAAAACAATGTAGAATCGTTAAAAATAGGGTTAATTTTACATTTTTTGGCAATGATTTTGCTTCATGTGTGTTTCATGTTAATTTAACATGATGTATAGTAATTGTCCAAAAAAAATTTTCCTTTTGAAATAACTTTAACGTTGAATTAACATTAAAGTACTGTTAAAATCAAAATGAAGAATCATATTGAATCAAAGTTATTTCAAGTTAAATCGACATGCATTTAATTAAATGTAGTAATTGTATTTTATTAATTATTTAACTTAACATAAATTAAATTTTGCTTCCCCGGCCAAGATTTTAACTCGGAACTCATCGCGTGGAAGTCAACGTGCTTACCCCTGCAGCCACAACAACTTTCAATATTCTTAAGATACACACTAAATATTTACCATCTTGAATAAAATTATAATTTAACATTATTTCTTATCATTTATGTAAAAAGTTTTAGTTTAAGTTAAAAAAAAGAACAAAATGCTTTGGCTTAAAAACTTTTAATTAAAAAAAAAATAAAAAAAAAACTTTAACTTGACTCCTGAATTCGAACCTGCGATCCTCCGAATGCAAGACTAACACACTGTCTACCAGCCAGCAGCAGTTTGTTGGCTGTATACAAAGAAAAAAACAACAACAATACAAAATCAACAACAATAACTAAGCACAAAGTGTATTGCAGCAATGAACAAAGCAAATAACCACCAACAAACTCAAAAAACATAGTAAATTTAATGTGATTTTAATGAATTTGAATTAACCTTTTTGCATGTTGATTTTACATTGATATTTTTTCTGTGTGTAAGAACTGCAAACAACAACCATTTTGTCATTGGTCACGAATAGGATGAGTCTGTTGATAAATTCTGCTACCTGGGAAGAATGGTTTCATCAGAAGAAAGCGCATCGATAGATGAAGTAGTTAGCACGTTGACTACAAAACCGAAGGTCCTGCGTTCAAGCGCGGTATCCAACAGTCATTAAATAATAACACTACACATTTTTCTGATGTGCATTAGTGTCCCTTTGTATCAGACCAGTTCACTGGTCACTGAATTATACCGACTTCAGCAGATACTAATGTAAACTAAACAAAGCTCAAAATAATTAAATACGCCTCATTTAAATACTAGAGGCGTTGCAACACTGCATTATTAAACGTGCAAAAAGCAGAGTTTTAAAAGCATGAAGCTTTCCTCTATCAGCCCAATCATGAACAAAAATTCCGCCCGAGTTTTTTCAGTTTTCCCTTTTCTCCTATCATGAATTAGGTTTTTTTCCTGTTTTTAGCAAATGCGGGAATATAAAAACACCCCAGGAAAAAAGTAGGCACTGTGAACGCAATTAAACTTGTTTTTTTCACTAAAAAGCAAGTTTCCCTTGCAAAACACAAGGGATCTTAAATAAAAACATATTTAATACTCCATTAAAACAAAATTTATACATATAATCTTGTAGGTTATAGTTCTTTTATGTGGAAAAACACAAATAATGCCCAAATAAATAATTTATAAACTTATTTTTACATATTTATTCAAGTTAGTGAATTTTAATAATTTTGTTTACTCTCTCACTCAAAAAACAAGAGAGAATCAAAATGTCAACAAACAAGCAAAACAACTAGCTTCGTAATGCGGTGGTGCCACGTATTACTATTTTTTGTTGCCAAATTAATTTATGATTGGAGGAATGTTTTCTCGAGAAAATTATTTTCCGTGATAAATAAATCCCGAGGGAGTATTAATGATTGGGCTGTATGTCTTCCTTCACCACCTGTCTTCTCTATCACTATCTCTTTGCGAAAGAAAGTAAGACCTAGTAATAGTAGTAGGCATTCAGTGTTACTTATCTTTACAAAAAAAAATTTATTGATTGATTCTATCAGTTTTGCTTTATAGCTGCGAAACGTGGCTAAAAACAATAGCATTGAGCTAAAAGTAAACTAAAAGGTTTTACAAACCGCATTTTGAAGATCTGGTGGCCAAACGTCATCAGCAATGACGAACTATAAATAAAATTAAACATTGAACCTGTCCAAATTAGTATTAAAGGAAGAAAGTTAAAATCGATCGGGCACACTCTTAAGCATTAAACACATTCACCACAGCAAGCTACCGACTACAAAATGTCTAAAATAGAATACACATGTTTATATGAGAATAATTATTTTGAAGATAGCAAAGCAAGATGGCGGCTGGTTGTTGTCTATGCTGATTTTGTCGTTGTAGTCCAATTAAACTAATTTCTATTTCTTTGGCTGCAATGTTGCCAGTACAATACAAAATATTGAATGAATGATATCGTACAATTATTTCATATTATTTAACAGAAACAATATCCAAAAATTGATGTGAAGTATAAATTGGTTAATTTTTATACTTCTCATATAAATAAGTACATTTTGAAAGAGTATTTTAATTTTTATAAATGCGAAATATATGAAGGTGGCAATGTATGTATGTATTTATACATAAATATGAGATGCAGATGGTGCTGCTGCCGTCTCCAAAATAATTAAGTAGCTGTCTACGAGGCGACAAATGCTGCTAGCGGCATTTGAAGTCGTGTGTTCGTGTAGCCTGCTGTGGTGAATGTGTTTAATGCATTAGAAAAAATTCAGATGAAATAAGTCGCCAATGCTTAGAATATAATCCATAATACAGTAAAAGGGGTCAGATAAAGACCACATGGAAAAGAAGCTTGTTTAAAGACATCGATGGAAATAAATAAAATTATTTGCCAATGATCGAATAGCTCCACGTAGAGTTAAGTGGACAGAAGAAGAATTCAAAATGCTGTGGAACCTAAAAACTATTGTGAATTTTAAGGAAAATTACGATCCATTTTCAGGATGTCAAAACATATTTTCAATAGTACGACAATAGTAGTCGTATCACGTATAGATCTTTCGTGAGATTGTCGATGGAATCACGGATATTACGATTCAAGCGAAAAGTTAAATATTCAAGTGTTTAAAATTAATTATCCAGTCTTATTGAAAAGTAATTTTTCAGTAATAACATCAATTGAAAATTAAAACATATTCATGTCTATTCTAAATTACGCTTCGACTTGGTGAAAGTTACATACATGGAAAACAAAAACAAAACTGCATAAATGCAAACAATTTGATTTTTTATCAGAGAGACGTATCGAAATTCTCACGTTTATTTTATTTTAGGAATGTATTGCAAACAAAAACAAATATTGAAAATTTTTAAAATTGTTTTTGTTTTCGAGCTCAAAATTGCTTATAATAAATTTTAATTTTAGCACCGTTTCATTTAAAACAATCGTAACGAATTTATTAAATATAACAGAATTAGTTTATTATAGTTCCTAAGATTGGAAACAAAATGTGTGGATGAAGTCTACTGATGATTTGTTACAGCAACAATGAAATGCATATAGACCAAGCTGAACCACCAGCAAATAAATTTCAAATTAAAAACTAAAAATATAAACCCCGATATATCCAGAGAAGATGTGATATCTTCTAAGAGCCTGGACCTATTTTTTTCAAACATAGCTAAACAAGTCACCTTTCAAACAGAATCAACTAAATCTAAATAGGTCCAGCCGTTTGGTCAGTACGAGGATTTGTACAGACACACACTACAAACTTATAACATCCCTTTTTGTGGTCGGGGGTTAAAAATAGAAATGTAAAAAGCTTTTAAGCAAATTTGGGCAACGGCGATCCTGGAGTTGAAATGGACGGAGTCTTCTGATGAAAAAGCTTGGTATTGGATCCTACGATATGAAGTGCGAAGTCAACCATGGAATTGCTACAGTTTGTGGGTTGGATAACAAAGCTGTGTAGCTGCTTTCTGCATTTCCAAAAGAAAAATATTTATTGATGTCGCAAAACCAGCACTTGAGAGGAGTTAATTAATCTCTCTGACATGCAAGTGGTTCTTAATAAAATTAATCATTGCTCTGGTCTTTGGGGTCGGCATTAATTCATGGCGTTTGTATTTCAAGCACCTCAACCTAGTCGAGAATAATAAAAACATAATAAGGGTTTTCATGAGAACTCTTAAAATTGCCATTTGTGCAATTGGGCAAACTTGCGAGACTTGCTGCATAAAGCCCCTTTTAACCTTTTGTGCAAACAACTAATGTAAATTTGAAACAAACGTCAAAAAATTAATTAAATAAAAATTAAATAATAAAATTTAAAGCAGTTTTTAATTATAAAACATATTTATAAAAATAAAAAAGTGTGTGTGTGTGTCTAAAAGTGTGTGAAGAAGTCCAAAAAAACAAGAAGTTGATGTTAACAAAATGCACAATTGCACAGCTTAAGTTTGCGACTCAAAATTATTGGGCAAACTTAACAGGTTTGTGTAAATAAATTTCTATACAATTTTTGACATTTTATTTACGAGAGTGTAAAAATGCACAATTGCACAGTTTGCGAGACTTTTGAACAGTCTCATGAAACCCCTTAATATGCTTTCGTTGCTTATATTGCTTATAAAATTTCTAATCGAAATAACAAATGAGTTGCTAAATGGTGCAACATTTCATCTTAAGTTCAGGACAAAGGAAAAAGAACGATCCAGCGGAAAGAGTTTGAAGCAAGATGAAACAAGTTCAGTACCGTCGTCTCTTGATTTTTGATGGAAAGTTTTACTTCTTCGACGCGTTTTCCAGAATAGCCACCATTAAGATAAATAATACATATACATATCGTCGGTTGGTTTCTGGTTTGCTGCAGACTTAATGTATTTTGAATACACTGTGCCGCAAACCAGAAACCAGCCGATGATATGTATGTATCAATGAAGAAGCTCCCCAGGCAGCGGGAAAATATTGTACAATAGTTAAATAATTTAAAATTTTTCTAAAAAAACAAAAAGAACAGATATATCTCAAGCTCGAATATGAAAAGAAACAAGCCATATTGAAAGACCGATTTCATGCAAATTTTTTTTCAAGATTTTTTAACGAAAGAAATTATTTGAAAAACATTAGCTAGAGAACAACATTTGACCATAAATTGAAAGTAAAAACAATTTCAAGTTGAAAATAATTTCCCCTTTTTGAGGTCTAAATCACTTTCAAACATTTTAAAAAGGGCGATTCAGCTTCGCAATTCCGATAGCACTTTGTGTTGGGAAAACCCTAACAGCAAAACATTTATGTATGTTGTCCTATTTAAAAAATAAAAAATGAAAAAAAAATAAAATTAAGATTCCCTGAACCCTTAATAAGCATACAACAGACATAGTTTCCCATTGATATTTCCGTCATGTCTTTTACGGTTTATTGATAAACATACAAGTATTTATATGAAGAACAGTATACAGAAATCAAGCTGCATTTTCTTTATTTAAGTCAGAAAAAGGGAAAAATAAACGGCTAAACTGAAGACTTGATTTTTATTAAATGCTTTAAACTCACTTCAAAAGCTTAAGTAACCAAAAAAAAACTACAACAGCAACGCCACCAGCAGTGGAAAAGGAACAAACTGAAAAGTAGGCCAAGTTAAAATTGGTTTAATATTGTTTTGCTAGCAGCAGGCAAAATGTTTACCGGCCAAAACGAAACACAATTATTCTTGAAAGTGGAATAAATGTATCTGAGAGTGTTTGCAATTGAAGTCAGTGGGGAAACAATACAAACTAAAAATGAAAGAGAAAATAAACCTTAATGTAAAAGATGTTATTAAAATTTATATATTTCCTCTTTCTTAAAAAGTTTTAATAATTATCTAGATTTTGTTTTAACATGTTTATCAAGAAGAACAAACAAGGAGAATTGCAACTGCATAGTTGGATACATAAAATCCTTTGATGTTGCAGGAGATAAAATTGCTTAAGTCGAAATTCACTTTCTTCCATTGGGGTAATAGTTTAAATAAAATGGGTTCTGGTACTGAAAAATAAAGATAACACAGCTGTTTTGACAATTGACCTACTAAGCGGTTACCAATGCAATCGGGTATTTGGTGGTCTGTATTCCGTGTGGCTCTGTCCTATTAAGAAAATATATGTAGTTGCTGCAATTGTCCTCAATATATCGCCAAGATGAGAGTGGTATATGCATCTTGACGTGGAGCCCCCTTCTCTTCTGGATCATTTGTTATTAAATTGCTTTTGATTCCCCCAATGACTCTACCAATGCAAAATACTCACAACCTTATCACCACGATGCTCTTCCTACTCTGTCACCTCTTCTGCACTCTATAGTCTCTATTTTACTTCCCCTTCAGCATCTTTACCATTGCTACTTGTTTTTTTTTTTACCCGACTGTATGCCGAAAAGAGGGGTATTATTGTGCTTGTCAGCCGATGTGTATGTATGTACACGATATAAATACCACGTCAGAATTAAGTATGCAAACTTTGTATTGATACGTTTAGGAAACCAGCCAGTAATATTCCAGGCAGTTTAGGTTACGTTGACATGTGCCGAGAAGAAATTGTAAGTATCAAAGCTCATTTGGGTCCAAATTTCGGCATTCGATATCAAACAAATTTTTATGCAATTTGAATAGTGTTTGTATGAAAATTATAATCGATATTGATATGCTTACATACATACATATGTCTGAATAAAACAGTTTTGTAATTGGTAACGCTTTTTTGGGACATAGCACACATCTAAACTCGGCCTTAGTTTCAAAATTTCGCATTAACGAACCTTCGCTTATTTTCGAGCCTCAGATCAAAGTGTTAAGTACGTACGTTGTAACGCAGTTTTTGTTTCCAGATTTCTGCCTTATATACGAAACTTTCTTGTAAATGGAATACGTGAATTGTTTTGATTCATCGTATTTCAATTTGCTGAAAACGTGTTTTGTAATGAAAGCCCAAATATACCATCTCTAGATTTTGTGCAGGCGCAAGTGCCTTATAAAATTATTACATTAATTCAAAAAATCCTTTTCCTCTTGCAATAAAGACTTTGTTCGTCCTAAATAGGAGCCAAAATTTTTATACGTACATGCAGCCAAAAGCATCTGGAAAGTCAGTTTTCTGATAAAATTTTAATTTAGATGTGTCATATAAAATAAATGAATAAAAAGTGGATATATGACAGGCGTCAGCCTCTCAACGTCCTTAACAAAGGTCTGCTTCGAACACAGTATACTTTTATTTCAGAAACTTAACTTATGCTGCTTTAAACTCAATAGATACGTTGGTTATAAAATGCACTTGTGTCGTCTGGGTGACTCCTGGATACCTTGCCCATGTAATTGTAAAAGTCCTCGGAGAATATTGTTACCTCCTATGAATAGACGAAATATTCAATACAATACAATACAAGAAAGATTCGGGAGTTCGTTTAATCGGGTAAAATACGAGTTATGTTTACTAGCTACAAAACATATGAAAGATTCGGAACTTCGTATGCTTTACTAACTACAATACGATTATCAACTCTACTAGGTAATATATGTATTTCGAAACAAGAATCGGCAAAGCTCTCGGATGATAGTTCAAGTGGCCTTCTTGTAACTACCATTCGTACGGTATCGTGACTTGCTCCCCAATTGCTTTCAAAACTTGACTTCTTATGTACTTCCACTTCAAAACTGTATGAGACTTCCAACATACATTCCTCAACTTCAACGTTAACAAACAGTGTAAACCAACACTTATGTTATACCCTACATTAATTAAGGTGGTAAATATACGTTTTATTATTTGTAACGTGACGTTACAACGCTGACATACGCTTTTAGACACATACATGTGTATGTATGTGCATATCGATGGCTTAATATAAAAAGAGCGTTTTCGAAATCGCGTTTTTAATGTTTTCTGGGAGACAACGTATAATTGCATCCTGCGTGAAGGACTTATGGCCACTTTCTGCATGTAAATGCTTTAGTTTTTCTTCAGTTTCTTAAATAAAATATCGAAAATTCGAGTTCCTCCTTTCTTATGTATATCAAGCCATCGATATACATATATATGTATGTATGCGTATACATATGTATGTAAAAGCAAATCGCCATACATAATAATAAGAAAAGAAATCCTCGTTTTAAGACATTTTTAATTGGCACAATAAATAACTCTAAACAAAAACCTAAATCCCCCATAAAACCAGAAAGTAATGTATGTATGTGTGTGTATGTACACACATATGCACATACATACATATGTACATACACACATGTTTTTTTACCATATTTTATTACATCAGGTACAGTTTGACATTCACTTAATTTATTTATAGTTTCAGTTTCTTATTATTTTTCGCATTCAAATAGACGAAGAACTTTCAAATGTCTATTTAAAATGCAGCAAACATTTTTGTTGTAAAGGCTGTATATGCAACTAAATACGTATGGACGTGTATATATATATATATATATATATGGTTCTCGTTGGTTGAGTTTGTTGTCATCTTGTTGCTAAGTCAGCTTGAAGAAACACTATTAACCAAGTTCTTGAGCGAGTCTTTTAAGTCTTGTCTATTTTTTTTTGTATTTCTTTTGTATGCACAAAACTTTTTTTTGTTGTCATATTTGTAACTTTAAGCAAACAGAAATGAAAGAACGTACAGAAACAAAAACTGGTCTCTGGTATATATTTTACAAGATATTCTGGTTCTTGAAGTTGAAAAATTGCATTTTGTAAATGCGTCACGCTGCATTTACTGCATTTCAAGGACTTTTGAAATTTTTTGCTTCATGTTGGTCGTTGACGGGACAAGTTTTTTTGTATATATATGGTATGTACATATGTATATGGTGCCTTTTTTATTTATTTTTTGCTTATAGTTTAGTAACTTGAATTTAGGCTTGATGATGACGATGAGGTTTAATGATGATGGTGGTATTAGTGTATGGATGATGATGATGAGCAGCGAACGATTGCGGAATTTAAAAAAGGAGTAAAACATGCATGGGTGCTGCGGGTATTACAACGATGTGCAGTTTGCGTTGGGCTCTATTCGTTTAATATTAATTATTTGATTTTTAACACCATCATATGGTAGAAAACAGAGCTTTAAAGCACTGACATCAACTGAGAATCTCAGTAGTTAAACATTTAAATTCTGACAGCCTTATTTATAAAAATTATTAAGGCTTCATAAGGCTTAATAAGAAAAATTTTGTGTGCATTTTTTTAAAACCCTTTATAAAGCCTTAATAATTTTTATAAATAAGGCTGTTAGTTTTAATTATGAGAAACTTCTGATTCTAACTGCGTTCAAAAAACGTATTTACATTGTATACTCTTCGATGTTTTTTCTAAATTAGCACGTTCTTTAACACATTTTAAAATAAAGGGTGTGAATTTCTAATGTTTTCGAAGTGTTTAATGTTACGCAAATTTCAAAAAAAAACGTTTAAGACAACTCTCAAAAGCTACCGACCAGTTGCGATAGGCTCTCCACTTTATAAAGTGATTAAAATCGGCTTTAACTTTTTTTTCTAATGTACGGGCCTATTCTCGGTTGAATATCGATTTGCAACAACACTTTACAGGCATGGTCTGTAAATCACTTTATACTAAAGTGATTTGAAATCCCTGAAAAGGTGTTATGCACACAAAAATATTCAAGATCTCGTGATTTGAAACCGGTCAACCAATTGCCTGACGATATCAAATCACTTGATGGTTTTTGAAGGATTTTACTTTGGTAATTCGGTAATAAAACAATTATATATACACAATATGATTTGTTCTTTATTTGTTTTTGTAATAAAATTAATTATTTTACACAAAAGAACACTAAAATTTGCAAATTTATTAAAGTGCTATATTTTTTGTGGACTCTTTAACATTCTTCGTGAGTTACTTTTCCTTTTCAGTAGTCAGCTGATATTGTTTATCAAAAAGGCTTTTGCTGTTGCCAGAGCAACAAAGTTTTAGAGTCGTGTAGCATATCACTAATTTATTCAACTAAATTAATCATTAAGAATAAAACTTGATCTAATTTGTTTAATAATAATTATAATTATGAAATTCGATTGGTTAATATTTAATATACAATCGTTAAAAATAATTGCAAATGGCAAAAATAAGTACTAAATACTGTGGCAGCACAATAAAAGCCTTTTGCTAGTTATTTAGCACAATGAAAATCACTACTAAAAACTAAAAATCTCGTGATTTTCAGAACACACAAAAATGACTTGAGTGATTTCAAAATCGTTAGTGATTTGAAATCACCGTGATATCAGAACATGCCTGATACAAAACGATAATTTCATATGAAAATGGTAATACTGCACTGCGGTAAAACGGTGCATGCAATGTAAACTGTCGTTCTTAACTCTCATTGAGAATTTCGAATTTCGACAACATTGATAAAGGCGACTTAACAGCAACATTGGCGATATTCGATGTTAGATGCAAATGGTCTTGAGTAAGTGGAAATAACAAAAATCTTAGCTTTTTTTGGATTGTTTGTGAAATTTTTTCTTGAATTTTAAAGAATTTTGCATTTACACTTACGCAAGACCATTTGTCAACTGCATTTTTGGCAAGGGCGCAGTAAGAGTTTTATTTTTAATTTCACGTTTAGGTGTTTAAAAGAAGATATAAGTATAAAATGAAAAAAAAATAAATGAAATAACCTAGAAATAATTTATTTAATTAAAAAATTAATGCACCTACATATGTATGTGTGTATTAGTGACCTGCACAAGACAATTTTCAAGATATTAGAGATTTTTCAAATGCTTTACTACTGCGAAATATTCTAAAACAAGCGCTAAGCAAAACTGTTGGCAAGACATTTGTTTCAGTTGTTTGTCTTGCCAACAGTGTTGTTTAGCGTTTGTTTTATAATATTTCGCTGTAGTAAAGCATTTGAAAAATCTCTCATGTCTAGAAAGGTCTTATAAATGGTATTGATCTATGATCATATAAACCATCTGTCCATCTAGACTTATGCTGTGTACAGACGGTTGTCAGATCGTACAATATTGCCAGTAAAATGTGCTTAAAGTTTCTTACAACCGTGTGAACTGGCAATTTTTGTCGGACGACGTTGCCAGAGAAAACATTGTCAGTCCATTGGAAGACTAGCAGCTGACAACAAATTGTCAGACTTCTTACAATCGTGTGAACACATTGTAAAATTATTGCCAGATATTTTAATATTGTCAGATGTGCGAAGTTTGAGCATCTGACAATGGCGTCATTGTAAGAGAATTCTCTCTACGGGCAACACTGCACACTAGGGATGCCAATTTCGGGTTTTTCGGGATCCCGGGATTTTCGAGATTTCGGGATCTACAATTTTTTGTAAAATAAATAATTTTTTTTTAATAATTATTACTTTAATAACAAATTTTATGCATTTTAAAAGTTTTTATGTTGATAATATATCATTACACAATTCTCTTTAAAGTTAACAATCTTCTAATACGAGTATGAAATAAAAATCAAAAGAATTTTTGTCTCATCTATTTGATGTTAGAGAATTTATACTGAAAACCATAACTAAGTCTGAAAATTTTTAAATTTTCAATATACATACATATGTACATTTTTTCTATAATCTTAACAAAAACGAATATACATACATATCTATGGACTTTTTGAAAAACGAAAAATATTTTCCAAATGTTATTTCTCTTCCAAAGCTCAAAAGCTTCTTTTTGTTTTCAAAATAATTCTTACTTGTATATTGTAGCACCTTTGATGAAAATAACAATGAAAAAGTAGTTGATTTGATTTGCTCTTCTTGTTAATTTATAAGAAATGTGTCACGAATAGTCATTAAATTGTTAAAACTGCACGTAAAAATTGTATGGCAATTTTATATTTTATAAAAAAAAATACCATAAAATCAACGAAAATTTTAATTTACAAATGGTTTTTAGATACAAATTGTCAAGAAATCACGAAAATGAAATCCCGGGCTTGAATTTTAAAAATCCCGAAAATCCCGGGATTTCGGGATTCGGGATTTCCCGTTTGGCATCCCTACTGCATATGCTTGATTTTAAAGAAAAAGTATATAATAAAATATATGCAGACAAAATCATTGTAATTGCTTCTTTATTGTCCATAATAATTTATACTTTCACTTTTTACATTTAACACAACCAAAAACGATTGATAATTAAGAATTTCTGGCAACGCATAACAACAGATCTGACAATTTTTGCATGTAACAACCGTCTGGCAATAAATTGTAAGATTTTCTGACAACCGTGTGAACTGACAAGGAATATAGTGCTGGCAATTTTCGATTGCCAGATCTATCCATGTTATAAATTTCATTAAAATCGGTTCCGTGGTTTAGTCGTTAAAGCACATCAAACAATAGATTTACATTTATAATTATAATCTTAGCAGAGACACCTTCAGCTATCACTGTATCGAGCCACGAACCTTTTAGCAAAGATACAACCCATATTGAAAAATTTCCAAAAACTAGGCTAAGAATCCTCAAAATCCTAGGAGTTCCCCGGCAAATCAACGGAAAATTACGGCAACACTTAAAATCTAAAACATCCGCTGTGGCAGCACCATTATGCATGTAATTGTTACCAGTATTTGTAACCAGTATTCACCAATATTTTTTATTTTCAAAAAAATTTATTTTTCTTTTGCAACACACTCGTCCTTAATACTGTTATGCCGGGTTTTATTTTACATACTGGCGTCTTTTGTACAGTATCAAAAATTTTTTGCCACTCCTGAACATCCGGGATTTTTTGAGTTGTGACTGTTTACCATTTAGTGACCGTCCAACGATAATTACATGACGAAAAAAGTGCTTTAAAGCTCTGCATTGCAACATGTTAGCTTGCTGTGTTGTTTTTTTTTGCCTATATTTGTGCTTATTTTGTGCGGTATGAAGAGTTGTGTGTTGCATATGTTTAGTAGTTCAGTAGTGTGGTGTTTGTCGTCGTCCAACGTCAGTTACACAAATCAGTTGAATAAAAAAAACTCATTTTTTTTTGTTCCTATACACATACACTGTTGTTTCATCAGAAAGTGTCTTTGGGTATGCATTCCTTTTTAAAGTTTTTATTTTTTATCTTCTTTAGCTTTGTTTGTTGGTATCCCTGTTAGTTGCTTGGATTACATAAACTCAAGATGCATCATGTAATTCAGTTTCGCTTTTTTTGTAAATACATATTCTTTGTTTTTTTTAATATTTTGCGTTTTTTATCACCTCTTTTCCTCCTGTCGTTTTACTTTTGTTGTAAAGTTGATGGGTATTAACATGTTCTGTTTTTTTTTATTCTTAGTTTGCTTCTGCTTTTGTTTCCCCGACTGCTCCTTTGTGAAAAGAAAAAGCTTTGAGCCAACAACATGTGTTGGCTTTATTTGGTTGCTTGTTTTAAAATGCTTGCTGTTGCCGTATTAAAATACACAAATCATAAAGTAAGTGCGGCTGCATTTAATGGCTGTGTGTGCGTATGTATTAGTGATGAACGATAACGCGATTTTTTAATAATGTTGCTCCTTGTGAATGTGATTTCTAAATCGCTGTTCTTTTAAACTGTGACTGTGATCACAGTTTAGCATTATTTTGTTTGTAGCAGATCTGTTATTTTGAGAAAATCTAATAAGAAGAGCAGCAGTGAAATTAAACTGTGACTGTGATCACGGTTAACTCATTTCAGCTCTTCTGCTTTAAAAGTATTCTGATAAACACTAATAAGAAGAGCGACAAGAAAAACCAATTAGCAATCAACCCCGTCCAAATATTGAGATTTTCGTATAAGAGGCAGAGAGACAAAAACTGCAAATATGAAGATGTGAGATGTACATAGTTGCCAGAAAAGACGATTTGACGATTTTTTTTATCGAAGGTATAAAAAAAATTCATGTGGTAGCCTTATCTAATGTTAAGTAAGCATATAAGAACAATCACAGTTTGTATAAAAGAACTATATTTCCAAAACCTGTTACTTGATAAATTCAGTCACAGTTGTGATTAGTGATTTTTCAATCGCTGTGAAGAGAGAACAGGGGGTCTACTCTGTAATTCGAAACGAAAGAAAATGTTTTCGAATTTGTATGCTTTTAACATGTAAATTCGAAAACATTTTCTTTCGTTTCGAATTACAGAGTAAACCCCCAGGTTTCAAAATATCGCTCAACTCTAGTATGTATATGTGTAAGTGTATGTAATGTGCTGACGAGCGAGAATACTATACACAAACTTACACTGCAGGGTATCAAAGTTCTTAAAATGCATTTTCTGCTGCAGTATTTATGCATCACATTTTTCACTTTTTTTTTTATTTTTTGCACTTATGTATTTGTGCTTTAAATTTTTTACTTGTTTGCTGGGGCTGGTGGTTTTGTTTGTTGGTTTAAATCAGAGTCTGTTGTAAAAACTGGTTACTAAAGAAACGGTTAGTGCAACGAAATGCATCGATAAATTAAAGTTTGTGATACAAATCTTGCACCGTAATTTTTGTTAATTTTTTTTGTTTTGTTTGTCATTTGTAATTTTATAACTTTTTACATATTTACATATGTATGTAATATGTACTTATTATTTCTATGAGGTGTCAACAAAATCTGCTAATAAATTGATGTCATGCAGCTTGACGCTACTAGTTACAGTTTCATTTAAATTATTTATAATCCAATTATAATTAAAGCAAGGATGCCCCTGAGCTGAGTGGTAGCGATGCTAGCCTCTCAGTCGTTCGATGCTCGATTCCCGTTACTGACCCTGAGTGTTTTCCGCAGACCCGCTAATCGCTTCGCGGGTTGTGTTTGCTGGAAAAAAAATAAAAAATACTTTGCTTTCAAAGAATGAATCGCTGAGACAAATACTCTTTGTGCTCTTGTTCAAATTTAACCTTTTGTCTATAAAATAAGATAAACTTGATAATTACACACTCATAATCAAGGACAAGGATGCAGTAAATAAAAATTTTAATTTACCATTTTAAACAATTTACATTTGGCCTGCTCTTCCACTGTATTCCTTTCCAAATATCAAAAAAATATATAAACAAATGAATTTTTCGCTAGGCTTGTCGTTGCAAGAATAAACTTAAGGAATTTTTAATTGGGATTTATTTACTATTTTTGGGCTTTATTTCATCTTGAGTTTGGTTAGGATTTATTTAATTTTTTTGAGCTTTACTTCATCCTTTTCTATTTGGCTTTCATTATTGGGCTTTTTAAGCGACTTCAAAAAAGGAAGAAGTTATCCATTCGTGTATATTCTTATTTACTTCATAACTCGGTACATTTTGGACCGATTGTCAAAATTATTTTTTTTTATCTGAGAGGGTATAGCTTGCAATTCGTCCTATTGTAAAAAAGTAGGTGGGGATACAACAAAATTTTTTATTTCATTTTATGATATTCAACAAAAATCTTTGGTTCTCGTAATTACAGGATTTTACAGTTCAAAATAATGGGCGGTGTCACGCCCATTAAAAGTTATATTATATGTATATATCATGTGTTCTACTTAACCGATTTTTTAATATTAATACTTAATATTTTATTTTAAGTGTATTGAAGTCGTTTTTTCTGATAGAATTATTTTTATAAAATTTTAAATTAGTTCATAAATTTCTTAAAAACATAGATTTTTTAAAAAGTACGATTATTTTTTAAATCATCGAAATTACAATGGCAAGCCTGTTTGCAAATTTAGAGATGGAGAAATTGAGCTTTCATTACAAAAAAGCTTTCAGCAAATTGAAATACGATGAATCAAAACAATTCACATATTCCATTTGCATAAAAGTTACGTATTTAAGGAAGAAAATACCACACAGTGGACCTACTTTGAGGGGTGGACGGAACCCCTAAAGCACAACTTATCGCTACGAATTTTCTTAGTATTTTTTTTACATAAAACTGAACCGATTTTGGGGGGAGTGAACATAAGAAATAAAAAACAAATAAATAACGGCAACAATGCTAGGGCAATTCCCAGCGATTTAATTTCAGTCGAATATATTTTTCCATTTCGCTATATATCATTTTGACGACCTTTCTCTCCCTTTTTTTTTGGCGATTTAGTCGCATTTAATTTTATTCGTTTTGCTCATATTTTTTAATGTTTGTACTATTTTTTAGTTTTGAAAACTTTTGTGAATTTTAGATTTTGGAATGATGACATGAAGAACATAAATTCCCAATTGCTCGAAAATTTTTTTTATACACATCTTGTTTCCCTACTGTAAAAAAATATTTGACAAACTTTCAGATAAATCGAAACAACTGAAAGTAAAACAGCTAACTTCGAAATTGATTTACTCCACTATTTTTCTCCCTTCTATTTAGATTTGATTTAGGAATAAATTAACTTAGCGGGAAATATTTAGAATCAGACTAAAAGTTTTTACCCGTCTTCGGCCCTTAAAACTAAAAATATATCTTATTGGATCTATATAATGTCATTTGATTATCGTTTTAGAATAACGCGCAGACGAGCATTTGAGCCAAAAAGCTGACCATTACTTTTTTTTTTAGCTTATATTGCTGGTGAAAAGCTATTGAGTGCCCTTAGATTAATGAAACATGACAGAAATATGTCCTAAAGTACTGGGTTGTTAAGCCTTGAAAATAAGAAAAATCGGACAAAGGGGAAAAAGCTCCCCTTAGAAGAACTAATAATCCTACCTTTGAAATATGAAATTTTTTTCATTATACATGTATATAATGAAAAATAAATTGGCGAAATGATGGCAATTGGCAAAAAGCTGCAACAGCAGGATGACAAAGTATAAACATATTTTAAACTCTTCAAAACTGTTAAAAAAGGCCGCTTTTATTGCAAACTTTGCAAAAATTTGCGAAAATTTGCAAAATGTTAAACAATCCATAATTTGATTTAAAAATAGCTAAAACTGTAAGGAATGAAAAAAATTCAGTAAAATCGGCAAAACTGCCAAGAAACTGAAGACATTTAAAAGTCGCTTTTATTGCGAAGTTTGCAAAAATTCGCGAGAAGTTGCAAAATCGGAAGGAAGCTGGAATAAAAGTGATTATCTTCTTCAAAATCTCCTGATTTCTTTTTATGAAATTGTAATTTCCTTTATGTTTTACTCACCCAAATCCACCATTAACATTTCTGCAGTATATTTTACACATTTACCATTTCGTTTTATTCAATGATACCGTAGCTTTAATATGCAGTAAATTGCCGAATTTAAGAGAAAAAATTGCAAATCAGCCAACACTACATACATGAGTAGAATTAATATATTAATTCTATTTGCTATCAAATTTGCCGTGTGCTGAAAAGCTTAAATAGGCTTTTCAACAAAGAACATATACACACGCAAAGAAAAAATATGGTTGAGGTAACCATAATCAAACAGCAACATAATATGATTGAATTATATGGTTGTAGTTAAATCATATTATTGTCAATAGGAAAGCAAACTTTTAATAATATTATTATCTGAGTTAATAATAATATTATCAACAAAAACAATGACCTTTGTTACACCTAATCTTGTTATTGTAAATATGACAACACTGTTGTTAGATGTCATTAAAATATAAATGAGACTCACCACACCATGTTCTTATATAATAATAATATCGTTAAATACTACACCAGTATTATTAAATATAATAATAATATTTTGTTTTTCAATCATATATTTATTGGTGGATCTCTTGTTTAAAACAGCTGTGCATTAAATCCGAAATAAAAATAAATTAATATTGTTGAAATTAAATGTATATATAGAAATACTTGCATGTGTGTGTATACTCGAAATACAGACACGTCTGTATAAAGAGATAAACATATGTACTTTTGTTTGTTTGTGCTTTATTTACTTATTTAGCACGACGCGTGCAATACCGATAGCTTACAAACGAAACACTGAACTGACAGATGTTTCTGCAAAAGATTTTTTTTAACTTAAAATAGTATGGTTTTGGATAACATTATATTGTTATTTACATTATATTATTTTTAAATAATAACAATAATTATGTTGCAGTCATACATTTTTAACAAAACTATATTGTTAAAATCTAACCATATCACACTATTTTATGAATATAAATAATGTAATTATTAAATTCAAACATTACTTTGATTGCCGTAACAAAATTAATGTTTAAAATAACAATAACTTGTTTTCAACGACCACAGATTTGTTTCTGAGAACATAATATTGTTTTCTCAACCATTCTAAAACCATATCTTTTCTTTGCGTGCATATGACAGCATACGTAGCAAATTTGTTACAAAGTAAAAATATATTGTCTACATAATATTCTAAAATCTTGAACAAACGTTCGTTGGCAACTTTAGTTAAGCATACGTATATTAAAAAAATTTTGTGTCTACACGATATGTTGGCACTGGTAACACATTTTTCACCATAAATATGCTGATTCAACATATCGTCTAGACTTAGCTTAAGACTATTAGACATATATCTGCTATATATATATATATATATCATTGATCTAGGGACATTCAATAATTTTTCGCAAGCAATGTAAACTAAAAAAGAGCAATGGTCAACTTTTTGGCTCAAAAACTCCCCTGTGCGACGTATAAAAATTATAATTTCTGAAAGAAATGATAATGCAGAACTAGGGTAATACGGTATCTTTCAATGTAATATTTTTATTTGTCGTTTTAAAACGATACTCAAAGAAGTATAGCCCCGTATATTGTCAGTATTTATAAAATTTTAATTTAATTCTTCCCTACGTGGTTCGGGAGTTATTGTTTCACCAACTCCATCCGTTTTAGCGTTTCTCTTATTCGTCTAGTATTACAATTTCCAAAAAGCCTCTCCTTAGTTGATCTCCCACATCTGGAGAAGAAGCTGATAAGGAAAATAATTAATTAATTCAATAAAATGGAAACAGAGTGGGAAAAAATTAAAACAGGTCCTAGCGTTTGAAACTTACTTTTACCAATTCCATTCCATTTCAAGATGGGAAGAATACATTTTAAATTAATTTTTTATGTTCACTATTCTAGAAGAATAGTGTTACTAAGAAAACGTTTTTTTAACACTGAAAGTTATTCCGAATTTTTTATTTTTATTTTTGTAATATCTATAAAAGAATCACAGTACTCGCAGTACTCGATACCCGCTTTTTTGCAGCTCTGAGAGTTTTTAATTTTTTTGCTGCGTTGGGAAACATTGAAACCATGTGTTGTTTGAAAATGTTTTGTTCCCTTTTAAATGCAATTTTTTTTGCTGTCCTTAGTATATGCTCGTTCGCATTCTTGTAAGTTTATATTCATTTTCATATTTGCTTAATGTAAAATTATATTAAAAACATTTTTATAGAGCAAACGCATTTAAGCACAAAATTGAATTGCAAAAAAAAAGTGGAAACGAGGAGAATTTGTGCTTCCATTTACGCACATACATACAAACATATGTACATATTCTTTCATGTTGTATTTATGTAACATATATTTTGCGAAACAACTTAAATACACTTATAAGCTGAGCTGTCAACACGTTTTCTGTTGAGGTTGTAGTTTGCTATGTGCAGAATTTTTACATGAATTCTGATGGACGGCATTATACGAGTATATTTGCAATTTAGTTATTAATTACACTACTCGACAGCAGCAACAACGAACTTTTAGAGTATACATCTGCTTTTGCCATAACTTTTGTATTATTCATTTATTATTAATTTAATTTAAATTAATTTAATTTGTTTTTACCATTGTAATAAAGTTTATTAGCTTAAACTTGACGACTAGTGTAATCCTATTATTGTGTTTGTAAAAAAGTGAATATGTTTTGTAATGAGGTTTTAAGAGGTATTATTTTTTATTGCTATTGTTCATACGCACTCGTAGTGTGTGCAAGTCTTTCCCGCCATTTTTGTTTTTCCATCACATAACACCAGTAGGGCTCTGGAGAAACTATTAAAAACAAGTTTTAAAATTATTAACAAATCGACTATAGGAAAAATATCAAATTTTTTATAGTTTTCAAATTGTTTTTTGTGTATAAATCGTTTTGCATCACATATGAGATTATATCTGTGACAATATAGAACAATAGCTTAAGTCAACTTAAGCAAAGCAGTGCAGTTCGGAAGATTTTACGCTTTCACTAAGAGATTAGAAGGCTTATAATGCATGATTCTACTTTCTTGTGATTCTTTCTTTCCATATGTAACATTTTAACCCCTGTAAATTTCAACTGGAACATAATACAGCACAAATAAGCTTAACTTTCTTATATCTACTTAAGCTACTATTCTATATTGCCGCAGATATATATAAAATTGCGCAAATACATTATATGATAAATATTTTTTATAGGCAGATGGATGTCAGTATATTTTCACTTTATAGATGTCAATGAAAATATTTTCGTTGTTTTCCTTGCAAAAAAACCTCTTTTTCCCACCATAATTCCCATAATTTTTTGATTATTGTTGCGGCTGCATCCATTTTTAAGTTGAAAATCTTTCAATCGGTATCTAGTCTTATTCACTGGCATTCATTGGCAGCACTGAATTAGCACAGCGAAATCAAGGTCGAATTTCATAAAATCAACTTAAAACCAATTAAAATATGTTTTTAAATTGGTTTTAACAAAAACAAGTTGTATAATAAAACCAGGTAACAGTTGGTTTTAACGTTAAAAAACGATTGTTTTGAAATCCATCACATATCTTACTAACTTTATTTCCAAGCACTTAATTTTGTTTAAGAGCTTCCATAATTTAAAAAAATTTTTATTTAAAAAATATAAAATAATTTCCATTTAACAAGGCATTGTAAAATTTTCGAGTTTTTCATACAAACAAAAAGAATTTTTGTACAGTTTGTCAAATAAGTGTGTCCAAACAGTGTTTGAACATTAACGTTTTTTTATAAAATTTTATTATTTTTTTTATGTAATGTATAAATATTGATGTATGAATTGAGTGAGCACTTTACACAAATCTAACGCACAAAGTGAAGTCACAAATTAGTGCTTACAAGTAGCTTTAGCTCATTTTGAATAACTCTTAAACACTCTAATTATAATTTTCCAAAGGTAAGCATCACAATATGAATTATAATTCACTACGATTCACACTCCTACCCCTTTAATTTGTGTTTTTTAATTCAATAAATAAAAATTTATAACTTCAACTCAACGTCTATGAGTATTATTTTTGTCGCTCAATATTTATGCATAAAGTTGAGTGTAAATAAGTCGACTTTATTCATGGTCCTTCGAGCCGGACAGCAGAAAAAAATACAACAAAAAATAGACACATTTCTGCAGGAGATTTATTATATTTTGAGCAAAGTTGTTATAATTACAATTTCATTAGATTTTTTTTCACAAATCTAATAATAATTTCTTCAATCTAATGAAAATTTCACGAATATTGTGAAAGAATTTCATTGGAATTGCTTCGTTGGTATTCTAGTTTCGTAACAATATTTCATTGGATTTATGACAACAATATTTTCTAATTATTAAGAAATTAAATTTTCTAATTATTTAAGACACATTTTCAGTTGTTGCTTGAAATAAACATATGTGACAGCGCATAGAGGAAGGGACCTAAGGGTAAAAAAAATCAATTTGCACTTTTTTTTTTGAGGTGGACAACATCTGAGCATCGAATGAGACCGATCCCATGCCCCAAAAGTGTTCCCTCTCAAATATACACGTATTTAAATCTTTAAAATGGCTCTCCTGAACAATACCGGTTTTTACCCTTAGGTCTCTTTCTATTTTGCTCGTCACATATATAGATAAGTACATACCTTAAAGCAATTAAGTTAAATATTAAATTCTTTAAAACTAAAAAAATAATAAAATATTCAGCAATTTAGAATTTCATTATAGCTATGAAATGTATTAAATTAAAAACTATTTTTTTGAGCTTTAAGTCAGTTTATATTTCAATTTATTGGTTCAATATTTCGTTAACCTTCGGTTAACTTCTTCAGGATATATTTTGTTTCTCAAAAAAACGAGAAATAATTGAAATATAAACTGACCTAAAGCTCAAAAAATAGTTTTTAATTTAACTTTAAAAAAGGTCGAAAAATTAGATAAAAATATATGAAATGTATTCGTTGTCTCAATGAAAATTTCATTGCAGTCATAAAAGTCTGATACATTAAATGCATTTCAACAGTTGTCAACCAAAAGCTTGCATCAAAGGTAGTTCTGTATGGGCACTGCTACACGTTCAATATATATTGTGATATTTGGATCGCGATCCATTTTTATAGATTGATGGATCACGAGCGTATGCTACACGTTCAATATTTATCGCGTCAGTATTTACGTTATTTTTGTGCTGTGGGGATCGTTTATTAAAAAAATGTCGCGAGAAAACCAAAAAAAGCTTTATCCGACGAGTCCCACAACTACGGCAATTCCTCCAAATTAAAAATAAAGTGTATCAAAATAATTTTTTCGGTCGTTAATTCTGATGCCACTGGCAGAACCCACTCCCTTTCACTATCTTCTGCCATTACCCTTTATGAAAACAAACTTTACACAAATGTAATAAACTTTTTTAGTTTTTATTTGTTAAATTTGTCACTGCATCTTTTATTTGTTTTATTTCACTTTTTATTAACGTATCGCGATCTAATATCATGAAAATGCTACACAATCAATATTTATCACGCGATCAGCGATCTGGATTCCATAGTTTAGGCCTTTCTGCGATATGGATCGCGATCCATCAATACTCGTTCAATAAATATCGCGATACTGGATCGCTTTCAATATATATTGAACGTGTAGCAGTGCTCTATGATTGTTCTTGCACTCTTTGTATGTTTATTTACACATACAGTTTCAATTAAGTTATTTCGTTGTTATAATAAAGTTATTTCATTGTGAATTTATTTTCATTCATTTTTGTGAATTTATTTCATTGTTTTAATGAAATTATTTCGTTATTTTAATGAAATTATTTCGTTGGAAATTATTTCGTTAGAAATTATCCCGTTGTTTTAATGAAACTATTGCGTGGTTTTAATGAAATTATTTCATCGTTTTAATGAAATTATTTCGTTGTTTCGATGAAGTTCTTTTATTGCAATGATGACACTTTTTAATAGATTTGACGTAGTTTTCATAAAAATAATTTTAACAAAACTAGTTTCATTAATCCAACGAAGCGTGACGTTGGTTGAATTTTAATGAATTTTTCATTGGATTAATGTCGAAATTCATAGAATTTATGAAAACAATTCTTTCAGTGTAGACAGTCTGTGAGTTAAAATCTGAATTTAATAAATTTGCAGTGTGAATGGTTTTAGCTTTCAGTGTAAAAATAATATTATTTTCGACTTAATCGTAAGCGACAAAAATTCAAATTTTCAGGAGAAGTCATTTTTAAAAACTTCAAATAAAGGATATATTTCGGCAGTCATGTCCTTGCTCCTAAGGAAATGAAATTTGTAAAAAATGGAACTGCATTATTCTAAAAACGCGTAGAAGTCGTAATAGCATTCTGGCAGTGATTGTAGATCTTTTAAAGGGATCATGAAATTCACTGCTTAATTTTTTTTACAATTTTGTAAAAATAGTAAGAAACATAAGGAATTTGTTAGCTAAATTCAAAAATTTTTTTGGGTTGAGTTCCAAAAGCGGGAACGAAATGCATATAGACAATTGCATAGCCATAAAATCAAGATAAATTTTCAAATTACCTATTTTATTTATTTCTTATTAAATATTTTCGTAAAATGTCCAAGTACTCGTATAAAAATGTCAGTTTGTGCAGCTTTGATGGCACAATTGTATACGTTTCATATGCAAGTTACTTTACACAATGCAAGACCATTTCTTTTTCTTTTGTGACTGTCAAACAAACTCAATATATACAAGCATTAACTTACATTTTCCGTTTTCATGAGGAGTTTGCAATTGATATAGCAGCTTTCTTATGTACGTGTACCCTGTATATATATATATATTATTTTATTTAGACGATTAGTCACACTTAACATACATATGTATGGATATTGTAAGTGATTTCCAGATTTTTAGGATTCACAATATATGGTTTCCTCAAACAAATTCTAAGTTATGTGAAAAATATCAGCTCTTAAATAATAAGCTCCAAAATATTTTTGCATAAAATGTTTAACGAATTAAAAAGCGGTAATTTTTAAAAATTCCCCACATTTTCCTCAAAATGAAAAATCTGTCCCTTTTTCCCTACGCTCAAAATTTAACAGAAAAATCCCTACAAAAAGGGAAAATTCCCTACTTTTGGCATCACTGAAAACAACTGATAATAACTAAGGAATATCAGAAAAATGCATGGTACGCCTTTCTTAAGGTAGGATCACACGATTGCCGCAATGCATCAATTATTGATCCATTTTATATGGCCACCGTGTGATTTCACAATTTATTGTCCCATACGACAATCGAAAAAAATATTCTGATGATTTGCCGCAATCAAATGCAACTTTGGTACGGCAATCGTGTGAACGGTTGATAGGCAACCATGCCCCAATAAAAATTTTAAAAATTAGCCAATATTTATTGTGTTCTCGAGCAGCAATCAAAGTAGTCAATACGCGACAATTTCTTATATTAATTTATTTTATCGTGTGCGCCAAGGGTTTACGTAAGTACAGTAAACTTGAATTTACTTTATAGGCATGTAGTTATAAATAATTTGAAATGTTAACGTGGAACAGTGAGCTAATCTTTAATCCATATGATTAGTTTTTATTCGTTTAAAAGAACGAAAATTGCCTCTGATTTGTATATTTAATAAGTACAAAATATAGAAAACAGAGAAAACTTTATTTGTTTTAAGCGAAAAAACCATTTTCACGTACAAAATGAAACAGAAAAAAATGATTTTTTTAAACAAAAATATTTGCAAGTAAAACAAAACAAACTACCACAACAGCTGCTTGTTTGTATTGCGCAAGTTAGAACAATCGTATGACTGGGCTGCGGCAATTATTGTCGCAACTTCATTCTTCGCCAATCTGCGTCAATCAAATTTTTATAAAATGGGGCAATCATGTGAATGCAACTTATTTGATTGGGATAATTTAGTTATTGTGCATCAATTCAGCACAATAAAAATTGGGTCAGATTGGTGTATTTGCGGCAATCGTGTGATCCTACCGTTATATTAAGCCATCGATATGTACATGTGGTGGGTCTCTGCTCCGATTGAAATATAATTGACCAGGCAGCTTCAAGCTTAAATTAAACTTGCCATAACTATAACCATACAAAACAGGCTGGAATAGCGAATTCTTTAAATAATTGTGCATTTTAAATTCTATTTTAGCTCAAACTAAATATTCAATATTAGGACGTTTAGCTTTTGAAGCAATTAGCTGATTAAGCTAATAAAAAAAATGATAACATCGTGCATCTCTCATTCAATTGCGGCTTTCTTTTTAAGTTTTTTTTTTTTTTGTTTAAATTTTTATCTTATTAACCTTAATATTTCGAAGTCAATTCAATTAAAATTTTCCATGTCATTAAATTCATTCATATTCAAAAAGAAGATTCTCTCTTATGCAAATGCATATAATTCAGCCGTTATTTTGAAATAAATTGAAATAAAATACAGCAAGTTAGAGTTACGTTTTGTAACTCAAAGGATAAACAACAACTAAGAAAAAGAGATGATTTTATGATATTTTCTTTGTCATTCGTACGTATGAGGAATTCATTTGCATGAATTTTGTGTTTGTATGACATTAAAGGGAAAATAACAAAGATTTGCTTTTTTATTTTTTAACACCTTCATCCAATTTCTTTATTGTTCCTAAGTTATATATTTCTTTTTTTTTTAATACAAATGTACATATGTACGTTTTTTGCGTCGTTAATTTATGGACATTAAAGATATTTCCTTTTATTTTCGAGATTTTTCAACAAAAAAGTGACGACAAAACATTCCACAATATGACAAAAGTTTTCAAAAAGATTTCTTTATATTGAAAATATGTTGAAAAAAAAAATTCATAATATTAATGCAGCAACAAAAAAATGAAAAAAAAAGAAATTTACAAAAGGAAGATGAGCTGCTTTTCGATCGACAACAATTTAGATAAAATTTTCCCACCAGCAATAAAATATTACAAAAAAAAAAACGTACAAGAAAACATTGAACCAACCAACACCCATTGCCTGCCTGGCTTCTGATGATAATGATGCTGCAGCAGCGGTAGCAGCAACTACTGCCGCCACTACATTTTCTTTGTTTTTCCTAAAGTTTGCATTTCGTATTATAAGATGTGAAGCACAAAAGAGGAACAACAGTCGCGGTGGCTGCAGCACGCAATAGCCAAACAAAAAGAAAGGGGTGTATGTATGAGTAATCTATTGTACCCCTAAAATATCAAAATAAGACAAAGCAGCAACAACCAACCTACAACAATAATACACACAATAGAGCCTAAGACCCAGAATGCCTCAAGAAAGCACAATTTGAATGTAATGCAAACAACAACATAAAAAATTGCATAGAAAAAAAAAGTTCAAATGGATACAACAAATGAATTTTAGAAAAAATCGTGTGGTCATGATTTCATTATTTAAATCTGCTAGAATTTTTTATTCGCTGTTTTTTCTTCTGCTTAGAAAGACTCATCATTTTTTTATCCTTTTTGTATTTTATTTCATTTCATTTGATTATTTTTTGCATATCAAATGATGTTTTTTTTTTCAATTTTATTATTTGATCGTCTGTAGAGGTGCAGCAGCATTTAAAAAAAAAAAGAATATTATAAAAAATTTCGGTTACTATCTTTTCCTGCATTGAGTCTGCTTTTAAGAGTGTTGAGGATTTTAAGTGTGTACACAAGAGCTTAGCCACATTTGGAAAAAGAACAATGAAAACGAAGACACTGCTTTTGCATCTTGTGTATGCCAATAAAAATGAAATCCTTTCAGGTACAACTTACTCATATATCAAACACAACAACAGATGACGTAGTGGTAAAGGTGATCAATATTGGTCCTCACAGCCAGATTTCCAGACAGATTTCTAAAGAATGAATTCCCTACAGAGTCAAATAGACGAGAACGGAAGCATGTACATATGATCACATGGGAAAATGGTGTGGCGAAATGTATTTGCACAGAGGGGTTATTAGGTAATTCGAATCGAAAAGGAAGAAAATTTACCAATTCATTCAAATTTATATCCGAACATTCAAAAATTTATTTTTCCATCAGTACTTTTTTCCGCCCACTCTAAAAAACAAAAATATTCTTTCCTCAACCTAATTATTTCTTTTGAAAGCAAATTTGAAATTTTTTACAACATTCGAAAATTATTTCAATACTTTTTGGTTGTCGAAAGGAGAAAATATCTTACAGAATCGCGCGATCTACGATCTGATTAATTGTTTTTGTCTTTTGAACATTTTCATAGACTCCATCATACCAGGTAGACTTGGGTCGAACTCGTTCACTAGTTAATTTTTGCCACAAAACAATGATCAAAACCATTTAAATTACATGGGTTTGATAATTGATTGGTTTGTGGCAAAAATGAACTAATGAACGAGTTCGACCCAAATCTAATACCAGGGCTGTATTTTCTCAAATACACGATTGTGTATGCTAGTGTATCGCGGCCTTTAGTGGCACTTTGCTTTTGCCTATTCGTTAAATTGCAAAAATAAACAAATTATTTTTGTAAATTCTTGTGTTTTTTTGTATTATGTGATTTGTGTCATATTTTGTTCAAATAAATTTGGCTGTAATTTATAAAGTAGAAAGTATGGCAACTTATGAAAATGTGGCAACTTCACTCTTGATAAAAGTGTTTATATATCCGATAAAATTCTTCCTTTAACTAACACCAAGTTGTAATAATGACCCTCAGGAATAATTTCTTAATTTAAATATTTGTACATTATGTCGATTATGGTCGATTTAAAAATCGCACAAATTACAAGGAAAATCGTATTCTAGGGATCTAAAATGTATTTTTATGTCCCACCAGGGGATTTCAGGGGGTGTGCCACTGGCATAGGTGGGTAGGCCCTCCAAAATTAATGGTGTTAGGTCATAAATTTTGACTTGATTGAGGAACTCTAAATGGCTCAAAGTGAGATTTTTCAAAATTTGACCCTTCGGATCAAAATCAAGAAAATTTGCCCCTTCGGATCAAAAGTCGGGACATCAAAATACATTTTAGAGGTATGGTACATTTTTTCATTATTAAAAAGAAATAATAACAAATAAATTAAAAAAAATTAAACCAAATCTTAAAGAAAATCGTACCAACGTTGATTACACCAATGCCGAAATGTTTTTATGTCGAAATAATTTTTAATAACACTTTTTATATCTAAAATTTTAGTTATGTTATACAAATATGTTTTTATTGAACTTTTACGTCTAGATTTCAGTAATGCCAGGTTTTCTATAATTATGAAATTTGGCATCACTTGATATTACACGTTCCTTAACATATTCAACTCTTTATCATGTACACATAATTACGAGTACCCTTATCGGGAATAAAAGTTTACGTGAAATGTGTCCCCTTTTCTCAAAAATGTGTCAGTATACTATTTTCTAATTTTGTTCAAAATTATTGTTTATGAGAAAAATTTCACAAACACTTTATGATAGTGTCAAATATCTGAAAGTAATATTGGAAAATAGATTCAACTGGAACCTAAATCATAAATGACATTTTTGTTGGTTTTTTTAGAAAACAATCATAACCCCCAGGTGACTAGTTTGTCTGCGAGAAAAACCAACGGGTTATGGCGAGAATCGATCCCAAGACCTCTGGCCTGAGAGGCTAGCATCGCTACCACTCAGTCCCAGGATAACATAAACATTCGTTTTTATACCCGTAATTAAATCTCTTTAATCAATTAAACAATTTTTAAACTTATCAGAATTGCAAAAATTTAGAAAAGATTCGATCCCTGCTATGAATTTTTTGTTTCAACAGTAATCTTAAATCAGAGTTGATGAACCTTTTATTTCTTTGCAATGTTTATTTCTTTGCAATGTCATTAAATAAGCGCCTCTAGATTGATTGCAAAAGTCGAATCACTTTTTCCCACATTTCGGACGCAATAACTAGACTAATGTTGCTCTAACATTAGGGGATTATTTGCGCGGACATGCTCTTTAGCATATTCGTACAAAAAAGTCTAAAAGCGTAATCATAATTTGTGTGGCCAATTGACATCACCAAAACGTGAAACTACGCGTTATGGAAATTTCCCATGCAATAAAGTCAAAATCAGTCATGTTGTGTGGCTCGCGGCACCGTCTTGTTCATAATATTCAATTGCAGGTTAATCTCGGTTATCACACGACCATAGTGCTCTGAATTGATGGGAACTGTTAGGACTTAGGACTATCCACTGCACTTTCACTAACAGAAGCAATGTTTTCGGCAGTGTACCCATTGCGATGATGCACAGGTCTGACCACATCTCTTCAAATTGGGTTTGCAAATCAATTTCTTGCACAGTAGATCAATTATGACAACCATAATTTCCGCATAATGCTCGAAAAGAGGCTTCCAGTTTTCAACCATCGCTTCTGTAGTAAGTTTTAACTATTTCTAGAACGAGGATTGTGGAGCAAGAATTAGACACAGGCTGCAGTCTTATGCATAAAGGTAGTCTTAAACAACATTAGTATAGAGGATATTGGGAAGTCGCTAGACACTCAGGGTTCAAAACTTTCAGAGTCATCAAATCGCGCATGGAAACTGAGGAGATTAGTGACAAGAGGTACACCATAGCTAGGAGTTTTGACACCTCTATTGTGGTTGTTGGCAATGAACACATTTCGACAGGAGCGGACGGAAGATAGTTGCATATGCGGATGAGGGGGTTTTACTGGTAACGGGAAAGTTTATTCCCACTATCAGTGAAATCATGCAGACGGCATTTGGCGATCTATCCTCCTGGGCAAGCAGTAAAGAGAAAACCGAGCTGGTCCTCTTTACCAGGAGATACAAAGTAGAAAGCTTTGTACTGCCCACGATGGGACGGGTGGAGCTGAGACTAGAAGATTGCAAGCTTTCTTGGAAAAAGAACAAGCAGGAAAGGCTAAGGAAAGCGCTAAATGCCTACTACGCATGCAGGAACTTCATTTGAAGGAACTGTGGTCTGCAATCGAAGGTAGTAAACTGGACTTAGACACCGGTTGTCCGGTTATTTCCTATGGTTGTGTGGTATGGTGGGAGGCATTGAAGAAGGAAAGTCACAGGAGATTACTAGCTAAGGTTCAGAGATGTGCCTCGATGGGCATCACAGGTGTTCAGAAGAGCACACCTCAGGATGCCTTGGACGTCATTCTTGACTTACTTTCTATAGAAGACTTTTTTGTTGAGAACGGCAAAGGCAAGTCTCCTTAAAATCGTTGAAGCAGGTTTGGTGAGGACAGGAGTAGCCGATCACATATATGATAAGTTTTAATGGTCGGAGATCCGTAACCCCTGGGATTACGGACTATAAGGTAGTTGAAATTGATTTTAGTAAAACAAACTCACTGGTAATTCTGGATAGGCTATGTGAGAGTAATGCGGTCTTTGCAGACGGTCATAAGTAGGGGAAGGTATAGTGGCTGGTGTTATATCTTGGTAACCAACATTCGTAGTTCTTTCAGACTGCGGAATGAATGTAGTGTTTTCCAAGCTAAAAATTTGGCCGAAGACGAGGAGGTGGCCTTCTACGTTGACAGTAAGGTAGCGCTAAAAGTATTGAACTAGTCACTAAGAGAGCCTTCAACTTGCTTATGGACAAATATAGCGTCAGACTATTTTAAGTTCCTGGCTACAGAAAATAAAATTTCCCATGAGCTGCCAAGAATAAGGTCGGCGTTAAATGAGGACATGTGTGACAGATCGATGAAATTACCGATAGGTTATTACTACAGGGAACTCAGCAGTTGGGTGGTAAGCAGGACCAGCCGTTCATGGTGAATTAGAGAGGATTATAGAGTCTCGCCGGCTATATGGCCACAACTTGGCTCAGCAAGATCTAAACTGCTACTGGATATGAATAACTGCTACTGGATATGATATGGTGACGCGAGTCGTGATAGGTGTGTTGAATGGTCACTGCTCGGTCAGAGGAAGGAAATATTTGGGAAACTGACACTCTAAACTTCTGTAGGATGAGCGGGGATGAAGAACAACCAAAAACCATTGAACATATTATTTGCGATTGTCTGAAGGCGAGTGTAAATTTAATTCGTTCGTGCTTTCAGATTGCGCGCAACTGGTTCGACTATGAATGTCCCATCGGCCCAGTCGATCTTCAAGGACTCCCGAAAACATTGAACTGGTTGAAAGCAGTTTAAAAAATGAAAATTTAAAAAAGCATCTGAAGTTTCATCCTTTTAAAATTCAAATCGTTCAAGAACTGAAAGAAAGTCACTTTGATTTACACAATCATTTTTGTGAAACCTTGTTGGAGCGTTTTCGCACTATAAATCCCATTCTTTGTAGCGACGAGGCTCATTTTTAGTTTAACGGCCACGTCAACAAGCAAAACTGCTGTTACTGGTTTCCAATAACCCGCAACTCTCGATTGAAACATCACAACGATTGCATTGCCCCAAGGTAACTGTTTGGTGTGCCTTATCCACGCACGAGATAATTGAACCATTTTTTTCTCGAAAATTCTCGAGGCCAGGCGACGAATGTCAACGGTGAAAATTATCGACGCATGATTACGGAATTCTTTTTGCCAAACCTGTGAGCTCATCCATCGTGCTCTTCACACAAGTGCTTTCAACAAGATAGGGCAACTGCACACATAGCTAGAGCTTCCATGATATTGCTTCGATAAAATGTCCCCAAAAACTGATAAGTCACTTTGGGGACATCCCATGGCCATCCCATCCCATGGATTTTTTTTATGGGGCTAACTTAAAGAGAGGGTTTATAGTGGCAATTCCCAATCTCTTGTGTGTTTAAACGAAAATACTCGTCGAGAAATCATCTCAATTGAACGAAGTTTACTACAGCGTGTGGCGCAGAACACAATGCTCCGTATCAGTCAATGCTCTTAATAAAACTTTGTGTCAATTATTAAATTTTTTTTAAGTTTTTAAATATAAATCTGCTACTAGACACTCTGTATTAAAGGCGTCGTTTTTACTTGTCATCTGTCAAATAGTTTACATGTTGAGTCATAACAACTTTTAAAACGGCGGGCTATCGAAAATTTATTTATGTATTCTGCTAACAATGTAATTAACTGAAAATAACATTTTGTAAAAAATCAGCTAACTTTATTTTTAAACGATTTTCAGCTTCTTTGTCTACACATTAGAATTTTGTATGATTTCAAATGACAAATGTGCCCTTAATTATGAAAGTGAAAGATGCTAATCCTAATGTAACATCAGAGCGCCCTCCTTCGTCTTTATTGTGTTGCAGAAACATTGGCGAAGTAAAATAACGAATAAGAATGGCTACTAAACACAGCTTCAAAAATTCAATGCGCCTCATTGAAACCAGAGGAGGTGCAACTCTGCATTATAACGTGCAAAACATAGAGTTGTAAAACAAAAAGAAGCTTTCCTCTATCTCTTTCTTCCCCACCTGTCTATCAATCACTATCTCTTTCCTAAAGAAGGTAACACCTATAAGTAGTAGTAGTTATTCATTGCCTGAGTGTTACTTCTCTTATAAAAAAATAAAATATTTTTATATCATGCAACATTTTTCTTTAGAGTTGTACTAGTCTCGATTAATATAATTTTTTTTAACATTTATTAAATATTTATTGAAGATATTATAAGATTTATTTGATATTTTGAAGCAAAAATGCACATGAGTTAGACCACTGTCATAATTAAGGCACACATAATTTATATATTTTTCCTAATAAATAATTTATTTAATGTTGCTTTTTTTCTTATTTCAGGTATGTTTCCTTTAATAAAATTAAATATTAATAAAAACAACTATTTGTTGGTGAGTCATAATTAATATTATTTATATTATCTTGTAATCGCCAAAGCTTTACATTTTAAAAAGGAATATAGCAAACTGCAGCTAACTTCATGTTTTCAATACATAGAAATATAAAGTTGCTCTCCGAATCAATTTAAAGAAACAAAGATTGTTTAATTTAAAAATCAAGAAATGTTGTAAGAAGAAATACGAAATTAAAAAAGAAATTACTTAAAAGGTAGAAAAAAGGAAATATGTGTATATATCGTTAGCTAAAATACAAAAAGGCGTAACTAACAAAAATAAAATTTTACAGGAGAAGCAAGAAACTAAAAATAAAACTAAACAAACTTGTACTTAGGTCCCCTTATTTTTTTTTGCTAATAAAAGCGTAATTTTTGATGCAGTTTAATAGCATTCATATCAATCAATATAAAACTCGGTTTTGCATTTTCTGTTAGTTACGCCTTTTTGAATTTTAGCTAACGATATATTGATTGATTTTTTAAGAACTTTCAGATTTGATTAAAAAAACACATACGGTTTAGAGAAATGTCTGAAATCTTTACTTGAGTCGTATATGTCTGAAATGGTTCATATGCTCGGTCCAATTTAGGCATAATTACTCTCCGCAATCTGACGAATAAGTTCCTCAATATTGCCTTCCGGGGCTGCCCCATACACATGAGTCTTAACATAGCCACACAAAAAATAGTGTAAAGGCGTTAAATCGCATGATCTACGCGGCCAAATGTGAAATAAAGGCTGACTTCCTAAACGCAAGTTGCAATTCATATTTACAATGCATACACTTCGTAAACGCATATGTAAACTTTCTGGCAATGTCCAATGTTCCTAATCGTTTGGCAACTCATTTTAATGAGTATCAGTTGTCAAAATCGTGCATCATTTTTATTTTGTAGGCAAACATATGTATGAGTTGCATAGCGACGTTCCTAAATGCCGATAAAATGCAAAAAATGTCTACGCAGCGCAAGTTTGCTCTTAATACATGCTTAGCATTGCACACGCATTTTATTAAATTGTGAATTGCAACTTGCGTTTAGGAAGTCGGCCAAACTGTTCACCGAACTCGCCTCTCAATTGGGCCATTGTTTCGTGTGATGTGTGGCATGTGGCACCGTATTGATGAAACCACATGTCAGCCAAGTCCAGCTCTTACATTTTGGGCAGAAAAAAAGTAAACAACGCTAAATTGCTGCGAATGGCGCCGAATCGATAATATTTGGTCATCAACAACATTGGCGGATACAGCTGCGATAATTTGTTGCGAAATTTAATCACAAGATTCCGAATTGCCGCGTCAGAGGGTTGCCCAAACTGAACATAAAATGGAAAAAGTGCATGATGAACTTTCTTAACCGAGCATGTGTTTTGAAAATAAAATTTAATAATTTGCAAGCGTTGTTCACAGCCGTCTTCGAGCCGCCGCCGATAAATACTGAACACCATGAGCCGCCGCCGATGCATACGGCTTGCATCGACCAAAATTTTTTCGGCTAAGCTGGTAGTCTTATATTAAAAAGTTAAATTATTTAGGCATTTCAACTTGTAAGAAAATAACAGAAAGAACATGTGTCCATTTTATTTGTTCAAAAGAAATAAATGATAAATAAAACGCGTGTTTTTAGCCGATTAAGCCGCCGCCGTAGTTGTTATTTCTTAGCCGACGTTTTTCGGCTTGAATCGACTTTCAGCCGCCGCCGGTCGACAAAACAGGTCGGCTTCGTTACCTGGTTGTTCATTTGTAAGTCGATTTATGATTAAATTATAAACCAAACTAAACATGTTTAACAGTAATATGACACACGAAAACAGCTGAGTTGCCAAAAACAGTGTTGCCAAAAAGAAAGTGTCCAAAAAATCACCCTTTATATACATACATATGTATATGTATACATCGAAGAGAATTCAAGCCATCCGAGAATGTGTTAAAAATAATAGTCTGGATGCAATATTCATTTTCTGCATGCATTCTTTTAAAGTTCTTAAAGTTAAGTGCATATATTTTCTACTCCATTTAAGTGGCCATACTTGTATGTATGTAAATGTGTGTGTGTGTGTTTATGTATGTGTATATGTTTTGTGTACAATTCATATTAGTAAGTGCTGATGGTAATTTTGCTGCTGTAGCAGCATCTCTGCTGACTCTATAAAGCTCTTCTTGCTCATTGTTTGGTTGTAATGATGAATACCTTACCCTTTTTTTATAAAATTTTTATATAAAAAAATATTTTTTTTAATGTATTGTGGGTATCCTTTTTATATCAACTCAAACAGGCTCTCAGTGTAAATGTACGCCCATGGTGTTTTTGTTGGTTTAATTATTTGATATTGCTCTTCTTTTGACTCTGCCAAAGAATATTATTTGTTTTTTGAGTGGATAAAAATGAAAAATAAATAAAAATTAAAATGCAAGAGTGCACATAGAACATATTATTTTTCGTTTGCTCAGTCAGCGAGCGCATCATTTGACCATTTTGTTCTCGTTCGCTTTATAAACATAATCAATGAGTGAACCGGCATAGAATGTGACACCATTTCCAGTCAAATATTTGTTTGTTTCCTTTATTTTATTATGTTTTATTTAAATTATTTTTAATTTCGTTGTATTTTTCCTGCAGCTACTGCATTTATGTATGTATGTACGTCTACTTTGCTCGCTCATTTCCTTCATTCTCCCAATACGTACGTAAGTATATAATTATTTAAGGAAAGAAGCAAAAGCAAAATATTCTCAGATAACAAAAAACAAAATTCAGTTTTCTAATAAAAGAAAACTAATGTCAGTTTAATATTAAAAATGCAAATGTCGCACTGAATTCTGTACCTTTGGCCTGGCCACAACAATACCGTTTGGTGTTTTTTTTTATTGTTCTCTGTCATTATGATTATATTTCCTTTGATGATACCGAAGTATTGTAAGTTCTTTGGCAAATACAACTATTTGTTTGTTCTATGCTCACTACGAGTATGAAAATGCAGAGAGCGCCTTCTTTTGGTCGCAAATGAATTTTTTTCTTTTCACTTAAAGCAATACCAGGGAAACTGTTATTCATTGCTTAAATAAAGGGTGATTTATTAACAACTTTTTTCTTGGCAACACTGTTTTTGGCAACTCAGCTGTTTTCGTGTTTCATGTTACTATTAAACATGTTCAGTTTGGTCTATAATTTAACCATTTAGCGACTTACATATGAACAACGCTTGCAGATTATAAATTTTTTTTATCAAAATTCATGATCGGTTAAGAAAGTGCAGTTTGGGCGATCTTCTGAGGCGGCTTTTCGGACTATTTGTGATGAAATTTCATACCAAAATTACATTATTGAACATTAAACCGCCAACACGCATACGTCCCAGTAAAAAAAGAGACTCCAAAAAAGTCATGAAAATGTAGAGTTTTCGATCTGGAAGTAGTGAAAATTTCGATCCGATCTATTGTATTCTAATACTATGGAGGAGTTACAAGGTTTTGTATGACTAAAACAAGCTTCTACATGGTTTTTTGCTAACTTTTGGCAAATCAGAAATATGGATTTTTTGGAAGCATTGAAAATGTAGTTCCACTAGAATGACTTCCATTTTTTTTACTGGGGTGGAGTGCGGACAGAAGAAAATATTGCAGCTGTATACGCAAATGTTTTGCAGAAATTGGGAATCTCTTTATTTTTTTTTGTTGGTCCAAAATGGAAGAGCTGGACTTGGCTGACATGTGATTTCAGCAAGACGGTGCCACATGGCGCACAGCAGGCGAAACAGTGGCCCAATTGAGAGGCGAGTTCGATGAACAGTTGTTCATTTCCCGTTTGGGGCTGGTCAATTGACCGCCCATGTTTGACATTTTTTTGTGGAGCTAAGTTAACACTTATGTCTATAGGGACAAGCTTGCAACGGTTGACGCGCTGGAAGAAAATATTGAAGAATTTATTCGAGAGATACCGGCCGATATGTTGCAGATAGTATGCTGAAATTTGACCCAGCGTATGAATCATTTTAGGCGTAACGGCCAACATTTTCATGAAATCATCCATAAACATTGAATTATATAGATCGTTCTACCGACTCAAATAAAGATTTCATATATTTCTTTAAATTATATGTGTTTTTTATTAATCAGATCTAAAAGCTCTTAAAAAATCACCCTTAACAATATATAATAAATAAATAAATAATGGGCCTCGTTATCGTTGTCGTATTTTTCGATTCGACTTCGACTTGCTGTACTAGATTAAGGAATCATACAAAAGTTTTTTGTATTCTAATAAAAACTTTCAAATGAAATCGAAATATTTCGGCAACCGTAATAAGGGAGCATGTGTTATTTGACAAAAACTATTTTCTGCTGATAGTAATTTTACATTGATTTTATTTTTGCTTGTTTGTTTTTTTAAGCCGAGATCCCACTATCGGCACAATATACCGATTTTCATCGGCTCACTGAAATAAAATCATGAGTAATAAACTAAATTGGCCTTATTTTTCAACTGTTTGAAATATGTATAACGACATAATTGCACCACACTGCATCGATAATACAGCCATATAGACTTATCCCGGAATTAATTGATAAATAAGGCTATTTTGTTTTATAAATCTACTCATATTTGTATCCATTTGGTAAGTTTTCTTTGAACTAAAACACTGAAAACAATATTTTTTCTAAAAAATATTTTTTTCCTGTCAAACTTGACATTTTAATATGGAAACGCGATGACAATTTCAACTAAACAACAGTTGTGGTTCATAATACTAAAACAGTTTGGTCTACTCTTAGACGACCAAACTGAATTTAGTGGAGAACCGTGATAGGGGCATAATTATGGCCACAAAATAAGTAAAATTTCCTATAGTGCACCGTTTGCAACTCTCTTTATTTTATATATTTTTTTGTTGCTATTTTTCTTTTAAATTTAAATAGTTTAAAAGTATGTAAATATGTTCTTATGTAATTTTTTTATTTAAAATTTACACAAACGTTGTTGCAAGTTATGACGATGTTACGATAATAAATGTTTAAATATTTAAGTAAGGTTTTTATTTTAATTATTGTATTAAATGTCTCTATTTGTAGCGAATATTTGATGAGCTTACTGCTTGTACTTTCGTCGCAGTTATAAAGCTATGTACAGACGGTTGTCAGATCTTACAATATTGCCAGTAAATTGTGCTCAAAATTTCTTACATTACAACCGTGTGAACTGACAAATTTTGTCAGATGTCATTGTCAGAAAAAGCATTGTCAGTCCATTGCAAGACTAGCAGCTGACCACAAACTGTCAAACATCTTACAATCGTGTGAACAAATTGTAAAATTATTGCCAGATATTTGTCAGACATTTTAATATTGTCAGATGTGCAAAGTTTATGCATCTGACAATGGCGTCTTTGTAAGATAATTTTTCTATGGGCAACACTGCATACGCTTTTTTTTAAAGAAAAAATTTATAGTAAAATATATCCACACAAAATTGAAATTGCTTCTTTATGGTCCATAATAATTTATATTTCCACTTTTTACATTTAAAACAAACACAAACGATTGATATTTAACAATTTCTAACAAATGCTTTGGGTCTGGCAACGCATAACAACAGATCTGACAATTTGTGCATATGACAACCGTGTGAACTGACAATTTTTTGACTCTCGATTTTGAATTTATTGCCATACAACCGTCTGGCAATAAATTTTAAGAGTTTCTTACAACCGTGTGAACTGACAAGGAATATTGTACTGGCAATTTTCGATTGCCCGTACATTGTCAGCACATTGACAGATCTGACAATATTGTAAGATCTGACAATCGTCTGTACATAGCTTAATAAATGTTTTTTTTGTGTTGCACGTGACATATTAATATGCGATTTAACAAGCCAAAAATTTACAGTTAGTTGCACTCACTTATTCAAAAATAGTATACAAATGAATGAAAAAAAGTTGAGCTTTTGCGACTTTGAATTCAAATATCTCGAAATGGTTTATATCGGTTACCTCAATATAGAAAGGCCCTAACTAATTATTTTTTTGCAATTGGGATTAAAAAAAAAATGAGTCAGAACGTTTCTACATTAGGATAACGATATATCGAACCTTATTTTCGATTTTATATTACGCGACATGTTATCGGAAATAGACTCTTATATGTACATATGTATGTATGTATGTAAAATTTTTATATTAGTTAAATTTGATTCTTCCTCTATCTAAATGTGATAAAACAAACTGTTTTCAAGAGCTTTTATTTCTGTGGAAATGCCCATATCCAATATATGTAAATTTGAAGCTGAAAATAATAACTTAAGTTTTTTATCACCTTACAAATAGTGCTAAGAAATAAAAATTAAATAAAATTTTTTGTCCTACTTTAAGAGGAACTTTTTTGTTGTTTTGAATCTCGTAACTTGAAGAACAAAAAATTAATAATTAAAAACACAGTCGTACAAAGCAAAATAATTTGGCATCCTAAAACAATTCTCCAAAATCTGCTGCAGTAAAATAGAAACAAGCAGTTAAATTGAAATGACCAAACACAGAAAAAGAACCACAAGGCTAAAAAATGGACGAAGTAAACAATATTTTTACATGATGGAGATGACCACTATAATAGTGCAGCCAACAGCAGTTGTAGCAGATGATTATGATGATGATTTTATATGTTTCTGGTTGTAGTTTTTTTTTTTTTAATTATATTAATGCCAACAGAAAGGATGGATGCCACACATAAAATGACCAAAACATATGAATCCTGTTTTTATTCCCACAGTAAAGTTTTATCGTAGCGTGCAACAACAATAAAAATAAATTTTATATAAAAAAAGTTATAAAAAACGAAAAATAATAATAAAATGACATCCAACACTTCTTTTGCTTATTCTTTTGACGACAAGAGAAGGGAATATGATTTACTCTAGATGAAGTATACAGAGGAAAAATTAAGGAAAAAAACAAGAAAAAATAGGGTACAATCGAACACCACCACTACCCTCAATGGCACACACAACTGACTGACTGACTGACTGATAAAGAGGTAAAGGCACTGCTACCTAGAACAGATACAGAGATACAAAATGCCACTTCATAGAAGAAGTAATTTTGATAAGTACGTATCCTTACGAATGTTATTAATTCGATTTGTTGTTGTTATTTAATATAAATTTATATAAATGTTTTTGTTCGCAAGAAAATGATCAACATCGCATCCAAGGATATTTAATTCCTTTGTCTGTTGGCTCTGTGTGTACGTTTTGTGTTTAATTTAGTTAAGTTTATTTGCATTCGTATGCTGATGTATACACAGGGAGGCAGAGGTGCAAGTACGACCATTATTTTATGGAGTTACTTGCGAAATACAATACATATTTACATACATACATGTGTATATGACCGCTATCTCCACAAAATAAACAGAATTTTCATTTATTTGTTGAATTAAAACAGATATGCGAGGGCTACTATATATATTTCGGAAATAGCAAAGATTTGGTTTGTGAATGCTTCAACTGCTTCTTCGGCACTCGCAAATGGTTCTCCAGGCAGCTTACCTTTGATATTCGGGAACATGAAGAAGCCATTGGGTGCAAAGTAAGGACTGTACAGAGGATGAGTCATCAATTATGATTTGACTGCTCAAAAATTCACTTGTTTGAGAAGATGTGTGAGAGATCGCATTGTCATGATGAAGAATGATTCGCCTTGGGGGGTTAGTTTTAAGAATTTCTCCGAATACTTCCGGTACCACTCAAGCGGAACAGTGCAACATGTCCCATTCGACCGAAGAGACCGAACAACGGTCTACGAACAACTTTTGTAGGATATAGCTCTTCTGGGAATACCCAGACGTTCGATTGCTGTTTGTTTCCGGCTTATAAGCATATCCATGATTCGTCACCTGTTGCGATTCAATAGACGTCATTTGAAGCCCCACGGTTGAACTTTTTAATCATATTCTTACCACACTTGATGCGAGCTTTTTTTTTTGAGCGATTGATAAATTAAGGAGTATCCAACGAGAAGAAATTTTGTTTACAAATAAGTGTTGCTGCAAAATTTAATGTATTGAAGTCGTTCTTGCATTATCAGATCATGCACTGCGTCGATTTTTTGTGGCACAACAACCGTTTTTTAACGACCTTCATGGAGATCGTCGGCGACGGAACTACGACCATGATTGAATTCACTATACCAGCGATATACTGTGGTTTTTGATGGTGCTTTATTCATCCATTCATTGACACATTCTTGTTATGATAATTCACGTTTAAAGTTGTGAAAAAGGATACAACGAATACCTTCTCTTGAAATTTCCATGCTTTTTTTGTCAAATTGATTTTCTGAAGTCACTATAAACAAAAAAAAAATAGCACTTGTGCATCAAATCGTTGTGAGTAAAAAATTTCCAGCTTTATTATGGTGTTGCCAGATTTTAGCTATGGACATTAGTGGTGCCAGTTCCCGAAATATAAATAGTAGCCCTGAACTGATGCAAAGTAAATTTAGGATTTTATTTCCATTTTTTCAAGTCGCAATGAATGATTCCCTAGATAGAAGTAAGTGATAAAAAAATAAATTAAATTTAAAATTAGTTAATTTTAAGTATTACACAGGTCAACAAAATGAAATTTATTGTGTAAGGTCAAAGGTTTCGTAGTCAATTTGTATACACTAAATACTGTGTATCAATCCCTCTAAATCAGGGGGTTACTCTCTATTGCGATGCGAAAGAAAAATGCTGCGAAATCGAACGATTGGTACTCTCTAATGCGTTTGCGCATTTGCTTTTCGCATCTGTTTTTTTTTCGTTCGCAAGCCTGGTATCACCGCACTCTGTAATGCGAAAGTGGCTGCCAAAATCGTTCGATAATCGCAAATATCTTGCGATAGCTAAATAGCAAACGCAAAGGGAGAAAAACATGTGAGTACGTTGAAAAAATATTTATATTGGATATTAAAATTATTTTTTGAGTAAAAGCAAATAAAAATTACATTAAATTTTGTAATCACATACATACATATGTACCTAAAAATGTAAAATAAAGGTGAAATATAATGAACCAAACCATAGCGTTCATACTGTGCTGCGATTTTCAACAAGTGCTTGTTTTAGGCTTATCTAACCGTTTGTATGTGACTACCATGTTGTAAAAGCTTTTTTGACTTATTGTGCCCTTTCTGCAACTAAATCAAATTTGATATGCTTGGAACATAATATTCTCTCAATGCCACGCATATCTCTTGTATGCAATGTGACATTGATTGCTGCGATAGTCCTAAGATATGGTCCTGGCCAATTTGATGTTGGTACATGCCTTGGCAAAGTAATTTTAATGCGGCGGCTAGTTTTATAGTAGTTGGAATTGCTGTGGATCTCTTAGCTAGTGCTGAATAGCTTTTAGAACATAAAGAAATGCTTCCTTTTTCAAACGGAACGCAACAGACTACTCACTATTTTACTTTCAATTAAAAAATCTTCACTTTTTCATAACTTTCATTTTTTGAAAATACGTTTTTTTACATATTTTGACAATTCATTACTGTCAATCTTTGCCATATTTTCTTTTGAAAAGTCAATGTTGCCACTTTATCAAAGAATTTTGCGAAAGGACTTGCGAAAGTAATAGAGAGTACCAAATTGGCATCTCATCGCATTTAGCTTTCGCATCGTAATTGCTTTCGCATCGCAATAGAGAGTAACCCCCCAGTTTTTTTGAATTGGCTCTGTATCTCGAGATTATCCGTTATTAAGAAAAAAGAGGATGCTGCATCACATAATCTGCATTTACTTGAGAACCAGTTCTTTGATTAAATAAAAAATATATAGAAGGATAGGAAACGAATTGACATTTAAACTCCGTCGTTATTAATTTCTCAACACTCTTATAGTTTCGGGGATATTCCGAAAGTTTTATACAAAAAAAAATAAATTTTTGCAAAAAATTAAGAAAATCGTTTTTTAAAAGACTCATTAAAATTTTAAACATAAGAAAATTTTATATTTTGTTATTAATTGTGATACATTCATATGTTAGAAATAAAATGAGCCAAATTTATTAAAAATCATTCCATGAATTCTGAATTTATTCACAATTAAGTGATAGCATATATGTATACTCGTATTACAATTTTTTTTAATTATTATTTATTTTAAATTAAAAAAAAAATTAAAAAAAGCTGTAATACGAGTATATATGGTACCACTTGATTGTGAATAAATTAGAATCAGAATTAATAGAATGATTTTTAATAAATGTGGCTCATTTTATTTAGAACATATGAATGTATCACAAGTAATAATTAATATAAAATTTTTTTCAGTTTAAAATTTTAATGAGTCTTTTAAAAAACGATTTTCCTAATTTTTTTGAAAAAATTAATTTTTTTGTATAAAACTTTCTGAATATCTCCGAAACTATAAGACTGTTAAAAAATTAATACGGACGTAACTTAAAGGTCAATTTGTTTTCTAGCCTTAAGCCCTAGGTCCAAGGAATGCTTTATTGAATTTTGTTTTGAAATAACTTGAAAAAAATGTGAGTACTTCAACAACTAAAAACTAGTATTTCTAGTAACACTAATCATGCATATTTCGACAAGTATTCGGGATATTAAGAAGAACGAGTATCGATACATACAAGTATGAAATAAAGTGTACAGGGCTATACGCAACTGTTAGAATGAATGGATATCAATACGCACTAGCATAAAAAAATCTTCGATATGTGTTTTTTATTTATTTATTTATTTATTTATTTATTTAATAAAAGTGTCTATGGAGTAATATCCTTACAGACCAACAAAAAGTTACAATTAATTAAACAATTTTTACATAATAAAAACTAATTATTAACATTTAAGAACAAAATAATGTTACGTTTTATAATATTAACGTTTATAGAATAATCAATGAAAACATAATATTCATTAAAGTTTCTGCATAATCTCCTCAAAGGGTTAGCGTTCTCATACCTTGTCTGATGACATTTGAGATACAGGGGTGTAAAGTTCCTTGTTGTTCTAGCCGGAATGTTGAAATTGATTTTAGTTAACAGAAATTCTGAACAGACAGATCCATTTAACAAATTTACTACGAATATCACATTAAGCATTAATCTTCTACCTTCCAGAGTCGGTAAGTTAATAGTAGAGAGTCTTGCAGAATAAGGTAGAATATTGCAATTTGGGTTCCAAGTCGTGTTTCCCAGGCAAAATAATAGAAACTGTTTCTGAACTGATTCAATGCGATTCTTCTGATAATCAGTGTAAGGGTCCCAGATAATGGGTCCGTATTCGAGGATAGGCCTTACTAATGATGTGAATAATTGTTTAGTAATCATGCGATCAGTAAATTCTTTAGCCCAACGCTTAATATATGCTAGTACAACACCACGAGCTTGTTAGTCGTCATGATGATATGATTATTGAAATTTAATTTGGAGTATTAAAAATTTTTTGTATCGATTGTCTTATTCTGTAGTGCGATTCAGTAACTTTTAACGATCCGACAATCGTAATTGTTGTCATTTTGTCACTTAAAATAACGATTGTGTGATTCTGAAACTTCTTTTTAACGATAGTACTCAGCTGATATTTTCTGTTGATTTTTTGTCGATAAAATTAACAGTCCATAAATTATTCACGCTTAAATAACAACACAGCTGACATTAATATCGTTAAAAATATTACTGAATAGTAAATTCGATAAATTTCCGTTATAATTATTTTAAAGATGCGATTATCGTTAAAAAAAAGTCAGTGAATCGCACTGCTGGTGTGTACCTTAAAACTTTTTTTCATGCGTTTTTTATTTAGGCGATTTTTTGTTTCGGCATATACTTATCTTTGGAATCTTTAGTGGTAACGTTTTTAAAAATTTCAAGAGTTTACCTCTTACGGTTTCCAAGATACAGGCAAGTTGTCAAAATAATGTAATAGAGTACTAATCCTAACGTAACATCAGAACGCCCTCCTTCGTCGGTATTGTGTAGCAAAATCATCGGCCAAGTAAAATAATAATAATGGCTACTAAACACAGCTTCAAAAATTTAATGCGCCTCATTGAAACCAGAGGCGCTGCAACTCTGCATTATAAAGTGCAAAACGTAGAGTTGTAAAAGAAGAAAAAAATTAGCTTTCCTCCATCTCTTCTTTCACCACCTGTCTTCTCTATCACTATCCATTTCCTAAAGAAGATAACACCTATAAGTAGTAGTAGGCATTCATTGTCTAAGTGTTACTTCTCTCTTTTCGCATTCAAATACAGAAAAACTTTTTATCTCACAAATCGAGAAACGATGGAATCTTTTGTTTCACACGTCATGTGAGAAATTTTATGATGCGAGAAATACAGAAACGAGATATTTGGCTCAAAACGTCACATACGTAATCGGATCGACAATCGTACGAAAACAAATTGAGTGATACGTCAATCGTATAAGCTGAAAAGGGGTTTCAGTACTTTCACGTATGTTATAATCTAATCCGAAAATGGTCCTTTTACGTGACGAGAGTTGTACGTTTACGGATGTGAAGATTCGATCCCTGACTTCAATCGAATTAATTGAAGAAAAATTACCCAGTAAAAAAAGAGACTCCAAAAAAGTCATGAAAATGTAGAGTTTACGATGCGGAAGTAGTGCAAATTTCGATCCGATCTAATGATTTTTACATAGGGTTGTCATTGCAAGAAGTTCTCTTTTTCGATGCCTGGTCACTGAATTGGAAGCGATATTAAGAAAAATTCCCTTTTTAGTGTTCTATGATAATATTTTCATCCAGGAAAATTGGTAAATAGTTGCCTTTTTTAACAATTCGTTTCTTTTTATACGAATTTAAGCCCGAACAGTGTTTTCATGTAAATTTAAGCAAATAACTTTTAAATTTTAGACTAAAAATAATTCATAAATTTCTTTAAAAAAATAAATTTTTTTTAAATTCTGGTGAGTATTTTCTAACACTATGGAGGAGTTACAAGGTTTTGTGTGACTAAAATAAGCTTCTAAATGGTTTTTTGCTCGCTCTCGGCAAATTAAAAATATCGATTTCTTTGAAGCAATGAAAATGTACTTCCGCTAGAATGACTTCCATTTTTTTTCACTGGGTAGCAATAATTTCTTATGTGTATGCACGCACTACTGATGTAACGAGTGTCAAATTTTAATATTTGCGAATGAATGAATCTATTTATGCCTGCAAAATGTAATATGAAAAAATTTTTATGAAAAAGAACTTCATATTACTGTTCCAGTACTGTTATAATAATATAATATAATTATTAATTTTATGGAGAAAAGTCACGTTATGCCAAACAATCTAGAGGCAAATTGGAGTCAAATTGTTTAAATGGGTTTCATGTCTCCCTCCCTTTTCCCTTTACATATGAAACTACAACATTTATTACCAATAAAGGTAACAAATACATAGAAGAAAATGGTCTTTCAGAAGCTTGTGAAAATATTTCTTCCAATTCTCATGGACAAAAAAGTGCACTTTCAAAATATATATTCTGACATGGATGTGACAATATCAATTCATAAGTTTTAAAATTGTTGTTGGCCCATTTGAGGCTACATCGTATAAGTTTTGACAGATGTGTTAATAGAAACTTTCATACAAAGACGCATTTTCAAATAGATATTATTTTTTCATTTCATTTATTTATTCATTTTTTATACCTGCACAGAGAAAAAACTGCCTAATAGAATCAATAAGATTTTCTCTATGAAACGTTTTTAGGCTAAGGGGTATCCCAGCAGAAAGAAGCGAAGATTTTTTCATAGAGATTCCTTATTGTTTTTATGTGGTAAATCTTATTAAATTTATCAAGAAGAAAACCACATAAAATCAAGAAAAAATCTTACTATTCACAAATTTTTTACTTAGTTTCCGTTATTTTTGGCACCAAAAAAAAAACAGTCAATAGAGAAAATCTTCTTGATTCTATTAGGTTTTCTTATAAATTGTAAACTATAAGGATTTCTTATTAATTTCATTAGGTTGCCTTATTGATTTTTTCAAAAAGGTTTTCCTTATTGATTTCATTAGGTTGCCTTATTAATTTTTTCAATAAGGTTTTCTTCTTGATTTTATTAGGTTCCTATATGATTATGTGTAAAGCATTAATTTGTTTAATAAGGAAATCTTCTTGTTTTTATTAGGTTTCTTGTTATTTCATAACTATAACTAAGCATAGACACAATTTTTTTCATGATATTTTTCGTTCTTGTATAAGCATGTTTTTGTACAATAATTTCAGTGCGGATTCAGGCTGCTTGTTAGCATATTGGTTAGAGTTCTTGCCTATCAGTCAGAAGGTTGCTGGTTCAATACTTGTCTCCTTCCAAGTAATAAATATGTATGTATGGTGAGTTAGTCAATCAATATTAATATAATATAAGATGTATGTATATATGTGTGTATAAATAAATAACATAAATATAATACATACATACATACATACATACATATATCGTACAGAATTTAAATGAAAATACATAAGTACAATTTTTTTATATTTTTTATTAGGTTGCCTAATAAAATCAAGAAAAAAACCTTATTAAAAAAATCAATAAGATAACCTCATAAAAACTACAAGATTTCTTCTTGATTTTTTCAAAAAGGTTTACTCTATGAAATTAATAAGATTTCCTTATTGAAAAACAAAACCATAGAGATATCTTATTAATTTAATTCTATTTTATGAGGTATTTATTAGGAACTGTTTTCTCTGTGTAGCCCATGGGCCATATTCGCTCACATCACCGAATTAAAGAAATTTTTTTTGTATACCAACAGTTATCTAGGAACTAGACCGTTGGCCCATTCAATATATTTTGAGATTGTTTTCGCACAAATATTATCTAGAAAAGTACTTTAACTTTTTTAATGTTAATTGTACAAGAAGTCCCTGTCCGGACTTGCAATTTTTGTTGCAGCAATTCTTGAGTTTATTAGTGAGAGGGGTGAGAATATTGGGAGGGGTACACAGTTACATGTGCTCGGCAATTCTCTTTTGTTTTGAAATTCGCTCTTTTTTATATTATTTCTTCGGTTGTATGAAAAACACAAAATATAACAAAAAGTAAATAGAAATGTTAATTTTTCAGGAAAATTTGCGGCGTAGTAGAAATTTTTAATATATAATTGCAAAACTAGATTTTCATAATATGGACACTAATGCAATTTCAAAGCAGAATTTTAAAAAATTGCAGCACCAAAAATTGCAAGTCAGGGCGAGGACGAAGTTTCTTTTATTTGTTTTCAAGTTGTGTACAATAATTTAATTGAAATAATTTTTTTAATTATTTATTAAAAACCAATATTTTTAGCCATTTATTCAATTTGTTTAGAAAAATATTCGTATTCGTAGTCGCCTTAATTTGGCCGAATATTCGGCAATTGGAATACGAATCCTAGTATGCACATACAAAAATATCGCTCATACGCCTTGTGTACAATGTTCCCTATTCTATGTGTAACATAATTTTAAGGTTATGTTCTCTACATTCCTGATAGGTATTCAGATATCGCAAGTTGAATGAGTCTTTTAACAGTTAAATGAGTTACGCATACTTTCATAAAGGTATTCATTCACATTTAATATAATATACCGTGCTAATGAAATCTCAACTTCAAATATCTAATTAAATCTTAATAAACAAATTGCAACAAAAGTATCTTTAAAGATAATTATCTACAATTAGCTTTAAGCTTTTAATCCCCTGCTATTAAGTCTATCAACAAAACACGAACCTGCTTAACACACACCCTCCCTCTATTTTACTTAACACATTTGTGTCAAAGAAATTTTCATATTTCATTATTGTGCATCAGAAGATGAAGCAGAGCAAAAAAACGTTAAAAAAACCTTACGAATTAATTTACATATATCACTATCAGATCTTATCTGATCTACAAAGCAAAATTGCATAAATAAAATCAGCATACAAACACACATACATACATACATGTTAATACATAATAATAAAAATTATTGCAATAATAATATTATAAGGAAGAAATTTATATACATATATTTGCGAGCGTTGTGACAGCAGCTACTTGTTCTTAAAGATACTCAATGCCTGGCTTGCCGTCCCTCTCCCTCTCCTTTTTAGCTGGAAACTTGCCACTATCTCTTTTGCTCTGACAATGGCCAACAAAATTGTACTTGAGTCTATATAAAATGCAGTTAATTGAAATATTCTTTTGAAGATTTCTTGCATACATATGTATGTATATGTTCATACATACATATGTATGTATGTATGTATGTCCAAAGGTACAGACATACATGCTCGTACATATATTTTTTTTCTTTTTGTATTTTGTAAAATAAAGTGCGATATCTGATGGAAATAAATAAAGTGGGAAAAGATAGAAGAAAAGAAAGAGCATTAACGTTTTTTTTTATAAAAATGCAGAACTGCAAATAAGTTTTTAGTGACTCGAAAAAAAAGAAAGAGAGCTGGGGAGAGAGAATTTTTTTTTTTGCATATAAAATGTAGCTTGCAAAAGCTGCAAAACTGCAAAATCAAATAAATGCTTTGTTGTTGTTTAATTTGCAGTTTGATTATGACTTTTTTTTTATTATACGAGAGTAATGAGAGGTGGCAGTATTAACGACCAGCGTTACCAACACAAAAAAAATTTTGTAACTAAAATATACAACAAATGCGAAAAAATTAAGCAAAATTTTTATAATTAGTATAAAATTAACAGATTAGCAAATGTTGTCTTACCCTTAAATTTAGGATTTATTTATTATAATAGTTAATTGTAAGTAGTATTTTACAATATTAAACCGTTCAATTATCATTTATAGGGTCAAAAACAAAAAAAAAACAAGAAAACCTAATAGTGTTTTTACAACTAAAATTTAAACCGTAAACAGCTGATTTTGCATTCACACTGCAAATTTGTTCAAAATAAAATCTCCTGTGGAAAGACGTGTATTTTTTTTCTTTTTATAGCACTTATTTGACAAACTGTACAACAGCTGTTTGTATGAAAACCCCAAAAATTTCACAATGTGCTCTAAAATGGAAATTATTTTATATTTTGTAAATAAACATTTTAATATTATGGATTACATTATCGGTAGATGGATGTCAGGGATATCGTCTATTTTCACTTCCAGTAGATCAATGAAAACATTTTCGTTGTTCTCCGTTCAAAAGATTTTTTTTTCCGCAATGTTTCAATTTTGGTGGCAGTTTTTTAGTTGAAAATCTCTCAATCGGTATCTATTCTTATTCACTGGCATACACTTTATCAGCTGCTTCCGGTAATTTAACTTGGCAGCACTGACTTTAGCACAGCGAAAACAAGGTTGCACTTCCTAAAACAAATTCTAAAAAAGGTTTTAAGTTGGTTTTAAGAAATCATTTTGTATGTTAACACCAACTTTTATTAAAACCATGTCAGTGTGAAAACACTATAACGTACTATAACCACCCGAACTTGTTTTGAAAATTTCAGCTCCAAAGCTCTTGTAGTTCCTGAGAGCATACGTTACTAACAAACACACACGCGATTTTGTGTGTATATATAAAACTATGTATATTATACTAGCATCTTCCAGCGACTTCATTTGCAGAAACTGAAATTGAATGAATAATGAAAATAAGAAAGAAAGATCATAATCAGCCCAATCATGAATAACAATTCCGTGCGAGTTTTTTCAGTTTTCCCTTTTCATTCAATCATGAATTTGTTTTTTCCCTTTCTTACCAAATTCGGGGAAAAAGTAGGTATTATGAACTCAGCTGAACTTGCTTTTTTCACCAAAAATCTTTCCCTTGCAAAATAGAAGGGAGTTTACATAAAAACATACATACATAAATACACAATTAAAACACAATTTATATACATAAATTTGTATTTTGTAGATCTTGTATGTAAAAAAACACAAATAATGCACAAATAAATCATTTATAAACTCTTTTTTGTATATTTTTCCAAGTTGTTGAAAAAAAGGAAAAACAAAATGTCAACAAATAAGCAAAACAACGAGCTTCGTAATGCGGTGATGCCACGTATTACTCTTTTTTGTTCCCAAGAAATTGATGATTGGAGGATTGTTTTCCGTGAGAAATAAATTCCGAGGGAATATTCATGATTGGGCTGAATAACCTCTATTAAAAAGGTCTTTATCCAGTAATGGGTTAATTCATGTTTTTTCCACAAGAATATTTTCTATACTTTATACATATATGTGACCTTCTCCGAGAAAAGCTACCTAGTGTGTAAAAATGAAGTTTTGAAAGAAACGCATTTAAAAAATAAAATTTTAATGTTTTTCTCATTTTTATCGATTTTCCCAAGTTCCCGTTTTTTAACAGTTTTCGATTTTAAAAGCAAAGTTAAATGGAACCTGCATAAAGCTGTGATTTCGATTAAAGTTTTATGCACATATGTATATCGTTATAATGATTAAACCTTGTCGTTAAGTATGAAATACAATATCATTTAAATAATACCGCCTCTAGATTGCTTGAGCAGCAATCGATTCTTTTCAGGTAGTTTTCGATCACTTTTTGGCACATTTCGGGCGGTATCTTAGCGATAATTTGACAAATGTTGGTTTTCAAATCTTCCAACAATAGTGGATTACCTTAGCGTAGCCTTACGAAAAAAGTATAACGCGTCAAATCGCATGATCTTGGTGGCAAAACGAAAAATTACGTGTTTTGGAAACTTCGCATGCACACAGAGAAAAAACTGCCTAATAGAATCAAGAAGATTTTCTCTATAAAACATTTTTATGCTAAGGGGTATCCCAGCAGAATGAAGCGAAGATTTTTTCATAGAGATTCCTTATTGTTTTCATGTGGTAAATCTTATTAACTTTATTAAGAAGAAAACCACATAAAATCAAGAAGATATCTTATTATTCACAACTTTTTTTACTCAGTTTCCGTTATTTTTGGCACCATTTTTGGCATATTGGTTAGAGTTCTTGTCTATCAGTCAGAAGGTTGCTGGTTCAATACTTTTCTTCTCCCAAGTAATAAATGTCTATGTTTGGTGAGTTAGATAATTAAGAATATAATATATGTATGTGTGTCGTACCGAATTCGTTAAGACATTTCGGTAGTTTCTGAAAAATTTTTTTTAACATTAAAACTTTGATTTTGAGTACATAAGTAAAAGTCTGTGAAATTTTTTTTAAATGAATATGTATGTACATGTTGATAAAAAAAAAGGATTGTAACAAATATTAAAAAACGTGAGCGTGTGCAAATTATTTCGGCAATAGCAGCAACATAACGGTGACGCGGTACTCTGCTATAAAGGCAAAAAGAAATCGTATCGTATCGTAATCGTACATGTCGTTATGAATTCGTAACGACTTATCGTAACGAATTCGTACCGACATAGCGTTACGAAGTCGTGTCAACCATTTCATAAAAAAATTGTTACGATTTAGGTAATGTTTCGGTGCCGAAATCGGAAGATTTTGTCGACCAATCGTTACGAATTCTTTACGAATTCAGAGCATTTTGTTTGATGGGTACATATTAATGATGTAACGAATGTCAATTTTTGGTAATCGCGAATACGAATACGAATATTTAAAACGATATTAGCGAATACGAATACGAATAAGAATATTATATGCAATATGAAATATTAAAAAATTGTTATGAAAAAGGACTCTTGTAGGCGTACTTAAAGTTAATAAAAAGTACCCTAAATTTTAATGATCGTCATTTAATAATATTTGAAAATGATACAAAGCACAAATTTCTATAAAAAATTAATGTATTTGTACAAACTAAAATGTTTAAGTCATTTGTTTAAATTTTCTTTAGGATTTATCCATTTACATATTTATTTAATTTCTTTGGGAAAATATTCGTATTCGCATCCGCCTGAATTTAGCGAATTCGAATACATTCGTATTCGTCTGAAAATGGCCGAATATTCGACAATTCGAATACGAATACGAATATTCGTGCATCACTAGTACATACACCTTTGTAAATATGTATGTATGTTTCTTAGATACCCTGTAGGAAGTATCAATTGACAATCACTACTGCTTCAACAGTGCCTTTGTCAACAATACTACCGACGAATTGTACCGCAGAAAACGTTGTTTGTCTTAGGGGCCGTCCATATATTACGTAACGCTGTAGAGGGGGGAGGGATGGGCTGGGCTTCGATTTTTGTTATAATTTGTTATAGTTGGCCTGGGTGAGTGAGTCTTTGAAAATGTTACTTAACAGGAAAATTTTAGTAATTTGTATGTTTTCTCATTTAATATGCTTTTCTCATTTATTTAATTTTTCTTACCTTCACATTTATATTATGTGCAGAATGTCAATTTTTGATATACGAGAATTCGAATTCGAATATTTAAAATGATATCCGCGAATACGAATATTTAAAATGATATTAAATTTACTTTGTTTTATTTTAATTTACATTGTAAATTTTACAAAAACACGAGCATACATATATACATAGGTATGTACATAGAACCTCTTTTTCAACCCAAAAAACATGCAAACTATATTATACATATACTTTTTCGTGCAAGTGCGTGATCGTGATAAGTTGTAAACCACTCGTGCGTGATTAAAAATATTTTATTCGTCAGCGTGCGTGATCGTGAAAATTTTCAAAATCATTCGTGCATGAGTAAAATATTTTTCTGCGTGAGCGTGCATGTCGTGAGTCAGAAAACACTCACGTGCACATCTCTATTTTTAACCCCCGACCAAAAAATTGATGTTATAAGTTTATAGTGTGTAACTGTGTATCCAAATGTCCATGTAAGTACATACCAAACGATTGGACCGATTTTGATTTAGTTTTCTCTTTGTAAGGTGTAAGGTGACATGATCGAGAGTGTTTTAAGCTATATTTGAATAAAATTGCTCCACCCGTTAAAATATCAAATATTTTCTAGTTGATGGGGTTTTTTAAAATTTAAAATTATTTTTATAACGTTGATTACAAATTATTATTGTCTCAGAATAGGTCGGCAAATTGTCTGCTTAAAGTCAAAAAATATTCCAGTTAATACTATTATTAGCAATAACAAAAGAAAAAATTTCCAAGTAATAAAAATAAAATGTAGTTTAATTACATTCGTTATCAAAACAAATGACTGGGGAGATAAAATATTCATATGCATTACAGATTTGATGGTCTTAAAATCAAGCTTATTTAGTTTTGAATAAACGTAGTTTTGAATAAACTTAGCTGCGAAATCATCATTTCAAAATCAGCTGAACTATGTGGCAATGTCATTAAATTAAAAATAATAAGAATTCATTTGTATGTTTGTTAACTGCATCCCAAAATGCAACTATGTATGTATGTATATCCCTATCAAAACTTTTTATTTTCAATTTAGAAAATCTGAACATCGAAATAGTATTTTTTTCACTTATTTAGAATCAGTAAAATTTGGAAAATGAAATAATAGAAGTTCTTATTTAACTTATAAATAAAAAAAAGCACACAAGCACACATTGGAAAAATAAGTAACCAAAATGGCAACGCTGATAAAGGCATAAACTTGGGTATTTAATAGAGTAGAGTCGTACTACTGAAGAGAGCTTCTTTATGTATTAGTGGTGGTATTCGAGTATGTATAATGAATTTAGTGTTGGAAAAAAATATGGGTGGTTGAACTGCATTTTAAAAGTGTATAAGTGAGACGCATGTGCATATGTGGTGGATCTTAAGACAAATATGAGAAAAAAACAAACAAATGCTAAAAATTAAGGGAATATATATAAAGTTAAGTAAGGACTACACAAGAGTTGCAAGAGGGGCTACCGGCATCAGTTTCTGTAAGTGTATGAGTGAGTGCAAACTGAAATCTGCAAGCTTTTTTTTAATCAACATAAAGTCGCTTTGGCTGCAGTTGTAGCCGTTTAGCAATGTGTGAGTGAGTAACAATTTTTTATTTCAGATTTCTGAATTCGTTGGCACTGTATGTGAATCTTTAGGCTTTGCTAGAGTCAGACACATTATTATTGCCTACCACTCATTAGTATCGCGGACGGACGACCATGTGAAGATAGCGCCGTTTTTTCCACATTCTTTTTCTAATAAAATTTTTTTGCCAATATCAAAAAATTCTAAACGCAGCCACAATTGGATTTAAATTCTTAACCGTACCGCATATTTCAAACGAAATTTTATAAATAAATTTTCTTTGTTTTATTGAAGAAAAAAACGTCAAACTTTTGGATTAAAAAATAACTAAATAAAACATTTATACTTCAACAACAACAACAACAACCTGAAACTACGTGCAAATATTTTTCCAGCATAACAAAAAAAAATTAAGTCCGCGTATACTTAAAAAAAATTACAAAAAAGCTCTTATTAGTTCTTACGTAAACAAGAATAAATTAAAAAGTTGGTGTCATTTGTTTTTCTTATTTTGATTATTTAACTAATTGTTAAAAAAAATTAATGAAAATTATACACTATTTAAACTAAAATGCATCGTCATATTAGGGAATGCAAAAAAATTACTTTTGAATATTTTAAACCACAAAAGAGTGAAATAAATAATACTTGATTTGGAATTGAATGTAAAAACTTTGAAACTGCAACTAGAAAAGAAAAACTAAATAAAAAAACTTGAAAAAAGCAGAAACGAATTTCTCAAATAAAAACTAACAAGTGTTATTAAAAAAAACTCCAAAATTATTAACTAAAAAGTTTAAAATATTTGTCAAGAAAACTGAAAATCTTTTATTGCAACAAAGAAAAAAAACTAAATTTTTACTTTTAATAAAAATTATGTGCCTAAAGTCTTTTATAAGTTTTTTCTTTAAATACTCTTAAATAAGTTTTAACTCTTACAAAAAATCATTTACTTCAAACAAAGTAACAAAATACTGTTGTAAGCTACTAACTAAAACAGCAGATAACCTAAAAATTTTACTTTAAACCATATAAAAATCGAACACGTGGCAGCAAAACGATAGTGCTGCAAAAAAATAATTGCGAAAATAAATTATAAAAACCGGTAAAAAAATTAAAAGAAAAAACCTTGCTTGTATAACTTATGAAGTGAGTGTATGAGACAGAGAGAAAAAAAATTAAATCAACAATTCAATTTGAAATACAACTCTGTGTTAAAGTGCATCCGTTGCATCTCAACGGCAACAAGCAGAACGCAACAACAAAGCGAACAAAAACTGGAAAAACTAAAGAAACTGCAACGGAAAAAAAAGCAAACACTCTTACTCTCATTAAAAACGATCGCTTTGATCACGATCACAAAAATACTTCTACACCATTTTTATAATTAGTAATTATAAACGTCATCATCGTCATCATCATCGTTATTACAAACACATTTAACTAAACTTGCAGTCAGTCGTTTGCATGTTTACATACATTCAAACAAATTAATTCACTCTCTCTCTCTCTATCTTGATTTGTGTGTCTGTCTCTCACTTAGTAACTGCATTTACTAACACTTAGCATAAACTTCGTAAACTTAACGAATTAACAAAAAAAAGTGCATCATCGTGCTCGTGTAACGAAGTTTAGTAAAACAACAACTAAAGAAAAATTGCATTTCTATTTAACCCCTAAACAACTGCAGTTACAACAAAACTGCATTAAACACCAACAACATCATCATTAGACGTAGTAGAACATTATCATACGTTCAAACAAATGTGTTCTTCGTAGAAGTGCAGTTAACGATCTCCCTTAAAGCAAAAAGAAAACGAAAAAAAAAGAACAAAACTCTCCCCAACGAAGACTTGCAAAATACCAAAGTTTGTTGTAGCTCAATAAATAACAAAAAAAAAATATCATCATTATCATCATCGTCATAATCATCTTAATGCTCAACTACTATTGAACTTCGTAAAACGTCATCGGCTTTTTATTTGCAAAAAAGTGCATCTTGATTGCATCTTCTCTCCGCTCTTAACCAGTTGTGTGTTCGACTTTCGTGCTATAACGCGCGCTTATACAACAAGTACTGAAATTAAAATCAACGTGTCTTTGCATATACATATTTTTATTATTTAGTTTTTTATAAAAATAATATTTGTTTTATAAAAAAAATTAACAAAAACTTACTGGCTCTGAACTTAGATGGAAACAAAAAGGAAACTAACACAAAAAATTACATTACGTTACATTTCTACTAAACCAGCTGCTGCTTTTACACTTAGTAACAAATTATTTTAATTATAATTTTTGTCGTTTTAAGTTTAAGCCTGCCTGCTCTTGTGTTTTAACCATTTAAATAAATATTTTGAAAAGTGTTAATAATTTAGTAAAATAATTTAAAAAACTAGTAAATAAAGTGCTGTGTTAAAAAAAAACAAACAAACAAACAAAAAATCAATTAAAACATTTTTTAACTCAAAATCCTCCTCAAGAAACACAAAAAAAAAACAAAACAAAAAACAAGCAAGAGTGCAAAAAGTTTTATAAAAAAAAACTTAAACTTAAACAATTAACTTTGGATTAAATAAACTGCAACAAGAACTTGAAATACTTGGTCGACACACATACTCACACGACATTTGTTGGATTAATCTGCTCGATCAACACGGAATTTAATTAGATTAGTTGGACTCATCTATTTTCTCCTTAACAAACAACTACACTACACATTCAAGTAAGTTTTAATATTATTTATTTAAAATTTATTTGTTTATTACGATATTCGTCTTCATTCGGGAAATTAAGAGTCCAAGTCGAAAGTTGAAGTCGAAAAATTTAAACTTTTCATGAAATTAGGCGTTATAATTTGTATATAACTAGTTTTTAGCCGCGGCTCCGGTTGATCTGATATTTTGGAAACTATACTTAATGAATTTATGAATGTTTTGTTATTTGTTATTCATGATAATGTAAAAAAAAACGATAAAAACCGACAAAAAGGAGAAAAAATAAATAAAAAAACAGAATAAAAATCGTTTTTAAAACTGGTTAAATTGTCAAACCAGAAGCGAAAATTGCCTTAACCAGCCCAAATTTTGGGCCTAATTTTGTAAAACGCAATGCTTAGCTTAGTTGACAAATTTTGTATGTATTTTAGGTTTGTAATTTGAATTTTTTCCATACAAAATTTGTCAACGCTTGACGTGTTGCGTTTTACAAATTTCGGACCTTTATTTTTCGTCAAAACCCCATATTTTGATCATCGAGTTTCGGAGTTTTACGCACATACAAAAGGAGAATATTTTCTTAACTAGGAATGGATATGCACTCTATTAGGTATCATAATAAAAAAACTATCACTTTTGAGTTAATGATTTAGAACTAATCCTCTTATCGTTATTCACATTGTGCTAAAAATTCATACAAACTTAATGTTTTTTTTTTCATTGAGCGATATGTTTGCAATTGTCATTGGAAATTATATTATTACTAGCTTTTACCCGCGGCTCTGCTTGCGTTGATCTTTTTAAAATGTACATAAAAGCAGGTTTAAACCCGCTAAACTATCAAACCCGAAACGATAATTATCCTAACCAGCCCAAACGTTCGTCTTTCGGAAAAAATCCATACCAAATATAAAAAAATCGGTTCCTAACCGGATAAAAAATATCCTATATTTGACGCTGGTAATACACCTTTCCATGGGCGAAAGAATTTTTAAAATAAGTTTAGCGGTTTGAATTTGCATTTACAAAATTTAATCGTAATGAAACCACTTGATTTCTAAAGTGGAATCGGTAATGACTCTTCTAAAAGGCAACACACGCTTGGGAGAGGCAAATTAAGACAAAAACAATCGAAAGTAAAATCATTCGCCATTTGGTGTTGACAGGCCAGAATATCGTGCCTAAAGATGAACCATATTTTCTTCTAATAGTGTTTTCACACTGACATGGTTTTAATAAAAGTTGGTTTTAACGTTAAAACCAACTGTTACAACCTGGGGGCAAATCACGGCATTCGATACGACTCGTAACTTAAAAATATTTCAATAGACTATATGGAAATATTTTTAAATTTCGAGTCGTATCGGATGCCGTGATTTTCCCCTTTGGTTTTACCATAAAAATAATTTTTGATTTTGTTTTGTGAAATGCAACCTTGTTTTCGCTGTTTTAAATTCAGTGCTGCCAAATTAAAATGACCGGAAGCTGCTGATAATGCTAATGCCAGTCAATAAGAATAGATACCGCTGATAGATTTTCAACTTAAAAATGGATGCAGCCACAACAATAATCAAAAAATTTTGGAAAACTTTTTTTTTGGAAGGAAAACAACGAAAATATTTTCATTGACCTATGAAAAGTGAAAATAGACGATATGAATGACATCCATCTGCCTATAAAAAAAGTTTATCTTATAATATATTTGTGCAATTTTTATATACAATAACTTGCTTTACAAGCACTTCTTCACTTTGTATTAGAAGTTCCATAATTTTAAAATATTTACTTACAAAATATAAAATAATTTCCATTTTACAACGCATTGTGAAATATCTGAGTTTTTCATGCAAATAAAAAGTTGTTGTACAGTTTGTCAAATAACTGTTATAAAAAGCAGAAACAAATCACAAAACAAATAAATGCATTTTTGTAGGAGATTTATTTTATTTTGAGCAAAGTTATTAGACAGTCTGTGAATTAAAACCTGAATTTAACAAACTTGCAGTGTAAATACAAATCAGCTGTTTATGGTTTTAACGTTAAAACCAGATTTTAACAACTTTCAGTGTGAAAACTAGTATATTCATAAATTTTTGAAATTAATTTTATTGCAAATTTTTCATAGAAAATTTTCTTGTATAAATATAATCAATCATCCCTATCGTGAATTAAATGTAAAATTTTTGTTCCCATGAAATTTTCATTCCCCATGGAGGGAAATTTTCAATCGCGAATTTAGTGAAAAGGTTTGTTTGTTTGTGTAGTGAATGTAAGAAACGGGAAGAAAACTGGCAAAGCTTAAAAATTAATCGAAAATCAAATAAATTAAGTTTAATAATAAGAAATCACATATTTTGGGTTGCAAATTAATTGGGTGTAAAGTTGTGTTTGTAAAAATTTTAGATGCCGTGCAAAAAATTCTTGAGTATAGTTTGACGGAGAGAGAGACGAGGGGAACAGTAACATTTCTTTTCCCCTCGTCTCTCTCTCTCACTCTTCTAAAAAACTAATCAGCTTAGCAATAAGACTTGCATAGTGTAAATTAGCATGTACCACAGACATAAAATTTACTGCATGTGAACCAAAGATATTCATGTTCAATGAAAAAATATGTTGCAACGAATTATTGTTATAAATCCTGGGTTGACATTATTTATTGATCTTGTCTTGAAAATAATTATTTATAAGTTTTAATATATGTACAATTGCAATTATTATATTGAAATTACCCATTGTATTAATTCAATACGCATGCAAAAATAAATTGAACAAAACCAAGAGAAAGTGAAAAAAATCCATATAAAAATATTATTCACGATAAAGGAAATCAAGAAAGGGAACACATTTCAGAGGAAAAATTATTATTATTATTATTATATTATGTTGAAAAGGGAAAATATTTCGAGGGAAAAACTGTTCACGGCAGGGATGAATATATATGGTTTACATGAAAAACCGCATAAGTTACTGTGTGTTTTTTCCCTTTATTTGTTGTTCTCGATTTTGAGTTATTGATGCCAAATCGCCACATTCACATGCAGTGAACTACATATAAAAAATTTACGTATAACATGAACTGATATCGATTTTTTTTAAATCACCGGGATTATCTACATTTGTATTTTTTTTTAAGCAAAGGAACATACTTTTTAATTTTGTTGTATATATACATATGTACATATTCATTTTACAATAGTCAATTATGTTGAGATAAGGTATTTTTTAATGCTTTTTTGAACATAGAAAATAAATTTATAATTAAAAACAGAATACGGTGCCTCGGTAGCCTAATGAGTAGTGTGTTAGGCTATCAGTGCGGAGCCTGTGAGTTCGATTCCCACCAAAGACTCCAGGGGTCTTTACATTATGTCATTCGCTATCGAACAATGTAATAATAAGTAGATTTTTTTTTATTTTGCGATGTTTTTCTTTATCATTCGTTATATCCAGTACAAAATTAATATATTATTTGCTGAGATTATTGATGTAATAAAATAAATAGACATCACTCATTTAATTATGGTTCAATAATTCTAGACAACTGAAGCGTGTAACTAAGAAAATATTTCTAATCGAACTCATCTTGGGAAAAGTGCATTTCAAGAGTGTCATCCGACGCTTAGGTTTTATTTTTTGGCCTGCTTTGCTTATACCCACAGCCACACAGTGGGATGGTTTCATACATTTTTGTGTCAAAACTATAAGCTGCTTAGCACCGAGTACTATATCTGTGCCATTAAAGCTGTCTTTACACGGTAATACAAAGTATTACGACTTTGTAGAATGAAAATATTATGAAATTCTCTCCGTATTTAAAGAAAAGAGAACAAGATTCTGTTGTATGTATTTTTCATGTTTACACTGATACTATAAGTAAAATGCAAGCAAATATATTGAACTGTTAAGTTAATAAAAAATGAAAAATTGCTCAAAAAAAAATGTGTACTAATAAAACTGAATATTGGAGAACACATTTTATTATTTCAATGTAATTTTACTACAAAATATAATATTTTTTTCATATAGGTTTGTTTATTGTTTGTTTGGTTTTGCTTGTACCATCAGCTACTTGATGGTTGCAGTTGTACAATATTTACAAAAACAACATGAAAATTTCCTGAGTTGGTTTTGGTTGCTTCTGCAAAAGTGTTAAGTGTTTACATGATAAGATTTTGTATAATTACAGTATTTTTTGACATGTCGTAATACATTGTATTACCATGTAAAGACAGCTTAAGGAAAAAGTGCTTGAGTCATATTTTACAGTTTTTTAGATTTAAAAAAAATTATTTCTTGCAAATTTAAACTGGGAACTTCGGTGTTCAATAAAATTTTTTTTAAGTTTTAAACATTATAATACATTAAATCTGGAATATACCAAATTATAAGCTTAATTAAGCTATTATTTCATATGAGATCATGAGTCGAAAAAAGATAAGCAGCATTTTATTGCGCTCTAACTTCCTGAAAAATCGGGCAAAACAATTGAATTTTTTCCCAGAGGTACTTTTGAATATAAAGACTTCAAAGGTGCCGTGAATTAAAAAAAGATCATCTCGACTTAATTACTTTTTCCTTTTTGCCACAGATATTGACTAATTTAAGTAAAAAAAATTTAATTTATCAAAAATCCGCCACGCCCACCGCCCGAATCGATTGTTTTGTATAAAAATTTTCCTATGCAATCAGAAGTCTTAAAACTTGTTATATATGTAGCTTTGTAGCCACGCCCATCACCCATAAAACTCATACTACATGATCACATTCCAAATCCTGGAGGTGTACTCTGTAATTCGAAACGAAAGAAAATGCTTTCGTATTTGGTTGTTAATAACACGCAAATTCGAAATCATTTTCTTTCCTTTCGAATTACAGAGCAGACCCCCTGTTTTAATGGCTCAAGTCTTAAGCTGATTACAAAAAGGTCTGTCGAAACTCGAAACACATTTCGCAGTAAAATATTTATTAACCTATGCATCCGAAAATTTCCGAGAATTTTTTTTTTAGTTAGCTTTACTTATTATTGTTCGAACTTTATTAATTTCTATCTTTATAATGAGATTAGGCTTAAGTTCGTAACGCTCTATAAGCCAATTACATTTGATAATTTTAAAGGAACAACTCACGCCAAGGTTAAATGTAAATATGTTGACAAACACCAGCATTACGAAACAACTAGCTGTTTTCAAAGATCGCTGCACCATCATCATCAGCGATCTTTGTGCTCCACTGTGTGTGGTGTCAGTTGATGAAAATTTTAGCTTTATATAAAAAATTTTCACTGCAAATGGAATATGTGAATTGGTTTGATTCATCGTATTGCAATTTGCTGAAAGCTTGTTTGTAATGAAAGCTTAATTTTACCATCTCTTAATTTACAACAGTCTTGCCATTTTTATTTCGATAGTTTTAGAAAATACTTGTACTTTTTAAAAAATCTATTTTTTTAAGAAATTTATGAACTAATTTAAAAGTTTTGCAATTGTCGTTAATTTGCTTATTTTTTGTTTTACTTAAGAAAAACTTTTGGGTTTGTTTTTGTTTGAAGAAGACAATCCCATTTTATTGAAAGAACACCTTCGGGAGGAAATTGCAATTAACTGAAATAAAATTTGCTTCAGTAGTTCAATAAGCATAGAAAAATTACGACTGTCGGACAGATTTCAGTTTTATAAAGGCAACGTTTCTAAGCATTGCGCTACCAATACAAGGCGTTGGCTTAAAATAATAACAACGCCACCACCCTACGCTATTCAATACCTCTGGAGTCATTTCAAAAAAAAATAATAATAATAAGAAAAAGTGACATTAGAAGCAAAAATAAAATGAAAAAAGTCCTCTTAGACGAGTGACGAAAAATCGGTCCAGAATATACCCAAAAGAAGTCATACGTCTCCAGGGAAAAGCAATTTGCTTCTAAAACAACTGTACATACTTTATATTTTAAGAATATTACCAATGTCGAATACTTCTTTTGTTTGAATTTCTTAACTTATTTTTTATTTGATGAAATTTTTATATTAGTTATTTTAGTGATCTCATCTTTTTTATAGAATACAATTTGAAGTTCTTCAATAAAACGCTTTCTAAGTTCCTTTTGCAAAATTACACAGTAATTCGTTTTTTATTGATGGAAACAAAAAAATCATGGCTTTTTTTTGACCGCTGTATGTCATTTCTTGCTTAGCACGCTGGCATGGAATTTACTTCCAAGTTTCAAAAATAAAATACAATTTTCCTAAAAAAACCATGAATACACATTTAAACATTTCTCTATAAAACTGCATTATTAGATTTTTTTAAATTGAGTTATCGAAAAATAGGATTTTTGGATCCATGGTCTCCCACTGTGAGACAAGGCAAATCATAATTTCAAGTATATTAAGCACTTCTTGTCGCACATTGCAATATCCTCTCTTTTTTCTCTAGTTATTTGAACGCCTCCCTCCATCTCTTGATACCTACAGCGATATTGTCTGTCGTAAGTAATGACGTTTTAAGTTCAATTTACATCAGAATTTTGACAAGTTTTTGCTTCTGTTTATTCGAAGGTGACATTTTAGCAATTTATATTTTGTACTTAAAATACCATTTCAACTAACTCGACACTTAGACTTGTTAAAACAAAAGAAACATTAAATAAAGTGAAGCACATAAGTAAGTAGTAGTAATACACCAGACGGCGAATGATTGCAGACTATTAAAAGCTGCAGAGAGGCAAAATAATTGCCAACAACCAACCTCCCACATTAAAGAAGCACATTGTTACGCCGCCACTATTATGTTGGTTGATAGAGTAGTTGATGTTCTTTTTTTTTAATGCAAAAGTTGAAAGTTATTTTTAAAAATTTTTTCATGTTGTGGTGTCTAGTGAACCCCAACACCCTCCTCCACACAAAAAGAAAACTAAAATGTAGAAGAATCAAGCAGCGGCCAATGCAAGAAATGTTGGGGCGCTTGTTTGGCTGGCCGGGCCGGTTGGTTGGTTGACTGCTTGGGTTGGCATTTTAAACTTGCGCAATTTTATTATTTTTTTTTTTATTTATGTTCTTTCTATTATTTTAGCCGGCAATTAATGTAAAACGTAAAGAGCTGTAACAGCCACCAACAATTGCTGTCATGCATTGCACCAACGCCAGCCACCATCAAGTTCATTATCAATAACGTTTTGCAAGAATGTGCAGCATGACGTGATTAAATGTTTTCTTTTTTTCTTTTATGTACGCTTATAATTTTTATGATAAATAATTTTGCACTTAAGGCGTCGGTGTCTGTCAATGTTGGTTTATTTTATTTTATTTTATTTTTAATTTTTGCCTTTCTATAACGATTTGTTCATTTTGTCTGGGTATTTAAAAATGGCAATCTGTGTTTTAAGGATGTTAATTGTAAGTGTTTTTGGATAATTTTTTTTATAGTAGGTACCTATAAGATTTTTTTTAAATTTATAAAACGGGTTTATGCTGCTTTTTTGATACTACAAATAAGTTTGACCAAAATGCAAAAAAACAAAAAATTAATTTCCTACAATGTAAACAAACCAAAATCTTGTTATTTCTGTATATTTTATTTGCTCTCTGGTTTTCTTATTCTACTCCCTTAACCGAAAACAATAATCAAACGTTAATAGTGCGGGAAATTAGCTTAGATGCACTTAGTTTTTATAAAAGAAATTAATTATGAAACGTACTAGGTATAAAATGGTTCTTTTTAAAATTCTCTTTTAGAGCCAAATTAACAGTCATTAGTTAATTATTAGTAAACTAAAATGATAACTATTGATTAACTAATACTTCATATTCACAGTGCATTGTTTAACTAAAGTTCTTAATAGATGCGTTCATCTAACTTTACCGTGCAAGATATTGAATTAGTGCTGAAATTGGTTCAGAAAAACCAAACTATAATAGAAAATAAAATAAAAAGAATGTGTTACAGCTTAATACAAAGAAGATGCTTGATGGCGTATGTATGAAATGTGTATAAACATTTTCATAATACAACAATACTATTAAAGTTTACAACGAATCAGCTGTTGTCTAACTATTTGTTAACCAATGACGATTTGGCGGTTTAACTAATGGTAAACAAAGAGCTGTGAATCAAATATTATTGGTTAAACTATTGCTATTAGTTAAAAATGACTGTAAATTTGGGACTTAAACTTTCATTCTCGTCTGTACATCGAAATTTTTTTAATGAAATTATAATAATTAAACTAACTGGAATTAACTGTGGGAAAAGTTAAATACATACATATACCTATATTTTTATAGATTAAGAAACCCAAAAAATGTGTCTTAAAAGAACAAAACATAAGTAAATTAACTGATATGTGCATAATTAGTAACGAACAAACGACAACGGCAAGACTGTTGTAAATTTAGAGATGGCAAAATTGAGCTTTCATTGCCCAAAAGGTTTCAGCAAATTGTTATACGATGAATCAGAACAATTTGCATCAACTGAAGGCTGAGTATTAAAAACTGCAATTTGCATCAACTGTCACCACGTACAGTGGACTAGGGATGGATACTGTAAAGAAACCTCGATGTTTTTTTCGATGCGATGCATCGTAAACATATTTACGTTATGTACATCGATGTTGTATCGATATTTCATAAAATACATCCACGTTTCTTATACATTGATTGTTTTTTTTTAATATTTATTATTATAATATTTTATTTTACATCACCCAATACTTTTTTTCAATACTGCTTAGAAATAAAAGTTTACCAAGTCTTTGACCACTCAATATGTTTCTTTGTTGCGTCATCATCAATTGCAAAAATAATATTCCAGACGGAAGCGATATTCCCACCATTGTGAGGTATTTAAAAGCAATCTTGTAAAGTTTAGGAAACTTCGATTTATAATCTTTCCCAATATCCAACGGATTTTCGTCCAGACTTCCAACATGAGTATTAAATATTAAAAAAATGTATATCAATCGGTGGCTAATTTCCAGCCGCTTATTAGCCAAAAAAAAATCGGCGACGTCAGCTAGTCAAAACTGTTTGGTGGATCTCAGCCGATCGGTCTTAGATACGTCTTGCGCGTGATTAGCAAGCTGTTTGTTAGGAGCAAAGTTGCCAGCCAACACGAGCTTATTCGCCGCTTTTAATAGTATTGCCAGTTGTTCACATCAGTGTTGGGATATAGCTTTTCTTAAATTGTACCATGAAAATGGTGAAATTGTACCAAATTAACATCAATTGTACCAAAATGTAGCCATCTGCTAACTAAGCATACACAATAACGGCCCTATGTATAAGCAAAAATTGGCATGAAGTTAGCATAAGTTGCAAAATTAAACATGATCTTAAAGAGTTTTGCCATGAATTCACATTAAAAATCATGCTAGGACTTAGAGGTGGATTAAGATTAGGTAATGCGACCATTTTTAATGTCAAATTGTTGAAATCATTAAAACCTAATTCAATTTAGTCACTTGTGCTAACTTCATGCCAATTTTTGCTTATACATAGGGCCGTAAGAATTCATAACAATTTTTCATTTATTAAAAACATACATAATTTTTCTTAACCGTTTCCCAAAGAATTAAGTAGCTAAATAATAACGCATATATTCATAAAAAAATAAAACGAAACGAATAAAATTTTGTATAAAAAATTTTTAAATAAAATAAATTTCAAATTCATTTTAAATTTTATGAATATGGGGGAAATAAATTAAATAATAGTGGGTACACACTTTGCAAAGTGTTTCCGCAACACGTTTATATTACGTACTGCATACTTTGACACAGACACTGCAACCTACAATGCGACTTATAAACATAAAATCATATTGATATTTTCGAAACTTCGAATGCAATTTCGAACGCAACTATAAACAAGACTACACACTGTGCGTAAGTCTGTACCTACCATAAGGAACTGGGGCAAGTTCTACCAAAACAAAGGAAAAATATGAGCACAAACTACCAATGTTGCAAATGTTAGTACTTATGATCAGTGTTAAGCCGAGATCCCACTATCGGCACAATGTAATGATTTTCGTCTGCTCACCGCAAAAAAGTCGTAAGTAATAAACCAAAATGGCTTTATTTCTCAATTAATTGTGGAATAACCCCCTTATGCAAAAATAATTGGTAAACTTAAAGTTGGTTTAACAAACGAATTTTGTATGGCAAAACCGGTTTTAATGCATGCTTTAACTTTAACAATCGTTTTTGCATAAGAGCCTAAGTCTATATGACTTTATTACCAATGCAGTGTGGTGCAATTATGTCCTCATATTTCAATTAGTTCAGAAATAAGGCCATTTTAGCTTATTTCAGTAAGCCGACGAAAAGTCGGTACATTGTGCCGATAGTGGGATCTCGGCTTTAGGCAACTATGTTAGGAGAAATTATTATTACTGTAATGCAAAGCACAAATTTTTTCAAATTGTATAAAAGTACCAGTGTACCAATGCAAATGTAATTGTAACAAATTTGGTACAATTGTACCACAAATCCCAAGAGTGGTTAACATGACATTTACCACGTTTACATGTACAAACTTGAATAATGCCAATGCAATACATACAGATATGTATAAAGATTATACTATAAACCAATGTTGCTCACAGAGAGAGAACCGAGAGAAATGTATAAGCGTATGTGTATTAATTTGTATAAAAAGCCGATTGATGTTCGGCACTCTGGCGCTTCACTGGGCAGCCTGGGTATAAACGCTTAAATATCAATCTGCACGTTCTGGGTACAATTTTTAATTTTGATGCATCGAAAGAAAACATCGATTTTTTCCGATTGCTTAGGAGTAAAAAACATAGCATTATATCAATGTTTCGACACAATACATCGAGTATGTTTAAAACATCGATGCTTTTTGTCTATCCCTACAGTGGACAAAGAACGCTACTGATGGAGGTGTGGCATCCTTGAAAACAAACCAGCTAGTTGTTCCGTTCTGCTGGTGTTTGTCAGAATATTTACAACAAACTGTAGTTAGTCATTTGTTCATTAATTTGGCTTACAAAGCGATACAAACTTTATCATAATCAAACCATAAATATTTATTTTAATCTTATTTTTATCTGATGAAAAAATGTTTATTAATATATAAAACTTCAAAAAAAAACACATGTTTTCAAAGGAAAATTTTCAAGTACACAAAATCGTGAGCTACATTTCATTCTTCCGTCGTTTCTGAAAGAAAAATTGCATAATCTGAACTGTGAATAAAATAAAAATGTATGCTGACAACTGTAACAAATCATAAGTGCTAACAGATTGATATTCTTTAGGAAAGATAAATATACTATTTGAGTTGACAATGGAGCTTATCGCGGTTGGCATATTTCGACTTCGACTTCGAAAATCTGTTGAAGTGTTTTTTGATCTATTAAAAAAACGTCGCAGTCAACATACGCCAACTGCGATAAAGGGGAATATACCAAGATTGAGTAGTTAAAAAAAATGTATGTGCCAAGTTTCACCTTTGCAAAATGATCTTGAAGAAAGAAAGTCAGCTGTACTTCGCACTTAGCATGAGTATTTGCACATTATTATGGCGAATCGGCATATGAAACTATTTAAACCTCAAAAGTTTCTTTTAACATGTGTTCAACATTTTATGTAAATAATTTAATATAAATTTTGCTGAAAACGTCCTGGCGTTTTTGGTATACAATCTGTTAAATACGAAATTATCCCTTCCTTAAACGCATTAAAAAGTTTGACTAATATCTCTTTCTAAGTTTAGCTTTGAGATTTTGGTGTATGCAGAAACTTATTACAGAAAATAATGGCGAATATTTTTGTAGACGATTTTAACCCAATTTATCTTCGTGTAAGGGTGCATATAAAACTCGTTCTGCGTTAGAGAAGAGTCAGAGGGTTAAGATGTTCCACCAAAAGTATTCTCGTAGGATTTTAGAACACATCTTATACCTTAACTTAAAGCTTTAAATATGTTAGAAATTAACCCTTAACAACAACATTTCTTGTTTTGACTGACTTTTCGTGCTTAAATTTAGTTTAATTCTTTGGTTTATTCAGATACGTACAGTATAATTTTATGACACATAGTGCATATTGCAATGATTTCTCTAAAAAATTTAAACTCATGATATTCCTCTTGAAGGTCTGTTTTTTCAAAAGTGACTTCTCTTTTAATGTTTTTGCTAGTCCCGCGTTTTAACGTGATAGCAAGCCTGTATCTTCGACATTGCCAGACTTGCAGCATTTCTCCGACGCAATATTATAATATCAAAAACCAAGGAAGTTTTCAAATCTAATTCAATAGAATACATCTGAATATTCCCTAACGACAAATTACCCGTACCCGTTGGTTTCTCACTGTACACTTAGAACTCTGAAAATAACTTAAAGAAATTTACTTCCAATTCAGATTATTTGTTCGTTCTTCATTATGTCTTTACTTTGTATATGCTTTAAAATCTCATGATACACATGTATTTGTGTGGATTTTGTGGATCGTCGACAGTTGCTAGGCTTGTGCATACATAATTTTTTTTTTTTCTACAAACATTTTTATATACATACATAGATACAAACGCATACAAGCGCATACAAACACATGCACGTAAACACCAACAATCAGGGGGCATTTGTACAAGGAACATTTGAAGAACAAGAGAAATCAGCAGTAAAAGAATTTTATGCAGGAGAATTAATGTCTGGAATTCAATACAATCGAATCATATGAATCCACAAAAATAACAAAACAGCATTTTTTATTTTTTTTTATTTTTTATTTATTATTATTATACTTTTTTTTAATTTAATTTTTAGTAAAAAAAATTTACTAGTCAACATAAAATTTAGATTTTTGTCAGAATTTAGATTAAAAAGCATATTTTGTAGGTATTTGCAAAGTTAAACATTTATGTTCTTGTATTTTAAACAAAGTTTCATATTTCTAACAAAAATGCTTAAATTAAGTTGATATGAGAGCTGTTACTTTTTTTTATTAAATTTCTTTTAAATTAAAGATAAGAAGTGGAAAATTTTTAGATTGGTTTTTATTCACTTTTGCCTTGAAAGTTTCTAAAAATTTATAAATTTGTGTATGTACATACATACGTACGGGTATGCATGCAAGCAGTGTTTTTTTGAAGGTTTCATTTTGTCCGATAGGGCAACTCTTATTATTGTTATTATGACTACTAAACTGGGGTACACACTATAGAAATTGATTGAGTCTGGTCATATTTGATACTCAAACCGTCATTCAAGAAAAAGATAAAATAAGAAATCAAAAAAAAAAAAAAATAACGGCCACTCTAATGTACATATGTACATAACTCAAAAACGTCAAACTAAATTCGTGTCAGATTAAGTTAATTTTCGGATTAGCTAATTAGGCTCAAATACACAGTCTTTAGTTAACTAATGAAGGTGGTTTAAACAATGAAATTGATAAGGAAAATTGTTAGTTAAACCACAGCCGTTAGTTAACTATAGGCTGTGAATTTGGACCTTAGAGAAATAAACTAAGTTTAATTTCGAACTCAAAAATTGGCTGTTAATGGTAGAGAAACTCTTAGTTCGAGATACTAGTAATCTATTGTTCGGTAATGGGCCTAGTATTATTAGGGTTCTTTCAGTGAAAAAATTTACATGAGACTTTTAAGGAACAGCTTCTTTAATTCAAGCACCCTGCAAGCTACAATATCCCCCAATAGGATGGTGCACTAAGTCAACATTACCCTGAAATGGGTGCATAGACACGGGGATGTTACTGTGGAATTAACACGATGAAGAGCTTTGCTTCAGTATGTAACCATGTGTATACTCTGCGGTATACCACTCTCATCTTGATATATCGATGATGACAATTTAGACTGAGCTATTGGCCAATATGCTCCATACCGAGAAATCTGTTGGCCACATCCAAGAAGGTTAAATCTTCCATATTAATTATTATCAGATCTAAAGAGTAGAAATTTGTTTCATCAAGAGCAGCGAACTAATCACGACCTCTTATATCTGTACTTGCTAACTCATTCCCTAAATCTATTATTAAAACTCTGTTGCCTTCCGATTTTGCCTCTTACTATAACCTTTCCCACTCTTATATTCTTTTCATCTACGCATGTAACAAAATGATATCAGTAATTTTTGGATTGGGAGAAAATTGAGCGCACATATCATTATTTTTCTTAGCACATAGTGGAAATTCAGTTCGAAGAGTATCTAAACTAATTAGTGGTGTAGCACGAATATTAGTGCTGGACTAAACCCAAAAGGGGGTTTTCAGCCCTTGTAGCCCAACCTCTCTACTTTAGTGAAGTATCTCGTTCTCTCAGCTGAGACTATTAAATTTCAATGCAAAGCAATCGTGACAGTCAGTTGTCCTGAATAAAGCAAACCAGAGATCGTCTTCCATTTTCTTTGCATATGTTGAGCTTTGAATTTTTCGAGGCACAAGCTATTAGGCATCCTTGTACTAGACGTACCTTTCAGAGTTATCACTGATTGGTTTAAGTGTGAAAAGCTGGATTTAGTACCAATCACCGTATCCGAGGACTTGGTTACGGTCCTCCTTAGGTTTACACCGACGAGTGAAGTGGTCTGTCTAAAACGAATCTTTTAGATTTTATTTGAATGCCTGCGTGGAGCGGGCAGCTACGTAAACCAAACAAGATCATATAGAATGTGGGCCGCTAGAAAATATATTGTTGAGTTTGGTGCACCAAAAAACCATACCATCTGAAAACTGATTGATGCCTACCTCTGGTAATGTTTTGTTTTCGGTTAAATGGCAGAATGCAGGGGAGTTTGTAACCTCGCGGTTGCAGCTAGAAGGAAACTTCGCTACATACATACATATATGTATAAAACGATCTACCTATAACAATATTAAAATTTATTTATCCATGCCCACTTTCATGTTTGTTGATCCGCAGCATATGTATGGACATACATATGTATACATATGTATATACAAACATACACACACACATACATACATACATAGATGTAGGTATAAATACTCGTCTGTATTTTGCTTTAATTAAAATTCCAAAAGAAAACACATAAATCCAAAATTAATTATTTGATATCATACATATGTACATATATCATATATAATATCATACATATGTACATATGTATTTACTAGTGATGCACCAACATTCGTATTCGAATTGCTGAATATTCGGCCATTTTTAGACATTCGTATTCGCCTGAATTTCCAAAAAAAAAATTCTATAAACAAATGCATAAATTCTAAACGAACTTTAAATAAATGGCTAAAAATAAATTTTCATTAATTTTTTTTATAGAAATTTGTGCTTGCATCATTTTTAAATGCTATTTAATAACGATCATTAAAATTTTTAGTAGTTCTTATTAGCCAATAGGAGTTTGAAGTTCTTTTTCCTAGACATTTTTTTCATATTCCATTTTGCAGGCGCAAACGTAACCCAATTTTACGGCTATAAATTTCACATATAATATTCGTATTCTTATTCGCGAATATAAAAATTTTGCATTCGTTACATCACCAGTATGTACATACTAGTGGTGCACGAATATTCGTGTTCGTATTCGAATTGTCGAATATTCGGAATTTTCAGCGAATACGAATGTATTCGTATACGATTGTATTCGTATTCGTCAAATTAAAGCGAATACGACTATTTTTCCAAAGAAATTAAATAAATAAATCTTAAACGAAATTTAAATAAATGACTAAACATTTTAGTTTGTACAAATACATTAATTTTTTATAGAAATTTGTGCTTTTTATTAACTTTAAAGTACGCCAACAGGAGTGTGAAGTCCCTTTTTCATACCAATTTTTTAATATTTCATATTGCATATAATATTCGTATTCGTATTCGTATTCGCGAATATCGTTTGAAATATTCGTATTCGTATTCGCGAATATCAAAAATTGACATTCGATACATCACTAGTACATACATATGTATGTATGTATATATATGTATATATATATATATATATATATATATATATATATATATATATATATATATATGTACATATATGCCTGTTTTTTTTTTCTTTAATTACTTAAACGATAAAGTACGGCAAACATTGGCAAACATTATCTCCTCTACACAAGTACAACAAACACATGCACTTCATTTTGCAAAAATGATCATTATTTTCAATCTATCTTCGTTTTATTTATTATTGTTTCTTTTTTTTTTTGCAATTCTCTCTTTAACTCTTGAGTGAATAACATTTTTTTTCGTTTAATAACAAGCACTTTGTTTCTTATAATTTTTTTTTGTAGATACGAACAAGCAAACAAAAAGAAACAAACAAAGAAATGTGACTGCTTATCACACATAGAAAAGCTTTGTATGCTTTTTTCTTCGCACAGCAGAAAAAAATATTTAAAAGATTTGCAAAAGCGGTCCTTCTCCTACGATCCACACTCTTGCAAGATTTTGTTAGTGGTTCTCCCCTTTTTTTATAAAGGGTGTTCCAAAATTAACGCCATAAATAAATCTGTCGCCATTTTTGCAGTAAAGCAAGTGGTGGCAACACCTAAAAAAACAATTCGACAGTTGACAGTTTAGGTTTACACGGTAAAATAACATGTCTTCATTATTGAAAAGTTCGATACAAAATATAGTCGGAATAGCGTTTTAACTTCGTCAACTGTATCGTTGCAAACTCCAAAAACAAGACGTTCAAAGGTCAATATCGAAGCAGTGCGTCAGACTGTCGGTGATAATCCAGGAATCTCAATCCGATGTCGTGGACAAGAATTGCTCGGTATCGCCACATGATAACACAGTTCTCTCTGCCCAAATTGGATGATATTGATGTAGCCAATATATGGTTTGAACCAGACGGTGTCTGCTTTTTAATTCGGAACGAAAGCAAATGCTAATACTAATTCGAAAGTATTAATATCTTTTATTTCGAAGTACTGAGTTGACCCCCAGTTCGTGTACCCTCTCGGTTCGGTTATCAAAATTGGCCCCCTAGATCGTGTTATTTAGCACCATTAGATTTCTTTTTAAGAGGTTATTAATAATCATAATAATTAGTGCACTAAAGTAGCAGAAATTCAGCCACCTTTATGCACAGTGGTTGGTCATAGAAAATTTCGACAAACGAATGCGTATGTGCATGCAAATTTATGAAGGTCATTGGCTCGATGTGTTATTCCATAAATACCGTTAACCTGTGTTTTCTATTTCTATTTAATTCAAATCTTGTGTTAATTTTGGTGCACCCTTTATGTGTGTGTATATAATTAAATTTACAACAGTGTTGCCACCAAAGGATTTAAAAATTTTACAGAAGCGAAGCAAAAATATGTAAAACAAAATGAAATAAAATCGTATGAATCTAGAAAGAAAAGTTTTCAACCAACGACTTTGTTAGTTTCATCAAAAGATAGTCAAAGTCTAAATAAATTAAACTTTAATCAGAAATAATTCATAGTTAGGCTCAAGTTCAGTAATTTCAATTCTTATTGAATGAAATATTTTTATTAAAATATGAATTATTTCTGATTAAAATTCACTACAGTTCAATTAAAGAATCTAAAAATTTCTCACTCAATAAATTAAACTTTAAGAGATTAAAACCAGTATTCGCATACAAAATACTGGATCTAAACTCTTAAAGTATACTTTGTTTTGACTATGACTGCCCCATTATTTTTATATAAGAATTATATAATTATGTATGTATGTATATTTATTCAAAAAAGATAAACGAGTTAATCGAATTAAGCATTTTTGTTGGAAGCTGTTCCTTACTGGATTACCAACTTAATGATTTTAACAAGGCGTTAGACTAAAATAATCGATTCTTGAGAAGTACTTACTTATTTTATATGACAACTCCATTTAGAAACATGTACACAACTCTTTGAAATTTAAGGTAATGTGATTTGTAAGCGAGTAAGGAAATTTGGTAGTCAGAAAAGTAAGTCATTATGTGGCAGTAGTTCTGATGGTAATGTGTAATTTTTTGCTGGGTTGTTAAATGTTGTTTACTATTTCATTGTCAGGAATATTGGGCAATATCTTCTTTGGAAATATTGTCACATTTTTTGCATAGTATAGGTGAAAACGACAATAATATAGGTATACAACGACATATGCAATAATATTGTATAAATAAATAACAACTTTTTAAGAAACATATAAATAAATTAAAAAAAATCTATTGTTTTACTACGAAATACACCATTTTGTAAAATGTCTTTTATAAACTCAATTAAAGTGAGTTATATTTTATTCGTATCCGTGTCTGTATTGTTACTTATAAAAACTATATTTAAAAAAATTTCAATTGTTTTGATGGATGAACTTTTATTAAAAACTAAACTGAAAAAAACAATTATTTGGAACTATACTGAACTCGCGAAAACGTGAACTAATTTTTACCAAGGGTGTTCACGTTTTCGATTGAGAAAATATTGGAACAGAATACCATAGTTAACCTCCAAATGATAACTTTAAACATACAATTCAATATCACATATATTAAAATTTGGTTTAAAAATTTATAATTTTAACATTTATTCACTTTAGAAAAATATTATAAAGATTTTATCTCAATATTTTATTTTTATATAAAGTGTATCAACATTAGTACGAATAAAAAAAAGTTTAGTAGTGAATGTTTTAAACCAACAACAATAGATTTTTTAAATGAAATAAAATGTTTACACTTTTTCACATAAATATAATAAAATAAATAAAAATCAACTCATAACCCTTTAGAGAACGTATTTCGGTTAGCAACAAAAATTAAATATGTCACAATCAGAAAAAATTAAATAACAATTGTTAAAATGAAATAACTCCCAATAATTGAGACTTATGTCATTAAAAACGAAATAACGCCCAATAAAAAGTCAAAAAAAAAAAAAATTAAATATTTCCCAAAAATTAAAGGCCTTTCTCATTTCATTAAAGAACTGTTATAAAATGACAATAATATTGAAAAAAGCAATAATAAGATAAATTAAATAAATAAATCCGAAAATTAAATAACTTGAAAAAAAAATTAAATAACTCCCAATCAAGAGGGACTTATTTCATTATGAACTTTGTATGGAAAAATCATTGGGAGTTATTTAATTTTTTTCTCGGGATTTATTTCATTTGCGACTTATTTCATGTTTTCAAAACACTCGTCTTCTTTTGGTAGGTATTTTGTTTAATCATTTTTAGTACAGCATTTTCTTTTCATATACCACGTACATACATAAATATGTATTTGCATATATTTGTTGCAAAGAATCAACGTAAACATAAAAATATGTTCTGGGATTCCCAAAACTAAAAGTATATTCAACAAATAAAACGAAAAACCTAAGCAAACTTTGTTCACATTTTAGAGTAGTCAATGTAAAAATTAAAGTCTTCACGTTTTCGAGTCGTTCATGTATTCAAGTATTCACGTTTTCGCGAGTTCACTGTACTTATTATAATTGAATAATAATTTTCCAAAATGTAAGCACTAATTTTTTAGTTTAAAATAAATAAATAGACAATTTAGAAATATGTATAAATTTATTTAAAATAAATTCATATTTTGGCAATATTTTCACGTCTTATTTTAAAACCTAAAGAATATGTTAAACTTCTGCTTCCGTTTTTTTAAATTTTACGTAATGTGATTTGTAAGCGTGTACTTCAATTTGGCAATCAAAAAAGTAAGTCATTATATGGCAAGTAGTTCTGATGGTAATGTGTAATTTTTTGCTGGGCTGTTAAATGTTGTTTACTATTTCACTGTCAGGAAAATTGGGCAATATCTTCTTTGGAAATATTGTCACATTTTTTGCACATTTTTTTGCTGGGCTGTTCTATGTACTTCTTTCCTGCTAAAGAGTGATACTATGTTCTACACTACACTTGAAATGCTATAAAAATAAATATGTATAAAAAAATTGGCACAAATTGTCCATGAAAAAATGTTGCAGAAATACGAGTAGTACCCTGTTTATCTTGGGAAAATCGTATGAAATGAATCTCCAACATTTTAATTTTTTTTTCACACATGTGGTGTTTTTAAAATCATGAAAAATTGTAGCATAGTTTCAAGGGCTAGTTAATACTCGTATTATTATTGTTAATATGTCATGCTTAATGCAGTTCAACCCAAAAATTTTTGCAATAAGCTAAAAACCTGCATGTTATGTTTATAGCAAGATTCCAAATATTTTATTTATTCGATTCTCCATCAATTTTCATTTTCTATTGTCTTTCTTTTAATTGGGTAATAATAAAAGCATTTAAAAGCGAAAATAAAACAACAAAAAAAATTCTAATATTCTTTTTACTTACAATTCACAAATAGAAATAACAAGTATGTAAATTAGGCCGGGACGATTTGTATGTATATAATTCTAAGAAAATTTAGCGAAGAAATCATGGTTCTAAAATCAAACCCTATACCGTGCCTCTCGACATGAAAATTCATTTCATATTCCCTGAGCTGCTTCTTGTTTGGCTACTGCCTGCCTAATTTAAAAACCAAATATTATAGATAAATCTAAGGTAGCTCACGCAAAAATTAAAAGCAAGGAAGGAGTACATACGTGCACTCAAAAAAAAAACATATGTATGTAAACTATTATTAAGTAAAAAAAATTCTAAATTTAAGTAAAAAAATTTTCTAAGTTTAAGTGATTTTTTTTCCAAGTGTAAGTAAATTTTTACAAAAACAGTAAAAATTACTTAATATAAGTAAAAAGTTCATACCCTCAAAAATAGTTCATAAAAATACACACACAAATTCTCACATTCAAGGACAAGTTTACTGGCTTAAAGGAAATATTTACCAAAAATTGGAAAATGCTTTAAAAATTTAAGGAAATTGTATCCTAATCAAATTTGACTTCTGGAAAGATATAAAAAGGTATTCTAAATGTTAGAAAAATATTTGTAGTTTTATTTATTTTTTCTTTAAATTATAGAATATATCTTTTATTTGCATTAAGCAAACAATTTAAATAAATTTTTCATATTTCCGAGGAATATTTGAACTTGAAATATATATTTTTGGAAATAAAATAAAATTGTAAAACTCTAAAACTTCAATGCTTACTCAGGCTGCCCTGTTAGGCAATTGGTTAGAGTGCATGTCCATCAGTCAGAAGGTTGTTGGTTCAATACTTGTCTCTTCTCAAGGAATTTATATGTATGTACGGAATATTTGAACTCAAAATATACATATATTTTTGTAAATAAAATAAATGTATAAAACTTAAAAATTTCAATAATTATTGAGGCTGCCCTGTTAGGCAATTGGTTAGAGTGCTTGCCTATCAGTCACAAGGTACTTGCCTCCTCTCAAGGAATTAATATGTATGTATGGTGAATTAGTTAAGAATATCAAATGAAGATATAATAAAAAAGAATTTAATTAAAAATAAAAAAAGTACCAGAATTAAAGACATAAAAAAACTTTGGAAAATCTACTAAACTTCAAAGATAAAACAAATTTTTTGTAAAGCTCCGAATTTTTTGGGAAAGTTTTACTTAATTTTAGAAAAATGTTACTTAAATATAAAACTATATTGGCTGCAAACTAGTTCAGTAATTAACTAGTAAGTTTAGTAAATATTTTACTGGTTCCAAGTAAAAAACAGCTTTGGCTCCATACGACCACTTTTTTTATACTAAAATTTAGAAAATGTTCCAAAGTTTTATTTTTTTTTTGGGTGTGAGAGGAAGAATATTGATTAGAATTTAGTAGCATTTATTTGAAAAAATTTTAATTAAAATAAAAATCGTTTTTCTAAAGAAGAGGAAATTAATTTTCATGTCGAGATGCGCGGTATAGGGATTTATTTAAGACACGTGGTTTCTTCGGAACATTTTCTCAGAATTTCGTGCAGATTTCGTTTTTTTTAACGATTTTTGCAAAAAAAAAATGTTGACCTGCATAAATATGTCCTTCAAATCATATTACTAAAATAGTAACGCCTTAGCACATTGTATATCATATTCATTCAATAACTAATAGTAAAACACATTTTATTCCGTTTATTTATAAAAGATTTGTTAAAATTAAAGCATGCTTTAAACTAGTGAAAGCATTCTTTAAACTAATTAAAGCTTTCTTTGAAATAGCATTATTATATAAAATTACTATCTAGGTGTACAAATAGGGGTTTTAGCATTGAATAGGATATTTCCCAAATGAAATCAGTATTTTAAAAATTTAATTCAGCATATTTTAAAATGCTTCCGCCATTTTAAATATCAAAAACAGACTCGGTAGGCTAGTGAGTAGTACGCTAGCCTATCAGTGTGTGCGTTCGATTCCCACCACAGACTCTGGTCTGTTTCACTACAACGAGTGAAGGTCTTTGTTATTATTCTCGTTTAAATTAAGTTATAATATAACTTGTAATTGTATTTGTAACATTTAATAAATAAAATAAATAATATATATTTGTAATTAGGAAAATGGTACAAATAATTTCATGTTACAATAGAGAAAGTGGCAACGCTGATTCTCACACACTCATGTGTAAGATTCTATGCTAAGTGTGTCTGTGTGTGTGTAATGATCGTGCAAAACAATATGTATTTGATTTGATTTTATGTTTGGTTTCCAGGTTTCATTGTATTAATTTTCTTAATGCTGGAATGTTTACTTGAGCAAAGAGGAGTGGAGAAGTATTTTATTTCAATATTTGTTTCAGCGTGCGAATTCGCAAGAGGGTGACTCAGCTCCCTAAGTCCCACTCCCCCCGCCATCTTTCACTGTTACTTCGCTCTACCGCTCTCTGTCTCTCTTAACAATGTGCTTACTTTTATTTTCAGTTCACCCTCAGGGGTCTAGCGCACGGTTATCTCCACAAACAGTAACCCTGCATAAAAAGTTTGCAAAAATTTTTGCAAACTTAAAAACAGAGAGAGAGAGAGAGACATAGAGTGTGCGTTTGTATTGGACTCACAGATATGAAAAGATGCAAAAAGTGCTGCCAGGTGTGATAATTTCTCATGTACCTATTTGATGATATGATACTTATAGAAAAACAATAGTGTACCGTTATCTGTCGAATAACTTATTACTTTAAAAAATCAATACCAAATGAGTTCATTCTGATAATTTTAGCAATGATTTTTGTATGGACGTAGGGTTGAGTGCGTGTTTGTATGCATGTAAACTTCACATAAATTAAGACCGGGTCAGCCAATCGAAAGCAAATCTGCCACATTCGAAAGATGCTGAGCTTATTTAGATGCCATAAGATAAAGCATCGATAAAGTTCGGTAGATTTCGAAATTTTTCAAAAATAAAATTTTCACAAAACTGTTTTTCTTAAACAAATTTTAAACTACTAAGTTCAAAATCTAATCAGTTCTTAACTTCAAAAAGACAAATTGGTAAGATCAGGTCAGTCGTTCGAGAGATATGATTGAAAAAAAAAATCGAAAGAATCGTGTTTTCTAATAACTTCCAAAAGTCTTCGTCAAATTGATTTTAAAAATTCGCTGATTTATCAAAACTTAAAAAGTGTATCACATGTCTCAAATTTAAATTTGCTCGCAAGGTCAACCGATTCTCATATTTGTTTTTTTTTCAACGTTTAATATAACTTCTTAAACGAAGAAACTTATAGAAATTCAGACCTTGCATTGCGTCTCATAATTTTTGAAAGTTGTATGAAAAACATAAATTAATTTTTAATCAATAAAAATTCTTTTTTTTTCTAACACCTTTTTATACTGCCAATATATAAATTGGACGGAATTTGAAGAGTATCAATGAAGAGAAAATGAATTTGTGATGGTTTTACAGTCGACTCCGCTTTACTGGAAATACCCAAAACCCAATTTTTATTTTCAGTTATCCGATTTTTTTCTCTAAAACGTAGCTTGGATTATTGAAATTTATTAAAGTTAAGCGTAGTGCGTACAATATAATAGAAAAATACAATAAAGTACGTAAGAGCGAAAAGGACAAATACATTTTTCCATTTAATTTTTTAACGGACAAAACATGCACAATTTTCCAGCCTTAAGTTATGCAATCGATTTCTAATAAATAAATTTGACATTGTTTAATTTTTCAATAAATGCAAAGTAGGTCACATACAAAACGTAGATGTGGGCTTGCTTTTGGTTTTCAGTAATACGATATTTTCAGGAAAGAGATGTTTCGCTTAAGCGAAGTGAACAAGACTTTTTATCGCTTTCAGTAATCCGCGTTGCGCTGAAGCGGATTCGAAGGTACTTGTAAATATGTATTAAGACTAAAAAATTTACTGGGCAAATTAAAAACGGCAAAAGCAAAAAGAAACAAACAAAATTCAAACAATACTAAAAATCAATTAAAAATGTATTTAAGTCAATTAAACTTTTGTTTAAAAACTTCAATAATTACAAAGTTTAATTGACTCAATAACATTTTTAATTAATTTTTGGTTCTATTTTCAATTAAACTTGCAGTAATATTTTTGTCTCTGTACGCTAGCTACAAATAAAATTATGGTGGTCTTCATAAAAAACCTTTTATCAGCTTCATCATTTACATTATAGCGATGAAACACATTTTACTTTATAAAGCTTTAATATAAATTGTGATTTATAGTGATTAATATCAGATAATTTTTTTTAACCCTTATGAATCGTTTCTTTTCGAGTTTTATGAATCATTACCGCTATTTTATATTATTGTTAAAAATATTTGCAAAGTTTCTGGCAACACTGTATACAAGGGAATTTGAACAGTTTAAGCAGAAAACGTTTGCATGAGCCTGTAAAAAATATGAGACGCATAGAAAAAGTGTGAGAGCGACACATGCACAGAGAGAGAGAGAGTTAAAAAAGTATCTGTGTGCATTTCAAAAAGTTCACTTTGCACAATTATTGCATGCCTAATTCTTAATAATTGTTAGTGTAGTGTATCTGTGTGTACGTTTTTTGTTTGTATTCTGCAGCCATAGCGATGGTGGTAGTGAGTTCAAGTTTTTTTTTTGTTAGCTTTTGTAGTTGTCGTTTGAGTTTTGTGGATTGAATGTACAATATACAATTACTTTTATTTTTATTTTTTTTTGTTTGCTTTGGTTTGCTGTGTGCTCTAGTCTGGTCTGTATGCTTTTGCAACGTTTTGCCAACTTGTGTTGTTCAACGATAGTGACGACGTGAAGACCGAGACTGTGTGTGCTTTAGCAGACGAGCGTTGAAACCGGTGACGTAGCGTCCGCCATATTACACCGCGGCACTATTATATTTACAAAAAAAAAATTATACTGTTTTGGATCAGTTAAAAAAAAATTATTTCATCGAAAAAAAAAAAGAAATGAGTAAATAAAATAAATAGCAAAAAAAAAAATTTAAAGTACAGAAAATTTGTATCCAAAATCTTGCTGCTAACAAATTTGCAATATTTTTAAGTGATTCGTTTTTTTATACATCTATATAAAAATTAAAAATTCAAGTGTTTTACAAAAGAAGTGCAAAATTAAAAAGAAATAAAAGTAGTAAAAATTCAACATCATAAAGAAATAAATGTACAAAATATTTAATAAATAAATAAATTTCATTTTAACTGTGATCTCAAGTTTTATTATTTTGTATATAAATACATAAATAAAGTGAAATAAAAAGCAACAAATCTCTACTACTGCTAAAAAAAATTATATAGAATTTTTTATATAAATTTTTTTTCTAACACAAATTTAAGAAAAAGTTATTCAAAAAAAGGTAATTTAATGAAAAATTTATAAAACAAAAAAATATTGAGAGAATTAGTAGGTATATGTATATAAATCGCGAACATTGGTCTTTTATACATACATTTATTTTTTCTAACATTTTTGCAATTATGTGCAGATTTAAAAAAAATCAAGAAAAATTAAAAAAATTAAATGAATATTGCAAATTTTTATGCATAAAAATCAAGCAAACCACACAAATCAAGTGCTTTGAGCTGCGTGTAGCGGTGTTAGTAGGCGTCAATGGTTAGGAGAGAGTTTTTTCCGATTGCACTTTGCCAAAGTGTTTGTGTGTTAAAATGCAGAGAGAAGTCTGTTAAATATAATTTGTTCAATGAATGCGTGCATGTGTGTGTGTGTGTGTGTGTGTATGAGTGTGTCTCATGCGTTTTTCTTTCTGTGTGTGGGTGTGTGCGTGTTTCATATGCAAGCATCAGCCAGCCATACAGTCAGCAAAGTATAAAATTTATTTGTGACCGTGTGCAATTAATTGCAAAATATAAAATAAAATAAAAAATACTTAGGCAAAAAAATTTTATATTGCGAATATGTATGTAAAAAACTGAGAATAGAAAAGTAGAAGAAAATACATACATATGTATAAAAATCAAATTGCAATAACGGGTGGCTACACCTTTTTTCTTAAAGAATTTGCTGCAAAATAAAATAAACTACAAGTTATTAAACTAATAAAATTAAAAAAAATTTCGAGATACCTATTTCATATAAAAAAATTGCTGTGATGAAAACTTTTTGTAGGAAATGATGCGATTCATTCTAAACTATAATTTTCCAGTTCAAATGAAATGCTATTTTAGAAACAAAAATTTATATACTACTTGTGGTCATAAATCTTTCATATTTTCTTTACAAAAAATCATTGAAATAAAATATGATTTTTTTTTGCTGGAATAAACTGCGTCCTAATTAATACGATTTTGTAGAGTCTTTCAAGTGAGTGAAAAAATAATTTGCAGGGAATTCAATAACACATCCAAATAAAGTGTTTCAGAAAGTAGTGCGATTTTTGAACATTTCCAATGAGTTCACTTTTTAAAAAGTGAACAAAATCATGTACTTTCACGGAGGACTCAGTTAATTTCGCAAATGAATACGGTGTTTTAAAAACATTTTACTATAATATTGCAGTTTGGTGTGCTTCTTTTGACATCCCTTAGTTCAGCGTGAAATTTAATCAATCAGTGCTATTATTATGTGACATTAATTAATTAAATTTTAGTTGGAGAAACAGTTTTTTACTGCTCCTTAAAAACGTCGTTAAACTTATATACCGGTATTGATAAACAATTCTTAAAGTTTAAGCATTCTTTAAACCGTATTTATCATATAAAAGTTGGTATGTCACACCAAAGTTGAGAAAATATACAATTACGTAATTTTTTTTCTCAAAATAGTTTTTAGTTTTAGTTCCCATGTTCTGTACCTCTCGTCACAAGAAATTTTTCACTTGGAACATGTTAAATGAAACAAAAATTTAAACAAATTGCTGTTTTTCCCATAAACTGTTTAATTTTTTTTGAATTCTGACTTTGCTTTCATTCAATTAATCGATATGATAAAAAATTTAATGTAATTATGTTAAATTGGTATTTTTTGAACTGAGTATTTCATAAACCGGCCGGGATACACGTAACACCCGACACACAATTTCAAAAATTATTTAGCCTGTGCACAGTTTCAACGCAATGCATATTGCATTCATTGCTGCTGCTTCATTTATGATGTTTTGCCTCAGTAGCGCGTTATCAACAAAACAAAAAAATTTATTATTTATTTATTATTTAAAGCTCAATTGGATATCATATTCAGTGGAAACCTGTCCTACAGCACATCAGCTGATTGCACTATTGCCATTAATTATCAGCTTAAAAGCGATGGCAGTATAAAAGACGACTAAGACAAAATCGAGTTATATGTATATCCTACGAAATTCTACAAAAGAAGCTTCACATTTCCGTGAAATCCTCATACTTTAACGAAGTTTATTATAAAGATATTAATAAAACAATATTCGGTCATGTTCCGTAAAAAAAACCGAATCCGAGTAAATTTCTTGTTTACCAAAAATAAATAATGGCCCCATTGATGTGTTTTAAATCATACATACTAAATTAATTTAATTAATTCAAGCTCTAAAAAGGTAGAAAACTACAAAAAAGTCTGGAAAAAATTCGCTGTTAGTGGATTTAATTTTTCTAAATTTAGCGTTTTTAAATATTGAAAAAATCCAATACACAAATCCAAATACACAATCCAAAACTACATTTTTTTTAAATCTATACTGTACTATTCATAAAAAATATATTTTTAATAAACAAATTTATGAAACAAATTCTCTTTGGAAATTTGATAAAATTTATAAAAAAAATTTATAAAACTCAAATACTTTTTTTTATGAATTAGGCTCTTAGTATATAACAGTCATCTTTACTTAACGATAAAACTATTTTAACTTGCCCATTTTGATTTTTTTCAACGAAAAAAAAATTCATTATCCAAGCTATATTTTTCGACTTACACTGTTATTGCTTGCGACCACTGTACTGGCTTCTAAGACCATTCGGTTTAACGCCTGTGAATTATTTTCCCTGTGGCTATGAGCACATCAGACATTTTTTATGGCCCACTAATTCTCAAACACTTATTAATCTGATTCTCGGCATATAAGTTTTCAATTCCCAAGTTGTGTACATTTAAAATCTCATTTCATATTAGTTGCTCCTAAAAGTATGCTCAAAATATTTATTAATGTCTCCTTCATGTGAATGTTTCCAAAACAGCACTTCCCACTTCCTGTTTAAAATTGAAATCGGTAACTCATGTTTTTTAACTCTTTTACGAATTTGTTTTTCTTTGACACGAATTTTTTTTTGAAATGGATGAAAAGCCAAAAAAATATAAAAATTTTGTTTTTGTTTTTAATATAAATTATTGAAGGAGCGTTTTCTTTCGATATCACCAGGGATGTTAAATTTGAAAGTAGAAAGAAGAGGAACAGGCTCTAAATTTGAATCACATCGAAAATACACAATTTTATTTGAATGAAAAAGTGCCAGTATTATATTTTACTAATATTTAGATATACATACATATAAATATAATAATTATATAATAAAATTGAACTTTAAGGAATTTTGAAGCTGCCATATTTTGTCCTGAATATATAGTAACTTCAACGATATTTGTACTTCAGAAATATTAATTTAAATTATTATCTGTTGAAATATAATACCAAAAGAATAATAGCTAAAGCGAAATGCGTTCCCTAATTCTAAGATTCTGTAAAAAAAAAGAAAAAAATTTATAACAAAATTCAAATATGTAAATGAAAACTTATATCATTTTGGTATTCTGAAATATATTTGCATTAAAAATTTAAATGTTTAACAATAGATATGCATTTTTAATTTGGATTTATCACAAAGCTTTGAACAAATAAACAAAAGTAAGACGTTGTCACTACACATTTAGAATAAATGCAGTGTTACCATAGTATAAAAATTAGTTGTAATAATGGAAGAAATATTTAAGTTTCACTTTATCCATCTCTTTAGCTATGAACTTTAATAATGAACTTTAATAACTAACAGCTTTATTTATAATAATTTTTAAGGCTTTATAAATGGTTTTTAAAACAAATGCAAAATTTTTCTTACGAGTATTAAGCCTTTATAGAGACTTACCCATTTATGCAAAAACGATTGGTAAACTTAAAGTTGTTAAAGTTAACAAACGAATTTTGTGTGGCAAAACCGGTTTTAATGCATGCTTTAACTTTAACAATCGTTTTTGCACAAGAGCATTAATATGTAGTTTTTATAAATAAGGATGTTAAAGAATAGAATGTTGCTATAAATCGGTAATAAATCAAAATGCAAAATGTTTTTGAATTCCAATGGAAAAAGTGCAAATGGGAATATTTAGTGTATTAAAGTCCTGCACAACACCATTTATAAGACATTTCAAGACACACGAGAGATTTTTCAAATGCTTTACTATAGTCAAATATTCTAAAACAGACGCTAAAAAACAATGTTGGCAAGACATTTGATTCAGTTGCTTGTCTTTCCAACAGAGTTATTTAGTGTTTGTTTTAAAATATTTCGCTGTAGTAAAGCATTTGAAAAATCTCTCATGTCTTGAAAGGTCTTATAAATGGTCTTGTGCAGGACACTATTTTTTATACTATTTATATCAATCGATTAAGAATTATTCGAGTAAACATCTCATTACAACATGCATACCTGTGCATGTTCATATGTATGTCGTCGATCTTTTGTCTAAATTCAACTGTTGTGTTGTGTGTATGTATGTGTGAAAACTTTTTCTTTGCAATTGCAGTTAACGTCAACTTTTTTTTTCTTTCTTTTGGATTCCTTTCGTTTTGTTGTTTGTTTCTTTTAATAAATTCTTCTTTCGTCCAGTGTAGTGTGTGGTTATTCTCTTTAAGATTTTTTTTTTATTTATTTATATTTTTTTGTTATTTCTGTATTCCCTCAGTGGGGAGTCTTTGCTTTTGTTGTTGTTCTTTCTTCCTCTTTGCAATTTCTTGACGCGTTTTTCTGCTGTTTGATTTTTTTTTTGTGCTTAGTGTGATATTGAATATGTATGTATGTATTTTTTTGAAATGATTCGTGTATATCGGTTTATTTTCGGTCCACCATTTTGTTATAAATTCAGTATTTCTTTATATTTTTTCTTATTCATTTAGTTTTTTATTTCATGAAAATTCTCGATTTCTTTATTTATTTTACTTTTAATTTCTCTCCTTTCTTTGTTTTGATTGTGAGTGAATTTCAAGTCTTTGTTTTTTTTTTGCTGTATTCATTTGATATAATAACAAAGATTCGGATCTGGGGAAAAGCAATTTCAATTGACAAAATTGCAATATTTTTTAATTCCTTTTTAGTTTTTTGTTATAATTTTAAAATAAGTACATACCTACATAGCCATATGTAAATGTATGTATGTACACTATAAAATACATTTTATATATTTTTATTAACATTTCTATGATTATTTTATTTCGGTTCTGCTGTTATTTTATATACAGTTAAGGAATTAACTCTACATACACCCATCATTTTTAAGGTTTGAGGAAATTTGGGAAGAAATTGAAAAAATTAATTATGCCAATATTTAGGTGCTAATAAATATGTATGTATGTTTATACAAAAAATAAAAATATAATTATAATAACAACAACAAAAGCAAAAATATTCAAAATCCCTAGTAAAAAAGTCTACATACAGGCATAAAATACATGAAAAAATACGTGCAAAATGTTCGAGGTCGTCAACTTGTTTGAAAATTCGGTGATTTCCAATACCAAGCCGTCAGCAAATGGCATCCGGATATGGTCTAATATGTTCTTGAAAAGGCAACAATTGATATTAATTTCGAAATAACCAAAAAGATTTACCACAAACGACGCTATTGAATTTAAGTTTACGTCATTTGTAGTAATGACTCAATTTTAACTCTACTTAAATGTGGTTAAGGTTTAAAGGGCAATGGCGTAATTTGTGGTAAATGTTTAGGTTCTTTCAGAGTTAACGGGAACTATTACTATTTTAAGAACATATTAGACCATATTCTGATGCCATTTTTTGACGGCTTGGTACCGAAAATCACCGAATTTTCAAAGAAGTTGACGACCTCGAACATTTTGCACGTATTTTTTCATGTATTTTATGCCTGTATGTAGACTTTTTTCCTAGGGATTTTGAATATTTTTGCTTTTGTTGTTGTTATTATAATTATATTTTTATTTTTTGTATAAACATACATACATATTTATTACCACCCAAATATTGGTATAATTAATTTTTTCAATTTCTTCCCAAATTTCCTCAAACCTTAAAAATGATGGGTGTATGTAGAGTTAATTCCTTAACCGTATATATTTTATAAACATTCTATAACAAAACTTTTACTTTTTACCTCAGTAATACGAGATCTTTGGTGACTGGAAATAATTAATTTAAAATGCCCTGTAGACGAGCAAACACACCCGTCAGTCAGTGTATGTGTGTGAGTATAGTTTGATTGTCGCTTAAAAGGAGCCATAAAAATAAATTCGTCAATTACCTTTCATATTTTGACTATATAGCGCAATATAAACTTTAGTTCGTTCGCTTACTTCTTCAATATTACCCCAAATACAAAATAAACATTTTTTACATATTTTTTAAAGTTACCGAATTTTAATAATTTTGTTTATATTTGCACGCAAAAAAAGCTTCGATAAGTGGTGATGCTACTTTTTTTTCCAAGGAATTTATGATTAGAGGAGTTCTTGTAAATGTTTAAAGCCTGCGTGGGTTTTCATAAATCGCTTTAAATTTATTTATGTAAGTCTTTAAACCCCGACCAAAAAAGAGGTGTTATAAGTTTGTAGTGTGTGTCTGTGTATGTGTGTTTCTGTACAAGTACTCGTACAGACCAAACGGCTAGACCGATTTTGATTTAGTTTTTTCAAGGTGATCTGATCGAGTGTTCTTAGCTATGGTTGAAAAAAAAATCGGTCCAGCCGCTTAGAAGATATCACATCTTTTCTGGATATATTGGGGGTTTTAAAATGTTTAATTTTTGTTATTTATATAAACAAATAGTTAAGGATAATATATTTTTCACAATAAAATCGTTAAAGTTATAAATCTGTGGCAATAAGGAAAAATTGCTCAAGTCATATTTTACTGTTTTGCAGGAGAGCACTTTTAAGCATTCAAGTCGATTTTCAGAAAATTATTTATTTTACAGTTAAATTGGGAAATTCTGTGTTAACCTTTATTTTTTTTTAAGCATACATCGCTCTACACATTTGAGTTGAAATATGTATACGAAAGTATAACCTCAATTAAGCTATTATTCCAAATGAGATTAGAAGTCTAAAAAATATAACCTGAAAGTAATTTTGCTATAACTTCTTGAAAAATGGCAGAAATTGATTGAGATTCTTACCAGGTGTACTTTCAAATATGCAGATTACGGGGATACCATTAACTCAAAATCATCTTATATCGATTTAAGTACTTTTTCCTTTTTGCCACAGAAATTAAATTTAGCATAAATTTGCTACACCTTTTTCTTAAGGTTTTTTTATGCTTTAGATTTTTGCTATGCCATCATAAATATATAAAACTAAAATATTTTTCTTGCCTTACTTTTTATACATATGTATGTACACACAGTACTTCCCATTCATTATTCATGCTATAAATCTTTCAAAAAATAAAATAATATGCAATAATTGTTTTGGCTTTTACTTACTTTTCACTGTGTCGTCGTCATAAATTTTTAAATTTGGAATGTAATATTTCTTGCTTTTTTTTGCAAAATGGAAAGAGCGAGGTAAATCTGAAAATAAAGTGCAAGCAAGGAGACGATAGATAGCAAACCCTTTTACTACCAATATAACAATTATGACAACTGTCCCTTGCAACGCTTATATGCAGACATACGAGTACATACATACAATTAGATGATACAATTGCTGCTGCTCTACTCAAATGCACTTGACATCACAAATATTTATATACATATGTATATACATAAAGCACAAGCACATACGTTTTCGCTATATTTAGCTTAACATTTAATATTTTTATATTTTATTTGCACACATATTTATCTACATTTATATGTACATATGTATGTATGTGTATACAAAATTTACAGATGTGTTCATAATAGGAGAGGTGTTATAAACAATAATTAACTAACAAAGTCTGTTGTTCTTGAAACTTTTAAGTTCAATCTTATAAAAAATTATGATAAGTCGCCTAATCGCAAAAGAGGCCCTGCCAGTAGCGAAGCTACCGCCGTCATCACTCTCAGGATCATTGCACCTCTAACCGCAACAAAGTCGCAATCCCCCGAGAGTACAATTTCTTCATACTCCAATCAATTGTTCAAACAAATATGAGTAAATAATTTTTTTAAATAAATTTTTTTTTAGCTTCAGTAAGTGAAAGAAATAAAGTACTTAGCTACTTAATGTCATTTTCTGTCGATTTATTAGTGGTAAGAGGCAAACATTTTCCGAATTAAAATGTATGTTGACGATGGTTTTTCCACAAAAAGGAAAAATTATTAAATGTCACCAAAAGCTCGCAATCCCAAAACATTTAATTTGGCTCAGCAGCTTATAGTGCGATACAACAAAGACTACTCCGGCATCACCAAAAAACCATTAAAGAGGAGCTTGACCTTGATGTTAGTAGTGTAACAATCCGTAGACAATTGCTGAAGAAGAAAGTTCATCAAAGATAACCATAATTGTCCAAAAGAAAAATACTATGGACAGACGGGAGCAAAATTATTATATACGTCCCCAAATATAAAATATGCGGCCATGTTACAGAGCTCAATTCCGTTCGGAAACTGAATTCAATCCAACCCATTTTTGTAGGAGATGTTGTCTAAAAAATAAAACTAAAATACGGGAATTTGTCAGGTGTGTTCAGACTGTTGGGGTGCTTTAGTGCTGAGTTATACTGCGGCTACGGCTCGACACATTGGCCATGATATTTCAAGCTCTAAAAAAGTCTGAAAAAATTCGCTATTAGTGGATTTATTTTTTCTAAATTAAACGTTTTCAAACATAAAAAAAATCCTTATTATATAACAGTAATCTTTACTTAACGATAAAACTATTTTAACTTGCCCATTTTGATTTTTTCGAAACAAAAATTTTTATTCTCCAAGCTATATTTTTTGACTTACACTGTTATTGCTTGCGACCACTGTATTGGCTTCTAATTGGCTTGAATTATTTTCCCTATGGCTACGACCACATCAGAGATTTTCTTATAGCCCACTAGTTTTCAAACACTTATTAATCTGATTCTCGGCATTTAATTTTTCACTTCAAAATTGTACACATCTTAAAAAATCTCATTTCATATTGGTCGCTCCTAAAAGTATGCTCAAAATATTTGTTAATGTCTCCTTCATGTGAATGTTTCCAAAACAGCACTTCCCACTTCCTGTTTGAAAATTAAATCGGATACTCATCTTTTTTAACTCTTACGTATTTGATTTTCTTTAGCACGATTTTTTTTGAAATGGATTAAAAGCCAAAAAAATATAAAAACTTTGTTTTTGTTCTTAATATAAATTATTGAAGGAGCGTTTTCTTTCGAAATCACCAGGGATGTTAAATTTGAAAGTAGAAAGAAGAGGAACAGGCTCTAAATTTGAATCACATCGAAAATACACAATTTTATTTGAATGAAAAAGGGCCAGTATTATAACTTACTAATATTTAGATATACATATAAATATAAATTAATTAATTAATTTTAATTAAATTCTGTTTCCGAACGGAATTGAACTCTGTGACATGGCCGATAGAACACATTAAACGAAAAAAAAAACTGAAAAAACATGGTGTTGTAAAAATTATGAAATAAAAATTACTTTCCAAAAGTAATAGTGGATAAGCTTGTATACTTGAAAAGTGATGCTGCCAAATGCGAAAGAAATGGTTTTTGAACATTATAACGACTCGAATTATACCAGTAAATTGGCAAATTAATTTTTTAAGGACACTTGGGTTGAAGTTACTCAGAAGTGAGCAGAAAGGATGCCATCAAAAGTAGACTATTTATGGTGCACGATTCAAGATGGCTGGCAGTAATTACCATGCCTCGCAGATGTGCGTCAGGCATTACAAATGGTCTCTATTCGACAAAATATTGTATTAAAAGAATATAAATGTTTCAAGAACTATTATAAGCGATTTTGTAGTTCTATCTTGAAATATTTAAATGTATCCTAATTGTTCCTGTTATTTGGACAATGAATTTTTTTAATGGTTTTGTTAAGTCGAGAGTTTTTTTCTTACATGCTTATTAATATAAATTATAACATAAATTAAAATATAAATTTTACAAAAGTTAACACAAAAAAAACTCCATCGAAGTAACTATTTTCTTTTCATAAAAATTAAAAATTTATATCGAATTGAAAAATACTCCTATATTTTTGAACACAACTGTATGTACATATATATTTTTTAACAGCTTACATTCTTCAAAATATTTTTCACTTCGTACTCGTACGTTTTGCACATTGACAAGCGTGTGAGTGTGTGAAAGATATTTTTTGTAGCCTCCATTTGTTAGCACTTGAAGCTCCATAAATACATACTTTTATACATATGTATGTATATGATATGTGTATGTATAGTGAATGTACGAGTATTTCATTTTCTTCCGTTGCATTCATTTTGATATTTTAAATTTCCCTTCTGGTTCTAGTACTAACGATGAGTCTTTATATTCCCCTCCCTACTCCTTCTATCGTCGCTCTATCGAAGTAACTATTTTATTGTTTTGCTTTTATTTTATTTGTTTAGAGAGCTGCAGCAGAGTTGTAAAGTGGTGCATTTGTAATTGTTGCAAAAACAACGACCAAAGATAGAAAGAACGTGCATTTTGCTGTTGGTATGAGAATACTGGAAAAAGCACAACAAGGCTTATTTGTTCTGGGAAAATTCATATTTTATTTCAAATCTTTTTATATTCCTGCTTTGTTTTGTCGTTTTTATTCCATTTGTTTTATTTTTATAGAACGTGGTGCATGCAATTACCGAAATGGTAACAAAGTAAAAGTAGTCATTTATAAGTGATTTTTCGTTAACGCTTTTGAGGAGCTCTTTAAAATTTACTTACTTGCTTACTTTGTAAAAAATAAGTATAAGAATCATCATTGACAGCTACTAAGTATAACTTACATGATGAATTACGTACTTTATATTTTTACCACTGCACAGTAGGTAATTTCACCAGAAATCTTGGCCAAAAATAGTTTTTTAAACTAACAATAATGTTTTTGTTAATGACGTCCAATTAGGAACATATCAAAGAAAACAACTGCATATTTGATTTTTGTAAAGAACAAATATCAGTCGATTTATGGGCACTCGAAGTTGATAATTGCAAGCAACGTGCAAAACGTTCCCATGAGTTACGAGTATTAAACAAGAAAATAGTGTTTATCAAAATCGATTATTTGCGATCGTAAATAATCCGAAAATGGATCATAAAAACGAAATCGAAAAATGTGTACATTAAGCTCGATATGGTGAAGTAAAGAGATAGTACTCGTAAATAAATAAAAAAAATATTTTGGTGGACATTATTGGTTACACTATCATACACAGTCGTTCGATCTGTCAAAAAAATCATTAGCTATTAAAAGTATGATAGTCTGGATTAAAAATGTGATATGTGTGACCGATTTTTGACAAGTCTGGCCGATTTCCAAAAGTTTATAAAAATTTTCATAAAATGATAATTTCTATTAGATCAGAGAAGCATTTTCTAAAGCATCTGATAAGAGGACATCAATTTCTGCTTTCATTTATTTTATTATTTTAAAGATTAAGAGAAATAGATACATTTTGCGTTATTAAAAATTATTTTAAATGGTGGAAAATTGCATTTTTTGCATTAGTAAAACAAACATATGTTTTTGCATATTTGTTGTGTAATAGTATGGCACCTATAAGAGATTTTGTTGATTTTGCTGGAGTGTGACAGAATTCGATCAGATGTTCTAGTGAATGAATCCTACGACTGTGTATGATAGTGTATCGCGGCCTTTAATAAAACGTGTAATTCTAAATTAAGCTCAAATAAATCACTTTTTTTCATAACAATAAACTTCGCATAAGCTTTTTATAATATTTACCTTGGACTACCCTGTTTTTTTGTTTGATAAAAAGTGTTAAGAAAAAATAGTTCTAAATTAATTTTATTTTTATTTTTCGTTTCGGGTTTTAATTTATATGATTTTCTTTCAGACCTGAAATGTAGTGAACTTTTTAATGTTTGAACAAAATTAATAAATTCAGTAAAGTGCGACACGAAGGATTCCGTACGGACAAGCTCTAGCCGGAGCATACCCTAACATACCAGCGCCCCTAACAGTCTGGCCACACTTGAAGAAATTCCGTAGCATAGTATTTTTTTTACACACAATTTCCTACAAAAATGGAGGTGAATTGGAATTCGTTTCTGAACGGAATCGAACTCTGTGACATGGTAAAATATTTAGTTTTGGAATTTTATCGTTTTTGGGATTTTTTCGACTTTGAACGTTTTTTTAATTTTGACTTTTTTCGGTTTTGGCGAGTTTTTAGTTTTGGTGCTTTTTCTCGTTTTGGCAATTTTTCCCCGTTTTTGACGTTTTTTTTATTTTGGCTATTTTTCCGGTTTTTGGTGATTTATTTTAGTTTTAGATTTTTTTAATTTGGCGCTTTTTTCGTTTTGGGGATTTTTTTCGGCTTATTGCGTTTATTTCGGTTTCGCGGTTTTATAATCTTGGAATTTTTTAATTTCACCGTTTTTGAAAATTTCAATAGTTTGTCCCTTACAGTTTCCAATATACAGCAAGTTGTCAAAATTACATTAAACGAAAGAACACCCTTTAATTTAGATTTTTAAATTTTAATGTGTATAAAAATACACTAACTTTACAAATTTGAATTGAATGCATGTATGCATGTATGTTGCATTGGATTTTAAAATTTTTCGTTGCTCGTCTTGGAACAACCTTTAATTTTTAACTACCATGTATTTGTTTGTTTTAGCGGGCAAGGTTCTACATACTCTGTCCAAACTTCAGGTCCATAGCTCTTAAACTATAGGATCCTTTTGGTGTACGGAACCCTGAAAAGGAAAAAAATTATGTTTACCATTTTATTATCAGTGAAATTGGTTTAAATAAAGTTTTAAAACAAGATTTGGCTTCGTTGAGGCAAAAGTTACAAACATTTTGTAAAAATTTATCATTAAGGTGGCACAAGGCACACAAAAAATGAACGAGTTTTTCCCGCAAAATTTGTTTGCTTATACACCGTTTTTTTATCATGCCGAATTTAAAAAAATATCCTTTCGTTTTAGAGATATTTAGTTAAAAAGTAGCTCAAATTACCCAATGTGCGCTGAGTTGCTTTTAATTTACAATATGTTTGCTTGTAAATGAGATTTGTTTTCAGTTCAAAGTTCTTAGAAAACTTGAAAAACAGTTTCAAAACCACTGAGTTGGCAACGCTGCATTGTCATTACATACTTACATACATACATATAAACTTTCAAATGGAGCTTTTTTCCGGTTTGCTTTTAAATTTGTAACCCAATATTACGTATGTGTGTGCGATAGAAACAAAGAGAGAGATATAGTGAGAGAGTGATTATGCATTGAGTGCATTTACATTTTTTGTGCATTAGTATTTGTCAGTGGCGGCTGGCTACCTCTTCACAGCCACGCCATATTCCTCTTTTTTGCTGTACGCTTGTTATCTGCCGTTCATTTTATGCTGTTTCTCAGCATGTGTTCATACTCGTAATTTGGCGGCTTGCCATCATTATTCATTATTATAGTGCTCCAAACACAAGACTAGCTGGTAGCAACAACAAACAATACATTGCATATATTTTGGGACTTTTTTTCAATTGCAGTTTGGGAATTTTGCATTAAGCAAGTGATTGTTGTCGTTGTTGATTTATAATAAAACATAAAGAAGCATATTAAAACATTCATATTCCTGGCATTGTTGTCTTTTTTTAGCAACATCCTACATACTTACATATTAGTTATTTCTTGTTTGCATTTGTGTGCATGCGAGCGCTAAAATGGAGTGTGAGAGTAAAAATAAGGCCCCCTGATTATTGTAGTTGTTGTATTGTCAGTTGCAGTCTTATGTACATACATATGTATATCTGACATTGTTGTCTTATTCCAAATTTTTTGCCGTACTTTTTTGTTGTTGGTTTTTGCTTAATTTTAACCAGACAAACCATTATCTTTTTTTTTAAACTGAGTTGTTGTAGTTGTTGTTTGCTTTATAGTATGTGTTTTATAGTACATACATATATGTATGTATGTGTGTTTGTGTGTGTGCAGTTGTAAGTGGTGGTGATAGCATTTATTGGAGATTGGGTTGTGCTATGTTTGATTTTTTTGTTTTTTTTTTTTTTTTGCTTGTGCATTTTATTGAAGAACGAGTAGGAAGGGGTTTCTGTTGCCATGCCAACTTTAATTATTATGTGGTGCCACAAGCATTGTTTTTTCTCCCCATTCTGCAATTTACAACTATTGCATTTATTGCTCTGTAGAGTTTGTGCTATTTGCTTAATTTTTAGCTTAAACTTGTCAAAACTATCACTTTTGTTATTTCAATTTTGCGATTGTTTTTTTTTTCAACATACCTAGATGAGGGGGTTTGAAACTTGTGCATGTATAAAAATTTGTGTACACTTCCAGCCTGTTCCACGATGTCGAAAGAAAGCACATTCTTTCGTCAATATCATCAGTCTTATCATAAATAAAATTTCGGAACGTGTGAACAATTTGTACCAATTTATGAAGAAAAGTATTCACACAGATGTTTCTGTTCGAAAAGTGGAACTACATATGTATGTATGTAAGTTTTTGATTTTATTGGATAGACGATACGAAATTAAAATCGATGTGAAGGAAAAATTTGATTCGGAAATGTTCACATGTGGAATTTATAATAAGGCTCAAATAATTATGTATGTATGTGGCAATAAGGAAAAAATGTTAAAGTCATATTTGACTGTTTTGCAGCAGAGCACCTTTAAGCGTTCAAAACAATTTTCAAAAATTTATTATAAATTAGAAAATATTCTCTTAACCTTTATTTTTTTAAGCAAACATCGTTTGCTTGAAAAAACCCTTTAAATAATTTGACTGTAATGTATTTATATGCCATCTCAGTTGTAGTGAAGAAGAACATGGCTGCAAAAAATTAATTTCTATTTTTCTAACTCTTAGTAATATTTAATCATATTTTTTCTTTAATGTTCAAAACATTAATATATGTATATGTAGTGGTTGTGCTTTTTCCATAAATATGTTCTTAAAACTACAACTAATAGGAACAAATGACGAGAAAGTAAGCAAATATTCTTTAACATTAATCTTTTCCACTTGTTTTTCGTCATCTTTTAATATAACGTTCGTTTCCAAAAGGATGAAATATTATAGTTACATTTGACTCGTCAGGACCAAGTGTCTTAAAAGTTGGTTTTTAAAAAAATTTTAGGAACAGAATTTAAAAGTATTTTGGATTTTGCCAAAATGTTCAAAACAAATACCTTTACATACCGTAGGCAAAGTTTGTAGCGTTCGTCATTGTAAGTAAAATTTTCTACAAAAAATTAAATTTATAAATATTTTTTTATTTAGTATTCAAATTCATTACGATGGAAAAATATGTCATGTAACGAATGTAACGGTACGTATCAACTATTGCTTGTATAAAAGACACTAATCAAATGATTTCAACGCAACAAGCACTAACGCAAAGCCAAATTAGTACAGATCAATTTAAGTTTCGTGATTTAGAAAAAACATGATTCATTTCGCAGAGTTTTGCATTTTCATAGGTGCGAAATCAACACCACTTCCTTTTTTGGTAACGTTAGTATGTATCACTTTTTGTTTGCTATAATATCTTGGAAACCTATTAATGCAAAAATACAAATTTAACACTAAATATAAAACCAGTCCAATGCTGTTCAAAAATTGCAAAATGAACAAAATAACATTTTTACTTTAGGTTTTCTCCCCATTTAAATAGTTACGACAGCAACGTTCGTCACCCTGGAAATGCCCATATATAGAATTTCCCCTAAATAATATAACCTCCACTATGTATCCAGATTTTATTCATGAATCTATTTATAATATATTGGCTCAAGGTTCAATATCATTTGCCTTATCTTAATAATATAAAAAAATGTATTTAAAACACAAAAAAGAACCAATTTGCAAACGAAATGTTTTAATATTTGATAACATGGCTGGTCCGTTTATATAATATATGTACAAAAAAAAAAAATGCTCAATCTTAATTGTTAAATACAAACAAACAATATCTTTGCAATATTTATACATACATAGTATGTACTTTGCATCCATTCTTTATTGCCAATAAATTGAGCATTTTTGTAACCTCTAGCTATTAAATATGTGCTGCAGAGACTTTGAACGTTATGGAAAGAAAAAGACATAAAAGTAAATTTTTGTATGAATCACATTTACAAATCTAAGTATCATGTAGATGATACATCTTAACGGAAACTAAAGAGTCATCAAAACTCAAATAAAGTAAGCAAATTTAGAGAACATAACGTTACTTGTTGTTATTGTTATTGTTGCTAGATAGATGGTTTGTAGGTTCCGTTATCTTTTAACCGACTTCATTTTTTTATTTTGTAGTGCCTAGTGTAGTGCATAAGCTGCAATAAGTATGTATTTATGTGTGTATTCGTGAACGATACGAGACGTGAACGAAAGATACAACATATGTACATACACAAGAATTAACCCAGTATCCTGTATCCTTAACGGAAACTCAATCAGACTATCAAGCAGAATCAAGAGAAAACACACAAAAAAACCTCAAAATGCAATAAAAAAAAAGAATGCCAGGCCATCCAGCTAGGCCTGCCTGCATTGGCAACCAAAACTCTCATTTATCTTTGGCAATTTCGCCTCTACATTTTGTCCTTACAGCCGTTTGTAAAGTTTGTTGTTGTTATTGCGGCTGATGTTGATACTGATGCCATCTCTAGTTTTACGAGCAGTAAATGTTGTTAAAAATTTAATTTTCTTTTTGTTTTTATTTAAAGAAAGCATTTGCCATATTTGTTTTCTCACAAATTATTTCAGTTCGTATGACATCCAAACGAATTATTGTGTAATTCATGAATGTATGTATATGTGTGTGACTGTCCAAGTCTGCGTTTAAGTGTAAGAGCGTCAATGAGAGTGTGTAAAAAAAGTATGATATTTTAGGAGAGTCCACAAATAGGTCAAACACGTGCACACATAGGCAAGCCATACCATGAAGCCAAACATGACACTATAAGAGCCGAAAAAAATCTAGATGTAAAATGAAACATTTTTTACTGCATTGCGAAACTACAATGCTTAAAAGGACACAAATATTTGTAAAGGCCAATGACATTAGCAATCAATCGATTTCATAACGATAACGAATGTTTTTTGGGACAAAACTGGGCGACAGGTGAACATTTTCGATTAATTTTTTAGTGTCACTCTCGATAGTTTTACACGATAAATGTTCCAGATATATTCTAAATCGATATCAATAACGAAAGTCGTGGTCAACTGGTATCCCAGACAACCTGAGTTTCGAAAAAAACGAACGTTCGCTGTAGTCAACAATCCTCGAAACATTCTCGTAAAAAAAAGTTTAGCAACAAGAAACAATTTGTTTCTCTCAATGCAATGAAATCGATTGCTAATGATTTTCTAAAGGTTCGCTATTGATTCGTAAGCGAAACATCGATATCGAAAGATTTGCTGCCACAAAATGAGCGATGAGTGAGCACTAGCAGCATTTTCTCTTTCCGTTTTCAATAGTCGTTCTCGAGTGTTTTGTCCGAGAAATGATTACGCAACATTCGAATGCGATTTATTTACGAATGTTTTGATTATGATTTTCGCTTTATGATTGTTAACAATCCCTAAAAAGATACAAGTTTTATTATTTTGCATATTAGAAAAAATCACCCATTCATTAATTTTTGAATACTCGTACTTTTAGGCAAAAAGTACTCTATCAACTGTTGCATATTTGTAGGCAAACAATAACCCATTAAGTGTTGAATACTTTTATGTAAACAGTAATATATTAACTTTCGGATGCTTGCAGGCTAAAAATAAAGGGAACCCTATACTTTTTGAACTTCTCAAAAAATGGGTTATTGAGTCAAATTGTAAGTACTTACGATTGGGGAGTACATACGCTTTTTTGCATTCTAGTAAGCAATGTTGATTGCTGGGCAATGGCACAAAATATCTAGTAGGTGTCGCAGTGCCGATATTTGGACCAGATCTTTCCCTTATTCACGATTTGTTTTATTTGAATTAAGAGATAGGAAACGCTTACTGAAGGACCTCAATACAAAAGTTTGAAACTGGTTTTGCGTTTCATTAAATTTATTTTTGTTTGTTTAATTAAACATTTTATATATATATCAAACAAGAGGCATTGATCCCGCAGCGCGCTCTTAGAAGATAAAAGATAATAAAGTATATTGCATGTTTTCAAAGAATTTTATGTTGCATAAAACATTTTTGTCTGCCATTTTTTCTCGCAATCTTTTTGTTATTACTAATTTCATTGTTTTTTATGTGCAAAAAAAACATGTTTTCCAGACAAGAAGTCAAAAGTTTAGCACAAATGTGAATGGCCAAAAATGTTAAAAGAAACGAAATCCCTTTAACTAAATAAAGCAAAACTTTGTCTTTTCGATTTCGTGGCATGATTTTAGAAAACTAAAAATTTTAGTTTTTTCTCTCATTGCTCTCGTGTTATAGGAGAAAAAGTAAAAATGAGCTAAAATGAAGGATGCTTTATTAAAAAAAAAACTAAAATTATTTTTTGCTCTCGTACACTAAAAGTAATGGAAAACTTCTAACAACGAATGTCTTAAATGGCAGACAATCTACTTAATCACATTGTCATTATAATCATGATGCTGCCTGCAGCAGTCAACCCGTATTATAAACCTAAAAAATAAATGCATCATCATGATCATCATTATCACCAACACTGACTTCAGCATCAACATTCTCGTTTTTGCAACATCATTGTTATTATATAACTAAGACACTTAAATTTTGTTTTAATTTTTTTTTTTGCTGAAAGGAAAACAATATCACTTGGCTTTCATTGTTGCAATAATTAAGCTCCATTATGTTATTGCGCGCTTCGACGATTTTTCTCTACCATTCTTGATTCGGCATCAGCGACAAGTTTTAGTTTATTGAAAATGACCATTATATTTACATATTCATGCTTTATGACACTAGATACTTTACTTTTTTTTTGTGTTGGAGTTTATTATGGTCTAGTGGTTTTTCAAAACATTTCATAGTTTAAATGTTGTCATTTGCAAATGTTGACAAGGCGAAAACGGTGCCAATTTGTGGAAAGATGTATGTATGTATGTACACAAATTCATTAACATTTCGTTTTGCAAATTTTGTTCTGATTATGTATTTATGTACATAAGTATATGTGTTGCGTAATGGAAAAGAGATGAACATATGAAAGTGGGTGTGTAACAAAAGAAAAAAGTTTCTAAAATAAATACGTATTTGGGTTAATTATTGGCAAAATAGAAAATTATTTGCTTTTGTGTAGAGCGTTTACTTAAATTTATTGTTAATTTATTGTGAGTCACGTGAGCATTCATGAGCTTGAGTATACAAACGTTTGTCATGCGTGAGCAGGCATTCATATATTTTGATGAGTTTTTTTATATATTTTTTTCTATTTTATTGAAAGAGCATGAATTATTCTTTGTAATTAATTTATCATACTTAAAATATAGTTTTCAGGAGTAACTTATTGTTAGAAGTGCGTGAGCGAGATCTCTAATTCAACTTCGACACAGTTAGCATATTTAATTGTGTAAAAGTAAGTTAAAAAAAAAATATAAAAAAACTTCCTTGCTTTATATTTTATTAAAAAATTTTGCCAATTCAGCTTTAAAAAAGGCAAATTTTGAATTTCGTAATTGTGTTCAAACTTTCGAAATTAATTTAAAAACAAAATTTTTGAGCGAAATCGTAGAGTTGCAGTATTTAGAATGTGTTCGAGTTTTTGAACTTAATTTTTAGTATTTGAAATAGCACGTTTTTTTCTGGACAGAAGAAGAAAAATAATAATTTTCGAACTTAATATAAACTTTTCGAAATATGCCATAAAATCATTTGCATATATTAGCAAAATAAAAACCTTTTTAAGTAAAATAGCAGTGTTAAAAGGTATACAAATACCTGTGTTAAATGGTATACAAATATTCGAACTTAATTCAGAATTTCCGAAATATGCAAAGGGAAAGTGGGCTTTTAAATTACATAAGCAATAAAAAACATTTGTGTGCTTAGGAGCGAAAACTATTAATTTTTAAAGTATGTTCGAATTTTCGAACTTAATATTAAATTTTCGAAATATGCTAAAAATAAGTTATATTCTGTTATAAAAGTTAAATGAAACATAAAAAAGCAACTTTTTTTAAACGAAATAACTAAGTTTTAATTTTTAAGATATGTATGTTCGAATTTTTCAATTTAATTTAAAATTTTCGACACATGTAGGTATGCCGGAAACTTTTTTCCAAATATTTAAACACAAAATAGAAACATTATTTTTAGCTAAAGAGCAATAAGTATTAATTTTTAATGTTTGTTCAAGTTTTCGAACTTAATTTCGAATCTTTAGAATATGCCAGAAAATCGTTTTTTTTAGTTGCATATATGAGTATTAGCAAGAACACGTGCTTAACCTAACATTAAGTATGTTCGAATTTATGAACTTGTTTTAGAAATTTTGAAATAAGTCAAAAAAAATATATAAATTTTATTGGGGCTTCCACTACGACGATTTTAAAGAAAACATGTTGCAGTGCTCCTCAAGCAATAAAGCTGAGAGTCTATAGTGTGTATATTTACTTGAACATATTTTGAATTTAATTTTTAGCTTTATATTTATAAAATTTATCAAGATCCTTTGAAATTCTTATAGCGGATGTTTTGAATGCAAACTGCATTCTAGTATAAATTATAATTTGTATTTTATATTATCTTAAGCTAAAAAGTTAAACTCTGCTTTTCTCTTCAACATAAAAAGTAGCAGATAAACTAATAGTTAAGTATGTAATAACAACATTTACACGAATAAGAATATATTACTCTAGCTTTAGTGAATCGTTGCAAACCTTAGCAAAGTTATTTTTCAATACATGACATTGACTTGAAAAATCGAGCCATTAAGATACAACTACACGGCAATTGCCTGCCTTAAAAAGTTACACGAGGTATGTACCTGCAAGAAATTCATTATTTATAATTGTCTGTTGAACAATCAGACGCGCAAAAATGCAAAGAAAAATTGCAAACTGATAAAGTGTACATATGTATAAAATAAAGATGGAAAAACCGCAACAAAATGTAAAAGTTTTCAACTCAGTCAAATATTTCCGGTTTAAACAATATAAAATTAAAAGCAATAGCAACAATAGTAGCATCACAATAATAACAGATGACTGACTGACTAACTACCCACAACTCAGACATTTTTTTTAACAACAACAACTACTAAATACATGCCACCCACATACATACCACAAGAAACCCAGCCACCCATTTGAAACATTAATCTTTTGTTCCCAGTTGGTTCCTCTCTTTCGATGACATTTTTTTTAAAGCTACAGACGTTATATACTTATACGTTTTCTGCATTTTCAGCGTGTGTGCATGTGTGTGAAATTTTAACAAAGAAAATGTATATACCTATACATATGTATGTACATATGTATGTATATGCATGTATGTATGTATGAATATGTTTAAAATTTAAACTTTGAATACATACAGACGAATCCCGATAATTTGTAATCGTAAGGGACCGGCCATTTCTTACGAAATAGCGGTGAACAAAAAATCATTTTTTTCATGTTTCTGTTCTTGTTATTACGAATTATAAGTGGTAGTTAGCAAACAATTACGATTTATAAGAGGTAAAGAAGATTTTATTTGAAAAAAAAAATTACGAATTAGCGAGGAAACCAAAATGTATGGAAATTATACGAATGAACGAGATTTTTTTCAAGGGACCGACAGTTTATTACGAATTATCGGGAATTACGATTTATCGGTGTACGAATTATCGGGATTTGACTGTATTTTAAGACATGCAAGCAAATCCAGGTATAACGAATTTTCCTTTAACGAAAATCCGCTATAACGAATGTCCAAATTTTTTACATTAACAACTTTATGTAGCGAATATTATAAAAAAAGGTATTCTAAATATGAGCGAGAGTGAAAGAATTTTTTGAGAGTTCTCTCCCCAAACAATTTGAATGTAAAAATCATATTAATGAATGTTGTAAAATAACCGTATATTCATTTATTGAGAACAAAAAGTTTAAATAAGCACTGGAATGTTATATTTCCCTCTTGTTTTAGGCATTTTTATCCAAGCCCTACGCGCATCAACTTCAAAAACATCCAGTAAAAAAAATTGGAAGTCATTCTGAAGTAACTACATTTTCATTGCTTCCAACAAATCGATGTTTTTAATTTGCCCTAATAGTAGAATTTTATTTTAGTAAAAGCTTATTTTAGTCATGCAAAACTTTGTAATTCCTCCATAGTTTTAGAAAATACTCAACAGAATTTTTAAACAATCGTTTATTTTAAACAAATTTATAACCTAATTTTGGCCTAAAATTTAAAAGTTATTCACTTAAGCTTACATGAAAACACTGTTTTGCGTTTAAATTCGTATAATAAGAAACGAGCTGTTAAAAAAGTAACTTTCATGAATTGATGAAAATATTATCAGAGATAAAACAAAAAAGAAAATTTTTCTTAAAATTGCTGCCAATTCGGTGCGTAGGCATCGACAAAGAAGTTCTTGCAATGACGACCCTATGTAAAAATCATTAGAAATTATCGAAATTTGCACCACTTCCAGATCGCAAACTCTATATTTTCATGACTTCTTTGGAATGTCTTTTTTTAGAGAGCATGACGTACTTATGCCTTTAGAAAAATACTAGAGCACTAAATTTTGCATGCCTCCTTTAAGTTCACATAACAGGTAAATGAAAGATTTGTTTACTTCTAATATTATAAAGACCAATACAAAACCTTTATAAAATTTACAATTTCCTTTGTAAATACAGCCCTTGGAAATTTAATCCATTTTCATCTGCACCTGGCTCAGTTTTCACTCCTCTGTTTCTCAGCACAAAGTTGTTCCTCATTTGATATTTAACCAAAAGCAGATATTTATATTAACACACAATGTTATTGGCAATGAAAACATAAAGGCCCTATCATGATTCTCCACTAAATTCAGTTTGGTTGTCTTAGAGACGACCAAACTTACACACGACCAAACTGTGTTTTAATATTATAAACCAGAACTTTTTTGAAAATTGAAAGTTGAAATTTTCATCGCGTTACCAACTTAAAATTTTAAGTTTGACAGAAGGCAATAGTGCTTTTTGTATCACGCAAAAACCCAACTACTAAAAAGCAGTTGTGTATACTCAACGTTTTTCACAACCAAACTTACGTGGAGTTGTAAATGACAATACCAAAACACAACTAAAATATCAACTGTTAATTTAGTTGAGAACGGCAAATGCAAATTTATCAATCCCAACCAAACGATTTTAAAAGTTGAAAACCGTGATAGGGGCAAACATTTGTATTAAATTTCAATTGCAGAATAATATGTAAACATTAAAGGCCATTACTCCTTATCCTACACAATCGCATGTCTTACGAAAAATACAACCCTGATCTGATGAATTGTTATTGTCTTTTTAAAATGTTCCTAGACTGGGTTGAATTTTCTCAAAAATAGCACGATTGTGTATGATAACGAATCCTAGCCTTGAAACAGCTGATCCAGATTTTACTCTCTCCTGTATTTGCCAAGGAGGATTATGCCCCGGGAACAAATGATAGGGTAGGAGAAATACTCGCCGATAAAATTCATAATTGTGCTGTATATTAATTTTATAGTTGATATAACGAATGATAAAAAAAGATCTCAAAATAAAAGTAAAAACGAAAACTTAATAGCAAAATATTTCTAACATTTACGATCTTATGCAGCGAATGTTTTGTTAATTGTGTGCTCCGTATAACGAACGGAATAAAATTAAACAAATACTACAGCAAAAAATGTGGTACCGTTTGTTTAAATTAGATAACTTATCTGAAAACATATTTATGCCATTTTTTATTGTATTAAACTCGTATCATGTCTTTTATTATATAACACTATGCGATATAACGAATTCTTTGGTATAACCAATGCGACTAACATTTGCTCAATTCACAACCTATTGTAGGAGTCGTAGTTGTTGGTAATTTCAATGTAAACATTTGTTTATAAACAATGTGCCTTATGGCGGTTGGCTTTTTTAAAGAAAACAAGCTATATTTTTATTTAATCTAGTACAATACGCCTGACTTTCGCCGCAAAATCGCCAATCACAATAAGGAGGTGTTTTTATTGAAATTTATAACAATTCATGGACAAACTTCGTTTCCCACAATAGGTTGTGAATTGATCATTTATATCGTTCGTTATAGCGGGACTTGCCTGTATATACATTTTTTTTACTGCAGATAGTCTGGAGAAAATTGCATAATATAACGAGTACGAAATGTTTAAACCAAATACATAGATATGTATGTACATTTTTAAGTGCGCAGACAAATAATAGACTATTCCAAGGGAAATTATAGTGGAATCTCATAAAGACATACTTGTGCACTTCATTGTTATCGATTTTATATGCACACAAATACAAAAAAATAAAAAATCATGTATCCATACATACATTAGCTCTTGTTGTTGTTGTATCTCTGACTTGTGTTGTTAACAGTGATTTATGTATTATTATCCATGAGATACCGAATTTCGCAACTACTACTACTACTACAAATACGATTCTTTTTCCTGTTAAAACATTTACATATATTGCCTTAAAATCTGCCAATTTCATTATTACAAGCCGTTTAACTTGTTTTTAAAATTGAGAGAGAGAGAGAGAGAAAAAGAGTTCAATGAGTTTAAGCCATTAAGGAAAGCAGGTACACATAATAGTTTTTACAATGTCTGGTTGATTTATGGTAATTGTAAAACTACACACATGCATACATATGCATGTACATATGTAAGTATATATTTTTTTAATTTAACTGCCGTTTAACAGCAGATGTCACTATATGCAATGTACTTACATTATATTTTATACTGTTTTGTAAATTTATACTAAACTCTTACATATTCGCAAATTTATGCTCATGTAAATTTAGTACAGTTGTAGAAAAATTACATTACATGTACAATTTATATTTTCCAAATACATGCACTCATACATATGTACATATGTACATACACTTATGCATGTATACACTTATGTACATATGTATGTAGGTATGCATGCACATCCGCTTGTAGTCACATGCACACACACACACAAAAACACATTTAGCGTAACTAGTTTATAGCATAATTTGCGTAATGAAATACAAGGTGTCTTAAAAGAACGTTTACATTTCTTTAGCTTACTGCACGCACGCAGCAAATCTGACAGGCGGCCAGGTTTCATACGTTTTTGTGCTAAAACTATAAGGTGCGGTTCTGGAGTACTGAAACTTGAACCGAAATCGGTTCAAATCGAAAACAATTTTTTTTTGCATCAGCTCTTCCTAGCCAAGCTGAATTCTTAAAGTTTTGTTACACACACTTTCTAGATTAAAAAAAAATAATCCCAGTTTAATCAAAATTGCTTATGAAACTCATACAAAATATAGATTAAAATATTTTTAATCGCCCTCAGTGTTGTTGGCGTATTTCAATTTCGCTTTCAACGTCTTTATAATAGATTAAAGAACATGGCAACATTTTTTCTTTAAACTTGGTTACCAGAGTTAAGGAAAATTACTTATGAAAAAAGCTAAAATTAGCTGATTATACAAATCTGCTTAAAAGGGACAAATGTAGTGTAGTTTTAGTACAATAATCAAAACAAACAATGGAAAATGTATACACTCTTGGTAAAATGAAGGAAACATAAAAAAAAAATTAAACACATTTGTGATGCTGAATTAAAGTTGAGTTGAGTTTTACAAAAAATACGCCGACTAGAGCGTAGAAGATTCTGCAGTAGTGAAAGTTTGAAACCCCATTTGAAAACATATTATAAGTCTTATAGAGATTGAAAATCGCATTTTACACAAAGACCTAAAGCTACATCCCTATAAAACTGAATTTCTGCAAGCATTAAAGCCCCAGAATTGGAAAAACAAAAATCGGGGCAATCAGTATCATCATTAACAGTAGAAAAAGTGGAAGGTGTTTGTTTTCCCATTTAAAATAAACTATCCGTATCAAAATGGCAGACACCATGTATTCTACCTGCCGGGCCGTCGCATAGTGGGGTCAAAGGCCCTTTTTCGTGGGTCAATTCATATCTCCACTGTTCCAACAAAAAATTGGCGTTGTAAGAAGGAGGAATCGGGCTCTATAAAATGCGTCATATAAAATTTTACTATTCGATGAAACGACTGCCGCCAATGCGATCGTTCACATGTTTACATTTGGACGATATTGGTTATAAGTAGAGAAAGGATTTTCATGCATTTAAAATCACGTTTTATGTACATAAAATATGCAGTAAAAATATAAAAATATGTATATAAAACTAATAAAATATGCATTTATCAAATTTTTTTTCAACACTGAAGAACATTAGAAACTTAAAAAAATTAGCTTCATTGCTTTCTTAGCAAACATTTTGACATTAAAAACTTAAAAAATCATATAAAGCTCAGAGTTCAATGCTTTTTTAACAAATATTTTGTCAAATCATATGGAAAACAAAATACGAGTAAAGTTCAGTCGAACTTTTATATAAATGTTTCTTTTAAAATTGTTGAAGGTAAATCTTTGAAGATTTTTTCTGAAAAAAAAAATTTATGTAATAAAAATTAAGTTATTTATTGGTACTCATTTAAATGCTGCTATTTTGTTTGTGAAATATTCAGTTTCTAAGTCTTCGTTGTTAGAACTATTTTGATACAATTTGTTGCATATATTTTAATTTATTTTTTACCGCATCTTCAATTAATTCAGCTTGAGGTGTTCAAGTAACGAAAGCCTCTTTGGGGTATATAGTGTGAACAAGAAAGCAATATTATGTGTGCACAAATATCAATTTAGGCAGAAGGCTGTCGGATACTCTATTTCTATTAATAAAATGAATAAAATTTTAAAGTAAAAAAAACTTGCCCCCATATGCAAAAATAACTTATGCTTCAAGTGTACATTAAAACCAGTTTTTGTATGAAAATTTTATTTTAACTTAAACTTCAAGTACACGGTATTTTTTTTTGTTGCAAATGGGGGAAAGTTTTTTGACAATAGAAATATAGTATCCGACAGCCTTCTGCCACGTTCCTCATCTAGTTACTGTAGAATGTATCCGTATCGTATCACTGGATATAAAGTGCTTTCAAAAGCACTTTATATCCACATGAAATTAATGCGGTTTAAAAGGGCTATTATACCATGCTCTTGTTTTTTTCTTAAATTTTCAATGGTGTTGATATTCTTGACTTAAGCCAAGGTATTGAACATTGAGTTCTACGGTGTTCTTGAATATCGATTCATATCACAAAAAAACGATCGTAAATTTTTCTCGTGTTTTCCTTTTTTGTTCTTACACAGTCGTAAAAAATGCAACTAGTATAACCCAAAATTTGATTTATAGCATGAATAAAACTAAAAAATGTGTTAAAAATATACATTTATGCTGAAATATGCAAAAATATGTATTTATTATAAAATATGCAAAAATATGCACTACCAAATCGATACCATTTTATCGCAAATTTGTTGATTCGCAAAGATATTTTATTTACGTTGATCTACGACCAACGACAAAAAAACATGTATTTACATGAAAATCCTTTCCCTAGTTATAAGAAATAAACTCTCAAATTTTGTATTTAACTAAGTAATGAACATTGTTTCAATGAAGGGCTTAATTCTTTTTTAAACGATCTACTAAATAAAAACTTTGTTTTCAAGCACCCTGTAATTACATGACAGCTATAAAAAAAGCTTGTAATGTGTAAAATTGCTATATCCTTCTGCTTACAAACAAAATTGCATACTCTTTTATACATTTGTATGTATGTATGTATGTATGTATGCATGTTTATGCAAACATATTTCCCTGTAACTTTAAAGTCCCTAGATAATATTTATGCAGCAAAAGAATATGCAAATAAATTGCAACTTGAGTAACATCTGCATAATTGCAGTATTTAGTTCTTATTATATATTCTTTCTTGTGTTTTCTTTCACATAAACACTCATATAAATAAATTAATTTCTTTGAAAACATTTTAAATATTCACTCCTAGGCAAATGTTGTGCAAAAGCCGGATATGCATTAATTTGTTTATTGTACTCTCTGGTCATTTAAAGATCAGAATTCACTTAGCCATTTTATATACATATGTACATACATATTAATCTATTATCTGTGCATTAAACATTTTAAATATTTTATTTGAAACATTATGGAAAAGCACAAAGCAATAAGTCATAGAATAACAATTAAGTAAAAGACGGGCAATTTTTTTAATATGCTTTTAGAAAAATTTAGAAGTTTTAACGAATTTGCTTGTCCATGTATTCCTGTTTCACATGAAGTTATTAATGTCTTTCTTGTCTCTATTAATAATGGAGTCTTAAACGACATTCTTAGGAAAAATTTAAATATTTTTGTTATTCTCTAACCCTAATAAGTCCCTTATTTCAAACGATACGACATATTCAAATAAACCATTGAACACATTCAACAATTAGATATCAGGACAAAATGACTATATTAGCTTCTTCAATCAGATGAAAATTAAGCCTAGAAAATAAATTAGTTCTTTATAAAATTTTATTTTATTTTAAAACCTGTTTGGACTTATGGGATACAACTATGACGAAATACGAGCAACTCAAATATCGAAATATGACTAAAACTTTACGATAAATAGTAAACGCTCCATGGTTTGTATGAAATAATACAATACAAAATTATTTACATATTCCAAATGTGGAACATGAAATTAGAAGATTTAGTGAAACCTATTGAGAAAGATTAAGTCAACACACCAACTCATTAGGCATTCCACTCCTCGATGACAGAAAAAATCAGAAGACTTAATGCACCATTTTTTGTTCCTGCCCTTCAGAAATTAGTTTAATATTTTCTTTTTAATAATATATTGTTATATAATAATTTTTGTTAATTGTGTTGTATTCAAATTTACTTATTGTGCTTTAGTGGACAGATTGTAATTAAAGAATTATATATAAAAAAATTTAAAATTTACACGCAGCTTGATAGAAAAAGAAAATTGTATTTTTCTCTCATGAGTTGAGTAAACAAGATATTTTTATGAAATTAGGATTAATTCTACATCACTAACTCAAAAATTGAAATGTTGTGTTAATTTCTGAAGTTATTTGAGTACATGAGCGACATGAATCAAGAAAACAAGATTGCGCACTCAGCCGTACAAAAAAATTTTACTGCGCATCTACGTCAAAAAAAAGGGGCAAAATTAAAAAAAATCGGGAAAACTACACTAAACTTTTTATTTTTAATGTTTTTTTATATAATTCACTTTAAAAAATGGAAACAAAAAGTGGCAAGGCAGTCGAAAAAATGGCAATTTGCCACTTTAGTCGGTGAAACGGTCACGCTGACGTCAATATAGAATACTCACGTGTGTTTGTTGTAAAAGTGTGAGAGAGAGAACACATTCCACAAACAAATATATGTATCCTGTTCACAACAAAATTCTACATCTACGACGTCACAGGCAGAAAATAAAATAACAGACCTGCGCAATGAGAAATCTCGATTCATGCATGAGCGATATGTTTATATGAGAATGATTATTTTGAAAAACAGTAAATGATTAAACAGAATACCGGCTTAAACACATTTTCCAAACAAATTTACACAAAAAAAAAACAATCCCAGAAACCAGTCGTGCGATAGAATCTATTTTATTTTGAGAGCGTTTTTTCTTATGATCTCACATATCAATGCTCATTCTCACAAAAATGTTAAGGCCATATGATACTTAATTTTTGTTTCATTTATCAAGTTATAGAGAAAAGTGCAAACATATTGTAATAGGAAAATTCAACAGGTGCAAAGGGAGCAGCTATATTCAGGAAAATGAAATAATGTCAACAACTTGACTAAAGTTATCGATAACAAATGAAGATCTGTCAAAAAAAAATTTAAATTTTTCAACTTAAAATTGACATTTCAAGCTTGAAACATAAAACTGTTGGCTATTAGCGGTTTATGATCAAACATAGCGGTTTTTAGTTTCTTTTGTCTTAATACTAGCGGTTCCTAATTTACGAAAATTTGACAACATTTAAGTATTTTGTTTCCGTTTTATATAGTTTGTTTTTTCTAGCATTTACTGTTTCTTTCTATCAATTCAGTATCAAATCAGTGAAGAAAAAATGAAGTGTCATAAGGGCTTTACTATACTTTCAATAAATTTCATAAATTTTGTAAACAAAACTACAAAGAAAAATGAGCACAAAAGAAAATAAAACAAAAATCAGAGAACATTTGAAATTAATGCCGTCGATTTTATTATGGGCTTTATTAATTTGTCAGTGATTTGCCTGAAGTTGCAGACTTTATTTTGTTTCATCATTAATGCATTAAACGCATTCACCACAGCAAGATACCGACCACCAAATGTCAAGGATAGAATAGAATACACATGTTTATATAAGAATGATTCTTTTGAAGACGGCAAGGCAACATGGCGGCAGGTTGTCCATGCTGATTTTGTCTTGGTAGTCCAATTAAACTAATTTCTATTTCTTTGGCTACAATGGGAAAATTCAGTGTTACCTGTATAATACAAAATGTTGAATGAGTGACATCGTACAATTATTTCATATAATTTAACAGAAACTAGAACCAAAAGTCGATGTAAAGAATAAATTTATTCATTTTTATACTTTTACGTCATATAAGTACATTTTGAAAGAGTATTTTAATTTTTATAAATGCGAAATATTTGAAGGTCGCAATACTGAACTACGTATTTATACTTAAATATGAGGTGCAGCTGGTGCTGCTGCCGTCTCCAAAATGCTGCTAGCGGCATTTGAAGTCGTGTGTTCGTGTAGCCTGCTGTGGTAAATGTGTTTAATGCGTAAGGCAACACGGCGTCAGGTTGTTGTCTTTGCTGATTTTGTTGTTTTACTCTTTTTGTCGTGGCAACTGTGAGCAAGTATAGTGTTGCCAGTGTAATACAAAATGTTGAATGAATTATATTTAAAAAAATTTCATGTTATTTAACATGAAAGAACATCCCGAAGTTCATGTGAAGAAATAAATTTATTAATTTTTATAATTTTACATGATATAAGTACATTTAAAGAATAATTTTATTTTTATAAATGCGAAATATTTCAAAGTGCCGCTACTAAAATATGTATTTATACTTGAGTATCAGGTGCCGTCTCCAAAATAATTAAGTAGCTGGCTTCCAATTTCCAATGCATCGGCCTTTTTTTTACTAACACTCGAATTTTTTAAATTGACAACTAGATTGCTTTCAGTTTTAGCTATCCATTTATCTGTCAATTTTTTTATCATATTGAGTGAAGCTACCATTTTGAATTGTTTCTTCGTCGGCAGCATTTATAAAATGAAATTGACTGTCAATTTGTGACACAGCTATCAATTTAAAGGAATTTTGACACTCAGTATTTGTGGTTAAATTGAAAGCGATTTATTGAACGTGTGGGTGCAGCGTGAAGGCTGAAGAAATTGCAACCTTGACAAACACATTAGATAAGCGTTGCATTTTCTTAAAAGTCTAACGATTGTGAGTACCAGCATTAAAAAACAAACAACAATTTTTGCTTTATAAGGCTGAGTTTACATCTGGCATTTCGTGTGTGTCATTTGCCCAAAAAAAACGTGACCAACTAATTACTAATGGAAAACTGTTTGATTCAGACATGTATTTATTGATTTCAATAGTTTGCCATCATTTTGGATTCTATAAAATTGTCTGTTAATTATATTTAAAATGTTTAACTTAATAAATACATGTCTGAATCAAACAGTTTCTCGTTAGTAATTAGTTGGTTACGCTTTTTTTACGCTTATTTGGCATTTGTCACACAGATGTAAACCCGGCTTAACTCTGTTATTGAATCAGATTCTTATATCTATTGACAAATACTTATAAATAAATTAAACAACTTAAATATAAAATAGTACTCGTATATGAATTTTTACTTAATATTCGTGTATTATTACGTGAATACCTGAATCTTAGATAATATCAATTTATTTGAACACAAAATTTAATAAATCAAAAGCTTATTTTTTGCAAAACATTTCACTAAAGACCTGTGAGAGAATATTATGACATTTTATAACTATTTTACATGTGCATAATAAAACAAAAGTAGTTGGGCTACGTTGCATTTCCCTTTTGACCATATAAATAATTTATTCCTCGTAGGTATCTAAAAGTATTATTTCATATTAAATTTTATTTCTCTATAAATATTTTTTCATTTCGCAAAATTCCTTTAAATCATTGCTTGTCTGTAGTAAGAACATCATATGAAAATTACACCCTTGTGACTATAAAAATATGTTGCTGCATAACACGTAGCAGCAGAGAGGTAGAAAGTTCACCCTCAAAATTTTTTAGTTGTTAGTTTTAAATAGAATTTGAAAAACATTTTGTCTGTTGTCTGTGGTCATCACCCCAAACCACACATGCCGACACATAAACAACAAAATACAGCACCATAGTGATTTTTGCAACAAAGCAAAAGTGGGTGAGAGCGAGAGAGAGAAAATAAAACAGGGGCAGGCACCTTCACATAATTCTTATTTAACACGCATTATCTGCTTTCTGCAGCAATAATAATCGACAAAACAAAAGGAGGGTGAATTGAAAGGGGTGGTTAGTTTGCAAAGAATTTTTTAAACTTTTTCTTGGATTGATGGTTTCTTTAGTACATGTTTAAAAACTTATTAAACTCATAAAATTTTTTTGTAACCTGCTTAGCTAATATTGTCGCGTTTCTCCTCTATATTTTTAATCAGTATTTGAGTTATGCTAGGAACACAACTGGGACGAACGACGAAGTTTTCGGTGCGAACTTTCGTCATAAAAAATAAAACACATTTGTGCATATGAAAATGAACACAACACCGCCGTACGACGAAATTCGTCGTGCGTGATGAACTCTGAGATAGATTTATTTCTATTTTGTACGCCGACGAACGACGAAAAAACAAAATTGAGAGAAAAATCTCCTCCTCTCTCTGATTTTGTACACGCAACAACCAACTTTTTCAAATATGAGAGATGAATTCGGTGAGTAAATTCGTCGTTATTATGCTTCACACGTCGAATTTACGCAGCGAATGCTTATCAACGAATTCGTCGACGTGAACGAAATTCGTCGTTCGTCCCACTTGTGTTCCAAGCATTAAAAGTAAATTGGGCTGAGCTCCCACCCAGCAATTTTAGCTGCTTAAATTTTTAAAATTTTCTGCTGAAATTTGCTTTTATGCATTAAACACATTCACGACAGCAGGCTACCGACTACGTGACTAAAAATGTCGCTAGGAACTGTTTTAGCCATTTAGCCAGGGCATTTATAAAAATAAAATTACTCTTTTGAAATGTATTTATAAAAATTAATAAATTTATGTATGTATATCTTTGTATGAGTTTTAAGAGTTTCTGTTTATTTATATAAAATTATTTCAAAATATCATGCTTTTTATTCACATTTTGTATTATATTGGCAGCACTTGTTTTGATCATTGCAGCCAATGTCGTAGTAAATGCCGAAATATTTCAAGTACGATAAAAGGGTCATTATTTCCATATTTTAAATGCATACATATTTTGAGAAACAAGCCCCTGAGAACGACAATGCGATATAATTATTATTTAAAAATTTAATAATCTGAGGTGAAGAAATATTTTTAATGAAGTGACTTATGCCACTTTTCAAATAAACCGATTACATACAACCACGGCTGCCAGATTTACCGATTTTTCGTAATTTTGACGATTTTTGTTGCCCAAAATAACAAAATGAAGATTTGACGATTTTTTCCTTAAAATTTACGATTTTTTAAAAGTCCAAGTATGGCAGTTTTTTATGAAAAAATCGACTATTGGTGTAATTTTGTCCCCTCTTTATTTTACATTGATACCTGCGTAAATTGATATTCTTAAATATCACAAATGTAAAAAAGCCAAGTTTCTTTAAAAATTTCGCCCATAAAAAGTACTGGGATCAAAACTTGGATACAACTTATCAATATTTTTCATAACTGTACCACGGAGAGGAGCAAAGTTTTATAAGGCGTTAAAAGAAGAGAATGTTTTCAAATTCCCAATTAACGTAATCTAAACGAAATTCTGAGGAAATTCTCAGAAGAAACTACGTATCTTAAGTCAATCCCTATTCCGCGCCTCTCGACATGAAAATGTATGTATTTCCTCTTCTTTAGAAAAAACAATTTTTTTTTAAATTATGATTTTTCAAATATAAAAATTTACATATGCTACTAAATTTTAATCATTATTCTTCCTCCCACGTACGTAATCTGTGATTTTAATTTTTTCGCGACCCACCTTAGATACGAGTATATCCATAATATTTGGTTCCCCATTTTCATCTTTAAAGTCAATAACTTTAAATAGGGCGGGTACGAGGCAAAACAAAAAGAAGCAGCTCAGGAAGAGTACATACATTTTCATGTCTTGAGGCGCGGAATAGACGCATGGTTTCTTCGTAAAATTTTCTTAGAATTACATGTAGATTTTGTTTTTACTATAAGATTTTTTAATTTTTTTTAATCCATACAAATCGACCCGGCTAGTAGGCCGTTAAAAAATTAATTTGGATTAATTTGATTTGATTTTTCTGACGGTTTTTCGAGTATAAAATGACGATTATTTTATAGTTTATCGGGATTTCGACGATTTTTCGATAATTTTATCTGGCAGCCCTGCATACAACAAAAAATTGAGTTTTTTTTATTTTGACGTTAAAAGAAAAATCCAAAGAATAGCAGCAGTTGCGTGTTGAGGAAAATTAAAAAGTTTAATTATAGCTATAATATTTAAGTTTATTTATATATAAAACTAATAGCAATGACTTTTTATGACAGAAAACTGCATTTGGTTTAATATTGCTGCCCATAGTGTAGCGTGTTGTTGCTTTTATATTTATATTTATATATAATATTATGATTACGAGTATTTAAGATGCATGCAAACGTGATTTAGACGTTGTTGTTTATGGCAATTACATTTGTACATATGTATGTACATACAACTCGGCGGACTGTTAAAGAATGTCATCGTTTGTGGAACGTTTTTAAAGCTTTATAATACTTTAATCACACTGTGTTGCAGTAAAAAAAATCTTTTTAAAAGATCTACATATCTATCTAGGCCTATTTGACAGGATTATAGGCCAGATTCTGAAAACCATTTGTTAAACATTTTTATATTGAGCTTTGACGTTTATGCGCAACTACTGACAACTTCTTCATTAAAATTGCAGTAAGTTTTCTATATGTATGTATTAGTGGTGCACGAATATTCGTATTCGAATTCGAATTGTCGAATATTCGGCCATTTTCAAGCGAATACGAATGTTTTTTTTTTATTTGGTCTACTAAAATATTCAAGAATTGCAGATAGCACTTTTTGAATATAAACCCTCGATATATTTTTCAAACTATGTGTTGTATAATACTTTGATTTAGTTTTTATGTTTTAAAAACATGGCAATAATATTTTTATTTTTGCATTATCAAAGACAACAACCATTTTTGAAGAAAATAATTTAGAGAATTCAAACACAAGAACTCAAAAGTATTTTCAAACAAAAAAGTCCTAAATCTTCTTACTGAATTAGGGCATTAGTCCCGGTTAACACACTTCAACTTTTGTTGATCAAATCGTAATTCAACTGTAAAAAAGACGGAGAATTGCAGCTGAATTGTGAACCGGGACTTTTCTCCTTTCATCACCTTTTAACTCTTTTTTAGTCTATTCAAGCCAATTACTTGAATGTTGCACATCTCTAGCATGAATCTACATATCGTTACCTTAATATAGAAAGGCCCTAACTCATTATATTTTTTTAATCTAGTTTTTTGCATTTTGCGATACATTATATGTTCTTGTATTAAAATATGAGTTAGGGCCTTTCTATATTAAGGTAACGATATGTATTTGTAGAACGGTATTTTAATGCTTGGTGTTTTCAAGTACTTGTTTATTTTTTTGGCATCAACTATTGTAAATATTTGTTATGCCACAATAAAAACTACACTATTCATACAACATTCTATTTTGTTTATTTTTTGCCTTCAACCATATCATATCGTTTTCTTTTTCATTCTCTCGTTATAAATGGTATAAATTTTGTAGTTTAACGCCAACTAAATATACTGCATCATGTTGCAGTTGTTATAAATTCATTGTTACGATTAAATAAAACTTGTTGTTGTTAGTTTATCAGTACTTTGTGCCACTATTGTTGTTATTTTTATTTTTAGTTGTATGCATAATATTTTTGGTTGCTTTCCAGCAAAACTATTTGAACGGAAATATGCATAAATTAGTTTTTTTTGCAATAGGTATACATATTATGTACATACATATGTTTATACATACATATATACATATGTATATATGTATATACATACATATATATGTACATACACGTAAATAAGCAAACCTGCGCCTGTTCGATGGTGTATCCTCTTTTTTTATAAATTACTCTACACTACATGCCGTCATGTCACGTATTAAAAGAAATGTATTTTCCTGATTGCTGCCAAAATACGTTTGTATAAACTTTTTTGGGGAAAAAATAATTCAATTTTTTTTTATTCCATTTTATAGAAAAAATTAAAAAGCCAACTCTATTAATCCAGCAAAAGTTTGTTCTATTCAAATAAATACACTCGCGATCAAAAGGTTAGAACCACTTCAATTCCTGTTTTTCACATGCCATATTTATTTAAAATTGTCGTAGACAGCTAAAATCTTACTAACATTGGATAGAGTATTATCACAAAAACAAACAAAAAGACAAAATATTTTAATTTTTCGTTTCACTAATTTTACTAAAGTATAATTTTTATAATTAAATAATAAGAACCTTGTTTAAAATAACTTCAAAAATTTATACGTATTTTTAATGAACATAAAGTGACTTCAAATAATACAAAGAAATCTCATTTACTGTTCTGAATTATTGATTTCGTCGATTTGGTCGAATTGCCTTCACTCTGAATAAACTTTGCAGTAGAGGCAGAATGTGGTCGTATTAATATGATGGTGAGTGAGCTAAGATGGCCAGCATATTTTCTGGAAATAAATTCGTTTACAGCTTTGGCATTTTGTAATTGATTCAGGGAAATTCAATTGTCACACAGTCTTGTAAGTTTCTCCAGTTATTATCCAATTGCTGCGGATTGTAAATTAAAAATAGCTCGTCTTTTCTTGCTGTTACTTTTTTAATCTTAAAAAATTCTCTTTCTGATTGTAGTAAAATTTTAGGGTACCAAAGTACAGAAATTTAAGTGATTGTAATCATATGATCTGCAGTGTATTTGTTCAGAATTCTTTTAGTTTTGAAGATGTTTTAAAAAAGCTAGTACTAATTTCAAATATCGTTTGATCAAATGAGTTTTGAATGAATAGAAATATGTATATCTAACCAAAAGCAAACAAGTTTTAGAATCAGTATGTATTTTTTTTTTTAATTTCTTATGCAAATATTTTTAAAGTGACATTATTGCAATTCGTTTTACTTTTAAGCAAGTAAAAATATAAAGCCGTACATAGATAGTATATATATATATATATACATATGTATTTATATGCTTAACACATCCATCCAATGATAGTAGGGGTTTCATACCGAGAAAATACATTTAAATAGTGAAAATGTCCATTTCTCTAGTCTAACGAGTGTGTAAAATTATATAAACAGCAGTTAAATAAAAATAGCTAAAATGCAATATTAATTTGGTAAGAACGGGCCACTGCCGACTTTTCTAATTGTAAAAAATTTATCATACCAGAAATCCAATCAATAAAAATTTTCGTAGGAATCCGCTGAGCATAAGTATTTGAAAAACGATACATATTAGTGGCCCTATGTATAAGAAAAAACTGGCATGAATTTAGCATAAGTGGCAAAAGTAAACATGATCTTAAAGAGCTTTGCCACAAAACTTCATATTAAAAGTCACACTAGGACTCAGTAGTGGGTCAAAACTACTTAATGCATCCATTTTTAATATCAAATTGTATGGAGGAACTCGTTAACGCACAGTTCAAAATCATAAATTTTGCTAACTTCATGCCAATTTTTCTTATACATAAGGCAGTAGAATTGTAAAAGCATGGATTTTCTAATAGCTTTAATTCTATATCTTATATTTTATATATACGGCACTCATTTTTTTGTCGTACACTTTTAAGTACTCGTATATTATCGTCCACCAATATTGGTGAAACTATGTGGTTTAAAAGGTATTCTTGTGTAGATATGCACAATGAAGTCCTGCACAAGACCGCTTACAAGAACTTTTAAGATATGAGGGATTTTTCAAATGCTTTACTCCAGCGACATTTTCTAAAAGAAATGCTAAACAATACTGTTGCCAAGACATTTGTTTCATCGGCGCGTATGCAAAATAACAATCATACACGCATCAACACTACTTCTTTTGATTGTTTGTTATGAACAAGAAGTCTTCGCGACATTCTTGTTAACACTCACATACACGAACACCAATACATCCATCGTGCTTCGCTAAATAATACCGACAGCATTTATTATTGGAGCTAGGGCCTTTCTTTAACGATATACATATAAGAATGTAATAACTTAAACAGCTGATTTAATATTAATTCGCAAATATAATATCGCACATTCTTTATGCAGTAATATTTCCCCCAAATTCTTAAAAATCCCCATAAAAAATTCCTGTTTATCAGAAATTAAAAACTCTTATTTAAACGAATAAAAAAATTTTAAAAGAAAAAAAATAATTTTTCAATGTCAAACAAATAAAATTAAAACAACAACTACCCAATGATTATGTATACATGAAATTTATATATAAATGTTTATGTATACATATGTACATATATGTACATACATGTATGAATTTTAATCAATAAAACAACGAAGTATATGGAGAGTCAAAATAAAAGAGTAAATATCTGAAACCATACTGAGCAGATCAAACATGAGCAAACATTTGAAATGATTAACAATAGATATTTTTTTTGTTAATATTTTTGATTGCTTGTTAGAATTACGCAATCTATTTTATTTTACTTTTTTATTTAAAATGCATCAAACTTTTAGCGGAATAACTACAAAAAAATAAATGTATGTAGGTATTTGTTTCAGCGTTGCCGCTTTCTGATTAGTTGTGCAAAAACAGAATTCAAATAATACTTATGGCTCCCTGTTTTTTACATGTGACTTGTCAAATTTCCTACTGTGAAACATGTTCAAGTCGTAGGTATAGCACCTTTAAAAGCCGAAAAAATTTCAATTGGAGCGTGCTCAATTTTCTTCCAACATCAGTTGCTTTTTTATTATGAAAATTATGTCATCAGAAATTAATGCCGTGAGGAAACAATCAGCGGCAGTTCACTGACTGAAGTTGATATATTACAACACCGATATACATAAGTACATACAGCAATGGCTGAACTTTTGTACGACGCAAAGAAAAATTTTTGGGGCGGCAACAACACACAATTTCAAAACGGTCGACATTGTTTTATGCAAACGCTGTGTGAAATATTTACAGAGCGAGAATAAAAAACAGATTATTTTAGAAGCAATTAACAACAATTTTGACAGAAATGCAGAATTACATATGTATGTATGATTTGAAATAATGATATGTGAGATGTAAGAAACATGTGTACGACCTGCTTTATTAATAAAATCGAAAAAATAAAAAAATACCTGCATACAGTACAAATCACTTAAATAAGGAATTTAATTTTATAAATATTGAATGATTATTTTTCTAATGAAAAGAAAAAAAGAAATAGTTTTGCAACGAAAATACAGCAGAAAAGGCGGAATTATGGTATGGGGTACCATATCTTACAATGGCACTATCGACTTGGTATTTGAAACGAAAAAAAAAATAGTGGAGCATCTCATACAAAACGATATTATGATGCACATTTCCAAAAATTTAAAACTTATTTGGACCCATAACGTGGACCTACCAATTCGATAATACTCCAATTCACACGGTCAGAGCTGAAAATCAGTGAATTCGTGAGCAAGACGTGGTTACAAATTATGTCTGGTGTTGGCTTTTTATGAAAATTATACGACGGCTTGAAGAAAATTGATAGAAATTAGTCTTTAAAGGACATAATGAAAAGTACCTGGAGCTAAATATCACTAGGTTATCAATAATCGTTTAAGCACACAATTCCAAACTGATTTTTTTGAAGTTTTAAGAAATTGTACGCTTCCATATTTTTAGTTCAAAGTAAAACTGTTAATTCGTTAAAAGTTTTTAGAATTAATTATACACAGAAAAAAATTGTTCCCAATAATTTAATTTTAATTTAATTAAAAAAAAGGACAAATAATCAATGAAAACTTAAATTAAGTCTATTAAAGTTTGTTTAAAAATTATTAGCCATTTTGATAAAAATTATTAAGGATTTATAAAGGCCTTTCAAAAAAAAATTTGTATGAAAATTTGTTTTAAAAACCTTTTATAAAACCTTAATAAGTTTAATAAATAAGGCTGTAACTTGACTGAAAATTTAATTAAAAAATTATTTAAAATTAAAAAGTACTTAAATTTAATCAATTAAACAATTAAATATGTAATTTATTTTTGGTTACTTTTTCAATAAAAGAAATGCTTTTTTCTGTGTACATAATCTAAATAGCATTTTGATTTTTGTTACGTTTTCTTTATTTTAAATTATTTATACTTATTTATATATATTTAATGCAGTTGTGAATTTTTTTATGATTAATGGCAACGCTGATATTTTTTTTTTATTTATTTATTGTTTTTATTATATTCTGTTTTATATTTCTTGTATCAAACACATTGTGCTGCAAGCGCTAAAACTGATCATAGGAAAGAGAACACAGAATAAAACTGATAGCAAGAAATAACAAAACCACAATTTTTTTCTTTGCCATATATTAAGGTGGTGGGAAGAGAGATGGAACTATTTTTAGAAACAACTATTAAGTTTTTATATTTTTGTTATAAATTATTTAAAATTTTGCCAAACAACAAACCATCACACAAACCATATGATTGACATAGTTTTACGTGAATTCGCATTGTACCTAGTGACCCATTTATTTTGCGAGCATGTTATATGTGTGTGTGTGTGTGTATTTGTTGCTAATTCATTAATTACAGCAACACAAATCTTGATATAAATTTATAATATTTTTTATATGACTAGTTTGGTAGTGAGTGAGAGTGTTATGATTATTGTGTGGGGTGGGAAGCAAAACCAAAATTAAAATAAAAAAAGTCATAACTTTATTATGTTTGCTTTAACGATGACGATTTATAAAATGGCGATCTAGATCCATGTGAAGAAGTGTGTACATAAGTACTACATATGCATACATACATAGATACGTACATACATATGTATATCGCTCATTTACTTCAATATTGTCACAACTCCAAAAAATAGTTTTGCAGAACACGCGTTTAAAGTTTCCAATTTACATACATACATACATGTCTAAATACATACATACATATGTATTAGTGGCCTTTTTTAAATGTATTCTCGTGGCATGTATTATACTAAGCCAATAATAAATGCTGTCGTACTATAAACGAAGCACGATGGTTGTATTGGTGTACGTTTATATGACTGTTAACAAGCGATGTCGCCAAGACCTCTTGTTTAAACAAACAATGAAAATAAGTACTGTTGATACATGTATGCTTGTTATTTTGTATAGTGTACGTTTGGGTGTGTGTGTGTGTAAGATTTAGATGGTAAGCTATTATGTTTCTGTTTAAGGGAGGTTTTTTAAAGCAAGCGCACACAATTCATGTAAATACATATGTGCGTTTGTATGTGCGCAGAAAAATAAGAGAGCATACACAAATTATGTAGATATGTATGTAGGTATGTACATGCATGACGTTTGTATACGTGCCAATGAGAGAAAAAAGCACAAACACCACAAATTCTTCAGTCACGAACTATTTCTTCTTTACTCTTATACCAACAATAAGTTAAACAAATGTATTGCCGAACACGTTTTTTAGCGTTTGTTGCAGAGGATGTCGCTGTAGTAAAGCATTTGAAAAATCCCTCATGTCTTAAGAGTTCTTATAAGACATCTTGTGCAGGTCTTTAATATGTATGTATGTGCCCTTAATTATGAAAGTCATATGTATGCATTTTTGCTTCGAAGTATTAAATAAATCTTATAAATAGTAAATAAATTCATATAAATCGATACTAGTATAATTTTAAATTAAAATGTTTCATGATATAAAAATATTTTTTAATTTGTTGTACTGTACAACTCAATGAAGGCACGAAAAATTTGAAGTTTCGATATTTTATAGGAGAAGCAAAAAACTGAAGAAAAACTAAAGCAGAAAACGTTAAAAACGTGATTTCAAAAAATTGAGATAAGCCTTTTTTAATATTAAGCCATCGATATTTACGTGTATTTTGAAAAAGAAATTTTAAGTGAAAAATTTGCTTTTATAAAGACTTTTTGGCGGTATTGGGTGTTCGAAGCAAATTGTCTTGCGTCATTGTAAATGCAAAATATCGTAGCCTTTCTTTAAAATCCAACAACAAAATACACACACAATCCAAAGAAACGCTACGATATTTTGCATTTGCACCTACGCAAGACAATTTGCATCAAACATCGAATAACGCCATTGTATTGTTATTTAACACCACAAAATATATGATAACTACTATGCTCATTTAGAATTGGATCGAACTCGTTCATTTTTGGTTCAAACATAGATCAAACACATGCAATTTAAATAGGTCTGATTATCGGTTTGTCGCAGAAATGAACTTGGGAATGAGTTCAAACCAAGTCTAGCTCATTTTAGCTTTTTATTAACAGGCAAAGCTTATGAACAGCGTGGTCAAGTCGGTGCGTTTCGCATAATTTTCGCTGCGTTGCGCACCATTTTCGGTGCTTTTTCAAATTGTTTGTACGAAAAATTTCTTAGTTGGTGCGTTGTTTTTAAATTCGGTGCGTTTTTTAATTTTTGGTGGCATCAAGGCCAGTTAAAAATATTTGTGCAATAAAATAGGCATACACTTTTGCATTCAACAGTGCAACATTTTTACAATAAATTTTACAAACCACAATAAGAAAAACAATTATTTGTGCTTAAGAAATATCAAATCATATCCATAAACTAAAACGGTCTTGTAGATAATTTGTATTATGTAAAGAAAAAGCAACATTTTCTTATATGAAATGTTAAATAGCTTAGCAAAAGCAAAGTATTGTCACTATAATTTTTTTTTAAATATTTTAATAATTATAATTTTGAATCCTTACCTTTAATCGTTGATCTTCTTTTAAAAAGTTTTGTATAGAATTTATGAAATAAAAAAAATATTTTATCTAATAGAAATGAATAGTACAAATTAGTTTAGTTTCTTTATTTCTTTTCAGTTTTATTTTTTTTCTAAGAACCCTGAGTCCTGTAAAATCCTGTTTTACTGTTAAATTTTTAATACAAAAATAAAAACTTGAAATAAAAAATAAATGCTAAGGTTGGTGCGATTTTTAGTAAATTTTCTCCATTTCGGTGCGTTTTGAAATTTCAAAGTTGACAACGCTGCTTATGACCCCACTACTAATTTGTCGCTCCCAAAAGTATTCTCCTTTTATTCTATTTTATTACTTATGCAATAGATTTTGAAAAAAAAAAAATATATGGATTTATATGTATGTATGTATGCATATGTATGTAAACGATTTTGTAAAGGGGTAGTACGATTTAGTGATTGACCGATTAATCGTAATTTTACCGTATTGTACTGAAGACCTAATTTTTATACGAGCACAGTAGCCATAAATGTGTAAAATAATGGTGGCTATTCTGGAAAACGCGTCGAAGAAGTGAAACTTTACATTAAAACAAAAACAAATTTTCAAAAATTGTATTTGTTTGTCATACATTTCTAAACTAAATAAATAAACGTGAGCATTTCAACGCGTTTCTCTCTCTCTCTCTCTCTCTCTCTCTCTTTTAAAAACGGTTAATTTTGTATGTAAAACAAAAACAATTTTTTTAAATTTACACAATTTTGTTTTTGTTTTCCATGTAATACTTCACGAAGTCGACGCGTATTTCAGAATAGACACCAATGTTTTTAGGAATGACTTCAAATGGAAAGTGCACGGAATTTTAGACATGTACATATGTATTGTCGATTAAGGCGCTGTTGTAATAAAAATCTTAGACTTTTTATGTCAACTGAAACGAAAAGTAATGTATAGACCATTATTTTGTTATGAAATTTCATCGATTATCTTGTTGCTAATATCTAATATAGGTGAATATGACTGAATTATTCTGTATTGAAATACATATACAGTGTTATCCCAAAAATAAAACGTATTTCGTTTGGCAACAAAAAAGTTTCTGAACACTCATCGATAATCACAGAAAAAAGCCTAAATTAGAAAGTATAGAAAGTGTAAAGTATTAAACGCATTCACTACTGCAAACTGCCGACTACAATCTGTCAAAAATATAACTCAGGTGTGTATATGAAAACTATTATTTTCACAATAACACGATTACACAAGCCATAATCAACTCAATACTTTGTAGAATATTAACAACTGACGCCCAATAATGTAAAGTAACTGCAACAGTAGGAAACAGCTGATAGATATTGTTATGTGAAAAGTAATGGAAATGGTTAAGGCTTAGTTAGCCGACTGTAATGTAAAGTAACTGCAACAGTAGGAAACAGCTGATCGATATTGTTATGTGAAAGTAATGAAAATGGTTACACAGATGTAATGTAAAGTAACCTACTTTTCAAAAAAAAATACCGATCAACTGCTTCCTACGTTGCACTTACATTGCATTACAGTCGGCTAACAGCCTTTATAGATATGTAATATAACGTAACCTACTTTTCATATAAAAATATCAATCGGCTGCTTCCTACGTTGCAATTACATAACATTACAGTCGGTTAAGTGAGCCTTAAATGACATTTATCTCTAAATGCCATTTACATATGTAAGTACCAAATTAATTTTTTTTAGAAATACGCGAACTACGATAAGGCTCATTATCTTCAAACTTCTCATATTTCTAATAAAAAAAATTAAACAAAGTAGCTTTGAAATTACATACATACATACAGCCCGTTTAGTCTGTGGGCTAGTATAGACACACAGACGTACACCACAAACTTATAACAAAATAATTAAAATATGGAGTTAAATAGCTAACAAAATAATTAAAATAACAGGGTAGGTATATGGCTAAAATTGTTGCTAGCGTTATTTGAGTCTTGTGGACGGTAGCCTGCCGACGCGAATATGTTTAATGCGTAATTGCGCAGATCTTTCCAGCCCTGAAATAAAATAATAGCTAGCTTGACAAAAATTAAAGCAATACTTGTGTTGTTAGCTTATTGTATAGAAGAACTGTTACGCAAATGAGACAATTATACTCAGGCAAATTCAAGCCAGGGATGATAGCGTGACTAGGCGGTTTCACATAATTACGCACGCTCAAAAGATGTTTAATACACGATCATACTGGGGTTTTATAAACTATACATGTATACATATTTATTTGCTTACCCTTTCTGCAACTTGCATTACAAAAATACCTGCTTACAGTGAGGCCTCCATTATCAGTGATTCGAATAACTGGCAACATCAATTATATGGGAAAGAACAATACAATTATTTTCCATCGATTTAAATTACAAAACAAAAATAATTGGCAACATTATACACTTTATTTGCACTTTCCACTTTTAAGTTTTGTTACAGAGATTGATTGGATGCCGTTAGATTCAAAACAATTCTCGCATTTCTATTAAATTGAAAATTCTGTATATCCGACTGAATTTAAAGGAACAGACACCACTCACAGTGGGTCCAACACAAGAACACTGACGGTGAGAATGTACTGCCCTTCGAAAAACGGGCATCTGCACGTGTTTTTAAGAAATTGTATAACATTATGTAGTTTTCACTGTTTTATGCTTAATTATGTTATTTTATTTTATTTAAACATGCACATAAATAAAAACTTTGAACAATTTTGTTATTACATATATTAATTATTAAAAAATATATATTTAAAAAAAACTACTCAAAATGGGTACTCAATTGGGAAAATTTATTGTCCAGAATGCTCCCGGTCCCGACCATTATGAGCAATCGATTTCTTACTTTATATATGTATGTATGCATGTGTGTATATAGTGGCACTGAAAAATTAAAATTTTGATTTTCACAAAATATGGCGAAAATTTGAGCTATATCATACAACTCTAAGCTGTGCCCCATTGAGTTCAGTGTTCAAAATTTCTAAAATTCACCGATTTACCAGCAGTTAATTAAAAAATAGTTAATTTTAGATCAATTCTTCTGAAGATCGACTAGGTGTCTGTTTTACTTTTTTTTTTTTAGAAAAATTAACCCTTTCGAGTCATGTGGGTCAATATTGCACTAATTGTTTTCACAGATATATCAAAGTAGTTTTTAAAGAAATTTGGAAAATTCTTGCCAAGTACAACTTTAAAAATACTTTATGGCCGGAAACATAAACCCTTACACACTTTGGTACCAAAATAGCACAATCAAAAATATTTAGCAAAATTTTGAATCCAATACGTGGAGGGGTTAATATTTATGTTCATTATGTATTTATACAATGATTTTGCCAAAATATTTTTTAGGCTAAAAAAATTATTTTGATATGCATACATACATACATACATATGTATGTAAAAAAATGTGTGTGTTTGACCTACTAAACAGCAATGGGTTAATTTTTTCAGTAAAAAAATATACTATTCCCCATTTTCAAAAGAGCACGGCCTCCGGAGCACCCATTAGCGGACTTTCTAATGAATTCTTGGTAAATGGGCGAATTTTGCAATATTTGAACCTTGACCCCAACGGGGTACGGGTTGAAAAAGTCACCATTTATGTCTCAGAATAAGTGTTGAAATAATTTGCCATAAGTATTTCATATTTCATACATATGTAGATTGTATTGCCTTGCTTTCATATTTGCTCACAAGTAAGTGATCATGAATTTTTCACGAACACCATGTGATAAAATGGTAAACATCTCTATTTGACACTCCTACTTATTGTTGCTGTTTCACTGCGTTGCTTTATTTTTTAGTTGGCATTTCAAATATCGGCAGCAAGTATAACAATACTTGTGGAATAAGCAGAGTTCATTAAACTCGCAAACTGAATGCTAGACATCTTGATGAGTTCTCCCATCATAAAAATGTTTATATTAGTAGGGAACGAACGTGTGTTCGTTCGTTCATACTCTGGTGGTTTTTGGCAAAATATTTTAAAAAAGAAATTCATGAAGTGCGTGGAGGAAAGTAGTTCGCTGTGACCGACCGCCTATACATATGTAAATATACATATGTATGTATGTATGTATGTAAATCGTATGTATGTAAGTTAAATAAAATGTAGTGATAACACGATTTTTTCTCTCACAGACTAATTCTTTGCCATTTTGGACGGACGCTTCTTTGAGTTTGCAAAAAAATAAATAATATGTATGTATGTATGCATATTTCGCAAACTTTTAAAACTTAAAGTTCATTGAACTTTTCAAGGTAAACAAAATTGTTAATAGGAACATTTGTAGTACGAGTAGATGTTGTGTTTTCTATGTGTGATCCACTGATCAATGCGTAAAAATTTGTGGGAGAAAACGAAAACGTGAAAAGAACAGTTTGCTTGACATATGTGTGTACGTATGTATGTACATATGTACTTATGTTTGTATGTGGTAGAGCTATTTGCAAATATTTTTTGCGAATTTTGGTTTTACAAAGAAAAATGTTTTTATTTATTTTTGTTTAAGTTTTAGATCGTTTGAATAAAGTTCAGTGGCCTTATGTGTGTTGCTATATTAAGTAGGTACAATACCTAGAACAGAAAAATATTGATTTATTGCCTATTTAGTTACCTATTTGGAATTTATACCTATTTAATTTATATTTTTTTTCTTTTAATTATGTTTTACAGAAATGGCGGAAGGCAATGGGGAACTGGTAGATGACATCAATCAAAAATCAGAAGATCGCGGCGACGGTGAAAGAACAGAAGATTATCCAAAACTATTGGAATATGGCTTAGATAAAAAAGTGAGTAATAAATACATACATACATATGTACATACCTAGTATATAATGTATGTAGGTACCTTCCTACCTACCTATCGCTCCGACAAAAAAAAAATTGGATCTAATATGTACCTGCAGAATTTATGAAATACGAGTGTATAAAATTGTCCTAAAACTCGAAATAAACTCAATTCATAGTGAAATACATAACTCTCATACATACATACATACCTATGTACATTAAAAACATTCGCCAAAGCAGACTACACCAATACACGAGTTCCAATGGCGCTCGCCGCTTTTGTCGTCTTGTAGCCAGCTACTTAATTATTTTGGAGACGGCAGCATAAACACCTGATACATATTTACATAATTACATATAAATTAATTATAAAAAAACAATAACGGGTTTCATGAGAACGTTCAAGAGTCTAATAAACTGTCGTTAATAAACTGTCAAAAATTTTATGAAAATTTATTTACACAAACATTTTTGCCCAATAATTTTGACTCGAAAACTTAAGCTGAGCATTTTATAAATAACAACAACAATGAATAATGTGTGGAATTCAGATTTTTGAATTTCTTTATGCCTATTAAAATACAAGTTACATACATTAAGTGACGGAAACTTTTTTTCTGACTATAAAAGCACATCAGAGTTTAAAAAAGCACTAAAAAGCAGAATTTTGAGATCTAAAAAGCTTAAAAAGCACTAACGTGAAAAACGAGTGAAGATCCAAACGACTGAAGACAGAGTGTCCGTCGGGAAGGTATACTACTTTGTTTTGTTGCCATTTTGGTAAACATTAGTCTTGACAGTTCATATTTAGCAGTCGTAGAGTAGACACGTGGCAAAGTTATTATGGAAAAAGATTCGATAAACCAACGTCTTTTAATCCTTAAAATAGCTCGCCCATGACAACCCCGAAAAAATTATGAACAAATCATAACGAGTGACGAGGCACATTTTTATTTGAATGGATATCTGTATAAACAGAATAGTCGGTTCTGGGTCATGCAAAATCCTCAAATTATTCATCATAAGAGGCTTGTGACTATTAAAAATGTGTGATTGAAGTCTACTGATGATTTGTTTGTTACAGCAACAATGAAATGCATATAGACCAAGCAAATAAATTTCAAATAAAAATATAATTATGACAATATGTCGAATAATACATTTCTTAAATAAGTAATAAGTCAATTTACAATATTCGAAATACAATTTTGTTCGTATTTTTGAAACAAAAGAAAATTTTTTGAATTTAAATATTCAAAATTTGAATTAAATTCATTTCAATACTATTTGACTACAAATAAAATCAAATAGTTTTTCCCAGAATTTAATTTAAAAAAAAACACAAGAAATTAATTCAATCAGGCTGTTATTTCTTGAATAGAAATTATTTCTAAAAAAACAAAAAGAAATATTTATTCAATTTAAAAGTATATAACAATCATTTATTTAAAAAAAATCGTACCTCATTCTATTAAACTTTTACGAATCACAGTATTTAGTTTTTCGGCATTATGCGAAAAATATACTGCAGAAATGTTAATGGTGGATTCGGGTGATTAAAAAATAAGGAAAGTTACAATTTCATAAAAAAATCAAAAAATTTCAGGCGATTCTGAAGAAGACAATCAGTCTTGCTTCCGATTTTGCAACTTCTCGCGAATTTTCGCACACTTCGAAAACGACTTTTTGCATGCTTTAATTTTCCCAAGAGTTCTTTCGATTTTTAAAAAATATTAGACTTTGTTATCATCCCGCTGTTAGTAGCTTTTTGCGAATTTTTGGGATTTTTATTGAATTTTTTGCATTCCTTACATTTTTAGAGATTTTTAATCAATATTATGGCTTGTTTAAAATTTTGCAACTTCTCGCGATTTTTTGCAAATATTGCGATAAAAGCGACTTTTTACATGTTTTCAGATTCTTGGCAGTTTTGCCGATTAAAAAAAAATATTATCCCGCTGTTAATAAGTTTTTGCAAAATTTACGTAATTTTCGCGATTCTTACCGAATTTTTTGCATTCCTGACAGTTTTAACAATTTTTAACCTTGTTTTTTGGCTTGTTTAAAATTTTGCTAATTTTCTCGATTTTTTGCAAAGTTTGCAAATAAAAGCGGCTTTTTGCATTGGTTTTTACCGTCCTAACGATTTTGAAGGTTTTAAAACATTATTAGACTTTGCTGTTAGTAGGTTTTTTGCAAATTTTCTTCATTTCGCGAATTGTTTTATTTATTTGCATATATATAGTTGCACTAATTTTTATTAATTTAATAAAGAAAAATTAAAAACATTAGCAAACTTTCCTTTGGAAATTACCTACAACATTTTACAACTATTGTACAGCTTGACGAATTTAGCAAATAATAAAAGAAAATTTTTTTATTTGTATATTTTTTCACAATTTAAAACTATTTGAAACTATTTTCATGAATTTGAAATAATCAATAAAGTTTTTGTTAAATAATATAAATTTGACTTATTAACAAAAAATTATTTGAATTTCAAAAAACTCAAATGAAATAAAGTACAATTTTATTCAAACTATAGAAAAAAATAAATAAATCATTAATTTGTTATATTATTATTTGAAATTATGAAGGCATAAATTTTTTTAAATTTTCTGACAAAAAAATAAATTTATATTTGAAGAATTATATTTCAAATTAATAACAACAAATTTTAATTCATATCATGGGGAATGTGAATGATTTTAATAAAATTATATTCCTTTAACGTACCTTTTCACAATGTATGGTTAAGCATTAACGTGAACTTTAACTGACACATCTTCATACAAAACTTGCCGTTAAAGTCCCTGTTATCTTTTAACCATACATTGTGGAAAGGTACATAACAGAAATAAAATTTAAGTTTAATTTAATTTTATGGAAAAATTCAAATAAAAAAAAAATCATATTGAACATATGTTCGATATTAATCAAAAAGAACATTTGTTTTTCTTATTATATTTTATACTATATAGTATATATTTTTATATTTTAAACTTATAAAAAAAATTTACAGGTTGCCGGCAAACTAGACGATATTTATAAAACAGGAAAACTAGCACATGTAGAATTAGATGAACGCGCACTGGATGCGCTTAAAGAGTTTCCGGTTGATGGTGCCTTGAATGTATTAAGTCAGTTCCTGGAATCAAATTTGGAACATGTATCGAATAAATCTGCGTATTTATGTGGGGTTATGAAAACCTATCGGCAAAAAAGTCGAGCCAGCCAACAGGGTGTACCGACACCAGCAACCACAGTGCAAGTAAAAGGACCAGATGAAGAGAAAATCAAAAAAATATTAGAACGTACCGGTTACACTTTAGATGTGACCACGGGTAACTATTTGAATTAAATTGTTTTGCAAGTACATGCTCTAATATGTTCGTTTTTTTTGTTTCTTTGTTTTTTTTTTTTTTTTTTTTTTTTTTTGAAAACAAAGGCCAGCGCAAATATGGTGGACCACCTCCTAATTGGGATGGTCCGGTACCGGGTAATGGTTGCGAGGTATTTTGTGGGAAAATACCCAAAGATATGTTTGAAGATGAACTAATACCCCTGTTTGAAAATTGTGGCACCATTTGGGACTTGCGATTGATGATGGATCCCATGACTGGTACAAATCGTGGTTATGCATTTGTTACTTTCACCACAAGAGAAGCCGCCTCTAATGCCGTCAAACAGGTATTTCCTTAAATAGTATTTCTAAACTGTTTCCGCTTTACATTATTTTACTTTATTAATTTACTTCTCTACAATAATAATGTACAAACAAAACAAAAACTAATTGATGTTTTAGGAAAACAAATTCATAATTTTTTAATATGCATACATATGGCTTGAAAATTATTAAATACAAATATTTCTTAGGCTTTTTGCAATAGGCGAACGATTAGTTTTTTTCTCTTTATTGTAAACATAACTATTTATGCTACATTTTTTATTTTGTTTTTTTCTCATAAAGAAGGATTTACTATCCTTTCAACTTTCTTCTAACTATTCAATAATTCAAAATGATTTTTTTTTATTAGTTTCCAAGCTTGGTATTTTATCAACTCTTTGCTAAACTTTTTTGTTTGTTAATGTTCTCCTATTATATAAAGTTTTTTTTTATCACTTAAGCTGTATTTAAAGTAACTTATTAGAACTATAGTTTAGTAAATTACTTGCCTCTTTGCATGAGTTTGGATTTTATAAAACATGTGAGAAAAAAAATCTAAAAAGTTGAAACTATTACTTAACTATACTATTAAACTAAAATTAATTTATGCTAAAAAGAAAAAATCCATGTTTTAAAAACAGTCTGATTTTTAAAATGTTTGGTTTAAACTAAATTTTGCGGTTTGAAAAGAAGTCTCTTGAAAAAAAATACCTGGCCCTCCAAAATCTATAAAAAAAACCAAATCTTATCCTAAAGAACCTCTTTCTTTTTATTACTTGCATTTTATTTAATCCTTACCTTCCTAATGTTTTATTAGTTTTATACTTGAAAAAAAAAATGAACCTGCAAAAAGAAATAGAAAAAAATGTATTCCTAGTTTTTAAGAGTAGTTCGTTACTGTATTGTTTTATAAGTTTAAAATTAGTTTGTAAGTACGAGTAATTTATTTCTCCTATTTTTCCTCCCAAGTACAACGACAAAAACAAATGTAAAAGAAAACTCTGTAATCTTTTATCACGTGTTTGGCAGCCGTTTTAGGTAATTTATTATAAAAGTAAAAAAAAAGAAAAACTAAAAGAAAATGTGCCTCACTTTGGCTTTAACAAAATTCTAAATTTATTTTTGTATATTTATTCTAGAAAATCTACAAGGATATTTTATTGTTTACTCTCTTTCTCCTCTTTGCATTAAAAAAAGCGATAAACGAAAATTAAACTTTGAATTTAAAACAACGTTGTTCACCTCATTTATCTTCTACGCCTTCATTAAACTTCCTTAGTTTTAAAATGTATTCATTCATTCCTTTTTCTGTAGTAGTGCGTTTTTTATTTAAATATTATTTATACTATACTGCGTTGAAAAAAATCATTGAAATTTTCATCTTCATCATTGTCTGGTTTTATATTCTACAAATTGCGAGCATGTCTCTCTTTTCTTGTTTTAATTATTAAATAATAATTATTTTAACACCTGATCCTTTTTCATTTTTCTAACATTTAAACGAAATTTTTGGAATTGCAGCGATTCGGCTCAAATATAAACAAAAAAAAACACAACCTTTTTTTTTTGTTGAGAAATTCAAAATTTTTCCCCTGGGTAATTTTTAAACTTTATAAAAAAATTTATTTTATTTTTTTTATATACTATATCTTGTATTACATTTATAATTTCATTTAAAACTCATCATTAATATGTAGTTAAACATTTTCCCACTCCTGTTATATTATTTTATGTTCCTAAATCTAGCAAATGAGTTATAGTGATGAAGTACATGGTACGTATGTACATATCAATGGCTTAATATAAAAAGGTGTACCTCAATTATTTTCGAAATCGCGTTTTAACATTTTGTGGTAGCCAAAGTATAATTACATCCTCCTCGAAAGGACTAAGTACGTTATAGTTAGGAATACAGAATGTATGGGCACTTGAAAAATTATTTTTGCTTGTAAATGCTTTATTAGCTGTTATTCAGTTTTTTCCTTCTCCTTTAAAATATGGATAACTCGAGTTACGCCTTTTTATATTGACCTATCGATATATACATACATACATCATATACATACTTAATACATTCATTTAATAAGGAAATGAATACAAACTTTTTATATATTAAAAAAAGACACTAAACAAATATGTTATGCTGAATACACATTTGGCATTTCTTTTGTTGTCATTTTAAAAATCTGTGCAGTGCTGTTCACACCAGAGAATGACAATGAGTACTCCAAAAACAATATACATAATTAAATAGTCTTAATTTCAGCAACTGCGCATAATCCTAATTGTATAAAAACAATTTGTACGCTCAAATATTTTTTCTCAAACAACTATGACTTAAGCCGATTCCAACATGGAAGAGCATCTCTACTTTGTGTGTGCAAAAAATAAAAAACTACGCTACAACTAAAAATAAAAAGGCACATGCGTATTAAACTAATTGACCCTCTCTCATACTTTCATTCTGAATATTTTTACACACAGAATATTTATTCAGTCAAAAAAAAAAAAATAATAATAATAAAACAGTCATAAGCTGAGTTTACATCTTTCATTTCTTGTGTGTCATTTGCCCAAAAAAAGCGCAACCAACTAATTACTAATGAAAAACTGTTTGATTCAGACATGTATTTATTGATTTAAACAGTTGCCACTCATGTTGGATTCTATAAAATTGTCTATTAATTATGTATGAAACTGTTTAACTTAATAAATACTTGCCTAAATCAAACAGTTTTTAATTAGTAATTAGTGGTTACGCTTTTTTACGCTTGTGTGGAATATTTACCCTGTCGGAAATTACGTTAACCTTAAACTAACTTTAAGCTAACTATTTCACACCTAGTAGTGACTGACACTTGGATTACTTTTCAATGTAATCAACTGACTATTTTAACATTGCGCTGTCCTAGGCGGTAGTGAATTGTCTCACTCCGCATTACTTTCAGCTAACTTAATGTTGACTTTTTTAAATCACCTAGGTAGTCAGTAAACTAAAAATTTTTTAGTTGGTTCGAACATGTATCATTACACGTTGTGTACTCAACGCGCTACCACTCAGCTAAGGTACCATCTAAAATAACAACAAGTTAAGCAAAATGTTAATAGAAAACTAAACTAAGTTTCAAAGTAGCTGAGAATAAATTTATTGGCTCTCATCAAATTAAATTACGTACTCAACTTAAGAATTAATTTTGGGTTTGTTCTGGATGACATTGCAGTTAGCTTTTAGTCACCCCCTAAAACACAACTTATCGGTATGAAATTTTTTGTATTTTTTTGCACAAAACTGAACGAATTTGGGTGGTGAGAGTAGAAGAAATAAAAAAAAATAACGGCCACCCTAATGAACAGTTACATAGGTCTCGATTACATTGTTCTGCAAAAAAAATTAAAGAGCCCTGACACCATTTCATCTGGCTTTTATGTAAATTAACCTCCTAAATTCGAATATGACATCTTTTTTCCCCATCACCCACCACTTTCGAGGGACCACCCCACGATATTTTCGATGATTTTATGGCCCTGAATTCAATTTAGAATTTATATAAAATTATTTTAGCTTTTAAATTTTTCCATATCTCTGCACTGCAATTTTTATCTAGCTCCGTGCATCTCTAGCGATCGTAAAGTGTCAATATATCGGTGTTGTGCACGAGAATTAGGTGTTCTTATATTGTCTAAATTGAGTAAAACGGCCGACGTTTTGTCGCTTTGAATTGTAATTAAGTAAAATTTGTTTTACTATTGAACTATGCCACGCGACTGTAAAAATCATTCTGATAGGTTCTGCTATGTTTGTGGGGTGTTGACAACAAAGGCACAAGGAAAACGTCTTTCTTATCTTCTTAAAACTCTTTACTAGACTCTTCTTTGATTACCAAGATGGCGGCCAAGACAAGCATAGGGCTCCAAAAATTTGCTGCACTACTTGTTACAGTTAGCTACAAGGAGTGTTTGTGGGACCCCAAATCAGGCAACTTTTCCAAGACTCAACGTTTATTGAACTCCTGAATCTAAAAGAAAAACGCATGCCAGAACGTGTGTGTGAACTTTTTGGGTAACAAAAGAAGTGATCATGTTGAGTTGCTGCGAGCGTATAAGGTTGTGTCTTAAACTGCACTTATTGCACTCACATCTGAACTTTTTTCCTGCAAATTTAGGAATAGTTGCTGATGAACATGGTTAACAAATTTCATTAAGTTTGAGAAAATATTTTTTGGAAAGTGGAATACTGGGGTTGTTCTATAGTACGCGAAATTTCAACTTCAGGGTATAAGAGAAACGGAAGCATCAAATGAATGTAAGAATGAAGACTTTCGATTCGAAATATTTTGAAAATTAAAAAAGAATTTGGGAAAAATTTATAAAAATACTGTTCAATAAATTTATAAAGGTTATGGGAGGAGTAATCCCATGAAAATGGTGGATAGTGGGGCGAAACGGAGCTCATATTCAGTTTATGAGGTCATTTTAGATAACAATCAGCTGAAGCTGTCTGAGGACCGATTTTCATGCAGAGCAGTGTTATCCATAATGGTCGAGACCGGGAGCATTCTGGATCATCCATTTTTCTGGCTAATGGCGATTTTCCCGCATATTATTAGATTTTTATTTTAATTTTTGGTATAAGAATTCATAAATATGTACTATAAGGGAAAAAATATATTTGCTGTTTACAGTTGCGTGCTTGCAATCCCGTATAATAGAGGTAATCACGGTTAATCGATGCAAAAAATAAAAAACAAAATGGATAGACAAAAGGAAAACAATTACAATATATCTGTCCCGGTTAATCGAATCACAGATAATCGAGGCCTTACTGTATTTAAAAGTGTTTTGAAAACTATTCATTGACGTTCCTTAAGAATAATTTCCATTTGCACGAGTATTTTTGCTGGATTTTGTTTGTATGAACTTAGAATTCACGTCCATAAGAATCAATTATACAAATACCACAGGCTTTGGATATAATATCAAACTAAATTTTCTGTAGTATTTCTACCTATTTCCTTTGGTGACTTCAATATATTCCAAAAATTCAAATGAAATGAATAATAATAAAATACAGAATTTCCCCAAACAGTCTAAATTGGGGTATTCAGGAGGTACTCATAAATTAACACCTTTTAAAGTAATAAAACTAAAAAAATATGACTGCTGTGAGCAACCTCTTATAATTTACAATTATAAATATTGTACTTATTTGTATTTTGATTTTAGCAACTTTGTACATTGCTTACTTACTTAAGTCTTATTACTTTATGACCTTTTTATTTGAGCCACAACAACAATTTTTTTAAATTATGTTAAAATGTTAAGACATTATGACACTTAGGACACTTAAGACGTCTTTGTGAATACCACAAATAATTTTCATTTCTAACAAATAAAATAATTGAATACTACTTCTCGCAAACTTCTATTAAGAAAATGCCATCAGATTGTAATGCCGCTCAAAAAAAATGTGCAAATGAATCTATTATTAACTCCTCCAAAATCATATTTTCATCCCTAACTCTTTTTACTTTGTTTGTTATTTTATTTTATTATTTTGTTCATTTTCTATTAAGGTATTTTTTAAATTTACTAACGTTTTCACTTTAGTTCCGTTTTTCTGTTTATCATACTTACATCAAAAAAACTCATCGTTCATTTATTTTTGTTTTGCTTTAATTTTGAAAAACAAAAATTTGTTACAGGTATTCATTTCAGGTTTTTCTCGTTTCAAAAATGGAAAAATGTAATTTTTTTGACAACAAACACAGAAAAAAAAAATTCAAAAATTTTTTAAAATTTTTGTTTCTTATGTTTGCTGTACATTGTTCCATTTTTCCAACGAGAAAAAAACTGAAATGAATACCATTATTATTTAATTCAATTGGTTTTTATTATTATTTTGTTTTATTTTTTCAATCAATTTATTTGTATATTATTATGAAATTATTTTATTATTTTATTAAATCCCATTTATACAACACAACACAACACAACAAACAAACATACATTTAATCCGTAAACAATCCCTTTATTTATTTGAATACAAATTTCCCCACTCACTTCTACAGCTCGATAATCATGAAATAAAACCTGGCAAGTGTCTGAAAATAAATATAAGTGTACCGAACCTGCGCCTATTTGTAGGCAATATACCCAAATCGAAAGGCAAAGAGGAGATTTTAGAGGAATTTGGTAAATTAACAGGTAAATTATGAAACGAAATTTTTATAAATTGTTTTTTTTTTAAATTATTTGTAAAATTTTTTTGCCTTAGAGTTTAAATAACATGTAAATTATGTAATTTATCATGTTATTTATCTATAAAGCAAGGGGTAAGCATTTTATAAATGTTTTTTTAACAAAAAATTGGCTATTAAAGACAAAAATCCAATTGGCTTTAAACTAAAGAAAATCTTATATGAAATATTGATTAAATAATTGGCTTAACATCATAATTGGCTGTTTATGAAGTTGTTTTGCGCGTGTGTGATAAAAACAGAAGATAAATAAAAAAACGGCTGTTATTTAGGTTTTAAATTGTGAACGTTGTTGGCGTTTAGGCGTTAAGAAGAGGAATCCTGCAACAAGCACAATCTTTTTGCGATTTTTTTTTGTTTTGTGTATTTTTAAGGGTTTTCACGATGGGCAATGTAAAGTGTACAGACGACAAACAACACATAAATATTATATTTGCACTTTGCTTCATTTTACTTCGTTTGTTCTAAAAAAAAACGTGAGCAAAAAGAGTAGTTGCACAACAACTCTTGACAAATTTGCTTAATTCACAAAACCCCTTGTATCTCTGTATCCATCGTATTATCATATTAAATACAAGAGTGTAACATTTGTTGTATGAAATTTTCATATAAAAATTAAATACACTATTACACTTTTATTTCATATATATTTTTAAAATGTTGTATTCAGAGAGAGGCTCTCTGAGAGAATTTGTATGTAGCTTGTTCTTCTTTTTGAATTTAAAATACAAAATACATTAATACACTACACAGAGGGTGTTCACAATTAAAACACAAAAAATGTATTTTATACACAAATACACGATAAAGATTGTTGTGAATTAAGCAATTGACCGCCATATTTTTTGCTAATAAAAGATTTTTTTTTATTTTTCACTGCTTTTGGGCATCTTTATTTAATAATTTATTTGGTAATTTTGTGTTATTTTGTATATTATCAAGAGGACAGTGCTGCCAGCATTTTTGCGAGTTGCCAAATTTTTTTTAAGCAAACTATGTAGATGCTTTTCACAAAAATACAATTATTCTTTTTTATTTGCAAAATGCAAATCTGCAAGCACCATCGTGAAAACCATTTTTATTTTGAAAATTTTAAGTTTTTGCTGTGTAAATAATTATGTGTTTTTTTTGCGTTCAAACCAAAACCCACAAACGAATCTTTCATCCATTCTCACACCAACTTTTGATTTATTTTAAATCATTTATCCATCCTTATACATTTCATATAACACCACAACGCAAATTTGTTTTACCACCGAATAATCTATCCATTTATTGAGACTATCTTTTCAAATGCGTTACCATTTATTCTTAGAAATAATATAATAATGATATATATAATAATTTAAATAATAATATAATATATATTTTTTCAATTATTATTAATAGGTCTTTTTATTTTCGTTAAGCAAACAGTTTTGTATATATTTTTCATTTATCTACCATTACATTCATTTTAATTTCATTAAGCTTCTTTTACTATTTTAAACGTATGAATTTTATTAATACTTAATATATTCCACATTCATTCATTCACAAAAAATCGTTCATTTCATTTAAAATTTAAAAAAAAAATCTCCAGTCATTAACTTGTGCGTTACTTAAAAATGTTGGAAAAGCAATATTATTACAATTTCTATCTTTAATAATATTTGTATTTAATACATAGTTACAAAAAATAAAGAGCAAATACAATAGTAATTTAAAGAAATTAAGGTTTTTACTTATAACTGCGAAAACCTCTCATAAATATTTAAGGAAATGGTTAAAAGAAGGTAATATGTAATTTTTTCTAAATTATTTATTATAAAGGCATGTTCTGGAAATCACGTTTTTCAGATCACATGAGATTTTTAAAGTAAAAATGTTACTGCAGACGTTTTTACAATCATAAAGGATAAATTTCTTTCAACAATAATATTTGATGCTCTAAACAGTAGATAAATTAAAACAAAAGATTAAGCAAATAAAATCAATTTCAAATAAATAAATATCGAACGAGGTTAGAAATAGGTGTCACACATTGCTTGGGCACGTTCCTAGAAACTGTGAAATTTCGTAATTTATCTTCTTTACAAAAAGCTCTAATTACACAGTACACATACGAAAAAAATTAATGGGTTCTGACATTCGATTCTTTTAGAGGAGACCAAAAATATATATCGATCAAAGAACATCATAACTCAGAATATGGAATTTTTATGTTACTAATGCAGAATTAATCTTCATATCGTTCTTCACATTGTGTAAAAATTTCATACAAATATCTTGTTTACTCAACTCCTGAGATAAAAATAAAGTTTTCTTTTTCCATTAAGTTGTGAGTAAATTGAACACTTGAAACTCTGCAAACTGGTTTTTCTGACTTATGACGTTGTTTGAGTAAATGAGCGATATGTAAAAGATGTTTTTTTTTATAGAGTGACACAAGTTTAAATCATAATAAAACCATGAAATATATTTTTAATATCACTAAAACGGACTTTATTGGAAAGAAATTTTTATGATATTAATGTTTAAATATGATTTCTGCCATGTGCCACGTAATTGAGATACGAAAAAATTTCGAATCATGTTCCCATACCGTTCACAATTGACATTAACATTCTGACCATCATCGTTTTTGAAGACATATGGACCAATGACTCCTCCAGCTCATAAAGCGCTCCAAGCAGTCATTTTCTGTAGATGTAATGGTGTTTTGGACAAAAGCTTGTGGAAGAAGTGCACGACGAGTTTGACGAATAGAACAATTATTTTGAGTATCGACATTTCCACGAGAAAGTTAATTTTTTGTCGCGTGCAACAGCAAGTAATTAGAGTTGTATTTCAGAACAATGCGACTTGATTTTTCTTAAAATTTTACCCAATGTAGAGATGCTGATGGCCTACACAAATACGAGTATATAAAGATGTAAAAAAAAGTCTCGTGTTCTTTGAAAAAACAAACATAATTGTTCGGTGTCGCACGCTACAAAAAGGGGACATTCCTGTAGAAATGCTAATATATTGATCTATGTGTAAATTGATATCTTTACAAAAATATAAATCATCGTCATCCCATTTCTAAGCAACCTGCTAACTTGGCAATATTTTTTATCATTTTAACACTGAGGCGAACAAAGTTATGAGTGGGTGAAAATAAGACGTGGCTTCGTGCAGATATAGATATCGTTTTGAAATCGAGATTTTCAGATTTTTCAATAAATTTTTATATTAAGGTAAGGATATACATACATAGTACATGGATCATGGGCAGAAACTTGGCCTGACGCAGCGTGTGCCTAGATAAAATGCATGTATGAATACGAATTGATATATTTTTGTTTTCTAAAAAATATATAAAACATAACTACAACATTTTCAACTGTCCGATTTTTTTTTTACAACTTTTCGAGTATGAAATGACGATTTTTTTCCGTTTTATGAGCATTTCGAAAATTTATTTATAATTTTACGAGTATCTTTCAAACCTGGCTGTAAAATTTAAATAATAAAATTACTCTTCTCGTGACCATTTCAGTAGATATTTATGTAAAGCAATTAATATGAAAAAGAATAACTTGAAATTCAGTAGGAATTTGTTAAATACAAAAAAAAATAAATGAAATATTTTTTTTTTTTTTATTAAAAACTCCTATTTTTTATATGTCATGATATAAATCTTCTTTCTTATTATTTTAATTTAAAATAAAAATTATTATGTAGAAATTCGCATAATTTTTCCTCTATTACTTGGAAACAAAACAAAAAAAAAAACCATGAGAAATATTTTTCTTTTATATTTATTTTATTAATAAAACACCATTTTATCTACTCTACTATACTTCTTAACTTTCTCTATTTCTATTTATTAAAAATGAAAATTAAACATAATATTAGTGAACAAAATTTCCAACAATTTATTATTTATTCTCATACTTATTTACAAAATTATTAATAATAATTTTAATATTTGGCACGTAACAACAAACAAAACTTAAATCTATAAATTTAAAAAAAAAATCACATTATGTTCTTTTTTTCTGTGTGTGTTGTGTGTTTTGTATTTGCTACAATTTTTTAACAATTTCCAGCTGAATGATTTTGAAATTCGGAAAGGCAAAAAGATTGGTGTAACGATATCATTTAATAATCACCGGCTTTTTGTCGGCAATATACCTAAGAATAGAGATCATGATGAATTAATTGAGGAATTTGCTAAACATGCACGTAAGTGGTGACAAAAAGTAATCATACAAAAAATAAGAAAAATAAAAAATAAAAAGAACAGGACCAAAAACAATTGTAAACGAAAAATAAAATTCCCTTTGAAAAAAATTTCAAATACGCTAACATCACAATGTAATTGGTAATTGGAAAATAATTGCTTATAATTTTTTTTTTTTACAAATAAACAATTGGTTTTTCATTACAAAAAAAAAAGAAGTTATAAAAAAGCGTAAGTTGCAGAAGACTCACTCTACTTAAAATTTCTCATTATTATTTAATCACAAACAAATTGGATTTTTGTTAATTTTTGCAATTTTCGCTTAATGAAAAATAAAAAATTATTTATATTTTTTGACAAAATAATTCTAAATACAAAAATTCATCTACAGGTGAAAATTATATTTATTTTAATAAATACTTAACAAAAAAAAACAATAATAATATATTTCCCCTCCTTTTTAACGAAAATAAAGAAGAAAAAACATAAAATTAAATTTTTAAAAGTATTCATCCCGCTGTCATCTTACACTCATTTGCAGATGAAATTTTGTGATTGGAATTTATTAGTTGAACTTTTTTTTTAACTTGAAACTTTTCCCTACCCTATTTAAAAAATTTAAATTTTTCATTTCAATAATGAAAAAAAGAAAAGAAAATGCAACAAAAAATATTTTTCGAAAACTTAAAAATAATAAGTAACTACTGTAGCTTTACAATTTTTACTTTATTTATTTAATTGTAATTTGTTTATATTTTTCTAAAAACAAAATTATATTAACAAAAAGAAAAATTAAATTTTCTAAAACGAAAACCATGCCAAATTCGCTATAAATGAAATATAAGTATTATTAAATATTGTTTAATTATTCTGCTGATTTTGAAATCATAATTGTGTAGCTACAGCTTGATTGTTAAATACGATAATACATAAAAAAGACGGTAAGAAATCGAATGAAAAATCCCTTAAAATTATAAATAGATGCTATAAAAATTGTCTCTCTATCTCTCTCTCTCTCTTTCTATACATTTTTAAATATAATCTTCACCTGATAAACAAACAACATATTTTTTTTTCATATAAAAGAAAATTTTAGCAAATGAAAAGATCACAAAAAGAACATTGTCTTGAAACCTTAAAATATTATTTGAAATAAAATATATGAAAATTTTCCTATATACATATATATAGAAAAAGCCTTTTTCACAAGGGACTTTAACGGCAAGTTTTGTACGAAGAACTTTTAGTTAAAGTTCACGTTAACTCTTAATCATACATTATGAATAGTTACGAAAAAATGATTATGAAAATAATATCATAAATCTCATATTAATAATTATTATTATTAAATTCAAAAATTATCATTGGGGAATACTATGGCTCATACAATATCAATCGAAATTTTAAGATATTTCCATATAAACTTCATTGAAATACTTATAAATTTCGTTCGATATTATAGTGGCGTTATTTAGCCCAAGGCGTGTCGCACTGTTTGTAGGGAAGGATAATGAAACTGGAGGGCAGTTCAATAAAACCGCGGCTCTTTGAATGAAACACAGGTTTTAGCTTTTTCAACTTTTGCATTTTGCTGGTAAAAAAGATCTTCTTACCGTTGTGAATGTACATAGTTAGTGTTGATTGCACTATGTACATTGGCTTTATTGGCTGACAAACCAATCTTTGCCTCTTTTGGCTGCAGTTTGGTCTCTGTTGGAAGTCTTTTCAGTGTGGGTTATAGAGTCTTTTTTCAGGGACTTTAGGTCTTCGTATTGCAAAGCAACTTCCAAATCACTGCAGTGTCTTCCAGGCAGAGATCCTTGTTATAAAAGAAGTTGCGGATTGGTTGAAAGTGAATGTCACTTCAATGGCTTTGATTAACACATACACTGATAGTAGAGCAGCTATTATGGCCCTTGATTCCCCGCCCTCGACTACCGATCATCTCTAAACGAGATGGCAGGGCAGTTTGATATTAGGACCATCTGGATCCCAGGTCATAGAGGCTTTCAGGGGGTCTCTAGGCCTGATAAGCTTGCTAGAACTGGGGCCACCTTACAATTTCCACCGGATTTGGAATGTGTGGGTTTACCCTTACTCTGTTAACTCAGACTGAAGCGCAAGACAGAAGATGAAACAAATAGAAGGTGGGTCACAAGAAATGATTTCATGATCACAAGTCAGTTATGGACTCATCTAAATAGGAAAAATACAGCTTCTTTAATTTACAAAATTAGGAAACAAACCTCGATTCTAGTGTCCGTGCTAACCGGACACTGTCTCATATGTAGGCATGCACAAGGGTTAAAGGCTGAACAGAATGATTTTTGCCACAGCTGCCAGGATATCAATGAAAAGGAAAGTGTTGACATTTTCTGTGTCACTGTCTTCGACTTTCAAAACAGAAAATGGACGCAATGGGCGCTCTTGGGTTCAGGGAACTCTCTGGTTTTGCTAGTGTTGAACTGTAGCGTATTAGTAGATTTATATTGAGCTATGGTTGGTTCGACGATTTGGACTCCGCATAAGTAGTGCTATTACAATGTACCAAATAGTGTCCTGCACAAGACCATTTATAAGACCTTTCAAGAGTTTTTTCAAATGCTTTACTATAGCGAAATATTCTAAAACAAACGTTAAACAACAATGTTGGCAAGACAAACAACTGAAACAAATGTCTTGCCAACAGTGTTGTTTAGCGTTTGTTTTAGAATATTTCGCTGTAGTAAATTATTTTAAAACTCATGTCTTGAAATGTCTTATAAATGCTCTTGTGCAGGCCTTTAGTACCAAAACGGTCTAATTTAGTCCGGGATTCTGACTGCCACCCTTACCTAACCTAACCTAATCTTGGTCTATGGTGTGTTTTGATGGATCCACGTTTCGGCGGTTCAACAACGTCAAACACTTAGCTAACATCTTGCGGAAAACTCCCATACCCACTTGATCATATATAATGAAACCACTAAGCCATGTGAGATGCATCACTTCCATTCAATCAATCTCCAATCGGCCCAGACCGTATTGTGAATTTTTTGGATTCTTTCGGTTGTAGAGACCTCAACTGGGCGTCCAGGAGTTTCGCATCTTGAGTGCTTTGTATGGCCAAAGCAAAACTCTGTAATACACTTTTTCCATTTAAATTTATGGTGCAAACTGCCCACTGTATTTAGCAAGTTCAGTATTGGTTTGACTTTTGACTATTTTTTCACTCATCAGCTCATCTTTTTCCATTTCCTTCTCAAATCACTGTGTAGTATAATATGAGTTGCTGTCAAACACAAACTAAGCGAAGCAGCCTTTTTAAATTTTGGCAGGAGTCAACTGACAGTTTTCTGTTAAGAGGGACAGTGTTGCCAAAATCCATCATATTCCAGTAGAAATCGAAAATCCATCGCAAATGAAGAGAATTTGCATCATTGAAGATGGTAAAATTGGTATATACAATAGCTATACGCCCAACTCTGACGAGGTGCTATTTTAAAAAGGAGCTTTTTATAAAAAGTACTTTTTAAAAGCCACCTTAGTACTTCTAAGAGCTTCTTTTTCAGAAAGTCTTATTTAAAAAGATACACACCCCTCCCCCCCCCCTATCGTGAAAATGTTCACTCTATTTTTAGTTATAATGCCCTGCAACACTTTTTTGCATAGAGTATGAACCTCTTTGCTTCACATGCAGTATACGTTTTTCCATTTCACGCAACTACTTAAAAACTTTTCATTTGAAATCTAAAATTCTAAAATCTTCCCCTTTTTAACATTCACTGGACAAGTGATAGTGAGAAAAAATTTCATTGTAATAAAAATTCCACTTGTTACTCACGACTATTTTAAATTGTGCTTTTTTAAAGATGCTTTTTGAAACGATATATGTATGTATTTTGAAAATATACTTTTTGAAAGGGTAAATTTGGCAAAGTTTTTTTTTAAAAAACTTTTTTAAAAATGTTATTTTGAAAAGTAACTTTTTGAAAGTTCTTTTTAAAAATAGTTGGAAAAGGTAATCCTTGAAAATGTTCGCCTGATGCTTCTCCTGATGCTTTTGAAAAAGTTTTTTAACAAAAGTCATCTATTGATAAAGTAATTTAGTTAGGACATAAATTTTGAAAAGGAGCATTTTGGAAATGAAGTTTCTTTTTAAAAGTGCTTTCTTAAAGCTTTCTTATTTTTTTCTATGTTCTCTCTTAAGACTAAACTTTCAGGAATTACTTTAAAAAACCATTTGGAAACAGCTTTTTAAGGTTCCAAAACAATGTTCGCCATCAAAAAAATTTTAAATTACTCCCTCTCCTGTTCTTCTACATAAAAATCAAAAAAATAATTTAATAAAAATTTTCTGACCTAAAATATTTTTTTAAACAAAAATAAATGGTAATGACTGGAGACTGTGCTTTATTCTAATGCTAAAAAAACTACAAAAAAAATCCACATAAATTCCTCTCCTCCAATCTTATCAGCAGGTGAACAAAAACTATAAAAAATCAACTAATTATAAATATCAAGTCAATGTTTTTTAAGGAGTTATTTATTTTTGTAATTAAATGTTTATAATTATTATATAAATACCTTATTTAATTTTGTTATATTAATTTTAAGCATTTTTTACACTAAAAAAGCTGTCAAATAAAAAAAATCTATGTTTCTTACTTTCTATGTAACTATTTCTCTCTATGTCTGTCCTTACCTAAATGTTATTATGTTAAATTATTATGATTTTTTGTTTAAACGATTTAATTTAATTTATTTTTTCTGTGTGAATAAATGTTTTTAAAAAGTTTTTGGTGTTATCTAAAAAAAAAAATCAAAACCAAACAAACAAATTGTAAAAAGTAAAAAAAAAGTTACAAATACGCGCTATTTTAAAACGATGTATAATAAAAAATTTTAAGTTGCTTTTGGAAAAACAAAATAAATTAAAATGACAAGAAATCATATTAAAACACAAATCAGAATAATTAAGCGTTTTTGGCATTGGTTGTAATAAAAAAAAATTTATACAAAAATCCATTGAAAATTTTTTTTAAGGAAAATAAAACAAATACGAGTATTTCAAAGTAGTACAGATTTTTTTTTTAATTTTTCAGAAAATTAAAACAAGAATTTAAATTTATTTGATGAAAACATTCGATCAAACAACTTGTACTGAAAACAACAATAAAATAAGAAAATTCGTTTTTGTTTTCAATATACGAGCGCAAAATAATCGATCGAACGGTTTTTGTCGAGATCGTGAGACATACTTTAAATTTCTGTGCTATTATGAAGCATTAAAATTTTTTTTAAATGTCTGTCCTATCTTAAAGTGGTTTCAAAAGGCAAGTTTTTTACATCTGACATTTCATGTCATGTGAAAGCATTATAACTTTACATTTTTAAAAGTCAGGTGACAACGTCAGCTGATATCTGTCAAGCCATCTAATATCAGCTGTTTTGGTATTATAAAAGTGTGTTTATGTGTGTGGCGGCAAAATTATAAAGAAAGAGATTATCAGGATTGTCACAGAAGAAATCATGTCGGTTTTGCTGATTGTGGTTTTTGTAAACCAATGTTGGTTTCATTTGGTGTCATAAATCCAAGTTGGTTTTTTTTTAATTTCGAATGTAATTAAAACCAGTGATTGAATCAGCTGTTCACATTTGCTTACAAGTTGCAGAAAATAGAAAAAATTATTGTTTTCATTAAAATATCAATAAAAAGTTAATTGTATTTTATTTTATTTATTTATTTGGTTTTTTGCACATAACAAAACATTTGGGATAATTAGCTATAAATAAATTGAAGTGCCACTTTAGTTATTATATTACTAGAAGGGATGAGGAAAATTCTGAGGAATTGCGTCAATCGACTTGTTTTAAAGGATGCTTCGCCAATTTGAGTCTAACTATCGTGTAAACAAGGAATCATTTGCTATGGCACTGTTGTGTGATGGCTTCCCAATTGTTTGATGGGTTGGGGGGGGGTGGGGTGGGGGATCTGTTACACGGGGCACACAGGTGTTTGTCTCCCAAAATAAGTTATTTTGTTTGGAGCCCCTGAAAGCATGGTGTGCTGAGTGAGGGGTGCTGCAATGTGGAATTCATCATATGCGAGTTTGGTGGCGAGATGAGTGTTGCCAGATGCTTCTGTTGATGATATTCTGCCTTATTGTGGTTGGCGTATTTCAAATACGACTACGACTGTTTGGTAATAGATTAAAGAAGACTTCAACAGTTTTTCTTTAATCTATTACCAAACAGTCGTAGTCGTATTTGAAATACGCCAACCACGATAAGGCAGATTGTTGCTGTGGTGACTGTGATGGAATCACTACTCGGGAAGAGGTTTTTCAATTGATGGTGGCAGATCAGAAGGCTAGGCAATTGAAATTTCCTGAACTTGTATCGCAGCTAAAGTTAAAGTTCATCAGCACTGACAACTTTTTATACTTTTGAGGCCAGTGATGTTTAAAAATGCCCAGAACTTGTTTATTGTAAAAATTTATTTTGTTATTTATTTGAATGTTGGTTTTATTTAAGTCTTATGGTTAATATTATGAGTAGTGTTGTTTTTATGAGGGAGAAAAAGGTAGAATGAAGTAATGCTGAATACGAGTTAATGTGGGTGTGTGTCTTTTGGAGGACATAATATAATCTTTGAGAAGCATTTTGTGCCAGCTACGGAAGGCTAGTGAAGAACTTAAATTAAAAAATTATTTTCCTGTTGTCTAGCTAGTTGTGTGTGTTAGAAGTGTACATTTTTTGTTTGTTTGTTGTGGAGTGGAACTTCCCCTATCGGTGCGTTGTGAGCTAGTTGGCACCAAAACAACCAGAGCTGAATGAGACACTTAACAGTACTTGACTGTATTAAAGGATATTTATAGCGTTCTAAAATTATTAAAGAAAATTGCGGCTTCGTTGCGGCTTTTATAGGAAGAATCTTATTAAAGATCAGTCGGGAACGATATACATAAGTCAAGATAGAAGCATAGTGACGACAATTTTAGGTGATATGTGCAACGTTGCGGGCGGCTCATTTGACCGCAGTGGGTCCGATTAGAAACGGGCAGCAATAGTAAACGAACAACAAGAGTTTATTTTTACGATAAACATAAGATTTCATCTACAATTATTTATTTTAATAAAGAAGTCAATTTACTTACAATTTTGCAAAAAAAAAATAAAAAAGTGCGAACATGAAAACTGTCAGCTGTTAGCTGCTTGGTTTATTCCCAATAATAAAACCGATAACAATAGTTTTTAAGACCCTTATGACCGACATCAGTTCTAGTTCGAACATAAAACCGGCAACATTGGTTTTTATGTCACCAAAGCATATTTTCTTGTCGTTTTCAATTCATACACCCCCTTTTCCACACACACAAAATTTACTTTGCAAAGTCTTAATTCAGCTGGGAGAAACACAGAAAGAGACTGCACTACTACCTTAGTCCTAATTTACACTATGCAAGTCCTATTGCTAAGCTGATTAGTTTGTTATGTGGGAGAGAGACGAGGGGAAAAGAAACGTTTATTTTCCCATCGTCTCTCTTCAACAAACTAATCTGCTTAGCAATAAGACTTGCGTAGTGTAAATTACGATTTTCCAAAGTAAACTTTACATTGATTTCTATGACACCCCTGTATGTCAGACGTAACTAAATATGTATGTGCGTTTGAAAGGAAAAATTATAAACTGTAAATTGGTGATTTTACAGACGTAAAGCTGACAAGTCAGATGTAAAACACATGCCGTGTGAAATCAGTTTTACAATTACATTTCGTGCAAATATGAAATTAATGGCCATTACCATGAGCAACTTTCGATTTTCGACTGTAGTCCAAAGTACTGATCGAACGAATTTTCATTTGATATTAAGAAGAGCATTCGACAAAGAACATCGTTATTGTGAATAAAATCGAAAAAATTGCTTTACAATTTGTATTTTTTGCACTTAGATTTTTAAAAACTTTTTATATTAAAATTCATCTGTTCGATAGAAAATTCGTTGCTCCACGAAATTCTCGATGCTCATAATATGAATTTAACATTCAATTTCGAAAATCGAATGCAACTCATAATAAGGCCTAATAATTCTTTTGTGCGAAACATTTCGAAAATCTTGTGTAACAGGACGTGATACATTTAAAAAAAAAATAAATCAATTTATTAAATTTTTTTTGTTGTATTTATCTTTTTAGTTCATCTGATTAAAATAATAATTTTTAATTTTCTATAATCGATTTGAATATATTTCTTAATCAATATTTTTGTCTTTCATTTTCTTGGCAATAAAAATCTAAACGTTACAGCTGGCCTTATTGAAGTGATAATCTATAGTTCACCAGATGACAAAAAGAAGAATCGTGGTTTTTGTTTTCTGGAATACGAATCACATAAAGCCGCTTCATTGGCTAAAAGAAGACTTGGCACTGGTAGAACAAAGGTATGTAACTTGAATTAAGAACCCCGCAAAGTATTTCTATTTGAATGTGAGAATAATATTAATATTGAAGGAGCACTTTCAGGTTTGGGGATGTGATATTATTGTCGACTGGGCTGATCCACAAGAGGAGCCAGATGAACAAACAATGTCTAAAGTTAAAGTTCTGTATGTAAGAAATTTAACACAAGATATCACAGAGGAAAAATTAAAGGTTAATGTCAACTTAACTTTTTTTCATCTCTTAAGAATATTTTTTTAAATAAAATTTTTTTTTTATATGTTACAGGAACAATTTGAGCAATATGGGAAAGTTGAACGAGTTAAGAAAATAAAAGACTATGCATTTGTGCATTTTGAGGATCGTGATAGTGCTGTTGTCGCAATGAGGTCCTTGAATGGCAAAGAAGTTGGTGCTTCTAACATTGAAGTAAGTATAGAAATTAGTATTGTCATGACATACAGACAGGTATTGTACGACTACTTTAAAAAATAGTTATACAAGAATTTATTTATGTATATAAAATGTGAACTGTTTCTTTTTTGATATGAACAAAATTGTAATACGTTCTTATTGTGAGCAAATTTCGATCTTCGACTGCGTCTGAATGAACTACTTGAACGAATTTGCGTTTGGTATGATAACACTGTTGTGAATTTTACTTAGAGACCGTTTAGATGAAGGGTGGCCTCGCTGCGACACGTCGCCTTCGGGTCGTGTTTGTAGGCGGGAAGTGAGGAGAAATTTGCGGAGAAGCGAAAGTCGCACGTACTGGGAATTGAAGCGACCAAATTTAGCTCTTCTCTACTTAGGGACCGTTTAGATGAAGGGTGGCCTCGCTGCGACACGTCGCCTTCGAGTCGTGTTTGTAGGCGAGAAGTGAGGAGAAATTTGCGGGGTAGCAAAAGTCGCACGTACTGGGAATTGAATCGACCAAATTTAGTTCTCACATATTTCTTTCCCTCGTATTTTTTGTATGTTATGTACAAGCAGTGTTGCCAGTTAGACCATTTTTTATAACATGCATGAAAAAAATAGTTATAATATAAAAATTATAAACAAACAAAGCAAGGAGAGAAAAGGAATTATTGTATTTTAGTAGTAAATTAAAAAATAAAATAAAAATATATGGACATATTAATTCTACATTTCCCAAACTAATAATTAGTTCCTTTACGACAACACTGCTAAGAATGCAGGAATAAAAAGCATTGATCAAATTAATATCAAAAAGTCGGTTGACTATTGCGACAAAAAAGTCTTCATGTAAACGCGCGTGGTTTTAAGAAGGGACTCTAAAAGAGAACGTAAGCGTTGTCGCAGCTAGGCCACCCTTCATCTAAATGGGCTCTTAAGATCACGATGAAATTCGTATGTTTTTAAAACGATTGGTGTATTTGACCGGGTGCAGCTAAAAGTCTTTTTTTTTTGGGAGTTACAATTTGAGTTTAACATTAACATGTTGATTATTGAGTTCTTCTTTCAATTTTGATATTTGTTGCACTTCTCATTTTTTTTAAATGAAAATTGAACATAATAAATAACTGGTTGTTCTAAGAAATTTTTGGGTCATAATAAGAATTGGTTGAAGTGGAAGTGATTCAAAATAAACATGATTTACCCTATTGCAAAATTGTATACTAAGGCACCACATACATAAATAAAACCTTAAGTAGAAGTACTCAAAATACAACTTCTCCATTATCTGACTTCTATCAACAAAACCTAGTTTTTAACCCTCTTGATTTGGAATTTAGACGACTGAAATATATTTTTTTTCACATTTAAAATTTGTATTCATAAAATCGTCCCATTATTTGGGATGCAATTCGATTTTAAGAACATCGCTGACATCTTAAGTTACTAATTCAGGGCTTTAAAGCTTTTTTTATTATTATTAAAAAGAAATCTAGCCACACCAATTGCTATACTTTCTGTTAAAAAAACAAAACTCTAAATATACATACATACATAAATATGTATTTGTTATCCGGTTTGTTATTTGAAAGATGTCTACTAAATTGCATCAGATTTGTTCAAATCGTTATGTTATCGTTGTGTAACAGGTCTAGTTTAATTTATTGTTGCTCATAAAAATAATAATAATAACAATAAAGGTTTCCCATTTAACGCTATTAATTTAATATATTTTATGGAAAAGGAATTCCAAAGTGAACTACTTGAGTTCTAAATACATAGAAGCCGGTTTTTGGTGAAATAATTTCTATAACAGTTAAATTTCACAATAAGTAACAAAAAAAATACTTGCTACAATATATCTGTATATAGTTCTTTAGAAAATACAATAATTAAAATTCATACTATTGCTCTTTAGGATATTGGAAAGTACACAATATGCTAAGAAAAGATCTCTGTGACAAATTAAAAATCGTATACTACACTTACATCTGAAAGAAATCTAGTAGACATCAGTCGGAATTTTTCATCAAATCTATGTCGTTTACATCTAAATTTTTAATTTGTATGATAAAAACAGCTGATTAAAACGTACAAGACGAAATGGCATTTTAAAATATTTTTTTATAATAAAATATACAAAACAATAAAGAACATATTCATTTCATTACGTTATACAAATAAAAATTAAAATTCGCATCCATTACAGTGCGAAAACAAAATAGCTTTTCGTAATTTTATGCAACATAAAATTTACGGCCTGTCCCACGATGTCACCAGAAATCGTTCGATCGACAACTTGTATTGCAAACAACAATAAAATTAGAAATTTTTTTTTTTTGGTTTTCAGTATAAGTTTTCGATCGAAAGATTTCTGGTGACATCGTGGGACAGGCCGTTAATTATTAATCTTTGTATCAAAATTAATTAATAACTGATACATTTTTAGATTTAATTGAAGTGTAGTCAATTTTAATAAGAAATCAATTTTTATTTGGGCTTAAGTTCAGTAATTTCAATTCTTATTGAATTAGTTAATAAGAAATAATTTTTGTATGTTAAGTTTGACGTTTTAACTTCTGCACAAGCTGCTGTGCTGCCAAGTTTTATTTCGACAGGCGAGTATTTTGTTAGTATATAATGCAGACGAACATAGTAGCATCATAGGATTTTGAGAGATTTTGGCAAAATCTAGTGATGAACTTTTTAAAGTTTAAAACAATTTGGAGAAAAATAATTAATAATTAATTTTTACGGCCCAGACCTGAAAAAAGCGGCAAGCCCTGTGTCTAATGGCGCTTAGCGTTAAAGATCAAGTTCGATACGTAAAGGCAGTCTCAGATACAACTTTAACGCTTTGCGTGACGTTTCTAACTTGGGGAAAAAAGTGTGAAGTAAAATTTGTATGACACAATAAAAACTTTGAAAACACTCACTGTTTGTTTCACTACATATTTTCTTTTATGTAAATTTACCGAAATTTTAATAAAAATTCATGTTTACATGCGACTTTGGTCAATAAAATTAAGAAAATTATACCAAATGATTTTCAGGGAACGCGAAAAGTTGAGAGTTGCCTAACTTTTCGCTTCGCTTTGCGTTAAAAGTACTTTATGTGACATGTTTCATATAAGCATGTACATTTCACCTTGATGTCAACGCGAAGCAAAAGTTTTATCTGACATAGCCTTAAATGAGAGCATCAACGTTATGCCATAAACAGTTAATGTTAACTTATCTGGTTTAATAAAACAGAATAGAATAAAATGTAAATCAGAATAGAAATAAAATGTAAATTTGTTAGTTTGACCTAAAAATATCTAAAATGCCATTACCTTTTAAGAGTAAAATTTTCTGAACTAGTTCCTTCGTGTTCGAAAAAGTTATTTCGAACCCATTTAATTTACATTGACGTTTTTGACTGGACACATCTCTATTTGTAATGTTATCATAACAATTTATTTACAATACAAAAAACTTTAAATTTCCTTTTCAGGTTTCCTTAGCAAAGCCACCTTCAGATAAAAAGAAAAAGGAAGAAATTTTACGTGCTCGTGAACGCAGGATGATGCAAATGATGCAGGGACGTCCTGGTGGTTTAGTAGGGTAAGTTGTTAAATTTTGCAAGTTTTTTTATGTACATATGTATGTATGTATGTATGTACGAAACAAAGTTTACTTTCATTTCCTTAAATAAAATTATTTTTCCCAAGTATTGGCAAAGCAAAAACGTAATTTAAAAAAAAAAATACAAGTTGGCTGTAAAATAAATTGAAATTTGATATGAAAATATGAATTTCCAAAATAATTCGGCTTTTTACATTTGCTAAGCATTTACAAGTTATTTTTGTGCATAATAAATAATACAAATGGCAAAAATAACTTTTAAACGTTTATTGTTTTAAAGTAACACCAGTTCAATATAATAATTTTAATTAATTGTTTTTTTATACTTTTTCTTTTTATGTCCACTTTAAATAAAACCAAATAACTTTGATTTAAACAATATAAAAAAAACTTTTACGTTTGCCCCGGTTTAATTTGTATACAATTTACACAATAACTACCACTACTACCACTGTTTACTTTATACCACTTCTACTACTACTACTATAAATAAATCTGCTACTACTACTACCAACAACACCTTGTACTATAAACAATTGTATATTTGCTGCGTCCAACATAATTAAAAAAAAAACAAACTTATAATTTCTTCTACATGTTGTTGATATTGTTGTTGTTTGATTTAAAACAAAAGCTTTGAACCATTGTCTCCATACAGAAATCTATCACCAACACATCCCGGCATGATACCATTAGGTACGCCCATGCGTATACCAGGTGCTCCCAGAATTCCTCTACGTACTCCAATGCCACGTGATTATGGTAAGTCTTAATAAAAGTTTTATTTTTCTTATTGTATATTTACGAGTATAACCACTTTTATTTTGTTTTATATGTTATTATAAGTATTAAAGACATAATGACTTTATTTTCTTCTTTTAAAAACCTTAATTTATAGTTTTGATTTTATTTTGTTAACAAAAAAAAAACAAATCTTTAAATAGAAAAATTTTGTTATCAGGACATACTTGTGTATGGCTCGTAGGACCACTAATGAGCTGTTCACAACAAATTCAAAAAAAAAAAAACTAGAATACTAGAATATATTTTTGAATATACAAATTTTTACATATTAAAAAACAATAACATAAAAAACCTAAAACTTTTTTTTTTAATTAATTAGGTTAAAAAGTTTATGCGTAATTGATTTAACTTTTAGGGCTCTTGTAAACTTTGTAATAACTAGGTTTATTTTTTTTTCTATTAACTGTTTAGTGAATAGCATATAATTTATTGTAATTGTTTCATTTATTTGAAAATCCTGCTTTTTAAGTAAAGTTAATTTTTATATTTTTTTTGATATTATTATTATTTTATTTATTAATTTATAACGTATTTTTTTCAACCACCTTTTTCCATTTCGTCCCTTAGAAAATCGAAATTATATGCTTCTTTTTAAAATGTGTATTTTTATAATTCTTGGGTGTAGTTTTATGTATTTATTTTTAAATTTCAAAACACTTGTTTTATTTACTTACATACTTCATTTTTTGATTTCCATTTAATTTAATGTCTTGTGTCCATCTAAAATATAAAAAAATATTCCCATTTTTCATAGTTAACATTTTCTTTTGCATGCTTTATTTTTCTAACCTTAATCAAAAATTTTAAAATAAATATATTTATTTTTTTTTTGAATTTTTACCTACAAAAATATTTTGTGTTTTTTTATTCCATTTATTAAAATTCTTTCTATAAATGTTTAACATTTTGTAATTTAACTTAAAAAATATCTTACTATACACAATTATTACTCAAAAAAAAAAAATTCGAAATCTTAATTTTATGTATGACAAAAAAAAAACTAGAGCATCATTTTATCTAGTCTTAAAAAGCAACTTGTTTGTTGACCTTTAAAAAACTATCAAAAATACTATAATTTTTTTGTAATTAAATGTTGCAATCTTGTGTTTGTTGTTTGTTCTCTGTGTAGCAAATGTTAAACACCCTGTATACTTATTGATGTTTTGCCGGTAAGTAAATTGTAAAATATATTTTTTTGTGTAAAAAGAAAAAAGAACTGAAAACAAATACTACTTATTTCTAAAGTACACATTTTACACTTTGATTTTTTTTTTGTAAACTTGTGGCATCTACTAAAAGGGTTTCATTTGTTTTTCTTTTTCATAAAACCTTTTCTTTTTAATATTTAAAATGTTTATTTTATTAAAATGATTATATAAATGGAATAAAAATTCACAATTGTTTTTTTATGATTATCATTATTATCTAATCTGCGCTAGATTGGCTGTATTTTTTTTTCCAAAAGCTCAAAAAATGTACTCGTAACAATATAAGGTCAAATCGAACTTCGTTAGTTTTTGTTTTTAATACGAAGATAAGAAAAGACTCCTTTTTAAATCTTAAAAGTACAAGAGTCAAAAACTGTAGCATATCGTATCAACGTTTTTTATTTTTATTTAATTTTTCTTATATAAAATTAGTGGTATATTTTATTCTTGAAATATTATTTCTTAAAGTAGTTAGAAAAAAAATAAGAATTTGTGATGAAAATATAAGCTAATTTGATTTTTTTTACATCTTACGGAATTATATTTCGCCCTAAAAAGTTTAAGCAAGAATAAATTCTTCCACAGGTAAATTTTGTGGAAATGAAAAAATGAGAGAGAGGGATAATAGAAATTTCGGAGAAATTTTTTGCTTATTGGCAATAATTTTTTTAATGCAATAAAAATTTTCAGGAGAAACAAAAATGGGCAAGAGTTTTTTTAAGACTATTTAATGACCCTCAAATCGCACACTCTTCATAGTTTCAAATAAAAAAATTGCCTTTATTACACAGAGCATGCGTGTATTGCGGCTGCCTCGAATGTAGTACGACCATTTTGTACGACCATTTTTCGATCACTTTTTCAAAAACTTGTTACCGCAATATTCCGCAATGACCCGTAGAATACTGCTTTGCAATACGTCCAAAATTTCTGTTTCTAGCTGGTTTGTTTTCACAAAACATTGGCTGATGTGAAACCTGGAGAAACTAGTACAAAAAATTAAATAGCGCAATCTTAGTGAGCTATTTAATGGAACATATCGCTGCATGCTATGTGGCACTGTCTTGTTGTTGCAGATCTTTATTTAGTAATATAGACAAGAAGATAGGCAAGCAAATATCTTCTAGTTTAGACCAGCCATACACGCAACTCTTTTACTCTCAGTTCTATGTTTCAATTGCATTGAGGGTATAAACAACATTAAGGAATCGGAAGCTCTTGATATGCTTGGCATCAAAATTCAGTGTGATGTTCGATGGACGGAACACATTTTTCAAGTTTCAAAAGAAGCATTCAAGTGCCTAGGATTTTTGAAACGCTGCAAGCAATACTTAACCCCATCTAATCTTTTCACCATTTATACCACTTATGTATATCCGACCGAAAATGGAATACAACATGTGTGGGCCGACGCTTTAAAGTATATTTTGCAGCTGCTCGACCGCGTACAGGAGGGGGCGAAGAAGCTAATAGTTGACAGGATATCCAACTCTATTGATGCATTGGAGCATCGACTCAATGTGGGGTGCATTCCCTTCTTATATCGTTACTACAATGAAATGTGTTCTGATGAAATTAGGGAGATTGTTTCTGAAACCCGCAAATTTTTACGCACAACACGTGCATCATTCAGAGCACATCCTTTTGTATGTAGTCGATTGGCCAATAAACCGCACTACGCATTACAGAGAGAATTCCTTTTTAGACTTACTATTCGTTTGTGGACAAAACTATCTGCGGAAGTCTGTCCTGTCACTTTCAACGTGGGATATTTTAATCGAATGTTCACAGACACTACTCTCCATAACATATTTTCCTAGTTCTAGCACAATGCATTGCATGAGTAGTGCTGGTCCTATTATAAAAAAATATATATACATAAGTACTGTTTGCTTGAAATTCGTTACAGTGAATGATTAACATACAATGAGAGTTTTCTACAAGGTTTTGTGCTAGTTCGTACTAATGGACAGCAAAAAGAAATTTACTCTCTGAAGGTACCAACGATATTCAAAACAACTGGAACGCAAAAAACCCGTAATTGCACATCCTGATGCAACGTGTTTACGCAACACGTTTATATTACATGTTGCGTGTTTTGACACATATGTATATTGTATCGTGCAATGCAACCTATAAATATCAATACATTTTGTTATATTTGAAAATTCGAATGCAACTTCGAACGCAACCATAAACAAGGCTACATACCGTGCGACCGATAATTCAACCTACCATGTTGCATGAACACCCTGCTAAGTATGTACCTACCATGAAATACTAAAGGCCGGCTCACATAGAATCCTTCATACGTTATACCTTCACTTCATTAATTAAACTTAATTTTTTTAAATTTATTTAATTTATTTCTTTTGTTTTATTTTATTCTTGCTTTCACAAAACAAAAAAATGCAATTCTACAACAACTTAAGCGAATAAATTTGCAAAAAAAAAACAGTTTTGCATTAGTAATTTGTCAACAATAATATTTCTTAAATTCGAATTTTTTTTTTAAAAATATGACACAAAACGATGCATTTATACCAAAATATAATGCAAAAATATGCATTTATTACCCAATTATGCAAAAATATGCACTAATAAATCGATGCCATTTTTACTCAAATGCATTCTTTCGTAAAGATATTTCGTTCTTGCCATTATCGGCGTTAGAGGAAAAACATACATTTGCACGAAACCCCTGTTCCTACTTATAGTCCTACTTATAACATACAAATTCGATCAGTTTTCTTTTCGAAACGAACTACATAATAAACCCCCTTATAATTGTCAAAAAGTATCTAGTAACAGTTCGCACTATGCAAGTCTTATTGCTAAGTTGATTAGTTTGTTGGAGAGAGAGGATGGCGAGTTGAATAGAAACGAGAGTACTCAGCTTCATGTAGTGTCAATACATTTTGCTTTATCATTCTACGGTCTTATTCATAAAAATTCCTTATTTCAGCTTTAATCTGTAAATTACTTATGAAACAGATTTTGCTTTATTAAGCTCTAATAAAAATTTGAATTCATAACTGATTAATATCAGTGAATTAACTATTAAACGATTTTGCTTTTTTTGTAATTTTATGTTGGCGATATCATGTCACTTTCGCTCTCAATTTATGTTTAGTGATGCATACAACGAAGAATCGATTATCTAGAGTCGAACAAAAAGTATTTAATTACACAAAATGTGATTAAAATCTAACTTAAAATGTTGTTTTTTAACTTTTTATTCATAAATAAATCTAAAAAAACTTAAATGTTGTAAAAGATTGTATTTAAACACATTTATATTCATCTGAGTACAGAGTAGTGTTGTGCTTATCAGCTCTTTGGAGTGACCGCTCTTTTCAGTTCAGCTCACTTTACTGAAGTATTTCATTCAGTTAGCTCAGTAGCTCAGTTCATTTATAGTGAAACATTTTTTCAAGCATAAACAAAGAGCGAAAACTGAAACATGAAAAGTGACATATTTATACAGAGCGTGTTGGTGTGTGTGTAATACATTGCAAACAAGGCAGATGAAGTATAAAAAATAGATAAAAGTAAAATAGTTTAGTGAGTAGAATTTGTTAATAAATATACATATCTACATTTGTATGTATGTACATACAGACATATGTATACTTTTTTTATGTATGTACTTGTGCGACACAAAAAATTTGCTGAAAAAGCACAAGACTTGTACCGAACTCTTTCATTAGGTCGTTTTAGACACAAATCCACTTAAATTACATAGGCTTGTGTCTAAAACGAGCTGCTGAATAAGTCCACATATTATTTAAGTGGGTTTGATTATAGGTTTGTGTTTAAAACGAGCTGCTGAAAGTGTTCGATACAAATGTAGAAACCACTCAGTACTGAGCTAACAGCGCTCAGTGAATTGAACGGTTCACAGCGCTCAGCTAAGTGAATCGTTCAATTGAACTGGTTCGTTCATGAGCTACACAAGTCTAGTACAGAGGTAGGAAAATACCCACTTTATTGTGGTCGATTATGCATCACAATTTTTTGTTTTAATTTTAAAATGTTATTGTATACATATGTATGTAAGCATGCAGTACCATACAAACATACGTATGCTTGTACTTACATACATGCATACATATGCCCTTAAGTGTATAATTCTATTTTTCTTTTTGCCAATGAATGGGATTTCTTTAATTTTCAACCATGTTTATATGTACTTACATATGTATTTTTATTCTTTTTATTCGAAAGAAATTCATAAGAATAAACAGCGTTGCCAACTTGGTGCGTTTCGCACCATTTTGGATGCTTTTTGAAATTTTTTGTGCGAAAAATTCCTTAGTTGGTGCGTGGTGCGCTTTTTTTTAAATTTTGGTGCGTTTTTCAATAATTAGTGGCACCAGCGCAAATTGAACACGACAGTGGATTAAATCGGAAAATTTTTGTTGTGAGACATTTACCAACTTCCTGATAGTGTTAATTACCATATTAATAGTAATGATGTTTACAAAACATCTCAATTTGAAATGAAATTTTTTTATGACCCTATGATAGCAATAATGACAAAAATATTGGCTTTATTTATTTGGAATAATACATTTTTTATCATATTTTAAAAGTTTTAAACAGAAATTATAAAATTAATGTACAAAAATTTATAATTTTTTACAAATTAACGTGTGTGCCATTAATTATGAAACTTGTATAAGTCATATATTTCTTTGGTCGAGATATTCAGTATATTACATATGAACAAATCCAAAAATATTTTTTAATTATCCAACAGTTCAATTAATTTAAAAAATTTCTCATTTACAAAAAATAATGTTATACTTTTTATGCAAAATTTTTCATTCAATAAACATTTTAAAATAAAAAAAAGAAATTCTAATCTTGGTGCGTTTTTTTTGTAAATGGCGCGCTTTTTTCTCCATTTTGGTGCGTTTTGAGATTTCAAAGTTGACAACGCTGAGATTGAACAAGAAACATAGAATAGATAAACCACAGAAAATCTCACACAAGGGCCGAAAAAATCAAAACAATATTCTTTATAATTGTTTATCAAACGCTTAAAGTGGCATAGAGGCTACATTAAAAATTTCGAAGTTATGAAACGTTTATTAAACGTTTAATAGGCTGTTAAGCATTTATATTATGTTTAAAAAACATGCCTAAAAACATCTCATCAAAAATGAGACTTGCATTGTGAACTCGCCGATGAAAGTTCAAAGAATAAAAATTGATAAGCAATAAGACTTTTGTCGTGTAAATTGGGACGTATGGGATTATGTAGCAGTCTTAAGCGTGTTCTTTTGAGGCAATGAAAAAAATCTAGACTTTAGCAAAAAGAGGTACTTTTACTTAAGTACAAATAAGAATTTAATTATCAAATTAGCAGTATATATTTTTATCACAAATTTTTCTGTTTTTTATTGTATAAGTTGTGGAAATTCTTAATGAATTTTTCCTTTGATTATTATTTACTTTCTCATTGGCAATTTTTTTTGTTTTGCATTTAATTTTATTTTTACTTAATTCAATTCGATACGTTTGATTGCAAAAAACCAAATCTCCAATTTATTCCCTGCAAATGTTTTATAGATTATGAATATGACTTTTATGGTTATTCGGATTATCGCGGTGCTGGCTACAGTGATTCGTATTATGAAGATTTTTATCGTACCTATGATGGAGAATATTACTTTGATTATCCACCTGGTGGTGTGGCACCACTGCCACCAGCTGTTGGTGGTGGCGCTAGCGCCGGTGGATTACCAAGAACAACGCGTAATAATGTGGTGGGTTTTTAATTTTGTTTTTCTTTTCGTTACTTTTTTTAATTTAATTTTTTTTATAATTATATGTAAAGTATTTAGTTTAGTTTTTTTACATATTCCAAAATTTCTTTTTTTTAATATTATATAAAATTTTTTCTGTTTTTTTTTATTAATCTAATGATTTTTTCCAAATTTTATCTACTTTTTTTTCGTTGAACCACAAAAAATTTTCATGGATTATAACTACAACCACCAAAACTACCAGTACAACATATTAAACATCTTAAAACACTTAACGAAAATTTACACCACATTTCATATGATACGGATTCTGTTTATCTAGTTGAATAGATAAAAAAATTATAAGTTTAAAATTTTTGGTCTAATTTTCAAAATTGATGGTACTGTGTAAAAAAAACTTTTATATAAATAGTAAATAATCTATTTGTGAATTATAAAAAATGACAAAGCATTTTATCGGGATATTAATGACTCCTGCTCATTTTATTGTTATTTAAAAAAAAGCATCCAACTAAAAATTACAATCTCTAAACAAGTTCATCAGTCACCAGCCATGAAACAGTCAGTCAAGTCAGCCTCTTTTTTTTCCTCCAACATGGTCTCTCTAACACACAATAGTTCCTTAACCAATTTGCTGCTTTGTTTTAATTTTATTATTTGAATGCTTTATTTTTCTGTTATTCTTGTTTTTTGCGCACATTCTCATTTCTTTATATTTTATTTTAACCGCTTTGTTATTTTTTTAATTATTTTAATTTTATTTGCTTTAAGTAAGTGTCTTTTTATTTTTTATTATCGCTTTCATTAATTTGTGTTTTAATTATGAGCTGAATATCAAAGTGCTATTAATTTTAATTATTAGTTGTTATAAAAAGGATTTTAGTTGATAATTAATTATTTGAAAATATAATTTGCATTAACGCTGGCAGACAAACAGGACATATTTATAAATATCATATCTATTATTAAGTACATGTTACAGGTGTCAAAATCATATCAATCATTAGGGTGATACGCATATTAGTGAAAATTTTTGTATTTGCTTGATTCAAAATAAAAAAAAATTTAGCTTTTTGCCATGCTGGACGAGATTTAAAAAAAATGTGCTAGAGCTGATTGGAGCGTGATGTGTGTAAAATACACGAGCACGAGCTTGATGTCAAGCATTTTGACAACCTTAATATTATCAAATATTTAACACATATTTGTATATGCATTGTAAACAAAAAAGAGTTACGTTTTACTCACATCAGCTTTTCTTTAAGCAAGTCTCTTCAATGCTCATTTACACATTAAAAAAATAATCATATGAAAAGGACTTGAACTCATGTGTCTAAAACGTGAAATATGTACATATTTCCAACTTCTTTTCGTAAGAAAAAATCACTGTTTTATTTAAATTTTTAGAAAAATAAAACAAAAACAAAAAAAGGGGTGAAAAAGTCTGAAAAGGGAGGCATAGTGGAACCTTCACTTTAAACGAAGTAACAATTTTTATTTATTTATTTATTTTAATTTATATGCCAAGGCAGTATATTTTTGTGTGTACAGAATATTAAAGCTTTAAGCATGGGTATTATCACAGAAAAGTCTCACTTCCATAGAAATATTAAAAATGATGAAGGATAGATACTTTTAAGAATATGCAACACTTTACTATTTCCATATGTGCCTAAAAGTATGCAATTATATTTTCGAATTATTGTTAAGTAGTAATAACTTGCTTTAAGTTTTCTTTCTATTTAAATCCTGCTAATTATTTATGAATATAGTTATTTTAATCGAAAGGAATGTAGAAAAATGAATAGAAAATACGAAAAAGAGCTATTTACAAATGTACCCTTAATTATGAAAGTGGTCTAATTCATGACTAGAACATCTCTAAAATAAAATGCTGCATACTATAAAACCACTTTTTGATTTGTTCAAATGTAATCTACTAAATATCTCGATCAGAGCAATATATGACTTTGACCACTTTCATAATTAGGGGCACATATGTACGAGAAAAATTTATGTACTCGTATATGCTGGTGGAGATAACAAAGACACTAGTTAGCTAAATCATTGTTGCCGAAAATTTTCTTAAACCCTAGAATTGATGTTAAGTAAATTTTTATAAAACACACATATCATAAACTTGGAATGTGCTTTATCATTATTAAGACAAAAATCCAATAATTTGATAAGTTTGAAAAATTCTTACGGAATATTATCTATTGTACCGTCAACAAACAATAGTTGTGTGTATGTTTTTTTTTTAAATTTCTTTTGTTTGTGCCTTTGCTTATGCAGGCAATATTAAAGTGTGCTATAAAAATATTCGTCAGAATAAACGAAAACTTAGAATTCAACTCAACTCAGAATGTAAAACGCGTGCTTGGGTTAATTTAATAGTTATTCACAGTTCGGGCATAAAAAGCCTCACAAATCCGGACTGAATTTAATGCCACACCAAGGCTTGTAGTAAAATTTTGTATCGAATATTTTTCATTTTAAATCGTGATATCGAATATGTTTTGCCTCGTTTTTCGAAAGGAAGCTAAAAAAGTGAGAAGGTTTAATAAAAAAAAGTGTGGCACACCACAATCTACAAAAGAATGGCAATTTCCAAACCCTTCCTTTATCACCCCTTGTTACAGATATCTTACAATCTCTATAAAAAAACTATTAAGTAAATGTAATTATTAATTTTATTTCATCTCATTAACTTTGGTACAATATCTTGCTTCAAACTGTGAAATTCATTCTTAATAAAAAATTTTATATGCAACATCAGAACATATGTATTAGAGTAACCCTACGCTACTAAATCAATGTTGCCGTTGTGCAAGTTTTTTTTCTTAAACTTATATTTTCGGAGTTTTACTTCATTAAATTTTATGGGTGTCCAGGTCAATTATTGTTTTTATTAACGCCAACATATTTGACATTTTGTACATATCCTTATTTACCCATTATCATCGCAAAAAAAATTAACTTAAAAAAATCGTAGAAGAAATGTTTTTACTTATGCTGCGAGCTCTTCAAATCTTTTTCATAAAAATAGTTTCACGATGTTGAGTCATAAAGGGTTAAATATATATGATCCGGTTCGGTTATGTTCTATTTAGCCCTTTTGTGTTGCAGATAAAATTATACGGATAAATATTTTAATGAAAAATTAAAAGAAATCGTATATCCATATGTACATACATACAAGTAATCAGTGTTGCCGCCAGAAAATGATGATTAAAGAATTTTAAATCTAGTAAAAAAAGTCTGCAAAAATTTTCTACCTAAGAAAAGTGTAATGTGTCAGATTTAAATTTTAAAAAATTTATTGAAATAGCTCTGAATTTCATGTTTATATGTGTGTATTTTTACCAGCTCAAACTTCATACTTTCTATTCCTTTTTATTGCGATTCCTTTCAATGCTTTGTACATACATATATGCTTTATTAGATTATTTCTGCAATTAAAATTTTAAGCAAAGTTAAGTTACTTAATTATTTATTCCTAAATTTATCAAAATAATTCTGTGTCACGCAAAATTTTCTGTAAAAAAAATTCCTTAAGTTAAGATTTTTTTTAAATTGTAATATATTTTTTAAGCTTTTTATACATGTTTAAATATTTATTTAATATTCCAGTAAAAAAAGTGAAAATAGTTTTCTTTAAATTAGAACATAAAAACAATAAATTTATTGTTATTTTTTTATATGTATATGTATAATTTTTTAATAATTTTCTTCAATATTATTTAGAACAAATTCAATTAAAAAAAAATCATTTTAAACACTTGAAAAATCTAACGCGTTCATTTTCGATTTCGTTTTTTTTTCTTTTTCTTTTTTTCTTTTTTATGTTGATACTCTCAAACTCAAATATAAAACAAACAATAAAAAATCGTCTTAAAAAAATTATATATATGTTCGTCAAAAACAAAAACTATAATTTACATACTCAACAACAAATCAAATTTTTTTTATTTTCCCTAACAACAAATTTAATTGAATGATTATTGCCAATATTCTAAAATTATTAAAAAAAACACCAACCCTTGAAATTGAAACAAAAAATCTATTCTGCAATTTATGGTCTCTATACGAAAAATCTTTATTAAAAAAAACAACAAAATTATGATTGATTAAAAACCTGCACCCTTTTTGATAAATAATATTTCTTTAAATATTATTTTGTCGAATCCATTATCATTATGATATTCTCTTTTTTTGCAAACCAACAATTCTCCCTCCTCCCCACTACAAAAAAAAATATAAATCGTTTGAAACCCACCCGCCCTACAAAATTAATTATATTGATTACTTTTTTAACTTGAACAAAATTTGAAACAATCTGAAAAAATTTTGTAATAACGTTTATAAATTTAAAAAAAACAAACAACAAAATTACCTGAAAAAAACTTGGCGATCCATATATATATATTTTATATAATACGAATATTAAATATGGTCAAAATGGATAATTGGAACAACCACCACCACTACTACTATTCCCACTGCTACGATGGCAACAATGGCTGACCCTAAAATGTTAACGTTGACGTTTCATTTATGATGGATTGATTTTACCAATGATGTGTGATGACGCTTCTCTTGCTATTCGAACAACATTGTTTGCAAATGTGGTCCAAAAACTATTTGCAATAATTTTGTAAATGTAAATGATGGTGATTATCATGATAATGATGATAATGATGATGATGTATATGATGTACATATATGTATGTGTGTGGGTGTATATTTTGTATTATAAACAATGAAGGGGGTTGGCCGTGGGCGTGGAATCACAGCGCGTGGCCGAACCGTTGGGCTCCGTGGCAACATCAATCGTCAGGGGGCCCCTCAAGCGGCGGTGGTGGCGGCGGCGGTGGCGGCTCAGCGGGGGGCCACCGTTCAGGGGGCTCTGCAAGCAACCGGGGGGGTCCGTGGGGTGGGACAAATTCGTCCCAGCGCTCGTGGCACTCTGCACGCCAAACCGCTACAAAATTTACCAGGTGAGAAAAAACTTTAAAAACAAAAACAAACCAAACAAAAATTATATGAAAAAAATATACCACAACCATCTCTCTTGTCTCTCTATAACAAAAAGAAAATGGAGACCCGATTAACATTTTGTTTTAGAAATTAATGAAACAATTTGCAAAAGCAAATTTAAATAACATTGATAAAATTAAAAAAAAAAGAAAACAAACAAACAAATAAATTCCTCCCTCCTCTGCAAAATGTTAAAACAAACTACACAAAAACACTTTAACCTTTTTACGTTCGATATAAAATAATTTCTTTTTTTTATGTTTATTACCCTATTAACTATTACTATTATCATCATAATAATTATTATTATATTTTTTGTGTTATTAAGCTGTACTTTAGATTTTTATAATTTGATTGTCTTTATGATTTCGTTTTATCATAAAATTAGTTATGAATATAACTTTATTTATATATTTAATTTTAAAATTAATAATAGTAATAATAAATACAAAATACATACATACATATTATACACACACTTCTAATTTACAAAACACATTTAATATTTTTTTTTCATATTTTTGGATCATACATTAAAAGGAATGCATTCTTTTGTGAGAATTATTTTGTCGATTGCAAAATTCAGGCTTATTATATTTTAAGTAGTTTCGAAAATTACTATAATACTAATACTAATTCCTTAAATGGTGTGCTAGAGTTCACAAGTTCAGTTTATTAAACATTTTTCTATATCTTTGCTAGATATGTACATAATTGTATCACTTTTGGAAGCTGAATAAAAAAGCAGATATTCATTCTTAAATCGTCAACAGTCGCACAGCAGCTGTGACCTGCAGATCAGCTCTTCCGTCGTCCTACGGCGGTTTCTGCTTCGTTTCAGCTAGCTGTATCGCTTACGTTTTTCATTGAAATTTTTTTTATTAGTCATGTGCAAAATTTTTAATTTGTTTTATTCTCTACGAGATAATTTTTAAAACTCCACATAGGACGTGTATATTGTCTGTTAGATCCCTATTTCCAGTTTTTTTTTTCTTTAATCAGAATCAATAAAAAATCTTTGAACCACATTTATTGCTGAACTTAAAATTAAATTTAATAATTCTTATCATTCAAAATTAGTAAAAAAATTTTGTAAATTACTGTTAAAATATATAAATTTTTATACAATTAGGATTTGTATTAGAAAAAGATTTCTTTTTTTCCATAAATTTCATATTTGTAAATATATATTCTTAATCTATATACCGTTGAACAAATGAATACTATCGGCCAGGTCAGGTTCTGAAAATCATTTCGTTTGGAAACCGATAGACCTCAGAAATAAATATCAACTAGAAAGCTCACTTATTGCAGCTTTTTATTTAGTTGAGGGAAGCCCAAAAATGTTTTACAACTGTATTGGTGAGATAATTTGAAGTATGTATAGTGATACGAAAAAGTAAGCACAAATATTTTAATCACATGATCTTTTTTTGGTTATAAAACAAATAATATAAATATAATAGCGCGCATTTCACACTGTAATTGAAATTTATTGATTTGGTAGAATTAATAACTTTTCAATACAATTTGCTGTTTAAAGATTAAACTTTTTAAAAAACAAAATGTATAGAAAATCTTTCGCCTTTATCAAGTAAACAAATAGGAATTTCCTTAATAAAAAATCCATCGATAAACGGTCTTTCTTATATAACAATATATGTATAAGGTCACTAAGCTAGAAATTTTGGAAATTTCAAAAACTTAAATCAAATCTATTACTTCAAATGACAGTAGTGAACTCAAGCGAATTCGTTCAAGGAAATCATATCGGAAGTTCCAAATTTCTATGCAAAGTTCGGCAGTTACCGGAGAAAGCTTACGGCGTGATCTTAAGCAGGATACACTTTTCGACGGTTGGTGATATAGAGGGATACTCTGTAATTCGAAACGATTTTACATTTTATTAAGATACAAATTCGAAAGTGTTTTCTTACAGGGTACACCCGATGGCCTGATAATAAAGTTGCGTGTTTTGTCCACAGACAGTACAAGCTCACTGTACAACTTGATTTGAGTAAAATAAATGTCATAGAATGTTGATTAATTTCCTTTTAATTTTTGCAATTGCGTACATTAAAGAAACAAAATGTTTCTTAACTTAAATAAAAAGTGAAATGGAATTATGTTATAAGAACGTGACCTTACACGCTTATATCCTGTACAACATTACAAAAAAAATTAACTTTTTTTATCCTCCTTTCTGGAGGCCAACCAACGACGTCACAACTTACTTAAATTGTGCCAGCTGTGGCATTACCTTACATTACGTATCAAGTAAAAGGATAGATTTTCTTACGACAATCAGGGGTCTAATCGTCGCTTTCGAATACGAGCTGATTCGATCATTATTTTCAGTTTGAGATTATGGCATTCGCCATCGAACTGTGTAATAATATGGCTCGATATGGAATTGCATTAGCTCAAATTGAAAAACGCGATCGAATGAGATCGTTATCGTGGACCAGATACATTTTTATTACCAATATTAATTTTTACTAAAAGTTCTCCGGACTTTTCTTGATCTATCTTGGCAATGATAGTGGGTGGATTTCTAATAGCAACCAAACTTTAGTTCGTCTGCCAGAAAACAATAATTACCAATGAAAAGGCAGCGGATTTTTTCCAGTTGTGGTCGTTAATAATTGTTTCGACTACTGTAACCCCACTGAAGTTTGTTCGCCTTTTAGTAGTAGTGAACGAAGTATAATACTTTTACTTAACAGTTTTGTTGTAGCTCAGATTTAAAAGAATTTCATAACAAATGTAATAATTAGTAATTGCCTTTGGAGGGTTACTTAGATAAAAAAAACTAGATATTGCCACCTATTTAAAGTGACAGCTGGTGTTGATAATACAGTTCTTTAGCAATTTACTACACAACCGAATTTTGCTATCTAAATCGATCAATTATAATTTAAAAACAATATATAATATTTGCATATAAAATTAATTTTAACCATTTACTAACAATTTCTTAAATATTCATATTAGTATGTAGGGAATTATTTGCTATATACATTTTTTTTTCACCATATTTGAAAGGAAAGGTAGACAGACCTAAACACTTTCACTCGTTGACCAAGAGGTCCATTGTTATTTAAACAATTTATTTAGTCTCCTTATTCTACCAGTGACAGTTTGTTAAAAAAATAACTTTTCTTGATTAATAGTTTTCTGCAACGAAATATTTTTTATAGTTAACAACTAAAGCTAACTTCAGGTTAAAAAATATTTTAAAAAAAATTTATTTTTCATCAAGAGCTACAGGCTTTCTATACTTTTTAACAAAATGAGATTTATAGTTCACAATATCATTTTTTTATTCAAAATTAGGTTTTCTTAAAAATGTCATGCTTATTCTCTTAATTTATGTAAACGTTTTATATGCATGCGGGCAAACTTCGTTTTTAACTATCAAAACAATTTTTTTTTTGTGAAGGAATATGTTGAAATACCAAAATATGCTGTTGCTTGCAGCTAACTTCAGATTAGAAAAAAAATTAAACAAGAAAGATCAAATTTTTCACTTTCTTTTGCAAAAAAAAAAAAATAATTATAACATGCATTTAAAGATTTTTTTTTAAACAAAATTTTTTCATCATAATAATTTTAATTTATTATAACTTTTGTAATACATTTTTAATAACATGTCGACATTCCTTTTAATGTATGTATGTACGCCTTAAAAATTTATACTTTTTAGATGTAAAATAAATTTAAAATTCTACTTAAATTTAACTTTACACCTTACCAATTAATAATTACTTAAAATCGTACTGTAATAATTACTTTAATGAAATATTACTGTTACTTTTATTATTTAAAACATACTTTTACTGCTAAAAATTGTTTTTTGTTCGTCTTAATTTAATTTTTTTAACAACTTCCAACCTTGTAAAACTTATGATTTAATTTGAAAAAAATTTAAAATTAAAAATGAAGAACCTATTACACTGTTAAAACATTTTTGAGTTAATTTATCTTTTATTGAAAAAAATCCTTGTTTGTTTTTTGTTTTAATTTAAATAAAAGAAAATTAAATATGTTTAAATTAAATAATTTATAAGAGATTTAATTTTGTTTTTATTAATTTTTTTATTATTTGAAATTGCTCTTAACTAATAAAAAAAATTCCAAATAAATTTTAACTAATTTTTAAGATTTTCTTTTCACTTGTTTTGTAATTAATTTTAATAATTTAAAAAAATAATGAATTCAAAATAAAGTAAATTAAAAAAAAATGATTAAAAACAAATAATTTTTTTCTCTCTTGCTTATTTAAATATTTATAAAAATATTTATATTAGGTGTTGTTGTTGTTTTTGCTCTCCATAAAACAAAAACATATGTACTTGTTTGATTAAATAGATTTGTAATGATTTTTCTCTTTATATACATATATACGTACATATAATTAAAACTTTGAAGTAAAGCATGTTTTTGTTGTGATTTTCCTCTTCTTTCTATGTGTAAAAAAAAGCAGTAAAAGTGTTTTTTATGTGCAAAATTATATACATATAGTATACATATATTTATATATAAAAAAATGTATTTTATGAAAAAAGATATTACTATTTCTTCTCTCTCGTGGAATATATTTTTTCTGCCTATCGCTCACTCTCGTCTGTGTTATGTTAAGTGTGAGTGCGTGTGTGTGTTTTTTTATTAGCAGAAAAATACACTTTTTAAATAAAGAAGAATCGATTAGTATTTAAAAAAATTGTTTCATATAATTTTTTTAATTAAAATTTTATTTATTTAAAAAACTATATTTTATTTGTGTTTTATTTACTATTTACCATATTTTGTTCTCTTTCAAACTCCTTAAAATCCTTCCTTTTTTAGACAAAATAATAGAGAAATCCTTGCAAAGAAACAAAAATCGAACTCTTTTTGTTTAAACAACATAATTTTGTTGTTTTTTTTTTTCGAAAATTCTATAGGGTTTTCACCATAACCTCAAAAAAGACGTTTTGTATATATAATTTTTTTAAGATACCGCAAAAAATTTACATACATATGTATGTTTAATAGCTGCAATCAATTATTTGTATAAGTTTTGAATTTTAAATTTAAAAAAAAAATAACTATGATTTGGCCTTATTTCGTTTGACCTTAATATTGTAAACTGCATCATACAACTTATATATAATATAATTTTGGCTTACAGACTAAATAACTTAAATCGTTCCCTACAAATTGATAACGATTACACACAAAAATCTCTTTAAATATAACATAACCTAAAACTAACAAACATTTTGAAATAAACTTTAAAAAAAACATAAAAAAATTACAGCTCTGAAACAGTTGTTGTAAAACAATTAAAAAACAGTCTATAAAACATATCAGAAGATTCAAAGTTTTTGTAATTGTTGCAAAGCAGCTTAATCAGGTACCACTAGTTCTACCACAGAAACAATCTTAGTTGTGTCAAAATGTCTTAAGTTTTTTCCTATGTGTTTGTTTTTAATAATACACACAGTGACACAAACTATGCAAAATCACAAACAGACACTTTATGCATAATTTGACATATCCATCTCTGTTATGTATGTAAACATTAATCAGCTGGGATTGTTGTGGTACGCGATTGAGCTGCCTTGTTGCTAATCCTCCAACAATTTGTTTATAACATAAACAATTTAAAAGGTTTTACGGTGCTATGTCCCAATTTACACGAGGCAATTTTACTTGCGCAAGTCATGAATTTGGTGAACAAAGAAGTTAGGAAGAAGTGAAGAGTGTAAAAACCATTGCCTGTACAGGCAATTCTTTTTTTTTTTGCTATCATTCGCTCTATATCAAATTTGACATTTCTTTGCATGTATATGTATAAGCAATTATATGTATAAGCAACCGAAAAAGACTTGCGCAAGTAAAGTTGCTCTATCTAAACGCTACAGCAAATTTAATAGAAAATTTTATGACTTGCGCAAGTAAAATTGCCTCGTGTAAATTGGGACTATATTTCATTTAAAATATTAAGGAAAATTTTACAAATTATATCAACTAGTTGCAAATTAAAATTAATTAATAATATTTTACAAAACAAAAAGGAGAAAATTAAAAATAAGTCTTGAAACTTCATACATTATCTTTAGTTATTCCAAATTAAAATAATTTCATAAAGTTTGTATTTTAATTTTTCATAAAATAAATTATTGTTAACAATAGTAAAGCAAATGGCCTGATTGTGTATAAAAACATAAGTCAGCAATTTACAATCAATCCGTTGTATAAGTTGTCTATTGCATGAAAGTTGTTGCACAATTAAATTTGTTTAGAAACATGTCTATCTATCTGCATATTGTTGACAACATTTGTGTATGTATGCAATATATCTGTGGCAATAAGGGAAAAGCGGTTAAGTCTTATTTAGCAATTTTTCAAGAGAGCACTTTTAAACTTTAAAACTATTCCTATTTCGGTAAAATATGTTACTTTCTTGCGCGACCATATTAATTGGAAGGTACTAAATATAAATTAGAATTTATTAGATCGAAAGTTAAGTTTTTACTAAAAAAAAAAATCGCATAGTGAAATAAAATAAGCAAAAAGTATTTTTTTCACAATTCACAAGCATAGTTTTTAATTGCGAAATTATCACAATTTTAACTTAAGTTGACTTAAGCATTTCTTCCTTTTGACCACAGATATAAATCATACAGAAGGTTCTAAATTAAACAAATGATTCTGAACAGGCTATATATACACTAGTTCACTTTTGACACAAACCTTTGATCAAACCCATTTAAATTACATGGATTTGATCATAGTTTGGAACAAGTTGTATCCTAACTCTTAACATATAAGGGTTATACTTGGATCGAACTCAGTAGCTTGCTTTTGACTAGACTTGGGTCGAACTCGTTCACTACGTCATTTTTCCCACAAACCAATGAATGATCAATCCCATTTAAATTACATGGGTTTGTCATAGGTTTGTGCCAAAAATGAACTAGTGAAAAAGTTCGTCCAAGTCTATTTTTGACACACACCAATGATCCAAGCCATGTAATTTAAATGGGTTTGATCATACGTAAATTTGTGTCAAAAACGTGCTATTGAATGAGTTCGATACAAGTCTAATAAGGATTGATCATAAGTTTGTGGTTAAAACGGCCTGCTGAATGACTCCAAACAAGTTTGGCCCACATCTAAGCAACAATTCATGCGCGAACTATGACTCCACAATAGGTCCTGGATTAAATTACATGGGTTTGGTCATGAGTTTGTGTTAAAAATTAATTAGTGAAGGAGTTCGACCCAAGTCTATTGTGAATTTAGACTTGGGTCGAACTCATTCAGTCGGTCGTTTTTGACACAAACCTAATGTAATTTAAATGAATTGGATCATAGGTTTGTGTAAAAATGGACCGATAGAGGGGGCCAACTTATTTATTAGAGCTAGGTCCAACACGTTCAGTCTGACGTTTTGGACACAAATCATGTCATTTAAATAGGTTTGTGTCTAAACCGATCGACTGAACGGGTTGGAACGATTTGGGACCACCTCTAATGTTTTATAAATTTTGTAGACTTTTCACTCTGACCGATGATCAAGCCGATTTAAATTACATGTGTCTAAAATTGAACTAGTGAACGAGTCCGACCCAAATTTAAAATTCATGCCAGGAACCTCAAATTTTTGTTTTTTAAGTAAAAACAAACAAGCACTTGCATTTTCATTAAGTTAACTTTATATTTTTAATTTGGTTTTAATATTTTACTTTTAATTTAAGTGCTTTTTTGCTCAATAATTTTTATTCCTACATCTTTTTTCTTCAATATAGTGTAAAATTTTTCCATTGTGTTTTCTTTTTTTTTTTATTAAAAAATATAAAGCAATTACGTCAATTGTACTTGTCTTAAATTATTATTATTATTTTTAAATACTAATCGATTCATTTTTTTATTTATAAATATTTATATGTACTTTTTTTATATATACATACATACATCCTTTTACCTACACATAAAACATACTACATACATATTTTATAAATTTTCTGCAATATGTGTTCGTTATCAGTTTTTTTTTATTTCCACATCAAATGAGAAGAAAAAATAATATAAATATTTCCATACCATTTTCACTTCTTTAATTTATATCTATGTATTTCCTACTTATGATTTATTTGTCAGTGCAATAGAAATCTTAGTTTTTTCCGCTTTTGATTACATCATATATCACATACATACACATGTATTTGTTTTTATTTTAGCAATATTATTTTATTGAATTATTTTGAGTTTTATAAGACAGTGAATTTATAAAAGTGTATTAAAGTAGTATTAAAGAAGGTTTGGTTATTGTTGTTTTATCATGAATATTGGCTCGGAATTTACATATTTCTTAAGGAGAATAATTTTCTCGAGAAAAATTCTCTAATTATAAATTTCTTGGTTCGATTCACACACTGCAATTTCATAAGCTTACACATTTTTTTCGGCTACCCTAATTAAGTTTTGTGAATGCTGTTAGCTAACATCCAAGATATAATATATAATCTTGTTTAAGATATCAGCTATAATCTTAATATAAAATTTTTTTGTTGGATAATTTAAAAAATGCGCAATTTTTTTTAGTTATTTTTAAATTTTGTATAAAAAATATTTACATACATAAAGTGTGACAGTTCTTAGGACACGATTGTTCTAGCTTGTGGCAACACCAAGCACCAGCTGTTGTGCTAGTTTGCAAATAAAAATGATTTGTATTCTAAAAAATGATTTGTTCTCAAGGGAAAATTGCATTGGCTACTCAAAGATATTCGATATTTAACGTGCCTGCACTTGATAAACCCAAAAATTAAAAAAGAAAAAATTAATTAAAAAATGTATTTTAAAATTAAAATTGTGTCGTGCCATTAAAAATATTATAATCTAACACTATCTTCAGAAAGCAGAAGATGAATCTAGTACGACTGGATCTAGCATTCGACTTAGAACTTTTCAATAGGTGTGGAGTGGTATCTATCAAAACTGAATCTCACGATTCTACTTGATTGCTTGTATGTAGCCAGCAGCCACGTAAACCAATCAATATTGTTTTCAATTATTAAAAACACGTCACATTTTACGACAAAGAAATCTAACGAAGTCTGTTATAAATGTCAACAAATCAAGTGCAAAATGGCATTCTGTGTTCACAACGTCACACCTCAAACAAAATTAAAAACACAAGTGGAAGGCAAACAGTTGCTCAGAATTAACAGCACTGCATTAATCGTTGACATGTTTCATGCAGTACTGTGGACGTTCCGTCCTTTGAAAATATTCATCGGATGAACATGTTAAACATTTACGGCCATATGTATAATCAAAAATTGGCATGAAGTTAGCATAAGCGGGAAAATTTTAAATGGCTTTAACATGTTTTGCCATATAATTTTACATTAAAAATCATGCTAGGATTTAATCGTGTGCTTGAACTACATTACGCAGTAATTTTTAATGTCAAATTGTATAGAGGAACTCGTCAACACGTAGTTCAATTTTGTCACTTATGCTAACTTCATGTCAATTTTTGACTACACTGACCTTAGAGCCGACTTAAGACAAGGAAAAATACCATAAACAACGGCGCTTGGAATAGTAGGGCTGAAAAAATTCTTAAAAATAATGCTGAATACGAAATGAAACATTTGCACCTAAATCAAAATAAAAAAATTCGAATTTAGCTCCAAAAATTTTAAAACAGACCACTGATCACAACTTACTTCAGATCAGACATACATATGTATATGTATGCATCGCAGAGTATATGCAACTCTTTCAACGCATCCAAGGGGTTATCGTAAAAAGTCGAATAATTATTTTAATTTTATTCTATTTACTTTTGTGTGTGTGTTTTTTATTTTACTTTTTTAATTTATACACAACCCCGCAAAAAATTTAAAAAAAAGTAATCGGGTTTAGAATTAGGCATCTTTGGTGGAAGCTCTTCCCTACTGAATTACCAACTTAATGATTTTAACAACTCAGCAAAAAATTACACATTACCATCAGAATTACTTGCCATAGAATGACTTACTTTTCTGATTACCAAATTTCATTACTCGCTTACAAATAACATAACCTAAAATTAAAACAAATGATGTACAAGTAGTTAAATGAGGATAATGATTTTTTTATATTAATTAGAATTCGTGAACAAGTTGCCAAATAAAAAAAGTAAGTACTTCTCAAGAATCGATTATTTTAGTCTCACGCATTGTTAAAATCATTAAGTTGGTAATCCAATAGGGAGGAGCGTACACCAAAAATGTTTAATTCCAAACCCGATTAACTTTTTTGAAATTTTTTGCTGGGCAGGCGTGAGACTAAAATAATCGATTCTGGAGAAGTACTTACTTTTCGATGTGTAAACATCTATACGCTAGGGGCTAAAAATCTTTTTCACAATATAATCACAAATTTTGAGTAAGATCGTAAAGCGTTATCAAATCGGTGTGAGTTATGTATGAGTGGATTAGTGTAATCATACGAAGTAACAGCTGCATAGAAATACAGTCAACCGAATTTTAAAGCATACCTTCAGGAGCAATGTTAATTTTAATAGAAATTGCATGTGAAGTGTAATAGTGTTGCCAGTGGGGATAATTTTGTTAAAAAGTTGAAAAATATAAAATAAATATAAACTTTTAAATAAAAGAACGTTTAAAATGTCAAATATTTGTTTAAAAGGTATATAGCAGTCTTTATAAAAAATTTATAATATGTATTATATTATAACATATCTTCATTACGTACTGTTGCCTTACACTGCAGCTGGTTCACGACAATTGGGTAACAATCTCCATATCATGCCATTATTATTATAGATGGAGATTTTAAGACAAATTTTGCAAACCCAGAGTCGCATTCTTTATCAAAATTTGTATTTAACATTTTCCGCTACCATATGAGCAGTTCCCCACATAAACCCCACAACTAATAATTCCACTACTATAGATGCAGTTTTCCATATATTTTTAAATACAAAATTTATTTATTTATTTTAAATTTAAAAATTTATATACATATCTCATTTTGGCGGTAGGAACTAAGTCCCCAATGAACTAAGTCCCCTTTGGGGGCTTTGTTCATATTTGTTTTGGGGTGTTTGGTCATTAAAGATGTATCACCTACCGAGACTGGCGGTAGGAACTAAGTCCCCAATGAACTAAAACCCCAATAAGCATTTGGTATCCATCAATAGTATTTTGGATCTTAATGCCACAAAAGAACTTTTTATTAAATCAGGCGGTAATAAAGGAAGTGCCAAAATTTTGTGGTAAAGTATTGACGCATATTTTGATACCTAATAAAATCTAATAAGGATTTATGTTTTGTCACATTTCGTCTAACTGCCTGGCAGAAATGTAACCTATAATTAAGAAACCATATTTTGAGATTTATATATTAATTTAAAGCTTATGAAGGTATGTAGTGAAATTATAATTATGTATGCTACACTCACCTAATTTTTTAGAAACACTGTTGTGATTCAGGCAAATTTCAATAGGTAATATTATTGTATTTGTATTAAATAACTTCTTTCCATACAAAATTAATAAATTTTTAGTGATTAATTTTTAATCCACTTACATTAAAAAGTTCTTAACACTAAAACCGAAAAGTTTTAAAACGCATTTTATCACATACTATATAAAAAGATAATTTATATAATTACAATAATGTTATCTATGTTGATAAAACTTCAATCATTATAGTGTTTGTGAAAAAAAACTGGTTGAGTGCAAATGGGTTGTAAATTAAAATTTCGCGCGAAATTTCTTCCATTTAAAAAAGTGCATTACTACCAAGTGCCCTTATCATCGCACCAACATAGATACAGCCTATCATTCAACAAATTTGTAGGATTATTTTTATTTGTGTGTTGGCAATTCCGGTTAAGATTTTATGCTGTTTAATATGGAGTTTGACGAATGGGGTAAAGGCAGCTGGCGATAATAAGGCCACCATTGAACCGAAAAATTCTCCAGGGTTCGGGTTCAAAAATATAAAAAATAGAGAAATATTTAATATAAGAATAATAACATCCATTACATTTCTTGCATGCAAAAAAAATTAAAAAAATTAAAAAAATAAATAAAAATAAAATAACGACGAAAGCGGATTGAACACCTTTACATGTACATTAGAGTGGCCGTTAATTGTATGGAGACTTTTTTTTGATTTCTTTCACTCTCACCCCCCAAATCGGTTTAGTTTTATTTAAAAAAAAATACAAAAAAATTTCATACCGATAAGTTGTGTTTTAGAGGGTGCTTCCGGCCCTCAAGCCCATATATTCAATGTGTAGTCTCTGTAGTCTAACTTTGATAGACAAATAAGCGTATAAGCTTAATAAAACTAATAAAACACGTGCAGCTTTTTTTTTAACTTTGAACCCCCCGAACCTTGAACCGAACCTGAATTTTTAATTTTGACTAACCCAAACCCGAAACTGAACCCATTTTTTTCATGGTTTCAGTCCCTGATTAATACAGTTTGATTTACATATGATATTAATTTTCCGCTGGTACAAACAACAAGAATAACCAAATCCTATAAATTTTTTAATACCAAAATGCAAACGTACATATACATGTTCTGCTATCGATATATACAAAAAAACTCGGTTTAAACAAATAATAATATGTTAAGGTAACATTCATAAAAAGACAAATGGTAGGTACTCAATTTTTGATTTTAACGTAAAAAGAGATTTTTATAAATTCACTTGTTTCCATTATATTGTATATTACATATTTTTTATTATTGCCCGTTCGTTATTGTTTAATTTTATAATTTCTTATTTAGCGTCGATTGGAGTCCACGCATAAACCCGGCGAACGCAACTTGAATATTCGTTAAAGTTTTTCAAGCACTTTATATACAAAACTTTTTGAAAAAGGAAAAGGAATTTTTAGTTTTTAGCTGTCAAATTCAGTTCAGTTCAGTTCAATATGTTTTCTTTGATTTTTAATCCTGCTGAAAAAGGGATCTAGTTTATATAAGAAATTTTTTGTTGTATGTCCCACTTTTAGATCTAGAAAGCTTTTTTCTTAATTTCATTCACTCTAAGCTGTCTACCACTTTTGATTTGTATATCTTTTTATGAAATATTATTGTTTTAATTTTTATTAATATTATTACTAAGTTCTTAATTATAACTATCAATAATTATTACGCGTTTAAAACACAACTAACTCCTTTAAATATTTGTTTAGTTGAAAAAAAATTCCTTCCAACTTCCAAAAATCTGGAAATTTTTTTATTAAATTTTGTTATATTAATTTTTTTTTTTAATTATTTGTTTAAAATACATATTTTATTTAACAAAATTTTGTATAAAATGTTTTTTTTTTGAAATAAAATTGAGCGTAAACAGAAAATTATTCTTGCTAGACAAATACATAATTTACATTATGCATTTTTATCATGAAATTTCATGAGTTTTTCTTTCTTTCTATTTGCTAATTACAATGCTATAGAAGAGAAATATGTATAAATAAAAAATGAGGTAGCATAAATCTCTGCAGAATTTCTGGAAACTTTTTTGATATGATTTGCTTTTCATACAACTAATTTCATGAAAAAAAATGCTTAATGTAAATTAGTTAAAAATTTAATTAATTTTTTTTTAATTTCAATTAATCAAAATTTTTTTCTATAACGAAAATTTATTTATTTTTCTAAGAATTTAAATTAAATGCGTTTTTAGTTGGTTTCTAATAATTTAAGGTACTGAACTATTCAAAATTCTAAAACTAGTTTTAAATAAATAATTTACCTAATCGCAAATTCTCTTTATTGTTTCCCGAATTGGTAAGTAAATGATATCTTTATTTAATTCATGCTATTTTTATATTTAAACTAAAGAAAAATCTAACATTTAAATTTTCTAAAAATCGAAATGAATTTTCAGTGATGACTAGAAGCGTAAGAATTGTGAACGTATAATATTTTTAGAACCTATTCTCTTCCTTAACCTCCTCTATTTATTTTTTTTCAGCTCATTTTTCAGTTACCATATTTTTATTTCAAAAAATTTTTCATTAAATTTTTTTTGTGATAACTGAATTTAAATTCAGTTAAAATTTCACGTCTAATACACGTGGACTTCCAAACCGACTCTTTGTTTGTAACTTCCGCATCGCCACCAAAGCTTTTTTTGCTCAAAAATAGTTTTAAATCACTCCAAAAAAAACTATTTTTCCTGAAGGTTATATGAAAATGTCTCATTCGGAATGCCAACGCCAAGCTTAAACAAAAAAAATATATGCGTACGAATGTAACGTCTACGAGTATTTACTCATATATAAAATCACATTCCCAATATTTATCACAGCAAGAATTAGACCCCTGTCATGGTTTTCAACTAAATTCAGTTTGGTCGTCTATGAGTCGACTAAACTTACACACGACCAAACTGTGTTTTAGTATTGTGAACCGCAACTGTTTTTTCAGTTAAAATTATCATCGCATTACCAACTTAAAATATCAATGTCGAACTTGATCAACTTATTACAAGAAAAACTCAACCACACACCCAACTACTAAAAAACAGTTGTGTATACGCAACGTTTTTCTCAAACAAACTTATGCAGAGTTGTAAATGGCAATACCAAAACGCGACTAAAAATTCAACTATTAATTTGGTTGAGAATGGCAATGCAAATTTATCTTGTGATTGACAAGTGACAATATTTACTGTCGTCTTGATGTGACGTCGACGACGCTATTCACAATAAGGGGGAATATTCCTTGTGCTGGCAATTTTCGATTGTCAGCACATTGCCAGATCTGACAATATTGTAAGATCTGACAATCGTCTGTACATAGCTTAAGATTTGTTGGAACGTACCTCTTTTTCACATCGAACCTATATCTAAGAAAGATTTTGGGTTGGCATCACTGGATAAGAACAACAACTTTACATTGAAGTTTAACTTACCCGAGTACCGTATTACCATTTCTAAATAAAAACAAATCCCGGTGAACTTTCAACGGGAATTTACGTTTTTGGATTTTGCTTTTTTTATATTGCTGTTCGTTGTTTTATTACTTAAAAATACAACTCTGTAACGATGCATAATATAAGCATGGAAGCAGATGTAAAGAGGTTTCGAGGTGACTCCAACAACTTCAAGCGATACGAAATACTTTCAACCTAAAAAGTCTTTATAGGAAATAGTATCAAGATTGGCAGATTTATATGGAATTTCAATCCATGCTATAACTCAAAGCATATAAATTTATTTCTTTTTTTTTTAACTATTGTTCATGAAATGAACGAATAAAGTTGTTTTGTTTTAGACGATTAGTTAGTGCAATTATTTTTCAATGAAGAGAAGGAAGTACAATATGTGGCATCTATTAGATGACACTTAAGGGACAATTCAAATCCTTTGTCACACTGTGAGTAAATGCTATAAAAATAATTTTTAACTAATGCCCTAATTCAGTAAGAAATTTATGCCCTATATAATAGTTTGAAAAATATATGATGTGTTGGATTTAATGTTTGGAACAAAATCATGAAGCAAATACACGAACCTTCTAAAATAGACAATAAATAATAATTTTTTTAAAGAACCACAACTGTGATTTTTTTTCGTCCATAGACGAGACAATACAATCCTCGAACAGAAGTAGGGCGTAAGTTTTTAACAGACCAACCTAAATTAGAGCGTCAAGCGTAGCGTTAGCAGCAGGGTACGTATTTTCAGTACATTCAAATAATATTTTATACGTTTGCGTGTACTGAAAATACGCACCCTGCTGCTAACGCTACGCTTGACGCTCTAATTTAGGTTAGACTCTAAAGCTTTAAAGCATTTTTGCCTTTCCCAAAGAGGGAGTGAGTAGTTTATTTAATTAATTCTTTTTTTAATTTTACCACATTTTTGTCTAAAAAAATTATGCAGGAACCAAAATTGTGTGGTAGGTAATGTTATTGCAATTTGGCAACTGAAATGTAACAGCTTTTAGTTGTCAGTTACCACTGACTAGGAAATGACACTTAAAAACGTAAATTTTACATTGAAGTGGTAGTACAGTACAAAGGTAATACGGTGCTTTTCTAATGTAAAATTATCGTGTTTGTGTCGTTTTGAAACGATAAAACGATTGTTAAATTAGTCCTTTATTCAATATATTTCGGTTTGATTAAAAAGAATCTAATCTAAAAAGCCTAAAATAAATTCTTCCGTAATCAAGTTGAAATCACGCTGAATTTGTATACTGACACAAAAATAACGCAAACATTGGCGATCACAATCTTAGGGAAAGGGAATACATATCACGTGAACTTTTATTCCCGATAAGGGTGATTGAAATTTATAAGTATTTACTTTAAAGACAATAACAATAATTCCTACAATACCTTTTTGCATAGGGCATGAATGAACGAACCTCTTTGGTTCACATGTAGTAAATTTTAGGGCGATGCTAAAGTATTTTTTTCACCTGTACAACTTTACACTTGAAAACATTTCATTTGAAAGCAGAAATTTATGTATTTATTTGCCATTTAACTTTGATTTGATTTTCAATAAAATTTTAAGCCTTACAAAATATTATTTCCATTTCTTGCATTCACTGAGAACTGACAACAGGAAAAAATCTCACGGAAAATTCACGATAGCTTTTTCCCCTTCGTGGGGAATAAAAATTTCATTGGAGCAAAAATTGTATTTGCTATTCAGGATAGGATTGAATAATATCGACATCTTCTACTTGATTGATAAATTCTTGCAGATGATTTACAGCCTGTTTTTCGAAAATGAATAAGTGTATACGATCTTTAAAATAACGAACAAAACTATGTTTACGTTTTTAAAACATTTATTTATTTTCATGTGAGTGACAACAAAAGAGCTTTCAGTTTTCTACGCTCATAAAATTTTTTATGTAAAATTAATTAAAATTCGGTCTACATATTTTTCATTTAACTTTAACGAAAATTCTATTTAATTTTTAATGTTGAAATGTTAACTGACTCAAAACTCTAAAAACAATTTTTTTTCTTTTATTTTTCACTTTAACTTACAAAAATAAATAAACGAGAAAATGTGAAAGACTTTCTCCGCTATACAAAAAAAAAATACGTGTGCTTGAAGTTTTTTTTGCACTTGGTGGTTTTTCTTGAATCGGATTAACTTAACCTTCACAATAACGAATCGCGACTTCCATATAAAGAAAAAAAGTCTTGTTTCTGTAATATTTCTGTTACCAAATTCAGTATAACAAAATAATATTTGCATTATTTTTCATAATTTAACTATCAAACAAATAACAACATATTTTAGCATTGACTCAAAATAAACTATGAGTTATAGGAAAAAATAATAGTTCTAATAACAACGGAAAATACGAAATACAATGAAAATCTATATTAAGCTGTGTATAGTTTTCTAAATGAATGCTTGAATTAATTACAAATAAAATTGCTTACCCCCTTTTTCATAAAATTTAAAATTAATTTGAAATGAATTTTATTTAATTTTTCATTTTTCATTTATTTTTTTTTAATAGATTTTCCTTTTTTTATTCCTTCACTGCTATAATTTTGTGAGTGTGATTTGTTGGTTATACCTAAAAAAGCTCTTTTTATGACAAAACTAAAGCTTTTGAAAATGTTTTATAAAAACCAAATTTTAAACGTTATTGTTTATAAACGAAACATTAAAACGAAAGGCTTATGTTTTCTAAAAACAGGCTGTTAATCTGCCTTATCGTGCTTGGCGTAATTCAAATAGGACTGTTGGGTAATAGATTAAAGAAGACTTCAACAGTATTTCTTTAATATATTACCAAACAGTCGTAGCCGCAGAATATCTTAAGATTGATTAAATGTGTTGAAAATCAATTAAAATTATGTGGATAGTTCGACAAAAATAATTTCGGATAAACTAAATTGAAACGTTTTATCGTTCGAATTCAAATATCTATTAAAATTATACTTGTTTGAATGAAACTTTATAAATCATACATATCATTACCTTAATATAGAAAGGCCCTAGCACATTATTTTTTTATATCGAGTTTTTTGTATATTTCGATGGAAGAGCATATAATGTATCGAAAAATGCAAAAATTTCTATTTAAAAAAAAAACAATAGGAGCCTTTCTATCGGCATGTTCTGACACTCTCATATTGCACAACATTTGCGATTGTGACTCGCAAGAGAGGTGTTCTGCAAATCGTAATCGCAAGACTCTTGGCGTGCTCAAATCACAGGAGTATACTGAAGTGAACTGATGAATTTAGCCCAAACAAAACTTTAAAGAAACACTAAAATTGTTAATAAATGAAATTTAATATGTTTTCTTTTCATTTTAATCAGAAATAATAATAGTATCGCAAAATGTTTATTATAAAATTTAAATTTATAAAATGATCTTTTGTTTTGTTAATTTCGTCATTGCAGTGTTTGCTTATACACTGACGATTTTAACAAACAGCTGAACTAAATCAATATGGCAAGTCACGAATTTGGCGATTTGCAACTCGCACGCGATTTTAAAACGATGTGAGTGTCCGAACATACATACCTGTGTATTTAGGTAACGATATGTATGTATGTATCTATGTATGTACATATACATATGTATGTATGCATAAATGTATGTACATCTTTCATCCTGCCAGAAGTTTATAGTTATTTGTGACTTCTATTATGCTACTTTACTTTATCAGCAGCTTCTAATCATCACTAAAATTTTCTTATTCTTTTATTTGATTTCGCAAACTTAAAATTTCGTTATAGAAAAAATTTTGATTTTCATTAAACATGTTTTAAGATTTTGTTTGGTTTAATAATTTTTTAAATATCTTATTACTTTTTCTTATAAAAAAAAGTAAATAGTAACAGCCTTATTTATAAACATTATTATGGCTTTATAAAGGATTTTTAAAACAAATTTTCATATAAAATTTCGCTTATTAAGTGTTTATTATAAAGCCTTAATAATTTTTATAAATAAGGCAGTAAATATTTAAGCAACAAAATTTTTTAATCTGCCATAATACAACAAATCTCTTGCAAAAATAATAATAAAATTGTATTTTATATGTTCTTTTTCTTCCTCTTTTTTCTCTTTTATAAAATATCCATGAAAAAAAAACAAAAATACTTTCTTATTTTTTGTTATGGTATTTACAAAAAAAAAAAAAAAAAAAAAACTTAAACAAAATTTCATGCTGACCGACAACCAACAACCAACCTGGGCTGCAATGGGTGTGCTACCATTTTTCTGTGAATTACTAAAGTAGTAGTCGGTAAACGCAAATTTGATGGAGCTCTTCAAAATCCAGCAGATATTAAGCGACGTTACCCAGGCGGTTTAATAGGAAATGGCGGCAGTTGGGGCAGTTTACCACTACCACAACAACCATTAGGCACTAATGGTGAACAATGGTATACGGATACGTTTTCACCTTGGAGTTAAAAAACAAAATTATCTCTTCTTTTCAATATTCGGTAAATAAAAAATAAAAAAAATTCAAAATACCACATGCAAACAAACATCCAAATTAATTAACAAATTACCGATAAATTAATTCAAAATTTAATGGAGTAGAAAGAAAACACACACACACACAATAATAACAATAATAATAATAATAATTTTATAGAAGAAATAATAAAACAAGCAATACTTACGGACAAAATTATTAAAAAATATTTATATTAAAAAAAACGTAGTTGGAAAAAATTCAATATATAACAGGCGTCCCTTAAAAATTAAAAAACAATAAAAACAAAAAAAAATTAAATTGTAATTCTTTATTAACTAAATAAAGTGTAGTTCTTAAAAACTTATTTAAACCAGTTAGATGATTAAATGAATACAAACTCCGCTTGATTCTTACAAATAAAAGTTAGAAACAGGGTTGGGCAACGCATGCTAAGAAAAATTCTAGAAATAAATTATGAAATTTGGCAACTCTTTAAATCTAAAACACGTGTCAAAGTGATTATTTCTAAAAGTATATAGAGTTTTTGCCCAAGCCGCGATTTCAGAATTAAATTAAATAAAATTAAAACTGCACACATACATACTATTTTCAAACCAAACTTAAATTAAAAATAATGAACGGTTTTTCTTTTAAGTTCTAAAAATAAAAATTCTTAATTAAAACAAAAAAAAATAATTTGTAATTTAAATTAAAATTATATTTCACAAACAATTAAAAGATTTGTAAGCAAAGCTTAAACATAAACATAAATAAGGAAATAAATATTATTCTTTAACACATACACACACAAAAAGAAAATTTGAAAATACAAAATAATGACTGAATTCAAATATATTGAATTAAAATAAAATAAAACAATTGATTATAAAGTAAATTTTATAAAATTAAATAAGAATAAAAAAATTAAATGGCAAAAATTAAAAACACACAAATTAATAATTAGTAAAGACTTTTGTATGATCGAAAACCCAAAAAAAATCTTAAAAAACATTTTAATGGCATGTCTAATTATTATATAATTAAACATGCTAATTTATAATAAAAAAAATAATAAATATAATTTTTAGATTAAAACTGAATGCATTAATGTTTTATAAAATTTTTGCGATGTTTCGTTTTTTTAATATTTATTTCGTATTTGAAAGCAAATGAAATGTAATTTTTTTCAAATTATCTCTAAATAATTTAAAATTTAGTTTCACAAAAACATTTAAATTGTACATCTTCAATATTAATTCAAAATATAATACATTTACTTTTTTGTTAAGTTTTAATTTTTTGGTCATTTTGCCGATATTCAATTTGTTAAATCATTTTAGTAAACTAAAGATTTTTTTTAAATTTTTATTTAAAATTCGATTGTTTTGGACAAATATCAATTTCGATATTTCTATTTTAATTGTTGTTTAATCAAAAATAAAAAATTTTAAACTCAAAATTAAAAAAAAAACTCAAGTAAATTGACAGGAATTTAAAAAAATTTACTTAAAGCAAAACACTTCAGTTAATAAATTTAATCAAAACATTTCAGTTAATGAATTTTTTTAAAACTGCAATTTTATTAAAAAAAACAAAAAAAAATTTTTAACAACATTTTAAAGTCCTTTTAAATTTTACTAAATCCTGGGAACATAAATTCTAAATTCGTTGATTAAAATTTAAAAAAAATATTTTCCTTCCTCCTTTAAATAAAAAATAAATAAAATTCAAATATTTTTTTTTTAAAGTTGAAAATTTAATAAATTGTTTATTTAATAAATTTGATTAAAAACCGAATTTTTAACAACTACACCACGAACCATTCAGTACCTATTTTAACGTTTAACCATTTTAAATATTTCAAAATCTTTCCATAAAGTTCAACTTCCCGTTTTGCACAAAGCATAAGTAAAGCTTAAAGAAAACAAATTATTAAATACATACTATAATTTGTGTCAAGAAGACACTAACGTGGCGAATTAAAAGTCTTACTTATGCAGTTTTGTTTAAATTAATCTTGGAAAAAAATTAAATTATAATATATATAAAAATTTTAATATACCGGAACTGAATTAAAAATAAATTCAAAATCTGCAAAGTGAAATTACAAAACAGAGAATAAAAGAAATGTAATTAATATTGACATAAATCTCGAACTACATATTTTAAATTCGAAAAACACAACAAAAAACTTACTTATTTTAAAAAATACAGCTCTTAAAGATATTTCTTTTAAAAAATAGTACATTTTTTATAAAAAAATACCTTTTACAAAAAATACTTTTTATAAAAAAGTACTTTTTATAAAAAACATCGTATACGTCTAGTACGATAGTATCTTTAAAAAAATACGTTTTGTAATAGTGTACCTTTTATAAAAAAGTACCTTTAATACATCGCAAAATACCCTTAATATAAAAGTATATTTTTAAAAAAGTATCCTTTATTAAAAAGTACATTTTATAAAAAAGAACCTTTCGTCAAAAAGTACCTTTTATAAAAAATTTTCTTGTATAAAAAAGTAACTTTTTTAAAAAGTATATTTTATAAAAAATTAACTTTCATAAAAAGTACCTTTTATAAAAAAAGTACCTTTTATAAAAAGAGTAACTTTTATAAAAAGAGTACCTTTTATAAAAAAAGTACCTTTTATAAAAAAAGTACCTTTTATAAAAAAAGTACCTTTTATAAAAAAAGTACCCTTCATATAAAAAAATACCTTTTATAAAAAAGTACCTTTTATAAAAAAGCACCTTTTATAAAAAAAGTACCTTTCATAAAAAAGTACCTTCTATAAAAAAGTACCTTTTATAAAAAAATTACCTTTTATAAAAAAGTACCTTTTATAAAAAAAGTACCTTTTATAAAAAAGTACCTTCTATAAAAAAGTACCTTTTATGAAAAGTAGATCTTATGAAAAAGTACCTTCTGTGAAAGAGTACATTTTATGACAAAGTAAATTTTTATTGAAAAAGTACATTTTATAAAAAAGTACCATCTACAAAAAGTACTGATATTACCTTTTATACAAAAGTACATTTAGTAAAAAAAATGCCTTTTATAAAAAAGTATCGTTTTAAAAAAAGTACCTTTTATATAAGAGTACGTTTTATAAAAAGTACGTTTTATAAAAAAGTAGCTTTTATAAAAAAGAATCTTTCATAAAAAATACACCTTGTACCTAAAGTACATTTAGTAAAAAAAATACCTATAAAAATTATTAAAATAATTCATAATTCAATTCATTAATACGCCAACAAGAAAAGGAAACTCTTCTTATCTTATTTGAATTATGGGAATTTTATATTTTGTTACAGTTCAATCAATGACACTTTTTAATAAAAAGTAATATTTTTTTAAATATAAAATTTCGAAATATTTCCATATTGCGTGATATTAACATGACCGTTCGTAATGGTAATGCACTGAATGGAAAATAGAAAGACGTGAACACATTTTAAGATTTAAAAATTTTCAAAAATAGTATGATGGGAAAATATTTTTTATTCTATTTGAATAATTTTCGGATAATTGTTGTAAAAATTTTCTAAAACTAATTCAGAAAATTATTGCTGTTGTGTCGTAAATGTTAAAAATTAAATTTTTGAAAATAATTTTAAATTAATTAAAATGTTAAAAAAAAATTTCATTGCAATTTAAAAATTTTTACTTTTGAATTAATTAAAATTTTCAGAATTTTTTTTACTGGAATTTAAAATTTTTTATTTTAGATTCGAATGACAATGATTCAACTCCGAGCTATTTTTTATGTTGAGAGCACTTAATTTTGTTAAAGCAAAATGCTTAACAAAATTTGTTAAAGAAAAATGCTAGCAAATTTTTATTATGTTGTAATTAATTTCAAATGCAATTAATTTCAAAATTTAGAATTTACAAAATTAATAATTGTTTGTTTTATTATTTTTTTAATGGAATATTTTATTAATATATAAAACTTTTTCAGTTCTTCAAATAAGCTAAAATGTAGAACTTAAAATTATTTTAAAGAAATTAATGAAAACAAAACCGTACTCATTTGCAACGAATTAAAAATACACATCACAATAAGGAAAATATTAAAATAAATTAAAAAAAAATAATATTGTTTTATTTTTACAAAATCTTATTTAAAGAATTACTTACATAAATTACTTAAGACAAACAGAAAATTAAAATTAAAATATTACCAGTAATAAAAAAGAAATTTCCAATTAATCCATAGCCTTAACTAAGTAAGAAAGCGCAAGGAAAAAGAAGAAAAAATTATTATTTAATGAATAAAAGGAAATATGTAATTTTAAGATTTTACCCAACAATAATAAAAATAATAAAAACAAAAATTCTACGCAAATCTATTAAGCTCAATTTGATAATATTATAGTTATTAAAACAATAAGAAATATATTTAAATAAAAAAAGATATAAAATAAGACAATTTTTAACTCCTTAAAAAAACGTATCCTATTTAAACAAAAACAATATATAAAAAATAATTAAACAAAATTGTAATACCATTGTTTAAAGCCATTTAACAAAAATTACCAATTTAAACAATAAAATTCAAACAAAAACAAAACCCTTTAAAATAATTAAACAATTACAAAAAAAAACAAAACTACATTAAAATTTACAATAATCTAAACACAACAAGTTTTTAAGACACAATAACAAAACAAAAACAAAAAATAAGATACACATTTTAACAAAACAAATAAAACGCATATTACAAAAATAAATACAACAATTTTATGGGAATTCACAAAAATATATAAAAATAAAACTTTATTGAAATATGGAAACTTAACAGTGAGAATTAAATGCCTACAAACAAAGAAAAAAAAAAACACACAGTCTTACACACACAAGAAAGCGATTTAAAATTTAAAGAAAACAAAAATTAAAATGCTTTTTGATTATTTTCCATTTTTTTAAGCAAAAAAAAAATTCTTCAAAATTAATGAAAGTTTAAAAGGGAGAAAAATTTCAAAAAAAATCTGCAAATTTGTATTTTACACAACTATGTAGTTCCAAAGCGCTAGAAATATGTAGACATAAAAAGATTTGAATTTTTTAAATATATAATAATTGTGGTGTTAATGAGAGAAAATTTTCTTTGCATAATGCATAATTTTTTCTAAACATGGAATTCGGTACAGAGGCAGGAAATTTGTCATAATTATTTATTAAAAGCGATATACATATGTAATTAAATAAATACCGAAAACGATGGATGGGATGGCACATTAATTATAATTTGAAACGGAAGAAAATGCTTTCGGATTTTCATGTAATTAACATAAAAATTTGAAAAAAAAAACAATGTTCGAATGGGTAGGGGTAAAGGTTCCCTGATGATCTGCATTAACAACAGTGAAATGCGCATAATCAATAATCAATTTCAATGTATTTTTAATAAAAAATTATTTTACTGAAAAAGTAAAATAATAATTTGGGATTATTAGTTAATAAATGTTAAACTTGAAAAAAATGTTTCTTTTTTGTTTTTGTATTCAATATTCAAAGTAAGCGATAGAAACTTTTTTGTCGACATCTCCTGGGCCAGGCCGTTACTATCTTGTTGCTACAGTAACACAAAATGTACAGAAGTATAAAAAGTGACAGTTAAAGAAAGCTCGAATCAGGTTTTTTAAAATTCGTGGAAGAAAAGAGACAAATATAGTGTAGTTGTTATTCTGGTGTATTACTACTTACCAATTACCATACCTAATAAAACACGTTGAAATTGTATTGCACTAGAAAGAAGAATCAAAACAAAAGCGCCCACAAAATTTCGGGAAGACCGAGACAAAAAATAGAAAAGTACAATTATCTTCCATCTCGTGTCATCTTTGTATACTTTGTGACAGTAGTTCAAAAAATCAGTAAATGTTTATATATTTTAAATACGCTATGGACTTCATGGTTCTCCACTTTCTGGATTTTGAACAAAAATTAATACTAAATAAAAAGGTTTTCTTTTGGTTTTAAAGGTTTAAAACAATTCAAAAAATATACATATATACATAATAATTTTTATATAAATTAGAAATCTTATTATAATCCTACACTCCCTTTACACACACACACAAACATTTATACATTGCTAAATACAAAGTAAAATAATAATTATAATAATAATTAAAATAATTTTAAAGCAAAATATATAAATGATAATATGAAAAATAAAAAAAAACCTAGAACTGAGAGAAAAATTAAAAACAAACGAAAATTCATGCATAAATTTAGTCCTTAAAATGTAATAACAATATTAATTAATACAATTCTAGTAAACTGTCTTAACTTCCTCCTTAAAACAAAAAATTACACAACAACAAAACACACATACATGCATACATATATTTTTATTTTTCCCGTCTCGCTAAAAATAGTTTGTCTTACACAAAAATAACTCGCCTTGCTGCCCCTCTCCCTTAATTGATGCAGATGATGATGATGATGACAATTAGCCATTTTCTATTCAAACTTTCTTAATTTTTATTTTTAATTTCTTTTTATTGTTTAAATTAATTTTAAAAATAATTTTTACCTCCTAAAAAAATGTGTAAAAAAATTTCTCCTGTGTTTTGTTTTTGTTTTTCTAAAATATAATTAATTTTTTGTTTTTGGTTTAAGAAGGAAAAAATTTGTTCTTTTTCTCTTTTGTTAAATTTTGTTTTATCGCTTTCTTCTTCTTCTGCAAAGTTAATATATTTTAACGTTGCGATTTTTTCTATTTATTAAGCTTTTCTTTTATTTGATTTAAGAAACATAAGATTTTGTACATACATATATAAAAAATTGCAAAAAGTTTTTTAATAAAATTAAAAAAAAAATTAGAAAAGCGTAACTTTGGAAAAAAGAAATTTTAAACATTAACGGCCTGGCCCACGATGTCGATAAGAAATTATCTGTCGCTTAGTTATATTGAAAACAAAAACAAAACAAGAAAACGATATCGATAAGAAATTATTTGTCGCTTAGTTATATTGAAAACAAAAACAAAGTTTCTTGTTTTGTTTTTGTTTTCAATATATGTAACTAAGCGACAGATAATTTCTTGTCGACATCGTGGGCAAGGCCGTAAATTTATTTATATAAATTACGAAGGTTTTATAAAGAGTTTTTGAAACAAATGTTCATAAAAAATTTTTCTTATTAAGCCTTAATAATGTTTATAAATTAGTCCTTAAAACTTTTATTTTTAAATGCAAAATTTTAACAGCGTTATTTATTAAAATTATTAAGGCTTAATAAGAAATTTTTTTATAAAAATCTATTTAGCAAACCCTTTATAATGCCTTAATAATTTTTATATAAGGCTATAAGAAATTAAAGGTCTATTCAACGATATTGCGAATAGATTGGTTTGTGTTTGTAATGTAAATTATAAAAAATATACATCTTCAATTTCGGTCAAAATAATTTTCAGGAATGCTTTTAAATATAAAAATAAATATTAAAATTTGCATGCGAAATAAATTTATATATAAAAATAATTGCTTACATTTTTTTGTTACAAATATTTTTTTTAAATTAATTTCCGGTTGTATTTCACGCTGATTAAATGAAACGCGCTTAAATTGTTTTCAAACAACTTAAGTCGAAAAAGTACGATTTAGTACTTAAGTAAAATGTTTGACCATCAGAAGGATTTTAATCTGTTTTCTGCTACATCAACATACATACATACATTCAAGGTTTAAAGCTACGAAATATAATTTTTAAGATAATCGAAAATTGAGCAATTCAAATTGCAGTTTTTTTTTTGTCAAAACTCAAATTGTCTATAATGTTTTGTACAATATTCGAAAGTTTCGAACTATAACTTTATGTTAAACTAATCGTCATCAACAATATAATGATGGAACAAATAACTATTGAATACAAAAATGTTATAGTCGAAATCGAAATTTATGTAATTTTGTTGTGAAAAATTATTATAAAATTTTTTGGCAACTTTGTATAACTGTAATTTTGTTAAATTAATTTTTTTCATAAGGCAATGTTTTTACACTATATTCGAAAATTTCGAAATTCAAATTTTTTTATATGATTTTATAACCTGATTATTGGTTAAGCACATAAATTTCATATTAAAAATTCAAACTTGATTTTAGAATGATCGTTTCTGGTTTAAATTTTTGTCTAAAAAAATTGTATTCGAAAATTTTGGATTTACGGCCTGGCCGTAAAGAAAGTTTCTAGTCGATATCGTGGGCCAGGCCGTTAATTTGTTTTTTTTTTAATAATCGGCTCTGTTTTGAAACTTTTATATTCAAAATATATATTCTGGACTAGAAATTCAAATATAATATCGCTGACTGAGCATGCAAAAACTTTTAAGTCCACTTTTTTAGAAATTGAGATTTTAATGCAGTAATGTACAATAAGTAAAAATACATTGATTATAAAGAAAAAAATTACAGTTATCTCATTTTTTGTTGTTGTTTTGTAGTTTGATCGTTTTTCGTCTCCCCTGTAAAATTTTGAAATATGGACTTAGTATTTTTATAAATCTATCTATCTTGCTATCTGACAAGCTTGAAAATTTTAGAAGAGCGCAAAAAATGTTATTTTCTCAAAGCGGAAGGGTTATAACTAAATTTTGATGAATAGTACCATTTAGAGAAGACATCTTAATTCTACTAATGTTAATCAAATACAGTTATTGCTCTTGGAGTTCGAGAAAATAACAGTTTTACTTGGTCTACTAAAATATTCAAGAATTGCAGATAGCACTTTTTGAATATAAACCCTCGATATATGTACATATGTATGTACATATGTATGTATGTATTCGAAAATGTCTAACTTCATATTTTGTTGTTAAATTAATGTCAATCTTTCAATATAATAATGCCTAAATGTATACCTGTAAATTCTATATTCGAAATTGAAATTTAATTGCAAATTTCAAAATTCTAATTTAATATTTTTTTAACATAATTTCGTTGACAAACTTTATATGGAAAAAATTTTAATTACAAAAATAAAACACAGAAAATTTACAAAATAAGGCCCATGGTTACATTCGAAAATTTAATTTGTTTTTTATTAAAAGCTGTGATTTAAAATTTTTAATTAAATATTTTTATTAAATTAAGTTTATAAATGTTAAAGTGAATTAGTTTGTTTGCTTTCACGCTCAAACCCGTAAACCGATTTTAAAAATTCTTTCGCCATCAGAAAGTTATATTACCAGCGTCAAATATAGAACATTTTTTTATCCAGTTCGGAGCCGCTTTTTTAAATTTAATACGGATTTTTTCTTAAAACATATTTTTAATCTGGTTGGGGTAATTTTTGTTTCGAGTTTGATTGTTTAACCAATTTTAAACCCTAGTTTAGTATTTTTTTTAACAGAGAAACGTGAGTGGAGGCCCAGATAAAATAAAGTGTAAAATAAAATGTTCCTTTAATAATATTTAATTTTCAAATCAATAATACGAAAAGGGCTTATGTTTATGTAATTTTTGTGTTGAAATTGTATGTATTAAATATAAAAGTAATGATTAAAACTTTCCTTAAGTATCAACTTGTTGCTCATTTCATTCAAAACAAACTTATAAAAAAGTTTACGATTTAAAAATTCGTTATAGTGTTTAATCTAAACATTAACAATGTCCAGAAGATTATATTTGAAAATTTTGAACTTAAATTTTTCAAAATACATAATAATAATACTTTCGAAATAAAAATGTCGTATCCAAGTAATTTCTTTATGAAAATATTTCAATTAAAATTTGAACGGCATAGAAACTTCTAAATTGACGAGCTTAAGCGTAATAATATTCGAAAATTTCGAAATTAAAATAATATACAAATATACAAAATAATATATAATATACAAAACCAATTATAGTCGGAAATTTAGAATTTGGAAAGTTTCGGTACTTGGATTTTATATCAGTTTCTTAATTTAAATCTTGAACCTTAGATCATGTAGTATAATAAATATTTCGAAATACAAATTTTATATGATATCAATAATATAAAATATTATTTAATCCTTAATCTAAACATTACTAAAGTTTATACATTTCTGAAAATTTAAAATTTCGAACATTTTGGACAATTAAAATTTTATAAAAAGCTTAAATTTCGAGAAATTCGTTACTTAAATTTTATTCAAATGCAAAATAAGTATTTTTAAAAACTTAAAAATTTTTAATTTAAATAAATGTTTTAATGAGCAATTTTCAAATATCGAAAATTTCGAAATTTATGTCGAATTACAATTACAAAGAATAACCCCAAATGCAAAAAATAACGTGTGTTTCAAGTGTACGTTAAAACAAAATTTCCAAACATAAATTGATTTTAACGCACACGTTATTTTTATTTTTCTGGGGGTAAATTTATATTTTTTTCTTCAATGAAATGTTGTAATTTACAATTCGAATTTCATTAGTTTTTGAGTACAAATTCGGAAACTTCTTGCTTTATGATTACGAAATCTTATGTTTCACTGAAAAGAAATAAATCATTAAAATATTTTCTTAGTTTGGTGACTAAAAAAAGTGAATTCGCTAAAAGAGCTCTTATTCGTTTTTATGTTTATTATTTTATATTTTTAATAGATTTAACGTAATAATTTTTATAATAAATTGTACTGATCTTTTTTTCAATTTTAATTGGCTTTTTATTTAAAGTTTTATTTTTTTTTTGTTAAATTAATTATTATATTACTTGTAATTTGTTTTTATTTTAAGTTTTATTAACTTTATTAACAAAAAGAAAAATAAGAAAAGAATTTTTATGCGCAGTCATTAAAACAAAATTGTTAAAATTCTTTTTTGTTGCTTTTTTTAAGTTTCTTTTTTGTGTAAAAATTATTAATTCATAATCTTATTTTTTTTTAAAGTTTAATGGTAGTGTTTTATTTAGATATTAGATATATTTTTGGGAAAAGAAAACGTTTGGCAAATTTTATGAATTAAGTAAAAAATAATGATTTTTATATTTTCAATGTTATATAATAGTTTTTTTTTTTTTAATTTTATATATAGTATAAATAAAAATATACTTTTTGTTTTCTTTTAAGTTTACTTTTAGCAAAATATTTACCCAATATTTTTTGTATTTTGAATAAAATTTAAATTAAAAAATGTAAATTTTTAATATACATATATAAATATAAAAAGCAAAATCTTTTAAGTAAAAAAGTGTAATTATTTTTTAAGTTTTAATTCAGTTAATAAATTTAAATTTTATTCAATTATATATTATTATTTTTGTATTTTAATTTAACAACTTAAAATAAAATATAAAATATGTGTAACTTTAAAAAAGGATTGCATAATAATACAAAAATTTACTGGCTGTTTTTATAAAACGACAAATAGTTGTCATGCAACAATTTATTTTGAAAATAAATACAATATGTATTCTTTTTGTGTTTAATTGCTGTTTTCTTTATAAATTGATGAACGTAAGTTTCCTAGCGTTTTATAAAAACCGGCAGTTAATTAATATTTATATAATTTATAAAATAATAAAAATTAATTAAAATTAAACACACATCTCTTAGACTGCATACATATTACATTTACATACATATGTAAAAGAAACAAAATTTGTTTGTATAATTATTAATTAAATTTAAAATTTATTCTAAATAAAATAAAAGTTTTTTGTAAATGTACTGTAATAATTATTATACGATTATATTCATAAATTGGCCTAAAATATGAAATATAGAAAACAAAAAATTGAAATATACACTTGAAAAATAAAATGAAAAATTAATAAAAAAAATAATCAAAACAAAAATTTTTGGACTTTTTTTCAAAATTTTTTTCCAAATTTTAATTCCATATTCTTGCAGGTTATCAAAATGAATGTGAAACTGTTTGGCTTTAACATTTGACAAAATTCGCAAAGGCAAAACGTATATTTCAAAATTAATTTTCGAACGAATACAAAAAACAAAACTGAGAAAAGAGAAAAAGGACAATATTTTTTTTTTTGTTATTTCGCATAAATAAAAATTAAACAAGAAGTTAAAGAAGAGTGAAACGTTCTGTTTAACGCCGTAAATATAATAAATTTGATTGATTTTTTTAATTTTATACAATTTTTTATAATTTTAAGTAAAAACCATATAATTAATATTTGTCTATGGTATTTTATGCCCCTTTAATTATTTCTTAATAAAATCTAGCCTATTTTTTTGTAATTTTCTTTAAACAAAAATAACCGTTCTAATTTTCCGCACCACAATCACACTCATACAGACTTACCTGTGATTCCACAACACGGACCGTCGATTTAGTAGAATATTTACGTATGTACATATGTATACGTATGTAAAGCACTAATTTTTTTTGAGTAATTTCCATAAAAATTTTCCAGACGAGTCGCCTGCCTGACTTGTGGAAACACGGTACTTATGATATTTGTTATTAATGACAGAAAATTAAATTTATAAATACGATGTAGATTTTTTTAAATTTTTTTAAACATTAAGGAACTGAGGAGTGGTAAAAATATTAAAGCCGTTTTGCACCACCAGTATTTTGTTACCTCAACGATATCGAAAGTATTCATACATGCATTCGATAATTTACGTTAAAAAAACAAAACAAAACACCCTTATCGTAGTTGACCTACATATTTCGAATTCGATTTCGACTACGACATTTTGTAATGACTTAAAAAACACCACAACGTTTTTTCTTCGTCGCCGAAGTCAACGTTCTGTAATTTTTTTATTTTAAGTTTTTCAAAATGAATTTTGAAAGCGAATGCATTCCTTTTGAAACCGAAAAAAACTAACTTGAAAGAATTGTGAAACCCAAATTGAAGAAACGTTCTAGAAATCTGAAATTATACATCAGCTAATCGCTTTCAATTCAGCTTGAAAAAATATTTCCATTATACATATATCCGCACTATATACATATGTAAATGCTAAAATGGAAATGGTGTAAAATAAATTTAAAACGTCTTTTCGACAGCTAAAGCATTTGAATGTTTATTATTCGGTTAAGGGCCTTTATTATAACTTGTCGTTAGCTAAAGGTAGGATTTTATTGAATGGATAAACACTTTTTCATTATTACAACTTCATTTTAACAAAAAGTGAATGAAAAAAAAACAAAAGATTTGACAAAAATGTTTTCATTATGATTGTAATTTTAGGGCCATTATTATGATTTGAGGATAAAGTTCCGGATAGTTGTTAATCGTAACTTTAGTAAAACTGTACTATAAAGTGACCTTTAAAATTTATACATTAATACAACTGTCCGCTAAAATAAATAATCCAATCTTTGTTTGGTGGCAACATTTCTGTGGATGTTGTTGCTATTGATTGTTAAAAATACTTACTTTTGTTTATTTGCCAAATTACAAACATAATGAAACCAATTTTGTAAATACTTTTATTTTTTTTTTTTTTTGTTGTATTATTATGTGTTTTGTATTTTGTGCCACATTTTGGCTTAAACATTTTACATAAACGGTTAAATAGAAATGGTATAGGAAAATTTCTGAAAACTTGAAAAATTTGCTTTTTTGTGACGTTTTAAATGATCACAGCTTACATATGTGTAGTATGTATTATTCGGTAAGAAAAATTATAATTGGAAATGGTGTAGATATGATCCGACATGTATTGTATTCACATTTAAATGTTCCATTTTGGTCTCCATACAGTAAGAATTTAGCTCAAAAATTATATTCGAAAAAAATTTATTTTCAAACATAAACAATTCAAAAGGAAATGGTGTAAAATAATAAATGAACATCAAAAAAAGTATGAATTTTTCTACATAATTCGTATTCCTAAACGGACGACGAAAAAAATAAAATCTATATTCGAAGTCAGCTGTTTTTCTTTCAGCAGGATGGAAACTGACAAATAACAGCTGTTAATTTTAGTTGCCACACTGCAATGATATTCGCAAACACAAATTTTAAAAAAAAATAAGAGAAATCATTTTTCTTTACGAATTATATATATGCGTTATAATTTTTTTGTTGCAATTTTCGTAATATTATTCAGGTATGTGATGGAAAACGATTTACGTACCTTTTCACAATGTATGGTTAAGAGTTAACGTGAACTTTAACTGACAGTTCTTCATACAAAACTTGCCGTTAAAGTCCATTGTGAAAAGGTACGTTAGACACAAAACCAATTTGAAAACGATAAAAGGTGTTATATGTTTTTCTATAGTCGCTTTGTCAATATGTAATTTTAAATTTTGTTTTTTATAGTTTTTCCAAAAATTTTTTATAAATTTCTTTTTACGATCCTGCTATATTGTTTATATTTTGTCCTGTACTGTGCTTTTTAAAAGTCAGTAGCTTAAGATTGGCTTAAAAATTATGAATTCATCACACCTTTTCAAAACGATCGGTATCAAATCGTTTTGAACACGATCGTTTTCCATCACATACCTGATTGTTTTGACTTCTTAAATATCTTTTTTTTAATCTGGGTAGCGAATAAGTTGTATATATTTCCTTTTTAGGGTATAATTCCGAAATCTTTTCTCTATTTTGAACCATACAATTAAAAAATTTTGACTTTTAACAAAAGCAAATATTTGTTAATTATTTAAAATGATTTCTTTAGCCTAATGAGAAGTCCACTTTTTGTATCAAATGGAAATGTTATAAAAAATAAATGGAATGTATTTTAAATTGTTAATTATAATTTCGGAAAATTCAAATTTTAGAAAAATATTCATTATCACCAACTTTATATCAATACATATAATTGAAACTAAAAAAAATAATATTTTCCACCAAACCTCAGTTTCCTTTAATTGTTTTCCAATAAATAACGAATTAAAAAAGTACTCGTATGTAGTTAATTTGCTTTCATTATTTTTTTTAAAACACAAATATACATACATATGTATGTATGTACATGTTGGGTAGTACAAAAAGTATTTGCTTTGTAATTTTAAAACAAATTTTTAAGTAAAAAGCAAATACTTTTTTTATTCATACTACCCATTATTTTTTTCTGTTCTTGCTATTAAAACTTGTTTTTTCCAAGCGTTTTTTTTTAAGAAATACAAACATATGTACATATACAACACATAGTGCCATAACCGCGAAAAAAGCTTAAGCGTCATAATTTTCGAAATTGATTTTTTTTTTACCACAATCGACTTTCCTCAAAAAATGAGGTTCAAAAATATGTCCGCAAGTTTTCTTTTTTTTGCGATAATGTGTACATATGCATGTGTGTATGTACATATGTACATGAACATTTTAAAATTACATTTTTTACAATTTTTATAATCAATTAAGGAGTTCTTAATCAATCGTTTTACTTATTATTATTATTTTATTTTATTTTTTAGTTTTTTGTTAAATAAATCATGTTTGAACTTTTGCAATAGTATATAAAATGATAAATCTGATTTAAACAAACAACAAACAAAAAATGTGTTATGAACAGTTACGAAAGAAATAATAAATTATTAATAAACCGAACCGCTTTAAAGTAACGTCGCCTAAATGAACATCAAATTTGACAACAACAACAACAACAACAACAGCAACACCAATCAATCAACAAAGAAACCAACCATCAATAACATCAATACCAACTACAACAACAACAGCATATTCAAAAAATTAATCCGTGAAGAAATTAAATTTTGTATTTTATTTCGAAATTCGAACATTAACACTCACACACATTTTTTTTATATAATTGCAAAAAACAAAACAACAAGAACAAAAACAACAAACCCCTACATTTTTTTATTGTTAAAAATCTTTGAAAAATTATAAAAAAAAAATAAAAAAAAAGTTTTTATATGATGAAAGATATAAAGATGTTTTATTTCGAATTTGAGGACGACCGAAGCCAAGTAAGTACTAGTATATTTGCACCAGTGTTGCCATAAGATGTAAAAGAAAAAGTGCTAGATTGTAGAAATAAAAGTGCTAAAATCAGTTAACATTTTCAGTTTCTTTTATTTCTTAAGTGGCCCATAAACTTGCAATAATTATATAATATTATGTCAAGTTTAATATTTTGAGAAAAATTTTAAAGATTTGTATCAATTATTTCATATTAAATTGAGCGAGATGTGACCGTTTTAGACAACTCCAGCGATGTGAACAATAACATATTTAATAAAATTGTATGTATAGCCCGCTTGAAATATTTAATTTACAAAATTTTGAATCCAGCTGCGAATGGAATACAAAGAAAGAAAAAATCTTTAAAAGTGTTAGATAGAGTAGGTAAGTAAAAATATATTTATTTTTTACATTGATAAATCAAATGAGCCGATTTAATGAACAGATACACAAATTGCAAACGTTGTATAGTTTTACTAGAACATAATCGTATAACCGGCAACTAAACTCTTGGGCTCACTTTAGCTTTCACTTTGCTTTTTGTTAAGCTGATCAATAACCTGTAACGAGTATATCACTCATACGTATTTTATTTTATAAATTAATGCGACTCAGTTTTAGCTTATATTACATACATACGAATATAATAAATAAGAATAAAAATAAACAACAAAAACACACATCAAGTATACTCAGTAACCATATTTAAACAAGCACACAAACTCATGTAATACTGCAGATTGGAAAACGAGTAACGAGCAAACCATACAAAACATATGCAAGACAAGCATAGAACTCTCATTTAGTATAAAATATTATTTCCATAAGTATATACATTCAAACATGACAAGAATTTGCCATTTCAATCACACACTCGATTGAGTGAATAAAGTGTGTCGTGGGTATATTGTATTAGGGAAGGAAAATGGCTTCTTGTATTTGTACCAACTATGAAAACAATATGTAATTTTTAGACCTTGACGGTACCATTTTTTAATATTTTTAACAAAAATGTGTATAAAAATTCAATATACAACAAAAAATACCAAAAATTTTAAATATTACATTCATAAAGGTAAATTAAAGAGAACATAGGCAACATTAATGTTACTATATGTGACCTCCGAGAAAAGGGACCTAGTGTGTGAAAATGAAGTTTTGAGAAAAACGCATTTAAAAAATTAAATTTTAATGTTTCTATCGATTTTCCTAAGTTCCCGTTTTTTGACACTCTAAGTCCCTTTTCTCGGAGAAGGTCACATATAGTGAAACATTGAGGTTTTAAATTGTACCAATTAACTCGCGGTAGTACCACGGTATCAACAAGGTCAAAAATGTACCATAAAAAGTACAATTGTACCATGATTTCCATCCGTGTATTGTATACCACCTTGCACGGCGGTTTCGGCTGACTGTTTTCCACAGCGGTTTCGGCTGACTGTTTTCCACAGCGGCTTCGGCTGCCTGTTTCGTCACAGCAACTTCGGTTGACTGTTTTCACACCGGCTTCGGCTGCCTGTTTCGTCACAGCAACTTCGGTTGACTGTTTTCACACCGGCTTCGGATGATTGTTTATTTAGCATAAGATTATATACATATGTAGAGTTAAGCATAGTAAGTTATGAAATATTGTATAATATTTTAATATACTAATATTGTACTTATTTTAATTACTATTTATAAGAAAGATTGTACAATTAGTTATGAAGGTAGAATAACGCCGGTCATCCGATGCATCCCGATTGTTTCCGACCAATTTCCGACATCATCGTAGTTGCCAGCAATAACCCTGACATACCGTAACTTTAATTATAACCGATTGCTGCCACTACCCTGACGACATAATTATAAGGCTAACCGCGAATGCAACCGACCGACTTTCGACATCATCGTAGGTACCAGCAATATCTCGAAGTACCGTTACCGTAACTATAAGCGATTGATGCCACTACCATGACGAAGTAATTACAAGGCTAATGAAGAGTGCCATCGATCGACATCATCGTAGGTGCCAGCAATACCCCGAAATACCGTACCCGTAACTATAACCGATTGCTGCCATACTACGATGACGAAGTAATTACAAGGCTCATCACGATTGCCACCGACCGACTTCCGAAGTACCAGAAATACCACCGAGATACCGTAACCGTAATTATAAACGATTGCTGCCACTGCCCTGACGAGGATAACTATAAAAGGTAAATATTATTCACGATTATCACCGATTGAATCTTATGTTCATTTTAGCTATTGTTATATTATATCCAACTATTAAAATTGTAAATAAAGATAAAAGTATATTTTAACCTCCAGAAGGGTAAATAAATAGTGTTATTACTTAAGGTTTGTGGATCCGTAAGTAAATCCTGGACACGGCTAAACTATACAAGCCAACGATAAAACCACGTTACAAACCTTATTAACACAAAGCTCTTAAGAAGAACAAGTTTTGTTAATTTAGTATTTCAAATGGTTAATATACTTGTACCCATATGTGTACCTCAAAGCGGTTTCAGACTGTAAACACTGAATGAAAATAAATAGCTTTGATAAAGATTTGCTCATAATTTGTCTATGGAAAATTTATAAATTTAATGAAAAAAGGTGCAAAAAATGCCAAATTGTTTTAAAAAAGTGCTAAACTAGCACAGCCTGTATTCATTGGCAACACTGTGATCATTTTATTCACACACATACATTAACATTTTTGCAGCTTGTAAACAAAGTTTGACAACTATGTGCAATGTATACAGTGACAGGCTGGGCTTGTGCATGTACCTAGTATAATTGTATCATGCATGCACAAAAGCGCTCAGTCACGTTTGGGGGGCTCTGGTTTATAGAGATCTTATACAAGTCGGTGGCTTTTCTGTTTCGGTTCAAACTTTGAAAATAAAAAAATAGTAATTGCAAGTAACAGCATAAATAAAATATAAATATTGTGAAATAAACTGTGATTCTGATTTTAGAATTTAAGAAATTAAATTTTTACCGGAAAAACAAAATTACATTCGGGGTTGTCATAAAATCCAAGTTGGTTTTGCTGATCGTCGGTTTGGTAAACCAATATTGGATTTATTTGGTGCCATGAAAACAAGTTGGTTTTGTTATTTTTGAATCAAATTTTTTTAAGTTTTTTTTTTTTAATTTTTTTCGGCTTCTAATGCAAGTGTTTCTTTGAAAATTTTGTCAGTTATGGTATTTACGCTAAAATATTTTTAAACATTTTGCTTTTAATAAGAATCAAATTATAGAAAAGAAATAAGAAGTGATAATAGAGTACCAAGTTATGCAAATATTCTTTAACTCTAAAAAGGTTGAAATTTGGAATAAATCACGCAATATTAAACTGAAATTGCTTACAACTCGCTAAAACTGTGAGAGAAAAAGCAAAATACTACGAAAATTCGCAACAGCTTGTAAAAGTTTTAAATGTTAAGCTTTTAAGCAAAAATTAATAAAGAAATCCAAAAACTTTGGAAAAATTATATCTTTTGCAAAATAACAGAAATTTGGGAAAAATTGCAAAACTTTAAAGAAGACTATCACTCTAAGGAAGGCTAAAAAAAAAAATTCTGTATAAAACGCGAAATTGGCAAAAATTCGCAAAAACTTGCTAACAGCTGAATGATAGCAAATTCTAATAACGAAAAATGTTAAGAGAAGTTGCAAAATCGGAAACAAACCTTAAAATTTATTAGAAGTCTCCAAGACTGTTAAAAATACAATAAACTCGGAAATAACGCGAAAAATCACAATTTCGCAAAAAAATTGTAAATGAAAAAATAATAGAAAATGTATTACAGCACTTCATTTCAGTTTCCTAATATCAAATTTATATATCCATATCCTAGTTATTCGCGCAAATACATCTTACTGTATTTCTCTCTTGCAAATCCTTGCGGGTTGCAGGCTTGCCATTTTAGCACTTTTAGTGCTAGATTTAGCACTTTTTTCTTCGTTTAGCACTAAGGATTTTGAAAATAATGCTAAGTGCTAGTTTAGCGCTTTCTTAAAACTATTTGGCATATGTGTGGGTACAAATACATACATATGTATATTAAAGTACACCATTTGAAATACTAAATTAACAAAACTTGTTTTAAGTTTTATTCTTCTTTTAAGAGCTTAGTGTTAATAAGGATATTGATCAGCTTAACAGTCAAAGCTAAAGTGAGCCCAATACTAGTTGTCGGTTATACGATTATGTTTCAGTAAAACTATGAAACATGCGTAAGTGGTATACCTATCTGTCAATTAAATCGGTTGATATGATTTATCTACTCTATTTGACACTTAAAGATTTTTTCTTTCTTGGTATTCCATTCGCATTTAAATGTCGCACAATTTACTATGGAATGATTGATGTAAATCTTTCAAAAAATATGGTGAAATTTTTATTTCAGTGCACGGGCCACTTAAGAAATGAGAGAAACTAAAAATGTTAGCTTATTTTAGCACTTTGTTGTGAGTGCTGTATTTTAGCAATTTTATTTCTGCAATCCAGAACTTTTCCTCTTACAACTTATGGTAACACTCTTCGATTGTACACAACTGATAAAGCAGTTCATTTCTAATCAATTTTCTAGTTCTCTTAAAATTATATTTTAGTTCAGCGGAAATTTTCTTACGGTTCGGTTATTTAGCGAATGCACCTCAGAAAATCTTTATTATTCACTAAAGAAATTTCATTAAAATATAATTGAAGGGTTTGTAATAATTAATTTTAGTTGTTGCTCCGGTCGGTTCTTTAAAGTGCAGTCATTAATTGCGTTCACGTACTCAAAAGTTTTTACAAATTTTTACTGAACTTTACTGCATTTTACTAAATTGCGTTCGCGTACCCAAAACACAGTAAATGAGAACACAAATTGAGAGAGTAAAGTTACAGTTCTCGACTGAATGTTTTGCAAATTTTTACTGCAGAAATTTGTCGTAGTAAAGTTTAGTAAGATGAAAACATATAATTCAAAATGTAAACAAATGAAAAGTAATCAACTGAAAAGTGAAAAATTTGAGAAAAGGTTAATTAAAAACTGTGAAAGTCATTAAAAAATAATTAATTTGCAAAGCATAACAATAATAAATGTTTATATACAAGGCGAATTCATATTAGGTGATCTTATTGCTACTACAACAATACTAAAAACAACATGCAATTCGTCTGGCTTTAAAAAACCCCATCTGTCAAAAACAGTTGACTAAAATACCAATACATACATACATATTTATAAAATACATACACTTTTCACTTTAAATGTAAACAAGCATTAGATAAAAGAAGATATTTTGACAGTCGGGGTGCACAGCAGTTTAATTAGTGTTCGAACACTTGATAATCATCATCTGGACTGTTAAGATCACCTGTTATCAATTCGCCTTGTTTAATATTCATATTTTATTGTTTATTTTATTAATCCTTTTGTTTTGCAAATTATTCGAATAATTCAGAGTTGTAAAACTGTAAAGTATCTAGTTACTTAGTATTAAAATTGCTTTTCAGGTAATCAGTAACATTAACATAGTCATGCAATTTTTATTAATTTAACCAACATCAAAACAAGGAAATCAAAAAGAAATTAATTATAAATACTACATGAAATAAATTACAACATTTATTCTTAAATTTTTCGTGTTATAAAAATATTGTATCGAGTACCAATAATTAAAAGAGTTGAATAGCCAAAAGTTTATATATTTTTCAACACTATGTGAAGTTGGAGTCAGCTGTTTCTTTAATCTTACTAATTTTTACTATTTTCAAGTTCACATATTTTCTTCAGTAACATCGCTTTTTGAGAGTAAATTTTAAAATTTTCGCAGTAACTACTCATTTACTGCATTCTACTGAAAAAGTAAAAAAACACACCTATTCATTTGATATGATAATGCAGTAAGTTTGTTAAAAGCAATTGATAGGTAGCACTGTTTGCTTCAGAGTGTTTGATGTCAACTTTTGAGAATCAAAACGCGTAAAATTTTTTTTTAAAATTGCTAACGGCATATTTCACAATAACGAAATAAAACTTTCGACTGGAAATTTATATTGAAATAAATATAAACTAAATTCAAGCAAGCCTCAGTAGCTCATTGGCGTAGTTTTTTTTTTTTGTAGATTTTTAAAAATGCGTGATAAAACTATATGTACACAAAATACAAGCACCGATTCTTTATTTTTGCTGATTTGCAATACGAATCGTGCCAAGACAAGTGCGGTCTTTTCAGTCCAACTCCGAGCTCTCTAACTTTTCTGGGAGCTTCCCAAAAATTTCAAGCCACCCATAGAAAATCCGTACATGCAGACGGACTGACTGAGAGACGGGCATGTCTTTTTTAACTCCTTTTCATGAGGATTTAGAATAACTAACTAACTTTATGTGGCCGCAAACGAATATTGTAGAAATTACAAAAATCTGTTCAAACCTATATATACAGACCTTACTTACCATAATTATTTTTCAGGTTCTCTTTCAGTTTTATGTTACTTTTCTTTGTATTATCCGCAACGTCTCTTAAAATTTTGAAAATTACTGTTCCATCAAGCCTTGCTGTTCGTCCCGATCGCCTCAAACTTTAAATTTTTTGTAGTTTTAAATAATAGTTAGAATTAAAAATTTATTCATCATTCGAAAGCTTGATAAATAATTTTCGAACGTCAGTTGTATTTCTATAGTTTTTAATTTTTTTTTTCAATAACCATTATTAACCGGACATATCGTTGTCCGGGGGTTTAATTGCTCTATAAAGTACTTGCATGCAAGTACGGTGTACGTGTTATCAACAGAAATTTCGTAAAAATGTCCGACTGTCTTTTTACAACTTGCGTGATTACGTTTTAGTGCAGAGTTGTCCATAACATAAATAATTCAATTTTAAGGAACCATATCGAGTTTTGTTTTCGATTTAATTGTAAGCGAAAAAATTAAATTTTTCAGGAGAAGGTTTTTAATAATATTAAAATTTTTTATATTTTTTCAGTTTCATTAAAAACGTCTTATTTATTTTAATATTCATTAAATTTTATATTTTATTTGCATAAATGGCACTTAATTCAGTACAAGCGTACGTACATGTTTTTTATGTTTTTAATCTTTAAAAATTAACAAGAAGACTAGTTAGTGTCTTTTTAATTTTCTAAGTTAATAACAGAAAAACGAACTAAAATAAATCTATTCAATTGGGTGGGTTCAATAATAGTGATAATTTTCTTTCCAATTTTTAAATTGAACTCAAATAATGCCAATTGTTATTGTATTAAACTAATATTATTTATTCAATGTTATTAATATGCAGTTTGTAACTACATACGTTGTTTTGTACATTTGTTTTATACATACATAAATATAATTTGAAAATTATTTTAATATATTTGTTCTTTGAATACAAATAAAAGTTTTATGTGAATATACATATACCAGCAGACATGGCCAGCAGGTTTTATTTTTGTTTTTTATATTTAATTGTGCTCCTATTTTTGCTAATTAGATTAGACTGTTTTTCCCTTTTTATTTATTTTTTTTGTTCTTATACTCGTTTTAGATACGCAAAGTTTGCTTTGTAAAGTCTTAAGACAGAGGTAAGAATACTTTCTCTTTCTTTATTTCCCCCCGCTTGAATTAAGTCTTTGCAAAGTTAACTTTGTGTGTCTAAAAAGGGTGTTTTTTCATTTGTTCGCTACAGTTGTTTATTTTTTATTGACTTGTATTAATTTTAAGCAGCTTGCTTTTTATCCTTTTCAGCGGCTAAATAGTTGTAGTTAATAAAACGAACGCCCTGTATGGATTGAGCCGTTGAGTTGGTTAAATGGCAGGCAAACAATAACATGTTTCGGGGCTGTACTTTCCAGGCAAAGCGCATAAATACAAATGAATAGAGGATAAGAGCTGAAAGAAAGTAGAATTAAAATTTTTAGTTCATTTACGAAATATGTATACAAATATTTGTCACTTTGTCAATTGTAATTAATTATGTACTAAATAGCGAATGTGTAAACATCCATACGCTAGAGGGTAAAAATCTTTTTCACAATACAATCACAAATTTTGAGTAATATCGTAAAGCGTTATCAAATCGGTGTGAGCTACATACAGTGCCAGTCAATATAATAGCACCAGTTGCAATATTCTGATTCGATATATGTAAAAATTTCACCTATGTATTATATAATCTTCTTGAGTGTAAAAAACAGTTACATTTTTTATGCCATCTCAGAGAGTGTGCATTTGTTGTCAAATCTCGTAACTGTTAATCAGTTATAAAAGATCTTTTTTGAAAACTTATCATTTCGTGCAGTTAATAAAATAGCACCAGTAGGCTTTTTTAGTTTGTTTTGCAAAATTTTGTGAAAAAAGTGAAAACGGAAGGTACTAAAATTTTTTAATATACTTTCTATAAAATCGTGTAATAATTTTATAAAAATTTTATAGTTATGGGTCGCGGAAAGCATTGTTCGCCTGAAAAACGTGAACTAATAAAAAAAATGTGTGTCCGAGGGTAAATCGTATTCCCAAATAAGGGAATTGCTGCGCTGTTCCAATAAAATGATAATAAATGCCCTAAGGTATGAGCAAAAAGTTGAATCCCGTGGTAGGAAGCGAGTTTTGTCACCCGTAATAGTAAAACGGTTAGTACGGACGACTAAAGCAAATCCCTTTATGGCAGCTACGGAGCTCAAAAAACATTGGATGCGCCGGCAAGCTTAGAAACTATTCGTCGCAGACTTCGAGACAACAGCGTCAATGCCTGTAGTCCTCGAAAAGTGCCGCTCCTTTCCTCTAAGCATGTTGCTAAACGGATATCTTTTGCTAAAGCACATCTAAATTGGCCAAAGGAAAAGTGGAGAAATGTGCTATGGACTGACGAATCCAAAATTGTTCTTTTTGGTGGATGTTTTGTCTGTAGACCACCTAACAGCGAATACAAGCCACAATTCACATCAAAAACGATCAAACATGGAGGTCATAGTATTATGGTATGGGGTTGCTTCTCGTATCAAGGTGTGGGTCCTATATATTGGATCAAAACCGTTATGGATTCATCGGTTTATGTAAAAATTCTTGCTGAAATTATGCTACCGTATGCTTCCTACGAAATGCTGCTGGTGTGGGTCTTCCAGCAAGACAATGACCCCAAACACACCAGCAAAATGGAAAAAAATGGTTCAACGATAACTCTATTAATGTAATGGAGTGGCCTGCCCAGTCCCCAGATTTGAACCCTATCGAAAATCTGTGGACGGACATAAAGAAAAGTGTATCTACAACAAAACCAACAAGTGTTGAAGGGCTTTGGGAGGCTGTGCAGAAAATTTGGATTTCCATCAAAGTTGAAAGATGCCAGCATTTAGTCGATTCCATGGGAAGGCGTTGTGCCGCGGTAATAGCAAACAAAGGGCACGCGACAAAGTATTGAAACAATACAATTAATTTATCTACAGGATATCTTAGTGAAATTTTTGATTTAGTTTAAGAAAGACCACTGCTTTTTGCTAAAAATGAAATGAAGTGCTATTATTTTGACTGTGTAATTCTTAGGGTTTTTGTTTATATTAATTAGCGCATTTTATACTGTTGAAAATAACCAAATAATTTTCTTATGGTAATAAACCATTAACAGCAAAGAATTTATTATTTTGTTTTGAGTTGAATCGGCCCAACAGTTAAACAGATCTAAACGGAGTCAGTATAAATTTGTGAGTGGTGCTATTATATTGACCGCAGCTGTATGTGGACAGAAAAATAGGTGTAAAGATTTTCATTTTTTAATCTTAGCAGAACTTGTAATAAACTACTCCTATAAGAATAATTTAAAAGTTATAAATCTGGCATCACTGTTTAAAGAAGGAAAGAAGGGAAATCCCACTAAGAGAAGCGTTGGTTGTAAAAAGTATTACGATTTTTTTTATTTACGTGTTATTCGGCTTGTACAGTGAAATAGGTGTGAATTGTGTAAAGTTCTGAAAATTTTAATTTTTTGTCAAAAAGTGAGATTAAACGTGAAATAATATTAATTGAATCAAAACAAAGATAAAAAATTTTATTAAAAAGAATTTAAGATGGGTCGTGGGCATCATTGCAGTGAAGAAGAAAGACGGCTTGTTAATCAACTTCGGGAGCAAGGAAAAACTTACAAATTTATTGCCAACGCGCTAGGATGGTCTGAAAATTTTGTAACCATTGCTTTGAAACCAAAACCAAATGTTGAGAGACGTGGTCCAAGTAAAAAAACATCTCCAGCTACGGATAATCGCATAGTAACATTAGCTAAACGAGACCCTTTTAAGTCCTCTTAGGCAATTTCAAGTGAAATTGGAAATGTAATATCATCCCGAACGGTTCAAAGAAGATTGCTGGATGCAAAACTACCAAGCAGAATAGCTAGAAAAATTCCTTTGCTTAGACAGCCTAATTTGAAGAAAGAGAAAAATTTCGCTTTGGCTCATAAAAGATGGTGCGGGCCAGAAGGAGAAAAAAAAGTGGAGAAATATCCTGTGGACCGACGAAACTAAAATCAATTTTTTTGGAAACGATGCGGGAAGAAATGTACGACGACCAAAAGGAAAAGTATTCCATATTAGTTTCACCCAAAAAAACTGTTAAGCACGGAGGAGGAAATATCATGGTATGGGGCTGTTTTTCCTGGTACGGAGTTGGTCCTATACATCTTATTGAAAACACAATGGATAGATTTGTATACAGGGATTTATTAGAGACAGTTATGTTACCATTTGCTGAGGAAAATATGCCCCTTGTATGGAAATTCCAACAAGATAATGACCCAAAGCACTCATCAAAGCTGGTGAGTGCATGGTTTAGAGAACACAAATTGAGTGTTATTGAATGGACAAGTCAGTCTCCCGACCTAAACTCCATCGAAAATCTTTGGGGTGAATTAAAGCGACACATTTCCAAACTTACCTGCAGTAACAAAAAGCAATTATGGGAAAATATTCAAAAGGCGTGGTACATTATCCCAGTAGAGACTTGCCGTAATTTAATATCATCCATGTCCAGAAGAATATATGCCGTTCTTAAAAATAACGGTGATTATAGTGGATATTAATAACCTGCTCCAATATTTATTTAAAAAAATAAACCTAAATGTACAAAAAGTTATCTTAATTTTAAGTTTTTTCGTAAACACCTATTTTATTGTCCACATCAAAATTCGAAAATTTTTGAAATGTACGTTATTTTAGAATTTTCTTATTGTTATTTTAGCTTTGAATGAATTTTTGTGTGCCAAAATGCGTTAACTTAATAAATAAATTATGTATTATAAAATAAAATATGAAAAAATTTAAAAATTTTGCAATATTTTATTCACACCTATTTTTCTGTCCACATGTGTATGTATGAGTGTATTAGTACAGAGAAACTTAACAGCTTTATAGAAATACACTCAACCGAATTATAAAGCATACCTTTATGAGCAATGTTAATTTTAATAGAAATTGCTTGAGAAATGTAATAGTGTTTGTTGCCAGTGGGGATAATTTCGTTAAAAAGTTGAAAAATATAAAATAAATATAAACTTTTAAATAAAAGAGCGTTTTAAGTGTCAAATATTTGTTTGAAATATGTATAGCAGTCTTTATAAAGAATTTATAATATTCCCAGTGAAAAAAAATGGAAGTCATTCTAGTGGAACTACATTTTCATTGCTTCCAAAAAATCGACATTTTTAATTTGCCGGAAGTGAGCAAAACACCATGTAGAAGCTTATTTTTAGTCATACAAAACCTTGTAACTCCTCCATAGTGTTAGAAAATACACCAGAATTTAAAAAAAAAAAATATTTGTTTAAAGAAATTTATGAACTAATTTTAGTCTAAAATTTAAAAGTTATTTGCTTAAATTTACATGAAAGCACTGTTTCGGACTTAAATTTGTATAAAAAGAAACGAATTGTTAAAATAGGTAACTACTTACCATTTTTCCTAGATGAAAATATTATCATAGAACACAAAGAAGGGAATTTTTCTTAATATCGCTTCCAATTCAGTGATCAGGCATCGAAAAAGAGAACTTCTTGCAATGACAACCCTATGTAAAAATCATTAGATCGGATCGGAATTTTCACTACTTCCAGATCGCAAACTCTACATTTGCATGACTTTTTTGGAATCTCTTTTTTTGCTGGGATTATATTATAACATATCTTCATTACGTACTGTTGCCTTACACTGCAGCTGGTTCACGACAATTGGGTAACAATCTCCATCTCTTGCCAATTATTATGGGTGGAGATTTTAAGACAAATTTTGCAAACTCAGAGTCGCAATCTTTTCCGCTACCATATGAGCAGTTCCCCACATAAACCCCACAACTAATAATTCCACTACTATAGATGCAGTTTTCAATAGATTTTTAAATACAGTAGAGTCAAAAATTTATATATCTTATTTTAGTTACCATAAGCCAATATATAAAAAAAATTCATTACTAGATGTTTACACATCTCCCCTGTGATCGGACTCACATTGCTTTTTATTTATTTATTTTATTAAACTTACTCATATATCACAAAGTTCAATTGCGTTGGGAAACAGAATTGAATCCACATCAAAATGTCAATCTATTTCCCAGCATACCAGCGCCCCAAACAGTCTGGACACACCTGACAAAAATTAGACACCATATCCTACAAAAATTGAGTGGGTTGAATTTCGTTTACGAACGGAATTTAAATGTGTGACATGCCCGTATTTTTCTTTTCTTCAACTTATTTTCTCAATTTCACTAATATTATCTAAATGTCAAACACAATACAGAAAATTCGAATTTAAATTAGCACCGAGTTTGATATTTCATCTGCGCTATAATTGTCAACGAAAAACTATTGGCAATTATTTCCGTAATTATTGCAGGCTCTGGATATGGGCTGACTCCATTGGCAACATCAATATTTTAACATTTGCTGCAATATGCCAGTCTATTGACAAACTTAAAACTTATTTTCTACAAAACAAGCTTTTCGTGTTATGCCTCTGTTGCAATAAAGAAGCGATATGCCTTATTCGATTGAGCAGAACTAAAAAATAATCTCGAACATGATCAAATATTTTATAAAATGCTTTTCACAACAAATGGCACATGTGAATAGGAAAGCTAAGGTTTGCATTAGCTGACACCACCCACAGTGAACCAAATAATTGATCACTGATGATGAAGGTGAAGCGGCATTTGAAACAGCATATTATTCCCTTCAGCTAAAGCTAAGTCTAGACTATATGTTGAATCAGCATATTTATGGTGAACAATTTGTTACCAGTGCCAACATATCCTGTAGACACAAAATTTTTTCAATATACGTATGCTTAACTTGAAGGGCATTTGTTAAACTTGCCAACAAACGTTTGTTCAAGATTTTAGCATATCGTGTAGACACCATATTTTTACTTTGTAACAAATTTGCTGTCATATATGCTATTTGTTGAAAAGCCCATTTAAGCTTTTCAGCATACGGCAAATTTGATAGCAAATAGAATTGATATTTTAAGTCTACTCATGTATGTAGTCAGCGTTGTCAACTTTGAAATTTCAAAACGCACCAGACTTACAATTTCTTTTTTTATTTTAAAATTTTTATTGTATTAGTTTGGCATATGAATTTAAATATTATTTTTTTGTAAATGAGAATTTTGTTTTACATTAATTTAATAATAATATTAACAATTTCTTATTTGGTCTTAAGTTCAAAAATTTCAATTCTTATTCAATGAAATATTTTTTATTAATTAATGTGAGTTACTAAAGAAGAGAAGAAAAATTAAACTAGACTTTTATTAGCTGGGGGAAATATCGATATTATTCTGAGCAGCCACGTACTTCATCAGCACCCTAGTCTATCTACTTGGGTAGAGATTGTTATTAACACCAGCTACTTAACGTAAATTTTTAATGAAACTGAATATGAGAAATGATTGTTGTGTATGCAATTATTCAATAGGGCTGAAACTGGTCTGAGTCGTAGGCATTTTTGATTCGAAATTGTAAATACATCAACAACTCTAAATTAAACTGTCGGATAATAAAAAAATATTTTTGGATTTGTTCATATGAACCTATAAATATCTCTAGCAAAGATATACATATATGACTTATACAAGTTTAAGGGCACACACATTAATTTGTAAAAAAAATTAAAATTTTTTTACATTACTTTTATAAATTCTGCTTAAAACTTTTTTAAAAGTGATAAAAAATTAATAAAGCTAATACCTACTTTCATCATTATTGTTGTCATAGGGTCATAAAAAAGACTTCATTGCAAATTGTGATGTTTTGTAAACATCATTACTATCAGGAAGAAGGTAAAAGTTTCACAACAAGAATTTTCCCGTTTTAACCCACTGTCGTGTTAAATTTGCGTTGGTGCCACCAACAATTTAAAAACGCACCAAAATTAAAGAAAGAGCACCACGCACCAACTAAGGAATTTTTCGCACAAAATATTTCAAAAAGTACCCAAAATGGTGCGAAACGCACCAAGTTGACAACGCTGACACACACCAATTACCTTCTTTCGTAGCCTTTATTTTTCCGCTTATTACTTTTAATAAACATACGTTTATAAGAATGTGTGTACATAACAGTACACTTGCATATCACACGCACGTACACATACGTACATATGTATATTTTGCTTAGCAAACAGATACACGCACCCACCATTAATAACTTGAGAACACTTTCCTATTTAATCATTCCACGACACGAAAAAACACACGACCTCCGCTTTCTGCTCAACAAACTTTGCCACACACAGATCATTTTGCAAAACATATCATAGGCCCCGAAATTTTAATTATTACATAAAGCTTGTATTAATTTCTATTGATTTATACACTTTTTAATATCTAAAACTTCTTATTTCAATAATTAATTAAAGATTTAACCGAGAACCGAACAAAACAATGTCAAAAACTGTGTGTGTCACTATTCATAACCACCCTAACCGCAATTTTTTAAAAAATGAATATTGTACCAGCTTGTTGGTATAATGTGTGGTTCGAGCATGAATGCTCAATCGCTTGATTGTGCGTGCATGCAGTTGTAGTGTATGGGCCGCTTAAAGGTCCGTTTTTAAAGTTAATTCGGCTGGAAGTCTTGGAAAAGGAAACAAATTGATGAAAAGGCAATGTGAAAGAAGGAGATAGATATAATATCTAATAAGAATAATAGGATTTAGCAAATGTTTCGAGAACCAGCGTTGTCAAATTTGGTATTTTAACACCAAGTGCATGGAATTTATTTAGCAATTTTCACAACCAATTCTTGGATTTGCAATTTATTGATACATAGGTATACGGTAATATTTTAACATTTTCATTATTTTTAAGCGACATCACAGAAAAGGATGTTGTTAATTCCATTTAGGTTTCTGTTCTTTTATTCAGGTACAATTTAAAGAATTGGGTTGACTGTAATCGTGATCTAATGCTGATGAACATGCGCCCTAAAGAAACTTAAAGAAACCAATTCGAAGTTTTTTTTTATAATATTTTTAAGCCATATTTAGCATACCACGTTTGACAGAATTTATTTGATGGCATTTGATACATTCAAATGGTCTTAAATAGCAGAATAAATATTTAATAACAATAACTAAATTAATACAAGGAAAAATTACCTTCATTCGCAGGCATAATTTCTTTGCTTATTAGTTTTAATATGCATACATATGTGCGTACAAAAATACATATGTATGTATGAACATATGTATGTATGTATATATGAAGATTTTTTTGTTCATGCATTTGCATATCACACGAACCTACATACTACATTTTTTGCTTGGCAAAAAGCCACACGCACCCACCATTAATAACCTGAGAACACTTTCCTATTTAATCATTCCACGACACGAAAAAATACACGACCTCTGCTTTCTCAAATTTGCTCAACAAATTTTGCCACACACAGATAGTTTTGCACACAAATTTTTATAATTATATAAAGCTTGTATTAATTTCTATTAATTTATACACACTTTTCAATTTCTAACACTTTTTCGTGGAATAATTAATTAAAAGTTTAACCGAGAACCGAACTAAACCATTCGCGCAATAAAAATTTTCGTGGAAACTAAAAAGAATATTGTGATATCTTAGGAGGTGTTGTTAATGGCACAGCTGAGTTAATTACTTGGTTAAATAGACACTTGTAAGTTCAAGTTTGTTTAAGTTTGCGAAGAAAGTTGACACATAGAACAACTCAGCCAGTGGGTTGTTTTTGTAATTGGGCAGAATAAAGGTCGCCCTTTAAAGTTAATTCGGCTGGAAGCTATGGAAAAGGAAACAGGTTGATTATAAGGCAGAATGAGAGAGGGAGACAGAAAGAATAGCTATGAAGAAGAAGAAAATGTAGCAAGAGAAGGAAAAAACAGTGTTGTCAAATTTGATCATTTAACGCGAAGCGTGTGGATTTTATAACCGAATCTTAGAATGACAATTATTTCATAGTTATTTAGGAATGTTGTCGATTTGAAATGAAGGATTCACAATTTTAAACAAATAAAAGTGGTTTAATTGGAAAGGAAACTACACAGGAAAAAATATTTAAGATTTTTTTTTCAAAATCCTGTATAGCTGAATATGGAAAAAGAAGTCTACAAAATTCTGCATTGTTTTCAAGCACAATGCTTATCCGAATTGCAATTAAGCTTTAAAGTATAGTAGAAAGATCCTAAAATTTTTTTTTTAAATCGAAATTTTTGCAATTTTAAATTTTTTAGATGTTCTCTTTTATCGAAATATACAGGGTGTTTTTTTTAGAGGTATAGAACTTCGAATTGAAATAAAACACAAGAAAATCGTTTTAATGTCCATCAATTTGGCTTTATTGGAAGGATAATTTTATGCCATTAATGTTTAAATATGATTTCGGGCGTGTGGCCGCCGCGGCTGGCTCGAATAAAGCCAATTCTACAGGTCCAATTTTCAACCACTTTTTCGAGCATATGGGGCCGTATGTTGGCAATAACGCCACGAATGTTGGCTTCCAAGTCCCCTAACGTTTCTGGTTTGTTGGCGTAGACGAGCGAAAATAATCCAATGGTGTCAAATCACACGATCTTGGTGGCCAATTGACAGGTCCATTCCGCAAAATTATGCGCTCATCAAATGTTTCCTTCAATAAATCGATGGTGACATGCACTGTGTGGCATGTAGCGCCGTCTTGTTGGAACCACAACTCATCCACATTCATGCCATCCAATTCATGAACAAAATAGTCGGTTATCATGGCTTTATACCGGTCTCCATTAACGGTAACTGACTCTACAGCATTATTTCGGAAGAAGTATGGCCCAATAACTCCACCAGCCCATAGAGCACACCAAACAGTCAGTTTTTGTGGATGTAATGGGGTCTCAAGGGTCTCATATGGATTCTCTTCACTCCAAATGCGGCAGTTTTGCTTGTTGACGTAGCCATTCAACCAAAAATGAGCCTCATCACTGAACAAAATTTTGCGATGAAAATCAGCATCGAGATCAATCTCATTTTCGGCCCATACACCAAAATCACGACGCATTGCATGGTCTCGCGGCTTTAATTCTTGCACAAGCTGGATCTTGTAAGGTCGCAAGCCAGGATCTTTGCGCAAAATCTTCCATAAAATTGATGGACAAAGCTCCAATTGCTGTGCACGGTGGCGAATCGATTCATTCGGGTCCTCTTCAACACTTTGCTCTACAGCGGCAATTGTTTCTTCGGTGCGCACTGTTCGACGTCTCTGCGGATGCGTATCACATAGAGTAAACGTAGTGCGAAAACGATCCATGGTTAACCGAATTAATTGCTCTAATGGACGATTATGTCCACCATAAAATGGACGGAGCTTGCGGTAAACTTCGCGAACTGAACCATTATTTTCGAAATAAATTTGCACGATTTCCAAACGTTGTTCTTTTGTCAACCTGTTCATGATGAAATGGCAAACCAAACTACATATTAATCACTTGACAGCTGACAAAATGGCCGCCAGTTAAAAAAGTGATGCCAACTTAAAGTTCTATACCTCAATAAAAAACACCCATTACAAAAAACTCGATTTCAGAAAAAAAATTAGTTTGGGGGTTTCTATATTAATGTAACGATATACATACATACAAACACATACACATACAATAAAAATTATTTGTGGCAATAAAATTATTTCTTCTTTATTGAATGAAAAAAATATATTTTTAATAAACGCGAATAATTTTTTTGGATTATATGTATATGCAAAAATTGAAATTACAGAAAATTTAATTAATTTAAGAAATTTGTCATGTATGCTGGGGTAAGCTCCGGCTAGGGCTTGAGATCTTAATGTGGATTCCATTCCATTTCTGAATGGAATTAAACTCTGTGACATGGCCGATTATTCATTTTTGAAGCGTTGATTTTCGTATAAAAATATCAAAATCATATTTTTCTAATCGCGGTGATTTCAAAACATTAAAAGATTCTAAGTCATTGTTTTTTAAATTGCACCATTTAAAGGGATGGAATTTATGACGAGCTTATATCTGGCACACGCATGTGCCCAAAAAAGCGTAAGCACTAATTAATTATGAAAAACCGGCTTATTCGGACACTTATTTATGAAGTTAAACAGTTTCTTACATAACTAATAGAAAATTTTATGGAATCCAACATGATTGAAAACTGTTTAAATCAATAAAAACATGCCTGAATCAAACAGTTTTTCATTAGCATTTAGTGGTTACGCTTTTTTGGGCATATGTGTGCCAGATGCAACCTCGGCATTAGAATAAAATATTATATCGAAATAATAATAACTTAAAATACAATAAAACTTCACCAAAAAGTAAGTTTTTTATAGTTTGCTTTTGAAATCACGTGATCTCGAATCACCTTGTTTTTTGTCAATAGTGTTTTGATGTAATATTAGTCACATATACAAATGGATTTTCTTTAAATGAAATCATTATTTGAAGGATGTACATATGTCAGTTCGAATATATGCAACCTCGCAAGACACATTGTATTTGGCACTGTTTAATTTTTTAAAATTGCTAAAAAAATACATGAGAAATCGAAAATATTCTTAGACCGTTATTTATAAATTGCCAATTCAATATTCGCTTGTTAAAAAAAGCTAAATAGAATCCACACGCTTCACGTTAAATTATAAAATTTGACAACACTGTTTTTCCTTCTCTTGCTAAATTTTCTTCTTCTTCATATGTATTCTTTCTATCTCACTCTCTCATACTGCCTTATAATCAACCTGTTTCCTTTTCCATAGCTTCCAGCCGAATTAACTTTAAAGAGCGACCTTTATTATGCCAAATTACAAAAACAACCCACTGGCTGAGTTGTTCTATGTGTCAAATTTCTTCGCAAACTTAAACAAACTTGAACTTACAAGTGTCTATTTAACCAAGTAATTAACTCAGCTGTGCCATTAATAACACCTCCTAAGATATCACAATATTCTTTTTAGTTTCCACGAAAATTTTTATTGCGCGAATGGTTTAGTTCGGTTCTCGGTTAAACTTTTAATTAATTATTCAACGAAAAAGTGTTAGAAATTGAAAAGTGTGTATAAATTAATAGAAATTAATACAAGCTTTATATAATAATAAAAATTTGTGTGCAAAACTATATGTGTGTGGCAAAATTTGTTGAGCAAATTTGAGAAAGCAGAGGTCGTGTATTTTTTCGTGTCGTGGATTGATTAAATAGGAAAGTGTTCTCAGGTTATTAATGGTGGGTGCGTGTGTGTGTCTCTTTGCCAAGCAAAAATTTTGTGTGTATGAATATACGTACATGTGATATGCAAATGCATGTACAAAAAAATCTTCCCACATATACATGCATATGTACATACACATGTATTTTTGTACGCACATATGTATGCATATTAAAACTAATTTGCAAAGAAATGATGGCTGCGAATGAAGGTAATTTTTCCTTGTATTAATTTAGTTATTGTTATTAAATATTTATTCTGCTATTTAAGACCATTTGAATGTATCAAATACCATCCAATAAATTCTGTCCAATGTGATATGCTAAAATTAATGATAGGCTTAAAATTATTACAAACACAAAACTTTGGCTTTTTTAAGTTTCTTTTGGGTACATGTTCATCACCATTAAATCTATAATAGTGAAAATTCTTTAAATTGTACCTGAATAAAAGAAAAGAAACCTAAAAGAATTAGCAACATCCTTTCCTTTGAAATCGCTTTTAAAATGCCTGAAAATGTTAATACATTCATACATACATACATATATCAGTATCAATAAATTGCCAATCAAAGATTTGGTTGTGAAAATTGCTAAATAAAATCCATGTGCTTGGTGTTAAATTACCAATTTGAGAATGCTGGTTCTTGCAACTTTTGTTAAATTCTCTTATTCTTATTATATCTATCTCCTTCCTTCACATTGCCTTTTGATCAATCTGTTTCCTTTTCCAAGACTTCCAGCAGAATTAACTTTAAAAGGCGAACTCTGTTCTACAACTCATTCCAAATTACAAAAACAACCCACTAGTTGGTTCTTCTTTATGTCAAATTTGTTAGCAAACTTAAACAAACTTGTGCTTACAAGTGTCTTTTTAGCCAAGAAATCAACTCAGCTGTGCCATTAACAATACCTCCCAAAATGTTACAGCGTTCTTTTTAGTTTCCAAGAAAATTTTTATTGCGCGTATGGCTTTGTTCGGTTCTCGGTTAAATATTTAATTAATTATTGAAATAAAAAGGTGTTCGATAGTAAAAAGTGTATAAATCAGTAGAAGTTAATACAAGCTTTAAATAAATAATCATAAAAATATTTGTGCTAATGATTTGCTTTGCAAAATGATCTTCGCGTGAAAAAATTTTTTGAGCAGAAAGCATAGGTTGTGTTTTTTTCGTATCGTAAAATGATTAAATAGGAAAGTGTTCTCAAGTTGTAACTGATGGGTGCCTGGATCTGTCTGCTAAGCAAAGTATGTATGTGTGTACGTGCGTGTGATATGCACATGCATTTAAGCACATTCATACATACATACATACTTACCTGTTTTAAAACTAATATACCACGAAATAATGGCTACGTAAGAAGGTATTTATTTATTTTATTGCAATTTAGATATTTCCTGCTTGTTACATATTTCAAACTAACATATTGTAATCAAGCTTTCGTAGAGATATTAGACCTGGGGGGTTACTCTCTATTGCGATGCGAAAGCAATTACGATGCGAAAGCTAAATGCGATGAGATGCCAATTTGGTACTCTCTATTACTTTCGCAAGTCCTTTCGCAAAATTCTTTGATAAAGTGGCAACATTGACTTTGCAAAAGAAAATATGGCAAAGATTGACAGTAATGAAGTGTCAAAATATATGTAAAAAAACGTATTTTCAAAAAAGGAAAGTTATGAAAAAGTGAAGATTTTTTAATTGAAAGTAAAATAGTGAGTAGTCTGTTGCTTTCCGTTTGAAAAAGGAAGCATTTCTTTATGTTCTAAAAGTTATTCAACACTAGCTAAGAGATCCACAGCAATTCCAACTGCTATAAAACTAGCCGCCGCATTAAAATTACTTTGCCAAGGCATGTACCAACATCAAATTGGCCAGGACCATATCTTAGGACTATCGCAGCAATCAATGTCACATTGCATACAAGAGATATGCGTGGCATTGAGAGAATATTATGTTCCAAGCATATCAAATTAGATTTAGTTGCAGAAAGGGCACAAGTCAAAAAAGCTTTTACAACATGGTAGTCACATACAAACGGTTAGATAAGCCTAAAACAAGCACTTGTTGAAAATTGCAGCACAGTATGAACGCTATGGTTTGGTTCATTATATTTCACTTTTATTTTACGTTTTTAGGTACATATGTGTTGTATATAAATTGTTACTTTACTATTTAATACTTTAATTTATATAACAGAAGTATGCAATGATTTTACTTTAACATTTGTAATGAAAATTTATTCAAATTTTTTCTTTATTCTTTTAATAAAACTTGTGTAAGAAACATACAAAATTATTCTTTGTGTCCGCCATATTTTATAGGTTATGGACCCAGGACCCATAAAATAAATATATAAAAATAAAATGAGTTATTCGGGATTTAAAATAGAACCATTGTGTAAGGATAACTTTGACACATGGAAAATTCAAGTAGAGGCACTGCTTATAAAGAATGATGGATGGAAATTCGTAAGTGGAAGTTTTGAAAAGCCAAAAACACCTCCAGAAAGTGTCAGCTCGTGGGAGTCTGAAGATGCAAAAGCAAGAGCCGATTTAATATTGTTGATGTCACCAAATGAACTAAAGCAAATTAAAAATTGCAACACATCCAAAGAAGTATGGGACAAACTACATAGTATTTACCAATCAAAAGGACCTGCAAGGAAGGCGATGCTACTAAAAAATTTAATTTTATTAAAAATGAAGAACACTGATGACATAAGAGACCACATAAGGAAATTTTTTGACATTGTGGATAAAATAAATGAAATGGAATTAGAAATAATTGATGATTTGTTAACAATTTTACTTTTATATAGCATTCCCGAGGAGTATGAATCATTCAGAATAGCAATTGAAACTCAAGAAAGACTACCAACACCGGAAATATTGAAAATTAAACTTTTGGAAGAATACGAAGCCCGAAAAAGAAATCTTCGTGAGGAATCATCAGATGCAATGATTGCCAAGAAAAAACATAACAAGTTTCTTAAGCCAAGCGAAACTCAGGGTGAGAGATTTAAGTTTTCCTGTAATAATTGCGGAAAAATAGGACACAAAGCAAAAGATTGTTGGTCCAAAAATAAAAATCAACACAAATATATAAATAAAAACCAAGAAACAACCAGAAATGCAGAAGTTGCACTTCAAGTGAATGGAGAACGTGATTCCTGGTGTCTAGATTCTGGAGCTTCATTCCACATGTGTTCAGACAAAATGAAGTTTCATACATTAGATCATTCATGTGCCAATGTGCTACATTTGGCGAATAATGAGTCAACCAGAATTGAAGGTAATGGAGTTGTGAAAATCAAAACTAAAACAGGGTTCATTTCTAAACTAGAAAATACTCTTTACGTTCCGGATTTAAGATCAAATCTATTGTCAGTAGCAAAAATAACTGATCATGGATTTGAAGTAAAATTTAATAAGAAAGAAGCTGTTGTAATAAATCCTAAAACTGGTGAGAAGTTACTTATTGCAAAACGAAATAAAGATTTATATTACGTCGAAGAAATAATTCAAAAATGTAATACAGCAGAAACATCAGGTATACAAGAATGGCATGAACGTTATGGTCACTTAAATGAAAGCGACTTAAAAGATTTACTACGGAAGCAAAAGGTAAATGGTTTAAATTTTAATATCAATGAAAAACTGAAAGTTTGTGAAGTGTGTATAAAAGGCAAGCAAACACAAAAGCCTTTTAACAAATCAGATTCAAAGTCGTCAGAATTATTAGAACTTATCCATACCGACGTTTGCGGTCCTATGAGAGTGCATTCAATTGGTGGTTCTAGATACTTTTTAACTTTTATAGATGACAAATCAAGGTGGTGTGAAGTCTATTTTCTAAAGAAAAAGAGTGAAGTATTTGAAAAATTTAAAGAATTCAAAAGTATGGTTGAAAATAAATCAAATCAGAAAATCAAAACAATTCGCTCAGACAACGGAACTGAGTACACAAATAACGAATTTAAAAATTATTTAAAAAGAGAAGGTATAAAACACGAATTTACTGTGGAATACACACCGCAACAAAATGGTGTAGCCGAGCGGAAAAACCGCACCCTTGTAGAAATGGCACGCTGTATGATGATTCAATCTGGTTTAAGTCCAAGTTTTTGGGCAGAAGCAGTTCTAACTGCAAATCATATACGAAATAGATGTCCTTCAAGAAGCATCGATGGAGAAACCCCTTTTAAAATATGGATTGGAAGAAATCCAAGCGTAAAATATTTAAAGAAGTTTGGTACTGTAGCTTATACACTCATAAAACCTAATAAACAAGGCAAGTTTGAACCAAAAGCGAAAAAATGTATATTCGTAGGATACTCAATAAAATCAAAAGCGTATAGAATGTGGGATATAGCAGATAGAAAAATTATATGTGCAAGAGATGTTAATTTCACACATTCCTATCAACTAAAAAATAATTACACAAGCTTTCTGGAAAACGAAGCCGATAATTTAAATAATGAATACATAGATTTGACATTTACTCCAAAAGAAAAAACCGATTCACAAGGTAGTGGAAATATGCAAGAACCTGAAGAAGACAGCGAAAGCGAAACTGATGAGTTTTGTGGTTTTTCGGAAGCCGATGAAGAATCCCAAAATGAAGAACCTATTAACAATGTTAATGACGAATTTCACACACCGCTAACAACAGTACGAGGCCCTGGAAGACCAAAGAAAATAAAAACTGGAAAGAAAGGTAGACCAAGAAAATTATTTAATATGGTTCACGATAATAAAACAGAGCATGAGCAATATGTTGCGAATATAATAAATCAAAACGATTCATTGACAGTAAAGGAAGCTCTTTCTGGTCCAGAAGCAGAGGAATGGAAAAATGCCATGAAATCTGAGTATGATGCATTACTAAAAAATAAGACCTGGCGTTATGTTGAATACCCGAAAAATTTTAAAACAATAGAGTGCAAATGGGTACTGCGAAAGAAATTCAAGGCAGATGGAACACTAGACCGTTACAAGGCTAGACTAGTAGCAAAAGGTTTTACGCAAATACCTGGTATAGATTACACTGAAACGTTTGCACCTGTAGCAAGAATCGGTTCGATAAGGTTGTTAATGGCTCTTTCAGCACAACTGAAACTTGACGTATATCAACTGGATTTTGTTACCGCGTATTTAAATGGTGACTTAGAAGAAACAATTTACATGAAAATTCCAGACGAAATTGAATTGTTTTTAGAAGAAAATGAATATAAGAAATGTAAAGGTAAATCATGTTTACTAAAAAAGGCATTATATGGCCTAAAGCAGTCTGGAAGACAATGGTACAAAAAATTGGATGAAAAATTGAAGCAACTTAAGTTTGAACCCCTAAATTCAGATAATTGTGTATATATGTCAAAGCAAGGGGAAGACATTGTATTAATTGCCATATATGTTGATGATTTGATTGTGGCAACAAACAGTAAGAAGAAACTTAAAGAACTGAAACTAGAATTAGCAAAATCTTTTGAAATGAAGGATTTGGGTCAATTAAATTTGTGTTTGGGTATTGAATTCAAACAAGATCCAAATACAAAAGAAATAACACTATCGCAAAGAAAATATATAGAAAACGTTTTAAGGAAATTTAATATGGAAAATTGTAAACCGGCAACAACACCATTTAATACAGCAATAAAATTGTCAAAGGAAATGTGCCCCACGGGGGAAGATAAAGCAGAAGTTGAAGTACTGCCGTATCAAAATCTAATCGGATCTCTTATGTATTTAGCAGTTTCAACAAGACCAGATATTGCTCATATAGTTAGCGTACTAAGTCAATACAATACTAACTATGGAAAGGAGCACTGGGTTGCTGCAAAAAGAGTTCTACGTTATTTGAAGGGTACTCAAGATATTGGATTACATTATAAATCAACAAATGAGGTATTGACTGGTTATGCTGATGCAGATTGGGGAGCTAATATAGATGATCGAAAATCGTACACAGGGTATTTGTTCAAATTAGCGAATGCTGCTGTAAGTTGGGATTCTAGAAAACAGTGTACAGTGGCAATGTCAACTACGGAAGCAGAATACATGTCACTGTCAGAATCCACAAAGGAAGCTATCCATCTTAGACGATTTCAGGAAGAAATTTTAGGTAATAAAAACTTAACAACCATAATTTACAACGACAATCAAAGTGCAGGACTTTTAAGCAAGAATCCAATATTTCATAAGCGAACAAAGCATATGGATATACGACATCATTTTGTTAGAGAAAATGTAACCAAAGGTAATATTAAAATAGAGTATCTTCCAACAACTGATATGCCCGCTGATGTTTTAACAAAAGGTTTACCTACAATAAAACATATGAAATGTATTTTAGATATGGGATTAGTAAACATAAATATATAATTGTTATAAAGTAATAATTCAGGGGAAGTGTTGTATATAAATTGTTACTTTACTATTTAATACTTTAATTTATATAATAGAAGTATGCAATGATTTTACTTTAACATTTGTAATGAAAATTTATTCAAATTTTTTCTTTATTCTTTTAATAAAACTTGTGTAAGAAACATACAAAATTATTCTTTGTGTCCGCCATATTTTATAATATGTATGTATGTGATTACAAAATTTAATGTAATTTTTATTTGCTTTTACTCAAAAAATAATTTTAATATCCAATATAAATATTTTTTCAACGTACTGACATGTTTTTCTCTCTTTGCGTTTGCTATTTAGCTATCGCAAGATATTGCGATTATCGAACGATTTTGACAGCCACTTTCGCATTACAGAGTGCGGTGATACCAGGCTTGCGAACGAAAAAAAAAACAGATGCGAAAAGCAAATGTGCAAACGCATTAGAGAGTACCAATCGTTCGATTTCGTAGCATTTTTCTTTCGCATCGCAATAGAGAGTAACCCCCTGGCAAATCTAATATCGAATAATAAATTAATAAACAAATTACAATCAGAACAACGCATACAAATTGCTTAGATTTACGTTTAGCTATACATATACAAGAATGCGATCCTTCTACATAATGATATGAAATGGACTAATAAATCATTATTGTCTTCTGAAAATTAAAATTCATTAGACGATGATTTCATTTAAAAACAAAACCATTTGCCTGTGTGGCATAATACATACCAAACTTTTTAATCTAAACGCAGCTTCCGCATGACCAATATTACATTAAAACACTACCGGCGTATAGTTTTCTGTCTATTTTTGTTTGTTTTAAATTGTGAATCCTTTAATTCAACATTATGCAACTCCCAAAGACAGACGAGTTTTACTACGCTATCACACTATAAATTAAATTATCAAGAGTACCATTGTAGCCAAGCAAATTCTTTAAATTGTACCTAAATAGAAGAAAAGAAGCCCGAACAGAATAAACAATATCATTTTCTTTGCAATCGCTTAAAAACTCATGAAAACTCTAAGACATTCATTCTATTGCTTTACATATAAATTACTAACAGCGTTGTCAACTTTTAAATTTCAGAAAGCACTGAAACCACTAAAAAAGCGCGTAATTTAAGTAAAAAGGCACTAAATTTTTAATTATTATTACCATATATTAAAAAAAATTTGTTATACACAAATATGCATATAAAAATATAATAATCGTTTGACTTTCAATACATTTTTAAAACTATAAATTTGAGGCATCCGATACAAATTTTAATTGTATAAGAATCAGTGAATTCTCAAATCAGTTTGACGACGCCTTTTGTAGTTATTATAAAAAAAATTTAGTTTTTAATCATTTTTCGTCAGGAAAGAAACGTATTTTTCGAAATCAATCAAATTAGAAATATCCGATAATTCTCAACTGAAAACTCGATAGTGGACTAATTATATTTTCCCTAGACTAGACAAAATTTCGATATTAAACTATACTTGGGTAAATACTTCTATTATGTCTTCTTTGTTGCGTGGCAAAACATTTTTTATATTAATTATAATTTAAATGTTAAAGTTTAAGGGAAATATGGCGCTTATTTCTTCCACCAAGCCTTGCACAATCTTGGTAGAATTTTTTTTAAATGCTCCATTTAAGTTCAGAGCTTATTTTTTTAAATATAGATTTCTCCGAAGGAAAAAATAGGTGAGACAATTTTTCTTCGAATTTTTGGTTTAGTGCCACCGACTCGAAACAAAAAGCACCGATATGAACTTAAAAAAGCACTGAGCACTAACTTCAAAATTGTTCGCGTCGAAAATTTCAAAAAGCACTAAAAACGGTGCGAAAAGCACCGAGTTGACAACGCTGTATGTAGTGTTGCCTGATTAGCAATTATTTCTCTTAAATTCGGCAATTTACTGCATATTAAACCTATGGTACTATTGATTAAAACGAAACGGCAAATGTGAAAAATATACTGCATGGTGGATTCGGGTGAGTAAAAAATAAGAGAAATTACAATTTCATAAAAAAATTCAGGCGATTCTGAAGAAGATAATCTTATTCCAGCTTCCTTCCGATTGTGCAACTTCTCGCGAATTTTTGCAAACTTCGCAATAAAAGCGACTTTTTGCATGCTTTCAGCCTCCTAAGAGTTTTGCCGATTAAAAAAAAAATAAAAGAATTGGTCATCATCCCGCTGATAGTAAGTTTTTGCAAATTTTTGTCATTTTCGAGATTTTTATTGAATTTTTTTGCATTCCTTACAGTTTTGTTGATTTTTAATCAATATTATGGCTGTTTCGAAATTGCGCAACTTCTCGCATTTTTTGCAAGTTTGCTATAAAAGCGACTTTTTACATGTCTTCAGCTTCTTGGCACTTTTGCCGATTTTAAAAAAAAGTATTAAACTTTGTTATCACCCCGCTGTTAATAAATTTTTGCAAATTTACGTAATGTTCGCCATTTTTACGAATTATTTTGCAATCCTTACAGTTTTAGCGATTTTTAATCCATGTTATGACTTTTTTTAAATGTTGCCAATTTTCGGCAATTTTTATAAAGTTCGCAATAAAAGCGGCCTTTTGTGTATTTTTTACCAGTTTTGAAGTTTAAAACATTTTTAGACTTTGTCATCCTATTTCTATTTAATATGCATGACCTTGAAATATTTATACGATGAAATAACATGTATAAAAGTTGTAAACTTAATCAATTCACATGCTATATGACGTTACTATAGTCAACAACGTTGATAAATTTGAACGTACAGGGTGGCCCAGAAAGACCGAAGTGGTGTGAATTCCTTATAACTTTTTATTTAAGACATATTTTTTTTAATTTTTTGTTTTTTAAATACAGTAAATTTATAGGGAATATTTTTAGATTAGTTATTAAAAATTGTATCCCGCAAGTGGTGGCCATTTTCTGCTTCGCACAAATGTGCTCTTTCCATTTCCATTATTCATAACTTATTTATGAGTGACGAAGCCCATTTCCAATTAAATGGGTTTGTTAACAAGCAAAACTTTAGGATATGGGCTAAGGAAAACCCGAGAGTACTTCATCAACGACAATTACACCCAGTTAAGTGTACTGTTTGGTGCGGTGTTTCTTCAGAAAGGATCATTGGTCCATATTTTTTGGAAAATGAAAGAGATGTCGCCATTTTCATCAATGGTGATCGATATCGGGCCATGTTGGAAAATTTTGTAAGGCCAGCCGTGGAATACCATCCGCAAATATGGTTCCAACAGGATGGAGCCACAGCGCACACTCCGAGGGCCACAATGGCTATTTTACGCGACATCTTTGGGGAAAGAATAAATTCGCGTAGAAGCAATTTTAATTGGCCTCCGCGTTCCCCGGATTTAACCGCTCCAGACTGTTTCCTTTGGAGTTATTTAAAAGGGAAAGTTTATGTTAATAAGCCTAGGACTATTGAGGAATTAAAAACCAATATTCCAGACGAAATTAACAACATAACACCGGAAGTTTTGCGAAAGGTCATGGAAAATGTGTTGAAAAGAGATCATTTGTGCGAAGCAGAAAATGGCCTCCACTTGCGGGATATCATTTTTAACAACTAATCTAAAAATATTCCCTATAAATTTACTGTATTTAAAAAACAAAAAATTAAAAAAATATGTCTTAAATAAAAAGTTATAAGGAATTTACACCACTTCGGTCTTTCTGGGCCACCCTGTATTTTGTGCAAATTTTTAAACGACGTCAACAACATTTTCACGTCATATACCACGGTAGGTACCTAAATAAATATATAAAAATATTAATACATATGTATATAAAGAGATGAATATTAACGGTCTAATTCATAAAAAAAATATTGTAGGTTTATTACAGGTTTATTTGACAGATTTCCCATAGAAATACGTCAAATAAGCGCTTAATAAATTGGAATTATTTTTTATGAATATGGCATTAAATATATAAATATTAATACATATGTATATAAAGAGATGGAATCAAATTTTTATACAACGAAATAAATTTTGTCAAATCGATATAAACAACATTTTCACGTTGTATACCACGGTGTCCGCTGCTTTTGTACAAAATGCCCCTGCTTTGGGTGTTCTGTATAGGCAGTGTATTATGTATTACATACATAAATTAATAATAAAGAAAGAGAATTTTAATTTTTTTTATATTTAAGCAAATGCTCACATGACTCAAATTATATATATCAGAATACGAAATTCAACATATTGTGTAGACACAAAAATTGTATGCTAACTCATATATTGTATTAACATACGCTGACATATGTTGACTTTAAAATATTTGGTACTTTCAGCGTACTGTGTAGACGCCTAACATTTATACATGCTGACAGCAGGATTTGTTGTTATTTTTAAGCATATGAATGTAAGCATATATTTGCTGATTCAACATATCGTCTAGTCTTAGCTTAAGACTAAAAAATAAAATAAAAATAATATCTTTCCCAATGAATATAGTTGTAAAAAGTTTTATTATCACTCACAGTCTAATTCATAAAAAATATTTTAGGTTTATTACAGGTTTATTTGACAAATTTCCCATAGAAATATGTTAAATAAGCGCTTAATAAACCTGAAATATTTTTTTATGAATAAGGCAGTTAATATTTAATGAAATTTTTATTTTGTGAAAGAAAGTATTTTGCACTATGAAGTGTACAATAAAAATATTGCACACTTGACACAACTGTCTATTCAACTGTTGTACAATGATTGTGTGTTTTTTGTTTCCTTGTTCTCTACAATTACTTTTTCATAGCTTGTACTCACTTCTAGTATTTACTTAATTTGTTATAAGAGATTAAGAATAGTATAACTGATGTGTTCGAGTATATGTTGTGTTCGAGTATATGTTGTTGATTTTATTCTAAGTTTTCTATTTGTTAGGAAATGCTTAATGTATCTTGTGATATTGGGTCCTAAGTTTTTTTGACGTGGCAAAGTATTATAAGCGGTTAGCAATTATTTTATCTAGGAGTTTCGCTAACAAATGTTCAAGGAGATAGGTCTGTAGAATGTAATTGTGGTTTTGAGTGCAAAAGTGCATTAGTGCTTATTTTATAAAAATTGAGGATATAGTTATTTAAAACTAAATTGTATAGGTGAATAAGCCTTTGTTTAGAATAGCTGTTAAGATTGTGAATCATTGCATATGTAATTCTATCGAAAACTGGGGTTTTCTTTTTCAGCCTGCTGAGAGCAAATTCCAGTTCGTGTAATTCTATACTTCCCTGAATTGGAAATCTAAAATTTGACAAATTCTTTTGAAATAGCGTGTTTGTCTATCAAAAAAGAGTTGGGGTCGGAGGGAGATTGGATTGTGTGGATAGATTGCGGCACGCTGATGCCACAAAAAGTTCTAATATTATGCATGCATGGATACAGCCCTTTTATAATTGATAATGTTTTCCGTATTGATATTTTTTTAAATATGTGCCAGAGTTTGGTTATTTCATTCGTTTTAGGTCGTTAAGTACCACGGTACTCTTTTTTTTATTTAAGGGTTGATTTGAGGAATGGATTGATTAGCGCTCTGCAGAATAACTTTTGTGCAGAACTTTTTTCATAATGGAAGCCTCTTTATTAATGTTGTTGATAATGGGGTGATTTCTGTGAAATACTAAAGAGAGTTGCTTGAATTTGGGCGAGTCTGCTTTTTCCGTGACGAATTTAGGCCTAAGTCGAGTAGTAATTAACTGCGAGTTAACGAAAAGTTGGATTAAGATTGGAAAATGATCGCTACTATGTAGGTCATCTATTGTAGTTCAGTCGGATTGAATTTTTAGATTTGTTGAGCCGAAAGCTAAGTCTAAATGTATGCCGGGTGCTTAAGTAAGTTGGGGAGCCATCATTAAAAATAACAAAGTCTGATGCTAGTATACACACTAGATATACCAACGGACGACACAATCGCCCGTATTCTAGAATATAAATGTAAATAATTTTATTAAGATTCAAAGAAAATCTACCTAAAAATGCATTGAAACACAGCCACCCTCATACTTACATAGATATGCATAAATAAATAATACATGAAATTAAAAACACAAACGAAATCCCTTTAACTAAGCTAATTCAATAATATTGAACTCTCTTCCTTTAAGTATTATGGCTTTCATACAAAAACAAATAAGAGAAAAAATTTATAGATCAAGAGAAATACTACAAACACACACACACACAATCTCATGTTTTGTTTCTAGTTTACTTGTAAGCTAATAAATGCGTGTGTAATATGTGTGCATGTAGTAGTAGCAACTTTAAACGCTTATAGCTCCCGAAATACTAAACCGATTTCAATAAAATATAGATTCTGTACAGATGTGCAGAATCTATGAAAACCCTTTAAAACCATATAAATCTTTTTAAAATCAGTGCAGTAGTACCAGCGTAAGAGGGATTACAAAAAACATGTTTTCCTATTAATTATATAGATAAAATATAATTTGAAAGGCATATCGAGAGCCTCTATTCAAAAGACGTTAACTCAAAATTGGTCAAAATGAGTTTACGATGGCAAATAACTCTCCTATGCAATATTGATCTGTACTATAAATTTCGAATCGAAAAAATCATTTTTTTTTATCGTTTTATATAAATTTTTCTTATTCTGCTATCTCAAAGTATAATTTATTTTGGTGAAAATAAATGCTAACTTCCATGTAAATTTCCAATATTTTTAAAAAATTAGTAATTTATTATAAATCTACCTCATATCTTATTGCATTTAGCATGCATAACCCGAATCTGGTAAGGAATTTGATATCGCATGGCTAGTTTTTGAGATATGGTCACTTTTAACATATTAGTACATAGAGGTTCCGATAAAAAATATTTATTCCTTTGTTTCATTTTCCTTTCATAAGTTGTTCCTTTGGAAATAGAAAGTAGTCGCGGAAAATATGGCGGATGGGGTACGAATTCGTTGCCCAATTCATACAGCCGTATTCATAAAAATTTTAAACAGTATTTCATAAGTTGTTTAAGCAATATTCGTTAAAATTGTATTTATAATAGATTTTTAGCCTAAAAAACGTTTTTTAAGCCTGCGTAAATCAGAAAATTTTAAAATTGAATGCACCCATGTGTTTAAACCAGACAAGGGCGTTTCTTTGCACAATTGTGGCGAGAGCATTCACACGTATTCTTACCCTCTTTAATTCAGTCGTCAATGAGACAGCGACGAATGCACATCAGCCGGATGCTCACATATTTTTTTATATTTTTTTAAGAATACTTGTCCAGCAAACATACTTGTATCATATCAAATTGATAATATGCGAAAAATATTTTATTCTAAGTAACGCATTTGGTAACATACAATGCCTTTTATGTTATGAAGATTTAAAGAAAAAAAGGGAATATGTCATAAACAGACAATATGATGCTTTTCATAGCGATATTCATACGTTAAATGGTAAGGAAAGAGACAAATTTTAAATAAAATTAAAAACATATATATTAGAAAAATTAAGAGATTTTTGCTATCAGTGGACCATACCAAAATAAAGTTTGAAATTTTTTTATACAATTGACTGTTTGCTGATAAAATGTTTTATTTTCAATTAATATTTTAACTGTGTGGCTTTGTGTTTGGTGGGTAGTTCTCAACCTCAACACATTGACAGTTAACCAATACATTCACAGCGCCCACCAGTAGTTTAAACCATTTTTAACATGACGTTCTTGTGATTTTTTTCGTCTTTGTTTACATTTTTAAGTTTGCTGTATGCATGCATGTGTATATGTAACCCCTAAACAAAATGTTTCGACTTTTTCTGAAGTCAGACTTGTCGTACCGAATTCATTAAGACATTTCGGAAGTTTCCCTGAACAATTGTTTAGTAAAAAATTTAACAATATTAAAACTTTGATTTTTAAGTAAATAAATAAAAATCTGTGAAAATTGTTGTTTTAAATAAATATAATATGTTAACAAATAAAAATTGTAATAAATATTAAAAAATGTAAGTATGTGGAAATTATTTCGACAAGAGCAGCAACATAGCGGTGAAGCGGTAATCTGCTGTACAAACAAAAAAAATTGTACCTACATGTCGTTACGAATTCGTACCGACATATCGTATCGATTTCGTACCGACAGATCTTTACGAAGTCGTGTCACCCATTTCATACAAAAATCGTAACGATTTCGGTAATATTTCAGTTCCGAAATCGGAAGATTTTGCCGACTAGTCGTTACGAATTCTTTACGAATAATAAAGAATTCTTTACGAAGAATAATGATCATATTCGAGTCACTTTCGACTCCTCCGCGCGATTAAAATAAGCATTTATGCGCTCGTTTTCGAGTCGAAAATGAGTGTTCATTCGGGAGAAAATAGTACCCTCGCCGCGACTCTTCTAAAATAGTCTTGTATGACTGGCGTTTCTGATAAATTTCGACTCATTTTCGAGACATTTAAATTTTTTTGTTCACAAATTTAAAAAACTTGGTATTTTATTGATTTTACTGCATGAGCTTGCTGTCCCAATAAGCACTCAAAAAATTAAAATTCAAGCACTTGAAATTTAACTGGAAAAAAAGTTGAATTCAAACAATTTTTCAAGTAATATTCAAGTTTGAAAATATTTGGAAATAAAAAATCAAACAACATACAACATGTTCAAACCTTGTCAAATAAGTAATTTATTTTTTAATAAAATTGAAATTACGATGAAGGTAAATATGCGTAAAGTAATTATAAACGCATTGTTTTAGAAGCTTGAAATATACTTGAATTCAATTGTAATACAAGGTTGAATTACAGTATAATTCAAGGCTTGAATTGAACTGTAATACAATTGAAATGTTCGAATTGAATTCAAATACCCATTTTACTGGAGAATGCTATTGAAATAAAGTGTAAATCAAGCATAATTCAACCCTTGACAATTGAATATGGGACAATTGTTTTACACTTGATTTCAAGCAAAGTTACTTATTGGGGTTTGTTTTTTAAACAAATCACCTTCTAAGCAGTTCTGGGAATCATTTTCGAATCTTATTTTAAGCACATAACTGATTAATCAGTTTGTGGTCATCTAAAGTAGTCAAAAAAGACTCAGTTTGGTGAAACAATCTTCCAAATGCTGATTGGGTTATTTAGAAGAAGAAAATGTAATTGTATTTTTATAGAAACGCATGTCGAAATTTCAAATGGAGTCCAAATAAATATTTACCAGAGAAGGAGCGATCAGCTTTCCATTCAAATTTCATCTTTTCTCAATGTGTAAACAAAAAAATAATAAGAAAAATTATAAATTTTAAAAACCACCGAATATATCTAGAGAAGATGCGATATCTTCTAAACGGGTGGACCGATTTTTTTTTAAACAAACAGAAAAAACTAAATCAAAATCGGTCCAGCCGTTTGGTCTGTACGTGCAAACGGACAGACATACACTACAAACTTATAACACCCATTTTTTTAGTTGGGGGTTAAAAAATAATAATTATAGTGATGTATAACTCACAAAAAATAAAATAAATATCGTTATTCTAGTGCTTCTTAATTTGCAATAAAAAGAATCATATAAAAAGCACTTTTAACAAAGATTCGCGTTAACTCTTTTTATTTTTTTAATTACATACGAGTTGGAACACATTTTTTATTTTATAAAAACAGTATTTTTCCTTAAATGGACAAGACACAAATACAGATAAGAGTACTTTGTGAGTTAATAATCGTTGTTTAGCAGAACTAGGATGCAAGTTACAAATAGATAATACAGTGTTGTTAATTGATGAATACCAATATTTAAAAAGCCTTATTTAGACTTAAAATGTTTTTTAACTAACATGGCCATTATTACTTTTAAAATCACATGTGACTTGAAAAATATAACTAACTTCCAATTTTTATAGTAGTCTCATCTAATGAAAATTGTTTCAAGTTTATTTGTGAATCTTGTTATATTTGTAGTCCACCAGTTATGTATGTATTAGAACAAACTAGTTCAATTGAACTATGACCATAAGTGAACGATGTGAACTAGTTCAGACTAGTTGTTCCTTTTTGTTCTCTTGGTCTTTGTTGTTCTTTTAGTCTTTCTTGTTCTTTTGGTCTTTCTTGTTCTCTTGGTATTTCTTGATATTTTGGTCTTTCTTGTTCGTTTTTTGTTCGATCGTTCATTTTTGGTCTTTATTTTGTTTTGTTTATCTTATTCTCTGTTCCTGACCAATACACATGCAAAAGATTTCAAGTAAAATATTATAGTTTATCGTTTGCATTACTGTTAAAAGATACAAATGTAGTGTGCCTATTAAATTTTTAGCACAATAATCAAAACAAACAAAAGAAAGTGTACATATAATTAGTGAAATATACAAGTGAGTTTTACAAAATGAATAGAAATAATTTGTATTGAACTAAAATACAGACTGTGAAAAAGATTATTAGAATTAAAAAAATTATTATAATTTTTTTAAACTGATTACAGATTTCATTTTAAAAATTTCAAAAATAATTCATAGTTAGGCTCAAGTTCAGTAATTTCAATTCTTATTGAATGAAATATTTTTATTAATTAATGTGATTTTCTAAAGAAGAGAAGAAAAATTAAACGTAGACTTTAAGCTGGGGGAAATACCGATACTTTTCTGTGCAGCCACGCACTTCATCAGCGCCCTAGTCTACCTACTTGGGTAGAGATTCTTATTAACATCAGCTATTTAACTTAAATTTACAATGAAACTTAAATTTACAATGAAACTTAAATTTACAATGAAACTGCACAGAAAAGTATCGGTATTTCCCCCAGCTTAAAGTCTAAGTTTAATTTTTCTTCTATTCTTTAGAAAATCACATTAATTAATAAAAATATTTCATTCAATAAGTATTGAAATTACTGAACTTGAGCCTAACTATGAATTATTTCTGATTAAAATTCACTACAGTTCAATTAAAGAATCTAAAAATTTCTCAATTTCAAAAATAATAATTTTTACCTTTTACTTATTAAAACCATACCACAAATAAGACTACAAAGCACAAATGAGATAAGTAATACGTCTAAGAAAGGAACATTTTTACGCAATTAAAAGAAAAAATCTGTTGTGTTAAATATAAATCAGTATTAAAAAAGTGATTAAAATTTTTTTCAAATGATCAAACTTCATTTTAAACATTTTCAATCAAAAATTTTTAATTAAATAAGGTCACTAAAAATTAAATGAAATTACTTTAGAATATTAACCCACGAATAAAACATTGAAGAGGATTCATTGACTGTGTAATCTTTGTTCTGCTGTTCACTGAACAACTGACCGAAAAGAACAACTGACCGAAAAGAACGAACTAGTTCTTTTTGTTGTTGGGAACAAAAAGGAACAATCCGCAAAGGAACAGTTATGCCCAACTCTAGTATGTATATAGGTATGACGCGGTTGGTTATTGTTATAAATAAATAAAATAAAAGAATGTGATTTACAGAACAAGCCTGTATGATGTTGTTATAGTAGATAACCGGTTTTTAGATTCCTAAAATACGTAACCCTTTTTTAAAATTATTTTCTCAACGCGTGATCTCAACTGTACGTATACTTATATGTAGGTATGTTCTTCATTCAGCGTAATAAAACTTACCCAACGTCATGCGACCAGAAATAATTTTAGGATCTTTTTTAATATCAGCTATAGCAGCAATAGGAATACCCCAATTAGCTACTGGACCCCAGAAATGTGTGCTTAATAAAAAATAATAATAATTCTAAATAAAGAAAGATAAACATTTGGGCATAAATAACAAATAGTACAAACCTCATCAAGTACTCCCGAAATTCTTTGCTTTTGAGATTCTCGAAAAACCTTCCAACCAAACCGGCAGCCCGTTTTTGTGACATTTTGTTATTTTATTATTATCGGTATTTACAGGCGAGTGATCGTTTTGCTTAAATTAAAATGATAAATTAAATTTGAATATTTAATAGATATTCATTTAATTGAGATGTAACAAGCGCAACACGTTTTTATGTTTACAATCAATTAATTATCTGTTTATTCTTTTTTCAACTCTAAACTTGAGCAACATTAACAACAAAAAGTAGCAAAACCAATTGAACAATTTAATGACCATATCACAATTATTACCAAGCAAAATTTTGACACGTTCACAAAAAATGTTTAATAAAATTTGCAAAATTCTCGTCCGTCCGCTCGCAATATTTTAAGGAAATTTTTTTCTTTTGCAAACAAGAAACGTTATGTAAAAATTTTATTCGTGTGCGTTTGCAATTTAGATTTGTAATCACTCTTCTATTGTAACTATTAAACTTTTGTTTAAAGCAAAATAAATAACAACAATAACAATCTAAATACCTATTAACAAAGTTCGAATGCAAAATATTCCCCAGCACAAAATAAATTAAATAATTAAATGAACAGCCACCTTGAATAAATTTCTTCGAACTGCTGTCAACTTTTTTTTACTTTTAATAAAAATCAAAACTCATGTGTTTTTGCATTGTTTACTTTTGCTTTTTCTTATTATTCTCTTCTCTTCCAATAAGAAAAATGCAAAGCACCAGCGTTGCCAACTTTTAAATTTCAAAAAGCGCTGAAACCAGAATAAAATAGCCGCGTACTTAAATTAAAACGGCACTAAATTAAATTTTGTGTAATGTTATTAAAAAGTTCCTACCCTACAAGAAATTATAATGACTGAAATTAACACAAACAAAATTTTTTCACTAACACATTTGCAACAATTTTACATTGAATTGAATAGTGACAGTCAATTGACTAGACATTTGATCGGAAGTGATGATAGATTTATTTATTAATCATAATTGCTCCACTTTAGCATATCGAGAGCCTATATTCAGAATGCGTGAACTCAAAAAAGCTAACTTTTCAGCAGAGCAAAAAAACTAGTTAAATCGCTCATTATTGTAAAAATAAATGATGTACCTTCCATAATATGTTTTAAATATGCTTACTAGTTTATAGGTCTGCAAAAAATATTTTATTTGGCACACGTTTGTGTATTTTTGTGAGATGGCATATTTTAGTCGATCAAAACAAAAAATATTTTTATATAGAGTTAGCATATTTTGTCGGAATATGTTTCTTTTTTAATCAATTTGTGAAATACTAGATATAAGAATTGAAAAGCTACAAGAAAGAACTTAAAATACCATAAAAAAACTTAAGCCTGAATGAAAGCTTCTTCCATCTAGAGGTGGTAAGTTTTAGCACTCTATAACGCACTCTCTAGTGTAACAGGGTCACTCTAAGCTATCAATTTTGAAAGCTACAATCAATGACTATAATCGGTCCATACATTAGGTTTCTACTCGATTAAAAACTTAAAAATTATACATACATTACTAATTTTTATTTAATTTTTTATACATATATTACTAATTATTTTTTATCGCAATATGACGTAGATTTATAATGAATTATAATGATTATAATGAATTGGAAATTTACTTGAGAGTAAGCATTTATTTTCACCAAAAGAAATTATACTTTCAGATATCAGAATAAGAAAATTTTATATAAAACTAAAAAAAAATTTTTTTGATTCGAAATTTATGTTACAGATGAATATCTCATAGGGGAGTTACTCGCCATCAGAAAGTCATTTTCAGAAAATTTAAGTTAACGTCTTTTTAATATAGGCTTTCCGTATACACACATATATTTGTATATTAGAGAGGGACAACTAATGTACATATGACAAAACTTTTAAATCTTGATAATTAAAATTTATGTGTTAAAAAAGATAAGTAGAAACAATAGTGAATAAAAGAAATTTTTCAAAATTTAATTTAATATATATTTCAAATTATTAAGAATTATTATTTGTTAAAAGCAAGATGCGTTGGTGGTGAAAATGTGTGAAGAGGGCTAGATACCGCCTAGGTTATTCTCTTTTTGCTTATTTCTATCTTTCATGTTAAATATTTTATTTACTTATATATTTTAAAGTGACTTTTTATTATAAAAAAAACAATTAGAATAATAAAAAATATATTTATTGTCAGTATATCAATCATATAAAATAATTGCTCAATGGTGGTTTATATTAGTCAGTTATGATCAGTCAAACTTGATTAATATTTATGCTATCATTGATTAGTAAAAAGCACTGGAGTTAGCAGTTCGACTATACGTTATATTCATTAGTTAGAGAGAGAGATGTAACATCACACATACACAAAAGTTTCCATCACATTCTTCATTTTGCCCTTAAAAATGTTCTACGCAATGATGAATATATGTATGCTGCATAAGTTCTGATCAAATGACCGGCCAATTGGCTGATACAATTCTTTTGCGGTAAGTATAAATATAAATATATTTTTATATATTAAAGAACATACAATAGTAGAGTAATAACAAAAATAAAAGAGAACAAACATGCTAAATTTTGATTTGATAAAAGTTGTTTTTTTACAAATTACAAAATAATTTAAGAAATTTATTATATTATCTCAAATATTGTGTCCGGGAACTTATATATATATATATATATATATATATATATATATATATGCGTAAAAATATTTATTGTAGCCTCTTGTTGTGAGCTTGATCTCTTGAGCTCTCTTATTGTGAGCTTGATCTCAGCTTTGTGTGCATAATAACAAGTAAATGCTTTGATTTATGAGAAAAAAAATAGCTCACATGCGACGCAAATGAGCTCTTCACCCACTGGGTATAACTTAGTCAGGTTCTTTACACGACATTCGTGTGCTGCGAAATATCAATATGATAGCACAATGATGATCGCTGATGGAGATGCACTAATTTTTGGCTAAGAGCGTTATGCTATTTCTTATTTCACTTTTATTTTTTAATGGCGTCTTCATATTAGCTATTTTCTTAAATACATTTTTTTATATCATATGGAAATCTTGAATTCTATTGCCATCATGGATTTCCTAACACGAATTTTTTCGTTTCAAACCGTTTTTGATATGAACCAAAGTGTTAAACACGCTTAAAGATACTCTGTTACGTATTTTGGACTGTTAAATATCTGCGTCTGAATATGGAAGTGAGGATTATTTGATAGTAATTCTTATTGATGCCTGATCCGATTCCACTAAATCTTTATAAGATTTTACTTCTGGCAAATATTAGATGGTGGACTCAATGTTTGTCCGTGACATTTAATGAATCATTCCCTATCCATTCTCTATACTACAGAAAATTTCGCAATTATACTTTATTTGGAAAGCTAAAGGGTAAAATATCTTCTTGGTTGCTTAACAAAACAATTTCAACTAATTATTCTTAGTTTGCTTAAAATATCTGCGTTATCTGGAGATAATTTCTTCAACCAATCTTCTTACAACTTTATTAAAATATTTCCAAATGTTAAATTTACGCAAAGGCTTCTTGGAATTTTTGGTTAGTGTTATATTTACACGAAACAAAAAGCAAAAACCATTGAGCACAACAAACTTTTTCGCGTCGAAAATTTCAAAAAGCACTAAAAACGGTGCGGAAAGCGCCAAGTTGGCAACGCTGTAAGGCACACAAATTGTCATCAAATCAAAGCTGCCAAATGGTATTTATATTTGTTAAGAACATTAAGAATTTATAATTGTTTAGTACACATGCATGTACATATATATTGCTCTAAGAGTTCCTTGGTTGATGATAGTAAAATTAAATAAAAAAAGAAATTAAAAAATATTGTTTGGGATATATTATTCCAGTGATTTTGTACTGGAACTAGGAGGAATGGGGTAAATTGAATAAGCAAAAACTATTGGGGTGTCTGGCAGTTCTAACATTTGTCATTGGTTGTGAGCTCCGCTAATATTAGTTGTGCAAAAGTGTAGCATACGCTTAGGCAGGATACTTGAAGCTATTTTAACAACTGAATGTAAAACAAAGTAAATTTACGGCCCCTTTCACAATGACCGATTAAAAGTTGTTTTAATTGAACTTGAATGAATTTTAATTATGAATAATTTCTTTTTTGGACTTAAGTTGAAAATACTGAAATTATAGAATGAAATGTTTTTATTGATACATAGGAAATTTTTTTCTGGGTCACCACACACTAACTAACATTTTTTGTCGAAAATAAAAAGAAAAACAAGAAATGAAAAACACATAAAGCTTGTACCAGATGTTGCAAACCCATTTGTAATGATCATGCAACAAACTCTCTAAATTGTTCCCGACGCGATCAGTGGATGTTTATTTATAGTTTAGTGTTCATTAGAGTGGCCGTTAATTGTATGGAGACTTTTTGTTTTATGATTTCTTCTACTCTCACCCCCCAAATCAGTTCAGTATTATGTAAAAAAAATATAAGAAATATCATACCGATAAGTTGCGTTTTAGGGGGTGGCATCCGGCAGTCAAAGTTGGCCTTCAAGCCCATTTTTCAATGTAATTTTTTCAATATGATTATCTTTAAAAAAAACCATTTTACAAGAATATGACATATGGCAATACTTTAGCTCTTTAAGTCAACAACATTAGTCTCAAAGAAAGTTATTTGCTAAAATTAATATTTTAGAAAATAATGAGGAAAATAACCAACAAAATACCACCAATTTTATATAACAAAATTATATTTATATCGAAATTTTTTATTTTAAGCATGTAAAATAAGAGCTTATATATATTAAGCTATTTCATACATATACAATATACCTATATAGTCAAAATAAATCTAAAAAAATACAATGAATATATAGGTTTGAGGGCCAACTTTGATGACCGGACGCACTCCCCAAAACATAACTTATCGCTATGAATTTTTTTTGTATTTTTTTCTTACATAAAACTGAACCGATTTGCGGGGTGAGAATATAACAAATAAAAAAAAGAAATTCTCGTTCTAATGTAAAAATGTGCATATATTTTTGTTGTAAAGAAATACACATTTTTTAGTTTTCCTTTTTCAGATATTTTTCAAATAATTTATTTGAAAATAAAACACAATTTCCTCTCTCTCTCTCTCTTCACGATCTCTACCAGCCTTGGCCGTTTTTTTCTAGAGCTTATCCCCAATTTCAAATTTGTCATCCCCAAAAATCCCCAATTTTATTTTTTTTATTCAAGTTTTTTCTTTTGTGAAAAAAAAAATATTTTTTTTAATTTTATTTGAAAAATAATGACAAAAATTACATATTTATAAATAAAATTCATTTATATCGATAGCTATATGTACATTCATATTAATTTAATTTGTATTTGGCTGATTCATCAGCCTCAGAAGCTCTGTTGTACATTTCACTTATATTAAAAAGCTTTAGCATTTCAGCAGAAGGATTAAATTTGTTACCACAAATTTAATTATTTTTACAGTGTGTGTTTATTCTAAGAAGTGCTTCCATTTTGTTACGTATTTTTATTTTGGTAATGTTCATTATTGGTTAATCTGTCTTGATACTTATGCTCTTATGCAAAAACGATTGTTAAAGTTAAATCATGCGTTAAAACCGGTTTTGCCATACAAAATTTGTTTGTTAAGCCAACTTTAAATTTACCAATCGTTTTTGCATAAGGGGGGTGTGTTACGAATAGTAACACACATTTTCAGACTTGAAAGACGCATATTTCTTAATTCAAAAATCATTCTTGTTACCATAAGTTATAAAAAAATCCCAAAGAATATCCCCAATTCGGGGACAAATCCCCTAAACTGTGTACACTGATCTCTGCCTGCAAACTTTTTAAGTTAATGAATAGTAACAATTGCTACAAATTCGTAACAATTTTTTTTGTTTGTAAATTACCTATTATAAAAATACCAAAATATAACCAATTTGTCAAAAAAAAAATGCTAAAAAGTAACTGATGTTTTACGCCTCTTCATGTGCTTGAATTCGACAGTAGATTGTAAATTGAACAAGTGTCGTCGTTTTATGCATTTGCATACGAATTTTTGTATGCATATACAATGTATGCCGGTTAAATTTCTTTTACTTTAAACATTTTCTCTTAAGTTCTCTTAAGTTCTCCATGTTACACGAACACTAGAACACAAGAAAAAGCTCTTGTCTGCTTATACCACACAAAGTCCTTGGTCCATTTGTCACAACTATTACATTTTGCTGCAGCTTACAAATGGTTTAGTTTGAAACTCGTGAGCGTCAGATAAGGTTGTGTATAGAAGAACCCCAAAATAAAAAAAATTATAAAAGAATTTTTGGGTGTAATAATAATTGTATATAAATTTTCTTGAATATGTTAAAAAGTTAAAATGAAGTTTTGTGTATGGACTACAATTGATGAAATATAAAGTTTGTTTCTTTTGCAACTAATAAATAGTTACCAAATTTTGTGCGAAATGAAATGAAATTGTGATAGAATTCTGTTGAAAACTGTTTATAAAATTTATAACAAAGAAAAAATAAAAATATATAAAAAAATAGCATCCAGCAACCACCAACGCCCCTTAAAACATTGACATTTTCTAGCATTAAACAAAATCTTCTCTCTGTCTCCTTGTAAAAACTAAAAGAAAAACCATGTATTATGAAGTATATAGTATGTATGTGCTGGTGCATGTGTGTGTGTGTGTGTGTGTGTGTGTGTGCATGAGTATTTGTGTGAATGTAATGAAATCGAAATCAGAAGCAGTAGATATTAAACTAGCCTTGTATGTTTGAGTGTTTATGCATAGAGGAGAGTGTATAATTGTGTCTGTTTTTTTCTTTTCTTTTTCTTCCTCTAATAACCCCAACACTTCTTTAAACAAAACTGTGGAAAATTCTAATAAAAACCACTTCATCTTATGATAGATATTAAAAATATGTAAAAGGAAATAATATGTATGCAAAATAATTTTGGTTTGGAAAAAGTGATTATTAAATTGAATAGAATATCTAATCAAATAAAAATTTAATTCACTTATTATTTGCATAAAATAAAAAGAAATTAATTTTTTCAATTTTAATCTTTGTGTGCGTGTGTGTATATGTGTGTGTGATGCTTCTTCTTTTACATTTACTAACGAATTGGGTGCCGCTCCCATATTACGAATATATCAAAAAGCAATAACGACAAAAACAAATACAGCAACACACAGTTATAAACTCTCAAATATGAAAACCAACTAACTTTTCAAAATAAAAGCTGTGTATCACTTATCAGCATCATCAGCAGTTGTCGTCTCCAGCGGCGTTCGGGCCACCTCAGCTGCTGAAGCAGCATCAGCATCAGTAGCAATTCTCTGCTCCATATGAGTGGCCAATTATATACACACACTCAAACACATCCAGTAACAAAGTTGACAGTCACATTAAAATAACAGTTTGGATTTCGGATATAAAAAAAGGACTAAAATACAAGTAAAAAAGATTATAAAGGAATAAAAAAACACACACACATTGTTTATAGATAAAAAGAAAAATAAATCTGTTCTCGTTAAAACCCCTTGAAGAATCGCTTAATGTTTCTCTTAATTTAGAGTACAAATATTTTTGAATATTGCTGCGTTTAGTAAAGTGATTGTATGTAAATGTTTAGGATCTGTGTGAGTCGATCCGTGCTGAAAAGAATGAATTGCATTTTTCAATGGCTTGTTTTATATCTATAAAGTATTAAAAAAAAAAGGATAATGGTATATGCCGACAATAAATGCCAAATTGCAATAAATGAAAGATAGTAATTTTATTCACTCATGTTTGCTTAACTTATTTAAAACTTTGTTACATGTCCTTCGTAAATTAAAAGAAATCGATTTTTGAGGTAATAATGCAAAATGATTACCGATATCCTTATTCACATTGTCTGAAAATTTCATACAAAGATTTTCAACGTATACGCAATTCTTGAGGGAAAAATAATGGTGGCTATTCTGGAAAATGCGTCGAAGAAGTGAAACTTTACATTAAAACAAAAACAAACTTTCAAAAATTTTCAAAAATTGTTTTTGTTTCCCAGTGAAAAAAAATGGAAGTCATTCTAGTGGAACTACATTTTCATTGCTTCCAAAAAGTCGATATTTTTAATTTGCCGAGAGTGAGCAAAATACCACGTAGAAGCTTACTTTAGTCATACAAAACCTTGTAACTCCTCCATAGTGTTCGAAAATACTCACCAGAATTTAAAAAAAATTTTTTTTAACGAAATTTATGAACTAATTTTAGTCTAAAATTTAAAAGTTATTTGCTTCAATTTACATGAAAACACTGTTTCGGGCTTAAATTCGTATAAAAAGAAACGGATTGTTAAAAAAGGCAACTATTTACCATTTTTCCTAGATGAAAATATTATCATAGAATACAAAAAAAGGAATTTTTCTTAATATCGCTTCCAATTCAGTGACCAGGCATCGAAAAAGAGAACTTCTTGCAATGACAACCCTATGTAAAAATCATTAGATCGGATCGAAATTTTCACTACTTCCGCATCGCAAAAACTACATTTTCATGACTTTTTTGGAGTGTCTTTTTTTACTGGGTTGCTATATATTTCTAAAATAAAAAAAACGCGAGAATTTAAACGCGTTTCCCTCTCTTTAAAAAAAAAGCTAATTTTGTATGAGAAACAAAAACAAATTTTTTACATTTACACATTTTTGTTTTCCATGTAACTTTCACCAAATCGACGCGTATTTCAGAATAGACACCAATATTTTCTAGGTAATTTTTATTATTATTGTTCGAACTTCATTTGTTTCTATTCTTATAATTTGATCAGGCTAAAGCTCGTATCGCTCTATAAGCCAAATAACATGGGAATATCATTAATGAACAAATAACACCAAACTTAATTGTAAATATTCTGACAAACACGTAGTAGAACGGAACAACTAGCTGTTTTCGAAGGACATGCACCTTTATCATCAGCGTTCTTTGTGTTTGGTCCACTGTGTGTGGTGTAAGTTGATGTAGATTTTTGCTTTATGTGGAATATGTCAATTGTTTTTTATTCATCGTATTTCAATTTGATGAAAGCTTTTTTGTAACAAAAATAAGCAAATTAACTAATATGTGCATAATTTGTAAAGAAAAAACAAACATGGCAAGACTGTTGTAAATTTACAGATGCTAAAATTCAGTTTTCAATACAAAAAAAGCTTTCAGCAAAATGTTATATAATGAATCAAAACAATTCACATATTCTAGTTGTAAAAACGGCTGAGTATACGAGTACAAAGCAGAAATCTACACTAACTGACATCAAACACAGTGAACGAAACACAAAAGCACTGATGATGAAGGTGTAGTTGCCTTCTAAAACAGTTAGTTGTTCCGTTCTACTTTGCGTTTGTCAGAATATTTACAATTAACTTTGGTGTTTAACTTTGCTCATTAACAATTATCACATATAATTTGGCTTACAAAGCGATACGATCTTTAGCCTGATCAAATCATATACATAATAATATTTTCTTATTCCATTAAGTTGTGTGTAAATTGAAAACTTTAAACTCGTTTCCAGTAAAACTAATTATTTTTAGTATTGACGTTGTTAAAGTAAATGAGCAATTAGAAACGTTGTTTATTTAATGTTACAAGTACATTTAAAAAATTTTTAATACACTAGCTGAGCGCGGCCCCCACTTGAATGCATACACAAAAATTCATTCAAGTCGATCCAGCCGTTTTAAAATAAATAAAAATCTATACACAAATTGACGTATAAATTAAATTAATAATAAATCTTTAAGCTAAAATAAAACTTTATAAACTAAATAAATACATAAATAACTTAGATACCGACTGCAGCGCCATCTGTCGGTCTGATTTGTAAATATAATTGATCCAGGATGCCACCCTAATGCATAAAAAATAAATTCAAATCGGTCCAGCCGTTCAGGAGGAGTTCAGTGATATACACACGTAGAGTACAATTATATATATAAGGATATGTACAATGGAACCTATTTATATTTAAAATTTGTTAACGCACTAATAATCCCAAAATTATTATTTTACTTATTCAGTAAAATATTTTTTTATTAAAATACATTGAAATTGATTATTGAGGGGCTTAGCTGGATCCTATGCGCATCATCATGCAGATCATCAGGGAACCTTTACCCAAAGCTTCTTAGAACAACTAGAGTTATTATATTATAAACTTTCATTTAAACAAATGAGAAGCTCAACAACAAATAACAAAGTTGAAACAAGAACTCAATAATCAACATGTTTTTTATTTTCTTACTTTACCATTACTACAATGGCTGACTTTTCTTCAGCTTCAAATTGTAGATATAAAGAGTATGTAAAAAGAAAATAAATGTAAATAACAACAACAGCTATTCAAGAATAGAGATTATTAGTGCGTTAACAAATTTTAAACTTAAATTGTAAAAATTCCCGGTAAAAAACAGTAACCTATTTATGTTTCGGGAATTTAAGCTATATTACCTATTTTATCGGGCAATACAATAATAAAGTTTGAAATTGTTTAGCATAAACGTACTCAAAACATGTTGATGTACAATTGCAATTTGTTTTGTTTACAGTGACAATTTGACAAAAAAAAATGGAAAATTCAAGAGAATATTTTCATTGAATTATTTTTCACAGTTCTATGTATGGCGATAAAGTACCATCAAAACCCACAGTATATCGCTGGTATAGTGAATTCAATCACGGTCGTAGTTCCGTTTTGTGAGATAGAGGTATCTAGGGTTTGCAAATAATCGCAGATTTTCATTAATCGCGATTATCGGTTAAACGCGATTAATCAAAAAATTATACTATTATAATTTTTTCAAAAACCAAAATAAATTGCTTTATGAGTTTTAGTCCAACTGTATTATTTATTTTGTCTTGAGTTTGCGTTTTAATTTAATTTATCAATTAAATTGTTTTTTTATTTTGAGAAAATTGTAAAGCACGTAAAATGAAGTTCGTAAATCAGAGCAAAATAAATTCAAATCGGTCTTTTACACTCGAAATGAAATCACTTCAATCGGAATAGTCTGTTAAATGTGAAAATTCTTGATTCAAGAATAAAATCCTATTTTTTTTTAAGACCGCATTTAAGATTGTAATATTAAACAAAATCTAATTTTAAGATCGAATTCAAGATTTAGTTCTTAATAAAAATCTTATATTAAGATCATATTCTTAAAAATTTAAGAATATAATCTTAAAAAAATTAAGAGCATGTTCTTGATTTTAAGAACTCATTCTATAAATTAAGAATTTATGCTTAAATTTGAGAGCGTCCATCTTACTGAACGAATTTCAAGATTGAAATTTTGAAATTTCTACAATATAAATTCAAGATTTTGGTTCTTAAAATTAGATCGGTAATTTTCTATTAGTGTACGGATTGTGTTAAATCACTATTTTGATAGGAAATTTTTTCTAGGACGAAGTATATGTATTTCTACTTTTTTAATTTAATTTTTATTTAATTTTGTATCCACATCTGGTGAATTTATATCATAATGACTGATTAGTTTTTTTAATTCATATATTTATTTATTGTATCTTCAAATGAACAAAACAGTACTTTTTATACAGTTTTTTATACGAAGTTATTCATTTATCATGTAATAAATTCATCACGTTTGGACACTCAATTATAACTATAATCTTTTTTAGTATTTCTATGTTATTTTGTAATAATGCAAGGTCCCAAGATAAAGCAAACTGCACCCATCTGCCAACCGAATGAAAAATATTTGTATCAATCGTAAAGAAATATTTGAGATATTACGACGTTTTTGAAATAAAATTATTAGTAAAATAAAATAATAAATTTAATATGTGCTTAATTTGGATTTTAGCTATCGTTTTGCTTTGTTATATTGTTATTGTATTAAGGTGTAGGTAAATAATATATATGCATATCGAATATAAATAGTTAGTCGTGTTTTGTATAAGTTTATGAGCAATATTTTAGAATTTCCAATAAGCTTATGTCAATTCTCAAATGATTTTTGAAAGTATGTTCATAAGACAAAAGGTTTGAAACTTTTCCAAAAAATGGTCGAAGTCTTCTCATGATTTGTTAAAGAGGCAATGAAATGCAAATATATAGACATGTTTGTTCCAAATATATACATATATTTTGTATTAAAAATTTAAATTTTAATTTTTTATGAGTTGAATTTGAACTGTATGCAAATTTGGCATAAATTCTTTGCGTGATCGAGCGAATAATGGGTGCAATTACGATTACGATTAAAAGGTGCAATTAATCGCGATTACGATTGCGATTATAATAGCCCTGCAAACCCTAGGGGTATCCTTCTACATTATTTCCACTTCAATACATTAAATTTTGCATGAACATTTAGTTGTAAGATTTTTTTTTATCAATCGCTCAAAAAAAGGCTCGCGTCAAGTGGTGTAAGGTTAGGTTAGCAGGCTGCTGGTAAGGAAGGGTGAAATTTAGAGCCCAGCTCACTTGGGTCCAATACAATGATATGCCTTTGTGCTAACTGTTAGTTGAAGAGAAAATAGTAAGATAGGGTGATAGCGAAGGGATAGTGATAGAAAAGACAGGTGGTGAAGGAAGAGATAGAGAAGCTTCATTATTTTACACATCTGCTCTTTGCAAGCTTTTTGATAATGCAGTGTTGCAGCGCCTTCTGGTGCCAAATGAGGCGTAGTAGCCATTTTATGGGTTATTTTACTTCGCCGATAATTCTGCTACACAACGAAGGAGGGCGCTCTGATGTTACATTAGAATTAGTATCTAATGAAGTCGGTATAGTGACCAGTGCCTCATGCCTGCATCACTAGAACTTGTCCCACAACAACTGATACAAAGGACACTAATGTACATCAGAAAAATGCGAGGTGTTGTTATTTTTAATGACTGTCGGAGACCGGGCTCGAGCCCAAGACCTTCGGTTTTGTTATCAACGTGCTAACAACTTCAACCAATGCCACCTTCCAAGTGGTGTAAGGAAATGATTAAAAAGTACAACCCTGGTACTTCAAAAAACGTGAATAAAATAGTGCCATGTGACGAATCATGGAACAGCAATCAACCGTGACGAGCTAAAAATAAATAAAAGTTGTTCGTGAAGGAAGCACATCTAAGCAAACGGTCGCCTGTTATTGGGTCATGTAAACACTGTTCCCCTTAAGCAACGTAGAACTGTCAGTTCTGAGTGGTACACGAAATGGAAATATTTCGTAATTTCGTTCGATAACGAGTGGCTTGCTGCCATTAGGTCGCCTTACCAGCGATGCCAATTTGCACTTTTTTCGTGTTAGCACTTTTAATAAAAACGCGCTAAATTAGCGTGTTTTGAATAAAGTCGATAACATCATTTCAGTTCAATATTTTTTACATTTTTTCTATAAAATTAACAATTTTCTATTATCCAAAGCTTTGCTAAGATTTTTTAAATTATTTGTTGATTCATCTGTCACAAATAAATTTCACAACTAAAAATAAGTACAAGTACAATGACCCAAAAAGTTTATTGAGCACCTATTCTAGCTAAAGTAGGAAGTTGGAAGGCGATTCTCATCCTATACGTATATTAAAAGATTTTAATTATTAAGGATATAATTTTGAAGAACCAATATTGTAAAATCTGAAAAAAAGTTGGTAAAACAAATTAATTGTATTTAGTAATACATACATCGACTTTTATTGAAATTTAATTTAGCGCGTGGGAAAATAGTGCGTTTTGGCTATAAATAATTGACAACTTAGCGCGTTCCAGCGCGTTTTGAAAAGGCGAGTAGCGTCGGACGCATTAAAATAATTTGTTACTTTCCTAGGACATGTTCTATGTTAACAGTAATGAATTCCAGGATGAAAGATTATACATGCCATCCATTACCTTCTCCCTTACTATTCATTACCTTTTCCCACTGGGATAATAAATGCATAAAATTTATTGTAATAGCCTATAAACTGCGGAGAACTCGACCTAGCTTAACGTCATACGTGTATAAGTTAATCAAAGCCAATGATGTTTTGTTACGCAATAAAAAATTTCCTTGACGTACTTTAGCATATTTCAAGAAAGATACATACATAACTGCGACATAATTCCCTTCGTTATGACATTTTCATCTTCATATTTACTTATTTTTATAATAAAATAAATGAAATCATGTGGTTAAACAATTATCTCGTTTCTTTACTTACAATTTGTTTATTTAAGCGAGTTTATTCAATTGAATTCAATACAAATAAATAAAAAAAAGGAAGACACACACATAAAACAACTTAAGAATTAAATAAACAAAGTAAAAAAAATTCAATAAATAAAATAAATATAATAATTTTTTTGTTTGAATTTAAACTAGACTTAATGCAATCAACGTAAATTGCATACATAGAAAGACTTTAACTTTGATATCAAAATTAAAAATACATATGTATGTACGAATAAGTATTTTGTTAGTTATAAGCTCGTGGGCATATTTTTAACTCACTATCACGAACACTTATGCAAGTGTAAGAAAGTTTTTCACGTTCATGGAATTTTAGGTTTACTAAATAAATTAATTGAAATGAACGAAATTAGTTGCTTAATTTTTATCATTGATATTTTCATTAGCAAAAAAATATGGTTTATTTTAATTAATTTGTACACAGAAAAAATATTCACAAATAAATTCAGCAAAGTCCGACTTTGACTCTTACACGAATACTATACGAATTTTGGAATTCGTTTCGTGTTTGCGATTTTTTCGGGGCTTGAATTTTTAGTTCTGGCGTTTTTTTTAGTTTTAGCGTTTTTTTCGTTGTGGCGTTTCTTTGTTTTTTTGATATTTTTTTTTTTGGTTTTGGCGATTTATTTTTGTTTTATCGATTTTTTTAGTTTTGGCGGTTTTTTCGTTTTCAGCGTTTTTTTTTGTTTATGCCGTTTTTTACATTTAAGCGATTTTTTCGGGCTTGGTGATTTATTTTAGTTTTAGTGATTTTATTTAGTTTGGCGCTTTTTTGTTTTGGCGATTTTTTTCGAGTTTTGACAATTTATTTTGGGTTGGGCGATTTATTTTCGGTTGACGATTTTTTTCGGTTTGGCGATTTTTAATTTTTTTTTGGTTTTTCTTAGCGTTTTCGAAAAGTGTTTGACTTTTACGATTTCCAAGATACAGCAAGTTCTCAAAATTATATACTAAAAATTACATTAATTAATGGAATACCCTTTAATTTTGATTATTTAAATTTTAGTTTAATTATTGTAGTTTGTATAAAAATATTGTGTATATTACTTGGGATATAAAAAATGTTTGTGTCTCATTTTGGAACACCCTTCAATTTTTGACTTTCATGTATTTTTTGTTGTAGTGGCCAAAGTTGTACATATAATGTCAAAATTTCAGGTCCGTACCTTTTACGGTTCTCGAGAAAACAACCTGTGACGGGCAGCGTAATGAAAACAATAAGGCTTCCTTCCACCTTTGGAATCCTAAAAAACAAACAAATTACAAAGTTATTGTAATAATTAATTTTTTTTATTTAAATTACAAAAATGTAATTTCCTCAGCTAAATTTTTAATTCAAGTTTTAATTCAATTTTTTATTGATTATTTTAATTTTTTCCATAAAAAGAGGTTAGTTAATTGGAGAACATTTTAATGCTTCTCAAATTGCTTCATGTGACAACGTATCAAAGGCCTTCTCAAAGTCCAGAAATGATGGATAGGGCGTTAACAATGCACAATTTTGTTGGTGGAAAAGCTGCAGTTCGGAGTTGACAGAATATCTGCATAAAATTCTCCCATATTTGCAACTGCTCCTCTTTAGATGAAAAAGTGCCACCGTTGACACTTTTGTGACGAATTGTAGGGATCCTTAATACGACTGGTTCTCGCTGTGGCTTATGTTTCAGCACCGATATCATTTGCCCATTTTCGCTTGTCTTGCCTGGCATTGCTTTTGATAATACGGCTTAGGTTGTTGTGCTGTTGTTTGCTGTGCGCGTTCTCGCATTTTTTATTTCGTCTGTTAAAGATCTTTTCTACACAATTAACGGCCAGCAGTCTTCCTGCTTGTCTCAAACCCTAACAGAGGTTTTGCAGGCCTTAAAAGATGTCCCGGATGCATAATAGCGAGGGAGTGAGGAATATAAGTGAGTTGAAAATACTCTCTCTTTGGTTGGGTCATTATTTTTCTGAATGGCTGAAATTATGAAAACGTAGTGTGGTCGTCAATAGCGGCGTCTGCAGTTCTCTTCAGTTCTCACACTCAAAAGCGAACCGTGCCATTTGTTGCCGATGGCTATATGATCTATTTAATTTTCCGATCGGTGACCTGGAGAGACCCATATCTCTTTGTGAATTTCCCTATGTGGGAGTAAAAATAAAAATAAAAATAAAAAATTTTGGCGATTATTAAGGTTGGTATATGTAAAATATGTAGTTCTCAAGAAAAAGGTTTGGCGACCACTATTGTACAAAATTTTGTACTCTTGGTTGGTATATGTCTATGTATTTAATTGGACTTACATTATCCTGAAAGCTTAAATACATCGATAGCGTATAAATAGAACGTAAAATACAATTTCACAAAAATTTGTCACACAGTATAATATAATAATAATATGCAGAGATATCTCAAATGACCTAATGAAAAAATTACTCAATATATTGAAAAATAAATGATAGATTTGTGATCAGCGGACCAACGGACCTGTATGAATGTGCATAAATGATATTGTGCTGAAAAAATAAGTAACGTTTTGCAAAACTTGAATTAGCGAATAACTGGAAAACTACTCATCATATCTCGAAAACCACTTAATGGATTTTAAAATAAACACCAGATTCGTAATCAGCGGATCAAAATATATAAAATTCGGGTACTATTAGATGGTTTATTAACAAAAAATTTTTTGTCATTATAAAAATATGAGATTTTTTTGGATTTGAAAAATCCAAATTTTTTGCTGCATAAAATGCATTTGGTACGGAACTTTTTTTTAAGATATCAAAAAAATAAAAACGCAGTTTGTCTTAGAATTTTAGGCCGCATATGAAAACCCAGTGAGCCTTTGTGTTTAAAAAATACGCATAAGCCTAATGCACACGTACATACTTATGTCTTTATTTCCGTGATTCGGCATACATATGTATAGCATGTCTACTTTCTTAATATTGTATAAAAACTTATGAAAATTTGCTCTCCACAAGTATTTTAATTTCACTTGATAGAACTGTTAATTTTTTCCGTTTGTAGGAAAAATAAAGTTTTCTTTGCTACCGCTTCTTAAAAAGATATTATTTGACCGATTTTCGAAAAAAAAACAAAAAACCTAATGAATTTTAAATTATGTTAGGGTTGATTTCAAGCACAAATTTCATACTTCCCTTCTTTTAAAGTTATTAAAAATTGAATAAATTGTGTACTCGTATGTTCTCGTACCTAAAGCTAAGATTTGCATTCTGCAAAGCATTCTGCAAAGCATTATATTGAATTAGCTTTCTTTAATATGAATGAAATAATTCTTTTACAATATGGATTAATATTTTACATTCCCATACATACTTTACATTTACATAAATACATTATGTGTATATTCTCTTTGCCTTCTCATATAAAGCAGGTGATGAACATGATTTGCATCATTTCCAATCTATCAAAATCACAAGTAGAATTACCGACATGCTGAATGTGATATAAAATGAAATGACTTTTATTCGCATATTTGAACGAATATTGAGTGAGATGGAATAAACAAACAAGCAAGCAAACATTTGAATTTTTAGGACATTTTATGCGTCTGTTTGTGGCAGAAGTTATTGACATTCAACGGAAATATACAAATACTTAAATCATTCTTTCTACTTGTACTCATTCAATTGTTATCGTATTGTGATTATGTTTGAAATCACATACTACAAGTGATTTTACATGTATAATTCGTTGCATTATTAAACAGATTACTTTCGCGAGGTTGGGCATAAAATTAAGTCGATATACATACAAGAGTACCAAAATGGCATTTCAATTTACATATCGTCAGCTTAAATCCAAACGGCCGTAAGTACACTTTTTACATTTTTTAGGATGATGCATAAAATTGGTATTTTTGAACATATGTATGTACATATCTGCCCTTAATAATGAAAGTGGTCTAAGTCACATGCATTTTTGGTTCGAAATATGAAATAAATTATAAAAAACTTCAATAAATATTTAATGAATATTAAATAAATTTATATTAATCGAGACTATCACAACTCTAAATTAAAATGTTGCACAGTATAAATTGTTTTTGATTTCTTCAGATGTAATCTACTTAATATTCTAAAAAAAGAAATATATGACTTAGACCACTGTCATAATTAAGGGCACATAAGTGAGTAAAATTTAAAGGAAAGATGAATTTTAGTTCATCACATCATAATCAATCAAAAAGTCTATTTTGAATTTTATTTGAGGTTACGGTCTTTTGAATTTTAGGTGACGATATACTCGTATAAAAAAGGTGAATACTTACTTTATTTTTATTCATACATAATTATTATTTATTGATATTTTTGCTGTAAGTTATCGGACTTATAGGACTTTATCAATTTTGTCATAAAAATTAAGCTTCAATTCAGCATGAGAAAACCAATTAAGTAAGAACTTTGCAGGTGATGTCCGGAGGTTCCTTTCATTAGGATAATTTTTTTTTGGCAATACACTTTTTGTAGTTTTTACAAAATATAATTTTTGTGAAACATACTTTTGCAAAAAGGTACCTTTTGTAAAATGCACTTTTTAAATGTACTTTTCGTAAAAGGTACTTTGTGTAAAATGTACTATTTGTAAAACGTACTTTTTATTAGGGCTACTTTTTATAAAAGGTACCTTTTGTAAAATGCACTTATTTAAAGGTACATACTTTTCGTAAAAGGTACTTTATGCAAAAGCTACTATATGTGAAACATACATTTACTAAAGGTACTTTCTATAAAAAGTACTTTTTGTAAAATGAACTTTTTATGAAAGGTTTTTTTTAAAAAGGTACTTTTTATAAAAGGAACTTCTTCCCAAAAGGTAATTTTTACAAAATACACATTTTTAATAGAAGATTCTTTTTATGAAAGTTTATTATTAAGAGATAGCTTTTATAAAATATACTTTTTACAAAAGGTACTTTGAATGAAAGGTAGATTTTCTAATAGGTACTTAGTGTGAATTATAGTTTTTCTAAAAGACAGGTTTTCATAAAAGAAGTTTGGTCTTAAAGGTACTTTGTGTGAAAATTACTTTTTTTAAATGTACCTTTTTATAAATGGTATTTTGTTTGAAAGTTATCTTTTGTGAAAGGTGCTTCTAATAAAAGTTATTGTTTTATAAGTTACTTTTTCAAAAATAAACTTTATAAAAAAGTAGTTTTTCTTCAAAACCATTGCTTATGAATAGTACTTTTTGTTAAAAGTTCTTTTTGTATAAAGTAATTTTCTTAAAGGTATTTTTAAGCGGTAATTTCCTCATAGGAACTTTTTATATAATTTCATAGGAACAAATTTATATAATGCGTGCGTACCACATTGAAGTGATAGGTATTGTGCCAAAAGAGAACTTGGTCAAAACTTTTATCACACTACTTTTAATGGCGTAAATTTTTCACATTTATGTTTTGGTGAGGATAACTGCGCCAGTTGAAAAGGCAGAGTTAGAGTGTGATGAGCAGGGAAACCACAAATATGCAATTGCATGTTTTTTCTTGTGTGACGTATTATTGCGGGGACAAGTTATTTATCCGTTTCAGAACCTTTAATGAATTTTGGCATCGATTTGTTAGTGCATATTTTTGCATATTTTACGCTTTAAGGCATGTTTTTGCATATGTCTGTCTTACACGCAGATTTTTAACATATTTTCGAATTTTTAGAGCATAATTTACGCTTTTAAGTCATATTTTGATACTTCATAGACATTTTTTATTTTAACCCACTTGTCCTACCCGTCCTTTTAAAAGGACACCGAAAAAATATACATAAAATATTTTTATATAGAAAATTGTTAAAACTCATTTTCGAAATAAAAATTTATGTTTTACAGAAAAAATTTAGTGGCGCAATCTGGGTTAATATGCTTACAAGTTAAGGGGTTGGTCAAAATTTTTATTTTTATTTTTCGCCATCTAAATCTCTGTTCCAATGTGCAATGTAGTGTATACATTTTTCTTATACATATATTACTCAGTTTTACGGACGTTAGTTTCAATACAAATTCTGGTTTGCTATTTGTGACGGACTCTGCCCCAATTAGACGTTGAAGGAACATTGTCAATGTATAAAAGTTTATTTAGATGAGAGAGGAACGATTTTTATTTGAAGTTATTGGTCAATATTTTGTTATTTATTGCAATAAAAATTATAAATAAAAATCTTGTGTTATTTATCCAAAATACAGTTCCAAAGCCTTAATTCTGATATCGTGATATTTTGAAATTGAGAGCATCCCATAAAAATAAATTTATTATTTGCTTTAGTCAAAGTTTTTAAGGTAATTTTGTTTTAACCTGCACTTCGAACTCAGTAATTCTTTGTTAATTTTGTTTCCTTTTTTGTTTATTTTTTCGTCTTATTTTATATGCAAATGTTGTTGAATTTTTGAATAAAAAATATACTTTCATTTACAAATAAACCAATTTATTTTATTTTTAAGAGCATATTTTTTTGGCTTTTTAGTGCATATTTTCAAGTTTTTAGTGCATATTGAATGCGCATAAAACACTTTTTTTAGAGCATATTTTTGGTTTCCCTGGTGATGAGTGTAGGATTGTACACCTTAAACTTACCCCACCTACTTATCTAAATAAATTAACAAATTAAAGTCTGCTTAGCCGAAGTATATAAAACTGCATATTCTTGCCCACTTTTGAAAACGCAAAATTAAAGCCTTGCATAATAAATAAAGTAGCTGCTAGGCCGAAGTATATGAAAGAGAAGGATAAGCCATTTGAGTGCAGTCATGGCCACTGCTCATAATGAAAAATTTCTACTTTGGATAAGTACAATGTGTATGAAAAGTTTTAATAAAATCGATTCAGTTTGAACTCCCTCAACTAAAATGCTTAATTTTGAGTTTACAGTCCTTGTCCCCGCCCCTGGATTGAAACTTCCAGGTTTTTAGATATTTCTTAGTGATCTTTGATGTAAATTTATTTTTGTATCAAATTTCAGGTATGTAATGCGAACTTGAGTGTTAAGGGCGTTTACCCGCACTCCATATAAAAATTCTTGGTTTTAAGATTTTTCCATTGGCTCTCACTCATCTACACTTATTTCTGTGTAAAATTTCAGCTCTCATCTACACTTATTTCTGTGTAAAATTTCAGCTCTCATGTACACTTATTTCTGTGTAAAATTTCAGCTCTCTAGCACGAATTCCACCCTAATAGTGTTAAGGGCTTTATCCCGCCCACTACTTTAAATTGAAGATTTTTCGTAGTAACCTGCTGATACGAAATACGTCAATAATAGCTTTAAATCTGCTAAGCATAAGTAGATGAAGCACAAGTCAAACATTTTATGGGCGTGCGATGTGTATGCAAGGTTTCACTACAGTGGATTGCGTTAAAAGTTGTATATATACATTTTATTTTCGAGCAACAGACTACCTGTGTACCAGATTTCAACTTATTAGCTCAACTTTTAATTTTTATGGGCGTAGCCCCACCCCTCTGGGTAAAATGCCCAAGTTTTCAGACTTGTTTAGCTGGCTTTACACCTGGACCTACTTGTGTATTAAATTTCAGCTCATTAGCGCAACTTTTACTTTTTAATTTTTATGGGCGTAACCACGCCCATTTTTTAACATTTAAGATTTTCTTCGGGCAGTTCTTATTATCCGAGACACGTTTCGTTACAATCGGATAATAATACCAACATAAATATTATATTTAAATATGCTCAGCCGTAGGACATAAAATATGAGGTTTAAATTGAGTGGGCGTGCTTACGCCCAGTTTTTTAAAGTAAAGTTTATAGCCTAGCACTATCGCCAAATTTCAATTAAATCGCTTTAGATTTGCTTTTTTAATTCTGACCTTTATGAGCGCAGTCCCGCCCTCCTGGCTAAAATTTCTGTGTTTTTATATCTTTTTAGGTAATTGCTCACCTAGACCTAGCTCTGTATCAAATTTCAGCTCACTGGGTTTTCAGATTTTTCTAGTTAATTGGTCACCTAGAACTTCATAATGAACAAATAACACCAAAGTCAATTTTAAATATTCTAAAAAAACACGTAGTAGAACGGAACAACTAGCTGTTTTCGAAGGCCACTACACCTTCATCATCAACGTTCTTTGTGTTTGGTCCACTCTGTGTGGTGTCAGTTGATGTAGATTTCTACTTTATAAGTGTTTTTTAAGTATTCACAGAATCAAATATTTTATAAGTGTGAAAAATAAAAATGAGGAAAAAGAGTCGGCTGAGTATAAAGCCGCGGATGTTTTAGCGCCGGCTCGGCATCTTAATAAAATCGCCGTTACGACTTGATACTCTGCAGCTTCGTTAGCGTAAAGACATGTAAAAAGTTGTAATCACACTTTCATTTAAATAAATTAAATAAATACCGTTTATTGAAATTAATTAAGTATTAAGTATGTATTAGTGATGTTACGAATGTCAATTTTGATATTCGCGAATACGAATACGAATATTTCAAACGATATTCGCGCATACGAATACGTATACTTCAAACGATATTCGCTAATACGAATACGAATATTTGAAACGATATTCGCGAATACCAATATTAATATTAAATGCAACATGAAATATTAAAAAATTGTTATGGAAAAGGACTTCACACTCTTGTTGGCGTACTTTAAAGTTAATAAAAAGTACCCAAAATTTTAATGATCGTCATTGAATGATATTTGAAAATGATACAAAGCACAAATTTTTATAAAAAAAATCAATGAATTTGTACAAACTAAAATTTTTAGTCATTTATTTAAATTTCGTTTAGGATTTATGCATTTATTTATTTAATTTCTTTGGAAAAATATTCGTATTCGTAATACATTCGTATTCGCATCCGCCTGAATTTAGCGAATACGAATACATTCGTATTCGACTGAAAATAGCCGAATATTCGACAATTCGAATACGAATACGAATATTCGTGCATCACTAGCATGTGAATTGTGTGAGTTGCTGAATGTTTTTCTTTTTAAATTGAATTTAAATGCACAAAAGCTAAATTATAATATAGAATTAAATTTAGTCGAATATTTACAAGCGAAGTGTTAGCATCAAAACTTTTGTATACAAAAAAGTACTTGTAACTAAGAATATTAAAATCGCACTAATTTAAAATACATATTGTGCAGTAACCGTCAAAAAAAAATCAAGCAACATAATTTTCAAACATGACTTTTTTTAAACCAAAAGCGAGATTTAGCTATTGTAAATAATCGATTTTCGCCAAAAAAAAAATAGGTTCAAAATATGTGTCGCTTGAACTTTTTTTGCAGTTATAGCTCCATATGTATTTATTAAACGCAGTTATGAAATTCTTTTCTCAAATATCTAATTGAAATTTTATTCTATTTCTATTGCAGCGTTTTCTAAATTTATGATAAAATTTTTTCCAGTAATAAAAAAAAACACAAAAACTTTTAGTGAAAACTATTAAAAAAAAAACATTAAAGATAAACGACAAATAAGTGTGTGTTGTGTTCGTTTAGTATGAATAAAAATTTAAATATTAATTAAAATAAGATATTGTTATTTTTTCATGAATAGTTTTATTATTGTAATTAAAAATAAATTCAATTACATAGTAAATATTTAATTACAATTTATTAAAAAAAAATCAAGCAAGCAAGCAAAAGATATTAAAAATAATTCATAGTAAACTAAAAAAATTAATTAAGCTGAAATATCAAGTGTTCAATTTTCTTCTCTCATCAAAAACAACAACTTCAACAACAACAAAATCATAATGATAAAAAAATCAACCACAACCGCCGCTTAACCAAGCTATTCTTCATTCATTCATTAATTTCTGATATGGTAAGTTTTATTTTAAATAAATACTAAATACTTTTTTTAATTACATATAACTTCTTGGAATTTATTTAGATCAAAAATAATAAAAAAAAAAAAAAGTCTGCCGAAGAATTGCGAAAGAGTTAATTAATATATAGGAAATGTATGATAGCTTCCAATCGACTAGATCGATTTTCTTTAAATATAGAGGATCACGTCACCGTTCAAACGAAAAAAGCCAAATTAAAATCGGCCAAAAATTGGATAACCCTATTTATATTTCGGCTCAAGTTTTTTTAGGTGTGTAAATTTATTCAGTTTATTTTAGACCGATTGTAAAATTTTTTTGTTGATTGAGTGGGTATAGCTTAAATAAAGGCACAATCTTGCATTCAATTTCCGGGGCACGCCTATTAAATATTAGTATAATATTTCACGTGCTTGCACTTAATCAATACTTACGAAACTTGGCACACAACTTGAACTCTTAAAAATACGCAATTCTATTTAAAAAAAGTAGGCATAGCCACGCCCCACGAAATTTAATACTATATTTTATGTGCTTTTACTTAATCGATCTTTACGAAACTTGGCACCCACCCTGAGCTTTAAAAAGTACTCAAGCATGTGAAACAAAAGTAGGGCGGGGATACCCGCGTAAGTTTGGTATTAAATTATATGTACTCCTGCTTTTCCGATTTCCATGAAACTTGGCAAGCACTATCGGCTCTTAGCACATACCTCGAGCACTGAATGATTGAGGGCCAACTTTTAGGGGCGGACACACCCCCTAAACACAACTTATCGCTATGCAGTGTTGCCAAAATGGTGGTTTTCCCGCTATATATGACTGTATTTTGTTGTCATTAGCGGCAAGTCTATTTAAAAAACCAACAGCGGTAATTTTAGCGGAAGAATTTCTTAGTTGACAGATTTTCAGCGTTTTTCTGAAACTAATAAAGAAAGATATTGAATCAAAATACAGTATTTTTAACGCAGCTATGCGACACGTATCCTGGTATTTATGTTGAGTTTTTTTTATGTTAGCACGTACAGCGAAAAGAAGCTAACGTCACTTTTTTCCGAATAAAAAATTTTCATATTGCGGTCGGTCGTGTAGTATAATGTGAAACTTTATGAGGTTGAAAATAAAAACATATGTATGTATATACATACAACCGACTATAAAAGTGAACAAATCTCATTTTTAGTGAATAAAATTTGAATCGAGATTCAAATTGTATTACAAGCGAAATTAATCATTCTTTTCGTATTAAAAAAAATATTAAAAAAATCTTTAGACAAACGAAAACCAAACCCCAAACCGAAAACTGGGTGATTGAGTGAGTGAGTATGAAGAAAACATAATATCAACCAAAATCTCTCAAAACAATAACTTTTTCTGTATAATTTGTTTTTGATTAGAGACTTTTTTATTGAAATTTTCCTTCTAAATTAAACTTCAAGCCAATGTGAATTGAGCCACAGAGTTTATTTTATCAACACTATTTTTTAATTTCAGATAGTCAGCAAATCAGGAAATTTTAACAATATTTTACAAATACTTCAAGCAAAACGGCAAGACATTATTCCACACGTGTAGGGTCTATCGCAGAAAATTTTGAAAAGATACTTAATTAGCTTAAACATTAATATTAATAGATGGAATAGTCCCTTAGATTCAAATTTTTCCTGCTTCGATGTTCGTGTATGTAAACTCTGCAGGAAATAAAATACCTGCTTAAAGAGTAGACTGAGTTTTGCTTACAAATATTGGGGAAATATGAGATTCCGACATACATATATCTATGCATATGTATACATGTTTTATAAAATGTATCTTATTCTTTTTTTTTACTAATAAACCATAAAAAAGACATATGTTGGCTATAAAAAATTCAGCGGTTATATTAGCGTTTATTTTTATTAAAGTGACGGTTTTTAGCGGGTTTTCAGGGGCTATATGGTGGGAAATGCCTACAACATTTTGGCAACACTGTCGCTATGAATTTTTTTGTATTTTTCTTAACATAAGACTGAACCGATTTGGAGGGAGAGAATATAAGAAATAAAAGAAAAAAATTTTCCGTGCAAATAACGGACACTCTAATGTAAATACATATTCTGCACAAAATTTGGTGGCAATTGATCTTATGACTTGAGAAAATGGGAGTGTTAGCAAAAGTAGGGAGTATTATATGGTGAAAAAAAGACATCGTGTAAATGGTTACATATTTAACATTGGCGTGATGTATCGTCTTGATATTTTGTCAGTTAAATTGGGAATCGGTGTAGTATTCTAGTAAACGGCACTGAACAAGTTTTATGTGGTTGGATCCAGGACTTATCAAATAGTATAAATATAATTTTAATTATTCCCTCCAATGAGACTGTGGAATTTATACTTTTGAAATATGAGTGCACCTGTGGTCGTGTGAATAGTGTGCAAACCTGTCATGCCGGACGTTGTCAGTTCTAATCCCAATAGGTCCTTTTAAAAAAGTTCAGTGACAAGTCACAAGTATCAATTAACTCCATCCTAGGCCATGCCGATTTAAAAGTGACTGGTCTGCTTCATAGGAAATGTTAGAACTCGTACTGGTCCACGTCACTTGAGGACCGATCACCAAGTTATCAGATATGGCAATATCTCGCCGAACGTGGCGACAAAAATTTGGTTTTGGCTACGAATATTTTGAAATGGAGATTGGCGACTTTCTTGGCGATATATTTGACTATATTTTACGATTTCAATAAAATAAAATAATGTTGAGAATATGAAATTTTTTAATGGAATTTTTTCTACAACATGAAATATTTGGTGCAAAAATTCTAAATATTTGTGACTCTTTATCTCAAAACTTTTTTTTCGAAATTCAATTTGGACTACAAAATCTCATTTGGTTTTTATGAAACACAGTGGCGAAAACTTTGTTTTATAAGTTAGAAACATTATTTTGATAATGAAGTATCAAAAAGCCTGCACGTTCTAGTTCTCATCTAGAGCGTATAAATACGAAGATGCTGCTGGTACTTACCACTTCAAGGATATGATATGTGTACTTAAATACACATGTAAGTAAATGTTAATTCAGTTTTATCACAAGATTTAAATTATAATTTTTATCTTGGTGCTCAAGTTCAATTTATCCTATTTAGATTAATCTTTTGGAATAGGTTTTTTAAGTATTTTTTGTACGATAGTATTTGAGTGTTAATGTAAACACTTTTCTTAATTTTTCTAAAATAATATACTTTTTATGTTTTACGATAGACGTTATCTACTGAATTTAAAGCTTAACAATACTCGTATTTGTAATGTACAAAAATACAAAATAAAAATTATTTTCTAGCTGTTTTATTATATTGGCGATATTTGGCGATATTCGACAAGTCATTTGGCGAGGAAGGTGAAAATAAATCTGTCAACACTGCCGATCACGTGACTAGTCTTGTGTCCAGTGTTCTCTAATTTATTTTCAGCCACTTCGCCAAATGACTTGTCGAATATCGCCAAATATCGCCAGTACAGTAAAACATTAAATTATAGGGAAAAAATTATTCACGATTGCAATTTGGGGTAAAAGGAAAATATTTCGAGGGAAAAACTGTTCACGAAAGGGGTGATTGCTTAAAGCTTGTGGTATAACTGAATTAACATTAATTAAATTTTTATTTAAGTGCACATAACATATCCTTGAAGTGGTTAGTACCAGCAGCGAGCGAGAACTCGTGCAGGCTTTTTGGTGCTTCATTATCAAAATGTTGGTTCTAACTTATAAAAGAAAGTTTTCCCCACTGTTTTTTATAAACACCAAATGAGACTTTGTGTTCCATATTTTTTTAAACTTCTCGAATTTCAGAAAATTGTGTTTGAGATAAAGAGTCACAACATTTAGAATTTGTGCACGAAATACTTTATCTTGCAGAAAAAATTCCTTCAAAAAAATTTCATATTCTTAACATGATTCTATTTTATTGAAATCGTAAAAATATAGCCAAAAATATCGCCAAGGAGTTCAAATATCGCCAAGTAAATCGCTAATCGGCTTTTAAAAATTTTCATCGCCAAAAACAAATGTTCGTCGCCACGTTTGGCGAGATATCGCCATATCTGACAACACTGCTTGTGTGAGTTCCATTTCCTGCAGGGTATGTACAAACTTTTGCTGTTTAATGTCAATTCTATTTTTTTCCTTAGATATTTTACAGAACGAAAAGTCACTTCAATGAATTAATATAGTGATACTTTTTGATTGCAAGCTTATTTATATTGCTGCGACAACAGCAAATTGCTCTTGCCTTGGTTAATAACTTCAAAACTGTATTAGCGTTCAGGGGTAAATAATTTTTCTTCTTCAAATAATATTAACAAAAAATAACGGCAATTGATTGGGAGTTGTTTACTTTTATAACGCGATTTTAAGTGTTATTGTATAATTTTACGTGTTGTTATGTCTGTCTATAAACTTCCAAAAGGTCTTTGTAGTTATCAATTTTTTTCATTCCTCTTTCTTCTTTATACATTTCTTGTTCTTGTATCGTCATAAATTATTTGCAAAAAAATAACACAAATCGAACAGGAAGCTAATGACCGATTTTCTTTTTAAAACATCCTGATTATCATTGTTAAGAAGGGGGAGGGCGGCTTAAAAGAATAAAAAAATACCAAAAGATAAAATATATACAAAGAAAATATTCTATTGGAAAACACTGTATATAAAAAGAAAACATTTTTTTGCAAGTCTATTTTACAGTATTCTTCGTCATTATATTCCCTTTTCGTGGTTCTAATCCAGAGATTTCGCAGCAGAATTTCCCAGCTGCGCCGCAAATCGTAGCAGTGAAGCGTCATTCATATCTATAAACATCTTTCAGTTATTTTTTTACAAACACAATTTTCATCAGATTTATTATCAACTCATCTACAGTAAGAACAACAAATAACAAAATAACAATAGCAAATTCAGCCTTATTTGATTATCACTAATACTCTCTGTAAAAAGATTACATCAAGGCCTATTTATCAGGTCAATGCAATCGTCCTGATGATAATCTGTGTTTACATGTTTAAGCTGTCAAAAGTTGTTTGTACCATATACCATACCATAGTTCATGTTTGTATCTGTTTCTGACAACTTAAACACAAAGTTGTTTTTTGTATTGCTGTGTTTTTGTAGAGTTGCAGAGACCTAATAAATAGGCCTTGTAATATATCATTACATAAAAATCCTAGTCGAAATGTTCAAGGCTGCCAGATTTGGGGCTCAGACCACAAATTAGGGGAAATTTCATCGCAAAAACAGTTGGGAAATTTTCATTTGGGATTTGGGGTTTTCATCGGAGTGATTTACAAAAGAAAACAAGTAAGAGTGCTATATTCGGCTGTGCCGAATCTTATATACCCTTTACCAAAGTGCGTTTATGTAGTATAGATAACATACATAAACATAAAAAACATAAAAAAAAATCATAATTTTTGCTCTAGTGCAATTTTTAGTAATTGACCTCTCCGTGTTTTTTGATGGAATATTTTTTTTTGATATTAGCATTAAGTTTCAGGATTTAGCGATAAGCTGATTTAGCGATAAGTTTTATTTCCATTTCCATTTACTAAAGATAAATTCAGTAAAGTGCGACTTTGACTTGCGCACGAAGGGTTCCGTACGGATACTAGATACGTAATACTTTATGAACTTTAGCCTATATAAAATATAGTTTTTGCATTTTTTTCGGTTTTAAGCGTTTTTTAATAGAGTTTTTTGGCTTTGGCGTTTTTTTCCTGCGTTTTCGGTGTTTTTTTTTAGTTTTGGTGATTTCTTCTCGTTTTAGCGATTTTTTTAGGTTTTTGGCATTTTTTTTATTTGGCGATTTTTTTAGTTTTGGTTCTTTTTTATAGTTGTAGCGATTTTTTTAATTTTTGGCGTTTATTTTTATTATGGCGATTTTTTTTATTTAGTGATTTTTTTCATTTTAGGAATTTATTTAAGTGCTTGATTTTTTTTCAATTTGGTGCTTTTTTCGTTTTGGTGATTTTTTTGGGTTTTGGCGTTCTTTTAATTTGGTGCTTTTTTAAGTGTTAGTGCTTTTTTCTCGTTTTAGCGATTGTTTTTAGGTTTTTGTTATTTTTTTAATATTTTGCTTTTTTAGTTTTGGGGCTTTTTTCTCGTTTTAGCCAATTTTTTTATTTTATGCGATTGTTTTTTTATTTTGGCGATTTTTTTCACTTTAGTGATTTTTTTCATCTTTGAAATATATTTTAGTGCTAGAATTTTGTTTGTTTTTTCCCCGATTTTTTCGGGACTTTGTGCTTTTTTTTCTTGTTTTAGCGATTTTTTAGGTTTTTGAAGTTTTTTTTAATTGGGTGCTTTTTTTAAGGTTTAGTGATTTTTTTTCCCATTTTAGCGATTTTTTTTGGCTTTTTATTCATTTAGTGAAATTTTTAGTTTTTTTTCTCGTTTTAGCAATTTTTTATTTGCGTTTGTTTTATTTTGGCGATTTATTTTAATTTTGGCGATTTTTTTAATTTTAGCAATTTTTTCCATTTTTGCAATATTTTTAGTGCAAGATTTTTTTAATTTGGTGCTTTTTTTCGTTTTGGAGATTTGTTTCGCATTTTGGCGATTTTTTTCAGTTTGGTGATTTTATAATTTTGGGATTTTTTTATACCCTTTACCAAAAAATGGTAAAAGGGTATATATAAGTTTGTAAAGTAAAAGTATATATATTCTGGATCCTTATGCATAGGGAAGACGAACAAGCGATGTCCGTCTGTCTTTACGTGAAATCGGTTTTCCCAAGCTCCCAGAACAGCTAGAGACTTCTGGTGTGTCAGAAATTTTCCGAATAATTTAGCTATTGAAAATCTGCAAAATCGGGCAGACGGTTTCAGAGCTGGAAAACTATTTTCCCATCCAAAATAACTACCGAAAACTAGTTTTTATTACTTTTTTATCAAATTATCTTACTTTATACTTCGGTATGAATAAAATAGATATTTATAATTAAAAAAAAAAAAATTAAAAAAATTTAACAAATTAAAAAGACGTTTCCAGGGTTGGAAAACTTTAAATTTTTTCTAATAATTAAACATATTTCATGTTTTAGGAAGAAGGCTATTTTCTCAGGAACGAAAAGAGCTACGGGTCTGAAATTTTGACAGAGTATGTAGAACTTTAGTCGCTACAACAACAATACATAAGATTTAAAAATTAAAGGGTGTTCCAAAACGAGCAACGAAAAATATTAAAGTCCCATGTAATATACATACAACACATTTATTTGTATTTATACAAAAAAATCGCCAAATTCCAAAAAATCGCCAAAAACAAAAAAATCGCCAAAATTAAAAAAACGCCAAAACCCGAAAGAAATCGCCAAAACGAGAAAAAAGTGTCGAAACTAAAAACATTGCCACAATGAAATAAAAACGGCAAAAACCGAAAAAATCACCAAAACAAAAAAATGCCTTTATGAAAAAAAAAATCGCCAAAATAAAAAAAACGCCAAAATTAAAAAAGCACCAAATTAAAAATATTGCCAAAAACCTAAAAAAATCGCTAAAACAAAAAAAAAGCACCAAAACTAAAAAAGCACCAATATAAAAATGATGCCAAGAACCTAAAAACGAGAAAAAAGCACCAAAACTAAAAAGGCACCAAATTAAAAAAAAAACCAAAACCCGAAAAAAATCACAAAGACAAAAACAGCAATGAATTGAATTTAGTGCTTTTTTAGTTTTGGTGTTTTTTTTCGTTTTACCGTTTTTTTAGGTTTTTGGCATATTTTTAATTGGGCGATTTTTTTTAGTTTTGGTGCTTTTTGTTTTTAGTTTTTTTAATCGAATCTCATGTCAAGTGGGATATTAAATATTGTTTTTACTACTAATATATATAGATGTAATCAATTCCTTAATAATTGCATTTGAACTCTTATCCAAACACCGAAGTATAAAGAGATGAACCCTTTCTTTTTTGCTCTTCTGAAAACTTGTATTTTTTTTAGAAAGTAAGGCATCGATATTCAACTTATTGCTAATATAAAAAATTGCACTAGAAAAAATTGCACTTGTAAAAAAACCAAGCAGTAAACTTTTGATAGTTTTATTATTATTATAAATATAATATTATCTAATATTATTAAGTTTAATGGATAGTGTGAATAAAAAAAGTATTTGTTTTTAACATAAATATTGGTTTTAAAACCGCAAATAAATATGTATGAATTTGAATTTGGAATTTTTAAGTAAAAACATAAAACATACATACATACATGTGCATAAATATATATACATACATATGTACATATTTTTATTGTTTTTATATATTAAATCGTTTGTTTATGTTTCGATATTTTTTCAGGAAAATATGTTTGTTTTTTTTAGAATAGTTTGAAGAATTACAAGAATTATTATTATAAATAATAATAATAATAATAATAGAAGAAAAAATATAGTGGAAGATAAAAAAATTATTATATAGCTCTGTTTATTTCTTTCATTTTCTTTTTTATATTAAGATTTCATAAAGAGTTTTAATGCCGCTAATAACAAAAAATCATCCGATGAAGACACACATACATAAGTACATGCAATCGCACACAACGAACACAAAAATAAATTTCTGATTGACGATCTTATTTGTACGTCTCCGAAAAATCATCAATTAAACGACACTAACTAACACATTCTTACCGATTGATGGGTTTTTTTGTACGTCTCATGGGCACTTTAGAGACGAATAGGAATAATTTAACAACCGATAAAACGCGTAAAAGTAATTAAAACTTACTACAAAAGTGATGGTTCAATCTGATGATTCAATTGTGGCCACTTTTCGAGCATTATGAGGTGATTATAGTCGTCCTAACCAACGCGAGACGGTGTAAGGAATTGGCAAGACTATAAGGAAATTTAAAAAGACTGGAAGACTTGTGCATCATCACAATGTGCGCACTGCGGAAAAAATATATCTTTTGTTAGAGAAAGCATGGCGGATAATAAGGAGAACCACCACCGTGAATTTATAGCGCTATGTCCTTTTGATAGCCGACTTTTTTGGTCTGCACTGAAAGACTGTGAACTGAATGATAAGTGGTGTCAACAAAATGGTGCCACGAGCCACATAATACGACCAATTTTGTCTTTATTTCATCAATTTGCTACCAAGATCATGCGATTCGATGTCGTTGGGGCTACTCCAAATACTGTGTCTACGCTGGTCATATTCTAGCGTTGGAACATTTAAAAACCAACATTGGTATAACTTCGCTAATATATATGTAAATTTCGTACGTCATTGCAAGGTCCAAGCGTGATAGTGAAATAATAGTTTTACCGAAATCATTGCTTTCTGTGTGTTTTACTTATAACTTTATTTTGAAACCGAAAAGTGGATAGCCCGATATATTAAAAATTATCCCTACTGAAGCAAAAGTCTATATAAAAAATATATAAATTTCATTAACAATAATGTTTTTTCCATGGTTAAATATTTTTTCATATTTGGAGTTGGAGGAAAAAAGTACCTGGCAGCCCTGTTTGCTGTAGTGCTTTTCTTCCATATCCTGGTTATAATTTTGTTGTTTACCTTCCTTGTCCTGTTTATTAGTTTACTTTGCTATTGCGTTTATTTACATTTCTGAATTCTCTTTGCATAGTTTCTCTTCTTTTTCATTAAATTTTCGAGGTGTGTCTGTGTGTGCGTGTCTTTCTCTCTTTTTTTATTATTAGCAAGCTTTCTTTTTTGTTTGTATGTATATAAAATAAAGAGAAATTAGATTTTCATTCATTCATCCTTGTTTTCTTTTCTTACTTATCGTCTGTAAAAAGCACATGTTATCCTTGTTTTTCCTGTCCTGTTTGCTTGTTAAAAAAGAAAATACATAATATTAAGCATATGTTTTGGGTTTTCATTCCTCACAGGCATGAGGAAAAAATATAAGCATTCTTCTATATTTATGTGTTCGATGGACAATTGTCTTTTATGTTTTGACAATATTTTTTCTACAATGTCTATATGAATATTTATATAAAGAGTTTTCAGTGTTATTTCTTAGTTTCTGTATTTCGTGCTTAATTCTACTATATATTTTAGCTAATTCCATTTAATGGAATTTTAATTTTAACTTGCGTTTTAAAATTTTTATTATTCTGTTCTGTTTAATGTTGAGCAGCGAGAAGTTTTGGACGAAAGTTTGGCCAACAACTAATTAGTGGAAATCAGATTTCGTTGCAAACTGCTGGTGCAAATATTGCAGATGTAGCAAGTCTACTGAGACGTGCAATTGCTTGCAATACCCAAACATTTGTGTTTTTTATTTTGTTTATAAAATCCAAAGAATTGAACTCCCGCGCTGGCGAAGTTTCAAGGTGGAAGTAACTCCACGTAAATTGCCGCCAGACTATAAGTTATTTTCATCTGAACATTGAACATTCAATGAAAACTGTTAAAATTTATAAATGGTAAAAATTTTAATTGTAATTGTATTAATTTACATAAGTTTTAATTATAGTGTTTTCACACTGAAAGTTAAAACCTGGTTTTAACGTTAAAACCATAAACAGTTGATTTTGCATTCACACTGCAAGTTTGTTAAATTTAGGTTTTAACTCACAGACTGTCTGATAACTTTGCTCAAAAATAAAATAAATCTCATGCAGAAATGCGTGTGTTTGTTGTTGTATTTTTTTCTGGTTTTTATAATAATTATTTGACAAACTGTATACAACTGTTTCTGTTTGTATGAAATACTCGCAAATTTTACAATGCGTTGTAAAATGGAAATTTATTTATTTATTATTAAAGGAATTCATTCCAGTTTTTTTCTCGTTGGAAAAAGGTAAAAATTTAATTTTTACAACAAGCACAGGAATAAATAAAAAAATTTTTTTCTCTGTGATTGTTGTCAAAAAAATTACATTTTTCCAACGAGAAAAACCTGAAACGAATACCTCTATTATTTTTTATTTAATAATATTAACAAAATAATTGCAAATTATATGATAATGTTTTACGAGCAATGAAATCGCAGGCCTACAGCTCGTGTAAAATAGAAATTATTTTATATTTTGTAAATTAATATTTTAAAATTAATTGAACTAATTATACAAAGTGAAGAAGTGCTTGGAAATCAAGTTATCTCTACATAAACATATGTACATTTAAAAAAAAGACATGTACTATTATCAAGAAATTTATTTTCCTAAATTCAAGTAAAAAAAATTTCTAAGTTTAAGTAATTTTTTCTAAGTTTAAGTAAATTTTTACAAAAATCTAGTAAAAATTACTTAATATGAGTAAAAAATAAAAAGTTCATATCCTCAAAAATAGTTCATACAAATACATAATAAATTTCTCAAATTTTAGGAAATGTTTACTGACTTAAAGGAAATATTTACTAAGAGTAGGAAAACGGTTATAAACTGAAGGAAAGTTTATATTAAGGAGTAGTCAATTCCGTCTTAAATCAAAAAATAAACTTTAGGAAATTAATTATTCCTGATTAGTTCATGAAATTTGACTTACTTAAAAGATGTAAAAAGGTATACTAAATTTTAGGAAAATATTTATCATTTTTAAGTATTTCTTCTTTGAATTATAGAATATATATTTTGTTTGCATTAAGCAAAAAATTTAAGTAAATTTTTCATATTTTTTTGAGGAATATTTGAACTTGAAATTTATTTTTCTGTGAATAAAATAAAATTTTAAAACTCAATAATTTCAATGCATATTCAGGCTGCCTTGTTAGACAATTGGTTAGAGTGTTGCGTATCAATCAGAAGGTTGCTGGTTCAATACTTGTCTCCTCTCAAGGAATTTATATATATGTATGGTGAATTATAATTAAGAATATAACATTTAAGAAATTTATTATTCGACATATTGTCATAATTATATTCTTAATTTGAAATTTATTTGCTGGTGGTTCAGCTTGGTCTACATACGTATTTCATTGGCGCTTGAACCAAATCATCAGTAGACTTCAACCACAAATTTTGAACAGTCACAAACCTCTTACTTTATGCACAGACTTTCAAAAACTATATGAGAATTCATATGATTTTCAAAAATATTATTATTTTATGAATTCTCATATAGTTTTTGAAAGTCTGTGCATAAAGTAAGAGGTTTGTGACTGTTCAAAATTTGTGGTTGAAGTCTACTGATGATTTGGTTCAAGCGGCAATGAAATACGTATATAGACCAAGCTGAACCACTAGCAAATAAATTTCAAATTAAGAATATAACATGAAAATATAAAAAAAAACATATCATGTGGTATAGAATTTAATTAAAAATAAAAATAGGTACCAAAATTAAAGCAAAAAAAAATGGGAAAATGTACTAAATTTGAGATCAAAGACGAAAAAATTTTTTTGCAAAGCTCCCAATTTTATTGGAAAATTTTACTTAATTTTACTAAAATATGAAAATATAATTACTATAAACTAGTTAATTAATGAACTAGAAATTTAGTAAATATTTTACTGGTTTCGAGTAAAAACAGCTTTGGCGCCATACGACAACTTTTTTTTATTCAAATTTAAAAAATTTTCCTAATTTTTAGCTAATTTTTTTTTTGAGTGTATGCACAAAAATGACGTGTATGTTCGTGATCGCTAAACTCAAAAATTACGAGACCGATTTTGAGCAAATTTTATATGCATGCTCTTTGGGCCGTTAGTAGTGTTTCTGTGTAGTTTGAAGTTCGTCCAACAGATGGCGCTATATTTAGTTTTTTTTCTCTTTTTGCACCGTAACTCAAGAACTACTGCACCGATTTTGACCAAACTATATACATGCTCTATGGGGCATGAGGAGTGTTTCTATGTATTGACCACTATATGTGGAGTAATTTGTAGCTAAAAAAAATCACTTCCCAGAGGTCAATGAAAATATTTTTGTTGTTTTTCTTCCAAAAAACAGCTTTTTTCCATAATGTTGTGATTATTGTTGCTGCTGCATCCATTTTTAAGTTTAAAAATTTTCATGCGACGTCTATTGTTATTCACTGGGGATAAACATTATCAGCTGCTTCTGGTAATTTTGACTTGGAAGCACTGAATTTGTCACAGCGAAAAGAAGGTTGTATTTCATAAAACCAACTTAAAACCAAATCAAAAATGGTTTAAGTTGGTTTTAACAACAACAATTTGTATGGTAAAACCAGATTTTAACAGTTGGTTTTAACTAGGAATGTAACGAATACGAATACCGATTCCGATATATCGGTGATATTTCTGATTTGACGATATATCCATATCGGCGATATTTTACTGTCGATACGGTGATACTTCTTAAATTTTTTTAGAGCTGTTTTGAACAAACAATTTAATTTTGAACGATTTTTTTGCATAAAAACTAAGAGAAACAACATATTAAAAGCAGGACATAAAATTAATGGTTTCTTTAGTTTTGCTTTGCACCATAGTAGTAAAATGTTCTCTCAATGCCAAATCATCTATGTATTAAAAAAATAATTTGTTTTTTGTTAAGAATGAATTCAAATATCAATTTTAAATATTAATAATCTCTTACACTATAATTTTGTATAATAAAAGGTTTTGTTAATTTTAAATTAAGTTCAATATGCGTATCGGTATCGGAATCGGTATCGTTGATATTTCTTTTTGAGTATCGGTATCTTTATCGGATCGGCAAAACAGCGTATCGTTATATCCCTAGTTTTAAGGTTAAAACAAACTATTATTATATTAACTATGAAAACACTATTAGTAAAAATATTAAAAAGTTGAATTCTTCCATCACGCAGATACTTTAGCGGTGGCTTACATAAGAGTTAAATGTGTTCATTTCACGGATAGATTAAAAAAGTTCAAGTACAGTGAAAACTTAAAGTAATCGTTTAAAAAGTGCACAAAATTTTATATCACTAGGCAAAAATTAAATGTCAAGCACCGTTACGGTGCTTTTGTAATGACGCCTTAAAATTGAACATTGTAAGAGAAACCTGATAAAAATAAGCTGAAATAAATTTAGTAATGTGCGACTTTAACGCGCAGACGAAGGGTTCCGTATGGACACTACATAATATGTGTATTACTACACTCAAAAAAAAAATTAACTAAACGTTAGGAAAATTTTCTAAATTTGTAAAATTTTCCTAAAATTAAGTAAAATTTTCCAATAAAATTCGGAGCTTTGCAAAAATATTTTTTCGTCTTTGATCTCAAATTTAGTAAATTTTCCCATTTTTTTTTGTCTTTAATTCTGGTACTTATTTTTATTTTTAATTAAATTCTATACCACATGGTATGTTTTTTTTATATTTTCATGTTATATTCTTAATTATAATTCACCATACATACATATAAATTCCTTGAGAGGAGACAAGTATTGAACCAGCAACCTTCTGATTGATACGCAAGCACCAATTGCCTAACAAGGCAGCCTGAATAAGCATTGAAATTATTGAGTTTTAAAATTTAATTTTATTTACAAAAAAAATAAATTTCAGGTTCAAATATTCCTCGAAAATATGAAAAATTTACTTAGATTTTTTGCTAAATGCAAATCAATAATAAATTCCATAATTCAAAGAAAAAATACTTTAAACTGGGAAATATTTCCCTAAAATTTTGTATACCTTTTTACATCTTTTAAGTAAGTCAAATTTCATGAACTAATGAGGAGTAATTCATTTCCTAAAGTTTATTTTTTGATTTAAGACGAAATTGACTAGTTCTTAATATAAAACTTTCTTCAGTTTATAACCATTTTCTTACTTTTAGTAAATATTTCCTTTAAGTCAGTAAACATTTCTTGAAATTTGAGAAATTTATTGTGTATTTTTATGAACTATTTTTGAGGATATGAACTTTTTATTTTTTGTTCATATTAAGTAATTTTTACTAGATTTTTGTAAAAATTTACTTAAACTTAGAAAAAATTACTTAAACTTAGAAATTTTTTTTACTTGAATTTAGGAAAAAAAATTTCTTAATAATAGAACATTTCTTTTTTTTGAGTGTATATACGAACTTTAGATATATAATGTAATGTCCAGGAATACCGCAAATATTCATTGCATGTTTTTTCTTGTATAACGTATTAATGCAGGGACAATATATGGATCCGTTTCAGAACTTTTTATGAATTTTGGCATCGATTTGTTAGTGCATATTTTTGCATATTTTAAAAAATGTTGTGCATACATCAGTCTTACACTCGTATTTTTAGCATATTTTCTATTTTTAAGAGCGTAATTTACTCTTTTAAGGAACATTTTGAGACTTTATAGATTTTTTAGGAACATTGTCAATGTATAAAAGCTTACTCAGGAATTGTTCCCACGGAAAAATTTCACTCGGAATTTTATTCAAGATAGCCTTGATTGTATTATTTGCTTTAGTAAAAATTTTTATGGCAATTTTGTTTTAACATGCACTTCAAACCCAAATTATTCTTTTTAATACGACAGTTATTCTTTGCTAATTGTTTTATTGTTTCCTTTCTTTTGTTGTTAGAGTTTTTAGTGCATATTTTCAAGTGCATATATAATTCAACCGAAACCGAATTATCCGGTTTTTGAAAAATTTTTTGGTTTGGCGATTTTTCTTACTTTTGGCGCTTTTTTCGTTTCTGGGATTTTTTCGGTTTTGGCGGTTTTTTTAGTTTTGGCGTTTTGTTAATTTTGACGGTTTTTTTCTTTCTTTTTGGTGATTTAATTTAGTCTTAGAGATATTTATGGTTATGGCGTTTTTTTCGTTTTGGTGTTTTTATACGGTTTTTGGATATTTTTATTTGGTTTGGAGATTTTTTAATTTTTAGATTTTTTTAGCGCTTTTGAATTTTTGAAAAGTTTTTGCCTCTTACGGTTCCAAGGATACAGCAACTTGTCAAAATTAAATAGTCAAAATTACATGAATTTTGATTTTTAAAATTTTCGTTTAATTGTAGTCTTTATAAAAATGCACTAACCTTGCAAAAATGCATTGCTCGTTTTGGAACATCCTTCAATTTTTAACTGTCATATATTTGCTGTTGTAGTGGCCAAATTTATACATATTCTGTCAAAATATCACCTTTGGTGTACCGAATCCTAAAAAGCTAATGCCCCTATTACGGTTTTCAACTTTTAAAATAGTTTGGTTGGGATTGATAAATTTGCATTGCCATTCTCCACTAAATTAACAGTTGACTTTTCAGTTGTGTTTTGGTACTGTCATTTACAACTCTGCGTAAATGTAGGATCACACGATTCCCGCAAATACACCAATCTGACCCAATTTTTGTTGTGCTGAATTGGTGCACAATAACTAAATTATCCCAATCAAATAAGTTGCAGTTACATGATTGCCCCATTTTATAAAAATTTGATTGACGCAGATTGGTGAAGAATGAATTTGGGACAATGATTGCCGCAGCCCAGTCATACGATTGTTATAACTTGCACAATACAAGCAAGTAGCTGTTGAGGTAGTTTGTTTTGTTTTACTTGCAAATATTTTTTTAAGAAATCGTTTTTTTCTGTTTCATCTTGTACGTGAAAATGGTTTGTTCGCTTAAAACAAATAAAATTTCCTCTGCTTTCTACATTTTGTACTTATCAAATATACAAATCAGAGAAAATTTTCGTTATTTTAAACGAATAAAAACTAATCATATGGATTAAAGATTAGCTTACAGTTCCATGTTAACATTTCAAATAAGTTATAACTACATAAATTTAAGTTTTCTGTACTTACGAAAACTCTCGGCGCACACAAAAAAATAAATTAGTTTAAGAAATTGTCGCGTATTGAGTACTTTGATTGCTGCTCGAGAACACAATAAATATTGGCGCATTTTAAAAATTTTTATTGGGGCTTGGTTGCCTTATCAACCGTTCACACGATTGCCGTACCAAAGTTGCATTTGATTGCGGCAAATCATCAGAATATTGTTTTCGGTTATCGTATAGGACAATAAATTGTGAAATTACATTATGGGCATATAAAATTGACCAATAATTGGTGCATTACGGCAATCGTGTGATCCTACCTTAAGTTTGGTTGAGAAAAACGTTGATTATATACAACTGTTGTTTTTTAGTAGTTGTGTCTGTGGTTGTGTTTTTCTAGTTATAGGTTGGTGCGATATAAAAGGCAGAAAAAGGTGAAAAATCGTAACTAGAAATATTTGTTATGCTTAATAACATAATTTTTTAACAGTTTCAGTATCGGCATTATACCGGGTACATACAAAGATGCAGAGATTTATGGTTTTAGTTGATCAAAACAATAACAAAATGTTTCTTGGTTTCTGAATAAAATAACTAAAACACTTTCAAAATTATTTTTTAAAAAATTCGTTACCGATTTTGTTTATTCCTTACGTTGCATTGGGTAGTTCAAGAGGGTTGGAATCAGCACGAATTTTTCATCTGATACACAGCAAGTCTACAATTTGACTTCGTTTTCACGTCATAACAAAAATAAACCTACACACATGTATTTGTATCCATTTGGTATGATTTCTTTGAGCTAAAACACTAAAAACAATACTTTTTCTAAAACTTTGTGCTTTTTTCCTGTCAAACTTGATATTTTAAGTTGGCAACGCAATGAATATTTTAACTAAAAAACAGTTGTGATTCATAATACTAAAACACAGTTTGGTAGTGTGTAAGTTTGGTCTACTCTTAGACGACCAAACTGAATTTAGTTGATAGGGGCATAAATCTTTGCATAATTAAATCCTGTTAATCTTAAGTAATTTTGAAAAATTTATAAATCTAAACCAAGGAAAAATTGTCAAATTCATGCATTTATGCAAATGTTTTGTTTAAATTTGTTTCCAAAATTATTTGTAAAAGTGCTTTTGTCTTTAATATTTATATTGGAAGTGCAAAAAAAGGATTTTCTCATTTTAAGAGAAAATGGATTGGACTATATTAAGCATAGATTTAAATTTTATTTAAAAAAAATGTGTGCTGTTCATCGCTGCGCCTCAGAGGTTATGTATTAATTAGTAATACCCTCACGCCTTGAGTTTGCCAATAACAAGGGCTAAATACACGACTTCTGCTAAAACTTTTTTTAGTGTTTTTTATTGGGAATTGTTTGTTACAATTTAAGTTAATCCCAAATTATTATTTTATTAATTCAATAAAATAATTTTTTATTAAAAATAGGATCCAGCTAAGCCCCTCAATAATCACTTTTCAATGTATTTTAAATAAAAAATAATTTTACTGAATAAGTAAAATAATAATTTGGGATTATTAGTGCGTTAATAAATGTTAAACTTGAGACTTTTATTGCTGTGGGGTTTCTTATTCTTTGATGTGCTTTGTTCACGACGTATGAGTCACGCATCAGTGACGTGTCATCGTGGTTGTATTTTTAAGTTCCGATTCACACGTTTCATTTTTTGCTGCTCCACTCGTAATTCAGCTGTAAAAAAGACGAAGATGGAAATACAAATATCTCTTTTTTTTCTTACATTTGAATTACGAGTTGGGCAACGAAAGTTGAAACGTGTGAACAGGGCCTCAGATAAGAGTTTTGTAACTGTTCAAAATATGTGGTTGAAATCTACTGATGATTTGGCTAAGCACCAATGACATATATAGACAATGCTTAACCACCAGCAAATAAATTTCAATTAAATAAAATTTTAAATAAAAATGGACAGAAAAAAATAGTCTCTTTAAGATATTTATAAAACGAACCATAAGCATCCGTTGCCCATGCTTTCCATCCCTGATTCGGATTTGGTAAAATTTGCGGAAGTAAATCGTACTATAACCGCCAAAATAGCTAAAGCCTCATAATTTTTGATTTTTTTTCTTGACGAGAGTCGACTATTTGCAGTCGTAAATAGTAGATTTTCGTCCAAAAACGAAAAAAAAATATGCTGCTTAAGCTTTTTGGCCGATTATGGCTGGAAATGTATAATAAGGTATCAAAAGAAATTTCTCCTGAATACACACCTGTAAGAATTTTATGCTGTGGTTTAAAAAAATTTTATTTCACTGGGAGTACTTGGAAAAGATGCGAATACAGAATGTGTATGTGTATGTATGTATGTATGTAAATATTAGTTTGTGCCGAAGTTTTTGTAAGTGCATATTTAAGACAAATAAAGTGCCATTGTTGTTTTATCTGCCGCACATTATCGTGATTAAAATTTTAAATTTTCCTAAGGCAACAATAACAACCAGTAACACTATTTCTAAAACACACCACAAAATCCATCTGCCATCATGTATGTACGTCAGTTCACCACCACTCTAACACACACATACATACACACAAATAAGAACACACACACAAACACACGTGTGAAATCAAATTTAAGAACCAAGAGCGAGGACTACTAAAAAGAGACTGTATGCAAAAAGGATTTATAGCGCATTTTGGTTTCTAAAAGGAAATACAATTTTTAGCACGTGGATGTGTGTGTGTACATTTTTGTACTCCCAAAGCCAGTAGACAAACAACAAAAAAAAAAAGAAAAGAAAAAGAAAACGGAAATAATTATAATAAGCCTGTTTAAAGAAAATCATAAAAAGAGCAAGAAAAATAAAATTTATGTTAAAAGGCATTTGGGGTTTTATTTTTGCTAACACTACGTCATGATATTTTTGTTGTTGATAGTTTTCATAAGCCAAACCATCAATAGCAAGAAAATCTTTAATCTTTTATTTCTGCCACTACAAAAGTAATTTAAAAAAAATATGATTTTTTTAGTACTTCAGAAAAAAAATATACGAAATTAAAGAGCGCTGCGACGGATCTTGAATTTATGAAGCCACATATCGATTTATATAAAATTTACCGCACTTTAAATTCGTATCTTAGCTATGATGTAACATCTTAATGTAAAGCTGCAGTCAACAACTCTCCAAGATGGCGGACAAATTATTTTCTATTCAACTCTCTGTATTAAAGGCTGCGACTCACTATTCTACACAAAAATGTGCTATACTTGGAATGCTTCTCAGTTATTTCCATTTTTCATCTTAATTATGCAATTTTTTTCCAGTTTTTGCAAACATTTAGTTGTTCGACATTTCGCATTTCTGCGACTTCTGCCACCGACTTTGCTTATTCAATCATTTCATTTTTTTCTTTCAGCCAAAGCTTACCACTTTGTCCTAGCTATTTATAACTTTACATAGCTACCACGATGACAAATTTGCATATAATTCAGCAAGGTTTTTTTTATAATTTAACTGTATTAAATATTTGATGTGTTCTGCAAGTACTTTCGACGCACTAATAACAACAGTTGTTTTTATATGCCCCACGTGACATCGAAATACGCAAGTTTTCAAAGCTAAAATTTAGATTCGTTATACACTCAGAAAAATTTTGAAGAGAAAAGATAAATGGACAATGCCTATCTTTAAGAACGCTTACAAAAAAAAAGGGCAGTAGGAATAACACTGTTCTGCAAAAAATAGAAGTCGGGAGCAAGAACTTTATTTTAAGATTACAATGGACTTTTGAGTGATAAATACAAATCTGTCCTCAGATTGTTTCCATCACGTGGGGTTTTTGAGCTATTTTCATTGAAACAATATACTGATATTGGAATATAAAGTACGTCCCAGTAAAAAAATAGACTCCAAAAAAGTCATGAAAATGTAGAGTTTACAATGCGGAAGTAGTGCAAATTTCGATCCGATCTAATGATTTTTACATAGGGTTGTCATTGCAAGAAGTTCTCTTTTTCGATGCCTGGTCACTGAATTGGAAGCGATATTAAGAAAAATTCCCTTTTTTGTGTTCTATGATAATATTTTCATCTAGGAAAAATGGTAAATAGTTGCCTTTTTTAACAATTCGTTTCTTTTTATACGAATTTAAGCCCGAAACAGTGTTTTCATGTAAATTTAAACAAATAACTTTTAAATTTTAGACTAAAAATAGTTCATAAATTTCTTTAAAAAAATAAATTTTTTTTAAATTCTGGTGAGTATTTTCTAACACTATGGAGGAGTTACAAGGTTTTGTGTGACTAAAATAAGCTTCTACATGGTTTTTTGCTCACTCTCGGCAAATTAAAAATATCGATTTTTTGGAAGCAATGAAAATGTACTTCCGCTAGAATGACTTCCATTTTTTTTCACTGGGATGTAACATAAAAAATTAACTACTAATTAGTATATCGCTTTCTTTTATAAATTTTTTACATGAGTAAAAAATTTTTTACATTTGTAAAATGTTATTGTAATGAAATGGGCATATATATACATATAATATTATGTTATTATTATTGTTTTGTTTTTCTTTTTAATTTTTAATACTTCGAAAATTGTAAAAAGGTGATGGATAACTAAAAAGATGCAAAATCAAATAAAGATACTTGTTTTTTTTAAAGAGTTTTGTTTGATGCTTTTTAACTTATTAAGTTTGTATCAGAGGTCAACACTGAGTAGTGAAAAGTGAATAGAATTAAATCATGACTTATAATTTCTTGTATTCATGCTCACTCATACTTATTGCATAATTGTCTATAAATCATATCCACTCGAAAGTTTGAAGTTCGTATCGAACTCATACTTAGCAACATTTATGACGTTGTTGATTTCGACTCTACTTAAATCATTGGCGATATTCGATGTTTGATGCAAATATTCTTGCGTAAGTGCAAATGCATAATCTAAAGAAAATCTAGGATATTTTGCATTTGCACTAACGCAAGAATATTTGCATTAAACATCGAATACCGCCAATGTCTATGGACGATGCAAAATAAGTATGATTCGCAATGCTCTGTTTGCTCTGTTGTTTTTTCTTTTCTCTTTTTTATTTATTGTTTTTGTGGTATTGTATTAATGAAAAAACACCGCTTTTAAATATACATAGGTATCTATATGTATATTTAAAAGTAGTATAAGTATTTTTCTAAGATTAGAAATCAAACTGAAGTGATTTATGAGTGTGAGTGTGGTATGAATATGTATCTCGATGTCGCATTCAGTTAGCCTTTTCAATCTTAGAAGAGCATTTTAACTCACAGACGAGCTCATATTTTAGTCGTGGAAGATGCATCGCAAGGCAGAATATTTTAACGAAGACGATTCGTGTAGAAGAACCAAAGGAGGAGATGCAATAATTTGAGATTTATCTGGGGATTATCTTACAACTCTTTTTTGAAGTACATTGAGAATCGTATAAGGCTCTTCAACGTTAATCTTACTCGTATATGAGCCATTAGGAGAGTTGTAAAAGAATCATTAAATATTGATTTGGGGAATCGTATAATACTCAGTATGCTCTTAATTTTAAAAGTTAAATATAAAAAAGAAGAAATAAAATTTTTAGTACTTATTAATAAAATACTTTTCTTCATTAAATGATTAAGGAATATTTTATGTACATATGTTTGTAGATGCAACCGTTCTCTATGCATAGAAAATTTATGATTATTTTGTTGAATTTAGCTTTCTATATGTGGCGTGCACAAAATGGTGCAGCAAGAACTTTGAATGGCAAAGATTTATGAAAAATTCAATTAATTAAAAGAAATAGATTATTTTAAAAGATTTTTACATACCTCCAATAATTTTACAAATATGTATTTGATGTCACATTGAATTTATTAATATACATACATATGTATATTTATAAAAATAAAAACACACTTAAAACAACCCGCAAGATTCTAATTTAAAATTCAAATGAAAGCATCAGCAAAGAAATTAAGAAAAAATAATTATCTATTACAGTAAACATATTTTAGCTTAATGTATCGTCGATTAAACAGAAAGTGTACAATATCATCTCCAAATAATCATCAGGACTAGTTGAGCTGAAACGTTGTCTACGCATTTTTATGTATTTAAAATTTCACGAGTCAGTATGAATAGCGCGAAAACGATTCATTGCAGATCACTGGTCTCTATATTGTGATTAAGAGTCTTACTATAAACATCTTTTGTGTTAAAGTCTACTAACGAGTTCCGTGAGCAGGAACGAAATGCATATTGACGTTGCTTAACCAAAAAAAAAGAAGCGAAAATTGTATATATGTAGATATATATTTATACTTTTTAAGCTAAGGAAGGTTGAAATGTTAATGGCCCGATTGCAAATAATTTTTACAGCGGCAGTAAATGCAACCTTAAAGAATTCTATGAAGTTTTTGTTTGTGTCTGGAGTTTGAATTAATTAAATTATTTTTCAGATTTAAAATTTTTCTTATTCTTTAGTGAAATTGTTTCGCTATTTTTTATTTATGTTTTTCTTATACATATATATTTTTATATCTGTAGCTGGCTTTTCAATTTGTTTATTTTAAATAAATGATATTCGTCTATACCTTGTAGTTATTTTTAACGCATCCTTGATTATTTGCGAAGTAAAGAATTTCAAAATATTACAATCATTTATGGAAAATCCCTAATGTCTTGAGATTTTCAATAACCTTAAAAATAAGCAATTCAATTGAAAAGACAAAAGAAAAATAAAGTAAAATATTTAATACATAAACATTTTCTTCGACAACACACTAGTATAAAAACGTTTTCTATTTTGTAACTATATTTGCTACAAAAACTTAGAAAACTTTTTTCTCAACAAAAATTTCATTTGATTTACGTAAATTTTGAAATAAACTTAAAACGTAAAGTGTAGTTGATAACAAGCTTGATGTTGAGGAAAAGCAATTATCAAAGTTGTTCAAACTTTTTTATTAAAAATTCTAATGAAAATTATAAACTACTTGTCGTGGAAAATATTAAAATTAAGACCAGAGAATTACATTCAGAGTTATTATGAGCCAAGTGAAGTGTAAAAGTATGTAAACGATAATTGCATTTAATTTATTTCTAATATTTATTTGGTAAAACCAAAAAATGAAGCGAAAGCAACTTCTTAATTAGTTATATGATTAAAATTTTCTGCGAAATTAAAATGTGTGCAAGTTTGTTGGTTGTTACTAAGAATATAAAATTCCAAGTTACATTTAATCATGAATTGGTGCAATTACGGAAGTTATTAAATAATTGCTAAATGCACAAGCTTTATTGTGTTTGTTTAAAATTGTGGTTGAAAGTTGATTGAAATTTCAATGAAAATCTCTCAAAACAAAATCACTTTACAAATAATTTATTTTTATGTTGAGAAATTTTGTTTGAAATTGTCTTTTCAAATACAACTTTAAACGATACGACATGGCTCGTGAACAGAGCAAATATTAATTAAGCCGTTATGTAAAGATAATGAAATATTTAAATAATAATTAAATTCTGTGCAAAAATATGCATAATATTATTATATATGATACAGAGCAGTTAAACTTCGATTACGATTAGGAATCAATTAGTTTACATTTTAAAAAGAATTGTACTGATTATATAATTCCCTTACTTTAATATATAGAAAACAGTTAAAAGTTGCCAGTTCTGGAGCTGTGATTTTTATTTTTATAATTTTGTACACCAAACTTTTCTTTCCAAAACGTAAAATATGTATTATTTATAAAGAAAAGGAAAAATATTAATTAGACCTATTTAATTTTATGTTTCAAAAAAAGTGTAGCTTTCCCAACCCTGGAATTATATTTTTCTGATTTTTTTACACCAATCTATTAAAATAGAATGTAAGATATGTTTAATTTATAGAGAAAAAGGAAAAGTTTGTTTTGGTGGGTTATTTTTATTTAACAAAAAAGTTAAAGTTTTCCAACCCTGATTTTTTTTATTTTTAATAACAAGTTTGTTCGTAAATAAACATAAAATAAGTTTATTTAAAAAAATTGTTTTATTTGGCTGCTTTTATATGACAATATCAAGTTGTTTTCCATCTCTGAAACCGTCAGCTCGATTTTGCGGATTTTCAATACCAATATATCTTGGACCATTTTTGAACAAAGTCTCTCTCTAGCTTTTCAGGGAGCTTCGGGAAACCGATTTCACATACAGACAGACGGACAGACGGACAGACGGACATTGCCTATTTGTCTTCCCTATTCATAAAGACCCAGAACAAATATACTTTATGGGTCGCATATTAATGTTGTGGAAATGGCAAACCTTATATACTTATGAATGTATACCCTTTAACATTTTTGGTGAACAGTATAATAATTCAAATATGTAGCAGAAAGTCGTAAGAAATCTAATTTGGAATTTGTCGATCAAGTTACCATTCAAATAAATACAAATTACTGCGGTGACCAAAATGCATGGATTTGTTTGAATTTATTGAATGTTTTTTAAGGAACTGAGGAAACAGTTCAATATATATATAATATGAGATATTCAATTAATGAGTTACAAACTATCAAGATTCGACTGTATATATTCTAGAATCTTGTTTTCTATTTACAAAATTTAAAAGGATTAACAAATTAAAAATTTACTGGGTCATATTCAATGTTATTCACTAATGCACAGAGTTATTCATTTACTTCTTTTAAATACGAGTGCATAAAATTATAATTTTCTAATTCTTCATTAAATTCATATTCTAACCTGTCCCACTTTATTTGTTTCTTACACAACAATAAACCAGCACATTAATACACATATATACGTACATATGTATGTATGTATATGTACATGCATTTCTAATCAAGGACTATGTAAAGAATAATATTCTTCCGTTTTTCCTCTTTATTATTATTAATTCTATTTATAGAAAGAAGAAACTTATAATTCTTAAACATTCGCTGAATAAAAGAAAATCAAACTAAGAGAAAAAATAAAGGGTTAAAAACAAAACAACAATGAGTACGTACACAACACAAAACGTGTCTTAAATAGACCAAGTGTAGCGAAAAAAATCTGATTTGTTTGCCAGCAATCAAATAGTTTGACTCTGTGCCATATTTGAGATTTCATTATTCCAAAGTTGTTTTGTAAACAAAAATTTAGTATAACTTTCTGAAAATCTCAAAGATTAGTGTGTTTCCTTTCTTCTTTCTATCTATATTTTTGCCAATAATTTTTGTTAAATAAAAGACTTGCTGCAGAATTAACAAATACACATAAGCACTTGGTAACACACACACACACACACATGCCCATGTAAACCTACCCTGTCGGAGAATGTGTGGTTGACTACAAAAATAGTTAACTTATAGTTAACTTCTCTTAGACTGACTAAAAGCTAACTGCAATGTCATCCAGAATAAACCCAAAATTAATTCTTAAGTTGAGTACGTAATCGAATTTGATGAGAGACAACAAATTTGTTCTCAGGTACTTTAAAACTTATTTCACTCTTATAATAACAATTTGAGATTGTTATTTTATATGGTACCTAAGCTGAGTAGTAGCGCGTTGAGTACACAACGTGTGATGATGCATGTTCGAACACCAGAAAGTTTTTTTATTTTACTGACTACCAGGTGATTTAAAAAAGTCAACTTTAAGTTAAGCTGAAATTACGCAGAGTGAGGCAATTGACTACCGCCTAGGACATCGCAATGTTAAAATAGTTAGTTGATTAGTTGATTACATTGAATAATAATCCAAGTGTCAGTCAGTAATAGTTGCGAAATAGTAAGCTTAAAGTTTGTTTAAAGTTAACGTAATTTCCGATAGGGTACTTATAAAACTATGAAATTAATATCGAGCAGGCATTTAAGTAAGCAAAAGGCAAAAAAAGTTTAGATTTAAGATCTCAAATTTGTTTTTTATTGTTGTGCAATACGCTGCTATAGAAAAGATATGGGTAAATATTTATGTTAGCCATTTAAATGTTGAAGAAAAATGCTCATGCACGCAAAGAAAAAATACGGTTGAGCCAATCGTAATCAACATACTATTGGGAAATATGAATAAAAAAGGTATTTTATTTTTTGCCTATACAATTTGTTTTAAAGCACAAAATTATATAATTAAAAGCTAAGATTTTTAATTTTAAAACAAATTTTTAAGTCAAAACCAAAAGCAACAATAAGTATAATAATTAACATGGCACAAACCTTCGTTTATACTTAAATTAAATATCCATACTTGTATAAAAATTTAATAAATGCAAACAAAATCTTTAGTGAAGATCTTTCTAAAACATAAAATATGTTTTACTGTAAAAAAAATATTTTTGGTTGTTTATTACTAATTTTTTTTTCAACTTCCAACCCTGGAACCATAATTTCAAAGAAATAATTAGTTTTATTTAATTAGTTTTATATACCAGAAGAAGTTTAAGTTTTACAGGTCTGGAGTATATTTTTTATTATTTAAACTTTTTATACAAAACTTTGTCTTTCTAAAACATAAAGTATATTGAATTTATAAACAAAAAGAAAAAATTAATTTGACGTAGTTACCCAGCAAAAAAGTTTGCCTACTAGAATGCAAAAAAGTGTATGTACTCCCCAGTCGCAAGTACTTACAATTTGACGGAATAACTCATTATTTTTGTTTGAGAAGTTTAAAAAGTATGTGGTTCCTCCCTATACTTTTTGCCTACAAACAACTAAAATATAATGGATTATTGATTGCCTAAAAGTATTCAATATATAATGGGTTATTTTTTGCATAAAAATATGCAAAAATTCTTAGATTACTTTTTGTTTAAAATTATTCAAAAGTTAATGAGCACTTTTTTAATAAATAATAATAAATAAATAAATTTTTCTGTAGATATACATATTAAGTTATAAACTAGAAAGAAATACAATAAGTACTTACGCGTAATGGTGTAAATAAGTTGTTATTTTATTCATTATAGGCCAGTCATTATTATTATTTATATAAAATAATTAGATAAATATGTACCACTCATTACTTTGTTAGCCATTAAAATAGTACTGCCCATTACAAAATCTTGAAAATTTTTTGCTGGGTACTTTTATATCCTAAAAAAAATAATTTTTTAACCCTAGAATAATCCTTTTAGATTTTGCTGATTTATTATACCAATCTAGATCTTTAAAAAATTTATAAAATATGTTAAGTGAAAAAAGAAAAAGGAAATAAGTAAAAAATTAGGTTCATTTAGTTACATTAATATGAAAAAAAGTTCAAAGCATCCAGCTCTGGAGTTGTGGCTTTTATTTTTCTAATTTTCTGAACCAATGTTTTCTTTTCAAAACATTAAATATATATATAATTTATAAAGAAAAAGAAAAAAAAATGTTTTTTCCTAATAGTTTTTAGGATGTGAACGAATTTAAATTAAACAAATTATAATTTAAATACAAAAAGAAATAGGGCACGGTGAAAAAATGTAAAAAGAACCACTTTAAAAAACACAACTTGATATCTCGGATAATACTTTGCAATTAGACCTGGTTAGTTTTATATATTGTAGGTTTTCCAACCTGAAATCAACCTTTTAGATTTTTCTGATTTCTTAAACCAATCTCTTTCGTTTAAGAATGTAAGATATGTTTAATTTATAGAGAAAAAGGAAAAATTGGTTTTAGTAGGTTATTTTTATATAATAAAAAAGTTAAACCTGGAAACGCCTTTTTGATTTTTATTCGTACTGAAATGTAAAATAAGTTTATTTAACAAAAAAAAAAAACTAAAAACTAGCTTACTTGGGGGCCACACGTTAAATTTTTGACTATCAATTCCATTCAATTTATAATACACTCACACTTTTTTCACTAACACAATCAAACTTATTGAATTGAAAACTAGATTGCTTTCAAATTCACTTATCCATTTAAATGGCAATTTAGTTTTCAATTTGAACAGCTGGTCACAGCACACATTGATTGAGGCTATAAATTTGAGTTGTTTCTTCGTCGGTGGCATTTAAAAAATGAAATTGATTATCAATTTGTGTCAAAGCTATTAATTTCAAGGAATTTTGACACACAATATGTGTAATGGAATTGAAAGCCATTTATTGAACGTGTGGCTGTAGCGTTAAGCTAGTTACTTTTATATTGTAAAATAAAGTTTAAGTTTTCCAGCTCTGAAACCGTCAACTCGATTTTGCTGATTTTCAATACCAAACTATTTGGACCATGTCTGACATGCAAATTTAATACCGAAGTACATTGACGTACAGAGAGACGGACAGACGGACATCGCTTATTCGTCCTCCCTGTGTATAAGGATCCAGAATATATGTGCACATTATGGGTGGAAACCAGAACTGTTAAATTACGATTACGATTAGTAATCAATTAGATTACATTTTAAAAAGAATTGCAATGATTATATAATTGCCTTCAAAAGAATTGCTGATAAATAATTGATTACGATTATTAAAGTCGAAAAGTAATCTGAATTACTTGAAATTACTACAAAATAATCTAAAAGAATCAAAATTAATCAAAAAGTAATCCGATTACTTTCAAAGATTACTTTTGATTCTTTTTGATTATTTTCAAGCATTCTAAATTAAGATTACTTTATTTTGAAAAAGTTCTAAGGAAATATATATAATTAGATGTTTTTTGTTTAATTAATTCTTAACATATTGGTTTATATAACAACATTAATAATATCAATCTGAGAAAAAAATATAAAGAAAAACATAAAGTGAAATATTTTGCTGCTGGTTACGCATTGTCTGTATGCATTTCATGGTCGCTTCCACAAAACGTCAGTAGACTTCAAACCTCACAATTTGAATAGCCACAAACTTATCTTATTCACAGACTTTTAAAAATTGATTTCAGAATTCACAAAAAATATTTTTGAAAATCACAAAAGAAAGAAAAACATATACACGCCAATTTTTTAAAGACTATAAAAATGTATCAACAGTTATCTTTCAAGCTTTCCTCAAAATTTTGCTCAATTATCAAATTATTAAAAATTTTAAATTTTATTATAAGTGAAATGCAATAAACTTAATAAATAAAAAAGAGTTAAAAGTAATCCTTAGAAGTAATTAGATTATTTTTTTAATACTTTTGATTCTCTTGGATTATTTTGTAGTAATTTCAAGTAATTAAGATTACTTGTCCATTATTAGTAATCGTAATCACGATTACTAAGTACAAAGCTGAATATAATCGTAATTTAATCATTAATTCACCTTTAAAAAAAAGTAATCAAATTAGTAATCATTACGATTACTAATCATTATTTAACAGCTATGGTGGAAACTATACACGGAAGGATAAACCTATATACACCCATTTACCATTTTTAGTGAAGGGTATAAAAACGATATGTTTTTAAATATTTCCAAAAAATATTATCTGAGCCCGGCGAAAAATAAGAAAAATACAGCAAAAATACTGAAAAATTCCATTTTTGGGATTTCGCAAAATTTCTTTGAGAATTGCCGGGAAATCAGAAGCAAATCTGATTTATTTTATTTTATTTGCATTAACTATATCATTTTACACGCAAGTGAGAATTTTCAGCCGAAAATATTGTTAAATAAAACTTTTATAGTATAAGTTTTCCCAAGACCTCTAATATCTTCCAGTTAGTATTCATTTATGTTCAGAGGAAACTCTTCTTATACAGTAAGCAAAAACTGGTAATTCGAAAATAAGAATATTTAATTTGTTTTATTATTTCAGGTAGCTGTAAGTAATAACAATCCGACATCAGGCTTAGAACTGCGGAATTATTATTTTTTTGCCAAAATCCCCACTGTTAGGGATGAAACGATACGAGTAAATACAAGTAAATACTCGATAATTTTTCTTAGAAACCAAGTACTTTTGGTATCGATACTCTACTACCGAGTACCAAGTAGGTATCGGTAAAAAGTACTCGTATCGGTAAAATATACTCACTCCTTATTGGCTATAGAAAAGTTGAAGATGACGCCAGTTTAACACAATTTTATTTGTTCGTGTTAAATGTAAACTTATATCTGGAATATACATATATTATATAAATCAAACTTTTTATAAAAAAAGACGATAAAATTTGCGATCTGCAAATATTATTTTGAAAGCGTTCAACAAAACGAATTTGCGCAAACATTTAAAATGTCATCTCGGCTATATCTCATGCTCCAGTCCAGCCCAAAAGTGACAATTTTTCCACTTTGTTTGGGGTCTAAGTTTTTGAGTTGGCGAAATGTCGATTTTGCTGGCAATTTTTATAGCTATCTTTTTAACAAAATTGAACTATAAAATTTTTGTTATTCAGGAAAATTAGTTTGTTGAAGGAGTATTTTCATAAATAAATTCTACCAAAACTCGTCTACAAGAAATTTAAACAATTAGTTTTTTCTTATATTAATCGCTTCCGAAATCAGAAGATTTTGTCGACTAGTCGTTAAGAATTCTTTACGAATTAGGAGCATTTGCTTTGGTGGGTATTTAATTTTGTTTCACTACTTTAAATTATGCGAAAAGCTTGACCGATACAAGTAAGTATCGATGCTTTTTATTCGATGCTGAGTATGTATCGATACTTCTGAACCGATGCCGTATCAAGTAAAAGTATCGATACCTTAGTGGTATCGTTTCATCCCTACCCACTGTGTGTTATTTGCCTTGTAGTTGACACACTAACTACTTCTTCGATTAGCAGCACCCTCTTGTCTTCCATCTACTTTTATTTATTTAAAATATAAGAAACTTAAATTTTTTTAAATCAAATTAATTGTGTCATATTTTTATTTGACTGGAATGGTTCAGATTTGGTTTGTTGGTTTGCTCCAATGTCAATGTTAATGTTCAATAAAGCATTAGCAAAAATTTTTGCCTCAGCGAGTAGATTTTTGCTTACAATAAATTGCCCAAACAAATTGATAAAAGAGTTGCCAGATCTGTCAGCTTTATGACAGATGTGACAGCTCTGAAACTTCAGAAACTGCCTCCTTTAAAAAAAATTAATGAATTCCGAGCTTCTTTTTTCAGATAGTACTCACATACTAAAAGGAATTTTTAAAATAATTCAATTGTATCAAATTATTAGTGGTAAATAACACGGCAATTTGTATGTAGTATGTATCGAAAGGATTACATTCGCACCAACCTTTCTATCCCTGATGTAATAACTAAAACAGGAAATTGCACGGATTAAATTGACTTTGCACTACTCATACAAAGCAGGACATTACAAGAGTACGAATACATACGACCGCATGTATGGGAATGTTATGCAGTGTTGCCAGAATTTCAGAGGCTAAAATCTGGAAAATTTAAAAATTTTTCACGAAAAAATCTTCAAAATCTACATTTTATTTTTAAAATCTAAAAAAAAATCTTCAAAGCTATTTTTAAAACAATTTTTTTATATAATATTAAACAAATTTACATAAATATGGATGTATGGGTGTAATTTAAATATTTTTTCACTAACCCATATTAATAAAATTTAAACTCTGCTTAAAATGTGTATTTTATTAAATTTTTTTAGAATTTTTTTAAATAACTTTCAATCACATTTTATTTTTTATGAATAGAAAGAAGGCTTTAATGTTCGAAGAATGTACATTTCGTTTCTGGTTAAGAAACTCATCAGCAGACTTCAATCAAAAAATTTTTGAAATAAGGCAAAAAACTTCATATGTTTATAGAACGAATATCAATGTGTTATTAAGAATTACGTACACAAACATAAAAGGTAATATTCATAAAAATTATTTTGGGTTACAAAACGTTTAACAAACAAATTTCAATATAAAGTTTTTTTTCTAAACCTTTTGTAAACCAAAGCTATTTTTTATGAACACGGCAGAAAAAGCTTCAAGCAAAAATCTTTACAAGATAACATCTTCGATTTAGTGACATTGGTTAAAGTGTACTGTATAGTTTGACGGAATTTCCGCACGGAAAGTTTACTTTGCAAAGTCTTGAGTTTGTTAAAGAAAAAATAATATAGAATAAGACCTCTTTTCTCTTCTCTCCTACAAACTTTAGACTTTACAAAGTACACTTTTTTGTGCAAAAACCAAATCTCTAAACTGCGAGTAATCTCTAAACAGCAATAGGAAAAATTTAAAAAAATGCCATGTAATTGGAGTTGAAAAATCTGCGTTTTTAGGACAAAAATCTTCAAATCTGGATTTCGTCTTTTTGGAGGGTAAAAATCTGCAAAATCCAGATAAATCTGCATTTCTGGCAACCGTGATGTTATGGCCAGTTTTACTCTCTTTATCGTTGCTCTTGGTGCACCTTGACTTGCAGCAAAAATTCTTTCAACATTATTTTACGTCCTCAAAGTAGAAAATGCGAAAAATGTTTTAATATTTTATTATTGTTGTTGTGTTGTTTTTGCCCAAATGACATTACATACATATTTTGATTTACTAGGGCATGTTGTTTGTTGTCTGTCGGATCGACCCCTTGTGTCGCGCTGTTGTTCAGCTGCTCTTTAGTTGCTCTTAATAGAAGTATGTACACAGTAAGTAAAACTTAATAGTTGTTACAACAACTTCTTAAGGTTTCGTCGTTGCTGTTGTTTTTTTTTCATTACATACATATGTATTTATTTTTCTTCTTATTATTAGATGTGTAATTTTTACAAATGTTGACATTGTTGTTGCTGTTGTTGTTTTATTTTTACTATTGTTGTCGTTGATGGGTTTACTGGTTGGTTTTCTGTTATTTAAAGGGGTTTCAAGTGGAATACTTAAGTTTATTCTTAGTTGTTGTGATTGTTGTGTGTTTCTTTCTTTATTTAAATAAGAACAAACAGAACTTTTGTGTATAACAGAGCTATCTCATGCTGAAAGTGGAAAAACGTATAAAATACTGTTAAATGCTGTTGACAACTAAAAATTAAACATTTCATTCAAAAGACAATACGATTTTTTTTTTCAAGAAGAAAAGCCAGAAATATGTACATAGATAAATAATTTAAATTTTTTCCATTATATTCAAAGGAATCAATTTACTTTTTCTTAAGTACATATGTATGTATGTATGTATAAGTAAATGATGTATTTCCAACACCTCACTTGTCTTTGGATAGTGATAAAAATTTTGTTGATGGATTTTCGTTAATCTTATAATTTTTTTACATTTTTACCTCTTACAAACGTTATTTATAGTTAAAATAAAAAGTTACTAGTGTACAATTATTGTCAAATCAGAGCACTTTATTTAAAACACACAATGTTAAGTACTGAAATACCACGATGTTAACTTATTATACTTAACATATAACTTTTTATACTCTACATAAAGCTCACAAAAGAATGTTAGCAACATCAGTGTTCAAACGAATCGCAGGAAGTAATTTTATTTACAGTAAAATTAAATACTAAAATTGTTAAGATTGGCCTTCGTCACTCTTTTTAGCTTAAATCTGTCAATAAATTGTGTTTATCCATTAGATTAACCAAAATAAAACCTAATAATAATATTAAAACGTTGGCAATCAGGTTACCAAATTTTATATTTACTTATTTATACGTTAAGTTATCATTGCTATTGTCACGTACCTTGAAAAGCCCAAGTTGACCAAGACCTTCGTTAATGAATTGATTTCGAATGTATCTCGAGCATTCATCGTGTAAAACTAACTATCCAGAATGACAACAACAAATTAGTCGAAAAAAGTTCACCTGTCTGTCTCTCAGTTTTGTTATAAAAACATTCGATTTCGAAGTTTCGCTAGTGATATCGAAAGTAAGCCAACATCAAACTACTCGTTATTTCGATAACGCAAAAAGGCAACAGAAAAAGTAAAAAAAGTTATTTTATTTTTTAATTTATTTATTTTGATTTATTTTACACATTTTTATTTATTTTTTAATATTTTGAACACGGTACCTTCATACTAACAAACATCCCCTAAGTTATTGCAGACAAATTTCTTTGTGTTCAATTATTGCACATGTGTATATAAATGTGTGCTTTTTTAATCTTTAACTCACGGTGCAGTATTGGCTTGAACTCGGTATTTCTAGACCAGCTACGTCCAAACACACATACACTGATATTTGCATTTGTGGCAAACAGCTTTAAAAGCTCTTAAATTTGTTCTTGTTTCTTTGCAAAGTAAGAGCAAGCACTGTATTCTGTTGTGTTGTTGTTGTGGATGTTGTATTCTCATCGGTGTGAAAGCACAAAAGCTCTTTTGTAAAAGTTTGCACATTGTTTATATGGCTTGGACGTAGTTGCTCCAGACTAACAGGCTAACACACTTCTACTGGGCTATCGTCTTAACTTCGAAAAACTATCAAGAGAAGTTCACTTTAGCGAACAAATATCGTAGAACTTTGCTTCGAAATTTCTTCGCTTTAGTGAGCATAAGCTTATAACGAATATCTTTTCAAGTGGGGCATTAACGGTTACACATATAAAAATATTTTATTTAACTGAATCTAATGCCCTAATTCTGTTCGACGATTTTATCGTCTTGTCTATGGTCGAAAAAAAGCCCCAGTTTTGAATCTTTGAAACAATTATTATTTATTGTCTATGCTAGAGCGTTCGTGTATTTGATTTATGATTTCGTTCCAAACATTATTTAAAACACATATCTTTTCATACCTATATTTTTCAAACTATTGTATAATGCTAGGAACACAATTGGGACGAACGACGAATTTCGTCCAGGTGGACAAATTCATCGATAAGCATTCGCTGCGTAAATTCGTCGTGTGAAGCACAAAAACGACGAATTTACTCACCTAATTCCCCTCCCATGTATGAAAAAGTTGGTTGTTGTGTGTACAAAAATAGAGGGAGAAGGAGAGAATTTTCCCTCAATTTTGTTTTTTCGTCGTTCGTTGCCGTATAAAATAGAAATAAATCTATTTCAGAGCTCGTCACGCACGACGAATTTCGTTGTACGGTGGTGTTGTATTCATTTTCATATGCACAAATGTGTTTTATTTTTTATGATGAAAGTTTGCACCGAAAAATTCGTCGTTCGTCCTAGTTGTGTTCCTAAGTTAAGTTTATTTTTTATGTTTTAAAAACATGGCAATAATATTTTTATTTTTCATTATCAAAGACATCAACCATTTTTTAAGAAAATAATTTAGAGAATTAAAAACAAGAACTCAAAATTAAATTTTCAACCAAAAACGTCCTAAATCTTCTTAGTGAATTGGGGCATATAAAAATTTATTTTGAAGTTTTTAGTGCTCATTTGATATTTTTAAGCACGTGATTACGCCCAATTTTGCAATTATTAGTATCCATCCACTTTGCTAAATTCAACATCACTCCACTTTCAGAGGTCAAGGTTTGTGCTGAAATTTGTAAAAATCTATGAGGTAGAAGCACATGGAACATACAATTAATCTGCAATGGGCATGGCCCCGCCCACTTTCTTAAGCACAAAATTATATATTTCTAAGAGTCGAAACTTTTTGTCAAGTTTCGTGGGAATAGGATAAGTAGAAGTACATATAATTTAATTTAATACAAACTTTTCATGGATTCAGTCTTTTTTAGAGCTCGAGTTGTGTGACTAGTTTCGTAAAAATCGGTCAAACAAAAGCATGTGCAACATAATTTTAAAATTTAATAGGCGTACCTCCGCCTATTTTTCAACATCGAGGTTGTGTCATTATAAGAGTGCAATATTTGTGTGCAATCCGATAAGTAAAAGATAAAATTAAAGAGAAAAATTAGTGGGTGTGTCCAAATCCCAATTTTATTGTAACAAATATTATTAAGAGTATCATTAATAAAATACTTTGAGATGTTCTTATGCCCAAATGAAACATAATTTTATATAATAAAGAAATTTTGAATTATTCATTGGCAAAAGCAAATTAATTTTGTGGTTGAGCAAAAAAGTAAAACAACCTAAAAATCATGGTTGAAATATTTCTATAAGAAATATTCAACACTTTCTATCACCATCTCCTTTCGCACTTAATCGTCTGGTTAATTTCTTAATACACTTTTTGAACGCAAACTCCATAAAATTCTTTTAATGCTGATGGTGTTAAACCATCATAATGTGGTCTTGGATTTTATAACCATTTTCCCTTCCTGTCGGTGTTATTGTTGATGTAGTTGTGCTGTTTTAGTGCGAAGAGCGAAGTAAATAAAATGATAATCAAGTAATTATTTTTCATAATTAAATAATGAATAAAATAAATGCGAAAGCGTTTAGTGAATAAGTGTGCGAGTGCACACAAATGTCTCTGCATCTAAGCTTTCTTTCTACAAGAGGGTTTTAATTTCAAGTGCTTCTTAAAAGCAAATGACAATTGTTGATTGTTACGTCACAGTCATCATGCGAATAACAAATGGAATTAACAATAGAAATAATAAAAATAACAAGGTAAATAAAAATAATGTCATAAGCATGTTAAACATTTTGAAAGAAGATGGTTATTTCTCTTTATAATGTATAAAATATAGTTGTCAAACCTTCGTTAAAGGTAGAAAGGTAGAAATTTATGTGCAATGGAGTATTTGTTAGGATATTTGTGAATATGAATGAATATGAATACACCTTCTTAGGTGTTGAAGCGGCTTTTAACAGCATTTATATTTGGATATTCGGGTTATGCAAATACATTCAACATTCACAAGCTTTGCTTTAGGATATTCTAAATCGATCCACTACGCACAGAAAAAACTTCCAATGTAAAATCACCATGCCAAAAGGTTGATTCAAATTCATTCAAATCACATTAAATTTACAAGAAATAATATGTTGTTTCAGTGTGAAGGTGTTTATTTGCTTTGTTCATAGCTGCAATACACTTTTGTGCTTTTGTGGAATTAAGCATTTTTGGTGGATGCTCTTCCTTACTGGATTACCACCCTGCAAGAACGGTAGGGGTTAAATAACGCGTTACATAACAAGTACTCATAACCAAAGTATACTTTAGGAATTCAAAAACTTTCAGTTATTTTGTACAGGGCCTTGGGAAAAAACTAACCTATTCTCTTCTGTACGTGTGAGTTTAATTCTCTTTCTCTCGCAGTATTGGTCAGCACATAAAACAGTATAGTGCTCCCTCTCGCACACATCACTACTAAATTGTATATAACTGGATAGGTAACCGTACCACTACCGGTAGTATTATATTATAAATAACTTGTTAGTTAACTGATACACATATCGGTTATTACTTAATAACTTAATAATACCAGTTATTGTATCCGTATAAATAACTCGTTAATTAACCATTATTTTTATTGGTTAGTGATACTTAATACTAACAGTTAGTGTTTCCCTATAAATAACTCGTTAATTAACTGTTATTTATATCGCTTACGTACCTTTTCACAATGTATGGTTAAAAGATAACAGGGACTTTAACGGCAAGTTTTGTATGAAGAACTGTCAGTTAAAGTTCACGTTAACTCTTAACCATACATTGTGAAAAGGTACCTTAGTGTCCCATTTTAAATAAAAACTCATTTTTAGCGTTTTCAATAATGGCTTCTCCAACTTCTCCTCAACATCCTGTGCCGCATCAATGGATGACAATGGCAATGTAGCCATAACTTCGGTACTAAACTCATTTTCATGCAACAAGTCTGTCACAGAATTTTTTTCGATACATTGTTACGGATTGCTCAAGATTTCAGCTGGAGTATTTCCTTATTTTCGTCAACATTTCCTTTTTTTTCAATATTATTAGAAATCTAAACTTCACCAGTTTCTAAAATATTTCCATTTTCCCAAAAGGACGGACAACTTCCTGGGCCTGCAGGCAGAGCAATTGCACTACCAACAATTGCAAATTTATTTATTTCCCTATATTTTTCCACTTTTCTTTTAATTTTTTTTTGCACGCTTAAAGCGTTTTGTTTTGATTTTTTATTGATTTTATATAATTTAATTTATTTTACTTTTACTTATCTTTTTCACTTTTCATGTGTATAAGCGCGTCAATTTAATTTTTTCTTTTTGACAAATTTTTTGGCGTTCATATTAGCACGGTTGCCAGATTTGACGATTTTTCATTCGAATTGACACCTATTTCATCTGGCAACTATGCATATTAATGTTACCATATTAAAGAGTAAAGAGTAAGGTATAATAAAATAATTGAAAATAATTGAACTCTGGGATCGAACACGAAAACATTGGTTATAAGTCTGCTTCATAAAATATAATTTAACAAGAAATAAACAAAAAATTTGGGTGGGTATTAGGTACATCTGGCACATATGTGCCAAAGTTTACATCTGGCACACATGTGCCCAAAAAAGTGTAACCACGAATTACTAATGAAAAACTGTTTAATTCAAAACAAAAGAGAATTGTAGAGCACATGAAATTGTGTATCCCTCCATATTCTTTTCACCCCACCAATAGAGTCAAATACTGCAACAACAAAAATTGCAAGTAATTAGTATTTTTTTTTTGGGAATTGTTACAATTTAAGTTTAACTTTTGTTAACACAGTAATAATCCCAAATTATTATTTTACTTATTCAATAAGCTTTTCTGCGAACATGTTGATAGTGTGAACAAAGTCCTGAAGAAAAAAAAATTACCTTCTGAAACCCACATCCAAACAGAAATGCTTGTGAGCAAAAGGGTGGAAACAATAGAGCAGACTTTATTGTTGCTGATGAACACACATTTCCCAAATAGTATGTAGGGACCCACAGTGGATCCGCCACTAGTTGGAAATGTGGATCGCCAGGGACCAACCATCACAGATGGCATGGTTAGGATGCAATAAATATATTTTCCCCTTTCAAGGCAAGTGGGCCGGATGGAGTTTTTCCTGTGCTTCTAAAGAAAGAAGTTAGAATTTCTAATGTCTGCCTAAAATTCGCATATAAATTAAAAAAAGCTGGGAGAAGGCAAGGGTAGTTTTTATACCTAACTGCAAGCTTAGCGAGTTATGCCACTCCAAATGCTTAAAGACTAATAAGTCTTACTTTATTTTTGCTCAAGAAGGGTAGTAGAAACGCCTCTTCAAAAAACTAGTTAAGTACATCGAAAAAGCTTTCAATGACAAGTTGTATGCGCTTGGTGTTTGTATTGAAAGTGCCTTCGATCAATGTGAGTACCGACACTGTTATTCAAACCTTAGTATAGTTTCAAACTGACCAATCAAGAATGATTTTAAATCATGAAGTCTACCCAACTTCATGCTTTAAAATAGGTGGATAAGATGTGGTATGAACAATATATACTTTAGGAACATAGTACAACGTGGGATGCCTTCACCCCTTCTTTGGAAAACCACTATACACAGCCTGCTACGTGACCTGACTAATTATTGTTATGAACTTGTGTGCTATGCGAACGATATCATGATACATCTAAAGGGCAAGGACTTTAACCAATTTTGAAGGGATGCAGAAAAAATCGCAACATTGATCTAAACTGGGCTTGGCCGAGAAGACACAATATTAACCCAGAAAAAAATTAAATATGTTTTTTCACCAGAAAACAAAAATCATGCAGTATATTTATCCTAGTTTTCAGGGAAAGACCATCAACTTATCGGATAGGATTAAATATTTTGGGGTGATCTTAGATCAGAAACTGTTGTGGATATATCACAGGGAAGAAAGAGTCAAGAAGGCTAAGTCGTGCTAGTTTCTCTACAGAAGGGCCATTGGCTTCAGATGGGAACTTAGCCATATTGCAAAACACTAGCTCTATATGAGTGTAATCAGACCAATTTTAACATACGCATAGAAAGTGCAACACTGAAATTTTACTACGGTATAACTGGTGCCATGAGAACTACACTCACCACGGCATTGGAGACTATTCTTTATGTCCAACGTATAGATATAAGTATAAGATTATATTAGCTTAGCTTCAAAGCACCTACAAGTGATGGGATAATAGATCGGACTACACCATCAAAAGATATGGACGTCATTGAACGGATACGACTAGAATGGGTGCATGAGAATAGGTTTATAACAGAATGTGAGACATTGATTCCACAAAGACGCTCTTAGGTCTATTGAACCCTAGAACAAACACCAGTGGGAGTTTGCTGCTGCACGGATGGCTTGAAGGTAAACGAAAGAACTGGTGTAGGTTTCTTCATAGAGGAATCGGAGATCGAGATTTACTTTCGCTTGCCCACAAAGGTCAATATATTTACCAACAGCAAGTCGGCAATCACAACCGAAATAATAAGCTCTATTACCATTTTAGATTGCAAGAACATGATAAACGATTATGCAGTACATGACAACATTCATCTTGTATGAGTGCGGGCCCACTACGGCGTAACCGGAAATGAGCGTGCAAATGAACTGGTCAGAACGTTACGGACAGTAGCTCTAACTAATGCAAAGCATTGCAAGGCAGCGAAAATTGAGTTACAAAATTGGGCGAAGACGGCCCACAGGCCACGATGGAATTGTGATACTGTGGGTTATCTAACCAAGATTCTATGGGGCGACCCGAACGAACATAAAACAAGGGGACTGTTGAGACTAAACAAGTCCGAGCTAGAAAAGTTTACCGGCATCTTAACGCGGCACTTTAATCTACGAGCGCATTTGTACCGGATTGGAGCCACGAATGACAATAAGTGCAGGCAAGCATGGAGAATATGGAGACAACGGATCATTTTTTTTGTCATTCCCGTTAGTTTGGGGATGAGACCTTACCGAACATTACTCGCCTTAGAAATATTGACTGGCAAAGTTTGAGGGACTACGTGAACAATCTAGAACGGACAAGCTTGCTAAAGCTGGCTCTGCTATGAATGCATCCAATACCGGATCGGTAGCCATGCCATTTGGTACTATTAAAAGCGGTATATTCAAGCGCAATACAGCCACGTGCAAGGTTGCTAAGAAAATGTGGCCTTGCTACAATGATAGACGCTCAATACAATTAACAAATAGAAATAGTAGGGACATCTGGAGGCTCGTTGCAGTCATGACGAGGCACTGGACGGTCGGCAGACATGCTAGTTGGATAGGCCTGTCCTATAATGAGTTCTGCCGTAGATGTCGAGAAGAAAGCAAAGAAGATACAATCTTACACTTTCTTTGCGAGTGTTAAGCTTTGTATCGAGAACAGACAGAAATTCTTAAGAAGTCATGTACTAGAAAACCCTTCAGATTTATCTGAGATTGGGTTGAATGACCTTATCAGATATCTCAAAGCGACAGGTTGGATATAGTAAATATCACAATATCAGAATAATTAGATACGGTTCTACATAGGTTGACACCGATGAGTGCAGTGGTGCTTTTAAGAAGGAATCATCTAGATTCTACTTGAATGCCTGCGTGTATTAGGCAGCCACCTAAACCAACCAACCAACCAACGTGAACAATACTGAGTTCCAATAAAGATGGGGTTCGTTTTGTTAATTTACATGAGAGCGCACAACAGGCCTGGACTGTTTTATGTGTATGTTCCCTGACATAAGCGTAATGGTTCCTATGTTCAACCTAACCTAACATAACTTTCATAAAAATCACTCTTAATAAAAACAACTTATTATAAAAAGAACCAATTATAAAATAATGACTTGTGTGAAAATTACTTTAAAAAAGGTATCTTTTAAAAAAAGTACTTTTTATGCAAAGTACTTTTAGCAAAAAAGTACTTTTGTTGAAAAAAATATTGCACAAAATCTGCCTTTGAGAAAAAGTATCTTTTATAAATAAGTATCTTTCATAAAAAGTACCTGGCATAATAAAGTACTTTATGTAATAAAGTAGCTCTTATCAAAATGTAACGTGAGTAACTGTTGTTAAAAAGTATTTATTATAATATATATGTATAAATATATATATTAGAAAAAGTACCTTTAAAAAAAGTACCTTTTATATAAAAATATCTTGTGTAGAAGTGCCATTTAAGGAAATTTACCTTTTATAAAAAAGTATATAATAAAGCACCTTATATAAAAAGTACCTGTTATGTATATTAAATGAAGCAGTATGGAGCTAAACGAACTTTACGTTATACATACATGTTACTACACATACATACATACATACGTGATGCTTGTTTGAAAACTAATTTTTCTTGTGACTTGGAAATTCTTTCGTTACAAACTAAATATTTACATGTGTTCATATTCACATGTTCGTTTTTAATAGTAATTGTGCCCTAAAAACACGCTTCTTTCTTTATTCTTGAAAGAAAACTAATACAATTTTTATACATGTTTTTTTTAAACAAGCGAAACATTGTATATGATTGAGACAAGTTGTTTTGTACATATTGAAGAAAAAAAATCAATGAACTTTTTTTTAAATAATTATATGTACGAGTATAATGGAAATATTAAAGTAAATTGTATTGTTTATTTTTGTCATGTTGAATTCTTTTGTATGTTTCCCTTTAATGAATAACTGTCATTGACCTGCAGGTGTTTGCTTGGCAATTGTTAGAACTTTATACATACTGATATTGTATAACTTACATATAGTGGCATATATAATTTCTACTTGAAATGTGTTTAAATTTATATTCAATCGTACGAACACTTGCATTTGTTTAGTTTGAGAAAGATACACAATATACATGCCCTAAAACTTTAGTTACTGCTCAACAAAGGCGCAAATGCACATTCAGTCAAACTCACTTTCAATAATATCATATGACTTTTTAGAATATACGTGCACGTAACTACTATATCATTCATTCTTGCATTTATTGACATTCACATTCACATTCATTATTGATTGCATTTTGGGAACAATATTTACATATATCAACTCAAACACTGTTTGTTGCTCACACTCCCAGCGGGAAAACTAAGAAGACCTTTTTTCTCACTCGTTAAAGGCCTGCTTAATATTTTTTATTCTTATAGAAGCCTCGACATACACATTTCCCACTCCCTTCTATGAGAAGGGAGAATAAAAGGAGCAAACATTTTTTTTATAAAAAACATTTGGGTGTGGAATGGAGCTAACAAGCCTTGCACATTTAAACAAAAAGTTACAACATCCTTCTAGAAGGCATCCATACTCATTTTTTTCCCATTGGGATTTTACGAGTCTTCGTGCGTTCATTTATGTTTTGACAAGCATGCCCAGTTGACCAATCTCGATCATTTATCGTGCAAAACTATCGAGAATGGCACTCAAAACTTAATCTAAAAAAGTTCACCTGTCGCCTAGCTTTTTTTCCCCCAAAAATATAAGATTTCATAGGTTCGCTACCAATATAAAAATAATTTCGATAACTCAAAAATCGCAGCAGAAAAAGTAATTTTGTTTTTTTAATTTATTAACCCCAGACCAAAAAAAGGTTGTTCTTAGTTTATAATGTCAGTGTATCTGTGTATCTGTGTGTCTGTACGAGTCCACGTACAGACCAAACGGCTGTACCGATTTTAGTTTTTTTTGTTTGAAAGGTGACTTGATCGAGATGTTTCCTAGCTATGTTTTAAGAAAATTGGCAGATCCGTTTAGAAGATATCACATGTTCTCTAAGTATATTCGGGGGTTTTTAAAATCTTTAATTTTTGTTATCTTTATTTATTTTAACTAATTTTATTTATTTATTTTTAATTCCTAAACTTACACTGAATGATTTGAAGAGACTAGCACACATCTACTAGGCTATCGCGACAATTTTTTTTCAGTTCAATTGCACATATGTAAATATGTATGTATTTTTTTTAATTTTTTAACTTACAGTGCTATCATGGCTCTAGTCTAGACTAACAAGCTAGCACACATTCACTCGACTATCGTCATACATTCTAGACTCTATCGAGAGAAGTTCCCTCTAGCGAACATTATTTGTTTTTTTATATTCGCTTATATTGAATCCCAAGTCAAATGGGTGTCTCTGGGTGTGGATTTCTGGGGAAGGCGTTTGAGGATTTTTTCTATGTAGTAAGGTTATTCAAACAGTCGATGGATTGTTGACAATGTTTTATTGTTTATTCACATTTCCTATAATTCAGCAAAATTTATATAAATTTGTTCCTAAGTTGGTGAGATGATGCATAATTTTAGAGGTTAGCGAAAGTAAATGGCCTTACATTACATTAATGGATTTTAATTGTGCGATGGATTTTCACGAAATTGCAATAGTTGTCAGGACTCAAGCTTTACAATTGGAATTGGAAGATATTAATGTTGGCAATATCTAGACGCACGGCAGTGCGCCAGGCCAAGTTCCGGCCAATGCACGCAGTGTGCATACTTACAGGAAGCCATTCGTTGTGTTCGTACCCCCCTGATAACTTTGTTCCCCGCCATCCTCCTCATATGCGAAGTTTGAACATTTTAGAACAAAAGGTTCCTGAGATATGGAGGTGCAAAAACTGCATATTTTAAGACATACTCACTGACCACTGACTACTTACACACTCATTAAATTGATGAAGCACTGTAGCTAGAGAGCTGAAATTTGTTACACGAGTAGATCTAGATGAGCAATGAACTAGAAAAATCTGAAAACACGGAAATTTTATCCAGGGGGCGGGGCTACGCCCATAAAAATAAAAATTTGTGCTAGTGAGCTGAAACTCTATACAGAACTAGGTCCAGGTGTACCATAAACTAAATAGATCTTAAAACCTAGAAATTTTAGCCAGGACGGCGGGGCTACGCCCATAAAGGCCATAAAATTTAAGCCTCATATTTCATGTACGCAGTAAGCATTTTGCCAAGATATAGTATGAAACACTGACGATTTCATATTTATAAAATGCATTGCAGATTATAGTGATATGTATTGTGCAAGAAAGAACTTGGTAAAAATTTATATCTCACTAGTTTTAATGACCGAAATTTTGGATAGGAACTTTTTTTACATTTATCTTTTTGTGAGGATTTGTATTTACTTAGACAGTGCAGCATGCCACACAAGTTACGACACTATTGCTCATTTGTGTGAAAAACTTGCTGATGGTCTGATTTCTCGTAGGCGCTGTTACAATGGGATCCCTTGATCACTTGATTTGACATCTTTAGAAAATTTTCTCTGAAGCTACTTGCCTGCGTAGTAGCCTACAATCGATTCAAAACCTCAGAGATGAATTCAGTGAATTTACTGATGACATCCAACCGCAAAAGTGTGATTAGTGACTGAAAAATTCATGAAAATAATATGGTCACCTGTATGGTCACCAGAAAAATAAGAGAGCATACAAAAATTATGTAGGTATGTATGTATGTACATGCATTACGTTAGTATACGCGTCAATGAGAGGAAAAAGCACAAGCACCACAAATTCTTCAGAAACGAACTATTTTTTTCTTTACTCTTATACCTGCAATAAATTAAACAAATATATTGCCGAACACGTTGTTTAGCGTTTGTTTCAGAAGACTTAACATTAAAAAATTTGCAGGAACAAACTAAAGACGACATATCTGACGCAATTGTTAATGGAAAATAAATATTTTGCATACAATAGTTTATAGTCCTTTCCATACACTCTCTGCAGTAAAATTGTGCGCATTTTTTTGTAGTAATTTATGCTATCAATGCATATTTGTATAAGAAATAGTATTAGTTTTCACAGATTATATACATACATATGTATGTATATATGTATTTGGATAGTAACTTTCAACTATTGACCCTGTAAATGCAAGCAAAATTAAAAACAAAACAAATATTAATTTTTTGTGCAATCAGGAGTTAAGCACAGAATTACTTTTATGTATATTTTCATTAATCGTTTATCTTCGATTTAATATTCTTTATTACTCCTGGCGCTAAATTAAATTTCATTTTATATAAACAAATCTTATGAATTAGTTAGTGATTCAATAAAAATACTGCTAAATAATGAATGAGCGGAGTTCGAGTATAATTTTTATTTATATTTTTGCAACATTATGCACTCGAGTGGATTGTTAAATAAATTTTGCATAGAATTCCATACGGGAAATCAAACTGTTTCAAATGCATACAAAAGTATGTTAGATATATAAAGTTAGTATGAACTTAAAAACTAGAATTAAAAATATTTTTATATTTTTTGCCACTTACACGAACCTTTTTGGAAATTTCATTGCACAAATTGTGATAAACTAAAAAAAAAAAAATTAAAGACTTTTTCATTATCTTTTATTGGCAATAAAAAAGAGTTTAAGATTCAAAAAATTAACATAAAAAATCCTAGCAAAAAATTATATATTACCATCGGAACTACTTCCAATATAATGACTTACTTTTCTGTTTACCAAATTTCATTACTCGCTTACAAAACACATTAGCTAAAATTTAAAAAGGATCGATTATTTTAGTCTCACGCCTTGTTAAAATTATTAAGTTAGTAGGTAGTCCAGTAGGGAAGAGCTTCTACCAAAAATGCTTAACTCCAAACCCGATTACCATTTTTGAAATTTTTCGCTCAGCTGTTTTCACCATCAATATGTATATGAAATTGTTGCATTATTTTCATGGATCTTACTAAACGTGCTTATAAGAAAAATATAAATTTTCGATCACATGTATAATGAACAATTTCTCGAGTTCATCCTTCCTGTAGAAAGTTCTATAGAGTGCACTGGTGAAAGTTTTGAAAGCAATGACAGTCTTGAGGATCCCACTTATATTTTTGATAGTATGGAGACCAAGATATTGCAAAATAACAGAATGTGTTCAAAGCATGGCTGTAGCTGAGACCTCGGATACATTTATAGAGGCGATACATTTCTGAACAGTAGCACAATAGGCATACCATCGGCTTATTAAACTTATTCGTTGTAGGTGCAGCAGTAGTTGAAATCAATTCTACACAAGAGGCGTAGAAATTAACTATAACCATACAAGAGCATCCTTTAAACGCAAAAAATTAGGGATCGTGCTTTTTTTTGTCAGCAAACACTAGAAGCTATTGAACCATCAGTTCAACCTAATCCTTAATTATTTTTGTGGATGTATGACCCTATTTGGTTAATTTGGAAAGTATTAATTTTCTCTGTTTAGTAAACAGCTATCAAAGCACTATCTAAAACCTCGAAAGCGCTCTCCCAATTAGTACGGCACAAGCTTTCGATACGTTTACATGTGAATGAGGATAATCGTTACTTTCATTCGCTCAAAACAACAATAGAACTCCTTAATTTTTTACGAAGATATTATTGAATTTATTGTTGTTGAGACGACGGCATGCCAACAATATATCCGACCGCTTTTACAGCTTTAAGATTTCCGTATGGTAATATATGCTGGAATTGTCGCCTTCGGAAATAAGGGTTCCGTAGGGCAATCATCTGCTCAAAAATTGGACGAAGCATATGCTAGACTATGCTATCAGATATTGGAAAAAGAGCTGTTCGTACAGTTGCTGATGTTCGATTCGATGGTGTAGACTATTTTACTGGTTTGATCGACAGAAAAGCAAATATTGCGGAAAATCTGTAACACAAATCCTTGATTCTAAATGCAAATTGTGTCCATGAGTATCATGATTAGAAATAATATGTATTTGAATTAACAACTTTCATCTTTAATTTTAATAAAACTTTTTTATAAATAAGATTACTTGTGGTTTTTCATTACATGTAAACTGGCAAAAGCGTCTACAGACAGTGTTCACTATTCTTTACCTGGCGTTCATTCCAATGTTTTTTCCCCTGTAAATTAAAACTTACATTCCTTTTGACTATATCCAGTTAAAAAAAATATTGGCCTCATCCCATAATTTTTACGATCTGGCCGGTTAGAGGGTTAAATATAAAAAGCACAATTAATATACTTTTTCCAAAAGGCAGGCAGGCGACACGTTTAAATTTTTTTTTGTGTAAATCACCAAAAAAAGTGCTTTTCATATAAGTACTCGTAGTTTACTGAAACCAACCGTCTGGATTATAGAAATAGGTTGTACTTAAGGAGTTATAAGTAATTTAAATTAAAATTTAAAGAAGTAAATTTTTCGCAATTTTTTTGTAGAAAAATGTGTGTTAATTATTTGGCAATTATAAAATTGTTTGCAAAAACACCAACCCTATATCTATGCTTGTTTAAGAGGTAATATTGCAAGAAATAAAATAATTATTTTTTGGTAAAAATTTTCTTTACTGAAGGAACTAGATCGTTTTGATGTAGTTAAAATTTCAAAGCATGAAGCAAACGATTTATCATGCTATCTTGAGACATGATACCTTTTTAAGTACTTCCAAAAATAATTATTTGCGCCCGACGAAAAATAAGAAAAATACGAGAAAAAATACTGAAAATATCATTTTTGGGATTTTGCGGGAACTCAGAAGCATATCTGATGTTATTTTTTTTATCACTAATAACATTTAAGAGCGCACAACATGTTTTAAAAGCACAGGCGTAATCCGAAACGCATTGGGCTAATTTTTTCAGCGCCCTTAGAGTCTACACACAATGTTTGCGGTGCGGTGCGATTTCTCGTTGCGGGAGAGAAAAATAAACATATTAAAGGGTCCGCCATCTAACGTTTTTTTTCAACTAGTGCTTATTTCGTGAATGGTAACACTAAGCTCATGTCTGATTTGACAGATAATTAGTTTTATCCTTCCGCTGAACGAGCCAACTGACCAATTAATGCGTTTTCGCTTCGCTAAGTGGGCCTGCGATCGACTTACAGAAGATGTCGATTTTGCAAAAAAAAATCATCTTTTCAGATGAAGCTCATTTTGATCTTGGGCGGGTATGTAAAGTAGCAAATTGTCGCATTTGGGGCACAGAAAACCCGCAAGCATACATTGAAAAGCCGACGCACCCAAAACGAGTCACTGTTTGGTGCGGATTTTGGTCCAGAGGCATAATATCGAAAATGAGCAAGGAGTGGCCCTTACAGTCAATGGAGATCGTTATTGGGCCATGTTGAACGAATTTTTGTTCACAAAAATTGAAGAGGACGATATTGGCAACATTTGGTTTCAACAGGACGGCATTACGTGCCAAACAGCCGAAGCTTCAGTAGTTTTCTTTTATAGCATTTTCAAAAAAAAGTTATCTTGCGGACCCTTTACAACGGAAGACGGCGACGGCAATACTTGTTATTGTTTGTTTAAATTTTTATTCATTTATTTGTGCACACATTTTTATAAGTAAAAACAAAAAAATTATTAACATTTTATAAATTCGCAGATATATTTGATATATTTTTTAAACTTTTATAATCTAAAACAAAAATTTTTGAACTTCAGAATCATGTTTTTTGTTGTGAACACAGCCAATTATTCAAAAACTACGGTAACGTCAGCAAGAGGAATAGTACCAAAAATTGAGAGAATAAGAAAATCCGCATTGAAAATAAAATAGATTTTAATTATATTCCGTCCCGCACTGCGGATTTTTACTTCTTAATCGTATGGAAAACCGCACCGCAATAAATAATCGTTATACACTGAAAAAAAACACTTCGTCACGGCAATGAAACCATTACGTTGAACCCCTTTCATTAATACAACGACAAATTTTATTAATAAAATGAAATATTACATTATATTGATGTAAATTGCATTAATGGAATGAAACCAATCGAGTACTTAATATTTTACATTTTCTAATATCATTTATGTTACGAAATAATTTTCATTCGGGTAACGAAAAACTTAAATACATGTTTTTGTGAAGAATTTATACAAAAAAATATTTTAAATTGATTAGGTTACATAAAATAATTTCAAAGTATCAAATTGTATCAAAGTATCAAAAAAATATGTAATTAATCTATAGTTATGCAAATTATAGTTTTGTTGCAACTTTAATGATATATTTTCGTAACTATAATGAAGAAAACATCCTGCTGCTAGCTAGTAGGCAGTGTGCCACTCTTATAATCCCAGGTTCGAATCCTGGAGATAAGTCAAATTTTTTTTAATACATATATGTATATATATATATTTATAAGTTATAACTTTTCAAATAAATTAAATAATGTTGAATTAATTAGATCAATTACATAACTTTGAATTAAAATTTCATTAATGATGGCATGTATGTATTTAGTGTGTATCTAAATAATATTTGAGATTTTTGTGGCTGCAGCGGTAAGCGCGCTATCTACCAAGCGATGAGTTCCAAGTTTTAACTCTTGGCCGGGGAAGCCAATTATCATGCAAACGTTTTTCTGATGCCTGTGCCAATCAATATACACACGTAAGTTGAATATTTATTAAGATACAATTATAATTAAATAAATGAATCAGTCATTACAATAATGACTTATGTTGTTAACACTATGATATGATATCATCAAAAAATGATATGTTACGTCTCAGTAATGAAATATTGTCATGATTTACATGACAAATGTTGTTTATTCATTGAAATAGTTCGTAAAAAAAATAAAACTAATGTCACTTCATTGTATAAACTAATAAGTTTCATCGCAATGATTACATTTTTCCTTTAAAATATGAAAATGTACGTTGCTTATGAATGAAAATATTTCGTTGTATATATGACATTCTTCCAGTTAATGACACAATTTTCGTAATGCGAATGATTGGTTGAAAAACAATGACAAAATCATAAATATAATGTGGAAAATCATTGCCTTTACGAAGGTTTTTCTTTCACATTGTGTTCACCCTCACTTACTTACATAGAAAAAATTATTTCGAAAATATTTTCAAACATTTTCAAACATTTTCAAACACCTTAATTGTGGATACAATCTAAGCTTAAGTATTAAGGATATATCAAAGGCAGGAATGTCCTTGCACCGATTTCCTTGAAGTCCAACAGATAGTTTTAGTACAGAATATTGCAAGTAATTATTAGATTAGTTTTTATTGGCGTTTAATCGTAAATTTACCTTAAAATTCAGTTTGAAATCAAGAACATGAGGAAGTTAGTCATGTCCTTGAATATGATATTTTACAAGTATTTTTTAAACTTAAATAACTTTTCACCGTAATTGTAGCAATTTTTTTGATTAAGTATTAAAGGATATATGGAAGGCAAGAATGTCCTTGCACCCACCCATTGTTGTCTTAATATCTTAGGTAGTTTAAATATAAAATTTTATAATTATTAATTCATTTTGGATGCCTTCTCATAGCAATTGTGGCTAAAATTTAATCACTAAAATGAGGGATATACATATAAAAGGTAGGAATGTTCTTGCAGCCATTACAATAAAATCCAAAAGAGAGCCTAAGCACTAGTTTGTAATGGCTACAGATCAGGACACATGTGAGGCGTATACATGTTTATATCCTTGCATTGTTTAAAAACAGTCGCAGGACATGCAATCTAATGCATTCTTATCATAATTGTAGCTAAAACTTATTTTCCAAAACTAAGAATATTTTGCAGGCTGCTTAAATATAAAATTTTTTAAGTACTTACTCATTTATCATTAATCACAATCGACCCAATTGGGTCTCCGAGTGAAGGTGCGGTAAAGCATCAACCTACTCATTTGTGACATATTCCGCTTGTATTTCGAGTTGAAATCTAGTTTTTAAAATTAAAGAAATATGAGAGTTAGACATATCCTTGCAGCGATTATAATGAAATCCATGAGCAGGCTTAACTGTGGTACACAATTAAATAATGTTATAACAAAATTTTTATATCTCAAATTAATTTTTTGGAATTAGGAATATATGGGAAAAAGGCATGTCCTTGCTCAAATTTTTTTTTTCATATAAATCCTTTCGTTACAGCGAATTTTGCATAAGCTATTAACTTCAAAAGGTTTCAGTGCAATGGAATGAAAAATAGAAAAAAAATAGTCATAAGAAAAATATCGATTGCATTCTGCTGGTAAATAATTTATGATCTACAAACTTCTCCGCCTTGTTACTGCCACGAACATGGCAATAGTTGCAGCTACAAGCTACAACTTGTTACACAAATAATATATTGCGCTTATTGTGTTGGGTTGCTGTTTTTGAATTTAATTTATTCAAAGTTTTCTGTTTCAAACAATTGCAAAATATTGTAACAGTTCAGTTGCCATTTGCAGACAGACTGTCAGGAGTCATTTAACATACACACACACACACACACACTCATGCACGCACACATTGCAATAGTGTTTTTATATAAAATACTAACTGTTATTTATTGTTTTATTGCAAAAATGGACTCTGAGACGTTGTTGAATTTAAAATGAAATTTTTGCATTTGATACTTTTCTTTTCCTTTCTTTCCTTATTCTTCTCGGTATGTGTTTTGCTAATGAAATATGAAACAAACAAAAAAATTCCTTTCAAATTTCTGAAATTGTGCAAAGTGTTCATACGCACTCACACACACTAAATAAATATAATACACAAACATTAATAAGTGATTTTTTTTAAAGAAAAATATCTGAGTTTTTAGTTTTTCAATAGAACAGTTTTAAACTCTAAGTAAGGTGCTTTGTTTAATTTTTTGCTGCTGCAATACTGCAAGTGCTTTTCAAATTACGAGTCTTAAAAATAAATTTTCATATCTTTGATCATGAGCAACATTGTCATAACATTTTTTTGAAAAACTCCAAGTCTAGAAGAAAAAAAAATGATTTTCAGGTAAAAAAATCCTAGGCTGTGGGTGGTGGGAGCAGGGATGGCAGAGGGGATGGAGGAGATTAACTGTTATTGTATCTTCAAATATGAACTAACAATAAGTATTCAAATTTTAAATCTAAACTATAAGTATTAGGACCGACCACTGTCGGACATAAACTTAGTGATAGTTATAAATAATACATAAGTAGTGGTTATTAAAAAAAAAAAAAAAAGAAAAAAAAATATTTTCAAGCAATCCCATCTGGAGTGTTGAGTATAAGAGCCCTTGTGTCCCTCTTTTTTAGGCGGATGTGACCAGTAAAATTCAAGATGTTACGAGTAAGCGGATTAGGATGTGACTCGTTTTGATAAATATTTGCCTGCGTATTTTGCAATTTCTTCAATCACTAGTGGCATATTCAAATCACGATGTATGTAAGAGTTTTTTATGTACCATGGAGCCGATGTTATCAAACGTAAAATTTTGTTTTGCCTTCGTTGGATTCTCTCGACGTTAGAAGCTGAAGCAGTGCCCCATAACTGAATTCCGTAGCACCATATTGGCTTCAAAAGCGACTTGTATAATAAAAATTTGCAGTCTAGGCTGAGTGTTGAATTTCTACCAATCAGCCAATATATCTGAGTTAGTTTAAATTTCATTTGTGTTAGCTTTAAGTCAATATGGTATTTCCATGTAAGTCGTCGACCAAGGTATTTTACATGTGAATGCTGAAGAACAACTTGATTGTTGATTCGAATTTGGGAGTAAGTATCTCTTCGCAGGGTAAATGTTACCTGAACACACTCCATAATTTTAAAAATACCAAACTTTCGTACTTAAAACAAGCATACAGCTGATAAAAAAGTTATTAAAAAGTGCTTTGATATATCGAGCCTTATTTTCGATTTTATCGTAAGCGACATGTTATCTAGAATGTACTTTTTATTGAAATTAAAATTTTTTGGGCCTACCCATAGTTTAAAATTATCAAAATACCAAAATTGCTGATAACTTTAAGGATACGGGCTGTAAAATTTTATCGTAAGTGACATTTTACGTACAAAAATATATATGAATATTTAAAAAAAAACTTCTGCTGAAAAATTTAAGTTTTGTCACTTGCGATAAAATCGAATATAAGCCTCGTTATTAACATATTCCGTTTCATTGTAAATTTAACTTAAATAGCTGATGTTAATAAGAATCTCTACCCAAGTAGATAGACTAGGGTGCTGATGAAGTGCGTGGCTGCACAGAAAAGTATCGGTATTTCCCCCCGCTTAAAGTCTTAAGGCCCAACTATAATAGGAATAAGCGAACTTAAGCAACTGTGCGGTCACATATAAAACGTATGTGGCAAACTATAATGTACTTATGGAACTTATCGTCAAGTTTCGTCAAATGTCATTTGCTTAAGTTAAGTGCCAAACTGAACGCACATTCCGTACGGAAAACACTGTTTTTGCATTTTTTTTTAAACTCAAGCAAACAGCAGCAGAAAATATTCATTGATTTTAAACATTTTTTTATTGTTTCTTATTTTAAACTCAGAAAAGAAAGCAAAACTTTTATTTTCATTCTTTGTTTTACAATACACATACACACACATACACATGAGATTATTTATGTATGTTCATTGTTGTACTTTTTGGTAGGCGAAACAAATAAAACAAATAATAAATTGGTGGATATAATTAATTAATATAATAGTAATAATATAATTAATTCATTTTTAATAGATTAGGACATTTCAACAAGTTAATTTGATTGAATTGCATTCATTTAGTAGTTATAAGAAGAAACAAAATTACTAAAAAATTATGAACAATACCTATATGTGCAGCTGTGGCTAAATAATTTTTAAGTGCATGTAAGTACATTGTGGGCGCCTAAAAGTCACATCTGAATTGCTTAAGTATTTGACAGACTTATCGTTCAATTCTGGCATTAGCTTAAGCCAGCTTATTCATATTATAGTTGGGCCTTTAGTTTAATTTTTCTTCTCTTCTTTAGAAACTCACATTAATTAATAAAAATATTTCATTCAATAAAGAATTGAAATTACTGAACTTAAGCCTGACTAAGAATTATTTCTGATTAAAAACTATAATATTTAAAATTGAAAAAAGAAAATTGCTGACAAATACATCGTAAAATCGTATAATGCATGATATTTTGAGATAATGCGTCCTTAATTTGCTCACAATGAAAGTATCATTAATGATTGAAAAATGTTAGTTGGGAAATTAGCTCGTACATACATACATGAAATATGTACATTTTACATACATACTGTATGTACGTTCGAGTTTTCCATTGGCATTGTCGGCAATATTTCTCATAATTGACTTTTCCCATCCATGTACGCACACTTGATCTTCTCAAAAGGACAATAGTTTCTATGTATTCTTTTCTTCATCTTTTTTCTTTCTTAAATTCCTTGACAAAGAACAAGAATGCATTAAAAAGCACAAGAAGAATAATCCACCTTGAAATTAATTGTTTTGCAATATGAAACCTTTTACTTGGCTTAAGTAAAATTCACTAGAACGTGAATGGATGTTTCTTTGTATAAGAATTTTAACTTTTCGAGAAGGATTTTCACAGACTACACACCCAAATACACATATATGTAACGATTTTTATACAGTGATTAACTGGTTTATCGAATGCTACACTGCTAGACGATCTGGTTTACATCGGTATACAAATTCAGTTAGTAAAACAATTCTCGCAAAACTATTAATAAAAAGATATCTGGCTTATACATATGTACGAATGTAGGTGTAAATAAAAACTAAACTTAAACGGGCGTATTCCCACCTACTTTTTTTTCACATGCTGGAGTATTTTTTAAAGGTCAGGGTGGTTGCCAAGTTTCGTAAAGATCGACTAAGCAAAAGTGCATGAAATACAGTATTAAATTTCATGGGGTGTGGCTAAACCCACTTTTTTTAAAAACAAGATTGCGTCTTTTTAAGAGTTCAAGGTGTGGGCCAAGTTTCGTAAAAATTGGTTTAGTAAAAGCACGTGAAATATTATACTAAAATTTTATAGGCGTGCCCCACCCACTTTTTGAACGCAAGTTTGTGCCTTTATTTAAGGTTAGGGTATGTGCCAAGTTTCGTAAAAATCTGTGAAATTAAAGCTTGTGAAATATTATATTAAATTTTTAATGGGGGCGACTCCGCCCTTTTTTGTAAGAGGAGTATTGTGTCCATTTTAGAGCTCAAGGTGTTTGGTAAGTTTCATAAAAATCGGTAAATTAGAACCACATAAACTAAAATATTAAATTTTAATGGACAAAAAAGATCTTTTCTATTTTAGAGCTCAATTTGTGTGCTAAGTTTCGTAAAAATCGGTTAAGTAGGACCACGTGAAATATCATAATACATTTTAATGGGCGTAATCCCACCCAATTTTTCTACTTTCAAATTGTATATTTAAAAGAAACAAAGGCATTTTATAGGGTTCGCAGCAATCAAATAAGTAGAATATTATAAAATTATATTAAAATAATTGTGGGCGTTTCCTCGCCCATTTCTTTATAATGGGACCAATGGGAAGCTATACCCTCTCAAACAAAAAAATATTTACAATCGGTCTAAAATATACTGAGTTATGAGAATACACACCTAAAAAAACTGGGACGAATTGTAAACCTACTACTTTTTTTTTTGAAGTCGGTTAAAAAGAGGGTAACGAAGTGCCCACGGGCGGCCTTTTCCTTATCTCAGATGTATATTTCACTGAAACTCAACATAAATATTGACGGCTATTTTACACTACGACCACACGAGCAATATGCTGTTTCTTAACACAAGCAATAACGCCGGCAGAGTGATGACCTCAAATTGCTTGTGTTCAACAATATATCTAGAGGTGGTGAACACGTATATTCAAATATACATATTTGTTTTTTATGAATATAAACACTTAAATTATCAATAAAAAGATATGTTTCTAATTTTAAATTGTACTTTTATTTGTTTTATGTAGTTAAAACATTTTATTTTACTTTTTGTTGAAAAAAAGTCAATATTATTTTATTTTAACAGCATGTGTTAAGAGATTATTGCTTAGCAATGTAATTTAACATTTGTTGCTGAATATATATTTGAACACATATTCATACAGTCCACACGCTAATATCTTGTGTCAGCAATCGATTTTGACAGTAGTCATGGCAATAATTGCCAAGATTATTGCTCGTGTGCTCGGCATGTTAGAAACCGCGCCGAAGATGTGAACATTTTTATTAAAAGAAACTCTAAAAAACTGTTTTAAATTACCTTACATTTCTAAAATGAAATAAAAGTGAGAGTTTTAACGCCATCTCCATCACTCTTTTAAAAGTGCCGAAGTTTGTATGATTTATTTGTTTCGGTGGAACGTCTCCAAATTGTCCGTGGTCTGCCAACTATTTCATCTGCTTGGGTGCTAGCGACGTAGTAAAGTCCAACTTACTGTCATGTACGTTTAAATTTCTGAATCCATTTGCATTTGAATTGCTTGATGTAGAAGCTCTACATTCGTTATTTCATGGGGCCAGAAAATACATAAAACTCGTCGGAGACAAATGTTTGTAGTCAATAGGTAACAGTTTTGGTAACCTCCCAAGTGGTAACACAAAAATTTTCTGGACTGCTCCACACAATATTTTTTTTTGAGTAATAATTGCATTACTGATTTGTAAGTTGAGTAATGTAATATAAAAAATAATTTTTTTTTGGATGACGTTCGAAAAGAAAAATTGAAACTATTTTTTTATGTAAGGCACAATATCTTTTAAACTACAGGGGCTAGAAAAATAAAAAATACATAAGGATTTTTTTATGCCAGGTTAAAAAAAAAAAATTAAAATCCAAAAACTTTTAAGGACTAAACTAAAAACAAACGATTTTTAACATCCTTACAATAATTGCAAGATATCCTGATATATTCATCAATGCGACTTTATCTACATTAAAGACATTTTTGTGTAGATTAATAATCTAGAAAGTATTTTTAAGTTTGGAGGACTATTCGTAAAAAATATGCACGGAATAATACAAAAAGTGGTGTAAATTAAGCAAATGTTAAATGTCAATATATCTTTAAAACTAGACCAGATAGGAGATAAAATTACATAAAGATCGGCCATTTTTATTTAAACATCATAAGAAAACTCTCTTTTGTTTTGCAGTGTAATCAATCGGAAGGAAAAACCACTTCGGAAACTTGTTTGAGTGGATTCAATAGAATCTTCAAGATGATCTTTAATGCGGTTAAGGATAATTTTGCCAATAAATTTTGTCGGTAGTACTCAAATACCAAGCCAGTCCCCACAATCTTTTAAGTCTCTCCTCTTTGCAATTTTAACTGTTACTCATTTCATTCCATTATCTCGCTAATTTCGCTAAAAATTTAATTTCTATACGCGCATTGAGATAGATAAAGGCCTTGAACTGCGTATATGAATATAAAGTTCCTATTAGAGTATTGAACTTGTTGTTCACTCATGTATGTCGTGATCAAAATAAATAAAGTAAATAGTTAAAAGTATAGGAGTTGTTATTTTTTATTTTTCTATTTACTTTCATATACATACGAGTATCTGCGCAGTTTAACAACTTTTGTCAAAGACTTTAGAGAAATTTTAATTGTATGAAATAACATCCAAAAAAAAAAGCCGCCCAAAAGGCCAAAAATAATGCCTAAAATTTTTCGTACATACATACATGTCTTAGGTTTAAATTTAATTTAATAAAGATAATTAACGAGTCATTTAATGATATTTTCGAATATAATTTTTTCCCGATTTCCTTTTTTTCCTCTTCAATTTTTGAAGAAAATTGAAAAACTGTGTTCAGAGAATTGAGATTTCGTTTCGTTTCTCTTGTGTTTGGAACAACTGTTAAAAATTTATGTTCCTAGAAATAGTTCAGAAGTATCAAAATATGAAAATTGTTGATAACTTTTAACATACGGGCTGGAAAATTTTATCATAAGCGACAATTTACGTATGTCAAACAAATTTTAATATTATAAGAAACCTTCTCCTTTAATTTAAATTTAATTTCTATCGCTTTCGATAAAATTAAAAATAAGTATCGATATTTCGGGACTTACATATTTCATTATGAAATAATGAAATATCATTAAACACATTCACCACAGCAAGCTACCGACTACCAAATATCAAGGATAGAATACACATATTTATATGAGAGTGATTCTTTTGAAGACAGCAAGGCAACATGGCGGCAAGTTGTTATCTATGCTGATTTTGTTGTTGTAGTACAATTAAACTAATTTCTATTTTTTTGGCTGCAATGAGAAAATTCAGTGTTGCCAGTACAATAAAAAATTTTGAATGAATGAAATCGCACAATTATTTCATATTATTTAACAAAAACATTATCCAAAAATTTATATAAAGCATAAATTGGTTAACTTTTATACTTTTACGTCATATAAGTACATTTTGAAAGAGTATTTTTATTTTTATATATGCGAAATATTTGAAGGTGGCAATACTGAACTATGTATTTATATTTAAATATGAGGTGCAGATGGTGCTGCTGCCGTCTCCATAATAATTAAGTAGCTGGCTACGAGGCAACAAATGCTGCTAGCCGCATTTGAAGTTGTGTGTTCGTGTGGCCTGCTGTGGTGAATGTGTTTAATGCATATTTCGGCATAGATTGTAGAAGGCCTTCAAATTAATGGATTTTGCTTTTGCTCTGGTAAAAAAAGAAAAGAAAACATGTTATTCCTTCTCTTCGCCCTTCTCATAGAAGGGAGTGTGGAATGTGTATCGTATCTTTTATGCGAAATAGTCCTTTAATAAGGCCTGCACCAAGTAGGTCTTCTGAGTTTTACCGCTGGGTTGTTATACATACATACATATGCATACATATGCAGTTTGAGTTAAATCAATTGACACAAGTCACTTGTTCACACAAAACAGCAACAACAATAATAAAATTTGGCTGCAGCACTCAAAGTACTGACACTGTTAGATACTAGATAGTAAGGATGAAAATACTTGCTGAATACAATTGAAATCGACAGCAATAGAAAAAGAAGAGCAACAAAATTTTTAAGATTACCCAGCCAACCTGAGATTCGAAAATAAACGAATTTAAGAAATTTATTATTCGACATATTGTCATAATTATATTTTAATTTGAAATTTATTTGCTGGTGGTTTAGCTTGGTCTATATACGTATTTCATTGGCGCTTGTGACTGTTAAAAATTTGTGGTTGAAGTCTACTGATGATTTGGTTCAAGCGCCAATGAAATACGTATATAGACCAAGGTAAACCACCAGCAAATAAATTTCAAAATAAACGAATGTTCGCTGTAGCGAACAATTCTCGAAACATTCTCCTTAAAAAAAGTTTAGCAACAAGAAACAATTTGTTGCTCTCAATTTATTATTTTTTTGTATGTACATTAGAAGAGGAATAACGTTTTTGGCTATTTAGAAGCAATAAAATCGAACTATTAATGACGTTGTTTATGATTACATAATGATATTGCTAAAGGTTGGTTCGCTATTGATTCGTAAGCAAAACATCGAAATCGAAAGGTTTGCTGCCACAAACTGAGTGACGAGTGAGCTCTAGCAGCACTTTCTCTTTCCGTTTACGATAGCTGCTCTCGAGTGTTCTATCCGATAGATATTTATGCAACATTCGAATGCGATATTATTTACGAGTGTTTGAAAAAGAAACATCAAAGCAAGCTTATTTATGTACGTCTCAGGACTTGACTTTACTTGATTTATTTAACAATATTATCTGTATTCTATTACGTTGTCGAAAAGATACTTAAACAAAATATGTATATCGTTTCTTTAATATAAAAATGCTCTAACTCATTTTTTTTAAATCGAGTTTCTTGTACTCGAATGTTACAGTAAAAGAACATTTAATATGTATATCGAAATATGCAAAAATATTCATTTCAAAAAGTAATGAGTTAAAGCCTTTATGTATTAAGGTAACGACATCTTACAATCGTCTGAACACATTGTGAAATTATTCCCAGATATTTGTCAGACATTTTAATATTGTCACATGTGCGAAGTTCATGCATCTGACAATGGCGTCATTGTAAGAGAATTTTTTCTATGGGCAAGACTGCACTCGCTTGATTTTAAAGAAAGACAAAATCATTGTAATTGCTTTTTTATGGTCCATAATAATTTATATTTTCACTTTTTACACATAATACAACCGCAAACGGTTAATAGTTTATAACAAATGCTTTCTCATGTTTTAGACTCGGCAGTTTTTCTTGAAGCAAGTCTGAGTTTGTGGAAGAGAAGGGAAAGAAGAAAGAAGAGAATATTTACTTCCATTCTCTTTTGTTATTTCATTCGCTGCATTAAAACAATAGGAAAATTGAACAGGAAACCTTCCGAGTGTTAACAATCGAACAGTTTTAAAAGAGAATTGAAAAGAACTGCTTCAAAAAAAACTGCCAAGTTTAAAACTTGACTTTGAGTCTGGCAACGCATAACAACAGATCTGACAATTTTCGCGTATGACAACCGTGTGAACTGACAATTTTTCGGCTGACGATTTTGTCAGATGAATTTATTGTCATACCATCGTCTGACAATAAACTGCAAGATTTTCTGACAAACGAGTGAACTGACAATATTCTTTGTGCTGGCAACTTTCCACTGCGAGTACATTGTCAACACATTGCCAGATCTGACAATAGTCTGTACATAGCTTAAAAAATTTTAATTCCGTGTGTTTGGTTTTTGTGGCATTGCAGAATTTTGTGTAAAGGCTCGAGTTGCTACATCTGCAATATTTGCACCAGCTGTTGGCAATGAAGAGTTATATCCCCTTTTATTTAGAAAGTGTAAGGAAGTTATATTTTCATGTGTGTGAAAATAAATTCATCGAGCTAAATTCATTTTTCAAAAATGTCGCATGCGATATTTTCTTTGGAACCAATTTTGTACTGAAATTATGGGGTTCTTCATAGAAACGTTGACTGCGGCCAAGCCCTTCTCCTCAGTGGACATTTCTCTTATAGAACTCGAAATAAGATTTTTTCACTGAGTCATATTTATTTCAACTTTTCTAAAAAATTTCAAAAATACAATTCAGATATGCTGTAAGTGCAGTTTAATAGTATGGTTTGCTGTCTTCTTTGCTGAGGAAGAGGGGTTAAGACACAGTGAAGATTTTTATGAAAAATCCCATTCATTTCAGTACAAAATGCGTACCAAAAAAAAATATTTTTGAAAAATTTCTATATTCAACAGATACTTACATTTCTTTTACGTTATGTAGAACCTCTATAAATTCTCTAACTGTTTTCCATGTAATAAAGTCGATCAACTGTTTGCTACCATTTCAGCTGCATTTCGTTTCAGTCGACTAACTAAAGAAAATAATTTTATTTAGAAGAAGTTTGCCATGTATAAATAAAGCTATTCCATTAGTAATAAAAATATTTTTTGGAAAATATCATCAGATCATCAGATATCAGAAATATCTGATTCTTGCCTGCAAAGAGAGCACTGATAGATTTTCCCAATACTTTTCCCCTGAATATTAACATTCTAAATAATTGTTAAAAAGAACGCTATTCAATGGGCGCATTCATAAGACGTAGCTGTTGAGCTCAACAGTTGTGAAACTGCTGGCAACTGTTGGCCCCAACAGCTACTTCTTAGAAACGGCTTGATGTATATAATGTAATTGTATATCTTTATTTCGTTACTTCATCGCATTTGTAATGTAAAACTTAACAAATATTTGTTGCTGCCACCTAACAAAGCATTTAAAAGAAATAGCTCTATTTGACCACCTGTTCAGGCTGAGCACAACGTGTTGACTATAGGTAGTGAAAAAATTTTATGATGGAAAATTACTCAACTGTTGAGTGGAGCGGAGATACTCAACTATGCGTTTCTGAGACAAACACTCAACGGTTGCGCAACTGTTACGTCTTATGAATGCGACCAATAATGCATTTTCGTGCACACACACATGAGCTGCCAGTTTGTTTTTGTGCCATCAAAATATTGTAAATGAATTTAAATTTAAAATAGCTTGATCAGTAAATACATTACTTGCATGACAATATTATTTATATAACATTATCTATGTTGTCTGCTTGCTGACTAAAATGTACTCAAATACATTAAAAAAAGATTAAAATGAAGTTAAAAACTCACTTGGCACATTAAAATTTCGTTAAAATATATTTACAAAGTGGAGTGAGATGTAATCCAAAAACTGACATTAAAAGCAAAAAAAAAAAAAGAAACGAATTAACACAATTATCTTGCACAAAAGAAGCAAATAGTTTAAAGAAGCTTTCAAGTAACGCCCGCAACAAACTGAGACATCATTTCTAACGCTTACTGCAAGAAATTATCATCTTAACTGCTGTACTGTTAACCCAGCAAAAACTAGAGTTCGGTCTTGATACACAACTCACTATATGCTGGTATTTGTCGAAATGTGCATTTAATTGAGCTAGAATGTGTTAGAAAAAATCCATTTGTCTTCTCTAAATTATTAATTAATCCAGCTTTATATAGAAAGCAACCAAAGGACAATGATATTTTTTTAAAACTCGTATGATTGCGTAGGATAAGTGACTAACAACCTTTAATGTGAAGAATACCTTTTATATCAAGCACTTAGTATTTTGGTACATGAAATACCAAAGTTTATTTATTTGACATAAAGTCTTTATACCTATATAATTCGAAAATTTTGCTTATTTTTATGGTTAAGCAATAGTTTATTGCATTTCGTTCCCACTTTCCAAATTAATAGGTGAATTTAAATGTATTGAGAAATAATTTAAAAAAATACACAAAAAGAATTTGCAAAAAAGATATAAAATAACAATCCATATTGTAAAAAATAGAAAATGTTAAAATTAAAAAATTTTAAGCGAAAGTGCCAATTATGGAAATTGTTTTACCCTGTGGAAGATTTTGTGGCATCAGTTAAAGATTTGTTATACTTGCAGAGTCATTCGTAAGTGTTTTATTTTACTAATTCAGTGAAACATAAAATTTTTGATTAACACATGTTTATTTATTTACTATCTAATCAGTAGTTCCAGTGTCAGTAGTTGTGTTTCAATGAAACGCACATGTGAAATGTCTATAGCAAAAAGCATTGAGTGGGGTATAATTAGTCAGTAGTACTGGCGACAAAGTCAATAGTGAATCAATACTGACTCACTAGTGACATTTCCTGCAGGGTACATACAAGCATACGTATGTTTGTATGGTACTGCACGCTTGAATACATATGTATGTATGTATTTACAATAATATTTTAAAATTAAAACAAAATATTGAAGCATAATCGACCACAATAAAGTGGGTATTTCCCTACCTCTGTACTCAGACGAATATAAATGTGTATAAATACAATATTTTACAACATTTAAGTTTTTTTTAGTTTTATTTATTAATAAAAAGTTAAAAAACATAATTTTAAGTTAGATTTTAATCACATTTTGTGTAATTTTATACTTTTTATTCGACTGTAACAGACTGACTACCTAGATAATCGATTCTTCGTTGTATGCATCACTAAACACAAATTGAGAGCGAAAGTGACATGATATTGCCAACACAAAATTACAAAAGAAGCAAAATCGTTTAATAGTTAATTCACTGATATTAATGAGTTATGAATACAAATTTTTATTAGAGCTTAATAAAGCAAAATCTGTTTCATAAGTAATTTACAGATTAAAGCTAAGATAAGGAATTTTTATGAATAAGACCGTAGGTCTTTATATCAGTGTTGATTAAACAAAGCGTATTAATTTGTTAATAATTTTGCACTGGTAACATTTTGTTAAATTTAAAATATTCCAAGCCATAAAAATACAATTTTAAAAAGTAATAAAACGCAATAATATTATCAAATTTCTTTTCCTTTTCTAAAAAAAAAATCCATTAACTGCAAAATAATTGTTTTTCGCTTGTTTTTGAAATTTTGATGGAATATACATCACTTTGTTAATATGTGGGAAATTGAAAAATTTAAGCAAATTGCTATGTAAAACAATTAATTTCTTCTGTATATGTGGGATTGAATAAATCTGTTACATTAAAAAATTAATTAGCTTACATAAATTATTAAAAATTACATACATACATACATAAAAAATACAATAAAATATTTATTTTTCAATCATGATTAATATAATAAAATAACCTGAGACTTGTACATATATGTAAATATTTGACTTCCTTTTTTGGGAGAATTTCCACTACGATATGCTTTTATCCAAGAAATAGTGGAGTTAGCTTGTTTTTCATTTCTTTTTAAGTTTAACTCAATTTCTTGCATCATTTGTGTTTTCAGAGAGGGGCTAACTTTATCGACCAAAGCCAAAAATTTTCCCCTTAAATTTGTATCCAGCACATAAGGGGCCATTTTAGAAATAACTTCATTTGAAAGAAGAGAGTTATTAATGTTGTCGCTTTCCTCCAAAATCTCAATACAAATCTCAATGCCGCCGCGTGTATAGACTGAAGATAGTAATTTGACACGTATGTCCAAGGGCAATTCGTTAAAAAGAAGTCTGCTAATTAAGGTTTTATTTCTAGTACAGCCCAAGTAATAAATCAATTGTTCACGTGAGTGATCATCAGTGGAATTTTTAAGCTTGTGGTAGAAAAAATTAAACTCCTCCTCGCCAGGTTGCATTAGACCGCGACAGGTGATTGTTCCTTCTAGATCGCTTTCAATGGGTATATTATCTTTAACGAAGGCCTTGAGTTTTTGGTTGTTTTGAATCAGACACGTCTCAATGCCAACAGCACAAGCCAATTCTATGACTGTCGAGCGAATTAATTTATTATGTAGATGCTCATCTCGAGTGCTATTGACACCCAAACTATCAAAGATAGGTCTAACCAGGTCAGATATAAATAAATTAAAATCAGGATCAAATCTTAAATAACTATAGTATTTTAAAATGATAAAATTCGCTGCCTCCCAGGGTGCATATTGGTCTTCTTTTTTCAAATAAGTCAACATCTTTAGGAGTATGGAGTTATCCAAACGACTGGAACTAACTAAGTAATAAGCGTCACGCATTAATTTAGCGCGGTTGCGAGGAGGAATCTTGGATGGAGTTTTAACTAAAAAATCGATGAGCAGGCTGTAGTTAACTTCATCATATTGAATACAATAAAAACCAGTCGACTGTTTGTCAACTAAAAGCCAATCTCTGTTATTGATATTATCACGAAAGATCTTATCGGTTTCTTTTTCCAAATAATGCGTAGCCTTTGTGTCGTTGAAATCGGGATTTGATGCAACTGCATAGTTGAAAGGAACATACCAGGTTTTATTATCGCTGTCATTGATATCCTCTTGCTTAACTTTAAAGCTGCCAGTTTTATAGTTACGTGTAATTGTCAATAATGGATAACCAGCCTGTTGTGTCCATGTGCTCATCATTTTGCCGACCGTGGCGGGAAGTACTAAGTTTTCCTTTACAGCTGCATTTTGAATAGCAGCAAATAGTTGTTCTTCTGTCACTGCGCTGTACTGGCTGTTAACACAAAATAAAATATTATATTTTTCTTTTCAACAGTTTCAAATTTTAACTTACTTCTTTTTCAAAAAGTTCTGCATACCTTCCTGAAACACTTTGTCGCTTAATGCATTAATCCACATGTACGAAACGCAAATAGCTTGAGTATAAGAAAATTGATTGTACAAATTTTTAATTTCGTTCGGGCTTGCTGCATGGGAGGAGATGGGTCTAGCCAAAGCATCGGCAGCGAATTCCATTGCCGTGTGGTACTCCTCAACGTCAAATATTTGCCAAATATCCCATGCGGGATGAATCTATAAAAATTTTAAATTTCATGGTCTTACTTGGCTTAGGATTATTTTCAAAGGTATCCTTACACTGTCCAAAGCTTTGTAGGCAAATAAATCGGCAAGACCTGCTTTCAGCCACAAATAAGTCCACCATTCAATAGTGACGTAGTCACCAAGCCATTGTTTAGAAACTGAAGTCGCCAAGTTCTTGGCTGTGCTGAATCGTGCATATGGGCCAGCCTTGACCTCATTGTATAGTAAATAATTTTCAGAAAATAATGTCAAACCCCAATTTTCCATTGCCGTGGTAACGAAATCGGGTATAGCAACATGATTAAGTCTGGGCAGCATAAAATTGATGTCAAAATACTTGGAGAAGTACTCCATTATTTCTTTTCCAGATGACAGAATCCATTTCAAGTCGCTCTTTACAATAGGACGGGAATAGATCCGTGAGGAGTTAAAATTATTTGTTGTGAATTTGAAATCAGAAACGACAAAAGCCACAACATAAGTTGGAATACGAGCTGTTGTTAGGAACACTGTTTGGCCGTGACTAAATAAGATGGAAAATTGGTTTAATGCTATTTAACATACTCGTAAATATCGTCGGGTGGTTACTGGTTTGCCGCACAGTATATTAAAAATTACTGCTGCGGCAAACCAATAACCAGCTGACGTTATGTACATACACAAAAATTTAAAAATGTACATATGTATATGTACATATGTTGTGTTTAGCACGTCTAGATGCTTGTCGTTGCCGCTAAGCAACACTTCAGTATACTTCAACCACAATTTAAAAAAGCTAACAAAGACCCAATGCATTTTTAAATTGTGGTTGAAGTCTACTGAAGTCTTCCTTAGCGGCAACGAAATGCATGTAGATGTGCTAAACCAACAATTTATAAAATATTTTAAATTCGTATCTTATATACATACATACATTTGTATGTAAGTTTGTATTTTACAAATACTTTACCTGGTAGCTTTTGTGTTTACAGGCATATGAGAAATCGCCCTATAAGTGGGATCATGATCTATAGTTATGGTAAAGTTGGCACGTTTAGCCGGTTCATCGTAGCAGGGGAAAACACGACGGGCATATGTACTCTCAAAATGAGTTGCAGCCAAATAACTTCAATAGTAAGATAATAATATTTGTTTAATAACAAGTTAAAATGAAAATTTATCATGATGTGTGTTGCATGAAACATATTCTAATTGCTAATTAGTAGTAGTAGAGAAAAGAACAAATTAAAAATAAATTAATTTGGCATAAATAAATCCTTAAATTGTTTCTCTACGCATCGTGTTGGCAAATAAAATAAGTTTCAAGTGACTTATTATATGGAAAATTGCCTGGTGTCAATTTAGTATACGTATAAAGAAATTATCATGCTCTTTTATTTTTAATTAATTTAATTAATTATTAATTAATTCAATCATTGAATTAATAAAATAAAACAAATAAAATAAAAGTTCAAATTGTCATATGTGCCCTTAATTATGTAAGTGGTCTAAAGCTGGATTCACCCATTGTTTCCGAACAAAATTTTTGTCCGGAATTTTTTTTTATATTTTGACTTTTCTCTTCTTGAGAGAGAGAAAATATTTTTCACGAACAACTCTCAGTTTGAGTTGGTTTAATTTTATATTTTGCCCGGACAAAATCGAGCTGATATGCGAAGTGTTTTAATTTTTCAGCCAAAGTTGAACTGAGCTGCCACATCATGTTATATAAATAATAAAAGGAAAGAATGTACTTGTACTAATTACAATAGAAATAAATGAAATTTGAAAAATAGAGCACATACATTTGAAGTTGAACGAAAGAATTGCATTGAACATTAAAAAAGACACAGCGAATTGTAATCATTTGCCGATGTGCTTCCACTTGTAAAATTAATACGAATCGTTAACACACGTATTTCATATGGTAGCTTTGATTTTCCAGATAAAATGTTCAAAATGGATGAATCGTTCTGCAGAAAACTCTCAGTAAAATAATTTTTGTCTGGACAAAAATTTTGTTCGGAAACAATGGTTGAATCCAGCTTAATGCTGGGAACACAACTGGGACGAACGACGAATTTTTCGGTGCGAACTTTCGTCATAAAATATAAAACACTTTTGCAAAATGAAAATGAACACAATACCGCCGTCAGATGAAATTCGTCGTGCGTGATGAATTCTGAGATACATTTATTTCTATTTTCTACGCCGACGAACGACGAAAACACAAAATTGAGAGAAAATTCTCTCTCTCTCTCTCTCTGTTTTTGCACACACAACAACCAACTTTATCAATTATGAGAGAGGAATTCGGTGAGTAAATTCTTCGTTATTGTGCTTCATACGACGAATTTACGCCGCGAATACTTATCGACGAACTCGTCGAGGTGGATGAAATTCGTCGTTCGTCCCAGCTGTGTTCCTAGCACAAGTCGCATGCATTTTGCCTCGAAATATTAAATTAATCTATAAAAAAAGCAATAAATATTTAATAATTGTTAAAAAAAAAACTTATATTAATCGAGACTAGTACAACTTTAATGCTAGGAACACAACTGGGACGAACGACGAATTTCGTCCACTTCGACGAATTCGTCGATAAGAGTTTGCTACATAAATTTATCGTGTGAAGCACAACAACGACGAATTTAATCACCGAATTCCCCTTTTATATTTAATGAAGTTGGTTGTTGTGTATAAAAAGACAGAGATAAAGAGACAGAAAATTCCTTTTTCGTCGTTCGTCGGCGTACAAAAAGAAATAAATCTATCTCAGAGTTCGCCACGCACGACGAATTTCATTCAACGGCGGTGTTGTATTCATTTTTATATGCACAAATGTGTTTTATTTTTTTTTTGACGAAAGTTCGCACCGAAAAATTCGTAATTCGTCCCAGTTGTGTTCCTAGCATAAATTTAAATGTTGCATAATAAAAAAAAATATATATTGATTTGTTCAAATGTAATTTACTAAATAAATCGACCATAGGAATATATGACCTAGACCACTTTTATAATTAAGAGCACATAGATATGTAACTTTGATTCTTCAAAATACGAACTTTAGAATAAGTAGATCAAATAAATTAAATTTTAAGAGAATATGTGATATCTTTTAAACGATCAAGTCACCTTTCAAACAGAAAACAACTAAATCAAAATCGATCCAGCCATTTGGTCTGTACGTGGACTCGTACAGACACACAGATACACAGTAGTGTCCTGCACAAGACAATTATAAGACCTTTTTCAAATGCTTTACTAGAGTGAAATATTCTTAAACAAACGCTAACCAACGCTTTTGGCAAGACAAACAACTGAAACAACAGAGTTGTTTAGCGTTTGTTTTTTGGAATACTTCGCTGTAGTAAAGCATTTGAAAAATCTCTCATGTCTTGAAAGGTCTTATAAATTGTCTTGTGCAGAACTTTAATACACAGACACACATTACAAACTTATAACACCCCTTTTTTTGGTTGGGGTTTAAAATAAGTACGAACAGGAATAATAATCTGTACTAATGGGGAATTTTTCGATTAAGGTTTAATATTTTTATCGCACTTTGTCCCAAAATTATTAAAAATTTTACTTGTGCAGTAATAATAATATTAATATATCTCAAACACACATTGAAATTGGTACCTGATGTTTGGGCGGGGTAGCGGGTTTAACAGCACCCGGTAAAAAATACTTGCATGTTTTTTCTCTAAATGAAAGTTTAACATCATATATTCAGTCTAATAGTTGCTTTTTAGGTTATGGCATTAGCTATCGAAAAATTTAATAACATGGTTCGATATCGTATACGATAATCTAATACTGAAAAAACGTGATTGATTCAGCTCGCTATCCAAAGCGACAGTTAGACCCCAGGTTTTTGGGTAAATCATCTTTTATTATCATTAATAGCAATAGTAAAATGCTCATAGGAACTAGCTAACCCTTCATTAAGTATTTTTAAGAAATTGCAATATTTTTAGTTTTGGCACTTTTTTGGTTTTCAACAACTTTAATTTCTGCAATATTTTATTGCCACGTTTTATTATCGTGAACAATTTTTTTTAATTTTGAGGTACACACACACACATACGTATCTATATCTAAAGAAAATAGTTTTCGTTGTTTTTATTTCAGTTAGTTTTAGTTCAGTTGTTGTTTTCATTCCAGTTATTATAAAAATTTCACTTGATTAAACAATATTGGATATTTGGATACTCGTGTATAACTCTTTTTTGTTTTTTACGCTTTAATGCGTCTTTCTTTGAGTTTTTATTGCTTTAAAATTTGATAAATTGGGTTAATTTGTTTCACTTTAAATATTTGTGCATTAGGGGGGCTCACGTAATATTAAGACGCTAAATAAATTTACTCAACCTCGCTTAAATGAAAGATGTTTCTATAATAACGAATCCCAATGTAGCGATAACATCTAGTAAAGTGAACTGAGGAAATATGAAAACGATTTTGATATTTGCTGAAGTTTGTAAAACTGCACAGTGAACTTGTGTAGTGTATGTTGCAAACGCTGAGTTGTGTAGTGATTTTTTAAGTTCCTGGAATTATACAAAGAATCGCCTGCATTATGGCGCATTAAAATAAAAACTGCAGACTTTACTTGTATAATGTGGGCCACAAGCTTAGCTTAAGCAGTGCCAGACTTGAGCACTGTACTTGTGTAGTGTATGGCTGGCATAACTTTGAAAATTTCAAGTCAACATTTGACGTTACACGCTTTAGAACATCCTTTAATTTTGAAATTATAAATAAAGTTGTTGTAGCGGTCAAAGTTTTACACATTATGTAAAAATTGCGGGTCCGTATGTCTTACGGTTCTCTAGAAAAGAGCCTGCTCTGGGTCAAATCTTAATTATTTTATGCCGCTTTTTAGGAAGTTAGCATAAAAAAATTAGTTACCAAGAAAACAATTCCGCTGGCCTGCTGCTTGTCTTTTTTCGACTGTAAAAGTTTAAAAGTACTCTCCTAGAAAACTGCAACGTTTTCCTTATTGCTACAGATAAGTATATATGCCAAACATGTTCCTGACCATGTTCATGTTCGTGTTCATTTGAATTTCGATTGACTAATTCATGTTCATGTGGAAGTTCATATTCATGTAAAAGTTAATTTTCTTATTAATTTTCATATAATTTTTTATTTAAAATTTTCATATTCATGTTCATTGTCATGTTAATGTTTATGTCTATGTTCGTATTCTGTTAAAAAACTAACTGAAAAAAATCGTCTTGCGTAAATATTCATTCTTGTTGGTGTACATTTAAATTGTTAAAAATAAGTCTTACACAATTTTTAATAACACAAAGTTTCAATTAAAAAATTTACATGACCATAAAACACATTTAATAACAATGGCACATATTCAGAAATTACTACTAAGTGTTAACTTTTTTAAGTACCTATTTAAGTTATTCATAGTTGATTACTTTCAGAAGCAAAAGTTTACACTTAATTATGGGAAAGGCTGTAACTAAATGTAAACTAACTAATGCATTTAAAGAACAGCTGATTGATTTTATTTACAATTTATTTGAAAAGTAAAATCAGTTTGTGGTCCTCTAAAATGCACAAAATAACAAATACTTTTTATTTCCTGCCAATTTCCTATATAATATGCTTATCTAATTATCTTAATTTTTTGCATTCATTTTTAATGTGTTCAAAAAAACATTCATATAAAGCAATAAAAATGTATTAGAGATGTGTTTTTGGTCAAAAAAATTATATTGAATAACTCTATTTTTATAGGCCCTTATTTTAATTGATTTATTTATATACATACTATAGTCAAAAAATTACTTTTTTATAATTTGTATAGTTTTTTTAAAGATATAAAACTGATTTTAATAGCTTCATGAGCTTATTAATTAATTACAGAATCTATCGTTTAAAATATTATCGGCATTTTATGTTCTCTACATAACAATATGCAAGGTTGCATTTAATTTATCAGCTGAAAGGAGTTGCTGCGCAAGTTACGAATTGTGAATAAGAGCTATAACTATCTATGAACTATTTTTTAGTTTCAGTTTTATTAGTGTCAACTTTGGTTACGATTTCTGAATATGCGCCAATAAATTCCAAAAAAAGTACCAAACTTCTCTTAAATCGTCGATTTCGATAACGAGCTGATTCGATTACGTTTTTTTCAGTTTGAGATTATGGCATTCGATATCGAATCATATTATGAGATTGTTCGATAGCGAATGCCATAATCTAAAACTGGAAAACGTGATGGAATCAGCTCGTTATCGAAAGCGACGATTAGACCTTTAAATTTTTAACATTATTAATAACTTATTTACGGCTTGAAATTTATGATGTATATTTTTACCCGACTCTAATATATTAGCATATGTATGTATGTATGTATGTATGTGTGTATGTACATATGTACATATGTATGCATGTTACTTTGCGGCACTATATAAACCGAACGTGTGCACCGATTTAAATGATTCTTACATCAATCGATTTCCCTTAATCCTGGCTTTAATCAAATTTCAATACGGTGCGCCATCAGAGGTAATTTTATAAATGAGAAAAAAAATTTAAAAGTCGGCGAACTATATGAAAATGGAGATCATTCGACAGATATTTTAAATTCATCTTTAGGTTTCTCTTATGATTTTTCATTTCGAATGACCATTTAGTATATTTAACGGTTCAAAATTGGTCGCAGTCGGGTTTTTTTAAATTATGTGCTACTTGTTCTTATCTTAATTCTCTTTTGAAGTTGCTATCAAAAATTATTTGAATTCATACGATTTTAGTTACATGTCTAATTTTTAAAATTTTAGTTCAACCAGCCAACAAGAATATAAGTAATAAAACGCAAGAACAAGAACAGAAATACGTGTTAAGAGAAATATGAAAAAAAAAACATGAAAACAGAAAGCGAGTCTTTTCTCTTCTCCGATTTCTTTCCTCCACCATTCGTTTTAATAAGCCAAAAATGATGTCAAAAAATAGACGTCATAAATTTTAGCATGTCCCAGTAAAAAAATTGGAAGTCATTCTGAAGGAACTACATTTCCATTGCTTCCTAAAAATCTACTATTTGCCAATAGTTAGCAGAAAACCAAGTAGAAGCTTATTTTAGTTATACAAAACCTTGTAATTCCTAAATAGTTTTAGAAAATACCCACCAGAATTTTAAAAAATCGAGTTTTTTAAAGAAATTTATGAAATAAATTTGGTCTATAATTTAAAAGTTATTTACTTAAGTTTACACGAAATAAAACACAAAAAAGGAAATTTTTCTTAAAACCGCTTCTAGTTCGGCGACTAGGCATCGAAAAATTGACTACTTCGAAGTGTCTTTTTTTACTGGCGTGAATTAGATGTAAGAAGAACATCACACGGAGGAGTATTTGAGCCAAAAAGCCGGCCAATACTACTTTTTAAGTTCAGATTGGTTGTGAGAAGTTATTGAGTGACCTTAAATCAATGAAACATTGCAAAATTATTTCTAATAGTTCTAGGCTCCCTGCAGGAAGTGGAACCGACACAAGACTAGTCACGTGATCGGTCCCCAAGTGATAGGGAGCAGTCCGAGTTCTAACACTTGCATGGGGATGGGTTAGGATGGGTTTAATTGATTCTTTGTATGCACCTTGTGACTTGTCATTGAACTATCTCATAGGAACCTAATCCGTATAGAATAATATAAATTATTTAAAAATGTCATTCCGACACTTAACTGCAAATTTGAAAACTTATATATCTTTTTAATGTTAAAAATGCAATTTAAATTAATTTTTAAGCAGATTTTTTTGTGGTTCGAACTGACAAATCTTCGGCATGACAGGCTTGCGCACTACCCACTCGACTACAGAGGCACTCATATTTCAAAAGTATAAACAGCAGTTAACCTTAGGGCAATATCTAAGTATAGGTATGGAACTGGTTCCAGAGGGCTTTGGCGGTATCATTGGGGGGAACAATGAACATTGTGTTTATACTGTTTGATATGTTCTGGATCCAACCACATCGAACTTATGCAGTGCCGTTTACTATAAAACTAGACCAAGTCCCAATTAAATTGACAAAAGATAACAACGACACATCACGACAATGGTGAATCTGCAACAATTTACAGGATATGTCTTTTTTACCACATACTTCTCCCTACTTTTGGTAACACTCCCATTTTCTCAACTCATAGGACGAGAACGTTTGGAGTAATTGTCACCGAATTTTCTGCAGAGCAATTAAGCTTTGAAAATAAGAAAAATCGAACAAAGATGAAAAAAGTCCACTCATCTTACCTCTGAAAAATTAAATTTTGTCTTAACTTTTAATTCCGAAATTAGTGGCGAAAAAAAAACATTTTTCATGTATTTTAATTTGAAATTTATTTGCTTATGGTTCAGCTTTGTCTATATGCATTTCATTGTTGCTCTAACAAATCATTAGTAGACTTCAACCACACATTTTGAATAGTCACAAACCTCTTATGATATTCACAGACTTTCAAGAACTATTTGAGAATTCAAAAATATTGCGTAAAGTGAATAAAAAATAAGCATTTGCTTTTTACTTAAAAATTTGTTTTAAAACCTAAAAAATTCATGTGTTTTTTGTTTTTTTAATCAAATTTTCAAGTAAAAAGCAAATGCTTATTTTTTATTCACTTTACGCAATAATAATTTTGAAAACCACAACAGAAAAATAAGTATAGTAGGCCTAGAAACTTATACAAAACTCAGCAAATAATCCATATTCGATATGAAATATAAAAGTATAAAATATAATTATGAGAATATGTCGAATAATAAGTTTCTTAAATTTTTAATGTATATATACACGAAGACCACATGCGATTCCGGGAATCAAAAACACTGCAAATGAGCTTTTATTTTTATCGGCATTGTGCATCAAATTAGGCTCAATCAAAATTATTTGGTATAAACTAAGAAAGCGATATGAAGAGGCATTTAAACATATGAAAAGTATATTTCCACGTGTAAGTGAGACCAAATCGAAGGAAGGCGTAGTTGTGTATCCCCTGATATGAGAAATCTTTAAAAAATTGCTCAAATCTAAGTTGGTCAATAAAGAGAGAGGTGCATGGGTAGGTTTCGGAAGTGTGTGTCACAATTTTATTGGAAATAGAAGGGCTCCGAATTACGACGAACTGGTAAAAGAACTTCTTCTTTCATATCAACAACGTGTCATTAAAAGCAAAGTTCCCGGATTCACATTTAGATTTTTTTTATTTTTATTTTTATTATTTTTTTTTTTTAAAGAACAAACACAACCCGCAAAGCGATTAGCTTGTCTGCGGAAAACACCCAGAGTCTATGTTGGGAATCGAACCCACGACCTCTGGACTGAGAGTCTAGCATCGCTACCACTCAGCCACAGGGGCACCCTTAGTGTAACTTTCGGTGAGCATGGTAAAAGGTTTTAACAAGATATTGCCACATGGGAAAAAGGTATAGCCTAGTGTAATACTAGTGTTTAATTTCATTTAAGATTTTAATTTATATCACAGAAGTCAGTTGTGTGTAAAATTTTTTTACTTTTATCATAATAAATACGTATTTTATATTCCAATATCGGTATTTTATTTAAATAAAAATCGCTCAAACCCTAGACGTGGTGGAAACAACCTGAGAACAAATTTGGATCCAGCACACCAAAGTCAATTAAAGTTCTTGCTCCCGACTTTTTAATTTTTTTTTGCAGAAATGTATAATTTGTATAAAAGATCCAGTTCACTAAAAATCAAGTGGTTATTTTTTTATGAGCTACTACAAATTAATATTTTTTATATAACCTTAACTAAATGGTTTTTTTTAACACTTTAAGAAAAATTTTCCGCTGAATTTAGCGATTACGCATGAGAATGTCATGAAATGAGCGAATATTCGCGAAATCTAATTAGGGTCTTCACTTCACTTTTTTTATTGAAATAATTTTTTTTTCACACAACATCAAGATTTTTATTATTATTATTTTACTTACTGATCTTTGCCTTCGGCATCGACATATTTATACAATCCGAAACCTTTTTCACCAACCCTCAATTCGCCTTTATATTTAATAGCCAATTTCCATTTAGTTTTAGGTGCATAAATTTCATGACTTTTTTGTGTCAATATTAAAAATTGTGTTTGCGCATCGTAGCTATGAGACAATTCTTTCGATACACCTGAAGTTGAATTTGTAATGGTCGCATTTAAAATCTCCAGGTCCAGAGCATGTAGCACAAAGTTGCGTGTTTGGTTTACAACTACAATGTCTATTATGACTTCGCCCTGAAACTCCGTCGTACGGTTATGAACGTTTGTGGTAATTTTGATGTTGTATTGTTCTGGATACGTTGCATTGGGAAGGCGATAGTTTACGTTAGTATTTTCAAGCACAGTTGAGTCAGTTTGATTTTCACTTTTCACTAAGGTGCTGGCTAAGGCCAACAGCGAGACTAAAAACTTTGCACGCATATTTCGAATAAGAACTCGCGTTTGTCGTCTGAATAGTTTGTTGACGTCTTTTATAGGCCTTCGAATAGAAGTTTAGAAAATTTATTTAGTTACATACATGTGCACACACACAGAGACAAATACGTTTAAACACAAATACATTTAAACATACAAATATAAAAAAACACAATTTCGACAATTATACAGTTCATGCAAAATTAGATCGTGCTATTTTTTTCTCTATAGATTTTAGATACCGCACAGTGGTATATAATTTATAAACAAAATTTATGGCATGAAGTGAATTATAAAAACGAGAAATATTGAAGATAAATCTGCAAGTTCTAAATAAAATTTTTGATTTTGATAAAATATAATGGAACTCAGACTGTAAATTTCCATTATATTTAAAGAAAAGGTATCACAGACAAATTAAAGGTTTTAACAATTTTTTATGTTTAGTTCGTTTTAAAAATCTATGCCACACGTAAGTTCTTTTATACTTATTGTTTCTACTATTTGTGTAAAAATATCTATAGTGCGAGTTAAATTTTACAAGGCAAACTCGAAGGTAAAAGCTTTAAGTAATTTATCCGTATGTAGAAATTACGGGCATTAGCCCATAACCTAACCGATTCCACTGCACTATGGTCTCTCAGCCCAATTTTCTTGGCCAAAATTAACAAAAAAAAACTACAGAAAATATTTATTAAGTTGACAAAATATTTTTATTATATTTTAATGCATTTGTTCAGCTTTGGGTGAAAATATTAACCCTTAAATGCACCTTTTTGTTAATTATTACAACTACATACATAGGTGATGCAACATATACATTTTGTATTTTTAATAAATTTTTGAGGTTTAAATTAAAAATACGGTTTTTAAAGACCTTACACTCAGGGAAAAGGTGCGAGCTAAAATTAAGCTGTGTCTTACTTGATTTTAGAATTGTCTAGTTTTCCAAAAATTAAGCCTTCACTTTCTTAAAAAAAACTTAAAATAAGAACGGCAATCTTAAAACAAAATGAAAATCTTAAAACTAGGAAAAAAATCTTAAATTAAGAGTGAAATTCTTGTTTTTAGAGTGTATCAAGAGTGTTATTCTTATACTAAAACGTATAATTCTTAAAACAAGTCTGACGTACTTAAGTTTGTCCGAATGTGGTAATTTTTTTTAGTTTCGCTATTATTGTTAACGTGTGCACCTCATCTATAGTGAAAAGTATTTAAAAAAAAATTTATTTTTTTTTCAATGGAAAACTGTGAAATAGTTAATATTGACCAAAGTTCCGAAGGTAATTGGATGGCTGTAGCAATTATTTCGGCCGAAGAAAATAGTTTACATGTTCCGGAGGAAAGCGGAGAATGCTTTGCAGTACAAACTTTTCAAAAAGAAATCTGTGGTGTGCCATTAGAAAATTCTAATGATTTTGTGCTTTTTCATCTTGAAAAAGAACAGTCTCAGCATCCTGCCCAGAACCAGGATGACGAAGATTTGAGGAAACTGTTGAAAGAATTCAATATGGAATCTGTTTTAGAGTATTTAAAAGGTAATTAGTTTCTGCAACATGCATTAGTACTCATGTGTATGCTATGCGTATTTCACCTTTTGGATATATTTAAGCTGCACAACCATTTCCAGTCATATGAAATTGAAACTGGACTAACTCCAGCAACTGAAAATGTACACATTATAAATATTTGTAACTTTACTAGCCCACCTTTACATGTACATACATTACATAAATAATAACAAAGCTTTCATTAGACTTAAGCATATATAATAAGAAGTACATATGCATATGTATGTACATACATATATGTAAATATGAATTTTGTTTATTTTAATTTTGTTTTTAATAAAACTGTAATAAATTCAAAATACTACTAATAGTTTATAATTTTCTTTGATAGGGTTGTTTGTGGGTTAAATGCATTTGAATTTCGAATTTCGAAAATCATGAAATTAAGAGTAAACCCTCTTAAAATAAGATTTAACATTCTAAAATCAAGAACGAATTAGACTTAAAATAAGTTTACATTAAGCTTATTTCAAGACTGCAAAAATATTAAAATAAAATATTTATTCTCAAAAGTAGAACGAAGCAATTTAAAAATAATCGTTCTAAAATTAAGATTATCATCTTGACTTTGGCATTTTCGAGCTTAACAGACTTTCATGACGTTTTCGGCTTGTTTTAAGCCCATTTAGCTTAAATATAGCTTGTTTTTTCCCTGAGTGTAGGTTTCTAATTATCACTAAAAATTTCATAACACTGTGTGTAATTTTTTTTCGTATATGGTTATATACAAACACTACTACGTGATAAAAGACCAAAAAAGGACCCGTGAAACTAAAGAGCTCGTAGATTGATAATAACGATAAGAAGTTATTAAGTAAAGACAATTTGTAACTTGCTTAGTCAAGAGTAAAAGGAAGAACAGTAGGAAATAAAAATTTTGAGTTATTAATTTTTATTTTTGAGCAATCAAAAGAACTCACACGTTTAATAAACTTAAACGTAACAATATATTCTAGGCTACATGAAACATTTGAATTTTTTTTAGAGCACAAGTTATTTTTTCAATGTAATATTATGTAATAAAAGTACTTACCGTCAGAAGTATTTTCAATAGTCTACTTAGTTTAAAACTTTTTTTGTTTGTAAATAAGAAAAGTAATTAAAAAGTGTTGGAATAAACTACACTCAGAAAAAAGATTGGTTGAAAAATGGTTAGTCCAATAAAATATCATTTGCATAAACTATATTTCAATTCACGCTATCAATTTTCTATTAATCCAAAAAACAATCCATGTTCATTACCATAAGGGCATAATTGTAACAAATATATGATTCAGACAATTCTTAAATTGATTGCATCAACCGAGCGTATGCTTTTGTCATGACTAATTAACTTATTGGTTAACACAACCGAATAAAATATTATGAATAGGATTTTACGACCAACTCTTGGTATTGGCAACAAAAAAATTGTCGTTCTATATTAGGGTTAAAATAAACACTTTCTATCAGTTGCTGCAACTGACTAGAGGTTGAGTTTACTATCCTAGTTCATAGCAGAAAATTAAAAATTAACTTTTGTGATTTTCAAAGGTATTATGATTTATGTATTCTCAAATGGTTTTTGTGACTCTTTAAAATATGTGGTTTAAAAAATGCATATAAACATGCTTCACCACCAGAAAATAAATTTCAGTTAAAATAAACTTATGACAATATGTCAAATAATAAATTTCTTAAATTATGTATTTTTATTTGCGTCCATTGTTTATTTTTATTTCAGTAAGGAAGGCCAATTTTTCTTTCACAGGAACCAATTATGATATTGTCTTAGATATACCAACCATATTTTCGGAGTGCCCCTGTGGCTGAGTGGTAGCGATGCTATTCTCTCAGTCCAGAGGTCGTGGGTTCGATTCCCACTATAGACTCTGGGTGTTTTCTGCAGACAAGCTAAACGCTTTGCGGGTTGTGTTTGTTCTTCTTAAACTTTAATTTCAAATTCAATACTGTTAACCAATTTTTTCTGTTGTTGCAACTATTTGGTTAAAGGTTATAATTAAAATATGGTGGTACCACAACAAAATTGCAGTCGTTATACCAGAATTCTATGTAGTTGGTGCATTCGCCAAAAATTCGATTGGTAACAAATTCGGTTGTCTCAACGAATCTGTTTTCTCTGTGTAAATCTATAATTCAGAAAAACAATATATATTTGTTGTTGGTTTAAAGTAAAGTTGGTTTACTACCAGAATATAAAAGAGAAAAAATCAAAACAGAATGTAACCAAATCTGACTTTTGGCCAAGAAAATTGGGTTGGGAGACCATAGTGCAGTGGTTAGCTGAAATCGAAAATAAGTCTTATGATTTTCACAATTCCAAATTTTAATAAAGCTTTTCTAAAAAAAATCGAAACGACTTTAATAAAAAAGTTAAAAACAATTTAGATTCAGTTAATGAAAGTGTAACCAAAAGTGCTGGTCCCGGTTGAAGAAAGCAGGGGAGATCGGTAAATAAACGCATAAAGATGTATGCACCAACTTAGACACGCTTAAGGTTACTGGTTTCATATCAACATTCAAAATTCGAGCTTTCGTCATATTTCGACGTTTTGAGGTCTTGGAAGTTTATTCAGACTATTTTCGCGATGATGCATTAATGTGTGTGTGTGTGTGTGTGTAATCATTTTGGAAGTTCAGAAGGGGTTGACGCATCGAAAGCGAATTTACCGCATTCGAAATACCTTGTGCGCTCTTACATATATAGATGTCGATTCGGCTCTGTATATTTCGAAAAATTTCGGAAATGAAATTTTCACAAAACGGTTTTTTATTTTAAATCAGTCCTTAACTTCGTAAAGACACGTTTCGATTGCTTCTAACTTGACTAAAGTCGGGTGATTTGTTCGACGAAAAATTTGGAAAAAAATAGCTCTTTGCAACAACTTCGAGACTCTTCGTCAAATAGATTTTAAAGATTCACAGATTTTTATGGAATTAAAAAGTGTAGGGGCGGCCGCAAATTTGACCAAAATCTTTAACTTAGCGGCAAGTTTCAGGGATGGCCTGTGCTTGGTCAACTGAATTGTAAATATTTTTATATTTTCACCCCATAACTGAAGTCGCAGTGTTATTGTACAACATCAATTGTCTTAAACTAATATTGCAAATGTAAAGCTGTCTTAAAGGATATGCATCGGCATAAAACTAGTTGTTTTGTACAACTAAAGTCCTGAAAAATAAAGCAACCAAATTTTATATGGACAGGGAATAAAAAAATTTTTTTACAACAGAGCAATTCTCTCACAAAAAAAAAATTACCAACCCTAGTTAAGTGAGTACTTGCAAACATGTACATATACATATGTATGTATGTATTTCTGTATGTATGTATATGAGCATTGACATTGTAGAGAAACTATGATAAATTAAAACAAATAATAGTATCTACTCATAATAAAGCCAGAAATTTAGTTCTTTATTCTTCTGTTTTTAAGAAAATTTTGTAGCATAAGATAGAAATAATTGCTTTAAAGCTTTTTATCATATACATAAATACATATGTATACATGTATATAAATTAGGGATGGCATCGTGAATAGATGTTCACCCACGATTTAAAAAAATTCACGCTTCATATATGTCTTAGTTTTTAGCTCACGCTAAGACCAAGTTCAATTTTGCATCTTCAGTTAACTGGCATGAAGTTTGCTTACTTAGCATTTAGTCATGCAAGTGCCAGATCACAAAGCTCAATATACATACTCACACTTTTTCACTAGCACGTTCACATTTTTCGTACCTACTTGCAGTTCAACTTGCAAGAGAATTTTCTTGTAAGTAAACCTTTTTACTAACCACAAGTAAAATGACAAATGAAGAAACAGTGCTACCGGAAATGTCGTCAAAACTCTTAAAAATTTGTTTTACAGCTGCTTTTTTACTAACTTTTATTTAATATTATTTATTTATTTATTTATTTAAAATTATTTTGTATATAAATTTAAAAAAAAAAATACACCGACAAATGGTGCGGGCTACTGGGCCATGACAGCTATTTAATATTATATTAATTTGAAATTTATTTGCTGATAGTTTAGCATTGTCTACATCATTGATGTCAGTTTTATCTAACTGACCTATCTAACACATTTAAAATTTTACAGTAGAGTAGCTTTTATGACTGTTTTCTACATGTATGGAAACGTCTGAAATATTTTTACTGTTATAGGATCAACATTAATGTTTACAGTCATAAAAATTGCAGGCAAGGTCTATTATGATTATTAAGTAAAAAGATGTAAAGCTGTATTCCATGCTTTATAGATACAGCAAAATAAAATAAATTCAGTGAAGTGCGACTTTGACCCGCGCACGAAGGGTTCCGTACGGACACGAGATATGTAATTCAATACGAACTTTAGCCAATATAAACTATAGTTTTGGCATTTTTTTCGTTTTTGGGTTTTTTCGGTTTTACGCGTTTTTTTTAGTTTGGGGGTTTTTTGAATTTATTGGCTCTTTCTGAGTTTTGGCACTTTTTTCACGTTTTGCCAATTTTTTTTTTGGTTTTTGAAGTTTTTTTAATTTTTTTTTGGCGATTTTTATTATTTGTGATTTTTTTTGGAAATTTTTTTATTTTGGCGATTTTTTTAATTTTGCGTTTTTTTCATGTAGGTGATTTTTTTTTGGTTTTGGCAACTTTTTTAGTTTTGGCACTTTTTTTCTCGTTTTGAGGATTTTTTTGGGTTTTTGGCGTTTATTTTCAATTTGGGGATTTTTTTTTCGTTTTGGCGTTTTTTTTTTAATTTTGGCGACTTTTTTTAGTTTGGCAATTTTTTTTCACATAAACAATTATTTTGGTTTTAACACATTTTTTACGTGGCGATTTTTTTCGGTTTTTGGCATTTCTTCCATTTTGGCGATTTTTTTCATTTAGACGATTTTTTCAAATTTGGCGATTTATTTTAGTGCTTGAATTTTTTTTTAATTTTGTTGATTTTTTTCGATTTGGCAATTTTTTTTTAATTTTTTGCGATTTTTTTCAGGTTTTGACGTTTTTTTTTTGGTTTGGCGATTTTATAATTTTTGGATTTTTTAGTTTTACCGTTTTTGAAAATTTGATGAGCTTACCTCTTACGGTTTCCAAGATATAGCAAGTTGTCAAAGTTACATAGTCAAAATTGCATTAACTGATGGACCACCCTTTAATTTAAATTTTTTAATATTTTAATTTTAATTGTTGTAGTCTATACAAAAATACAATAATTTTACAAATTTCAAGTGTCAATATACACATATGTACATACAATTGTATGTGTATATTACATGGGATTTTAACATTTTTCGTCGCTCGTTTTGGAGCACCCTTTAATTTTTAATTCTCATGTATTTGATGTTGTAGTGGCCAAGGTTCTACTCTGTCCAAATTTCAGGTCCGTAGCTCTTATAGTTCCTGAGAAAATACCGTGTGACGGACAGACGGACAGCGTAGCGAAAACAATAGGGTTCCGTTTTTCGCGATATTCAATGTGGTTTAGGTTACAAAACTTTTAAGGAAAGAAATGAATATGTATTAAAAAGACAATTTATTTTTTTTGGAGTAGCTGCATTTAGTATCAAAATTTAAAAGACTAAACTCGGGCGGTCACAGCCATTTTTTGTTGTTCAATCGTTTTATCTTATATTTCAAGTTTTTATCAGATAATCTATTTAAAAAATTCATTTAGGAAATTCTTCATTTCCTATGACAAGTTCAGAGCCCCATAACTCAGAAAATATGGGTCGCAGCCAACTTTTTTATGTAAATTTTATCCCTTAGTTTTTGTATTTTCTATCACATAAGCTCTTTTTAATTTCTTTGAGCTGCTTTACTGAACTGCATTTGTTCCAAATATTAATTTTTTTCGTTGTACTTCAGCTACAACTTTTCTCACACGTACAACTATTGTTTTATTTTTGACAACACTGGTCTACATGCATTTAATTGCTGCTGTAACAAATTGTCAGTAATCGTTTTTATTTTTCATTTCTATTATTTTTTGATAGCTCCAAAAGCTAATTTATTTTGAGAACATGAAAATCTTTGAGGTAAAAAGTGGTCTCTTTAGGATACCTAGACACTTTCAGATTGTATTGATATGTTAAAAAGAATTGTCCAGCTTTACCGTAGCTACAACTTGCCAAATATTTATGCTTGCAATAAAATTAGGAGTCCCTGTTAGTTAATCTGAAATAAGTTACAAACATTTTTTTCCTTTAATATTGCAAAAAAATATCCATTAAGAAATAATATTTTTGACGTAAAAAATTAATAAGATCTATTTAGTGAACTGTTTGCTACATAATTGTAATATATAAATAAGCGATTTCACCAAGTATAAATTAGCTGTTGGCCAAAAACTGATGACACCTTTTTTTTAGGGGCGCACTGATTTTCAAAGTCTTCGGAGGCCCATAAAAAAATTGTACACCAATATCGCCAAACTGGGTTTTACTACCCTTCGGTAGTGCTATCGAACCGATGTTGTCGAGTCAGTGTGTTTTTCTAAAAGTCTTCATTGCATGCATAATGTTATTGTTTCAATAATTTATAACTCTTATATTGATTGATTCAATTATTCAACGCCGTCAAAATAAATTGAAATGGCATGCATATGTATATATTGTGATTTTTATATACATATGCATATGATTTGATTCGCTCTATAAGCCATAATAGATGTGAAAATTTTAAAGGAACAAATAACACCAAAACTAATTTTTAAATATTCTGACAAACATTATCAGAAAGGAAAAAGTAGCTGTCAAAATTCCCATGCCTTCATCATCAGCGTTCTTTCTGTTTGGGTCGCTCTGTGTTTGGTCCACCTGTGTGTGCAGTTTTTCAGTGGAAATTGAATATGTTTTGATTCATCGTATATTTGCAATGAAGCTCAATTCTACCATCACTAAGATCACAAAAGTCTTACTGCTAAGGCCGTTAATTTATTTTTTGTGAATTTGGCTTCCCGAAAACACGAACTTTATATTCAAAAATAAAATAAAAGAATAGATATGAACAGAAATTATACTATTTCAAGGTTTGGCACTCGCACCGCTTTGGTTTTCAGCACCTCATTAAGAGAAAATAATTTCTTCAATATTTCACTGACATGTTTTATCATCGCACAGTGGCGTAAAATTAAAAAGAAAAAGTGTTAAAAAGTCTGCAAATTTTAAACAAATTAACTGATTCCGCTAAAACCAACTCGTTTGAATAGAATTTTTTTCCTTAAAACTTTAAGAGATAAAATGCTAGTGAACGCATATGTTTTTTTTGCCTTTCAACGTTAATTCAGTTCGGTTGATATTGTCAAAAGTTAAAAGATCCGAAGGAATTTCAACATCCGCAGTTTCCAAATGTGGTACTTTTTGGAGCTACCTTGTTCTGTAACAGAGTGGTTTACACTTATATACAATCAAGTTGGTTTCATCGAAATCGGTTAAGTTGTTTAAAAGTTGCTGACTGTTTACCAAATTTCTTCAACTTCATGCCACTGTGCATCGTGAATAATTTCTTTAATATTTTAGGTATGTATACATATGTATGTATATAAAAGATAATGTTTTATTGTTTCTATTTTGCTGTTGTTTAATCAAGTGAAGATTATATATTAAGTCTTCATTTGATTAAACATTGTTGTCATTGAAAATAAACTTATTCTATCAACTAGATATCTGGATACACGTGCTTGCATTTTTTTCTGTTGTTTGTATCTTTGTCTTTATTTGTGCTTTTAAAACTATAAAGTTTAAAATAGTTATTTCATTTCACCAACTTTTCAATTTACACCTCCCAAAATGGGGCGGAGTAGGAGAGGAGAGGACACATTTGTTTGCCCCATAAAATTTTAATAGCCTAAATTATACGAAAGAATTAGCTTATACTCACCCAGTGAAAAAAATGGAAGTCATTCTAGCGGAAGTACATTTTCATTGCTTCCAAAAAATCGATATTTTTAATTTGCCGAGAGTGAGCAAAAAACCATACAGAAGTTCATTTTAGTTACACAAAACCTTGTAACTCCTCCATAGTGTTAGAAAATACTCACCAGAATTTAAAAAAAAAATTATTTTTTTTAAAGAAATTTATGAACTAATTTTAGTCTTAAATTTAAAAGTTATTTGCTTAAATTTACATGAAAACACTGTTTAGGGCTTAAATACGTATAAAAAGAAACGAATTGTTAAAAAAGGCAACTATTTACCCTTTTTCCTAGATGAAAATATTATCATAGAACACAAAAAAGGGAATTTTTCTGAATATCGCTTCCAATTCAGTGACCAGGCATCGAAAAAGAGAACTTCTTCCAATGACAACCCTATGTAAAAATCGCTGATAATTTTTTTTTTGTAGTAGCCGTGTTTGTAATCCACATTTAACATTTGTTTGTGCATTATCTACATTAATGAAGTAATTTAAGCCATTCTAATTTTCATTTGCAGCAGTGACGCAGTGATGCATTTACGAACAGTTCCATACTTATTAATTTACGTAAATAAAACGTATTCCATATGATTTGACAAAATGTTTGTGAAGAAAGCAATGAAGCTGATTTTTTAAAGTTTTTAATCTTATTAAATGTTGAAAAAAAGAGTTGATAAATGTATATTTTATTACCGCCCTATTCATAAAAAATATTTCTGTTTAATAAGAGGTTTATAAAACAAATTTTCGTTGGAAATTTAATTAATAAACCTTCTATAAAGCTAAAATATTTTTTATGATTAGGCCCTAACTTTGTAATGCATTTTTATTTTTATATTTTTAACGTGTATGTGTATGTGAAAAAGGGTGTTCTGCAGACAAAAATTTTGCAAGCACTTTTGTACCTATTCGATGATTTGTGTTGATATGCATACTTCTATTAAATTGTAATTTCATCCTCCTGGAAGCTTAAGTGGGCAAAAACCGCATAAATAGAACTCGAAAAACATAATGCAGATAGCTTTTTTTAACAAAAAGTCTTCTAATAAAATATTTAAAAACTCATTCAATTTATTATTATTTAACTTAAACCTTAAGAGCAAATCAATTATGTTTAACAAATAAAGTCAAAAACTTTATGGTTCCAGAACAAAATACTGTCTAAGAACGAATCTAAGGTAGAGAAGTGACGGAAAATATCGATAAAATTATGTTTGGTGAAAAAATACACACATATATCTCAAATTTACTGAAAAAAGGAAATTCATATGTAAACAAAATATATATGGTTTGAGAGGTCATAGCCCCTTCTTTCTAAATCCGTTTATAAATTTAAAGTCGGTAGATAATCAACTTAGTTAGAGGTGGAAAGTGCCTACGGGTACGAAAAATCGGATTTTTACCCGTAACTCAAGATTTTTGGGGGTGTTTGGAAAATTTCCAGTACAGATTTTTGTTATGCTTGACAATACCTACCAGAAAAATAGTAACCCAGTCCCAGGTATTTCGATTTCATTAAAATTTGTCAAACAGTATAATCGCCCTTTTTGCAATATCCTATTAAAAGTTAATTAGAACTTCAGCTCACAATTAGCCAAAAATGTTTTTTACAATGCATGATTAGTACTTAACTGATATTATTTAACAGAGAAGTGGCTGGATATTATTTAACAGAGAAGTGGCTGTTAAGTATAATCTTACGAAACTTTCCAGTTAATACACCAATTGAAACCCAAAGTAAATAAAATGAATGTGATTAAGCACCAGCATTGATATCAAAGCAAACTTTTTATTTTTATACTGCATATGACAGAAAAAGAAATTTATTTAATCGCTTAAAACACTTTTCTTTATCTAATGGTTATGAACCCTAGTTAAAACATACTCAACTTTTTTTCTAAATAAACTGATAGCATTGTCATATTTTCTACTCTTCAGCTAAGTAAAATAATCTAATTTTATACTAATTTTACCTTTTGATAAAAACTGTGTGATTCGCTACACTTCATCAATACACGTTTTGTTATGAAAAGAAAATATTTTTATATTAGAAGTGCCACGCTTGCTGTCTAACTTTCACTAGTTATTTTGTAGAATACAATTTTTATTATTAACATAAATAGTGATGGAGAATTTTAAATTTTTCACAGCATTAGTTTCAAATTTTTTTATTATTATTATTATCAATAGTTATAATATTTAATGGATAAAAAAGTAATAAATGAAGATTTTATATTGCAAAGCCATTTATCGGGCAGACAAAATCCTACCTTTATCTAAAGGCAAGTTGTGAAAATGGCCCTTAAAGTTATTTAATATTCAGTTGAATTTAAATTTTTTTTTTATTTTTTATAGTGCTATTTATGTATTTTATTCTCGATACCATATATGTATTTATTGTTTAATTATTTGTTTTTATATACATATATTAATATTGTTACAAATTATTTATCAATTAATAATGTTATTATTTTTATATTTTTTTTACATAAATATTACACTTTAAATTATCATTGATGTAGAACTTTATAGTAGTATAAGTGAAACCGATTATGGCCATGAGGCTAGGTTTTTTAATCTTGGATATATAAATGAAATGAAATGAAATGAAATGAAATGAAAAAATATTTAATACAAAATGATAAATACTGAGCATCTATCTATTTTGAATCCTTACCTTTAATCGTTGATCTCTTTTAAAAAGTTTTGTATAGAATTTATGAAATAAAAACAAGTAAGAGTGCTATATTCGGCTGTGCCGAATCTTATATACCCTTTACCAAAGTGCGTTTATGTAGTATAGAGTTATGTAGGTATATATTAATTTTGTGAAAAAATTCATACTTTTTGTACAATTTTTAGGTTTTAGGCATTATGTTTAATTTGGTGCTTTTTTTGTGATATTTTTTCATAGGCAATTTTGTGTGGTTTTGGCGATTTTTTTGGTTTTTGGCGTTTTTTTTTAATTTTGGCGATTTTTTCGTTCTGGCGATTTTTTTGATTCTGACGATTTCTTTTTTCATTTAGGCGATTTTTTTTTATTTTTTATATGTTTTATTTTTTTGTGGCAATTTTTTTAGTTTTGACATTTTTTTTCTCGTTTTGACGATTTTTTTTCGGTTTTTGGCCTTTTTTTTAATTTTTGGCGACTTTTTTTCTTCTGGCAATTTGTTTGATTTTGACAATATTTTTCATTTAGGCGATTTTTTTATTTTTTGGCGATTTTTTTCATATAGGGAATTTTTTTTGTTATGGCGTTTTTTTCGGTTTTTGGCGTTTTTATTTCTTTTTGGCAATTTTTTTAGTCTTGACACTTTTTTCTCGTTTTGGCGATTTTTTTCGGTTTTTGGCGTTTTTTTAATTTTGGCGATTTTTTCATATAGACAATTTTTTTTTCTTTTGGCGATTTTTTTCAGTGTTTGGCGTTTTTTTTTAATTTTGGCGATTTTTTTTCATTAGGCGATTTTTTTTTCATTTTTTGCGATTTTTGTTCATATAAGCATTTTATTTTGTTTCGGCGATTTTTGCGGATTTTTGTCATTGTGGGAATTTTTTTTGTTTTGACACTTTTTTCTCGTTTTGGCGATTTTTTTCGGTTTTTGGCGATTTTTTTCGTTCTGGCGATATTTTTGATTTTGCCGATTTTTTTTTCATATAAGCGATTTTTTTAATTTTTGGCGATTTTTTTTTTTTCATATAGGCAATTTTTTTGTGTTTTGGCGATTTTTTTCGGTTTTTGGCGTTTTTTTTTAATTTTGGCGATTTGTTTTAATTTAGGCGATTTTTTTTCATTTTTGGCGATTTTTGTTCATATAAGCATTTTGTTTTTTTTGGCGATTTTTGCGGATTTTTTTCATTGTGGGAATTTTTTTTTGTTTTGATACTTTTTTCTCGTTTTGGCGATTTTTTCGGTTTTTTTAATTTTGGCGATTTTTTTTCGTTTTGGCATTTGTTTTTGATTTTGCCGATTTGTTTTTCCATATAAGCAATTTTTTTAATTTTTGGCGATTTTTTTTCACATAGGCAATTTTTTTTGGTTTTAGCGATTTTTTCAGTGTTTGGCGTTTTTTTTTATTTTGGCGTTTTATTTTCGTTTTGGCGATTTTTTTTTATTTGGCGATTTTTTCATTTAGGCGACTTTTTTTTAATTTTTGGCGATTTTTGTTCATATAAGCATTTTTTTCTTGTTTTGGCGATTTTTGCGGTTTTTGGCGTTTTTTTGTCATTGTGGAAATTTATTTTTAGTTTTGACACGTTTTTCTCGTTTTGGCGATTTTTTTCGGTTTTTGGCGTTTTTTTTAAATTTTAGCTTTTTTTTTATTTTGGCGATTTTTTTCGTTTTGGCGATTTTTTTTAAATTTTTGGCGATTTTATAATTTTTGGATTTTTTCGTTTTACTGTTTTTGAAAGTTTGAACAGTTTAGCTCTTACGGTTTCCAAGATATAGCAATTTGTTAAAATTACATATTAAAAATTGCATTAACTGATGGACCACCCTTTAATTAAATTTTTTTAATATTTTAATGTTTATTGTTGTAGTCTATATAAAAATACACTATTTTTACAAATTTCAAGTGTCAATATGCATATGTACATAGATAATACAATTGTATGTATATTACATGGGATTTTAAAAGTTTTCGTCACTCATTTTGGAACACCCTTTAATTTTTAGGTTTTATATATTTGTTGTTGTAGCGACCAAAGTTCTACATACACTGTCCAAATTTCAGACCCGTAGCTTTTACCGTTCCTGAGAAAATAGCCTTCTTCCTAAAACATGAAATATGTTTAATTATTAGGAAAAAAGTTAAAGTTTTCCAACCCTGGAAACGTTTTTTTAATTTGTTAAATTTTTAAATTTTTTTTTTAATTATAAATACCAATTTTGTTCATACCGAAGTATAAAATAAGTTGATTTAATAAAAAAGTAATAGAAACTTGTTTTCGGTAGTTATTTTCTATGGGAATATTGAGTATGAGTTTTCCAGCTCTGAAACCGTCTGCTCGATTTTGCTGATTTTCAATAGCAAAATTTTTCGGAAAATTTCTGACACACCAGTCCAAGAACGAAGTCTCTAGCTCTTCTGGGAGCTTGGGAAAACCGATTTCACGTACAGACAGACGGACAGACGGACATCGCTTGTTCGTCTTCCCTATGCATAAGGATCCAGAATATATATACTTTATGTGTCGCTTATTAATATTGTAGAAATTACAAACGGAATGACAAACCTATATATACCCTTTTACCATTTTTTGGTAAAGGGTATAAAAATTATTTTATCAACTACAAATGAATTCAAACAAATTTGTTTAGTTTTTTATTTGTGCTAAGTTTTATTTTTTTCTTTAAAAAACAACTGAATCCTGTAAAATCCTTTTTTATTGTTAAATATTTTAAAAAAAAATATTATACTGTTTATGTAAGATTAATTCAATAAACATCTGAAATAAAGAAAGTAATTCTAGAGTTTGTGCGATTTTTATTAATTATCGCGCTTTTTGCTCCATTTCGGTGCGTTTTGAAAATTCAAAGTTGACAACGCTGTTAGTTTCCAAGACATTATTTTAAGTTAACGTTTTTGCTCCACTTGAGAAAAGCCATGCTCACTTGTCCAATTCCCATTATTTTCTATCATCAGCAGAATCGGCGAAATTTCAAGTATGTGTTTGTATCATATACCAAGATATTAAAAAAGCAATATTTAATTTACTTGGGAGGTGACACACTGTTTGCTCCAATAATATTCTCGTTATTGGCATTACTGCTTACGAAAAAAAAATTCAAAATTTTAACTAATTTTGCTTCCAAGATGTCCTGAAAAAATATTGCTTCAGTGTGGAGCGCTTCCCACAACTTTAGAAATTCAAATATGTAGTAATAGCCTATTATTGCTTCTAGACCAACAGTAATAAATACACTGCAAGAGAATCAGCAAGACCGGTACGCTGATATTATTTTTGAAGCAAAACAAACATTTTTATACTGCTGTGGATGTAAAAGTGGGCGTGGTTATTTCTTCTTTCCATAAAAACCTAAGACTTGAAAAAAATAGCGAAATTGGTGCAGCTGTTCTTAAGTTCTTAAGTGACGTTGATTACGAACGAACAAGATTGGATTTTTATTTTTTTCTGGACGAATATTAATAGCCTGTTTGTACAACGCGACTCGTCAATAAAAAGCGCTTACGTCTTAGCATTATTTATTTTTTGGGGTTTTAGAACACGAGTGTGTTTGTACAATACGATTTGACTCACCATAAACGTCAGGGTGGGCGATTAAAAAATTCCAATCGTGTTTACTAAAAATGTTCATAAAAATAGACAAAACACTAAACAAAATTACAATTATTAATAAAAGTTAAGAAAAAATAAAAAAATGGTATTTCCGACAAGAAAAATGTAAGTAAACTTTCATATTGAGATTGTTCTTGTAATGATTACTAAAATTTTTAGCAACAAAGCAAGTTAAGCCAATTGGTAGCATCTTTGGTGCAATTTTCGCACTTGATCACGGGAACTTCACAGTTTGGTTGCAGTATGGGGGTGATATAATTGTGTAGTGTGTGTATGTATATGTATCTCTGCATCTGTACGAGTCCATGTATAGACCTAACGGATAGGCCGGGTTTGATTTAGTTTTTTGTTTGAAAGCTGACTTGATCGAGTGTTTTTAGCTATGATTTAAGAAAATCGGTTCAGTCATTGAGAAGATATCACATCTTTTCTAGGTTCAACAGAATAGTTGAACTTGTGTGTCTTTTACGGCGCAGCTCCCAAACGGTTACACCGTTTGCATGCATTTATGCATGCATATCCCTTATTAAAAAACATTAAACTATTTTAGTTCACTTACCGTTGTACAAATACTTTTATAAATAAACCTAAAGAATTTACACACAATTTGTTTATTTTGGAATTGTCAATTTGGTATATCTGCCAAAATTCCTATTATATTACTCGGTATTGTTAATAAAATAATCCATTAATATATGTATGTAGCTTATAGGCTTTATTTTTTTCCGATTTGGTAGCAACTGCACTTGTTTTATTTTTTTTTTTTTTTTTTTTTAATACATGTATTTATTTATTGTATCTTCAAATATGAACTAACAATAAGTATTCAAATCTTAAATCTAAAATATAATTATTAGGACCGACCACTGTCGGACATAAACTTGTTAATAGTTATAAATAATACATAAGTAGTGATAATAAAAAAAGAAAAAAAAAATTATAAAAAAGTATAAAAAAAGTATTTTCAAGAAATCCCATTTGGCGTGTTGAGTAATAGAGCCCTTGTGTCCCTCTTTTTTAAGCGGATGTGTCCAGTAAAGTTCAAAATATTACGAGCAAGCGGATTAGGATGTGACTCGAGTTTTGTTAAATATTTGCCTGCGTATTTTGCAATTTCTTCAGTCACTAGTGGCATATTTAAATCACGATGTATATTAGAATTTTTGATGTACCATGGAGCCGATGTTATTAACCGTAAAATTTTATTTTGCCTTCGTTGGATTCTCTCTACATTGGAAGCTGAAGCAGTGCCCCATAACTGGATACCGTAACACCATATTGGCTTTAAAAGCGACTTGTATAATAAAAGTTTACAGTCCATGCTAAGTGTTGAATTTCTGCCAATCAACCAGTGTATTTGAGATAACTTAATTTTCATCTGAGGTAGCTTAAAGTCAATATGATGTTTCCATGTAAGCCTTCGATCAAGGTGTATACCAAGGTATTTCACTTGGGAGTGTTGAGGAATATTTTGATTATTGATTCGAATTGGGGAACAAGTATCTCTTCTTAGGGTAAACGTTATATGGACACACTTTTGTTCATTTACCTTAATTCTCCATAAGTTCAACCACATTTCCAATTGTGTAATATGTTCTTGTAGATATCGGGAAGCCTCGTGAGGGGTTCGTGCATACTTAAGCAGGATGTATCATCGGCAAACGTAGATGTATGGATATTGCTGCTCAAAGGCATATCACAAGTATAGATCAAATACAAAACTGGCCCCAGTATGCTCCCCTGTGGCACACCGGATGATATAGATTCGGGCACACTCATAAATTCTCCTTCCACAACCGTGAACTTCCGGGTAGTGATGTAACTTTCTAATAAATTCACTAAATTTATTGGTAGATATGATTTTAATTTTAGAATTAGACCTTCATGCCACACTTTATCAAATGCCTGAGAAACGTCAATAAACAGGGCAGAACAATACTTCTTTTCCTCAAATGTTTTTCTTATAAATTGAACCAATCTATGAGTTTGTTCAATGGTGCTATGCTGACTTCTAAAACCAAATTGATGGTCTGGGATGCACCCACTATCTGTTAAGGTTGGGGACAATTTTGTCATGAGCAGCTTTTCGAAGAGTTTTGACATAGTTGACAGCAAACTTATTGGCCTATATGACTCAGCTTTAGTAAGATCTTTTCCCGGCTTTGGAATCATTTTGATTTTTGCAAGCTTCCAGATTTGTGGATAATACTCCAGTCGTAATATGGCATTAGAAATAAACAGCAAGATTCTTATTGCAATATGCGGCAAGTTCATCAGCATCTTGTTACTAATTCCATCAATACCTGGAGCTTTCTTTGGCTTGAGTTCAGCAATTACTTTATGTACATCACGCATCTTAAACTTTAAGGCTCGAGGGGGTAGAGCAACTACATTCGGCAAATCAGCAACACCAGTACATGTATTTGAGGTAAATACGGATTTTAAATGCTCAGCAAATATTTTGCATTTTTCCGTATCGCTTCTTGCCCAATCTCCGGTAGATGTGCGCAGAGGTGGCTTGAACTCAACGGGGGTTTTAAGCTTTCTAGCAGCGCGCCACAAAGAGTAATTAGATGTCGGTGTGACATCAAGACCTTCCAAATAATTTTTAAGAGATGCAGTTTTTTCAGATGCAAGCAACTCTTGAAGTCGTTTAGAACATTCTTTAAGTCTGAGTTTATGTTGGGGTGATCTGTGCTGTTGCCATTCCCTTCTAGCTCTTCTTTTTTCACATACTAGATGTTCAATATCCCTGGAATAAATTTTATTAAACCCAGACTGCGGATGGGAGGTAGTGGCATGTTGATATCTGGCCGTTCAGGGGAAACTATTATATTGCTGAAATCTACTAAATGTGCATTGCTCAATGGATCTTCCTTGACAATATTTATAATTTTGGTTTCTAGTACTTTAGGTCTGGTGAATTGAAACTTATCTTCAGTTGGTTCAGCCATATCAATGTTTTTTGTATTCCTTTCATTTTGATTATGTGGGAGATCAATAGTGGTGAATTGATTTCCTTTATTTGGTGCGGACAGAAAAGAAACTTTTTTTAATTGTTTATTTAATTTTTATTTTATTTATTTATGTATGTGATTGTCAGCACAAGAATAGGGTTGTCGTTTTTTTAAACTAAAAACACAATTTCATATGAAAAAATTTAAGCAATCATTATTTTTTAACATGTTGGTAACAGTACGATTTAGTACATATTTGACATATGGGCGAGTTAACGTAAGCTACACGACAAAGTCGAGTCGGGTTATACAAACGCTTTTCATTACGTATTCGTCCATAAATTGGCTCGCCGTGAGTCGCCTTTGTCGCCTTTGTCGCTTTCTACAAACAGGCTATAACATTGTATCTTAAAAATTCACTAGATTTCGTAATTTCTTATTAAATTAATGATTTTTATTTTTTGATTCTCTTGATATGTTTCTTGCACGTTTCTAATAATGCAGTATTGCAGCGCCTCTTGTGTCAATGATGTGTATTAAATCTTAGAAGCTGTGCTTAGTAGCAATTTTATTGGTTATTTTACTTCGCCAATGATTCTGCTGCACAATAATGACGAACGACGAGGGTGCTCTGATGGTACAGTAGGATTAGTATCCGCTAATACTGTGTTCACACATACATTTTTAATTGAGTCAATTTAATTTTAATCGAGCAATTAATTACAGTGTTCACACATACTCAATTTAGTTGACTCAATTATAATTTGAATGATGGTTAGCTGAAAAAACCATTGTTTTTTTTTGTTTCGTGAATATTCGTGTTTATAGATTAAAAAAATTGATGCAAACTCGGCTTTAAAAGAAACTTTACTAATATATAACAGAAATGTTGAACTCTTCAAAATTATTAGTGTTAAAAAAAGAAAACGAAAAACTTGATAATTCTATTAAGTGTTAGAAAACAGCAGCCATTCTTGCATTGTTTATTTACTGAACACAGTTCTTAACAAAAACCAGGGTTGCATTTCGAGTTTTACGCAATTGGTGATACAATTAACTACTAGTTGCTCAATATATTAATTGAATTTTTGTATGGTAAATTGTGCTCAATTAAGGCCTTAATTGCATAAAATGCCTTAATTGCGCAATTAGGGGTCTGTCTGAACCAGTGTTGCCAAAACGTTACAGGCATTTCCCACCATATAACCCCTGAAAACCCGCTAAAAACCGTTAGCTGAATAAAAATAAACGCTAATATAACCGCTGAATTTTTTATAACCAATATATATGTCTTTTTTATGGTTTATTGGTAAAAAAAAAGAATAAGATAAATTTTATAAAATATGTATTCACATTGGCTTGAAGTTTAATTTCAATAAAAAAGTCTTTAATCAAAAACAAATTATTCAGAAAAAGTTATTGGTTTGAGAGATTTTGGTTGATATTATGTTTTCCTCATACTCAATTGTCAAATCAACAAGTTTTCGGTTTGTTTTCCGTTTGTTTAAAGATTTGTTTACCATTTTTTTAATACGAAAAGAATGATTAAATTGGTTTGTAATATAATTATAATCGAATTAAATTTTATTCACTAATTATGAGATTTATTAACTTTTATACTCGTATGTATATACAGATGTATGTATGTTATTATTTTTAACCTCTTAAATTTTCACATTATAATACACGACCACAATATGTCAATTTTTTATATGCAAAAAAGTGACGTTAGTTTCTTTTCGCTGTACGTGTTTATATCGAGAAAAAAACTCAACATAAATACCAGGGTACTTGTCGCACAGCTGCGTTAAATTTAATTTATTTTGATTCAATACTTTTCTTTATAAGTTTCAGAAAAACCCTGAAAATCCGTCAACTAAGAAATTCTTCCGCTAAAATTCCCGCTGGTGATTTTTTAAATAGACTTGCCGCTAATGACAACAAAATACAGTCATATATAGCCGAAAAACCGCCGTTTTAGCAACACTGGTCTGAACACGGTATAAGCCAACGCCCCCCTTATTTTTATTAGAAGAGCTTTTATTTTTTTTTAACCTTTAGGGTGTACGAATATTAATTTTGCTTATAGTAGATCATTTTTGGTGGTTTGTATAAATTTGAATATGTCGCCAAAGTTTTCCAGAAGTCATACATACCTGACGTCAAGCATTGTACTTTAGTTCCGGTATCGTTCAGAGCAACAATCAAATTCATATGAATTTTAGATCATAGTCACTTAGGCGTCTCTCAGTCTTCTTCTGTTTTCTTTGTTGCACTGCAATGTGTGAAGGATTTAAGACATGCAGCTACATAAATTGCATGTTGGAAAATTTTGTGTCTAACTTTTCTTTTCCAACTGAAGTGAATATTTAAAAAGTTTTCTATTTACTTAAAGTTTGAAGTTAATTTTCATTTTATGTCCTTTTCCTGAGTGTTTACAACTCAAAGGTGTAAATTTACTTTTAAACATTTTATGCACTAATTCAAGAAAAAAAGCACAAGCCATAATAAAAATAAAATAAAAAACCATAGAACGAAAATAAAAATAATGCAGTTACGTGAGTGCTTTTATTCATAAATATTTGTGTTTTTCTGCAACCAACGAGTATGCAGAACAACTGCTTACTTACACTGCTGCTGCTACATTTAGTATTTGCTATTCGTGCAACAAGAACAAATAAACTGAAGGAACTTCTTAAAAAATTCATAATGTTAACCAAACTTTATTTCTTTCGTCTTTCGTATGTCGTCGCATGATGCAGGCAGCTGAGACCAGGGATGGAAAAGTTGGTACAATTGTACCATTTTTAGCACTATTTGAATGTCAAAAGTACCGTAGCATCCCAATGACCAATTTAGCACTATTAAACTTTTTTTTCTATTATATCACAAAGCAAAAATAGCATTAAAAAATATTGAATCTATAAATAAACAGTTTGGATCGCTGGTTGATGTAGAAGTTATTACCTCATTAAGAAACGACAACATACATATGTATGTGTGTACCTTTTGCTCCAAGATATTAGAAATAAAAATTTTTTTCCGATATTTAAGAATTTCAAGAGGAATGTTATTTATCTCTTCCTAACTTATCTGCAAATGTGGAAAGTGTACATTCGAGAGGAGGAGAGAAACCGAATATTGGCATCGACTGTCTCCAATCGAATCAAAACAAATGATGGGGGAAAAAAAACTAATAATAGTATGGCTTTTTAAGCCAAATTACATGTGATAATTATTAATGAACAAATAACATCAAAGTTAGTTGAAAATATTCTGACAACACATAGTTGAACGGAACAGCCAGCGGTTTTCGAAGGCCACTAAACCTTCATCATCAGCGTTCTTCTGTGTTGGTCCACTGTGTGTGGTGTCAGTTGATGTAAATTTCTGCCGTATATACGAAATTTTCTTGCAAATGGAATACGTGAATTGTTTTGATTCATTACAAAAACACGTTTCAGCAAAATTGAAATACGATGAATCAAAACAATTCACATATTCCATTTGCAAGAAAGTATATAGGGCAGAAATCTACATCAACTGACACCACACACAGTGGACCAACACAGAAGAACGCTGATGATGAAGGTTTAGTGGCCTTCGAAAACGGCTGGCTGTTCCGTTCAACTATGTGTTGTCAGAATATTTACAACTAACTTTGATGTTATTTGCTCATTAATAATTATCACATGTAATTTGGCTTAAAAAGCGATACGAACTTTAGCCCGTTCAAATCATAAAAATATAGAAACAAATTAAGTTCGAAAAATAATAATTAAAATTAACCAATAATAGTATTTTTTGTACTTTCTGGCATTAAAGAATAATATTCACTAATAGTATTTATTAATAATATTATAATAATTGAACTTTCTTTTTGATTAACTGTTTTTACACATACACATATGCGTACAATATTAGTTAATTAGAAAAAAGTATTAAAAAGATAAAAATAGACCATTCAGTAAAATCGCACTGAATAAATTAATATTTTTCTTGAATATTAGTAAAATTTGCAAATCTGATTTCGCATCCCTGGCTGAGACACATTAAAAGGAAAGACGAAAAAACGCTTGATAAAAATATTATTTTCTTGCTACTCTGTCTCGTTAACAAATATTTAATTTTCTTTAGTATTTGCTTGTTGCAAAGAAATACTAACAAGTGCTGAAATGGTAAATATTTAAGTATTACGAGTATCTCGCGCTTTCTTTGAAAGTTTCCCAAATGGAAATTTCGAATTTGTTTCTTGACATTTTTTGGAGTGTCTTTTTCTTTCTTTTTGCTGGTTTTAGAAAATTAATTTAAAGTTTAGCTTCAGTTATTCTCTGAATGGATATGTAAATAGCTTTTTTTAATTAATTTATTTGTTTTAATTCATTACAGAAACTGAATAATCCTTGTGATTAGGACGTGTTGTACCCAAAACGCTCTAATGCAGACGATATGGTAAGTTTTTTTTGTGTGTTTTTCTTCATTACGAAATTATTAAGCCAAGTATGGAGGTGATTTTTAATCTGATAATTTGGAGTTTTGCATATAATGTCAGAAGAATATTAATAATGAAGATCTTGCAAAGAGAGGTTTTTATGCAAAAAAAAATTTATTTTTAAGCGAAATCATCCGCTTATTATGTTATTATACAGAGCAGGGTATTAATAACGACAAAAATACCAAAAAACACGAATTCCATAGCTACGCTTGTAGAACCACATTTTTTTTATGAAATTTTCCATTGCCACTTCGCATATTTGCGGCTGTATGTCCTCGGTGGGTTCTCGAACTCCATCTTTGAGGTCTTGAATCAATTGTGGGACGTTGGTATAGACCTTCTCTTGCATGCAGCCTGAAAGAAATAAATTGTGATCACATGTTCCAGAAATTGCAAGGTCGATAAATTTTTCATACAAAAGAGCTATAGTGTTGATGGGGCGGGGGTACTTGTGTCAACTGAACTTTTGAAGCCTTAAGGCTTCGGTCTTTATGCAAAATACGTTGAAATATTGTTTGTGAAATGCCAAATTCCGAAGGTCGATAGAAAATGCAATAAAAAAAAAGCAATATTCCAAGTTGTTTTTAGGCGGCTCACATTAGGGCCAAGGGCAATAATTTCACGGATTAAATTAAAAAAAGTTTCAAATTACCATGAGGACTGAGAGTACTTGCTTAAAGTGCATACAATTTTACATCACTATGTGAAAAAACAGGTAACGGTGTGCGAAGACAAACTCCAGCCTTAATGATAAAAAAACTGAATAACACTCATTTGTCTTCAATAATAAAAGAATAGCTGTTCCATCCAGTATAGGAATTTAACTAGACATAAAAATTAAGATACATCTTTATCAAATAACTACACGTATTGCGTTTTTTCAAGTCGAATATTCGTCTACGAGAATTTTGTTCTAATTGTTTCCTTTGATGTAGTACAAAATTCCCGCAGCCGAAAATTTGACTCGACATACGAAACAAGGGTAACTAGAAAGTAATTTTGTAATAAACCCAGTTTTGGCGCCATTATTCTGCTGGCATTATTGCTTGTACTAAGCATTTTCCCCCTATAAGGATTACAAAAATACTTCCTCTATCCCGTTCAAATAACTAATAAAACCCACCTACCGGGATTCAGGTAACCTTAGTTAGGATTGGCATCCCTGGTTGCATTGCATGATGGAGCAGTTGTAAATCATTTTCAACCGCACAAGCCAGAAAATAAGGAATGTTAAGATGAAAGAAAAGTAATAAAATAAAAAATAAAATAAACCATTATTGCATGTTAATTAGGCTGCATAAAACCATCTATAGAAAAATATTAAAATGACTATTTTACAGGTCATAAATTAGTTCTAAAGCTTTTTGTTGCAACAACACTGTAACTAGCACTCTATACTTTTTAATATTTACAATTAGGCGTAGTGGTGGAGAACAAGTATATGTGGTGTACCTCACTTTTGTTAATGTACTGTAAAAGAAAATACAGAACATTTTTTAGATGATGCAAGGAATCGTTATGAAAGCTTAATCAAAGCATCTGTACGAAGTATGCTTATTCTGTTCTTCCAAAATATCGAAAAAAATTTAATGTCGATCAAACCGTACAAACAGTTGAGGCTTTTGTGTGATAAAATTTAATATCTATTTAGTATTCGATATAAGTGCTTAAAAATGCAGAAAAATTTCTTAGACCTTGCAACGTATGGCACCAGGGTAAATTAGCAATATGAACTTCCTGTTCAAGGCCACATATTAGCAGATGAACGTAAATGTCTGATATTTTTCATTGGTTTAAATTCATTAGAAGATGCTGATATATGTACATTAAAAATTCTCCAATGCCTTAGAGACATCTACAGAATATCTTCAACTTGAGACTATTAAAAATTTAAACTGCCAAAGGATGATGTTAAAGTAGTAGACATTCCCTGTTCATCAGTCATTATGGGGGCATATGGAAGACGCAAGTTCGAGCAAGAAGCTGATATAATTTTAAATAAAAATTAAGACTATAAGTGCCGAAAGTTACCACAACCTCCTAACCTCTTCCCCCACCCTATCATCTTATAACCGCCGTCGTGACAAAGTTGAGGATGACCTTCGCTGAAGTAGTTAGTGCGTTGACTACAAAACCGAAGGTCCTGGGCGCGTGCCGGTCTCCGGCAGTCATTAAAATAACAACACCTTGCCTTTTTCTGATGTTCATTAGTGTCCATTTGTATCAGTTGTTGAAGGAAAGTTTACTTGATGAGAGCATAGGCACTGGTCACTGAACTACACTGGCTGCAGCCGATAATAAACCTAATGTAACATTAAAGTGCCCTCAGCTTCGAAAAATTTAATACGCCTTATTGCCTTCAGAAGCGCTGTAAAACTCCATAATTAAAAAAACGTGCAAAACAACAGAGTTATTAAACAATAACTCCCATATGCTAATAAATTAACGTATGCCTCAAGTGTACGTTAAACCGGATTTTGTATGGAAATTTTGTCTTAACGTACACTTCAAGCACACCTTACTTTTTTCATATGGGGGTAAATGTTTCCTTTATCTCTTTCTTCACTACATGTCTTCTCCATCACTATCCCTTTCTTAAAGAAGGTAACACCTAGTAATAGTAATAGGAATTCACTGCCTGAGTGTTACTTCTCTTTAAAAAAAAATTTTCAAAGTATTTGCCGCAACTTTTGGAGGTATGTTCTTTTTGGCACGATATATGGGCTAGGACGTGATTTTTGTAACAAAAATAATTAACACCATTACAGTTATAAATTTATTTTTCTTTTGATTCCAAAGCATAGTATGGAAATAAAGAAAAAAAACTTGTTGATTTTGTTTTGATTCGTTATTTGAAGTAAGTGAAACAAAAACAAAACAAAAAAAAACCAGGGAACGATGCCGAATGGATGTAAGCCGGCCAACAGCCGCCGGTACACGGTGGGGGTTTTTGAAAAAAAAATGGAAATAATTCTGCAGCTTCTACACGAGCCGTCTGATTGTAATCAAATTTCATACTGAATTTAAGGAGGTGCTACCAAGCTTAAGTCTGAAATTGGGGCTATATATCCTTAAAGAGGGTGGAGCCACAAAGCCCCAAAATGGGCCACCTCATGTTAATGAAACATTCAAACCGATGCCAAGATGATGTTTTTGATCTGATAAAAAAGATTTTTTGCAGGGGGATTTCTCCATCCAAGAGCTAAATAAAATTTACTACATTTATGCAGTTTCGCTCACAGTTTAGGAAATATTCGAGAAAAAAAATAAAATTTTGGGCTTTTTACCAACCTTGGTCTCCTGTTCTGCTTATGGAGAAATCAAGTCTTGTTCGATTTTAAAATAGAAACTTGTTATGAGTTAAAAACAAAATTTTTAACATTTAAAAAAAATTAATATTAAAATCACTATTATGTCAAAAGTTACAAGCAAATTAAGTAAAATATTTAAAAAAAGTAGATTGTCGTGTCGTTTTTTGCAGAAAAAAGTGGATTAAATATTTCGCTATTATTTTAAAACTTTGCAAGGTTACCAACTCTATATTTTTATTTGTTCAAAGGGCAATGCTATAAGAAACATTAGAAAGAAACTTGTTGTTCAAAACTTTTGTTATTAAAGGTGCCAGACCGTTTCGAAATCAACCTAGTTTTTTTATAAATTACAAATGTAAGGCATTTTTTTTCTCAAATTCCAAGGCTGAAAAGAAAAAGTTTTTGATTTTACCTTAAGACATTATATGTTTTTAACTATTTCTCAAAATAGTATCTGCGCCCGGCGAAAAATAAGAAATACAGCAGAAATACCAAAAAATCCAATTTTTGGGGTTTTATGTAATCTTTTTAGGAATTGCCGGGAACTCAAAAAAAATTCTATGTGGTCTTACTTTTTGAGTATTAATTGCACAAGTTTCCACCTAAGTGAGCATTTTCAGCCGAAAATATTGATAAATGCGAATTTTATAGCATTCGTTTGTGTAAGACTTCTTCTGTCTTCTCGGAAAACTCTTTACATGTTGTAAGCAGATGCAAGTAATTAGAAAAAAATTAGTACAAGTTTATTTTTATAAGAAAATTAATACTTATTTTTTTTTTTAATTGTTACTTCACTGAAAAAATTATTGTTGAATTTTTTTCAATTAAGTGTTTGCTTAGAAAAAATTATATTTTTTATTAATATTTTAATTGAATATATGTTTGCTTTAATTGACTTTACTGCTTTATCAAAAAAGTGTTATCAACAGAGCTTAACTCAGGATACTATGAAATCGTTAACAATTATTACATATAAATTGTAAGTAAATAACGAAAATTTTGTTTTTATGTATGCAAATTCAGCTGCTTTTTATAGTATGCCACATTGTTTTGAAAAAATATTTTCAATTAAAATACCCAATTAATCTTTTAATTGGTTTTGATATTTTATGTGGGAGAAAAAAACTACTGAGTTATTTTTTTATTTTTTTGATTCATAGTCATTTTGACAGGCGTGGAATAAAAATAAAATATAAAATGAAAAAAACAGAAATTCATTTTCATCTCTTTTCTTAAGAAAAAAAGCATATAATAAAAAGAAATACAAGCTGATAGATCAAATATGGATGGTAAAGTTCGTACATTGGCGGTATTTGGGGTTCGATGCAAATGGTCTTGCGTAAGTATGTATGAATATATTGTGGAAAATATCGTAGCCTTTCTTTAAAATCCAATCACAAAATACACACAAAATTCAAAGAAAAGCTGCGATATTCTACATGTACACTTACGGAACACTATGAAACGCCAAATACGGCCATTGGACGTACTTTCGTGCACCATTCGAAATTGAAAAACCATACGGTGCATGAGTTAGGTTTATGGTACAATATACCAACGATTCCATTTTTGGAAATTATTTATACACACATAGCATCATTTTTAAAATTTTTATACTATTAAATTTTTTCTATATTTCAATTATTATTTTAATTGCATCCTTGACAATTTTTCACTAGTTTTTTAACTGAATCGTCGAAAATATTTCGATTAATTTTTTAATTGAATCTTTAAAAATATTTCAATTAAATTTTAATTGGATCTTTAAAAAACCATCAATTAAATTTTTAGTTAATGTAATATTTTTTTAATAGAAAAAATCAAAAAAACTTTCAATTAAAATGGATGAGTTAATACTACAAATTTCTGTGATTGGTTGAAAACTAATTAATTTTTTAACTGAATCTTTGTATTTTTTAATTGAATCTTGTTTTTACTTTTTTCTGTGTTGTAGCTGTATTAATTGAATATATTGGTGTAATATTCATGTATGCAGTTATGCAGCTACGTCTAATTTTGAAAAATACCTGAGATAATACTCGTAATTATACTTCTACACTAGAGTGTCCATACAAACTTTTTTAAAACCTAAGCATAATCTGAAACCTTATAGGGTTAAGTATTTTTGAGATTTTTTTCAGATTTTTCGGAAAAGGTTTAGAGGTCACACAAGTCGAATTTTTGCAAAAAATCGAGTTTGTCGGCAATTTTTTGTATTTCCTTAATAACTTTAACCATAAACATAATTTTCTTAACTTTTGAGTAATTAGTTTAAAATCAAAATGTCCAAGCTTTATTTTTTTGTGCAAAATTTATGGATTTTTAATGAATTGGTTCTTTTAGGTAGACTACATTAATTTTTCCATAAATTTTGTAAAGTTAAGAGGTTAATTTAAGTTAAGAGGTTAATTAGTTTTAAATAATTTAAAACTAAAATTCTTTATTTTCCTATTACCGTTCCTGAGTTATACCCGTTTTCAGCCTTGTAACTAGTTTAATTTCATACCGAACAAAAAAAATCCAAATTAAACCCTAAAAACGTAATTGCTAAATTCTAATTTTGTTCACCATTTTTTGTTAATGGGAAATATTTCACGTGAAGAAAATATTCGCCTCTCTGATTGAGAAATTAGAGTTTAATATTTTTAAAATAAAACTTTCAGAAATAACACCATCACAGTATTAAAAATGCTCAGCACCTTATTTGGAAATTTCAACGGACTTGCCAAAAAACATATGAATCACCCATATAATGTGAACAAAATTATTTAAAACAGATTTTAAAAATAACTAATTCATTGTTGCTTACTCTACTATTTTAGCAATTTTGGCAAGTTTATATTTCATATGAAAAAGATAAAAAAATTCTATAATTTTCTTTACTATACATGCTTACATACCTACACAGATACATATATGTGTACATAAATATTTTTTTCATTGCTGTGCATATTTTTTTAGCTTAAACCACACACTCAAGAAGACCTAGAACACTTGCAACAAAGTTTTTTTTTACCTCAGTTATGTGCAAACAACACTCATTTGCCATTATGCCAAACATTTTTTTCATATTTTATTTAATCTTTATAACAAAAGAGGAGGAAAAATTTTGCATTATATTGCAAAGCGCTCTCAAAAGATACAGACTCCCTCCCTCTTGACTGGCAACTTGCAACCTTTAATTATTATTAGCAACACAAAAAATTGCAACAACAAACACTAGCATGAAAACTGAAAAGAAAAACTTGTGAATTTAATGATTAAGGTACTGAGGTCTTTAAAATCCCAACTATTTATTTGGCAAAAGCAGAGCGATGTACGAGGGTTACTATTTATATTTCGGGAATATCAAATAATAACAAACATTTTTAAATGAAAAATTGCTTTATTGTTTTTCAAAATATTCCCGTTGATGATCAATACAATTTTGCTTTCTTTCAAAACATTTGTTATGGCACTTTTACCATTCCTCCTAAGACGCCTCCAAAACATGGTTTTGGAACGCTTCAACTACTTCTTCGGCGCTCGCAAATCGTTGACCACGTAGTGTACTTTTGATATTCAGGAAAAATAAGAAGTTATTGGTTGCCAAATCAGGACTGTACGGAGCATAAGTCATCAATCCGATGTTTTGACTGCTCAAAAATTCACTTATTTGGCGAGACGTGTGAGAGCTCGCATTGTCATGATGAAGAATGATTCGTCTTTGGGGCTTCGTTTTACGAATTTTCCCGAAGACTTTCGGCAAACAAACAGACGTTTAGCACTCTTAATTGACAGTTTTACGTTGCTCATCTGGAACATGACCATTAGGCCGAAGAAACAGACGACCATTTGCTTCTCTGTGCTTCTTCTGTGAAAATTTTTTGTGGGATTAAGCTCGGCTTGGACTACCCACATGGTCGATTGTATCGTATTCATGATTCATCACCTGTCACGATTTTATTCACGTCTTTTGAAACACTAGGGTTGAACTTTTTATTCTTTATTTTTTTTTAATTCCTTACACCATTCGACGAGAGCCTTTTTTAAGTGATTGATAAATTATTGGGTATCCATCGCGAACAATTTTTTTTTACAACTAAATATTCATGCAAGCACTACTCTATCTCACAATATGTCACATGATGATCTTTCATTATCAGTTCACGTACAACATCAATGTTTTTTTGGCACAACAAGCGATTTTGGACGACCTTCACGGAATTGGTCGGCGACGGAACCACGATCACGATTGAATTCATTATACCAGTGATAGTAGTTTTTAATGTTGCCTTATCGCCATACAAAGAACTGAGTTCATGAAGACATTCTTTTTGAGATAATCCACGTTGAAAGTTTTAAAAAATAATCCAACGAAAACCTTCCCTTGAAATTTAAACCTTTTTGACAAATTGATTTTCTGAACTCATTGTAAATAAAACAAATAGCACTTGCACATCAAAACGTTGTGAGTATGTTTGTGCTAAAAAAATGTCAAACTTTGTTATGGTGTTGCCAGATTTTAGCTATTGCAATTAGTATTTCCAGTTCCCGAAATATAAAAAGTAGCCCTCGTATCAAAGATTAACATGAGTATGTGCCGCAACAACTTAACCCCACGGTGGTCTCAACATCGGGTAGAATTAGATGTTTACCACTGCCCATGTGCCTTCAAGCTTGTCCGCGGATACATTCCATAAGTCATTATACAATTGCGCACAAAACAATGACCTATACTTGCTCAGCAATACCTACGCAGTGCGTTTGACCGACGAATTTTGCATGGGGATGTCATTGGAAGTATACAATCGCCACCCTCTCGCTTACATTCGGTTGACGAAAACAGTGACGAATATTCAGCAAAGTTTTCATTCACAAAACTACTATGATGAAAAGAACACTGAAGCCGGAGTTAAATTACGAAGGTTTTATAAAACAAATAAAAAACTACTGATATATTTAAAAATTCACATTTCTCCAAGAAAAACTAAACAAACGCTATTTTTTATTTAACAATTCTCGACTTCACACTTGTTGATCAAAACACACAATAATTGTTATTCTGTTATTTATTTTGGCCTCTTGCTTATATACGATCAACGAATTCATATAATACAGGGTGGCCCAGAAAGACCGAAGTGGTGTAAATTCCTTATAACTTTTTATTTAAGACATATTTTTTTAATTTTTTGTTTTTTAAATACAGTAAATTTATAGGGAATATTTTTAGATTAGTTGTTAAAAATGATATCCCGCAAGTGGAGGCCATTTTCTGCTTCGCACAAATGATCTCTTTTCAACACATTTTCCATGACCTTTCGCAAAACTTCCGGTGTTATGTTGTTAATTTCGTCTGGAATATTGGTTTTTAATTCCTCAATAGTCCTAGGCTTATTAACATAAACTTTCCCTTTTAAATAACTCCAAAGGAAACAGTCTGGAGCGGTTAAATCCGGGGAACGCGGAGGCCAATTAAAATTGCTTCTACGCGAATTTATTCTTTCCCCAAAGATGTCGCGTAAAATAGCCATTGTGGCCCTCGGAGTGTGCGCTGTGGCTCCATCCTGTTGGAACCATATTTGCGGATGGTATTCCACGGCTGGCCTTACAAAATTTTCCAACATGGCCCGATATCGATCACCATTGATGGAAATGGCGACATCTCTTTCATTTTCCAAAAAATATGGACCAATGATCCTTTCTGAAGAAACACCGCACCAAACAGTACACTTAACTGGGTGTAATTGTCGTTGATGAAGTACTCTCGGGTTTTCCTTAGCCCATATCCTAAAGTTTTGCTTGTTAACAAACCCATTTAATTGGAAATGGGCTTCGTCACTCATAAATAAGTTATGAATAATGGAAATGGAAAGAGCACATTTGTGCGAAGCAGAAAATGGCCACCACTTGCGGGATACAATTTTTAATAACTAATCTAAAAATATTCCCTATAAATTTACTGTATTTAAAAAACAAAAAATTAAAAAAATATGTCTTAAATAAAAAGTTATAAGGAATTCACACCACTTCGGTCTTTCTGGGCCACCCTGTATATTGGTACACCAAGTAGGTACTGCCAATTGTGAGTGACGAATTTATTACAGAAAAAACGTCAATAGCAGTTTTGCCGAACAAGCGGGTTGTAGCTTTTAAGAAACACATAGGTTGCATGTAATCCTTGAACATAGAAATGAGCAAGCACTTTAGTGAGTTGCTTTGAGCTTGAGAGCGCACTGCTGACGAGGATAAAGGGTTTATCACCCGCCAAAGTGCGGTATATAATACTCTTTGCTCAATACAATTAACAAGTAGAAACATTTTCGCTTATAACCGAATATAATAAACCTTCTGTAAAACAACAATTTTGACAGATATGTCACATGCAAAAAAACCAGATGCTTATGGCAGGCAGGAGCTTGATAAATAAGTCGGTATGATTTCTTGTTATTTCAGCGATTAAAAGCTGCAAATACAAACCCGCAGCAAAAACGATTTCTAATCAAAATACATATGTATGCATAATATGCTTAAAATTCTCAAAGCATTTGGCATATGTTAAAATGTTTTCGATCTCACTATTATTGTGCACATATACCATGGCGTTTATATGTACAATGTACATATACGTATGTAATTATACTTTCTGTATTTGTAGTCATAAGTAGTTGGTTTTCACCAAACACGGTCTCATTACAAAAGAGATTAAAACCAGGACTCTTGTTAAGAATTTTTAGATGGTAATGAATGAAGTGCAAACAGTAATGAAACTTTTTTTTTGCAAACAACTCAATGCACCACACATGCGAGAAGATAAACACAAATGTTAAAAAAACACAAAGTTGTAGATTTTGTAATGAATAGTTATTTAAGGTTACAAACCAGTCCAATATTGCCTTTTTGTAAGAAACCAGTTGGTCACTGAATTAAGAAAAGTTTCCTTAGCATTGGTCCGATAGGTTTTGAACCTCCAATACTTGTAATATTTTTGAATCGACTGTGTGTGATTAATACATTGTCTTGCTAGACGAAAGCGATTATTTTACATATTGAAGGTTATACATAATCGGAATAAATGTGACCATATAAGAGTTGCCTTTTTTTATGAAAGGGATACTTAAGAGAAGAAAATTTATAACATTTAAAATTATTTTGCTTAACTCTATGCAGCGCTTCTGGTGCTAACAAGCTGAATAATTTTATTATTTATCTTACTTCGCCAGAGATTCATTACTGCCATTAGCGACGAAAAGGGTCAATGTGATACGCATTAACATAGACACTAAAGCTTATCAGAAAATCTATGTTGTGGATATGACTGGGTCTATCTAGAAATTGAAATCGGACCGCAATTTGCTTTGTAGTCGCTGCACTAACCAGCCCTCAGCAGCCTTAACCCTCTCAATATATATCAGGAAACATTTTAAATTTTCATACCTTTCTCAGTTGCATAAATAAATTTAATGTAAGCTCACTTTTTTAGTTACCTTGCTTCAGCCCGCATTATTTTAAATTTCGTTGGGATAATTATTTTCACAGCAGAGTTAATCTAAAAGTGTGATATAAAATATAACTGTGGTTGTTTTAATGTTTGAGTGCATTTGCAGGGAAAGTATTGCTTTTGTTTCTTTTATGGAAAAATACATTGTTTTGTAGTATTGGTTGGCATGTTTCTTTTTTTTTTATTCACAGCAGCACAGATATGTGTGACAAAATGGCAAGTAGATATTTACCTTGATACAGCAATGTTATGTTATGAGCAAAACGGGGGATACTACTAATCGATATTTATATAGACATAGGAAGTAGACTCTTTGACTGTAGTTAAATTGTCAGGAAAGTTTTTCGTCTACCGGATTATAACACAAGTTTTCTGACTAGTTTCACCAATATTAAAGCTGTTATCAATGAATGAGGAAGTTAAATCTCGAAATTATGTCTATACCGCAACATCAAGGTAAAAGGTAGATAAGCTGGCCACGATGGAGACATCCTTGAATAACATCGCACTATACAGCTTCAGAACTTTAAAGAGACTTAAATTCGAAGTTTTTGGAGAATATGTTAGAGTTTGGCTAAATTTCAAATGATTTTTGAAATTGAGTCGTAGAAAAATAATTGACAACAAAGTCGCACTGTGTGTTGCATTGTTATCGATTTCTAATGTTCTATTTTTCATTCGTTTTTAATTTGATGCTTTACATAGATGGTTTCTTTGTCCGGTTATTTTATTGTGTTGTTCTTCCTTCTCATATAATTGTTTTACAGTTGCAACAAAATGCAATTAGTTTGTTAATTTGGGCATTCTTTATTTGCTGTAACATTACTAGGATTTGTGTGTATGATTTTTTATTTAATTTTTTTAAATGAAAGTTTTGCTGGCAGTGAACATTTAAATTCATGGATTTTCACCCCTTTTTAAAGCAAAAGTTTCATTCTGATTTCGAGTACTTAATATCCTTTATTTTCGTTAAATAAAATAAATATATAAGAAATACCAAAGTATATTTATTTGGCAGTCGTCAGTCAGTCTTTAATGTTGTAGGAATTTTTACTTGTTTTTTCGTTAAGCAATGTCTATATGCATTTCGTTTCTTATTATGGAGCTCGTCAGTAGACTTCAACACAAAAGGTTTTTGAAATAAGCTAAAAAAAACTTTGATTAATGTATTTAGTTTTATAGATATTGTATCTATTCAGGCTTTCAAGGTCATTCAACTTCTTCAAAATGTAAATAAAAGACGTTTTCTATTTCATTCTTAATGTATCCGACGTTTCGTTGGGATTTTCCAACATCTTCAGGGATAATTATTTTTATTGAAATCTGGTAACATTGGTAATATATAAAGAAGAACTTTGTTTGCTAACTTTTTCGCAAGTTCCAAGGGGCTTAAAAAGCATCAATTATTTACTGATTGTTCTACCATGTTAACAGATAACGATCGATTGATTACTTATATGGACAACAAATAAAAATTTTCTTATATTATTGTTTTCAACACAAGTACACGATCGAATGTTTCCTGTCGACATCGTATGACAAGGCGTTACTAATATTTACAAATACGGGTATATTTTCTGTAAATTACTAATACGAACCCGTTGAAAGCGTAGAACCGGTGTCCGTTATAACCGAGTTAGTGTCGTAGGCTGAAAACATTTATGTTATTCTGTATTTATTTTTTTCCAATCCGTTTAAAACAAAATCCATATTAGTACACATGTGCGGTTCTTACTACTATTACTGTTGCTTTTGATGTTGCTGACGACTCATGCTTATTCAGTGGTTTACATTAACTATTCTATTTAGTTGTTAATCTTACTTAATATTTACTTGTGCTTATTTTGCAAAAATCACCAACGCACATGCAGGCATTGAGGCAGACATAGACGCACACTCACATCCTTAAATAAATATTCAAATAATCTGAGGTTGTGTATCTGTGTGCACGTTTTCACGACTAAAACAACAACTATTTTACGATTTTGTACATTTGCTGATTGTTGTTAAATATATTTAATTCTTTCTTCTTATCTATTTAATCGTTGTGTTTGTCCTTTTTTTATTTTTTGTCACATAGAACTTCTAATAAAATGACAGCAAAAGTGAAAATATAAATAATGTTTTTTTTTCTGCTTTTGTTCTTATTACTGCTGTTGACTGACCGTTTGTTATAAAACCACGTGGTCTAGTTTTATACTAAATAGTGTTTATATTTTGAAGGACTTTTTGCTGTCCATCGAAAAAGTTAAATTGATAACTGCGGTGTTGTCTCTTAAAGATTTTCCTAGTTGAAATGGATTTTGAAACCATATATTGCAACTAGAAATGGCAAAGCTTTATATTATTACGTTTGTATTTTTTTAGCTTCAAATATTTACAATCAAATAAAAAGTGTCCAAATATCATAAAATTAGAACACTTTATTTACTAAATACGGATATTAATACGAGTACACAATGTTAAATAATTCACTGCTAGAATACATACTATGCTCGACTCGAAAAAAATTCTTTAGAATTTGTATATTAATTAATGTAAATTCGAAAGCATTTTATTTCGTTTCGAGTTATAGAGTAGACACCCTGGTTTGGCTCCTAGCAGATACATCTGTATTTGATACTTAATGTAAGACTTCCAGAAGTATGTTAGCATCATTCAAAAAACCTCATTATAGTCAATAGTCTCTCAATTTTAGCTTTCTCTCACGTTATTAGTTTGTGCTACAATTCATGCTGTTGACTTGTGTGTATGATCTTTTACACTAGAAAGTTATTAAACAAACATTATTGTTGTTTTTGCTTGTATCTTTCGTCTGCTTCGGCTGACGTGTTTGTGTGACTGTATATTTGACAGATATTACAATATTGACAGATATGGTAAGGTGCTGACAATATGCGGGCGATAAAAAATTGCCAGTACAAAGCAGATTGTCAGTTCGCAAGGTTGCATCCAATCTTAATCGTCAGTCGAAAAATTTTCCGTTCACACGGTTGTCATATGCCACAATTCTCAGACCTCATAAGCGATGTCAACCTGGTGCTTTTGGCACTACTTTTAGTGATTTTTGAAGACTCAAAACACCAAATTTTTAGCGTTAGTGCCAAACTAAGAAAAAGCACTAAGTACTGCTTTTTAGAAATATTTGTATTTTTTAAAATTACTTTAATACAAACTTGATGTAAATATTTTTTCAGTATGATATATTTAATTAAAGATGATTGTATCAATATAATATAATATAATAGAAAATAGCGTAGAAAATATTAAATATTATTAAGCTTCACTCTTTTGTATCTTCATTCTTTTTTCATGTTACTGCTTTTTACGCTTTTTAGTGCATTTTTTAAATTTTGATGTGCTCTTAGAGCCAAAAAAGTTTGCATCACTGGATGTCATACGTTGCCAAACTCAAAATATTTGTTAGAAATTGTTACATATCAATCGTTTGTGGTTGTGTTTAATGTAAAATGTGAAATTATAAGTTATTAAGGACAATAAAGAAGCAATTGCAATGATTTAGCCTGCATATATTTTATTATATATTTTTTTCTTTAAAATCAAGCGCATGCAGTCTTCTATTTTTGTTATTTCAACTTAAAAGTAGATTTAAAATTGTGTACTTTTCAAAAGCAAAACTCATTTATTTCTATAACCTCTGAATTATATACAACATTTCAACCTAAATGAAAATGTTCAGCTGGAAATATTGATAATTTATAGCATCTGTTAGTCAAGACTTCTAATGCCTGCTCAACTTTAATTTGTGTAAAAAGGAAACTCTTCTTCTACTTTAAACGTATTAAAAGTATTTCGTTGTTTAATTATTGCGGGTAGTTGTAATAAGTAAATTTTAAAAACCTGTATTAAATGTTATAACAATCAGACGAGGCGTTTAAAAACTGCAGATTTGCATAGATTTTTTTCAAAATATAATGTCGGATGGTTTTTCCGATCACTCTAGGCAATTGATTTTTTGTAATTTGATATTGCTGTCTGGCTTTTGCAGAGCTAAACATTCAATGTTTTCACACGGGATGTACATATCGTTCATTTACTTCAATATTGTGATAATTCAAAAATTCTTTTTTTGAGCAAATGTCCAATTCACGCTTATTTGCAAAATCAGAAACAAGCCTTAAAATCTATTAAAAATCGCATATGCTACAAAACAATAATGGGCTGACAAACTGTCAAAAAAAATCAACTTTCATGCAATGTACTGATGGTGTGTAATTTTATATGCGCAAAAGTGTTTATTTCCTACGACGAATATTAAGAAAAATTCGTCGTTGGTCCCAGTTGTGTTTACAGCAAAACTAACTAGGTTTTGAAATTATGCAGCCGTTGCGTTTGAGCGCCTAACGTCAAGATTTTCATCGTCAACGTTTACACAAACAGGCTGTTAGTTTTTCTTAATAATTTTTTATGTAGTTGTCGGTTACCATCAAAATTTTATTTGCAAACGTAGGGCCATGTTGCAATTATTCAATTTCTCTTAAAAAAGGACCACGTAGTCCAATAATATTTGGAGGGATGCTACAACCAATAAAAATCTGATAATAATGCAAGGCATGGTATAGAAGCACCAATCACACATACTCTGACATTTGGATTTGATTTGAAATAGTTTTGAAAGCCCTTAAATTTGTTCTTGGTTGGCTGTTGCGTTCTCATTTCCACATTCCTTGAAATTGCTCCGCAAAATATGTAACCTCTGTATACTTTGTGATTGCTGTTGTATCCTTGCTGCTGCCCTTGCTGGTGCCGCTGTATTTTTTCTTTTTTTTTATAAAATAATCAAATAATTTTAATATTTTTAATTTAAATACACAAAAAAGTAAAAAAATTAATCAAAAACTCGGATTTCATAAATTAATAAGGTAGCATTAGTTCTGAGAGTAAAAAAATAATTGAAACAAACGTCAGAAGGTTAATATGGCGACGAAAAAAGGGAACGGTTTTACCTTTATATTATTGTATGAGTTTAAAACCAGTATTTTGTATGGCAATACTGGTTTTAAAGTTTAAAATTTAAACCCTTAAAGTGTACTTTGTTTATGACTATGACTATGTGACATTTATATGAGAAATTATTGTTATCTTTAATTGTAAAAATAAATAAAATTAAACAATAGTGCACAACTATTTCAGCTATTATTATTTTTTAAGTTTGTTGAAGTATTTTTTCATTGCCAGTAAACCTTGTAATAAATATGGCAATGAATATGAAAGTATTTAGTTAATATGTAATGTTTTACGATGTAGTTTTAAAATTTTTTTAATGCTTTTTCTTGTTAATAAAAATAATATGGCTAGTAATCTTTGAGAGGTATAAGAAATATATTTTTTTAAATATTATTAATTTCGCATTTTTAAATATGTATATGAAGGCAAAGACTTACATTTGTTCAAAGCAATAAATAAAATTGGTTTGTTTCAATATTTTATTTTATTTTCAACACAAGGCACAATGCATACGAATTTAAAAAAAATTGTTTTTGGTTTAGCATGTCTAGATGCTGCTAAGCAACATATACATACGTAGACTTCAACCACAATTCATTGATGCTTGAGACACCCTAATGCTTATAGGCAAACTGTTATTATATTAAAGCAATTGTATTTTGTATGCTCCTGAATTGTTGTTTTCATTTTGGAACCCACTTTGTTCTGTTCAAATTAAATAAAATATTTTATCGTATATATATCGTTAGTAAAAAATCATTCCAAACCTTCTCGCATTATATTTCAGCATATTCAAATTATTATTTTAAGCCCTATCCAGAATTAAAATTTTCCTTAGTTGTGGACACACTGCATCTGGCATGTCAAATCTTTCATTTGGAAATATATATCGCTCATTTACTTCAATAGTGTCACAATTCAAAAAACCAGTTCTGCAGAAAACGCGCTTTAAGTTTTCAATTTGTATACAACTTAATGAGGACGTGAAAAAATTTTCTTGTCTCAGGAGGTGGTGGTACCAGCTATTTACATATATGAAATTTTTACACAAGTTAAAACACGAAATGCTTAATTATTTTGCATCATGTCCAATCGATACAACAATTAAAAAAATATGTATTAAACTATAATTTCTAAATTCAAATTACAAATTCCAAAAAGCATTCCTAAATAAAAGTTACCATTATATGTATGTGGCAACGTTTTCCTCTCTGTTCACAAAAAAAACAGTATTCAAATAATTTGGGTAAAAATCATAATTAATTTTAAACGTCAAATGTGGTTTTACCTTTATATTATTGTATCATGAAGTACACTTTGTTTTGAATATGACTATGCGTCATTGCCTTTAAAAAGCATGCACACAGTGTGTTTCAAAAGGAAGTTCCTATTTAGGGGATTGAATAAAAAATAAGTAAGCCTTTTAACGAAACAATTCTTATTAGTAATAACACCGTGGTGCACTGCGTTAGCAGCAGGTATTTCGTAAAATGTGAGATTATTGTAACAATTAAATCGAATAATTGAATTTAAAGAACTATTAATAATTACACTTGACGAAAACCGCGCAATTCGAACAATGGTTGAATTGTTTACGAAAAAAATTTTTGTCTGGCAAAATTAGTTTAGTGATAGCTTTTTGCAACACGGTCAGCGCTAGAGAACAGAAAGGAACAGAATCTCTAAAGCATTTTTGGAAACTTTTTTTTTTAATTTTCTGCTCAACCTGATACATAGTTAGTTAAGAAATTATTCCTGATTTTCAGCACTACGCTATACATTGTGTAAATTCAGAACATAAATATTAAGAACAAAATGTTTAGTTTTTAAATGGAATTGTGTACAATAAAAACTGAAAAATTTATTAGCTTATCCAACACTTCTGTGCTTGAAAATAAAACTCGCCAAATTCCGTTCGTAATACAAAAATTTGCCTGTAAGCGGTCTTATAATAAAATGGATTTTGAGCAAAAAAATAAATTGTTACGTAGTGTCTAAACAATTTATAAGCAGACTGTATATTGCATTAAATAAAATTGCTAATATGAAAGCTCCCTGTATTTTAGCTAAGGCATATTTTGTTATATTTAGTATAGACATAAACTTTTGAATTTTCATGCTTTAAAAAAACATTTGTGCTTTTGGCTAACAGAAAATAAACTGTTATACTTGTGCTTCATATAAGAAAAAACAAAAAGAAAAGTATGTTAGTATGAAAGCTTTTTGGGCAAAGCTTTTGTTTCAATGACGGTAGTTTATTTTAAGCTGGTTAATTAAAAACAATTATTCCTCATAGCTTTAAGACTTTTAGGGAGAAAATAAAACAGTTTAAAAATGTGTTTGACTTAAATTATTTATATGTATATTTATTTATATTAAAAATGGTTTTATTTTACAAAGGATTCATAAAATAAAATTTTTATTATAAAACGGTTTTATAAAACAACTTGCTGGCCCGGGTAGAAAATAATAACTAACTCATTGTGCGAACGATAACGGAATATAAATCTAACAAAACACCAAACATTTATTGTTTTAAATTTGCTATAATTTATACTTACATATATTTAGGGTTTGTGGTTCGGTTTTAACCGAAAACGAAAACTGACAAAAAGGGTCGGTTCTTATGTCTTGCTTAAACATTTCTATTATGTTTAAAAATACAAAAAATGTAATTTACATTGAAGAGCTTTATACATTACTAGGTCCCTGTCCCGACTTGCAATTATTGTTGCAGCAATTCTTGAGTTTATATGTGAGAGGGGTGAGAAGATTGGGAATGTGTACACAGTTTCATGTGCTCGGCAATTCTCTTTTGATTTAAAATTCGTACGTGTTTACATAAAGTTGTTAGTTGTATTTGACTTTTTTATTTATATTATTTATTCAGTTGTGTAAAAAATAAAAAATATATCACAAAAAATGAATAGAACAGTTCTATTTAATAGAACAGTTCTATATGTAGGGAAATTTGTGTAATGCATAATTGCAAAATTAGAATTTCATAATGTGGACACTTATGCAGTTTCAAAACGAAATTTGAAGAAATTTCAGCAACAAAAATTGGACTAGAACTAAGCAGTCTGTCTGTAGCAATGACATGTATGAAAATTTTAAAAATTTAAGAAAATTACAACAAATTCTTTGCAGGAAGAAGTTTAATCTGTTATAAAAAAAGCTCAAACATATATAAACCAAAAAATAATTAAATAAAAATTTTTATTCTTAAGCTTTTTATACACATATACCTGGTTCAAATTAAGCATTTTTTTCATGAAATTAGTTGCATGAATTTTTTTTATTTTTGAATAGGAGGCCTGGAAGATAAACTTATATCAAAAGTGTTGCCAAAAATGCATCAGAGATTCATTATCCGTCCTTTTTTATATAAAATTCTCTTTTATATCACTACAATTAGCAAATAGAAAAAGTTGCGTGCAACAAAATTCATGAAATTTCATGAAAAAATGCTTAATGTAAATCAGGTAATACTCATTATCAAATGTTCCTATTCTATTAGAAGTACCTGAGTTGAATACAAGCAAACAAGAAAAACTTCATCACCCCCATAGTGAAAATTTTTTACCTCGAAAATTTTTTCCCAGAAATGTTTTCCCTTTTTTGATTTCCCTTATCATGAGTAATATTTTTCACGTGAAGTTTTTCACTTTTTCCTTGGTTTTGTTCACTTTATATTTGCAGGTGAACTGAATTATTACATCGAATAATTTCGATATTTTTCTTCGAATTATATATTAAAAGTTATAAATATTTATTTTTAGGACAAAATTAGTAAGTAAAGCTTACGATTGTTAACAATAATTCCCTACAACAAAATTTTTCATAGAGTATGAATCTCTTTGGTTCACACACAGTAAGTTTCGTAGTGATGCACCACGGTGGTATACTAAAGACTTTTTTGTACAGTACCTAGAATATTTGAAAATACATTTAAGTACCTAAAATGTGTATGCTTCTTGTTATTAAACTTAAATTTGTCCGATTTTCAATTAATTTTTAAGCTTTACAAATATTCTTCCCTTATTTACATTCCCGTTGATTGATAGCAGAAAAAAATTTCACGAAATACTCATGATAGCATTCTTCCCTTCGAATGGAATGAAATTTTCAAGTGAAGATAAATTCCACTTGTTATTCACGATAGGATTGATTATTCTTAAATCATCATTTATCTTTCCAGTATCCATAATTATTTATATATGTACATGCATACTTTTAAAACCGAAACTGAGGGTCCCCCTTCCCCCGGTCATATTCTACCAATATATTTGAATTACGTATCTCGCTTTCAGAGAATTCCATACCAAATTTGAAGATTTGCTTTTATAGCATTCAAGATATAAGATTACTATTAGTTTCTTGGTATGTAGGTGCCCTTTTCTCCGGTTATATTCTAACAATATTCACTTCCCAGAGTCCTATTCTTCCAATATTTTGAATAACTTTAGAGCTGGCTCTCAAAGGAGTCGATACTAAATTTGAAGTGTCTTGAGCTTTCAAGATATAAGATTATTATTAATTACTATGTATGGGGTTGCCCCCTTCTCCTGGTCATATTTTACCAATATTAGATTAAGATTCAACATTCCAATTAGAAAGACCGAATGTTATTATACAAATAAGACATTACGATATATGGTTTAGTTAGTTACTTATCAAGTGACAATTAAAAATCATCATATGGAAAATGGAGGGCATTTTGTTGTTAACTGTATGAGAATATATCATGTCTCCGGAACTACTGCGCCGATTTCATACAACCTTCACATAAACCGTCTACAGACCATTTCCAACACACCATCAAATTTTGAAATCGATCATCCCATTTCCGCATCGAAGTGTACACTTATTTCTATATACGAGTGTTAGATATAAATAGATTAAAAATCAAAAATATTTTTTATGAGTAAGGCCTTCAATAAATTCAAAATAAGCATTTAAAAATTTATTATATGGGTTCGAAGTATATTTAAAACAAAAAAATTTTGATTAAAGCATGCATCACACTATCGGCACAATGTACCAATTTTCGTCGGCTTATTGAAATAAAGTCATAAGCAGGGAAACCGCAAATATGCAATTGCATGTTTTTTCTTGTCTGATATATCAATGGGGAATTAAGACATTTATCCGTTTCAGAACTTTTTATGAGTTTTGGCATCGATTTGTTAATGCATATTTTTGCATATTTTACCCTTTAAATCATGTTTTTGCATATTTCAGTCTAACACGTATATTTTGAGCATTTTTCGAATTTTCAGAGCATATTTGGCGTTTTTAGGGCATATTTTGGTACCTTAAAAAATTTTTTGTTTCATATTTAAAAAAAAAAATTTCAAAAAAATTTTTACTTTTCTCCGTCAAAATTTAATTTTGTAGTGAAAGAAATAGTAATACAGGCAAGCAATATTTTGCAGGATTTTAAAATTTTAATTTTTTAATTTTCACTCACTTGTGAACAGTCTTGTAAAAGAACCAAACAAGATAATAAAAAAATTAAATCCTCCATTTCCAATTTTTTTCTACTGAATTTTAATGCTGGAACAAATACTATTTATCTGTATTTTCCAAATTTCAACTTAAGCAGGTGTAACATGTTTTTTAACATCCTCACTGAATGTTAATTTCAATAAAAATTTGGTTTGGTAATTGTGACGAACGCTGCCCCGATTACATTAATTGAGGTTCAAAAAGAACATTTTCAATGTATGTATAAAAGTTTCTTTAGATGCGGCGATCTTTATTTAAAAAGCTAAGTGAATAGTTTTTGTTTATTGTAATAACAATTATAAATAAAATACTTGTCTTTTTCTTCAAAATACAGTTGAATAGTTTTAATTCTGATATCGTTTTCGCTTTTGAAGTAAAAGTGTAATTTTTGATCTTAATTAACTTCTTTATAGTTTCCTTCTTCTGTTTATTTTATTTTTTTCTTATTTTACATGCAAATTTTATTGAATTTCTGAATTAAAATTAGATTTTCATATCCTACTAATCCAATTTATGTTATTTATAAGAGCATATTTTTGAAGTTTTTAGTGCATATTTCGAAGATTTTAATGCATATTGAATGCGCATAAAACACTTTTTTTGGAGCATATTTCTGGTTTCCCTGGTTATAAGCAATAAGCTAAGTTTGCCCTAGTTCTCAACTAAGTGAAATATAGGAAAATACTTGCACTACACTGCATTGGTAATGAAGCCATATGGACTTATCCTAGAATTAATTGAGTAATAATGCCATTTATGCTTATTACTTATGACTTTATTGCAATGAGCCGAAGAAAATTGATACTTTGTGCCGATAGAGTGTTAAGAGTGTTCATTTTCTTTAAATTTAGTAGCCTTAAGCAATTTTATATTTCTACCTCATGTTTGTGTTAATGAATTCTTTCATGTTTGTTTTTATGTACCTTTTGTCTTTTTATTCCTTTTTAGGGCGCAACATGGCCTCAGCACAGATTCTATATAACATCGATACCAAACCAACAGAAACATCAACTATTGCTACCACAACAAGAAAAACAAGCTCATGCACTACTTCAACAACAATAAAAGCATCGATTCAATCAACTATTGAACATCATTATAAAGCAATACTGTCAATATTTTACGAAAAAACGGAAGACGAAAGAAAACTGGACAGAGGAAACAATATCACCGGAAATATTAGTAACAAGAACAACTGCAGCAGCAACGTGAGTTCCAAGCACTATACAGTCGTTGATTATTCAAAAAGCTGTCCACTAAAAACTAAAGAGAGAGAAGAACTTAAAAACTTTGCCACAAACCCAGGCGAGATACAAACAAATATTGTGTTCATATCTGGCCAACGATACCAGCAAGACAAACAAGAAAAAGAAATATGGCCGGCTGCACTATCGGAAAAAGAAAGATGTTGGTACAACAATCGCATGCAGTCAATAGTAAAAACTGCACAATTACTTCGTTCAGCTGATGTTGCAGCGGGCAATGAGGGCAATGATGGTGCTACTATATTGCATACAAGCAGTGACAGCAAAATACATGAAACAAACTACCAAAGAAAATGTTGTGAACTTACGGTCAAGCCACCAGACATTATCATCTGTACAAGCACAAGCAAGACAATACAAAAACAACAACCAAATAATAATCAAATTGCTGATAATTCAAATAATGATGATAATGACGTCAATGCCAATGTTTACATGCATGTTTATAACGGAATTGAGGAATTTAATTCCCACACACACCACAACTATAACCAATACGAAAATCTTAATACAAAAATGCCCAACAACAACAACAACAACATTAACAATAACAAAACTAATAAAATTCTGCCAGTCTCAGGCTTTAGTGAAATTAAAAATTATTTCTCTCATAAAAAACCTGCAAACGAAACTACAAAATGCTGCCAAAGAAATGTTGCCGTGCAATGTTGCAACAGCTACAAGAAACATAAAACTAACACAACAACCACAAAAACAAAAGCAACAACAACAACAACAACACCATCACCAATACAGCAAGAACATAACCAAATACAACAAAAACAACAACGAAATAACTGTTTTAAATGTAACTTTTCTACAGCAACTCTCACACAAAATGAAAAACGGCACACGCAACCAGCGACATTTTCTAATCAACTTGTGAAACTTAATCGGGATTTGCACAAAATGTCTAAATACTTTTTTTCACTTTTGGTAATTTTTAATATGCTGTCACTAATTCATGCAGGTAAGTAAATCGGCTCGATAATCTTTACCTAATTATATGTTTCAGAAAACGAAAATACTATCTAATTGCGAATATTTCTCATATCAACATGATGCAACCCTATTAATTTTGAACTTCGGTTTGGAAATCTACATATATCAGATATACATAAATATATAGTATAGATAAGACTCTTATATAGTACAAATGTTTAACTAAAAATTACTAACTGCAAGAAACAGAGTTTGTACAAAGTACTTTTAGTAAAAAGTACCTTAAATAAAAAGTTCCTTTTATAAAAAGTACCTTTTATAAATAGTACCTTTTATAAACTATAGCTTTTATAAAAAGTACCTTTCATAAAAATTTGAATTTGAAACAAATTTTTATATAATTTTTTTTCTTCAGGAAGAAATATCTTATCTTTTTTATTTACTGCAGCATTTTTACTCGTAAAAAGAAGCATATATAAAAAGTACTTTCTATAAAAAACACTTCACAGGAGAAGTATCTATTTTATAAATGCAAGTCCTAAATTTTGCCAGTTATTTCCATACCAAATAGTACGTCATCATTTTTATATTGAATTTCTTGTTTTTTTATCCGATGATAAATATATATATTTGTATTTCTATTTATAAAGGAATTTTAATATAAATACATTTGCATGAAGAAATCAAGCCTTTTATTCATCTGGTGTATTTTATTCAAAATCCCGTGGAAATTGATGGCTCGGCTAATTGCCTCCCCAACAGTACCTTTTATTATTTTAGTATTTTTTATAAAAAATACCTTTTATAAAAGCACCTTATAGAAAATTATCTTTTGTAAAAAATAGTTTTTATAGAAAGTACCTTTTATAAAAAGTACGTCATAGAAACGTTTTCCACAAACTAATCAGCTTAGCAATAAGAATTGTATAGTGTAAATCAGTGCTTAAGTCATATTTAACTGTTTTGCACGAGAGCACTTTAAAGCTTTCAAGCCGATTACCAGAAATTTATTTCGTTTACAGTTAAGTTGGAAAAGCTTAATTATATTAATTGAAAATCATTTTACACACTATATGTAAGTAATACTCGCACATTTGAGTTGAAATATACCAAAGTATAACCTTAATTAAGCTATTATTCCAAATAAGATAGAAGTCTAAAAAAGATAAGTCGCAGTGCTATGACTTCCTGAAAAATCACACAAATTAATTGAGATTTTTACCAGTGGTTCTTTAGAATATGTAGATTACTTAGGTACCATTTACTTAAAATCAGCTTATTTCGACTTAGACACTTTTTCCTTTTTGACATGGAATTAATGATAGCATGAATTCATATTTGAAAAGATCAAAATTAACATCCAAAAACTTCAAAATCAGGGAATATGAAAGCCCCGAAAAGATAATTGTTTCTAAGCCTATGAAAAAAGTGTCCGATTGGTTCGATTCATGATCTCCTCTGGCGTGCTTATGTAAAAATCATGATTACATGCTAATGTAAAAAATGATTTAACTAATGTATGTTTGTAATGCAAATGGGATTTTCTAGAAATATGTGGGATCAAACTAAATTTATCATAATAAAATATAAAGAAATATGGGCTACCGCACATTTTCCGAGAAGAAAGTCCCGCGAATTTTCGCACAAACTTATCGAGATTTTTGAAATATTTTATTATTGTATTAATAAATTTAGGTTGTACTTTATTCTGTGTACTTTATTCTTTGTAATTTGTTCTTTCGAGCTGGCACAGTAAAAATATTTTTTTGGACTCAACATAAACAAGTTTTCATGGCCTGACGGTGTCCTAGCATGCGTCTTCATGCAGTATTTTTTATAAAAAATACCTTTTATAAAAGCACCTTATAGAAAAATGATCTTTTGTAAAAAATAGTTTTTATAGAAAGTACCTTTTATAAAAAGTACGTTATAGAAAAATTATTTTTTATAGAAAGTAGGTTTCAGAAAAACTACCTTTTGCAAAAAGTATCTATTAAAAAAAGTACATATCTGTGGCAAAAAGAAAAAAATCCGTAGGTCGAGTTAAGCTGATTTTGGGTTAATGGTACCTCCGTAAACTGCATAATCCAAAGTACTTCTGGACTAAATCTCAATTAATTTGTTTGATTTTTCAGGACTTTTGACTTCTGACTTACCTTTTTTAGACCTCTAAGCTCATATGAAATAATAGCTTCATTTAAGTTATACTTTGCCCTATTTTAATTTAAATGTTTCACTTATAGTGTGCAGAACGATATATTTAAAAAAAATAAACGTTAACTGAGACTTTCCCAATTTAATTGTAAAAGTAATACATTTCTGAAAATCGACTTGAAAGATTAAAGTGCTCTCCTTTAAAATATGACATAAGCTCATTTTCTTTATTGCCACAGATATTTTATAAAAGTACCTTTTATATGAGGTACCTTTTATAAAAAGTAGCTATTGAGAGAATTACCTAATAAAAAAAGAAGGTTAAAAAAATACCTTTTGTACATTCTTTCAGTGTTGCCATATACAATTGAGAAAAAAACTGTTTATATCGAACAAAAAAGCTGTTTTCCAAAACAAAAAACTGCCAAAAAATTTCCAACACTGTATATCTCTTACAAACTCTTCAGTATCACTTTCCTTGATATAAAGTTTCGCTATTGCTTTCTCCTCCTAATATTTACTGCAAAATGTTATATTACGTTTAGAAATTTTAGTTGGGTACTGGGAGTCTTAATGGTTCATTAATTTCTTCATACAAATTTTAATTCACTTGAGATCAATCAATGCATGAAAAAAAGGCAGTGTGAGCGATAAAAGCCTTATCGTAGAAGACTCATCACCAAGTGAAAAGTATGTACATTAACAGAAAAGCAAAAATTAAAACGTTTATAAATTTTTCATATAAATTCTTTCGATTCGTAATTTTTTAAAGATAAAAAATTTTTTAATATTTTTCTTTTTTTTGTCTCTCATATAAACAGCACAATTTTACAGTGACAATGAACATGAGCATGAACATGAATTATTTATTGAAAAGTTGAGTAAAAAGTAAAAAAAAAAGAAAAGTAAAAAAGTGTAAAAACGGATCATTAAAGAATACTTAATTTTTAAACAAAAAAGTGGACGACTGCTCAAGAGCTCAAAAAAAACTGCAAAAAACAGATAAATCTGCACATTTGGCAAACGCTGCTTTCTTTATAAAGTATTTTTGTTTAAAACTACCTTTTATAGAAAGTAGTTCTTAGAAGCAGCACTTTCTAAAACGTAAAACATCTTTTATAAAAAGTGCGTTCTGTAAAAATTATTTTTATGAAAGGTACTTTTTACATAAACTGGCATTTAAAAAAATCAATCGTGATATTGGAATAAATAAACGTCTTCTTACTTGGTATTTGCAAAGAATTTCAATTTCATTTATGGTTAACCTTAAATTTATTGTCTTAACAATGAACTCACAAAATTTTTTAGGTGATTGTTAAACAGCCACATATACTAACATATTGGTCGTTTACTCACACAACATCATAACTAAAGAAACAAAATTTTTGATTCAATAATGCAGAATTAATCCTAATGTACAGTTTTTTTAGAGGTATAGAACTTCGAATTTAAATAAAACACAAGAAAATCGTTTTAATGTCCATCAATTTGGCTTTATTGGAAGGATACTTTTATGCCATTAATGTTTAAATATGATTTCGGGCATGTGGCCGCCGCGGCTGGCTCGAATAAAGCCAATTCTACAGGTCCAATTTTCAACCACTTTTTCGAGCATATGGGGCCGTATGTTGGCAATAACGCCACGAATGTTGGCTTCCAAGTCCCCTAACGTTTCTGGTTTGTTGGCGTAGAAGAGCGACTTCACATATCCCCAAAGAAAATAATCCAATGGTGTCAAATCACACGATCTTGGTGGCCAATTGACAGGTCCATTCTGCGAAATTATGCGCTCATCGAATGTTTCCTTCAATAAATCGATTGTGACGTGCGTTGTGTGGCATGTAGCGCCGTCTTGTTGGAACCACAACTCATCCACATTCATGCCATCCAATTCGGGAACAAAATAGTCGGTTATCATGGCTCTATACCGGCCTCCATTAACGGTAACTGACTCTCCAGCATTATTTCGGAAGAAGTATGGCCCAATGACTCCACCAGCCCATAGAGCACACCAAACAGTCAGTTTTTGTGGATGTAATGGCGTCTCAAGGGTCTCATATGGATTCTCTTCACTCGAAATGCGACAATTTTGCTTGTTGACGTAGCCATTCAACCAAAAATGAGCCTCATCACTGACCAAATTTTGCGATGAAAATCAGCATCGAGATCAATCTCATTTTCGGCCCATACACCAAAATCACGACGCATTGCATGGTCTCGCAGCTTTAATTCTTGCACAAGCTGGATCTTGTAAGGTCGCAAGCCAAGATCATTGCGCAAAATCTTCCATAAAGTTGATGGACAAAGCTCCAATTGCTGTGCACGGTGGCGAATCGATTCATTCGGGTCCTCTTCAACACTTTGCTCTACAGCGGCAATTGTTTCTTCGGTGCGCACTGTTCGACGTCTCTGCGGATGCGTATTATCACATAGAGTAAACGTAGTGCGAAAACGATCCATGGTTAACCGAATTAATTGCTCTGATGGACGATTATGTCGACCATAAAATGGACGGAGCTTGCGGTAAACTTCGCGAACTGAACCATTATTTTCGAAATAAATTTTCACGATTTGCAAGCGTTGTTCTTTTGTCAACCTGTTCATGATGAAATGGCAAACCAAACTAAATATTAATCATTATTATTAAAAAGTGATGCCAACTTAAAGTTCTATACCTCAATAAAAAACATCCATTATCATATAGTAACAGTAAAAATTCCACAAAACGCCTTTTATGCTCAACTCATCAGAAAAAAAATAAAACTTTACTTTTCCATTAAGGTACACAAAGAAAAAAATATTCTTAGAATATACAACTTTAATTGTTAATAAAACCTAAATTCAATTAAAAATGTCATTGGCCCAATTAAACTTTGTAAGTAATTAAATTATTAAACGAAAGTTTAACTGACTTAAATAAATTTTTAATTGATTTCGTTTTATTTTCAAATAAGTGTAAAGTTGTTAATTAAAGGAATATATTTCTCTGTATGTGTAAATTAAAAACATTTAACTTGTTTTTTGACCAACTGCATTTTTAAGTTATGATGTTGTTTTAGTAAATGAGCAATATGTACTACACATGTAAGAAGATAGAGTAAGGATGCCTCTCATGCACATTCTTTTGGGTGTATAACTTTTAAGGCCTACTCACTCCACTGAACACTCATATCTTTTTCAAATGCGTTGTCATTGCTGGATAGACTTTCTGCTGTCGTTTCTTCCGCCAAAGATGCTGTGAGCAGTGTTGCCACAACCAAAAAATTTTTACAACCAAAATTCGCTTTAAAAGTTACCAAATGAGAAAAAATATAACCAAATTTCAATATGTAGTATTTTTATTAAATAACATCCCAGCAAAAAAAGACACTCCAAAATTCATGAAAATGTAGAGTTTGCGATCTGGAAGTAGTGAAAATTTCGATCCGTTCTAATGATTTTTACATAGGGTTGTCATTGCAAGAAGTTCTCTTTTTAGATGTCTGGTCACTGAATTGGAAGCGATATTAAGAAAAATTCCCGTTTTTGTGTTCTATGATAATACTTTCATCTAGGAAAAATTGTAAATAGTTACCTCTTTTAACAATTCGTTTCTTTTAGACTAAATTAGTTCATAAATTTCTTTAAAAAAATAATTTTTTTTTAATTCTGGTGAATATTTTCTAAGACTATGAAGGAGTTACAAGGTTTTGTATGACTAAAATAAGCTTCTACATGGTTTTTGCTCACTTTCGACAAATTAAAAATATCGATTGTTTGAAAGCAATGAAAATGTAGTTCCACTAGAATGCCTTCCATTTTTTTTACTGGGATTTAAAATGCATACATATCTATAATGTGACGCATGTTAATATATAATAATAATACAGTTAATAATAATAACAAAACAAATATAGTTCTTTTACCTACATATGCATGTATTAGTGATGTCACGAATGTGAATACGAATACGAATATTTCAAAAGATATTCGCGAATACGAATACGAATATTATATGCAATATGAAATATAAAAAAATTTTATGAAAAAGGACATCACACTCTGGTTGGCGTACTTTAATAAAAAAAAAGAACCCAAAATTTTCATGATCATCATTGAATAATATTTGAAAATGATACAAAGCCATTCATTTAAATTTCGTTTAGGATTTATACATTTATTTATTTAATTTCTTTGGAAAAATGTTCCTATTCGTATTCGTCTGAATTTGGCGAATACGAAAACAAAAGTGGACCACATAGTACTCTAAAAACGTGGATACTCAGAATTACTGGAAGTTTGAGTTTTCAGGAGAATTTCTAAAAACTTTAAATTTGTTCAACTAATTAAGATTTTACAAGATGTGACAAATTTTTTAGGAAGGAGGCGATACGGGCGGACAAACGTGATCACCTCCTATGAACCACATAGTGTTCTGTAGTGCAGAGTTGCGGCCATTTAGTTAAATTAAAAGTTGTTGACAGTGTTGTAAAAGAAAAGTATTGTAAACAAGTGAGTAGAAATCAAGGCGAATTCATAACAGGTGGCTGCACTAGCGACTTTAGTCACAGCTGTTTTATTTTCAGTTGCCTTGGTAGCAATACTAAAAATTGAAGAACATAAAAGCTTAAAAAGTATAACATAAAAAATATGTGCATATTTTGGCAAAAAAAAAACAAAATGAGAAAAATATTCACATCTCCACATTAAAGAAAAAAATTACCACTTTTGGTTAGAAATAACCAAAAACGGCAGCTCTGGCTGTGAGGCAAAACGAAAAATTTTACTCCTTCTCTTCTTCCTTCCTTCCTTCCTTCATAGAAGTGAGTGTAAAATGTGTATCTTATTATTTATGCGAAAGAGTCGAAGTGGTTAGATAAGTATTCTTTAGCAGTTGAGAAAATAGTAATAGTAGTAATTGAATCAAAAAAATTCCTAAGCAGGCCCTTAATAAGGCCTGAAGTGAGCAGGACTTCTAAGTTTTCTCCGCTGAGTACGTTCTTGTAGACACTTACAAATCCTTCAACGTTTGCAAGAAAATATTCTGATTCACATTCGCACTAACACACAACTCCATGTTCGTGATTCTAACCGAACACCAAAATGTCTGAGTTTGTCTGTGTGTGTGTGTATTTTTGAGTAAAATGCTTGTAAAGTATTTATTAAATGAAGAAAGGATGACAATGACGATTTTAACAAAATTAACTCCAGTGTGAAATAAATGCAATAAAAGCGTAAATTGATTTTAAATTCAATTTTTGTATTGCGGTAATTTATGCTGGATTTAAGGATGCTGAAGCGTAAGAAGTATGTATGAACTACACTACACTACACTGCACTACACTAGCCGCAGCACAAAAACTGTTTTTTTTTTCATATTTTAACAAAGTGTTTTTTTTTGTATTCTTATATTTGGTTGAAGTTTTCTAGAAACAATCAAACATCTTAAGAGAGCAGAAAAATACTTTTTATTCTGTGGCTTCTAAATTTTTGTTTGTTACAACCATCTCCCCTTTCAAGGTTTTGTTGGACTCATGCAGTTAATTTTAAGAGTTAACCACATTAAGTTTAGTGCACCCTATTATTGTGGTATTTGTATGGGGAGCAGTTTATTCCTCCTCTTGTATCACCAAGATTTTGTGGAAATTTTGTGTTTGCTTATTGAGCCTTAGTATTGCAGTAGTGGAGATATGAATCGAGTGACGCAGGCACCACAACCAATAAATTTTGACAAAAGCTTAGCATGTCATACCCCTGCAAATTCCTTAGACCTATTTAGAGTCACAAACTACTTTCGTCCGAAAAGATGACTTTAATAGCATAATTTGTTCTAAAGGAAGCCTAGTAGTCATCATCATCGGTTTGCCGACTAAACGGTTGCACTCTAAATATCTCAAGTAATCCATAATTTCTACCACATTGAAAAGTGCAGGACATATTGCGATTGGATAGTAATTATCCGGGTTATTAGCATTTTTCTTGGAATTGACGTAGCCTTGGCAACTTTCCAACACATTTGGTAGTGTGAATAATAAAAAAAGTATTTGCGTTTTACTTAAAAATTTGTTTTAAAACAGAAAATTCAAATACATATTTGTGGTTTAAAAAAATTTAAGTAAAAATCAAACACTTTTTTATTCACAGTATTTATTGGAACCTTAAAAGTATGGTATACAGTGCTGAATAGGCTAATTAAGAGAAGTGCTAGTATCGGAGAGTGCTGCACGAAGACACATGCTAGGACACCGTCAGGCCATGAAAACTTGTTTATGTTGAGTCAAAAAAAAATATTTTTACTGTGCCAGCTCGAAAGAACAAATTACAAAGAATAAAGTACAACCTAAATTTATTAATACAATAATAAAATATTTAAAAAATCTCGATAAGTTTGTGCGAATATTCCCAAGACTTTCTTCTCGGAAAATGTGCGGTAGCCCATATTTTTTTTATATTTTATCATGATAAATTTAGTTTGTTCCCACATATTTCTAGAAAATCCCATTTGCATTACAAACATACATTAGTTAAATCATTTTTTACATTAGCATGTAATCATGATTTTTACATAAGCACGTCAGAGGAGCTCATGAATCGAACCAATCGGACACTTTTTTCATAGGCTTAGAAACAAGTATCTTTTCGGGGCTGAACCCTTTCATATTCCCTGATTTTGAAGTTTTTGGATGTTAATTTTGATCTTTTCAAATATGAATTCATGCTATCATTAATTCCATTTCAAAAAGGAAGAAGTGTCTAAGTCGAGATAAGCTGATTTTAAGTAATCTACATATTCTAAAGAACCACTGGTAAAAATCTCAATTAATTTGTGTGATTTTTCAGGAAGTCATAGCACTGCGACTTATCTTTTTTAGACTTCTATCTTATTTGAAATAATAGCTTAATTAAGGTTATACTTTAGTATATTTCAACTCAAATGTGCGAGTATTACTTATACTTATAGTGTGTAAAATGATTTTCAATTAATATAATTAAGCTTTTCCAACTTAACTGTAAACGAAATAAATTTCTGATAATCGGCTTGAAAGCTTTAAAGTGCTCTCCTACAAAACAGTAAAATATGACTTAAGCACTTATTCCTTAGTCCTGATTTACACTATGCAATTCTTATTGCTAATCTGATTAGTTTGTGGAAAAGAGAAACGAAGGGATCGGAACCGTTTCTTTTCCCGACACTCCTCCCTTAACAAACTAATCAGCTTAGTAATAAGACTTGCATAGTGTAAATTAGGACTTATTCCCACGGAATTAATTTTTTTTTTTGCTGGGTTACGCCTATAATTTATATTACTAATGATAGCTTAAAAATCAATCATACCTATCTAACAAGTGGAGAGAATTACAAACAGCGATGGCAATTTTTTAGTGTTTTGTGGTTTCCCTAGTTTGAAAACAATGGTAATCAATGTGAAATTTAGGACGTCCATAATAAAATTCAAAAATTAAACTTGAGCAATTTTTTCAATAAACGAATAACTCTACTTAAACTGAAGGGAATGGACAAACTTACATATATTGAATTTTTTTCGTTTTGTTTAGGTATTTAATTAATTTAAAACACCTTTTGATTCCCCCAATAGTACTCGTATTGTATTGAATAAATAAAGATAATGCATTGAAATAATTTATCAATATCAAATAACGGCGGTAATTAAAAAAAAAAATCCTGAAAATTTGTTTCTCAACTGGAATGGATTGAAAATTATGAGAACAACACACACTTGCTATTCACATGATATAGACGCTGATGTTAACTATTTAAATCATCAGTTCGTAAACATCAGTATTCCTCAACCGACACACAACATATATGATGATTTGTGCTCAGTTCCAGTTGAAAACACTTTTAGTTTTCGATGCGTAAGCCAATGTGAAGTCATGGTCAGTTTCTATTCAATTAAGTCAAAGGCTATGGGTATCGATGGAGTGAATCCCACCTTTTTAGGAGTTATTTTTCCCAAACTTCTGCCATTTATCACCCATTTATTTAACACGATACTCACAAAATCTGTATTTCCTGATGTGTGGAAATTCTCCAAAGTGATACCCATCTCTAAACAAAATAATGATTATAGGCCTATTGCTATTCTACCCTTCTTATCCAAAGTCATAAAAAATTTAATGAGCAAACAAATGAATGAGTATCTCAAAGAACGGAATCTGTTATCTGATTTACAATCCGGCCTTGTGTTGGGGAGAAGCTGTATCACAGCTCTGACGGACGTGATCGAAAATCTGAGAGCTGATCTGGACAAGAGTATGGTGTCATTTTTAGTACTACTTGATCATAGCAAGGCGTTTGACACAGTCGACCAAACAATTTTAATGAAGAAACTAGAGAAACTATTTAATTTTTCACCAACAGCACTAAAATTTTTAAAAAGCTATCTTACTGGACGAACTAAAGCAGTTGAATTAAACGGCAAATATTCAGAAGTCCTAAATATAAATAGAGGTGTTCCACAGGGATCAATAATCGGGCCACTATTATTCTGTCTGTACATTAATGATTTGCCTGATGAGATAGAACACTGTAAACTTCAAATGTATGCTGATGATGTGCAGATTTATAGTAGTTGTAAGACAAATGATATCCATTCATGTGTTGATAACATAAATAGCGATCTTGCTAGGATCAACAAATGGGCTGTGAACAATGGACTATGTATCAATCCATCGAAATCTAAGTGTATTTTTCTTAACAATAATAACAGAAGTCTTAATGGTGAGATCCAGATAAAAATAAACAATAGTTCTATTGAGTATGTAAGTTTCTGCAAAAACCTTGGTGTAGTTTTCAATAATAAGCTATCCTGGTCTAACCATATAGCGACAGTAGTTGGTCGTATATATGGTATGCTTAGAAATCTTTGGGTCGTTAAGTATTCAACGACTCGTGACATTACAATACTGCTTGCGAAAACATACCATCTACCTGTCCTCCTATATGGCTGTGAAATATAAGCAAACTGTTCCAGTAGTGACTTCCACAAGCTTAAAGTTGCTTACAATAACATAGCAAGATACATTTACGACAAAGGACGTCGTGATTCAATTTCGCGCTTCTCGTATCAAATAAACCGAATGGAGTTTAATAATCTTCTAAAGTTTAAGTGCCTAATCTTCCTACATAGAGTAATTATTACTCAACAGCCAAATTATATTTTTAAGGTTTTAAGATTTGGAAGATCTGTGCGAGGAAAACGATTAATGCAGCAAAAATATAAAAGTGCGTTCTTTGGAACCAGCTACCAAATCAGATTCAAACCATTAACAACGCAAATAGGTTTAGAAATGAGCTCCTAAAATATTTCGGTTAACGTTAATGTGAAGTTTTTTATTTTGTGAAGTTTGTTATTTTGTAATTTCCTCCTCAAGTTTATTTGTTAACCGTATAAATAATTTCTTATGTAATACCCTGCTTTTCTACTTTCTTCTTTTCCTTAGTATACTTTCATCTCGTTTTTTTTTTTGTAATTTTATAATTTTTATTATTTTTGTTTGTATCAATAGAACATATGCTTATTTCATTTAACTATTGATTTTTATGTTTGTATTCGAAATATGAACTCTTAATTATGTACTTTCTCACTAGCACTTTAATTTATAAGATGTCAATCTTGTTGTGCTAGGCTTATTAAATAAATAAATACAAATACTTCGCATCTGCCTCATCTGTATTAGTTACCCATAGAATTTTATAAATTGCTAATTTTGTATAGAAAAATAGCAGCTGTCTTATTTGCGGTAAGTTTGTTTCAAATATACAATTTTATGTTTAGTCAAAAACTGCTTTATGTCTTTAGAATTAGACAAGCTTTAAAGTTGAAGCTGGTGCTATGTAAAATGCTTATATGTGTTCATATATACATACATACATATGTATATGAACATATGTACACATGCTTTAATTAAAAAAGGCCTTTTTTCGACTAATGAGGCCTTGGAATTGGTAGTGGGCGAATATTGCCTTAGGGGTTATTAATAAATAGAACCGCACAGTATACGGCATAAAAGCAATAAAAGTGGCTTGACTTGGTATACACATTATAATGTGCATATACATACAAACATACATACATAAACATACATGCATAAACATACATGCATATACATACATGCATACTCATACAAACATATATACATATATCGTTACCTTAATTTAGAAAGGCCCAAACTCATTTTTTTACTCGAGTTATTTTTGTATATTTTGATAAAAGAACATCTAATGTAATGTATGTAAATACAAAAAGCTCGCTTTCAAAACAAATAATAAATTAGAGTCTTTCTTTTTTGAGGTAACGGTATGTATGTAAATTATTGTGCCATTATTATTCAAATATAATAAGAATAGCAAAATTAATAAAATATATCTTGAGCAAAAGCTATAAATTAAACTATATTTGCTAATACATAATAACAACGAGCAAAAAAATCATTTCTGTTACATCCATACATTAAGTACATCTTGTTATGTGTTAGATTGGGTTAGCTTAGGTTAGCAGGTAGTAGGTAAGAACGAAACTTAAGAATCCATCCCACTTGTGTCCAATAAAAAGGATGCCTTTTTGTGTAAATATCCAGAAAAGAAAGAATAAAAGGCGCAAAATGGGAGAGGTTGAAAACATAGATTTGAAGCTATACTTGTCTGTAGCACCCGCTGCTCCTTATATATGTAGATGGTAAAACCTTTGAGCCTCAACTCGGATAGGCTGTTGAAGGATATTCTGTCAAGGAAGTGCAGTCGGTGATGTCTTAGAGCTTTCCTCCTCCTCCTCCCAAGGAATACAACTGGAAAAGTATTCGTTGTACGGGAGACACATACGTTTAGTTAGCATCTGTTTCAAAAGTTGCCTGCCAGTAAGGTAAGAAAACTCTTCAAGTGATTTTTTGTACACTGAAAGAAAAACACTTCGTCACGTTGAACGCCTTTCATTAATACAACGACAAATTTTATTAATAAAATGAAATATTACATTATATTGATATAAATTGCATTAATGGAATGAAACCAATCGAGTGCTTAATATTTTACATTTTCTAGTATCATTTATGTTACGAAATAATTTTCATTCGGGTAACGAAAAACTTAAATACATGTTTTTGTGAAGAATTTATACAAAAAAATATTTTAAATTGATTAGGTTACATAAAATAATTTCAAAGTATCAAATTGTATCAAAGTATCAAAAAAATATGTAATTAATCTATAGTTATGGAAATTATAGTTTTGTTGCAACTTTAATGATATATTTTCGTAACTATAATGAAGAAAACATCCTGCTGCTGGCTAGTAGGCAGTGTGCCACTCTTGTAATCCCAGGTTCGAATCCTGGAGATAAGTCAAATTTTTTTTAATACATATATGTATATATATATATATTTATAGGTTATAACTTTTCAAATAAATTAAATAATGTTGAATTAATTAGATCAATTACATAACTTTAAATTAAAATTTCATTAATGATGGCATGTATGTATTTAGTGTGTATCTAAATAATATTTGAGATTTTTGTGGCTGCAGCGGTAAGCACGCTATCTACCGCGCGATGAGTTCCAAGTTCAACTCTTGGCCGGGGAAGCCAATTATCATGCAAACGTTTTTCTGATGCCTGTGCCAATATACACACGTAAGTTGAATATTTATTAAGATACAATTATAATTAAATAAATGAATCAGTCATTACAATAATGACTTATGTTGTTAACACTATGATATGATATCATCAAAAAATGATATGTTACGTCTCAGTAATGAAATATTGTCATGATTTTCATGACAAATGTTGTTTATTCATTGAAATAGTTCGTAAAAAAAAATAAAACTAATGTCACTTCATTGTATAAACTAATAAGTTTCATCGCAATGATTACATTTTTCATTTAAAATATGAAAATGTACGTTGCTTATGAATGAAAATATTTCGTTGTATATATAACATTTTTCCAGTTAATGATACAATTTTCGTAATGCGAATGAAGCGTTGCATTGGTTGAAAAACAATGACCAAATCATAAATATAATGTGAAAAATCATTGCATTTACGAAGGTTTTTCTTTCAGTGTAAAGTTGATGATTTTCTGAGTTATAGGATGAGCTTACATCTGGCATTTCTTGTGTGCCATTTGCCCGAAAAACCGTAACCAACTAATTACTAATGTAAAACTGTTTGACTGTTAACTTTGATGTTATTTGTTCATTAAGAATTATCACATGTAATTTGGCTTAAAAAGCAATACGAAGTTTAGCCCGTTCAAATCATAAATATAGAAACAAATTAAGTTCGAAAAATAATAATTAAAATAAACTAAAATTAATAGTCATGGGCCTGTGGCAAAAATTAAATGAATATACTTAATAGTAACAAACCAAAAATAGTTTGCCTTAAGTAGAACAAAAATAAGCAAATTAACTAACATGTGCATAATTAGTAAAGAATAAACGACAATGGTAAGTCTGTTGTAAATTAGAGATGGTAAATTTAGGCTTTCATTACAAAACACGTTTCAGCAAAATTGATACGATGAATCAAAAACAATTCACATATTCCATTTGCAAGAAAGTTTCGTATATAAGGCAGAAATTTACATCAACTGACACCACACAGAGTGGACCAACACAGAAGAACGCTGATGATAAAGGTTTAGTGGCCTTCGAAAACGGCTGGCTGTTCCGTTCAACTAAGTGTTGGCAGAATATTTACAACTAACTTTGATGTTATTTGTTCATTAAGAATTATCACATGTAATTTGGCTTAAAAAGCGATACGAACTTTTTAGCCCGTTCAAATCATAAAAACTGTTTGATTCAGACATATATTTATTGTTTTCAAACAGTTTGCAATCATTTTGGATTCTATAAAATTGTCTATTAATTATGTATGAAACTGTTTAACTTAATAAATACATGTCTGAATCAAATAGTTTTTCATTAGTTGTTACGCTTTTTTTACGCTTGTGTGGCATTTGGCACACAGATGTAAACCCAGCCTTAGTAGGGTTGAGGAGCATGCGAGTGGCAGCCTACAGAGATAGTTGATATCAGCATCCCCCCTTAATTACCCTCTTTACCCACTTTGCAAGGTCATGCGCAACTTTGTTGCCTAACCTGGTCCAATGTCCACGCAGCCAATTTAATATGATGCGTGAATATTGCGAAAGCTTATCAAAGGCAAGACAAGAAAAAAAATGTGCTGCATTTGTCCGGGAGTCTGAACTTGGAAATATAATCGCCTCACCTGAATGGCTCCGCTCAGTGGGGAGAATCCTTCTGTCATTGAAAATCAAAATTTCCTGTTGAGACAGGATTACGGAATGCATTTGACTGTGAGATCAAGTATGATATCTGTTGTATGAATGCTAGCATGTCCTCATGATCGACAGTTCCATGCGCCTATTTCGCTTAGTCTGACTTGCGTACACAGATAAAACAGATTCGTTGAAACAACCGAATTTGTTGCCAATCGAATTTTGGTGGTTGCACCAACTACATAGAATTATGGTATAACGACTGCAATTTTCTTGTGGTACCACCATATATTATAGTTGTAGCAACAGAAAAAATTGGTTAACAGTATTGAATTTGAAATAAAAGTTATTCGTACTACCGAAAATATGGTTAGTATAACTAAAACAATATAATAATTGGTTCCTGTGAAAGAAAAATTGGCCTTCCTTACTGAAACAAAAATAAACAATAGACGCAAATAAAAATACATAATTTAAGAAATTTATTATTTGAAATATTGTCATAAGTTTATTTTAATTGAAATTTATTTTTTGGTGGTGAAGCATGTTTATATGAATTTCTTAAATCACATATTTTAAACAGCCACAAACATGTTATCTTATGCACATACTTTCAAAAACCATTTGAGAATTCATAAATCATAATACCTTTGAAAATCTCAAAAGTTAATTTTAAATTTTCTGCTATAAACTATGATAGTAAGGTCAATCTAGTAGTCAGTTGCAGTAACTAATAGAAAGTGTTTATTTTAACCTTAATATAGAACGACAATTTTTTTTTTGCCAATACCAAAAGTTGGTCGTAAAATCCAATTCATAATATTTTATTCGGTTGTGTTAACCAATAAGTTAATTAGTCATGACAAAAGCATACGCTCGGTTGATGCAATCAATTTAAGAATTGTCTGAATCATATATTTGTTGCAATTATGCATTAATAGAAAATTGATAGCGTGAATTGAAATATAGTTTATGCAAATGATATTTTATTGGACTAACCAATTTTCAACCAATCTTTTTTCTGGCTGTAGCATAGTGCTAACTTGCATAGTCTACTGACTGCGTTTAGGAGTGCTAACTTCCTAGACATTAAGTTAACTGGAATCCAGCTGAACATAGCCAAAAGCTAATCTAAGAGCACCGGTTATCACAAGTGCCATTTTGAGCATCCTATTTATGCAGTAGTGATTTTTCGCTCAAAGTATTGTTCTAGTACTTGTAAAAATTATTTTATATGTGTTTCTCCCAGGATGATTTAGATTTTTGTCATGTTTGATGTCACATAATGGTGGTCTTAGCTTCTCCCAGAGAAAAGGTTGTTCACAACCCCAAATTGTGAAGCTGCTAAGATTAATGATCTAAAATTTACACTCTACTCAATGGAGTTTAAATATAGTTCGTATGTAACCATAAAAAGCTCCCGCCGGAATTTCTAGCTTTGATAAGGTGGCGTTGTTATAAATAAATACTTTTTAATGTATTTTTTGTACTTGTTCATCAAACGTGAACACTATTTAAATAAAATTTTAATGTTCATGGTTGCGAAAAATGACAGATAAAGAAATTCATAAACGATTTGATTTGTTTCCTTTTTTAAACCATTATTTCATCTACAAACGTTATTTTCTTTCACACTACCATTAATTATTATTATTATTAAGTTTTAAGTTTTCATAAAATGATATTCATTAAATGTTGCGAGTACAAAATAAAACTCAAAATGTATAACTGATGGATCACTCAGCATTTGTACATCAAATCCTTCTGCACACGTATTCGAAACTGTCATCAAGCATTTTGATCGTGTCTAGGCAGCTTAACAACGTTTTGATAACTCACATTCGAGTTGTTTTTAACATTAACTTTAACTTAGTTTAAAAATTAGTATTCTTACATATAAATAAGCATGCCTCATTAACTGAAGCTGAAGAAGTTTAAGTACATAAATAATTAGCAGGGTGCCCCTGTGGCTGAGTGATAGCGATGCTAGCAATTCAGTCCAGAGGTCGTGGGTTCGATTCCCACTATAGAGTCGGGGTGTTTTCCGCAGACAAGCTAATCGCTTTGTGGGTTGTGTTTGTTCTTTAAAAAAAAAAAAAAAGATACATGCCCAGCAAAAAATTACACATCACCATCAGAACTACTTACAATGAACTTGCCATATAATGACTTACTTTTCTGTTTACCAAATTTCATTAATCGCTTACCTTACCTAAAATTTAAAAAAATTATGTACAAGTTGCTAAATGAGGAGAGTAATTTTTTTAGATTAAATTGATTACGTGAACAAGTTGCGAAATAAAAAAATAAGTGCGTATTAAGAATCGATTATTTTAGTTTCACGCCTTGTTAAAATTATTAAGTTGGTAATCCAGTAGGGAGGTGCTTCCACCAAAAAATGCTTAATTCCAAACCCGATTAACTTTTGGTGAAATTTTTTTGCTGCATGTACACAATGCAAAAAAAATCGTATATTTATTATTTTATGAATAAGGATCAACAGCAAATCATGGGTAGTATGAATAAAAAAAGTATTTGCTTTTTATTTAAAAATTTGTTAAAAAAAAACAAAAAACACATACATACATATTTGGGCTTTTAAAATAAATTTTTAAGTAAAAAGTAAATCCTTTTTTTATTCATACTACCCCATGTCTGAATTATCTAAAGCCAATAAATTCTTTAAATTCAGCCAAATACAAATGTTTTGTTGTTCTCTAACCATTTTTAACAGTTGTTAGATTAATTTATTTTGGTCTTAAATTTAGCTTTTGTTACGAGTAAAAGCGCCAGGAAATACAAAAACGGATGAAGAGTCAAATGTATTTAACAAATGCTTAACAATGATTTTTCCTTATTGTTGTACTTCAATGTATGAAAAACAATAATCAACAAGAAGAAAATAGAATCTAAAGAAACTTAACGAAATCATTAAATTTTAATAGATACAGACACACACTCACTCAAACATTGTTGGTAAAGAGGATTTTTTTGTAAAAAAAATCTTAAAGAACCGAGTTAAAATAGAAAATGGAATTGTTAGTAATGCAGAAAAGAAAATGAATTGAGATGTAAGGCTCAGTTAGCCGACTGTAATAGAAAATCCTTACAAAAACATAAATGTGAAAAAAGGCCAAGTTCCTGTCCAAAATTTCAGCCAGTAAAAGTAGTGAGATATAAATTTTGTCCAAGTTCTTGTTTGCCAGAATACCTTACACAGAAATATGTTATGTATTATATAAATTTGTAATCGTAAGGGTGTCATATAATTTCTAGACAATCTGCTAACTTGAAAATATTTTTACCGACTTAAAGAAATGAACAAATAAAAATTTTTCTCTCCTTTTTTAGAACAGTAAAAATATTGCCATATTTTGGATAAATAAAATGTATAACTGGAAAATTTAAATTCCAAAAAATATTAGTTATAGTTGACAAACTATTCATGCAAAACTGTTTTTGGCAAATTTGTTCGCTTAAATTGTTGTAGAATTGTAGAACGATTATACAAGAACACACACCTATCAAATTTAATGGAAATTGTCATCTTAATGATTTCAAGAGGAAGATGTGTGCTATTAAAACAGAAAGTAGTGACCCAATTATGTGGAGACTATATATAGTTTTTAAAAATTGAGTGAAATGCAACATTGACCCGCACACGAAGGGTTCCGAACGGACACTAGATATGTAATTCATTACAAACATTAGCCTATATAATACACTCAAAAAAAAAATTAACTAAAAGTTAGGAAAATTTTCTAAATTTGAATAAAAAAAAGTTGTCGTATGGCGCTAAATCTGTTTTTACTCGAAACCAGTAAAATATTTACTAAATTTCTAGTTCATTAATTAACTAGTTTATAGTAATTATATTTTCATATTTTAGTAAAATTTTCCTAAAATTAAGTAAAATTTTCCAATAAAATTCGGAGCTTTGCAAAAAAATTTTTTCGTCTTTTATCTCAAATTTAGTATATTTTCCCATTTTTTTTTGTCTTTAACTCTGGTACTTATTTTTATTTTTAATTAAATTCTATACCACATGGTATGTTTTTTTATATTTTCAACAACCTTCTGATTGATATTCAAGCACTCTAACCAATTGCCTAACAAGGCAGCCTGAATAAGCATTGAAATTATTGAGTTTTAAAATTTTATTTTATTTACGAAAAAATAAATTTCAAGTTCAAATATTCCTCGAATATATGAAAAATTTACTTAGATTTTTTGCTAAATGCAAATCAATAATAAAATCCATAATTCAAAGAAAAAATACTTAAAACTGGGAAATATTTTCCTAAAACTTAGTATACCTTTTTACATCTTTTAAGTAAGTCAAATTTCATGAACTAATCAGGAGTAATTCATTTCCTAAAGTTTATTTTTTGATTTAAGACGAAATTGACTAGTCCTTAATATAAAATTTCATTCAGTTTATAACCATTTTCTTACATTTAGTAAATATTTCCTTTAAGTCAGTAAACATTTCCTGAAATTTGAGAAATTTATTGTGTATTCTTATGAACTTTTTTGAGGATATGAACTTTTTATTTTTTAATCATATTAAGTAATTTTTACTAGATTTTTGTAAAAATTTACTTAAACTTAGAAAAAATTACTTAAACCTAGAAATTTTTTTTACTTGAACTTAGGAAAAAAATTTTCTTAATAATAGAACATGTCTTTTTTTGAGGGTATGTATATAGTTATGGCATTTTTTTCGTTTTTGGGTTTTTTTCGATTTTAAGTGTTTTTCTACTTTTGGCGTTTTTTCAGTTTTTGGCGTTTCTTTTAAGTTTCAGCGCTTTTTTTCGTTTTTGCATTTTTTCTCGTTTTGGCGATTTTGTTCGGGTTTTTTTTTGGCGATTTTACACTTTTGCGATTTTTTTTATTTAGGCGATTTTTTAAGTTTTGCACTTTTCTTGCGGTTTAGCGATTTTGTTCGGTTTTCGGCTTTTTTTTCATCTTGGCGTTTTTTTCATTGTGGCGATTTTTTTGGTATTGTCGATTTTTTCTGGTTTGGCGATTTTATAATATGGGCGATTTTAATTTTACGGTTTTTAGAAATTTCAAGAGTTTGCCTCTTACGGTTCCCAAGATACAACAAATAGTCAAAACTACATCGTTAAAATTGCATTAACTGATAAAACACCCTTTAATTTCAGTTCTTTTAAATTTTAGTGTTTATTTTGTAGTCTGTATGTACACCAATCTTACAAATTTTAAGTGTAAATATACATCCTCACAAAAACATAAATTTGAAAAAAGGCCAAGTTCATTTCCAAAATTTCGGGCATCAAAAGTAGTGAGGTGAAAATTTTGACCAAGTTCTTGTTTGCACAATACCTATCAATACCTATCACTGTAATATGGTATGCATTTTATAAATTTGTAATCGTAAGGGTGTCATATTATTTCTAGATAATCGGCTTACTTGACAACATTTTTCCCGATATAAAGAAATGAACAAATATACATTATTCTCTCCTCCTTTAGAAAGGTAAAAATATCTCCAAATATCTCCAAGTTAGCAGGCTCATCTAGACCAAGTTCTGTATTGGATTTCAGCTCACTAGCACAAATGTTAACTTTTATGGGCGTAAATCCGCCCCCTGGATAAAATTTCCAGGCTTTCAGATTTTTCTAGTTCGTAGCTCACCTAGATCTACTTGTGTACCAAATTTCAACTCTCTATCTATAGCGGAAATGCTTCATAAATTTGATGAGTGTGTCAGTGGTAAGTGGAAACTGGTCAGTGGTCAGTGGTCAGTGAGTATGTCTTAAAATATGCAATTTTTGCACCTCCATATCTCAGGAACCTTTTGTTCTAAAATGTTTATTCTATATTTATTCTAATTGTGAATTCAATTTTAGAATTTTACGACCGCGGGGAGCAAAGTTATCAGGGGGGTAAAAACACGACGATTGGCTTCCTGTTAATATACACATACCGTGCGCCTAGATATGTACGTACAATTGTATATATATTACATGGGATTTTAAAATTTTTTGTTTCTCGTTTTGGAATGCCCTTTAATTTTTAACTCTCATGTATTTGTTGTCGCAGCGGCCAAAGTTCTACATACTCGTCCAAATTTCACGTTTCAAATCAAATCTAATATCTAGTATTCAATTCATTGTAATGGTTGAGTTAAATAAATATATGTATAACATTATGTAAATATAATCTTTTAAATTTGAACTCCATGCATTTTAGAGGACATTACAATACAAGACCTTTTTCAAAACACAAAAGCTTTCTAAGAACAACTTGATTGAACTTCATATTCAAAAATATAAAAGTTTTAAATGAAAAGATGTAACTGTACAAATAATATACAACTGTTTTTTTTTCTTTACGTATCGCTCCTATACTTCTATGTAAACATATCTCGGAAAATACGTTCTTGAATTTAGGTATGCAGAAAAAATCGTTATATCATATTTAATCTTGTGAAAAAATTTAACTTACAGCAGGCACCTATTGAGAAAATGAAATATTTTTAAATCTTAATTTAGTTGTGTGAAAGTGGAAAACTTTTCTTTTGAATAAATTTTTTTAAGATATGTTTTTAGTGCATATTTTGCGTTTTTGATGTCATATTTTAGGCGCTTAAAATACTTTTTTTAAATACATGAAGTCCTTGTCCCTGTTTATGATAAATATGAACGAAGTATATCCATTACAAAATGACTAATATTATTAACAAAATTACGCAAACAAAAAAAATTTGCTACATAAACTTATATTACTTTATTCGTTATGCCAGGCTTGGACTGTATTATATTTCTTTTCAAGCAAAAATATTAACAGCGGTAACTTTTAAAATTCAATATTTTTAATCTCTCAATTTCTGATATAGGTTGTAGAAGTTTTCTCTATAGAAATAATAAAATTAAAGCTGGTGGTACAAGAATTTTGTCTCCCACAAAACAAAACCACAAAACGAAAGGGAAATTTTCAGATTTCCCTTAGAGCTTTTAGATATATGATACATAAATTATCTACATACATATTTTATCTTTATAGTGGTGTAAATTCGTATTAAAATTAGTCTACTGAAAATTGAAATTTTCAGATACATTTTTAAACAGAAAAGCAAAGGTACCCAAGCAAAAAAAAGTTCAAGATTTTGTAATGGGTAGTGTTTGTTCAGTAATGAATAAAATAACAACTTATTTATATCATTACGTGAAAGCAATTATTATAATATTTTCCAGTTAATAACGGAATATATATATACAGAAAAATTTATTGATCGTGAAAATGAGCTTCGATGACAACAAAAAGTAAATAATAAATTCCGCGAAGTGCGACTTTGACCCGCGCACGAAGAGTTCCGTACGGATACGAGATATGGGCACTTCCAAAAAAAAGTCCACCATGACGGAAAAATTTAAAGTTCACCAACAGATTTGTTTTCTTGTATTATAGATTAGAAATATTTAAAATTAGCTAAACTTAAGAGGTTGAAGCTTTCCTTAGTTGTGATGGCGAAATAATTCACTACAAAGTTAGGCTTCTCGTTTTGGTAAGTTTTACTTAATTTCATGAGCATTTTCTCTTTACTTTTTATACTTCTAGGAGCAATTGCACAGTAATACTTTTATTGCAAAACTATTGCTACAACAACAACTAATCATAGACAAATGCAGAGAAAGCCATTATATATCAATTAATCGTAAAATTTAGGTTTTCTTAAAATGATATTTCAACGTACGTAACGCCAGGAAAAGTAGCAATTATTTTCATTATCTCTAAGCTGACGATTGCATGTACGTGAAATTTTGCATGTTAACAAAGTGTTATTAGCTTATGTGATAATAATAAAAAAATCGTTTATACAATTAATATTTTATATAATATTAATATTCAAAAGTGTGTAACGTTGTGAGTATTTTTTTATTAGAACAATGTTTGTTTAAAATTTGCTTGAAATTTTGGTTTTCATTCACGACCAAAGCGCTAAACCTGTTTTTAAATTATTTCACCAATGGAAAGCTACATTACCAGCGTCAAACAAATCATATGTTTTATCCGGTTCGGAACCAGTTTTTTTGTATATCGTACGGATTTTTTCCGAAAAATAAATTTTTGGGCTGGTAAGGGTAGTTTTCGATTCGTGAGCGGAGCTGCGGATAAAGTTAATAAGTATTTATAAATAACAAATATAGTTTTGTTAATCTTTAGTATATCTTTTTCTTAATTTTTAATCAAAAAATATAAAGTGGAAATTTAAGTAACGAATAATAATAACGAATATAACGTAACGCTAGATACTAAGGCTAATTAGGAAAAAGGGGAAACGATTTTTTAATTTAGATGTTTGGAAAATAAATCTATATCAGCCCAAGTCTTAACAAAAAAAGTTTTGTGTAAAAAGACTTGCCCAGTTCGCAGAATCAAGCAATTTTGTTAGTCAAGTCAAACCCCACTTCTGTTGTTTGTAACGTAACGCCAGGTCATATTTTGCGTATATCTTGAAATCCTTAGGTTTGATTGTCATAATTTTTTTTCACTGAATATAGAGCTATTTAATTGCTTCTCAACTGTAAGAAATTTTTTTTCAGGCATAATTTTAAAATTCAACATTTTGTCGTACGTAACGCCAGAATGGAATCACCCATATGTAATTCAATACGAACTTTAGCTAATATAAACTATAGTTTTTGCATTTTTTCGTTTTTTGGTTTTTTTCGGTTTTAAGTGTTTTTAGTTTTGGGGCTTTTTGCGCTTACTAGCGCTTTCTAAGTTTTGGCACTTTTTTTCTCGTTTTGGCGAATTTTTTTTTGGTTTCTGAAGTTTTTTTAATTTTGGCGATTTATTTTATTTTGGCGATTTTTTTATTTATGGCGTTTTTTCAAAAAGGTGATTTCTTATTTTTGGTTTTGGCGATTTTTCCGGTTTTTGGCATTTTTCTTTCGTTTTGGCAATTTTTTTAGTTTTGGCACTTTTTTTTGTTTTAGGGTTTTTTATCGGGTTTTTGACGATTTTTTTCGTTTTGACGATTTTTTTTTAATTTTGGTGATTTTTTTTAAATAAACAATTATTTTGGTTTTGGAGCATTTTTCGAGTTTTGGCGATTTATTTCGGTTTTTGGCGGTTTTTTTAATTTTGGCGATTCCTTTCATTTGGACGATTTTTTCCAATTTGGCGATTTATTTTAGAGCTACGCTTTTTTTAATTTTGGCGATTTTTTTCGTTTTGTCGATTTATTTTTAATTTTTGGTGATTTTTTTCGGGTTCCTGGCGTTTTTTCGGTTAAGCGATTTTATAATTTTTAGATTTTTTAGTTTTACCGATTTTGAAAATTTTCAGAGTTTACCCCTTACGGTTTCCAAGATATAGGAAGTTGTCCAAATTACATAGTCAAAATTGCATTAACTGAAAGACCACCCTTTAATTTAAATTTTTTTTTAATGTTAGTGTTAATTGTTGTATTCTATATAAAAATACACTAGCTTTACAAATTTTAAGTGTCAATAAGGGTTTTCATGAGAACTCTTAAAATTGCCATTTGTGCAATTGGGCAAACTTGCGAGACTTGTTTCATGAAGCGCCTTTTAACATTTTGTGCAAACAACTTATGTAAATTTGAAACAAACGTCAAAAAATTAATTAAATAAAAATAAAATAATAAAATTTAAAGCAGTTTTTAATTAAAAAACATATTTATAAAAATAAATAAGTGTGTGTGTGTGTCTAAAAGTGCCTAAAGAAGTCCAAGAAATAAGGAAGTTGATGTTAACAAAATGCACAATTGCACAGCTTAAATTTACGAGTCGAAATTATTGGGCAAACTTAACAGGTTTGTGTAAATAAATTTCTATACAATTTTTGACATATTATTTACGAGAGTGTAAAAATGCACAATTGCACAGTTTGCCCGACTTTTGAACAATCTCATGAAAACCCTTAATATAGATATTTACATACAACTTATGTATATTACATGGGATTTTAAAATTTTTCGTTGCTTGGTTTGGAACAACCTTTAATTTTTAATTCTCATGTATTTGTTGTTGTTGCGGCCAAGGTCATTTTTTCACCTTTGGTGTACGGAACCCTAAAAATGTTCATTAACTTTTGAATAATTTTAGAAAAAAAATTATCTAAAAAATTTATCATATTTTTATGCAAAAAATAACTCATTAAATTTTTATTACTTTTAGGCAATCAGTAATCTATTAACTTTTGGATGTTTGTATGCAAAAATTATTAGGTACCGAATATTTTTTGAAATACCCAAACAAAAATTGGAAGTACCTGCGACTGAAGAGTACATACACTTTTTGCATTCTAGTAGGAAAACTTTTTTGCTGGGTAATGATAATGTATAATAATTCTAACTACTTATACAGAAAATAATATTTACTAATTAATGTTTTCAATTAAGAATTTAGTTGATTAAATGAAATTTTTAAATATATTAATATAAATCGAAGAACTTAATTGATGTTATCTGATTGTTTATATGTAGCTGAAAATTTAATTAATTTTTTAATTGATATTACAAATATTAAATTGATTTAAAAAAATTATTCATATTAGTTTTTTGTGTGTTCATAAATACTGCTTTAAGTTTTTGAATAAAGCTTTTTCGAAATTGCGCTCTGAAACATGTGAATGAAGTTTATTTGAAAGCACATACGAGTTAAGCTTAATTTCTAAGCTTTCAGTTACAATTGTTCTAAATTTTCAACATGGGAAAAGGAGAGGTTGAATGAATACATGAGTTTGGGTTTTTCTTGTGTAAAAATTGTGTCCTTTCTACTACTAATATCAACAATTTCTTTCAATAAAATATATACATACATAGATATGCATGTATGTTTATATATGTATGTCGGTAAAACTAAATTCTTCTGTAAAGTGAAAAACTTAAAAGCTTCTACACACTCATTTAATGTGATAGTATCACGGTTTGATTTAAAGCAATAAAATTTTTATTATTCGGAGCTTTTAAATAAAAAGTGCTTTAAAATTGTAATATAAACTTTAAAAACACCTGTGATTCTTACATAAATGCTTGTGTCCACACGCTTTGACTATAACGCAAACCTAAAAGTTTGATTTCCAATTAACAGTGATTTCAAATTAAGCTTTTTTCAACCGATAATCCTTTGCAAATGATTCAAAAGCAATTTGGGCAAATGAGTTTGATTTGACTTCACTTTATGTTTTTGCTGGGTAGAAGTTCCTTGAACGAGCTGCAAAATTTAACAATAAAATTTTACAAATAAATATACATCTAACTGGCATTGACATGTGAAATGTTTTTAGCATTTATTAAAATTGATTTTTGTGTCAATGTGTGAAACAGGAGACAAAGCATTTAATGTGTGACTTTATTGGTGAAGTAGAAATATGGATAAATCTTTTTTAGGATTTCATATTTATAAAATGGATGGCGGATTATAATGATATGTATTGTGCAAGAAGGAACTTGGTCAAAATTTATATCTCACTACTTTTAATGGCCGAAATTTTGGATAGGAACTTGGCCTTTTTTCGCATTTATGGGTTTGTGAGGATCTGACTACTTTTTGAAAAGTTTTCTATAATAATACTTTTTAAACTTGAAATTTCTAGTGTATTTTATTTTTGTTGCCCACGATAGCACTGACATGATTCGTCCAAACTAAGGTTGTTATTGAAGATAAATTCAAGGGGCCATAACATTAGTCACAGAATAAAGTCGGTTCTTTTTAGAAACAACTTAAAATTAAAAACCTGTTTGTAAATATTTTTCTACTATAGTCAAAAACAAAGTGTGTTTTAAGTTGAACCGACTTTAACCGGGTGCCACAACAAATATTGGAAATTGTTCTTGAGTGCCCCTGTGGCTGAGTGGTAGCGATGCTATCCTCTCAGTCCAGAGGTCGTGGGTTCGATTCCCACCATAGACTCTGGGTGTTTTCTGCAGACAAGCTAATCGCTTTGCGGGTTGTGTTTGTTCTTAAAAAAAAAAAAAAAAATGATCGAAAACAAAATATGAGAAAGTGTCATCTCTCTCTCTCTCTCTCTCTTTCATCTCTCTCATCCGACTCTTTGTTATGAAAAAGGGTTAAATTTAATAACAAGATAAAATAAAACAACCGAACATAAAAATAACTTAACAAATAATTAATATAGAGAAATTTTAAAAGGCATTTGTATTTTGTGGTTCAAGAATATACCCTTTGGGAACTCCATTGGAAAATATTAAGTGGGAAGAGCGGGTATTGTTGTCGATAAGTAGCATAGTATGTTAAAAGACTGAGTGATCAAGAAGAAATAGAAAATTTACTTTACTATTATCAAGTTCACGGCGTATATTTTCACTAGCATAATTTATTTTCCTTGCAGAAATTTATTTAATTTAATTTATATACTGTATATATATATATATAAATATATATATATATATATATATATACATATAATTTTGATTTCGGATAGTCTCACTCACTCAGTTTAGTCAATTTATTTTCTTTCGTTGTGTGCAAAATGTATTAATACCACATACATACAAGTTTGTTGTACAATTATTTTTATTTTTAACTTGACAGTTCGGGATAAGATTTTATGCTATTTTATATGGAGTTTGACGGATGGGGTAAGGACAGCTGGCGATCAGCTGTGCTGATGAGACCACTTTGTATTAGTACACTTTGGTTGTGGCATTTATTTAATGTATTTTCATTTAATACGAGTATTTTGTAACTTCATTCGCTTTGAGACTTTTGTAAGTAAAAGGTACAAATTGATCAAGCTTATAATAAATAAAATTTCACATGGAAATTTCTGAACGTTTGAAGAATTAGTGCCAAAAAAAATGCATACGATTGCGAAATATTTTGACAATTTATGAAGAAAATTATTCACAAACATTTGTACTCGTATGTTGGAAAAAGTGAAAATATGTAAGTTTTTAATTTTATTGCAATTGATGATACGAAAAATTTGATTCTAAAATTATCACATGTAGAATTCATGATAAGGCTGAATATTTTGTTAATGAAAATACTTAAAATTTAAAAATAAAATCTGTAATCATTTAAAAATAAATCTTAAGAACCTTTTTACATTCTGTTTTTTAATTCAATGCAACAAATTCTTTCATTTACTTTTGTCAACATGTTCACGTGTTAATTTTGAAAAGTATACATTTTCGATTGATTGTTTTAATTATTTTGCCAAGAAATATAACAACAAATATATTTCATTTGTCTCTTGTCGAAGTTTCTGTGCCACAGCGTATTCTAGCTTTCTTCAACTCTTTGTGTTTTCCAGTGACGGCTAAATGACTTAGCATAAGAATGTATGTTATTTTATTTTCCGCAATTGTGGTATGGTGTGTATTTCACTGATTTAGATAAAAGTATCCAGGGCTCGGAATTGATTGAAAGCGCTTATCAAATGCACTTAAAATAAAAAATATGCCCTTACCTATGAAAAAAGCACCAAAAGAAATAAATTTTTTAAATTTTTTATTTTGATTGAAACATAATACAACAACAACTATTTCAAACAAAGATCAGAAAAATTATCATACAAAAACTCATCCTACACTCCACTGTACCATTTTCTTATATTTTCATAAGTAAAACTAACTCTGTTCGGACTTGAAAAGCACTTCTACAACGAAAAAATGCGTTCAATATCTACTGAAAATGAGGGAAGATATTTCAATGATGCTATTTCCATCAATTAAAGTGCGATTTTTTAATTATTTTAACCTGATTAATTTTTTTTTCGTCATGTGACAGCCGATGTTTTTCTCGATTGTACTATTTAATTTATTTTTTATATCCTTTGCATTTTGAACTTTTACATTGCAAACTTTTCAAATACTTCTTTTAACAGAGCTTACTTATTTATAAAGCGTGTTGAATCCTTGCAGTAGTGTAACAGTTTCATTTAAAACAAATTTAGTTTGAAAAAAAAAAGGTCAACAAAACATTCTTTATAGAATTTAAACTGAATTTTTTTATATATATTTTTTAAAGCAAAGTAAGTATGCATTAAAAATATGGTTAAAACTGCAAAAATATGGATTTATAAATTTGAAATTTCATGCTTTGGATAGTCGCACTCGCAAATTATTCGCACACTTTTGCTATTTTTATTCGTTTTTGTATTCGCTAAAATGTATGCGAATATTTCAAGCGAATACTAAAGAAAAAAAGTTTTTGCTTCTTTTTCGAAAATAGTTTACGATTTTAAAGAAAGCTTTTAAATTTTAAAAAAACTTAAGACTAGTCTGTTCAAACTTTTAAAAATATTGAGCAAGCACCATTCATTATTTCTTACAGAAAGTTTTACATGCGAACAATTTTAATAAGCCCTTGTTTGTTGTAAATTCTATGCGAAAACAAATACCACGCATATTATTTCACATGAAAACTTAAAATTTTGGTAAAAATAGTACTACTTCTCAAAATTTTTCATGAATTCATGCCAATTTTTCTTAATGTGTAGTTTGGCAGAATTTCATATGAAATGTTAAACAGAGTGGTACTGAGTGCCTGACATTTTGTAAACTTATTTTTTATTATCTAAACTTATTTTAATATAATTTAATTTATGTATCTCTCTGTTTTAATAATTTAATAAATTAATAAATATTTGCTCAATTCAAGACTCAATTTAAATCTAAAATGCTATACGTAGTGCATCAATGTATATAATACAACTTCATGATCTAAAACCAATTTAGTTTCATGTGATTTTTTTTACCGTATTGTAAGTATTTGCATTCGCTTTCGCTTTCGCATTCGCTTTCAAATGCATTATTCGTTTTCGCTTTCGCATTTGCTAAACTGGTATTCGTTACTCCCTACTTTTTATCTATCGCCAAAAAAAAATTAGTTTGCATCAAAGTGCGATCTTTGCAGATGTCTACTCTTAAGAGGCTGCATTTTAAACACCCTGCAGTTCTGATTATAACAATGTGTGAGTACTTACTGTGTCATGCACGATATTTCCAGAAGTACTTGTGACTTTTTAGCAAATAAATTTGTGGTAACAAAGGCCGTGTTACACTATCCTACAAAGAATAAAATGCTGTTTTAAAATACATAAAGGAGAACCTTTTCACTTTAAGAGGACATTAACCTAAGAAGGTAATCAGTTTACACTTCTTTTCTATATTTCAACATTACAACTACCTGGCATTTGATGACACGCATCATAAGCACAGGTAAAGAAAATCAAACAAATTACACAGCTGTCAAGACAAGAACTTATAACGACATTAAAAAATATGTCAAATAAACAAGTTCAAAGAAAAGCAAAGAGGCAATAACAAATATTATTTTAAGCGTGATTTTTTCCTCCCTCCCGATATTTAAGTTAAGCAAAAATTTTGTATACCATTATTTTTTGATTTTTTTTTGCTTCTGATAACACACATACACAAATCTTTGTGTAAATTTTGATGTACTTGAAGGTAAAATCATTTGAGGGCGGAGATAATGATGCTGAAGATGTTGCTATTAAAATAAAATTGTCGTAATAAAGATGTTGGTTTTTAGCAATATCTCATCATAATGACAGATAAGCAATCAAAAGCAGACTCTGCCAACAACGCAAATTGTGCAAAGAAAGAACAAAAGCAACAAAGATTTTAAGAATACATAATATAATGTTAAAGATTTTGTAAAAATAAGCAAACACTCGAAGTTCAATAAAGAAAAAACTAAAGAAGACGAATAATAAAAATGAATCAATATTAATTTATTAATATTATTAAAAATATTAAAAGTGCCAAGTATTGAAAATACATAGTTTTGATGACAGATAATTTTTATTTCAAAAAACTTTGAGTAAAATGAAAGAATTCCGATTAATTTTAAAGTTGGGGCAAGCTTACTTTTGGATAAATATTAGTGTATATATAAAGGAAAAATGCTTCTGTTTATAGATTTCAAACTTTATTATCCAGCTTCCATATACCTGATGTTAATAAAAATATATACCGAAATAGATAGACCAGGATTCTGATGAAGTGCGTGGCTGCACAGAAAAATGCAGGCATTTCCCCTAGCTAAGAACTCTCTTCTTTAGAAAATCACATTAATTAATAAATTCAGGGACCGCAAATAACGATTATTTTTCGAATTTAAACTAAAAACATCAAAACAATATAAAATTGCTACGTACACAAGGAAAACACCCTTTTTTAGGTTTTATTCAGCTTAAAAATTACCTTTTTTAATCAAACAAATAAAGATCAAAAAGTAGCTGCTATTTTCGCACTAAAAAACCCAAATTATTATTTTACTTATTCAGTAAAATATTTTTATTACAAATACAGTGAAATTGATTATTGAGGGGTTTAGCTGGATCGTATGCGGATTTCACTGTTACTAGTGCAGATCATAGAGGAACCTTTACCAAAAAAAATTTCCTTAGAACAACTAGAGTTGTTATGTTAAACTTTCATTTAAACAAACGAGAAGTTCAACAAATACCAAAGTTGAAACAACAACTCAATAATCAACATGTTTTTTATTTTCTTAACTTACTATTTGCTACATTGGGTGACTTTTTTCATCTCGAATTGTAGTTGTAAGAAGTACGTAAGGAAAATAAATTTAAATAACAACAACAACTTTTTAAGCATATAGTGTTGATCTACTTGATCTAGTTACTTTTTAACAAAAAGGTAAATCAATTTCAAAAGATACGTTTTTACAAAAAGTTTCTTTTTTAAATTAATTTGCTTTTCTTTACCAAAGTGTACTCTTTTTTTTTTACCGAAAATTAGTTTTACTTAAAGGGTATTTATTTGCAAAAGCCCACTTTTTTTAAAGAGAAGTAACTATCAGTCAATGCATGCCTACTACTATATATATAGGTGTTACCTTCTTTACTTAGCATTAACACATGTAAGTGCAAGTTCGAAAAACTCAATACACACTTTTTTACTAACACAATCACATTTTTTGTACTTACTGCTCAACTTCCCTACAAGCAAAGTAATACGAAAATGATACGAAATCGTATTGCTTGGAAGAAAAATATTATTGCGGCAACAATCATATTCGTATTGCGGAAGTTTCCCCCTTCGGGAGAGTTTGTGCGGCCAGGGCGATACTTCGAAGAAATACGAATGCAATACTTCTAGAAGATAAAATTTTGATATTGCTAGATAATCATCTAATAGAAGTTTTTATGATATTGTCAGATTATCTTTGGGAAGATAAATTATTTATGACGATAGATTATCTCCTAAAGTACAAGTTTAGAATCTAAATTATCTGAAGGAACAAAAAATAAAACTACCATTAATTTAATTTTAAAGCAATTTTATATGATCAACTAAATTCAATTTATCATCGCGGGAGTCATCATATGTTTAGTATAAAAATAAATTTCCTCACATAATGTTTTGAAAATTTTCTGATTGTTATTATTTTAAATTAAATTTTTTTATCTTCTAGTTAAAAACATATTGATATTATAAATTTATTGCGCATGTGATAAAACGCCAGGCTGAAAAAAATGTAATATTTTAATAACACAAAATACCTTGTTAAAAGAAGAAATAAAAAGTCAATACATTTCGAACTGTTCATTCAAAAAGTTTCACTTAAATGAAAATATTTTAATATCAAAGAAGTATTGCTTTGATGATTTTCTTCTAAATTATAAAAACAATATATTGTATTTTTATCTTCTGGGTAAGATATCTTCCAAATGTTTGTAGGGTTACAACACAATTTCCTTGTAAGTGAATTATTGTAAGTAAAATGACAAATGAAGAAACAGTGTTACCGAGAATGAGTTTTGTATAAATTTATTAGTACTTCGTATAATAAAAGTAATATTTATTGCAAATTTCTCACGTATTTATAAAAAATAATATATAAAAACATATTTTTATACAGAAATTTCATGCATTTTAACAAAAAAAATTGTTGAAGAAAGTATTCTTTTCAGTAAATTTATGATATCGGGAATACGGCAAAAGTGGATTCATATATTTTTAAAATAAATATATTTTTCCATTCAAAAGCAAATTTATTTTCATAAGACATGAACGTTTTGAGAAAGTTTTTAAATTGGACTTACAACTAACTGTGTAAACATTCAAGCAACTTACAAGTCTTTCGGCTATTTCTTCGAAATATTCGATTATAATACGTATACACAACTTACAAGGAATTACTTACATGTGTAATTGCAGGGTTAGGAAAGGGATAGTGATAGAGAAGACAGGTGGTGGAGGAAAAGATAGAAGGAAGCTTCTTTTACTTTTACAACTCTACGTTTTGCACGTTATAGTGCAGAGTTGCAGCGCCTCTGGTTTCAATGAGGCGCATTAAATTTTTGAAGCTGTGCTTAGTAGCCATTTTTGATTCGTTATTTTACTTAGCCGATGATTCTGCTACACAGTACCGACGAAGGAGGGCGCTCTGATGTTATATATTAGGATTAGTATCTACTGAATTTGGTATAGTTCAGTGACCAGTGACTATGCCTTCATCACTTGAACTTTACTACAACAACTGATATAAAGGAACACTAATGCACATCAGACCGTCGGATACAGGGATTAAACCCAGGATTTTCGGTTTTGTAGCCAACGTGCTAACTACTTCAGCCAAGGCCATCCTCAAAAAGAAGATATTTGTCTACAAAACGATACTTAAGCCTCTAAACGGCCAAATCGCAAAAATGATCGGATGATCTGTATACGGGTTTGCCGCTTTAGATATAATGAAACATCAAAGGTAAATTTTTTTTATAAAAAAATTTTGTTGACAGTACAGAGAAAAGTAAATTAACTGCCTGTTCCAGGATTTCACTCATTTTCGTTCGCACGCATTTTCAACGACAAACAGCTGTTTTACGTTCCACTAAAAGCCTTTAGCACGACAAGTCGAAAGAAAATGAATGCGAGCGATAACGTAAGCATACAAATTTGTGCCCCAGTAAAAAAATTTTCAGTCATTTTTACGAACTCTTATGTCAGAAACAGGCACTTGTATTTTAATTGTCGACTGAGACAATATGAACTAAATTATTTTAAAATACATGAATAAAATAAAATGCCTTTGCGAATGAGTAAATAAATACAATTCCGGATATGCTGGCAATGAATTTGTTGCGTAACAGGTCGTTGGCGGTTTTCTCACGTCCGCGGTTTTGCGTCCTTTGGCTGGTGTTTGTGATATTATTCTCTAGGTATGCATGTATGTATGTATGTTCGACAACGGCTTCGATGAGTAAGGAATTTCTGCCTACCACGTCTTCCGCTGCTTATAATGCCAGTTGGTTAGAATCTGTTTATTCATCTAATCAGGTATTTTACATACGCAGAGGGGAAAATCCTTATGCCATCCGGATATACAGAAAATTCTTACTTATCGGAGCCGGTATCCGATACATGTACGTACATACAAATGTCTATATGCACATGTGTACATATACACAGGAGTGGGTCCTTATATCCGGCCGAAGGCCAGCTTAACAAAAAAAGTATATATAAGTAGGGCACACACATAAAATACATACATATGTATGTATATACTATGTAGTGATGTAACGAATGTTAATTTTTGATATTCGCGAATACAAATACAAATACGAATATTTCAAACGATATTCGCGAATACGAATACGAATACGAATATTATTTACAATATGAAATATTAAAAAATTGTTATGAAAAGAACTCTTGTTGCCGTACTCTAAAGTTAATAAGAAGTATCCAAAATTTTAATGATCGTCATTGAATAATATTTGAAAATGATACAAAGCACAAATTTCTATAAAAAAATTAATGTATTTGTACAAATTAAAATTTTAAGTCATTTATATAAATTTCGTTTAGGATTTATGCATTTATTTATTTAATTTCTTTGGAAAAATATTCGTATTCGTATTCGTATTCACCTAAATTTGCCGAATACATGCGTATTCGCATCCGCTTGAATTTGGCGCATACTAATACATTCGTATTCGCCTGAAAATGGCCGAATATTCGACAATTCGAATACGAATACGAATATTCGTGCATCACTAGTATATACATATGTGCATGTGGTAGAAACCCTTTTGTTTGGCATTTTTGCAAGACCTATTCACAAAATTTTGCATGACTTGCCCTTTTCTGGTTTTTATTTATTATGAATAAAAACCGTTAAGTAGTTATTCTTTTTTTCCCTTAACAAAAATTGTTGTGTCAAGTTTGTTTATTTTTAACCGACTTCATTTTAATTTCTTTTCGGCTGCCACTTGTTGCAAGCTGAATTAGAACAGAGTTTAATTTTTTAAAGCACAATTTACACATATTAACGATTTTGTATTCCCATTTCACGATGAATGTGTGAAATTGTTGATGTGGCAATATGGATTTTAGACGGCTTACGTTACAAACGTAAAGTCAATCGAACGATAAGTCGAAAGATAGTGGAACACTTTTGTGGTAGAAAATGAGTGACTTACTTATGGTCTCGTAAGTTTTATTTCGACATCGTGGGGCATGCAGTAAAATACATATTATTTTCGAAAGTGACAGTCCAAGAAACAATTTTCATTTCGATCCAAGGATTTGGGTGTCAGATTTTTTGAAATATTTGCACCTTTTTCTGGTTTTTCTATCGACCTAAACATGATAATGATCGACACCATTGAACTGAATATCAAGAACTGGAAGAAGAGCTCCTTTTCTAAGAATTGACATGCTATACTGTGCCTCGTCCAATCTTTAAGCATTCTACAGACCGTCTATTTCTGAAAGTAAAAAATTCTGCAGCTATTTACTCATGGAAATCTGGAAGTTCTAAAAATGGTTCTTCATCAGATATGTTGTTGAAGCATTGACCTTTTCATCATGCCGTTGTCTCTACAACCGATCAATTCAATAATATTATTCGTGAAAAGGTAATTAAGGATATCGAAAAGCTACCTTGTCCACATGTAAACACATCGAAAGTTTATATCATGATGTTATTACGAAGAAAAATGTAACTATAACCTTGCAAAAAGTCAAGTCAGTGAAAAAAGGGTATTATTGTCTAAATCAAAAACTAATGGGACAATTAGTAATTAAATAAACAGCCTAAATGGTCATTCAAATTTATTTATTTATTTATTTACTTACTACGTCTATGAATTTACAATTCTAACAGACTATTAGGCATGTACATACGTATATACAATTTTGCAAAAGTTATTAATTATTCAATGCGATTAGAATATTACTTTTGATTAAATGATCTTTCAAAGAGAAATCAACACAAAAATAAAGTTTATTAAAATCACTACAACTTCTTATAAAGGGATCAGAATTAGCATAATTGGTTCTAAACGCTTTAATAGAAATTGGTGAGGTGAGTAATGTCGTGTAGGACGCTGCGGAACGCAAGAAGAAACGTTTTCAATTAAAAAATTGCAGCCAGTATCACTATTAATTACATTTAAAATACACATAACATTTAGCATAGTTCTTTGACTACTTAAGGATGGTAGTTTAATAAGCGCAAGCCCAGCTTGATACGAAGGAAGACGTAGGGGATTCCATTGCAATCCGCGAAGGCAAAAAATTAAAAATTGTTTTTGCACCGATTCAATTGCATTAATATATATTTTATATGTTGGGTGCCGAGTTATTGAGCCATATTCCAGAACAGGACGAAGAAGAGATGTAAAGAGTTGCTTATTAGCCCAACGTTTGATGAAGCCGAGTAGACATCTTGCTTTATTTATAATTATTGTAATATGTTGAATAAAATTAAGTTTAGGATCCAGTAATATTCCAAGATCAGTAAAAGCACAAACAGTTTCCAGTTCATAGCTGCCTAAGAAATATTTAACGGCCAAATGGTTCTTTCGGTAGAAACACATATGCTTAAATTTTTTAAAATTTAATTGCATAAAGTTGATATCACACTAGGAATGTAAGGAATTTAAATCTTCTTGTATGTAGTAATAAATGATCTTTGTAGTCATTGTAGCTAAGGAATATTTTTACATCATCAGCGTACATTAATATGAACGAATTCTTGATTACACTAGGTAAATCAGTGATAAATAAAGAAAAAAGGAGTGTTCCAAGATGACTTCCTTGTGGAACACCAGATGTAACGGGAATAGATTTAGATGTAATATTTTTAAATATGACATTTTGTTTTTCCTGTTAGTTAAGTATGTATTTTTGTGAGCAGCAAAGAGCAAATGCAGTGCTGCCACTATAAATATAAATTGGAAGAAATAAGAGCTTAAAATTTTTCGTAATATTTAAAAGAAAATAACATTACAAAATTAAAATTATGAAATAAATTGATGTGTTTTTACATTTTTACGTGATATTAGTACGTTTTGAGTCAGTAACTTTAATTTTATTTATGTAAAATATATATCTGGCAGTGTTGCTGCTGCCTTCAAAATAATTATGTAGCTGACTACACGGCAGCATTTGAAGCCAACTTCATTTGAAGTCGTGAAGTTGTGAAGTCTGCTGTCGTCTAAGTGTTTGGAGCTTTAGACGATAATAAAGACGATACGTGATGACACAAATAATCAGTAATTAGTTTTTCAAAGAGTTTTGGTATGAAACTCAATTTAGCGATTCCCCTGTAATTTTTGATGTCAGCTTTGCTACCAGATTTAAACAACGGGATAATAAAGAAAAGGATTCCATATTCCATAGATCTGGAAACGACAATTTTAATAATAAAGTAAGAGGGAGCACAAAAGCATCAGCACATTTAATAAGAAGACAACTAGGTACATTATCAGGTCCACTTTTATACGAAAATTTCAGCTTTTTTAAGCCTTCAAGAACTGAGCATCTATCAAATAATGGAAATATAATGATGGGCTGACTTCCATGGTCCAAGAATGATTGTATGACAAAATCATTTATTTGATCGTTGGCATAAGTAGATGAAAAGAAGTCTGCAAATAAATTACTTATTTCAGCATCATTGTCAGTTTCATATTCATTTATTTTCATAGATGGTGGGAAGGAAGTGGTTTTTCTTTTTAGATTTACAAAGTTGTAGAAAGACCTTGGGTTCGTCTTAAAGTTCTTTTTAACTTTGAGCAAATAGCAGTTATTACATTTTTGATTTAGTTTATTGTATTCAGCACGAGCGGCACAGTATTTGGCAAATTCCACGGATAATCCAGACTTTTTATACATTTTGTAAAATTTATTTATTTTATTTTTAATTTTAGACAGTAGTTTAGAATTCCATGGGGGACCGGAGGAAACATAAAAATTTTGGCTTGGAATACACTGGTTCATGATACAGTATACCCAGTCATAAAATTTTTTGATAATATTGTTAAGGGAAACAGCATTGTTGGTTAGGTTCGAAATGCATAGCAAACTATTCCACTTGGTATTATATAGCAATTCATTTATTCGGTGATAATTTGTTTTTTTGGAAACAAAACTTTTTTAATTATGAGGCTTTAGCAGCGAGCGATATATGATTTGGCGAAAAATTTATATTTACTTCGATTGTAGGATGATGATGGTCTTCCGGTATGGTCATTGGATCAGTCCGAACGACAGAGTTGTCAACACAATCATTTATTAAAACTAAGTCGAAAAGTTTATGGTTACCATTAAAGTTGCCATTTATCTGATAAAGATTCAAATCCAGTAAAGAATTTATAAATTCAGCGCATTTAAAGTTGCCACCAGAATTATATGGCACAATTGAAAAATCATATTGACTTTTGACTACTGTCAAGTCTTTAGCATTAAGAGATTGCGACTAATCGATTGATATAAGAATGATCAAAATCGATCCACTCGTTTGGTTTATATAGTGCCGTAAATTAGCACATATATGTACATACATACATGCATTTGCTGATAAGCACAATGCACTTCTTTGCGTTGCGTAGTTGGGTTAAAAGGGTAGATTTTCTTAAAACGTTCACTTCTTGATAAAAAAAATTTATTTTCAAAACATACATTATTTTGTACTCAAAAGAGAGAGAGAGAGATTATTAATAGGTTTGTTCCGTGTGTAATTTCCGTAATATTCATATGCGATGCCATAAAATATGTATGTATATATATTTTGTTAGTCCTTATGAATAAGGTAGTCGGACCCCAACTTTGGTTTTGGACTTATGTGACTGAAAAATACCAAAATCCGAAAGATGGTATCATTGCTGGAAAATTAAAACTTGTTTGGTATATAAAGGTAAATAACTATAATTTTTTTTTGTATTGATGAAACCCATTTTATATTTTAAAAAGAAATAGGTTTGTATTGAAAATCATAGAAATTAAAAGTATGGTTAGAGATAGAAAAATTAGTTTTAACCTCGAACTATTTTGTTTTTCTTTACTAATTTATCTTATTTTATATTTTAGAGAGAAATATATTAGCATTGAAAAATCAAAAAGTCAATCTCAGGCTGGTAAAATTAAATTAAATTAGGCAGAATTTTTTTTAAGACATCATTGGTCGCATTTATAAGACGTAACAGTTGCGCAACCGTTGAGTGTTTGTCTTAGAAACGAATAGTTGAGTATCTCCGCTAGGGATGAAACGATACGAGTAAATACAAGTAAATACTCGATACTTTTTCTTAGAAACCAAGTACTTTTGGTATCGATACTCTACTACCGAGTACCAAGTAGGTATCGGTAAAAAGTACTCGTATCGGTAAAATATACTCACTCCTTATTGGCTATAGAAAAGTTGAAGATGACGCCAGTTTAACACAATTTTATTTGTTCGTGTTAAATGTAAACTTATATCTGGAATATACATATATTATATAAATCAAACTTTTTATAAAAAAAGACGATAAAATTTGCGATCTGCAAATATTATTTTAAAAGCGTGCATTATTGCGGGAACATAACGAATTTGCACAAACATTTAAAATGTCATCTTGGCTATATCTCATGCTCCATTTCAGCCCAAAAGTGGCAATTTTTCCACTTTGTTTGGGGTCTAAGTTTTTGATTTGGCGAAATGTCGATTTTTCTGGCTATAAATGATTTTATTGGCAAACTATAAAATTTTTGTTATTCAGGAAAATTATTTTGTTGAAGTAATATTTTCATAAATAAATTCTACTAAAACTCGTCTACAAGAAATTTAAACAATTAGTTTTTTCTTATATTAATCGCTTCCGAAATCAGAAGATTTTGTCGACTAGTCGTTAAGAATTCTTTACGAATTAGGAGCATTTGCTTTGGTGGGTATTTAATTTTGTTTTCACTACTTTAAGTCATGCGAAAAGCTTGACCGATACAAGTAAGTATCGATGCTTTTTATTCGATACTGAGTATGTATCGATACTTCTGAACCGATGCCGTATCAAGTAAAAGTATCGATACCGTAGTGGTATCGTTTCATCCCTAATCTCCGCTCCACTCAACAGTTGAGTAATTTTCCATCATAAAATTTTTTCGCTACCTATAGTCAACACGTTGTGCTCAGCCTGAACAGCTGGTCAAATAGAGCTATTTCTTTTATATGCTTTGTTAGGTGGCAGCAACAAATATTTGTTAAGTTTTACATTACAAATGCGATGCAGTAACGAAATAAAGATACACAATTACATTATATACATCAAGCCGTTTCTAAGATATAGCTGTTTGGGGCAGAATTTTTTTTTAAAAGACAGCATTTTTTTCAAAAGCTTTAATAAGAGATTATTTTTTGCACGAAAATTTGCATTGCGGATCCTTTAAAAAAATCCACAAAATTTCTTTGACTTCTAAGATTTATTTTTTCACTTATACTTTGAATTACAAAATTTATTTTGTTATTATTTAAAAATAACTCATTAAAAGGCAAACAAGACATGTTGTGCCGCAACACAACTGTAAAGCTTTCTTATAATGCTTATTACTAAATTTCCTTTTTTCTTACGTTTCTTAAGCTTTTACTCACGAGTCCTAACAAAAGCTTTTTAGCTGATTTAACAGTAATCTAATGTATTTAGTGCAAGCTCAAGTGTTTTGTGGTGACTTTTACACTTGTTGTAACATTATTAATACTCAAATGAACTGTTATTTTCTTGCTTGCTCTCTTGCCTTGCAGCTTTTTAGCAAAAGCTTTATTTAGTTTTATTTTTCTTTTTGGAAAAATGCCGGAAAATGTGCAGCTTTGATTTGATTTATCTCATCAAGTTTTTGTGTGCGTAATTTTCCTTTGCCATTAATCAGTCGATACGTGTCGGCCGTGCACTATAAACGTTTCTTAACGCTCTCTACAAAAACACAAATTGCTAAGACAAACATTTGGATAAACATACATATATACCTTTTTTCTTTTGCTAAATTAAAAAAAAAATATTTTATATTTGGTTTTGCCAAGATTTAAGTTAATTTTGCTATATAAAAACTATAATTTTATTCGGTTTTTCTTGTAAAGCGCGTGAAAATTGCTAATACTCCGCCGCTTTTTACGGTTTTACTGAAAAAGACAAAATATAAGTTAAATTTTAAATATTTAAAAAAACAATATTAATACTTTTTAATTGTTTGCTTGATCAAAATAAAACTATAAGTTTCTAAATTCAAATGCAAATTTTTGTGATAAAAAGGACTTATTTTACGCGTAAAAATTCTAGATGCGAAACGGAAGGAAATTGTCACAATTTAAAATAAAAACAATCGTTTTATTTTATCGTCTAAAATAAGAGATAACAAGTGATTCTTGCAACTAAAATATACATAAAAAATACGAGGGTATTTATTTTCTTAAAAATTATAAATTGTAAATAATTTTAAGTAAAATATTTTCTATTTAAAATAAATGAAATGTTGATTGCGTTTTGAGTATCTAGTTAAATACATTAAATAGCACTGTCAATTTTCTAAGGAGAGGAAATAAAAAAAAATACATGAGTATTACTTAAAATGGGCTCGAAGCTCTCCTTGGCCAACTTTTGGACATGAAATTTTTTTCAGTTTGGAGTCCAAACTTTAAACATAAGATGGGTTAATTTTTTATGTGAAATAGTGCCAGGAATATTTTTATGGACCTCTTTATACCTTTTATCCTCCAATGTAAGGTATTTTTGTTTTGCTTATTTTATAAAAAGTAGTATGATGTGACCGATTATGGCCCATAGCCTAGGTATACATAATGAATAAATAAATGAAAAAAGGTATGAAATAAGTAGCTTTAAACATGAGATATCGCGGGATAAATAAATTCACTAAATTGTTCCCCAAAACTCTGCTATAAAATTTATAATTAGTCAATTTTTAAAAACTATTTAATTTATGCTTTCTTTACACATATTCTTTTTTTAAACATCCTAAGAGGAAGATTTTTCTGAAATACTTTAAAAAGATATTAGAGAAATGAACTCTTTAACGAAGGTTTTAAGAAGTAAAATAACACACAAAAGTATTCCCCCATAATTCTGAATAACACTAACAATGCTCGAAACATAACTCAAAGATCACATAAAGGGTTTTCCAATAAGGAATTGACAACTTTTTTAAATCACGTTAAATGGTTCATCGGCTTCAATTCTTGAGTCAGTTCGATGTTGTATTAGTGTAAACCTAGCTAGACCTTTACGCAAAATTTGGCATAAAGTGGTCTTGGCGATGCCTAGTTCTTGAGAATCGACTGATTTGGTTCGACTGATATATGTCTCCTGAACGGCAGCGATATTTTCGTAATTTCGACCAAGCCTTTGTCTCACTGGCACGGCAGCATCACACAATAAACATGTAGACTCAAAGATTTGGACTTAATCTGTTATGGTTTGTCTACTAGGGTGAGAATAACGACCGAAAATTGGAGTTAACTCTCTTAAAGTTGCGGTCATCGACATATTTATAATTTGCATACGTTGTGCATTCGTGTACTTTACCATGTTTAAAATGTTGAGTTTACTGAAAAAAGGGAAAGTAACAGTTAGATGACGAGTGAAATAGTGCATTCACAAATTAAATTCACAGTTGTCAAGTATCTATTAGAAAACCCGATATTAAATAAGACTTGAAGTGCATTTAATTTTGTAATAACCAGGGAAACCAGAAATATGCTCCAAAAAAAGTGTTTTATGCGCATTCAATATGCACTAAAAACTTCGAAATATGCACTAAAAACTCAAAAAATATGCTCTTAAAAATAACATAAAATGGATTATTTGGAAATGAAATACTAATTTTAATTCAGCAATTCAACAAAATTTACAAAAAAAAAACAAAAATAAAATAAACAGAAAAAGGAAACAATAAAAAAATTAACTAAGAGCGAAAATTCAACTTTACTTCAAAAGCGATCATGAACTGTATTTTGAAGAATAAGATAAGGTTTTTTTATAATTGTTATTTTAATAAACAAAAACTCTTCACTTAGCTTTTTAAATAAAAATCGCAGCCGGTCACATCTAAATAAACTTTTATACATTGAAAATTTTATTTTTCAACCTCAACTGATGTAATCGGGGCAGCGTTCGTCGCAATTACCAAACCAAGTTTTTATTGAAAGTAGCGTCGAGTGAGGATGTTAAAACACATGTTATACCTGTTTAAGTTGAAATTTGAAATATGCAAATCAATAGTATTTGTTCCAGCATTAAAATTAACAAGAAAAAAAAATTGGATATTTAAGATTTAAATTTTTTTAATTTTCTTGTTTCGTTTTTCTTTCACAAGACTGCTTACAAGTGAGTGAAAATTAAAAAAATTTTATTTCTTTTGTTCTAAATTTGGTTGTCAGAACACATACTAATAATTATTCTAAATTTCAACTTAAACACGTGTAGCATGTGATTTAACATCAGAACTTCCAAAAAAAATTGTGAAATCGATTCGGAAGCCAAAACATGCACAATGCTCTTTTTTAAAGTCTAACTTCATAATAGTAGCAAAATATTGTTTCTTTCACTACAAAATAAAATTTTGACGGAAAAATGAAGAAAATTTGACCAAAGAAATTTTTTTTAAATATTAAAATAAATTTTTTTTAAAAAGTACCAAAATATGCCCTAAAAACGCCAAATATGCTCTAAAAATTCGAAAAATGCTAAAAATATGCGCGTTAGACTGAAGTATGCAAAAACATGCTTTAAAAGGTAAAATATGCAAAAATATGCACTAACAAATCGATGCCAGAATCCATTAAAAGTTCTGAAAAGGATAAATATCTTAATTCCGGATTGATATATCAGATAAGAAAAAACACGCAATTGCATATTTGTGGTTTCCCTGGTAATAACTAATGCTTCCACTTAAGGTATCACATATTAAAGTCCTGCACAATGCAGATATCGTCGCCTCAGAATAGGTTTAGCCCATATGCCATAAAGTTTGTATGGAGAAAAACGACTAGGAAGGTTTGCATAAAATTTTTTCAAAATATACCCGGTTGATTTCTTTTGTATTTGCACCACTGCTTTCGACACATGCTTTGAAGAAAACTGTAAGCTTTTGTGAACTTACAGCAATGAAGTAAATGTTAATATTACTTTATTGTAAATGTAAAAATAAGTTGAGTGCCTCATACACCAATTTTCTTAATTTATTTTCAAAAAGTACCTTTTTGTGTTTCCTACGTACATATACTTAACTGCTGGCCCACAATTGAGAATTGAGAATTTTGTTGTTAAACAAATTCTCTTGCTGTCCAGAGAAATAAGTCGATCGTTTAACGCCGACCAAGTTTATTTAATATAAAAAGTGAAATTAAATGATTTTATTATACTCAAAAATGCATAATTACGGTTTATTTTATTTTATTTTAGTTTATATTAAAAGTTTATATTAAAACTTTTAATCGGCGGCTGCATGTGGGAGATTATGTTTTTGCTTAACAGTCACCGCTGAATTTTTCTTACGACACCTTTTTTATTATTCATTTCTTATAGAAATGAAGCAAAACAAGAGTTAACATTAATTTGTACATTTTTGTATGTAGAATTTGACTCAATCGCCAAACAGTGGTGTTTATAGCAAAACAATACTTATTAAATCCAAAAATAGAAGATATGGAGCAAAATTGATGCTTAATATCTCCAAAACCATAACAAGTTTCGTGAAACGCGATTTTGATTCGGAAAGAGGGTATTCAAATATATATATATATTCCATACCTAACTCATTTTATTTTAAGATTAGTCGTTGGAGCAAAACTATTCTGTGTCGACGATATCTAGAATTTGAGTCAGCAGATTCATTTTGTTTACTTTTTTTGCTAAAAGTATATTAGAAAAATTAAAAGCTTTCTAAATAAATTAAAATAAAAAGTTTTTTCTTTCAGAAGATAATAAAAGAATTTAATAGTGAAAAGAATATTTCTCAGACAAAAGTAATGCATTTGCCAGTTATCTGATGAAAAGTAAGTGATAAATTCAATCATATTTTTGGAAAATAATGAGTAATATTCATCGTTTCAATATTTTAATATTTTATCTTCGGCCGAATAAAACATCATTTAGGCATTCATTATGCATCATTAGGTATTGGACACAATAGAGACTAATTTAAAAAAAAAATAGAGCAAATCAACGTTTATTGGAAATAGCGGCTTCCTCCAAGGAGCTTAGTACAGTACGCCGCCTCCAGTTGTTTCGCACTCAGCCTTATTTGCAAACAGATCTGTAAAAATAATTCTAGCACACAGTATACTTTCCCAACACACTGTTTACCTTACTTTTTGCCATCCATCACTAGTTCTAATTGGGGGACCGAGAGCATTTAATGCATTCGAAACATTTTTCCACTGTTTCTTAAAATTATTTGGAATACTGTCCAGTGGAATCATCTACCAAGAAAAGGACTCTTTTCCAACTCTTCCACAAGCTTTTCAAATTGGTTGGGGTTGATAATTTGAATTTTTTCCATATAATATTTATCACTCTTTTTAACGAAATATTTCAAATAAATATACATATGTACATACGTATACATATGTATGTATACTTTGGTATTTCACTTTTTTACTACTTAAATTATTGGTCAAATTCGTTGAGGTATACACACCACAGAACACGATATCAAAAACACTGACGACAAAATGAACGGCAACATCAACAAGATTTTTTATACAGAATACCAAATACATATACATATGTACATATGTTGACCGTCATGGATAAATGGCAATACTACTCGTTTCTACGGGAATACGGATTTGCCAAAAAAATATCTTAAAAACGACGTCGTGTTATGTTCCCGATGCCAAATAGAATAAGTCTGTGAATATACCAAAGCTTTAAATTTAACATAAAAGTTAGAATTAGTTAAAAACTTTAAAGGCCTTTGGGGGTTAATTGTGTACCTTTTCACGTTTCCATATCTTGTGATATATTTTAGCACTCTAATTCATCTCCGTATGGTCCCTTTCGCAGAGAACAAATCATATAAGTACCCTTAGACTGTTCCACAAATATATTCGTCATAAAATTCTGTTTTAATTCTATAAATTCATTAAAACTTTTAACTTAACATTATTGTTCTTCATTCCAAAAAAATCCCATTAAAATATATAAAAGTATAAAGTTCTGTTTCATTAAAAAATAACTTTAATTTCCTATATAATAATAAATGTATTGAAGTCTTAAAAGCAACCATTGCATGACGATGGAAAAAATTCAAGCAGACTTTAGTTTAATCCTTTGATTATTTGATATAAAACATTTTTATACTCCAAACAGATTACATAGAGTTTCAACAATAGGAACTAACACACTAACTCAAAGCCGGACACACATATACACAAATTTTCACACCAGGATTATGATGGTATTATTAGACATAAGTGAATAGTTGTGGATATGTAATGAGGCCCCAAAGAGTTGTAGTTTATTTTCATATTAATTTTTCTACTTTTCTTTCAATGCTACTAAATTCTATTACAAAACAAACAAAAAAGAAAAGCAAAAAGTTTTAAAACTTTTAATACAAAACATTTTATGGTTTTTAGTTAACAACAGCTTGAGGGATTTATCATCATGTAATTTAATATTTAAGTCAAAGATTTCTTTAGAAAAAGGGAAAGAGAAAATTTAATATTATCATTAATTAATTTTTTTTTTAATAATATGCGTTTTAAAAAATAATTAAACTAATTGTTGTTTAATTTCGTTTAAATTAAACAACAAGACGAAAAGAAACAAGATCTGATTCATATTGCTTCCCAGAGAAAAAAAATGGAAGTCATTCTAGTGGAACTACATCTTCATTGCTTCCAAAAAATCGATATTTTTAATTTGTCGAGAGTGAGCAATAAAGAATGTTGAAGCTTATTTTAGTCATACAAAACCTTGTAACTCCTCCATAGTATTAGAAAATACTCACCAGAATTAAAAAAAAAATTATTTTTTTAAAGAAATTTATGAACTAATTTAGTTTAAAATTTAAAAGTTATTTGCTTCAATTTACATGAAAACACTGTTTCGGGCTTAAATTCGTATAAAAAGAAACGAATTGTTAAAAAAGGCAACTATTTACCATTTTTCCTAGATGAAAATATTATCCTAGAACACAAAAAAGGGAATTTTTCTTAATATCGCTTCCAATTCAGTGAACAGGTATCGAAAAAGAGAACTTCTTGCAATGACAACCCTATGTAAAAATCATTAGATCGGATCGAAATTTTCACTACTTTCAGATCGCAAACTCTACATTTTCATGACTTTTTTGGAGTCTCCTTTTTTGCTGCGTTTTTATTAGATAAATTGTTTTCCTACGACTTTGTTTTGATGTTAGAAAACACTTTTTTAAACTATTGAATTTCAAAAAAGAAGAAAGGAGTCCTTAATTAGAAAAAAATCAAAAGGTGTAAAACAGAATTTATGTTTGCAATATGATTTGAAGCTCAAATTTTTTTTTGTAAGAGCTTTAACTTATTTAGGGAGTTCACAATAGCGTTTTAAAATATGTCTTAATTGCAATATTACAATTTTAATAATTTAATATGGTCTGGCAAGTTTGTTGTTTTTGTTTTGTTTGTAAATCAAATTTATTACCAGGTGGCAAATTTAAAAGCATAAAATTTCTCAAATTTGCACTAATCTACAAAAAATAGTGAAAAATATATTTTGTACACTTTACTGCATATTTACAATTTTAATTCATTTATTTAAACATTTATAATAGAAAAATCGTATATGGATATGAAAACCTTACATTTTCATTACTTTTGAACTCCGCATACATATATATATATTCATAATTAAGTAATTTAATCAGATTTAATACATTGATACTATTCTTTACCTTTTACTGTATCATTTGAAAATGTTAGTGCTAGTAATTCAGTTGCCAGCTGAGTTATTTTTGATAATTTTTGCCCACTTCATGCCAAAACTTAAACTACGTTATTCCAATTTATATTTCAAAATATTTCCGTTCCATCGATATCTTCAAAAATATTTTTAACGTTCCTTTTCACAATGTATGCTTAAGAGTTAACGTAAAATTTAACTGACAGTTCTTCAATTTTACTTTTTTACTTTGTGAAAAGGGCAGTAAAATGAACTGCAAAATCTGTTATATCGGGTTTATTGGCTTTCCGTGAATCTTCAAATGAAAAAGCAATGCTTGCTCAATTATATTTGTAGAGATCCATAGGACCTCTAGAGGGTTAAAGCTACGAGTACGTAATTCACCCATTTTTAATATCAAATTGTATCGTTAACACATAATTCAAATTCGTCACTTTTGTTAACTTCATGCCAATTTTTTCTTATACATAAGTCCGTATGCAACCACTTTCATAAAACATTTTAAATTTAATGGAACTAAAGTGAATTTTAATCAGAAATAATTTTTTAATTGAGCTTAAGTTCAGTTCAAATAATTTCAATTCTTATTGAATGAAATATTTTTATTAATTAATGTGAGTTTCTAAAGAAGAGAAGAAAAATTAAACTAGATCTTATTAGCTGAGAAAATAGGACATACATATGTACATACTACTTGGGTAGATAGATATTGTTATTAACATCAGCTAGTTAACGTAAATTTTTAATGAAAGGGAATATGAGAAATGATTATATTGTTTAAAAAATTGTTGATTTACGTTTGCTAAATAAATTTTGTAAGTATCACTATTCATTTACTGTAAAATAATATAAAACGAAATTATATTAAATAAAACTAAATAAAAAATTAATAAAAGAAAAAAGTAAATTAAAAAAAAAAATAATATGTAAGTGAAAACAATTAAAATATAACAAAAATTAAGAATGAAATTTATTTATTTGACATATTGTCAGAAGTGTAAACACTACAATAATTGAAATTTATTTGCTGGTGGTTTAGCATTTCATTATTGTTTTATGAATTCTCATATAGTTTTTGAAAGTCTGTGCATAAAGTAAGAGCTTTGTGACTATTCAAAATTTGTGGTTGAAGTCTACTGATGATTTGGTTCAAGCGCCAATGAAATACGTATATAGACATGCTAAACCACCAGCAAATAAATTTCAAAAATTAAGAATTTTAAAAACGTCCGAATATATCTAGAGAAGATGCAATATCTTATAAACGGCTCGACTGATTTTCTTAAAACATGGCTAAGAAGCCTCTTGATCAAGTCACCTTTCAACAGTAAAAACAAAATCGGTTCAGCCGTTTGGTTTGTACGTGGACACGGACAAGCACACAGATAAACAGATACGCACACACAGACACACACTACAAACTTATAACACTCCTTTTTTAGTCGGGGGCTAAAAATAAAATTATACAAAATAAAATAAAATGATATAAAACAAAATAAATTAATACATGAAATACCGAAGTATATTTATTTTGACAAAATAAATTAAAGTAAAATCAAAAACAATAAAGATAATAAATTGCATATTTTTTCATCTCGTTAAAAAAATGATTTAATTATTGTATTCTATTTTCTTTCCATTTTTTTACTATTCTTGAATAATAATAAGAAGAACGATGTGAATATATATAAACTACCTTGTATTGAATTTCGAGTTTTCTTATTCGCTTACACTGCGGGTTCATCAAAATTGAACCAAGTACTAGTTAATGAAAATTAACAAATGTATGATAACGGCATTTGCTACCATTTGTTTCTAATCAAGTGAGAAATTTCTCATTTATTTTCGTTTCATCAGGATAGAACCCATGTTCAGTTTAACTTGATTCAGTCGAGTTTTTTTATATAGCTTTACAAAATCTTATTTAAATTAAAGTCTTAAATCTTGTTAAAAGTTCTTTAAGTACACCAGAAATTATAAAAATGTATCTTTACCACTCTGAAAAATAATCCTTTTGCGAAATCGCCAGAAAAATCGGACGTACAAAAAATCATGAGACGTACAACAAAAATTGCAATGAATGTACTTTCACAGCTCTGACGCCACAAGATAAGCGAAAAAATCATCTAATTTGCATCAAACTCAGCGTATTCTAACTCTAAATTAAATTAACCGTTTCTTGAGCCATTTTGTGCAGTCAACATCTGCAGTTCCGAAAACTGAGAAAAAACCGAGATATTGCGCATAGGTACTTTTGAATATAAAGATTGCAAAAGTGTCATTAATTAAAAAAATAGCTTATCTCGACTTAAGCTCTTTTTCCTTTTTGAAACAGATATATTAAACTATAAAAGGATTTTTCAATTAAATATACTATATCTTTCTTTTACAAAATATTGTAAAATTTAACTTAGATGTAATAAACTCGAATGTTTATATAAAATTATAAAAAAAAAACAAGAATTCTAGTCTCCTGCCCACATATTCTTGATACATTTTTTATTTTTGATACAGTTTTGCATTAAACAAGAAAAAAGATTAAACAAAACTGAAACTGAATTACTGAATAATATTGTGTTAAGAGGAAACATTTTGTTAATACACTTTAATGCAATAATTTTTCTTTAATTTATTGAAATGTAAAACTCGTTGCTAATTGTACATTTTTAAAATACTAAACATTGAACAATTTTTTTAACACAAAAAAAAAACAAAAAAGTTTAATTGAAATAATTTTTAAACATCAAATGCCGTAATTCGACTCTATGTGAATGAGGTGTACTAAATTTGAATTTTGAAGCTATGCTTTGTAGCAATTTTATGTAGCAATTTTATTGGTTAATGACTATGCCTTCATCACTTAAAGTTTTCTACTGGTACAAAGGGACACTAATACTGGTACAAAGGGACTACTACTGGTACATCAGAAAAATGCGTGGTGTTATTATTTAATGACTGTCGGACACCTGGGTCGAATTCAGGACCTTCGGTTTTGTAGACAACATGCTAACTACTTCAGCCTACGGTACAATTAATTGTTCGTTAAAAGCTCTATCTTTTTAATAAAGTGCGACATTACAAAATGTATTACACTAATTCATCATTGTTCCTTCAAATAATCGGAAGAAATTCGTAATCTTGTCAATTACTTGAATATTTTACTTTACTTTACTATTTTGTTGTTGTTATTTTATTCATTAGAGGACAATCATTATTATACATATAAAATAATTAGATAAATATGTACCACTCATTACTTTGTAGGCCATTAAAAGAGTACTTACTACCCATGACAAAATCTTTAAAAGTACTGGAATCATTTTTTTATCTTAATTGAAACACTTAATTCATAACACTTGAAATATTTATATTCAATTATTTGATAAATTTTTCGATTTCTTCTTTTTTAATTTTTTAACTCGAAAGATATAAAGAACATTTAGTTCTACTTTTCATAACAATTGTCCGCCCATTCTCAGTGGTAAAACATCTGGTAGCTTTTCATTTGAAAATGTATGGTACATATTTCTATTATTTCGTTCCTGATCTGGCAACGTTTTGTTTTACATTCAAGAACATAAATTTTCGGTTCTAATATCTGTGTATGCTTATTGTCGGGTACATATAAATTGCTTTGCAATTTGTGTTTATCTTGCCATAATAATACAATATTTTATTGTTATATTTTCCTCTTATTATTGTTACTACTAATTTTGTTTACATTGTGTGCATATTTTTAATAAAAACAGATGTTCTACTTATGGTTAGTAAAATTGTCTAAGCCAAATGAAATAAAAAGCATGCATATATGTATGTACATACATATGTATGTAATACACTAAACCACAAAAATCTAAAGGTCTACATACATATACATAAATCTATATTTACATAAATAGTATGTTATGAATGTATTTAAAAAAGCAGTAAGAGTCTAAACACAATGTTTGCGGTGCGGTGCGATTTCTCGTTGCGGGAGAGAAAAATAAACATAATACAACGCAAGACGGCGACGGCAATACTTGTCGTTGCTTGTTTAAATTTTTATTAATTTTTTTGTGCATACATTTTTATAACTAAAAACGAAAAATGATTAACATTTTATACATTCGTAGATATATTTGATATGTTTTTTAAACTTTTATAATCTCTGACAAAAATGTTTGAACTTCAAAATCATGTTTTTTTTACAATAATATTGTGAACACGACCAATTATTCAAAAACTACGGCAACGTGAGCAAGAGAAAATTGAGAGAATAAGAAAGTCCGCAATGAAAATAAAATAGATTGAGAAATTTTTAGATATTTTAATTGAACTGTAGTGAATTTTAATCAGAAATAATTCATAGTTAGGCTCAAGTTCAGTAATTTCAATTCTTATTGAATGAAATATTTTTATTAATTAATGTGAGTTTCTAAAGAAGAGAAGAAAAATTAAACTTAGACTTTAAGCTGGGGGAAATACCGATACTTTTCTGTGCAGCCACGCACTTCATCAGCACCCTAGTCTATCTACTTGGGTAGAGATTCTTATTAACATCAGCTATTTAACTTAAATGTACAATGAAACGGAATATGAGAAACGATTGTTGTGTATACAATTGATTTACCTTTGGTAAACACATTTATAAGTATCACTATTAATTTTCTGTTTTTTCCAATTTTTCATTTTTCTATTTAGGTTAGCACGAAATTATTTTACTCTACCTCAGTATGTTTAACTATTCTTACTTATCTTTTTACGATCATCACATTAATTATTTTTACTTATTCGATGTACCATCGGTACATGCATGTACATGGTCTATGTTACTTGTTGTTGCATTCTACAGTTTTATTTTAGTTATTCCAGCGTTCTGAAATAAAATAGATTTTAATTTTATTCCGTCCCGCACTGCGGATTTTTACTTCAAAATCATATGGAAAATCGCACCGCAATAAATAATCGTTACATTGTGTTCAGACTCTATTCCTTCCTTAATTGTAAAAAAAATTCTGATTCAATGTTTGCCTTGAAATAACAAATCAAAAATATACATGCATATAAATATATGTACCTAGTCATGTGTGTATGTATTAATTCAAACCTGGAAAAGTTTATATGTATTCATTTTTGAGGGGAAATAGCATATTTAAGTTTTCCAATCAAGCCACTTCCATCCATAATCATCCTTTCAATCAAAAGTTCATTTGTTATACTCTTCACCAAAACTGGTAAAGTTACATATGTTTATACACATAGGTTTGTCATTAGATGTGTTATTTCCATAATATTCATATGCCAGTCCATATACATATGTACATATATACATTATGGGTCATCATAAGACTACAAACTTCTACTATACCATATTGGCTTTTGAAGCCAATATGGTTGTACGGAACTCAGTTATGGCGCACTGCTTCAGCTTCTAATATTGAGAGAATCCAACGAAGGCAAACAAAATTTTACGTTTGATAACATCGGCTCCATGGTACATAAAAAAATTCCAGTTTACATCGTAATTTAAATATTCCACTAGTGATTGAAGAATATGCAAAATACGCAGGCAAATACCCAACAAAACTCGAGTCACATCCGTTTGCTCGTAATATTTTGAACTTTACTGGACACATCCGCCTCTTATTCTTAAGACTCCAGATGGGACTTCTTGAAAATACTTTTTTCCTTTTTTTAATGTCGCTACTTATATTTTATTTATAACTATCACTTAGTTTATACCGACACCGGTCGGGGCTAATAATTATATTTTAGATTCAAGATTTGAATACTTCTTGTTAGTTCATATTTGAAACACAATACAATACAATAAATAATACAATAAAATAATACAATAAATAATTTCAAGCAAAAAAAATAAAGTTGCAAGTCTCTCAGTTTGTCTGTATATATGTGAAATCACTTTTCCGAGGCCTACAGAAAAGCTAGAGACTTCAAGTCTCAGACTAAGGTTCCAGGATATGTCTTATTAAATATCAAAAAATTGCACAAATGCACAACGAATTTTAGCTTTATTTATTTTTTTTTTAAGAACAAACACAAACCGCAAAGCGAATAGCTTGTCTGCAGAAAACACCCAGAGTCTATGGTGGGAATCGAACTCATGACCTCTGGACTGAGAGGATAGCATCGCTACCACTCAGCCACAGGGGCACACATAAATAAATGATTCCAGGGCTGGAAAATCGGCATATATAACTAACTTCAAAAACAATTTTTTGCTTTAATAAATCAAAAATATTTTGAATTTAAAAAAAAGCGTATTAATATTGAAAATCTGCAAGATCAAAAGGATGGTTCTAGGGCTGGAAAATTAAACTATTTTTTTTTGGTATAATTGTTTAATTGTTATTGTTCGAACTTCATTTATTTCTATATTTATGATTTGAACAGGCTAAAGTACGTATCGCTTTGTATGCCAGATCACATGTGATAATTATTAATGAACAACCAACACCAAAGTTAGTTGTAAACATTCTTAAAAACACGCACTAAAACGGAACAACTAGCTGTTTTCGAATGCCACTACAAATTAATCATCAGTGTTCTTTGTGTTTGGTCCACTGTGTGTGGTGTCAGTTGATGTACATTTTTGATTTCTGAAATAGTAGACTTGTATCGAACTCTTTCAGTAGCTCATTTTTGACACAAACCAATGATCAAACCTATTTAAATTACATGGGTTGGATCATTGGTTTGTGTCAAAAACGAGCTACTGAAAGAGTTCGATACAAGTCTATGAAATAGTAATACGTTAAAAAAATTTTAACAAAACTATCGAGTGGGGTAACAAAATAATATATATATTATTTATTTATATTTTATATATATATTATAAGTTATATGTTCAAATTTATTTAGGAATAATAAATTCGTTGAAAAATTTCTTGATAACTAGCTGGGATCGCTCATAAGATTATGTTAATAAAAAAATTAAGTTAAACATCAAAAAGTTGAAAATAACACATAGAGTGATAATATCACATCACTGTCATATTGGGCCTGTCCCACGATGTCACTAACGTTCGTCTTGTCACACACTAACATTCAAAACAAAAACAAATTTTTAAATTTTGTTGTTTCCAATATAGCTGTGCGACAACTCGAACGTCGGTGACATCGTGGGACAGGCCAATTATGAATGAAATAACACATAAACTTAAAAAATTAAAAAATCCCGACTACCTACAATAACTGAAAAAAAACAAAGTTCAGTATCGCGAAACATAGTGACTTTTGCGGTCGGGAGCCACTATTAAAAATAGTAGAATTTGAACAGTCGAAATGCACAATGTTCCTTACTACTGGACTTGTTTTGTTTTCTTTTCAGTTGTTTTAGGTAGTTGGGTTTTTTGATTTTTTATCTTTATGTGTTATTTTATTCATAATATGACAGTGATGTATAACAACAGAAAATATTAATAATGTAAAAGTTTTTTTTAAATGTAAAGTGCAGAATAAAATATTCAACTATTGCCATTATTTTATTGCACTGAATCAAATAAAAATGAAAAATTTTTCTTTCACAAAATATATATTTATGCATGTATGTACTTACATACATATATTACATACATACATATATGCATGATACAATAATATAAAGGTAAAACCACATTTGACGTTTAAAATTAATTATGACTTTTACCCAAATTATTTGAATACGGGTTTTTTGTAAACAGAGAGGAAAACGTTGCCACATACATATAATGGCAACTTTTATTTAGGAATGCTTTTTGAAATGTGTAATTTGAGTTTAGGAATTTTAGTTTAATACATATTTTTTTAAACATTGTATCAATTGGACATCAGGATAACGAAATTTGCGTGTAATATGACCTACAAAAGTAAGCAAATGTTTGAGTTTTATTTAATTCACCTGATAATAAAAAAGGCTCACGGCTAGGGATGCAACATCATTCTTAAAAACATCGATGTTTGACAACATGATTTATTATCATGTTTTTATATTATAAAAATAATGCAAAATGAATACATACATACAAATTGTTCTTTGCATTACATGCACTTATACCGAATGTAAATACCAGGGGTTCAATTCTGTAATTCAAAGGGAAGGAAAGTACTTTCGAGTTTGCATAATATTGGTTCAGAAAGGAACCAACTTGGTATACGATTGGAGGTGTGTTTTAGCACCGCCCTTCCTAACCTTGCATAATATTAACATACATACACATTCCAAAGCAGTTGCATTTTCTTTTATTTTTAGTTACAGAGTAGACCACGTGGAAAAGTAATTATTAAATGATAGCTAGTTTAGTACAATAATGTTAACAACACTCAAATTGGAAAGCATTTTCTTTCGTTTCGAAATACGGAGTAGACTCCCAGAATGTGAAAGTGCACGTGTGGGCAAGACTGCTTTAAAGCAATAATGTAATGCATGTATTTAATATGGCAGTTACCTTTAAAGAGGAATTGCACTTAGGCTCAAACGGATGCAATGATTTTTTACATTAATATGCTCTTCACGGAAGTGAACAGAACAAATCAAAGGATTTTTTGGCAGCAAACTATCATACGTATTGCATGCTTCTCACCATTTCTGCCGCATATATGGAGTTGAAGGAAATTGAACAAATTTGACATTCGTACCTTTGCTGAAATGCTTGGTATTATTGCAATTGTGGTATATGCAGCTCATTGCTCAACATTTATTTTTTTACACAAATTACAATTATTTATTATATATTTATATTAATATCTATTTAATAACTTTTAATGCAAACTGAGGATGATGAATTTTTCAATATTTTTATTATAAAACATTTTTTTTATTTAAAAAGCATAACAGTCAAAAAGTAATAAAAAATTCGGATTTTACAAATGAATACGGTAGCATTATTTTTGAGAGTAAAAAATAATCGGGATAAACGTCAGAAGGTTAATATGGCGACGAAAAGAGAGAATGGTTTTACCTTTATATTATTGTATCATGCATATATGTATATCGACGTGCATATGAATGAAGGGTATCTAAGATTCGGCTTAGCCGAGTATACATTAGAGCTGTGTCGTTCATGAACGAACGGGTACAATTGAACGAATCAGTAAAATGAACGAAGTGATCCGGTCACTTTACTGAGCTTTGTTGGCTCAGCACTACTGACAAAAAGTACAATTAAACGGAATGAGCGAACGAGCGCACTGGGGTGTTTTTGTTTTGTTTTTTTTTTGCATTTTCATTTTTCATGTGAAATTTTTGGTCTTTTAACAAATTTTAAGTATGTATGAATATACATACGTACATATTATAATTATTATTATGATTTCTTAATCCTATAAAATACTATAATATTTTAAAAACCTTTCCTGATTTTTTATTTCTTATATGTTCTAGTGTTTGTTTTGCTTAGTTTGCTAAACAATTCATAGCAAATTCATTGCATTTATTCCTTTTTATTTGACAAATCAACTGTTTGTGTTTTTATTTCGTTCTATTTCTTGAAAAGAGCGGATGAACGAAATGAACAAACTCGTTCTTTTTTAGAAAATGAACGAAAATAAGCGGTCACTTGAATGAACGATTTGGCACAGCTCTAGTATACATACATATCGCTCGTACTTGTTTATCTTTAGTTTTGAAATAAAATGGCTCTCTTGCCCTTAAGTCTTCCTTATTATAAAGCAAGTTCTTTATTCTATATTCACTGAAGCAAAAGAATTATACATAGAGGCATACATACATACGTATAAATTATGTATGTAAGAGCTTCTAAGTATAAATGCAAAAATATTATTTGCCAATGTTATGTGTATTCCAATTTTAATATGAAGTCAGTGAAGTGTGGCTGATGCAGTGATGAGCGCACATGATTGCTTTAAATTCTTTCCATATTATTTGTTAAATAAATAAATAATATATTTACTTGAAGAGATTAAATTGCAATATTTTCTGTTTTGTTTACATAATCATTATGGAAGTAGCTCCTCCAGGGATCTATTAAAATAGAACATTATAAAAGGGTTAACTGTCAAACAAACTGTCATACCGTGTACACTTTTTTTAAATTTATGATCAAATCATCATGACGAGATTGAAGCGTCAAAACACCAAATTAGTCAAATTTCTTCTCATGTGTCACATATGGAGTGAAACCAATATACAAGAGACTTTATGAACTCCATTCCCGCAAAGAAAAAATATGGTTGAGGTAACCATAATCAAACAGCAACATACTATGATTGAATTATATGGTTGCAGTTCAATCATATTATTGTCAATAGAAAAGCAAACTTTTAATAATATTATTATCTGGGTTAATAATAATATTATCAACAAAAACAATGAACTTTGTTACACATAATCTTATTATTGTAAATATGACAACACTATTGTTAGATGTGACTAAAATATAATTGAGACTCACCATACTATGTTCTTATATTATTATAATATTGTTAAATACGACAACAGTATTATTTAGTATAATAATAGTATTTTGTTTTTCAATCATGTATTGGTAGATCTTTTATTTAAAACAGCTGTGCGTTAAATCCAAAATAAAATAAATTAATATTGTTGATGTAAAATGTATATATAGAAATATATACTTAAATATGTGTGTATACTTGAAATACAGACACGTTTGTATAAAGAGATAAACATGTGTACATACTTATATGTTTATAATGATCTACCCTTTTGTTTCTTTGTACTTTATTTATTTATTTAACACGACGCGTGCAATACCGATAGCTTACAAACGAAACACTAAACTAACAGAAGATGTTTCTAAAAAAGATTTTTTTAAAAACTTAACATAGTATGGTTTTGGATATTATTATATTGTTATTTACATTATATTATTTTTAAATAATAACAAAAATTATGTTGCAGTCATAAGTTCTTAGCAAAACTATGTTGTTAAACTCTAACCATATCACACTTTTTTTATGAATATAATAATGTTATTATTAAATTCAAACATAACTTTGCTTACCGTAACAAAATTAATGTTTAAAATAACAATAAATTGTTTTCAACGACCACACATTTGTTTCTGAGAACATAATATTGTTTTTTCAACCATTCTACAACTATCGACAAAAATCGATGTTATTGCTTCAAAAATTAATCCGGAGCTCACGTTACGGTCTATGGAAATCATGATAAATTATTTTTTGTTTGAAAATACGTATGGTACTCGGCAATAATATGAGATTTGGAGAAATGGACCTGTCGATTGCTTCGTTTGGGGCCACGTGAACTCACTCATACATACATATTTGAGCAAGAAGGTCAACATTGTTTTTGTTATTCGTGACATACGCTCGTCAATGCTCGATAAAGTGGGCCGAAATCGGAAGTCCACAATGCGTTTCGTCAATAATATCATCGTTATTTTTATATATTGTTTCCTTTGGCTTCTTATAAAGAGAATTGGTCCTCAATGTCCTATGCCTCAATGTTTTATATCAGTGTTCTTTTACCATATATATATGTATTGTGATTTCGAATAAAAAATCTTTTAAAATAAAATTTAGTTTTTTGTGCAATTTTTGCTATTTTTTAAAAGTTCGATATATCATGCTCAAAAAAACAAAACTTCCTTTTTCTAATCGTCTAAAAGCAACTCCTCGTGTACAAAGAAATAAAAAAGTGAAACTGTTAATCATAATAATTAGATTTTTTTACCTAGAACTTTTACTTTCTTGCTTTTTCTTAAAATATATTTTAATGTTTTTATTTAATTTTTCCTCTTTGGGTATAGTTCGTTTTTATACAAAATTTACTTCATATACATACATTCATAGCTTTTGATTATATTATATTTTACCACATTTTATTTAAACCAAAAACTTAAACTCTTATTTTTTTTTGTAAAACAAAAGATTAATTAATGTTGAAATATTATTCAAAGAAAAAACACATCAATTGAATTTTTTAAATCCTTGTGGCAGAAATAATAAATTTTTGTGTACTTGGCAGTCTATGAATTTCGTAAAGCAAAGGTTTTTTGAAAACAATGAGTTTTCCAAAAAAAAAAGTTCAACTTTCCGGTGGAATATGATTAACAAAACCGCGAAATGAAATACTCGTAATTATTTTATATTTTGTTAAAGTTTTTATGCTCTTGAATATACACACCCAAACATATCCATACATATGTGTGTGTTTTTCTCCTTTATACGTATAAAAATGCTTACGTTTGGAATAATTTATTTACCCCAAAAAATATTTTTTAACACATTTTATGCTTCGCAAACAAAACGTGGTTCAAATGGCAAAAGCTGGAGACGAGTGTGCAGCCATGAAAGTTGAAGAGTACTTTTTTCTTCTTTTCCTCTTTTAATTGTAAAACAAACAAATTGTATCCCACTCACAGTGTTAAAGATTAAAGGCCCAACTATAATATGAATAAGCGAACTTAAGCGATTGTGCGGTTACATATGAAACGTATGTGGCAAACTATAATGTACTTATGGAACTTTTCGTCAAGTTTCGTCAAATGCCATTTGCTTAAGCTACGTGCCAAACTGAACGCACATTCCGTACGGAAGACACTGTTTTTGCATTTTTTTAAACTCAAGCAAACAGCAGCAGAAAATATTCATTGATTTTAAATATTTTTTTATTGTTTCTTATTTCAAACTCAGAAAAGAAAGCAAAACTTTTATTTTCCTGCTTTGTTTTACAATACACATATACACGCATACACATGAGTTTATTTATGTAAGTTCATTGTTGTACTTTTTAGTAGGCAAAACAAATAAAACAAGTATTAAAGTGGTGGATATAATTATATGTACGTGAATTTTTAATAGATTAGGATATTCCAACAAGTTAATTTGATTGAATTCCATTCATTTAGTAGTTATAAGAAGAAACAAAATTACTAAAAAATTGTGAACAGTACGTATATGTGCAGCTGTGGCTAAATAATACTTAAGTGCATGTAAGTAAATTCTGGCCACCTAAAAGTCACATTTGAATTGTTTAAGTATTTGCCAGACTTATCGTTCAATTCTGGCATTAGCTTAAGCCAGCTTATTCATATTATAGTTGGGCCTTAACAAATCGTTCAATGCATTTGTGTCAGTGTTGCCATTTTGTGGGTAACTACCCGAATTGGGTGTAATTTTTGATATCGCGACGCACAGTGGGGGATTTCGAAAAAAAAAAATGAAAATAACTCTGCAGTCATACAGCATTTAAGGAGGTGTCACCAATTTTAAGTCTGGAATTTGCAATATATATCGTTAATGGGCAACCTCGGGTTAATGAAAAATTTAAACAGATACCAAGGTGATGTTTTTGATCTGAAAAAAATTAAAATTTTGGCTATTTCATCAACTTTGGCCCATTGTTCTGCTAAACGAAAGGCGAAATCTTATTCTATTTGGAAAATAAACTTATTATTATTTAAAAACAAAATTTTTAATATTTAAAACATTCGGAATCAAAACCACCATTAACTAAAAAATTATACGCAATTTTAATTAAATATTTGAAAAAATCAATTTTTGCCGTTTGTTTGGAGAAAAAAGTGGGTTAGTTATTTTGATATGGTTAAAAAACTTTGCAGGAATGCCAAACCTATATTGCTTTTAGTTCAAAAAATTTATACTATAAGAAACATTAAAAAACTACTTTTTGTTGAAAATTTTCGTTATTAAAGGTGTCAGATCGTTTGGAAACCTACCTATTTTTATTATAAATATCAAATGCAAGGTCTTTTTTTTTCTTAAATTTTACAGCTAGCCCGGCGAAAGATAAGGAAAATATAGCAAAATACCAAAAAATTCCATTCTTGGGATTTTATAAAATATTATATTTGGTTGTACTCTTTGTGTATTACCTGCATAGTTTTTCATCTAAGTGAGCCGAATATATTGATAAGTTCGAATTTTATAGCATTTCTTTGTGTAAGACCCCTGTTTTCTCGGAAAATTCTTTATATGATGTAAGCAAATGCAGGTAATTAGAAAAAAATTAGTACAAATTTATTTTTATAATAAAATTAATACTTGTTTATTTATATATTTTTTGGCTGGTATCTGTATTAATAGAATATATTGGTGTAATATTCATGTATGTAATTATACATTATACGCCTATTGTTGAAAAATGCCTAAGAAAATAATCGTAATTATACTTGTACACTAGGATGTCCCAAAAAAAAATTTTTTTTTTGCCTCAATGGACGTTACCAAGCCCACTTTTTTAAGCTCAAGATTTTATTGTATGCAGCACTTATCAATTCTGTTGATTTTCGTAGTAAGCGGCTGATTCGAAATACGTAAATAATAGATTAACATCTGCTAAGCCGATTTAGATAAAACAATAGGCTAACATTTTATGGGTGTAGTCACGCCCTCTCTTTAACATGACTGCTGAAAGTCTCGTGTGCGTGCAACGGGTATGCAAGGTTTCAATAAAATAGCTCGAGTTAAAACCTGTACATGTAGTTTTTAATTCAGAGCAATATTATCGTGGCACCGTCACACGTGGTTAAAATTTTTGGGATTTTAGATTTTTCTAGCTGATTTCTCACTTTGACCTACTTGCGTACAAAATTTCAGTTGTCTAGCGCAAATTTATTTTTGTATTTTTATGGGTGTAATCCCGCCTACTTTTTGAACGGAAGATTTGTTGGCCAGTGCTTATGATTCGTGTCAAGTTTCGTTGGAAACGGATAATAATAACTACACTACTATTTGTATATGTATTTGAATGTGTTGAGCCAAAGTACTCGTACATAGGCCCCTTTCACATTAGGCAACTTTACTTGCGCAAGTCTTGTGTTTGTGGGTGTGAGAGGAAAGGTCGGTTGAAGGGGAAAGAATTGCCGAGATTTGAGTACAGACTTGCTTGAACTTGGCAATTCTGCCACAATTCTGTTTCAGCTGTCATTGTTGGCTTGGGATATTGATTTGCTTTTGACATTGTCTTTTATTTCTTCTTCGGTGTGTTGTCTAATTAATTAATTTTGTGTTAAGAAAATTTTATTTTTGAATAAAAAGTCAACAAATTAAGAAAACTCGAGCATAAGAAAATTAAACTTGCTCAACAAATGAACTGAATGTGAACATAGAAGCAAGTTCAAAAGAAAATAAATAAAAATGAAAATTATACTTGTGCAAGTAAAATTGCCTAATGTGAAAGGGGCCATATATACACTAAAAAAAGACATGTACTATTATAAAGAAATTTTTTTTCCTAAATTCAAGTAAAAAGCAATTCTAAGTTTAAGTAATTTTTTCTAAGTTTAAGTAAACTTTTACAAAAATCTAGTAAGAATTACTTAATATGAGTAAAAAATAAAAAGTTCATATCCTCAAAACTAATTCATAAAAATACACAATAAATTTCTCACATTTCAGGAAATGTTTACTGACTTAAAGGAAATATGTACTAAAAGTAAGAAAATGGTTATAAACGGAAGGAAATTTTATATTAAGGAGTAGTCAATTTCGTCTTAAATCAAAAAATAAACTTTAGGAAATGAATTACTCCTAATTAGTTCATGAAATTTTACTCACTTAAAAGATGTAAAAAAAATATTTACCAGTTTTGATTTTTTTTCTTTGAATTATAGAATTTATTATTAATTTGCATTTAGCAAAAAATCTGAGTAAATTTTTCATATTTTCGAGAAATATTTGAACTTGAAATTTATTTTTTTGTAAATAAAATAAATTTTTAAAACTCAATAATTTAAATGCTTATTCAGGCTGCCTTGTTAGGCAATTGATTAGAGTGCTTGCTTATCAATCAGAAGGCTGCTGGTTCACGCCCTTGTCAACTCTCAAGGAATTTATATATAATTGTATGGTGAATTATAATTAAGAATATAATATGAAGATATAATAAATAACGTTATTTGGTATAGAATTTAATTAAAAATAAAAATAAGTACCAGAATTCAAGACAAAAAATATTGAAAAATTTACTAAATTTGAGATCAAAGACGAAAAATTTTTTTTTGCAAAGCTCTGAATTTTATGGGAAAACTTTACTTAATTTTAGGAAAATTTTACTTAAATACGAAAATATAATTACTGTTAACTAGTTCATTAATGAACTAGAAATTTAATAAATACTTTACGGGTTTCAAGTAAAAAACAGCTTTGGCGCCATACGACAACTTTTTTATTCAAATTTAGAAAATTTTCCAAAGTTTTAGCTAATTTTTTTTTGAGTGTACGTATGTATAAAAGGCTTTAATTTTATCTGCGTATTATTAACGTGATTTTTTTTCAACGAAGACTTACAGCCTTGCATTATCGCAACATGTATACAAAACTTCAATAAAGTTGCTGGAGCTAAACGCTTTAGATTTGACTTTTTAATTCTGAGATTTATGAGCGCAGCCCCGCTCCCATGGCTATAATACCTCGGTTTTCAGATTTTTCTAGTTACTTGGTCACCAAATTTTAGCTCACTAGCGCAAATTTTAATTTTTATGCGCATAGCCCGGCCCCTTGCTAAAATTTTCAGTTTTTAATATTTTTTTTAGTTAATTACTCACGTAGGTCTACTTCTGTACCAAATTATAGATTTTTAGCTATAACGGAAGTCCTTCATAATTTTGATGAGTGAGTTAAGGCAGAATTAGTTTCTACGTGCTGTTCTGTTCTGAATCAGCTGTTTAGTTTCTCTTTAGTTGAAAATCTGTATGTGTGGTTAGTTTTTCCTTTTTCGTTCTGTTCTGTTGCGGACAGATCTGTAGAAAATAGAATTCAACGTTAAGTGACAGCCAAAAGTGTGTATGTATTAGTGTGTTGTGATACTTTTTGTACAAGTGTAATCAATTCTATAGGTTGCCAGCAGATTTTTTTTCACAGAAAAAGTAATTGCAAAATATTTTATACCGAAAAGAACGGCACAGAACAGCAACAGAAAGTGAAGACTAATGAAGCCTTTAGTGATTGTCTTAAAATATGCACATCTTGCACGTTCATATATCTGGATTCCTTCATTGTAAAACTTTCAAGCTTCGAATGTGAAGTAACATGAATTAATTCTAATTATGGTTTAAATTTAGGATTTTTTTACGATTGTGGAGAACAAACTTATTTGTGGGAAGGGGGTGGGGGGTAAAAACAGATCGAATGGCTTCGTGTAAAAATATACACACTGCGTGTGTTGGCCGGAACTTGGCTTATTTAAATTTTATTTATTCCATAGATATAAAATATAAATAGAACTATTAAACTTCCCAGAAAAACAAAGTTTTGTCAATAAATTAATATTTTTGTTATATCAATTAATCAATTAATTGATTTTCAACCTACAGCGATATCTATTAATACACGAACAAAATTTTAAGTTAAAGGAAAATCAGAAAAATATTTTCTTTTAAATATGTCAAAATCGTTTGTCGAAATTATTTTTTAAAAAACTTTTTTTTTGCTAGATTTCAAAATCATTTCAGTTAAAAATTGTTATATTAACAATGTGAACTGTTGAATTTCTGGACAAATTTTTTATTATCATAATTATTATATTAACAAAATTTTTTGCTTTTCTCCAAATATCTTCGGGCGCAGCCAAACCGGCCACTTTTGGGGGTTATTATGTAATCCGAATCGAACGGAAATGTGTTCGAATTTTAATTTTAATAACATATAAATTCGAACAGTTTTCTTTTTGAATCGAAGTACATAATAACCCGCTTTAACAAATAGACTAACGTACTTACCTCTCCGCCCACTACGGCGTGACCCTAAATGAACATGCAAATGAACTGGCGAAAAAGGCCAGAACGTTACGGACAGTAACTTTAGCTAATGCGAAGCCTTTCAAGGCAACGAAGATTGAGTTACAAAATTGTGCGAAGATGGCCTACAGGACATGATAGAATTATGATTCTGTAGGTAATCTAACCAAGGTTCTATAGGGTGACCCGCACGAAGAAAAAGCAAGGAGACTGTTGAAACTAAACAAGTCCGAGCTAGGAAAGTTAACCAGCATCTTAGCGGGGCACTCTAGTCTACAAGCGCATTTGTTCGGGATTGGATTCACGAATGACATTGAATGCTGGGCATGCATGAAAGAAATAGAGACAATGGAGCACTTCCTTTAAAATTTGATTCTCAAGAAAAAAAAGTTTGGTGACCAGTGTTGTACCAATTTTATACCTTTTATTAATACTCCCAGTGAAAAAAATGGAAGTAATTCTAGCGGAACTACATTTTCATTGCTTCCAAAAAATCGATATTTTTAATTTGCCGAGAGTGAGCAAAAAACCACGTAGAAGCTTATTTTCGTCATACAAAACCTTATAACTCCTCCATAGTATTAGAAAATACTCACCAGAATTAACAAAAGAAATTATTTTTTTTAAAGAAATTTATGAACTAATTTTATTCTAAAAGTTAAAAGTTATTTGCTTAAATTTACATGAAAATACTTTTTCGGGCTTAAATTCGTATAAAAAGAAACGAATTGTTAAAAAAGGCAACTATTTACCCTTTTTCCTAGATGAAAATATTATCATAGAACACAAAAAAGGGAATTTTTCTTAATATCGCTTCCAATTCAGTGACCAGGCATCGAAAAAGAGAACTTCTTGCAATGACAACCCTATGTAAAAATCATTAGATCGGATCGAAATTTGCACTACTTCCGCATCGTAAACTCTACATTTTCATGACTTTTTTGGAGTCTCTTTTTTTACTGGGATACGTTTAATTAAATGTACTTTTATTATCCTGGAAGCTTAAATACATAGAAAGCGCATACATAGCACGCGAAAAACATCTTGCTGGTAGTTTTTAAAAAAAGTGTTGTAACAAAATATTTAATAACCTGTGAATTACTCTTAATCGAGTTCCCTTATGTTTTATAAATTAAGTCATAAACAGTATTGTTCCGAACGAATTCAAAGTAGAAAAGTGACGAAAAAATTATACATATTTGGTGAAAAGATACACATATACATATATCTGAAATTTACTGAAATAAAATATATATGGTTCAAAAGGACTTAGTTTCTTCTTTTTAAATTCGTTGATAAATTTAAAATCGTTTGATATTCAACTTATAAGTGCTTACGGGTACGAAACCCCCATTTCTTACCATTTGTTTTCAATTTGTTTTCTTGATTGCATTTTTATGGTATTTTTTTCTGTATTGGTGAGATCATGCATGTTAAAATGTGTTAAAAATGTCATCTATATGTCTGTCTCATTATTATAATTCTAGTCTAACTAAACTTCACATTATTACTATATTATACTTTATTATATTTCACTGTAACGATGGAAAATCTTTCATTGGATATGATCAAAAAAAAATTAAATATATTATTGCTCAATGCTTTTTCCTTAGAATTCTCTCCAACTGCAGAAATGTCTAATTTGTATACTTGCATTCTCAATCCGTTTGCAAGAATATGAGAGGTGTGATGTGGGTGGTATAGTCGTTTTGGTAATCCATTTTACTTTCTAAAAAAAATTCTTTTCAAACATTTTAAAACAATTAAGTGCAGTGTAATAACTTTCCGGCATTAAAATGTTTTACATTCGATACTTTAAAAACAAACCGAAAAAGAAAATGGAATAAAAATCAGTTGCGTGTCAGAAAACAAAAAAAAATATAAAATCATTAAAAGCATCCTCCGTACTGACACTACTTTAATTTTATTCCTTTTCTGCTTAAGAGCTCATTAAAAAGTTTTCAACGTATTATAACAAATTTATGGTAAAGTGCTGCAAGCGTTATGCCATCCAATAAATATAGGGAGATCTTAAAGATTTTCTCATAAATGTTTTATTTTCTATATTTCCCGAAAAAAAACAAAAAGAAAAATTAAAAGAAGACCTTTGCAAAAAAAACGCTGCAAATGATGTTAAATTCTTCGTGTGCGTATTATTCATTGTCAGCAACAGCAGTCAGACTCAGTTGTTTTTTTTTTGGGTTTTAAGCCATTAAATTGAAGAGCAGTAAAATCAAATGAAAGTCATCATAAAATGTCTTAATATTATAAAGACAACAATAAGCATTCCATTCACACCATGAAAATATTTTGCTTATTCATCAGCTCAGAATATTCGTGGTGAAAATTCCAGCAAATTTGTTGTGTAAAATCTTTAACCAAGCAAAAGAAAAACAAGTAAGAGTGCGATATTCGGCTGTGCCGAATCTTATATACCCTTTACCAAAGTGCATTTAAGTAGTATAGAGTTACATATGTAAGCACATATGTACATACATATTTGTTTTGTGAAAAAAAATTATAACTTTTTGCTCTAGTGCATAAGCATTAAGCACATTTATAGAAATACGAGTTTGCTGCATTAAGAATATTTTTAAGTCTTAATACTTAATGAATAAGTTACTCGTTTGTTGCACTCATAGCTATACAAACAAATAACGCAATTATATCAAAATTATCAAATGAAAACAAATATTAATATCCCACTTGCTCTGAGATTCGATGCAATCAAAATTGTTCAATATTTATTCGCAAATCTAAAAAAAACCGAATGTTCGCTAAAGCTTCGAACTTCAAACTTCAAACTTATCTCTTCTTTTTTTTTAATAATCCTATAAAAAGTTTTAGTGTTGTACCTCCTTACCACGTAAACTAACTTTTTTTTTTTTATATCTTTTGATTTTGAAAAACTTCAAGTGTCTGAATTTAAACATCCCATTGGAAAAGGTATATATCGCGGTATTATGTAAACGTTTATTCCTTGAAGAATTTTTCCGAATTTGTTCAGCACAGGAAAATAAAACGGAACATTTTCTTTAATTAGTTTTATAGTTAGGACTGTACTTTAGTGATAAATTTAATTTTTATCTCTATTTACCAAAAATTAATGTTTATCGGAAACAAAGCATGAATTAATGAATCTTTGATTATCAATTATTGGATTAATGAAAAACAAACTAAAAATTCATAAGAACCCGTTACAAGCTGTCAACGAAAGACTATCGATTTGAAACATAATTGTGCCGAGACCATAATAAGCAACATGGTACAAACCTTCGTTTATACTTACATACAAATTTAACAGATATAAAAAATCTAGAGTAAAGATTTTTTTAAAACATGAAACATGTTTAATTGAAACAAAATTGTTTCGGGTTATATTTTTATCAAAAAAAAATTTTATTTTTAATTTTCATAATTTTGATTTTCTTAATTTTTAATACTAATAATTTCTTTCAAAGTTATTATTAGTTTTATATAAAATTTTTATGTTAGCCTATTTGTCTCTAAAATATATAGTGTAAATATTATATAAGCATAAAGAAAAAATAGTTTGACCTAGTTACTTTTATATACAAGAAAAATTTAATTTTCCAACCTAGAATCATTCTTTAGATTTTCCTGATTCCTTATACCAGTCTAGTAGTTCTTAAACAAAAAAGTATTAAAAAGTAAATTAAAAAAATTGTTTTATTTAGTTGCTTTAATAATATAATAATAATCGAGAATAAAAGTTCGAAGTTTCCAGCTCTTAAGCCGTCTGCTCGATTTTGCTGATTATCAATACCATTCTTTTTCGGACCATATCTGACACCAAGACCGAAGTCACTAGGTTTTCTGGGAACTTTGGAAAACCGATTTCACGTACAGACAGACGAACATCGCTTGTTCGTCTTCCCTATGCATAAGGATTCAGAATATATATACTTAATGGCTCGTCTATTAAAATTGTAAAAGTTACAAACGCAATGACAAACCTATACATATATGTATACCCTTTTAACTTTTTTTTGGCAAAGGGTATAATGAGATCAATAATTTCGGCAAAAAAATTTTGAAAATTTAATTTTATAGAAAAAATTTGATTTTCAATATTTGGAAAAGTATTGAAGTTATGAGAATGTTTTTTTTTCATTTGCAAAGCTAATTAAATGTATACCATTGAATCAAATTAAAATGTTTTCTAATATATAATTTTATAAAACCTTTTTTTTATTGTTTGAAAAATTTTAACATATTTAGAAACCTCCTCTCCTGCCTAGATTTATGTGAGGATTTTGCAAGAGTTTCTTACAAGTTACTTACAACAAGTCTCTTTATAATAAAAGTCCAAAAAATTTACAAAGAAAATGCGTGAAAGTTTTTTGCCACATCCAAAAATTAGATGTTTTGCGCAAAAAAAGTTAATATTTGAAGGGTGCAGCAGCAAAAGTCTCTAAAATTTATTTCACAGTCTTTCTTAATACCTCTTCTCTCAGAAACAATCAAAGTTCTTATTAAATACTTAAATATTCCAAAAAACTAAGAATACTTTTTTTTAAATATATACAAAAATTTTTCATAATTTTCAAAAATACAAATTGCAAAATCATTCCTTGCTGCAATTTTTGAGATATCAAATATTGTAGCGTACGAATTATAATGAAGTTTTATTTCAAAAACGATAACACCAAATTATTTTTGCCAAATAATAAAGGAGTGGTGTACTAACGATTAAAAAAAGTCATGGTCAAAAATTTAAAAAAAGTGAAATAGCTTGGAAACTGTAAGTAACTGTAATGGTGATCTAGTCATATTTTATTTATTTTTTCAAAACGTTGATTGTCCTGCTAAAAAAATTATTAAGATCGGCCGATATTTCCAAAAATTACAAGCTCCAAAATAATTTCGACACCCACAGTTTCTTACGTAGTCGGAACGTAGTCTCAACGGGATGTCTTCAAATATATTGCCTCCAAAGTTCAATACTTCTCCTTTTAAAAACGGTAAATTACATCGAAATCAGTTAACTAGATCAAAAGTTGCGGACTTTTTACCACTTTTTTTTATTTCAAGCCACTTTGCGCTATTAGAACGTGTTGGCCACACTTTTAACAAACTACTTTAAGGCAATTAAGTTATAAATTGCCCCTACAGTAGTCGAAGGACTCTACTTCACATTTTGTCATTTAAAAGTGCCTCCAGAATATTTTAGGCTTTGTGCCACCTTGTTCTTCACAAACGTTTTCTGATTTAAGCGCAAACAATTTTGACGTAGTGAAAGTACGTATCCTGCTGCTAACGCAACGCTTGACGCTCTAATTTATGTTGGACTCTTCAGAGTATCTATAGAGGAGATATAACGATATTTTTAAATTTTTTTAGAAGAATATTAAATACTTGATTTTTAATATACACTCAAAAAAAAGACATGTTCTATTATTAAGAAATTTTTTTTCCTAAATTCAAGTAAAAAAATTTCTAAGTTTAAGTAATTTTTTCTAAGTTTAAGTAAATTTTTACAAAAATCTAGTAAGAATTACTTAATATGAAAAAAAAATAAAAAGTTCATATCCTCAAAAATAGTTCATAAGAATACACAATAAATTTCTTAAATTTCAGGAAATGTTTACTGACTTAAAGGAAATATGTACAAAAAGTAAGAAAATGGTTATAAACGGAAGGAAATTTTATATTAAGGACTAGTCAATTTCGTCTTAAATCAAAAAATAAACTTTAGGAAATGAATTACTCCTGATTAGTTCATGAGATTTGACTTACTTAAAAGATGTAAGAAGGTATACTAAATCATAGGGAAATATTTCCCAGTTTTAAGTATTTTTTCTATGAATTATGGAATTTATTACTGATTTGCATTTAGCAAAAAATCTAAGTAAATTTTTCATATTTTCGAGAAATATTTGAACTTGAAATTTATTTTTTTGTAAATAAAATAAAATTTTAAAACTCAATAATTTCAATGCTTATTCAGGCTGCCTTGTTAGGCAATTGATTAGAGTGCTTGCTTATCAATCAGAAGGTTGTGGTTCACGCCCTTGTCAACTCTCAAGGAATTTATATATAATTGTATGGTGAATTATGAAGATATAATAAATAACGTTATTTGGTATAGAATTTAATTAAAAATAAAAATAAGTACCAGAATTCAAGACAAAAAATATTGAAAAATTTACTAAATTTGAGATCAAAGACGAAAAATTTTTTTTGCAAAGCTCTGAATTTTATGGGAAAACTTTACTTAATTTTAGGAAAATTTTACTTAAATACGAAAATATAATTACTGTTAACTAGTTCATAAATGAACTAGAAATTTAGTAAATATTTTACTGGTTTCAAGTAAAAAACAGCTTTGGCGCCATACGACAACTTTTTTTTATTCAAATTTAGAAAATTTTTCCGATGATTTGGAAATGGAATAGTTAAAATTTTTTTAATTTTCTTGCTGCGTTTTGCTTTCACAAGACTGTTTACAAAGAGAAGAATATGAATTTTATTGTTTTAAAGTGAAAGTTGACTTATGCAATCATTTGAAAAGAAATACGGAGTGAAACTGCGGAGATTCCTTAAATGTACTAAATTAGTCATTGGTGTAATATTGTACTTTACGAGTTTAAATAGTACCAAAAAAGGTAGAATTGTGACAACTTTGCCATCCCTGATTGGGTATATGAAAAAAACTCCCAGGGAATTGTTATTCATAATTATAATCCAACATTTTAAAAAGTCTATTCAGCAAATAATCGTAACTTTCCTTATTGAGCTTATACTGCTTCTTATTATAATATTTATATTATTATTATTAATATTCAGCTTTTCAAAAGTGTATTCATTTAAATATTTTTTACATAAAATTAAAAGACCGGTATAAATAAAAATATTTATGTGCAATAAAAATTAAAAAAGAAATAAATTTGTATTCTGATTTTGTATAATACTAAGGTACCATAAAAATTCCCAAGTGTATTTGGGATTAGCCAGTGCTTCAGTTGCAAGAAAATAACCCATAAAAAGTGTTTTGCTTAAATAGCAATTGAAATCATTTTTATAGACTAATGAAAATTTTTTTTGGTCGAATTTTCAAATTCTTCTATTTCCAATTCAACACTTGCCTTTCCGCAACAGTCGTCAAATCATCCAATTTGCTCATGTTTAGATACATACTCGTATTATGTATGTACATCACATGTTCTTTATGCATTTGTTTATTTGAAAAATGAATTCACTGAATGCTTATTTTTTGAAACAATTTCTTATAATTAAATGTTCTTGTTTTATTATTAATAATGATGTGTATGGGATAATTATAAAGTATGACTGCCTGCCGATCGGTCATTTTATACGTTCTTCTGTTTATCATGGCACTCAACAACATTCCCCTTCTGTGTCCAGGGAGAGTTGTAGATTCTTGCATTTTCTATTTCTCTTGAACTCACCTTAAATATTTTACGTATTTTATAAACTTTTGTTTGCTTGTTTTCATTATAATACATTTTAATTCCAGTGAATTAAAAATAATGATTCAACTAAAACTGCCAGTGAATTGAGAACAAGTTCCATCGCAGTAGAGCGCACTATGGTTCAGGCGACAGCTTTCTTTGGCTAAAACTATTTATTTTGATAATATCTTTTGAGGCATTTGTTATTGCAATAGAGTAGTCCCTACCACGGTTGCGACATTTGCAGATTTATCAAGATTTTGCAGATTTTTACCCTGGTTTAGAGAGTTACAATTTTTGAACTTCGAAGACATCATTAAAGAAAAAGAAGAAGTAACTTTGACAAGCTTCTGGAATAGAATATCTGATATAAAACGAACTTATTCTTATTATTTTGCAGCCCCAAGTTTATTCAAAAAGTAATCACCCTTATTCCAGTTGTCGCCATCGACGTCACTTTAACACAACACCAAAAAATTGGTGCTCGTATATCCGTTGTCGAAAACAACTGACTCCTTCTGGAAGGTTTATGCTATTTTTTAGACCTTAGGAAACGGAAATATATTTTCAGTTGCGCAAAATTTTTCTCGAGAGCGAGTAAACAAGCCCCAATTTTTTGGTATTGTGTTAAAGGGACGTCGATGACGACAACTGGAATAAGGGTGAATGTCTTTGCCTCATTAATTTACAAATGTCGAAATAAGGTTCAGTCAAGTGAACTTGAATAAAACTACAAACTCAAGACTTTGCAAAGAAAACTTTCTGTGTGGAAAAGCCGAAAAACTCCTCAATAGAATTCAACCAATGTGGCAGCTAATTGTAAAAAGATAATGAGAAAATTAAGATTTTTGTTTGAATCTTTTAACCTTATTCTGCCGTATTCATAAAATATAGTTTGGGTTTGCAAAACAAACTTTGTATGGAAATTTCTTTGTTAAACGTTTTGTAACCCAAAATAATTTTTATATTACCATTATTATTATTTTTTTATTACCAAGGTGTATATAATCAGGTGGCAGCGCTGCTTCAGCTGATAATTTTTTGCTCTATTTGCTTTGTAGCTGACGAATGTAAAAATTTTGTTTTGTTTTACTTTTAGTACAATTATTTTGTGCTTTTGACGTTCTTTGGTTCTGTACACAGCTTTGGTTGCCGTATTTTTTGTATAAGAAATCCTTAAGCAATCACCTGTATAATTACACCATTAAGGATTACGTATTATGCTTGTGTACGTAATTCTTAATAACATATTTACATATTCTGTAAACATGTGACGTTTTTTACCTTATTTCAAAGAAAATTGTTTATCTAATTTTTTTACCTTTTTTATATGTTCAATGAAACTATTTTTTTAAGCTTTAGGTCAGTAAATTTCATAAATTTCTTTATATTTTTATTTTTATATTGATATTTCGTTAACCTTTGGTTAACTTCTTCAGGATTATTCTTGTTTTTATATTTTGATAGTAAGTTTTCGTCTTTTTTTAAGATTTTTTGGTTCAAGTTTGCTGATGAGTTTCATAAGTAGAAATGAAATCCACATTCTTCATACATTAAAGGCTTGTATTCATAAAAAAAATAAAATGTGCTTGTTATTTTAAGAAATATTTTTCTAAAAAATTTAAATAAAATACATTTTAAGCCCAGTTTAAATTATATGAAAATGGGTTAATGAAAAAATATTTATATAACACATATTTATGTAAAGTTTTTGAATAAAATATAAAAAAAGTTGTTATAAAAATTGCTTTGAAGATTTTTTTAAGATTTTAAAAATAAAATGTTGATTTTACAGATTTTTTTGTGAAAAATTGTTAAATTTTGCAGATTTTAGCCTTAAAAATTCTGGCAACACTTGTCCCTACTTCAAACCAACTGAAATTGTATTTTGTTTTTGTTAACATTAATTATCTAATGAAGGTTTTTCCTAAAAAGTTATGATTGGAAAGCTAGATTTTTAAAATTACATATATTTGTTCGAACAAAATAAATAAATTTTTCTAAATTTACAACTCGATTTGGTTATCGCTCAGTAAACCAAATTACATGTGATAGTTTATAATTAACAAATAATACCAGTTTTATATATTTTATATTTTTCAGCGCAAAAGGAATGTGTGATTTGTTTTGATTCATCGTGTTACAATTTGCTGAAATCTTTTTTTGGAATGAAAACTCAATTTTTACATTTCTTATTACACCACTGTTATTTGTTTTTACTAATTATATAAGGATTTGTTAGAATACTTACAATAAACGTTGGGGTTATTTGTACATCAAAAATTATCACATGCAATTTGGCTTACAAAGCGATACGAACCTTAGCCTAATCGAATCGTAAATATATAAATAAATTTAATAGGGGATTTACATTGTCTCGAAATCTAATACTTACGAGATTTTGAGATAAATCTTGCTGCTTTTTAATAAATTTCCCATACAAAACGAAAATAATGATTCCCTTGAATGGGAGTGGCACTACCCATTTTTCCCATCATACACTCACATGTAGCATTATTAAGAAATTTTTTTTCCTAAGTTCAAGTAAAAAAAATTTCGAAGTTTTAGTAATTTTTTCTAAGTTTAAGTAAATTTTTACAAAAATCTAGTAAAAATTACTTAATATGAAAAAAAAATAAAAAGTTCATATCCTCAAAAATAGTTCATAAGAATACACAATAAATTTCTTAAATTTCAGGAAATGTTTACTGACTTAAAGGAAATATGTACTAAAAGTAAGAAAATGGTTATAAACTGAAGGAAATTTTATATTAAGGACTAGTCAATTTCGTCTTAAATCAAAAAATAAACTTTAGGAAATGAATTACTCCTGTTTAGTTCATGAAATTTGACTTACTTGAAAGATATATAAAGTTATTCTAAATGTTAGAAAAATATTTACCAGTTTTAAGTATTTTTTCTTTAAATCATAGAATATATATTTTGTTTGCCTTAAGCAAAAAATCTAAGTAAATTTTTCATATTTTCGAGGAATATTTGAACTTGAAATTTATTTTTTTGTAAATAAAATAAAATTTATAAAATTTTTTAAATACAGAACAATGGTAAATTATATTCGTAGAAACAATTGGCTTGTTTCATTACTTTCGAGCTAAAACCCAACTCTTTGTATACCGATAATCCACGGTCGCTCATATTTCACCGAGTCATTGAAATTCGTATCAAACGCTGAAAGCACTGCCAAAAAATTCACATTCTCATTAACCCCCTTATGCAAAAAAATATTTTACTTTAGCTTTAAAGTGTGTATTAGTTGACAAGCACTTTAAGGCTAACACTGCTTTGTTAAAAAATTGTATGCAAAAAACAACTTTAGTTATTTTGTTATTTAATAATAAATTCTGGTAACACCACCGTATTCAGCAACCACTTCACAGCTTATGATGTACAAAAGCGAATACAATTTCATTCGGGTATTCAAATATTTTTTTATTTTGTTAAATAAATTTTTATTTTCTTGAAGTAAAGCAACCTAATTTAAACAATATGACCTTCTGACACGTTAGGATAACAGATAAACATTTCTATGAAGTATACGTAAAAAAATATGAGGAACAAAGAAGAATTATCACAATTTCTTTTATTCGAATGAAATGAGTATTTGAATATCCAGCTTTTTTCGATTTGTTTTGATTGTATGTACATCACTAAAACATTTTCGTACAATTGTATTTATTTTAATATTTTTTTATGGATTTTACGATGTATTTTGAATCAGTTGGATAATTTGATGAGGTTTTCCATTACATGACAGAAATATTAAATCTAAGCTAAGAGCTAACACTTCTAGCTTCATTTTCAGATGTAACATGAATCAATATGTGTTATATTAACAAAAATATTTGAGGTACAAAATACACATTTTGAAAATATCAACTTAAAGTAGTCTTAACAAACGTGGGTGCCTACTTTAGAAATTTGATGTAATAATTTTTTTAGAATACAACTTTACTTAACATTGCTTTGCAAAGCTTTGTTAAGTTTTTTTGCATAAGACCCTAAGTTATTAGTGCGCTTTAATGCATAATAATAATATTATGTATGTACGTGTTTACGTGTTTTCATTTTTATAAGAAGCTGATTGAAGTTCAGTACTCTGGTGCCACTTTGCCCAGTTGTGATAAAGATATACAACAAATCCAATATCTTATGCTCTTAATTTTCTATTACTATTTCTATTGTTCATCTCTGGTCATACTATTAACTCTTTTCTCCAGATTTATTTTGTACCGACATACATATATAAATATGTAAACAAACTCGGCATATGTATGTACTTTTACTGAATATTTGTTTATCAATAAACTACCACACAATCTTCGCAGAAGATAGACATTAAAAAGTAAAAAAAAATGTTTCTATATTTTTCTTTAACTATTTGAATTTTGATAGAAAAAATTTGTGATATACACAAATTATTTTTAATTTATAATTAAAAAAAGTTCATGCCAAGATATTTTCATCGGTGAGCTACTGGTATAGCAAATTAAATATGAAATTTTATGGCAGCATTTCATTTTAGTAACTTAATATTTCTATGTATTTCTTTAGTTATTCCTCCCCATTTTTTAATTATTTTATTTTATTCTATTCTTTAAACCCTTGCAATTATTTTAATGTACATTTGACTTTTCTCTTGACATGACTTGCAGCAAACAAATTTAATCATTTTAGCCATTTTGTGATATTCATATACACTGAGAATAAAATTATTCGATTTTGCATAAAAGACAAGGTTTCAAAATGGTGCATGTTGAAGCAAAATAGTTCTTCAATAACTTGAAAACATTATATTTTCCCTTTAAAAATGCTTTTTTCAATAATCAAACTGAAAAATTAAATGGAATAAAAATTATTTGGAATAGTATAAGAAACCAATTTCAGTGTATAAAAAGATTCTTACTGCTGGAGCCAAACTCTGATATTTGTTTGTTAACAATTGATGCCAAAAAGCATTTTAGTTCTATTAATCGGCTGAAAAAGCTTAAATTCATTCATAAATATTTCATTATTCTGGTGTGCATTATGGCAATGATGATATATTTTCAACGTACATACACACCAACCAACAGTACGAATGGCAGCTTGAACTAATCAAGTGATTGAAAGCTAAAATTCAGTGGTTGCTAAATGTGCTGAGATGTTGTCAGCATTGTTCTGGAAGCTTTTTTATTAGTGAAGAACGGTGAAGTTAACTTCTTGGTATTCTAGCAGTGAAAAGTTTAACATTGTGTGTTTTACAAGCTCTTAATCTTCCTTATCGGTAATAATAGGCGAATCATTTTATTTACATGAAATAATTCCCATGAACAAAACATGGTGAACAAAATTATAAAATAGTACACTGGCTAAAATTGGCGATTTCCATTTTAGTAAAAGGAAACACGTTTCACGTGAACTTTTGTTCCATATAAGAGTGAACATCAGACTTGAGTTAATAAAATCGTTCATGATTAATAATACACTTTGCGCTGACTTAAAAAAATAAATATTCAATTGTACTGTATCTTTTTGTTTTTATTTCCTTATATGTATATATTTCCTTTATTTAATTAATATAAATACATATGTACTTTGTCATAAAAATACATTAATGGGCAGATTTTGTAAAAAATTTCGTTTCTAAACGTTTCAAATTTGTATGAAAAATAACGAAAATTCGTTTAAAAAAATATTTTTTTAATACAAATTTCAAAACGAAAGTTCTATTTCTATTTACAAAATTTGGCCTTAAATAAAAGTTCAGTTTGGTGAACATAGGGCTTTTACAAATTCTCTCCATCCTATCCTATCATTAGCAAGGGACATTACTTGGCTCCATGATTTATTAAAAATTCTGCACATTCTTTTCGAGCCGACCTTAAACGAGTATTTTAGGTCTGCCTGGTTTTCTGTGTCCTTGAGGATTCCACTGCAGCGCAGCTGTAGTAATATCGTCATCACCTCTACGCAGGATATGACCAATCCAAGTCCACTTACGCTTTTTGATCTCATACTTTACTTTGATGTTATTCGAGAGATGTAACAGATCGGTGTTTGAGATAGCGTTTGGCCAGTATATGCATAGGATTCTGCGTAGGCACGGGTTGATAAACGTTTGAATTTTATTTATGTTTACCTACGTCAAACCCCAAGTTGTTGAGCCATACAGTAGGACTGATTTGACGCTGCAGTCGAAAATTCGGAGTTTGGTATTTCTGCTGATGTTATTACATCTCCATATTTTATGCAGTGACCTTTTCAGTCACACACCTTTTTGTTTTGTTTATTTCCTTAAAGTTTGCTATATGGTTACGTCCGATTTTGTTACATGTTATTTTGTGAATTTTGACAATTTATTTCCTAATAAATTTATTTAACTACATGTTTATGTATTGAGTGAACATAAAATAAAATCAATATATTTATTTTTGCGTAGGCTATTTTTGGTCAGTTTTCTTAGTTATCAAGATGCAAATAAAACAAATCTACTTCATCTTTTATGTCAACGTTTCGTCGGCTTTTTTCCGACGTCTTCAGGAAAATGTTTTTATTAAGCTGATTCTTCAGTTACATTACTAAATGCTGTCAACTATGTCAAAACTCTTCGAAAAGCTGCTCATGACAAAAATGTTCCCAACCTTAACTGATAGTGGGTGCATCCCAGACCATCAATTTGGTTTTAGAAGTCAGCATAGCACCATTGAACAAATTCATAGCTTGGTTCAATTTATAAGTAAAACATTTGAGGAAAAGAAGTATTGTTCTGCCCTGTTTATTGACGTTTCTCAGGCATTTGATAAAGTGTGGCATGAAGGCCTAATTTTAAAATTAAAATCATATCTACCAACAAATTTAGTGAATTTATTAGAAAGTTACATTACTACCCGCAAGTTCACGGTTGTGGAAGGAGAATTCTTGAGTGGGCCCGAATCTATATCATCCGGTGTGCCACAGGGGAGCATACTGGGGCCAGTTTTGTATTTGATCTATACTTATGATATGCCTTTGAGCAGCAGTATCCATACATCTACGTTTGCCGATGATACAGTCTGTCTGAGTATGCATGAAAACCCTCACGAGGCTTCCCGATATCTATAAGAACATATTACACAATTGGAAATGTGGTTGAACTTATGGAGAATTAAGGTAAATTAACAAAAGTGTGTCCATATAACGTTTACCCTAAGAAGAGATACTTGTTCCCCAATGCGAATCAATAATCAAAATATTCCTCAACATTCCCAAGTGAAATACCTTGGTATACACCTTGATCGAAGGCTTACATGGAAACATCATATTGACTTTAAGCTAACTCAGATGAAACTTAAGTTATCTCAAATTCATTGGTTGATTGGCAGAAATTCAACTCTGGACTGGACTGCAAACTTTTAATATACAAGTCGCTTTTGAAGCCAATATGGTGTTACGGTATCCAGTTATGGGGCACTGCTTCAGCTTCCAATGTATAGAGAATCCAACGAAGGCAAATCAAAATTTTACGGTTAATAACATCGGCTCCATGGTACATCGAAAATTCTAATATACATCGTGATTTAAATATGCCACTAGTGATTGAAGAAATTGCAAAATACGCAGGCAAATATTTAACAAAACTCGAGTCACATCCTAATCCGCTTGCTCGTAATATTTTGAACTTTACTGGACGCATCCGCTTAAAAAAGAGGGACAAAAGGGCTCTATTACTCAACACTCCAGATGGGATTTCTTGAAAATACTTTTTTTATACTTTTTATACATTTTTTTCTTTTTTGGATTATCACTACTTATGTATTATTTATAACTATTAACAAGTTTATGTCCGACAGTGGTCGGTCCTAATAATTATATTTTAGATTTAAGATTTCAATACTTATTGTTAGTTCATATTTGAAGATACAATAAATAAATACATGTATTAAAAAAAAACATTACTAAATAAATTATAAAACTGGACATCACGGACAATTAAGTTTATAATTTAAATAATAATAAATAAAAGAAAATATCACATGCGAACTTAAAAACTAATATCACAGGAAAAAAATAATAAATATATTCACTAACGAAATTGGTCACAAAATATAAACAAAATAAAATAAAATGATTTGAAATTTATAAAGTTTTTCTGCAAGCTTACATGATTACTTCTCCCAGTGTGCTTAAATTCAGCGCAGGATAAGAAAAACACAACTGTTAGTTAATTGTTGCAAAAAAAAAACTTTTATAACAACGTTATAATACAAAAAGGCAAAATTTGAGGCAAATGAAAAGTTGAAGCGTTTTAGGGTGACATTGTTGAAAATTTCCTTGCCTCGAGCTTCTTTTTTTTTGCTTACTTTCATAGAAATTTTAAATTATGTGCGAATTTATTTAAATGTTTGCATGGCTTTGTATTGAAGAAGGTCATGGTTCAACAAAAAGAAAATTTACGCAAATGTCTTGCTTTTTTCCCTTTAGTGTAAAAGATGTTAAGGTATAAGAAAATTACATTTAAATTTTTATAAACTTGTACGTTAATAATATTTGGATGTTTTACGTTAAAAAACTCATGGGTACACACGTATACATATACTTGTGTATATAGAACGCTATCCAGCAGACATATAAATATTCGATCTCTTAAGGTAACGATATGTGGCCTCATATAATACTCGATTTCTGTTCTCTTGCTTATATGCGTTTTTATAATTTGATGAGACTAGAACTAGTAGCAAAGTAGCAAGAAATAAACATTACAATACAATTTTTCTTAAAAAGCCATTTTTAAGCATACGTTCTAAAGTATTTACTCCAATTACAACGAACTTTGCCTATAACATACACAGTTTCTATGTCCGTTTTAAGCGAGTTTCACTATATGTTAAATGAGATTGAACTGATTCTTATTTGCTGGACCGATTATAAAGAAAAAAGCGTTCATAAATTGCTTAAAGGTATAACTCTTGCAGAATTGACATCATTTTAAATCCAACATGGCGAAAGCTTCAAAATGGCTGTTCGAGTATTTGCTTATGCAACTTCATTGTATGTGTTTCAAATAGGAAGGCTTATTCAGACGACATGCGCAAATTAAAAAAAAATATTTTCCAAAATGCCCTTTTTACAATGTACAATTAAGAGCTAACAGGGACTTTATGGGAAAGTTTTGTATGAGGAACTTGCAGTTAAATTCCATGTTAAGTTTCAATTATACATTTTGAAAAGCGAAAGTGGATTACCCGGAAGCCAGATATTAAAGGAATATTTTGTTATAAAAGTTATAAGTTTTAAGTGTTTGTTTGCTTTTTGAAATACCAAATATAAACTCGCAGCCAACTTCAGGCGAAGCTTTACGAATGATAACACCGAGCAAACAACAATTATATTCAATACTGGCATTTGGTACGGGTGGTTTTATCTGCCAGGCTTTCTAGAAGTTTGTCACATAAGCAATTTCTACAGACATCTCTGTGCTCTTTGCGAACTTCAAAGGTTTTTTTTTGCTAATCATGCCAGCACATTAGAAAAACTTTATGCTTAAAACAGTTTTTCTACTGATCTACTTACTTCACATGCATATACATATACCAATTTTTTTAAGAAAATTTTGAGCTTATTGGGCGCAGAAAGGAGTAATAATGTTTTTATACTCAACTAGTTAATTTTTTTTCTAATTCATTTTTGACATTATTTTTTGTTACACTTCCTAAACCTCTTGTCAAATGTTTAACGACTATTAAAGTAATAATTAAAGTTTCATTGTCATATTCTAGCAAAAATCCAGAGGAAAGACAAATTGGATTTCAAAATGACACCAACAAATGTCCAGGCAGGAAAACAATAAAAAAATACATGTTTTTGATGCATACACAGAAAAAAGTAAAAACAAGATTCAATTAAAAAAACAAAGATTCAGTTAATTCAGTTAATCACGAAAATTGTAGTATTAACTCATCCATTTTAATTGAAAATTTTTTTGGTTTTTTTAATTAAAAATATATTACATTAACTAAAAATTTAATTGATGGATAGATAAGATAGATAATAAGATTCAAATAAAATTTAATTGAAATATTTTTAAAGATTCAATTAAAAAATTAATTGAAATATTTTTTAGGATTCAATTAAATAACTAATTAAATTTTCAGTTAAAATAGTAATTGAAATATAAAAATCTAAGAGAATAAAAATATAAAAATTGTAAAAATATAAAAAATTGTATGTACATATGTTTGTATCTTCATATAAAAAATTTAAGAAAATGGAAACATTTGTGTATTGTACCAAAAACCTAACTGATGCATCGCATGGCTTTTGAAGTTTGAATGGAGGAAAATCGTACAATAACCGCATCCGGTGTTTAATAGTCTTGCTTAAGTGTAAATGCAGAATATCGTCGTAGCCTTTCTTTGAATTGTGTGTATTTTATAATTGGATTTTAAAGAAAGGCTTCGATGTTTTCCATATGTACTTACGCAAGACCTTTTGCATCGAACCCGTAATACCGCCAATGTACTAACTTTACCATTCACATTTGGTCTATAAGCTTGCATTTTTTATCATTGTTGTCTTGATATTTCTCAACAAAAGGGAACAAAATGAATTTCTGTTTTCTTATTTTCATATTTAATTTTTATTCAACTTATGTCAAAATTACTACGAATAAAAAAAATTAAGCTGAGTAGTTTTTTCTCCCATATAAAATATCAAAACCAATTAAAAGATTAATTGAGTATTTTAATTGAAAATATTTTTTCAAAACAATGTGGCATACTACAGAAAACAGCTCGATTTTCATTCATAAAAACAAACGTTGCATTATTTACATACAATTAATATGTAAAAATTGTTACTCATTTCAGAGTATTCTGAGTTAAGCTCTGTTGATAGCACTTTTTTGTTAGATCAGCAAAGTCAATTAAAATAAACTTATATTCAATTAAAATTTTAATAAAAAGTATTATTTTTTCTAAGCAATCACTTAATTAAAAAAAATTCAACAATAATTTTTTCTGTGTATACATATGTAAGTACGTATCGCACACTAAATCATAAACAGTCACAACTAAATATGATCAAAGTTGTTTTGTGGTTTTGTTTTATTTTATTTATTTTATTTGTTATGTTATTATTTGTAAACCAGTGACTTGAACAAGTCTCTAACGACCGCAACAATTTCTTTTGCTAAAAAGTCTTATTGAATGATATAAAATACCGTTATACTTCAATTTTATGGTACACACTTGCATCATTTGTACACTACTCAGCATTTAAAATTTTTTGAGTCATGACTGTTTGTGATTTAGTGTGCGATATGTATATCTTGTGGAAAAAGAGTAAATGTGGAAAATAAAGAATTTAATAAAAGCATACATGCACATGCTTTCGCATACATTTGCACATGAAATCATTATTTTTAAAATGGATTATACATTTTTCATTATAATCCATAATCTACTTCCTTCTCACAAGAAAACTTTAACAGATTCTCTTGCTATACGAATGCCATACAAAGATAAAATTTGTATTAAAATACTAAATTATTTCATTTTTATTCATAAATGCTTTTATTTTACAATATTTAGTGCGATGCGTGTTTGTTGAAAAAGAAGTGAAAAAAAATTGTGAAAGGGAAAGGAATTGTGTTTAAATATACATTATATAAATATGTACATATGTATGTATTTATGTTTGTTTATGTATAAAGATTTGTATTGACAGCTATTTTTTATTTTTTAATGAGTCCCCATTCCTGGTAAGTTTCACAACAATTAGTACGAAAATAAGCCTAAGTCCCATATGTCCTGTGTATTGAGAACTAAATTTTAGTTAGAATCCTGATCGTCATCCACAAAAAATCGGTAAATATGAATATACATACATAAGTAAGCTTTAAAAGCTTTCAAGTGTATTATAATACGAGTAGTTTGCCCATGAATAAACTTATCTGCCATATATTCTTATTTTTTTAAATTATAATTTAAATGTTCAGAAGGCATAAAATTTTTTCTGAAATTGTACGGTTGAGCTCTAGAAATATTTTAATTTAATCGCTACAAAGTCATGAATTTATAATCAAAACAAAATTAAGCCCTTAATTATAAAAGTCGTATTAGTCATATATTTTTGTGGTCAAGATACTTAGTAGATTACATTTGAATAAACCAAAAATTAATTAAGTATTATGCAACATTTTAATGTACTCGTACAGTTGTATTAGTCGCGATTAATATAAATTTTTTTAATATCTGTTAAAAATTTATTAAAGATGTTTTGAATATTTCGAAGCCAGAATGACTTAGGCCACTTTCATAATTAAGGGTACAATTGAAACCAAAATTACTATCTGTATTAGTAAATAAAATAAAAATTAAAAATATAAAATTACTACATGTACGCATAATTTCAAATTTATTCTAATAATTTACTGTTAAGTTCTGGCGTTAGCTTTAATACAATCGATAGAAGGAGCCATTTTCCTTTCATATACTATTAACAATAAAACTCAAGCTTCAATCGCAGGTTCATTCTAAATTGTGAACTACTTCTAAAATTTTATAGACAACTTCTCTGAACAAGGCCAGGTTTACATCTGTGTGACATGTGCCAAAGAAAGCGTAATCACTAATTACTAATGAAAAACTGTTTGATTCAGACATGTTTATATTGATTTAAACAATAATGTTGGATTCTATAAAATTTTCTATTATTTATGTATGAAACTGTTTAACTTCATAAATACGTGTCTGAATCAAACGGATTTTCATTATTAATTAGTGGTTACGCTTTTTTTTATACATGGCACACATAAAATGCCAGATGTAAACTCAGCCTAATAACCTAATTTATATATTTAATGCGTGCACATTTTTCAAAAACTTTTCATAGATCCATTAAAAAAGGCATTTAAAATATAAATATTTGACATCGAGTAATATATAACATATTCATAAAACCACATCTGTATCCTTTATTTTGCAAAATCGGTCTTTTAAGCCTGATAAAACTATAAGTTGTAAATAACAAAAATTAAAAATTTAAAAAACCCCCGGTATATAAGCGGCTGAACCGATTTAAACCGGGCGTTAAAAACACAAACAACTAAAACTTGATTCAAAAATTAATTTTGTTCGAAAGCTCTATACTTTCTTGTCGAAGTGCACTCAATACGTCGCACTTTAGGCCGCTTTTTCGAACACGGCCGTGTATCAGTTATTGCTTATATATTAGCACAAACCAGTGACTTCACCTTGAACGCCAATTGACAGGCCCACTTCTCGAAATAAACTGAGTGCCATATTTTGATTTCAATAAATAAGTCGATGGTGTTGAGGTAGCCGTCTGGCACTTAGTGCCATTCTGTTGAAGCCACATTTTGCCCGGATCAAAGTCATTTTTGCTTTCGATGCTTTAGGGCTAAATTAATGAATTAAAAAGGCCAAACTACCTTTGATAGGGCAAACAAAATTTATATCGAGGGTTTATATTCAAAAAGTGCTATCTATATACAAGGCTTGAAAATTTTAGAAGAGAGCAAAAACCTGTTATTTTCTCAAAGTGCAAGGGCTAATAATTAACTTTTGATGATTAGTACCATTTACAGAGCACATCTTAATTCTACTAATGTTAATAAAATACAGTTATTGCTCTTGGACTTAGAGAAAATAACAGTTTTATTTTTTCTATGGTTTTTTATCTTGAATATGGTTTCAAAGTTATTTTTGTGTAGATATGCACAATATAAATACCCAGCAAAAATATCAAAAAAGGTAATCGGGTTTGAAATTAAAAATTTTTGATGGAAGCTCTTCCCTACTGGATTACCAACTTAATGATTTTAACAAGGCGTGAGACTACGGTACCTAGCAAAAAATTACTCACTACCATTAGAACAACTTGCCATATAATGACTTACTTTTGTGATTACCAAATTACTCGCTTGATGTACAAGTTGCTAAATGACGATAATGATTTTTTTATATTAAATAGATTACGTGAACAAGTTGCCCAATAAAATATTAAGTACTTCTCAAGACTCGATTATTTTAGGCTCACCGCCTTGTTAAAATCATTAAGTTGGTAATCCAGTAGGGAAGTTCTTCCACCAAAAATGCTTAATTCCAAGCCCGATTACATTTTTTTTAAATTTTTTTGCTGGGAAATTTTTCAAAATTCTTAGCATAAAAGTAATAAAATAAATTCAGTGAAGTGCGACTTTGACCCGCGCAGGAAGGGTCCCGTACGGGCACGAAATATGTAATTCAATACGAACAATATTAACTATAGTTTTGGCATTTTTTTCGTTTTTGGGTTTTTTTCGGTTTTAAGCGTTTTTTTTAGTTTGGGGGTTTTTTGAATTTATTGGCGCTTTCTGAGTTTTGGCACTTTTTTTTCACGTTTTGGCGATTTTTTTGGTTTTTGAAATATTTTTAATTTTGGCAATTTTTATTATTTTGGCGTTTTTTTTATTTGGGCGATTTTTTTATTTTGGCGATTTTTTTTTAATTTTGGCGTTTTATTCATATAGTTGATTTTTTTGTTGGTTTTGGCGATTTTTTTTAGTTATGGCACTTTTTTTTCGTTTTGAGGATTTTTTTCGGTTTTTGGCGCTTAATTTAAATTGTGGCGATTTTTTTCGTTTTGGCGATTTTTTTTAAATTTGGCGATTTTTTTAATTTTGGCGATTTTTTTTTAATTTTGGCGATTTTTTTCACATAAACAATTATTTTGGTTTTGGCGCATTTTTCGCGTTTTGACGATTTTTTTCGGTTTTTGGCGTTTTTTCATATTGGCAATTTTTTTTCATTTAAACGATTTTTTCGAATTTGGCGATTTATTTTAGTGCTAGATTTTTTTTTTTAATTTTGTCGATTTTTTCGATTTGGCGAGTTTTTTTAAATTTTTGGCGAATTTTTTCAGGTTTTGGCGATTTTTTTCGGTTTGGCGATTTTATAATTTTCGGATATTTTAGTTTTACCGTTTTTGAAAATTTCAAGAGTTTACCTCTTACGGTCTACAAGATATAGCAATTTGTCAAAATTACATAGTCAAAATTGCATTAACTGATGGACCACCCTTTAATTTAAAATTTTTAATATTTTAATGTTTATTGTTGTAGTCTATATAAAAATACACTATGTGCATCCCATATATATGTACATACAATTGTATGTATGTATATTACATGAGATTTTAACATTTTTGTCGCTTGTTTTGGAGCACCCTTTAATTTCTAATTCACATGTATTTGTTGTTGTAGTGACCAAGGTTCTACATACTCTGTCCAAATTTCAGGTCCGTAGCTCTTACGGTTCCTGAGAAAATACCGTGTGACGGACAGACGGACAGCGTAGCGAAAACAATAGGGTTACTTTTTTCACCTTTGGTGTACGGAACCCTAATAAAAAAGCGACGTAAATTTGCTAGAAAAAAGTTATTTTATGATTTTTTTTTTGTTTTATACATGCAAACACAAAAGTGCCCACATGCTTATCATAAATAAAGAAAAGTGGTCTAATTAAGGCCACTGGACGATCCTAGTAGTAATATAGTTGGCCATGTCACAAAGTTTAATTCCGTTCGGAAAAGGAATTCAATCTACCCAATTTTTTTGGAAAATTGTGTCTGAAAAAGAAAACTAAAATACGGAAATTTGTCAGGTGTGTCCAGACTGCTGGAGGCGCTGGTATGCTGGGGTATTCTCCGGATAGAGCTGGAAATTTTTTGGTGGTTTGAATTCCGTTTCCTAACGGAATTGAACTCTCTCACATGGCCGAATATAGGAGTTTTGTTTTAAGAATACCAACAAAAATTAGCGACAAAAATTTCAATGGCTTAAAAGTAATTTTATTAAAGTTCTCTTACTCACATACATATATGTTGCTTAAAAAAATAAAATTTTTGTTCAAAAAAAACATATTTTATATGGAACTCTAATTTTACTGTATACAATCATTAAGTTCTTGGTCCAACAGTTCATCAATTGTGACATTACTGATTTTACAAACAGTTTAGTGTAAACATTTTTAAAATATATTTTTCACAAAAATCATTGGAATTATACTTCATTTAATCTTTCGATTATATTAAAGATGACACGGTGTTTACATGACATTAACTCCGAAAGAATCTTCAAAATTTACTACAAATGACGAAATATATGGCTTTATGCCTGAATACACGTCTTTGGGCCTAATACGACGATTTTCTATTAGGCATTGCAACATTTTTTCTTCCATTTAGTACAAAATCGTCGTAGTCGTAGTAGGAATTGGACACTCCTAATTGGGCTCGTTAATACACATGACGTGAACTTATTTGAATTATGAGCTGAAAGGGCCAAAACAGCTCAGAAAGTACGACAGAGCCATCAAACTTCCAAAAGTGCCACAAATAGCGCAATTGTGACACATTTTGCATCACTGCTCTATTTACCGTAACGCGAGCTCTGTACTATGTTTTCAAGAAGCCACAGCAAACGATAAATTTAGGATCGTTTTTGGATTGAACACTATTTTACGATGAAACACCGCCTATAAGTTGCGTGAATTGATGACTGATTTTGAAAGTAAGTCTGGATAATTTAGTAGTGTTGTTCAAGAGTCAATCTATTCATGATGATTTGCGTAGGCGGGGTATAAATGTCAAAAAGTGAGCACAGTTTGGCAGTTCATTTGACATTTTGTAAGTATGTACCATGATACAATAATATAAAGGTAAAACCACATTTGACGTTTAAAATTAATTATGACTTTTACCCAAATTATTTGAATGCGGTTCTTTTGTAAACAGAGAGGAAAACGTTGCCACATACATATAACGGTAACTTTTATTTAGGAATGCTTTTTGAAATGTGTAATTTGAGTTTAGAACTTGTAGTTTAATACATATTTTTTTAAACGTTATATCAATTGGACATGAGGATAACGAAATGCATACAAAGTGTTCTTTACATTACATGAACTTATACCGAATGTAAATACCAGGGTTCTATTCTGTAATTCAAAGGGAACGAAAGTACTTTCGAATTTGCATACTATTGGTTCAGAATGGAACCAACTTCGTATACGATTGGAGGTGTGTTTAGCACCACACTTTCTAACTTTGCATAATATTAACATACATACGCATTCCAAAGGAGTTGCATTTTCTCTTATTTTTAATGTGAAAGAAAGTGTACGTGTGGACAACACTGCTTTAAAGCAATAATGTAATGCATGTATTTAAGATGGCAGTTACCTTTGAAGAGGAGTTGCACTTAGGCTCAAACGGATGCATGGATTTTTTACATTCATATGCTCTTCACGGAAGTGAACAGAACAAACCAAAGGATTTTTTGGTAGCAACCCATCCTCTATATTGCATGCTTCTATCCATTTCTGCCGCATATATGGAATTGAAGGAGATTGAAAAAACTTGACATTCCTGCCTTTGCTGAAATGCTTGGTATTACTGCAGTTGTGGGATATATGCTGCTCGTTGCTCAACATTTATTTTTTTCAACAAATTTCAATTATTTATTATATATTCATATTAATAACTTTTAATGCAAAAGTGATGAATTTTTCAATATTTTTATTCTAAAACATTTTTTTTAATTAAAAAAGCATAAAAGTCAAAAAGAAATCGGATTTTATAAATGAATACGGTAGCGTTATTTTTGAGAGTAAAAAATAATCAGGATAAACGTCAGAAGGTTAATATGGCGACGAAAAGAGAGAATGGGTTTACCTTTATATTATTGTATCATGGTATGTACATATGTGACTGCTAAAATAAATAAATAAAATAAACTGTGTCACCTTTTTTTTAATAACTAAACGCAATTTTTTAATAAGTAATTCTTTTTCAAGTAAACTGGTTAACTTTAATGTCATCTATTAAAGAAAAAAATTAATTAAGAACTAACTTAGCATTATACGAGTATTTTGTTGATTGCTATCTTTAATTTTATTTGTAATACAAATTTAAACAGCGAAGATATTTGAACTTATCATCAGGAAGAACCAGTTCTTCCGGTAGGTGTTGAACACTACTGGATTTTTACATTACCTATTTGGTAGATGGTAGCTTACTTAAACTTAAGTTCAAATGAACGAATAATAGCTCTGTTCGAGTACTTTTCCAGTAAAATCCAGTAATGTAGTAAATACAGATTAATATAAAGGTATTACTCTCAATACAAATTACCCTTCATATATTGGATTATGTGTACGCGAACCTAATCCAGTTAAATCCCGTAAAAAATTAAAACTTTGGAGCTCTCCAATGCATGTAACATATATCATGTTCAAAATAGAAACAAATTTAGATGCAATTTGACCTCATAACTGGATATCCAGAGAGCGCCTAGTTATTTCTCTAGCCATGTATAATGATCTCACACTTACGATACTTCACGAAAAAAGTCTGCTTACGCTATCTTGCGAACTACTGGGCTTGTTTCTTTTGTATATTTTAAAAAAATTATTTCTAAACACAATACCAGCAACAATAAAAAGAAATCTAAAGAAGAAGAAAAACATGTAGATTTTCTTGTGTGAACACAATGATAAGTAGACGGAATAAGCACGAGAAGCAAAAAGTGAGTGGCGGCGTATCAAATATTTGAAGTCAGCCAAGTGTTTGTAATAAATCTTTCTTTCTCTTACAAATTCATGCTAAATACACTAAAAATGCAGAAAATACAATAAAAGAAAGCAGCAACTAAATAAATTCTCTGCAAGACATTATTGCCACGCAGTCGTGGGTGGTAAATTTTACCAGTGAAACTTTCCAGGCCGTCAGGAGGGGGGGCAGTATCACACATCAAATGTTTCATGTTTCTTTGCGTGTCTTTCAATGTACAGTAGTTTAACATTTTAATACATTTTTATTCAAAGTGCGTAAATATAAAATATGGAATACATGATTGCTTTTATATTTAATATTGTTAAATAAAATATACTCGTAATAGTATTTCTTATACAGAACAGAAATGAAGTAAAACACAATTATTAATTTTTGTATGTGTTATACATACATAAATATTGCTAGTTTACTCAAATAATGTAATAACTCAAAAAATGGAATTTTAGTGATTCAGAATTAATCCTCAGATCCTTCATCATAGTGTATAAAAATTGCACACAATACATATCTTGTTTACCCAACTCTTGAGATAAGAATACAATTTTCTTCTTGCACTAATTTGTGTGTTAATTGATAACTTCAAACTCGATTTCTGGCAAACTGGCGATAGTTTGATCATCGGTTTGTGTCTAAGATTATGTAATTACTGATTGAGTTCGACCCAAGTCTTATTTTACTATTCTCTTGATATTATGGCAATTGTTGCAATTCAGTTGTCAATCTTGGACTTAATCATATATATTTTTCAATTCTGGCTTTAGCTATAAATAATGACCTCAGATATGTTTTATTCTATTAGATAAAGTTTTTTTCCCAGTTCATTTCATTAATTTATAATGACGTTTAAGCAAAAATGTTTTAATATGTTAAATATCTAGGCGCACGGTAGTGCGCATTGAATTTTTGAAGCTGTGTTAATAGCCATTTTATTTATACACAATACCGACGAAGGAGGGCGTTCTGATGTTACATTAGGATTAGTATCTCTTGAAGTCGGTATGGTTCAGTGACCAGTGACTATGCCCTCATCCCTTGAACTTTCCTACAACAACTGATACAAAGGATACAGGATCTTCGATTTTGTAGTCAACGTGTTAACTACTTCAGCCAACGCCACCCTCAAAATAAAAGTTGTCAGGAGAGCTAAAAAGCGGTCAATCTCTCTATACTTCGGTGTTTGGATAAAAGTTCTAATGCAATTATTAAGAAATTGATTAAATCTATATACATATATTTGTAGTAATAATATATTAATCTAATATGAGTTTGCTGCATAAAGAGTAATTGTAATTCTTGATACTTGATGAATAAGTTACTGATTTGTTGCACTCTTAGCTATACAAACAAATAACGCCGTAATATCAAAATTATCCAATGCAAACCATATTTATTATCCCACTTGACCTGAGATTCGATAAAAAACGAATGCTTACTAAAGCGAAGTAACTTCGAAACAAAATTGTTCAATATCTAATCGCAAATCTAAAAAATCTAATGTACGCTAAAGTTTCGAACTTCGAGGCTCTCTCTTCTTTTTTTAACAACCCTATAAAATAGTTTTACTATTGTGCCTCCATACCAAAGATGTTAAATAATGATTAGATAATGCTAATGATTGCTAATTAACCTTCTTTTAAGAAATTCTCTAATTCATCAAACAATAAGAATTAGTTCAACTAATTCCCATTAGATAATTGAAATTTTTATTCCAATGGTAAAACTAATTGCAATTAGTTGCCATTAGCAAAAAAAAATTGGTTTCCCTTTACAATTAGAAATCTAATTGAATTCTGCTAATGCAATTAGACATTCAACTAGCTCGAATTAGAATCAATTATTTTGCTAATCTGACTCTGACTTCCGCACGAAGGCTTCCGTACGGACACTAGATATGTAATACTATATTAACTTTAGCCTATATAAAATATAATTTTGGAATTTTCGGTTTTAAGCATTTTATAATAGGGTTTTTTAGTGTTGCCGTCTTTTGCGGGTTTTTTATTTGCTGCTTTTTAGTTTTAGTGCTTTTTTTAGCGATTTTTTTTGGATTTTTGATTTTTTTTTTAGAATTTGGAGATTTTTTTAGTTTTTGTGCTTTTTCTCGTTTTAGCGATTTTTTAATTTTTTTACGATTTTTAACATTTTAATGAGATTTTTCATTTAACCGATTTTTATCTTTTTGGTGATTAATTTTAGTGCTAAATTTTTTCCAATTTGAATTATCAAAACATAAATATTATTCCCCAATAATTGCAAGGTTTTTAAATAAAAATAATGTAAATATATTTTCAAATGGAATTTGCTTACTATTATGTATTCGGATTTTAAAATTTTCTCAAAATATAAATATATAATATATATAATTTTAAAATTTTGAGTTAATATCCTCTTGTTGATTAAGTGTGATATGTACATATGTACATAAAATTGTATGTATATATTGCCCATTTTGGAACACCCTTTAATTTTTTACTCTCATGTATTTGCTGTTGTAGCGGGCAAGGTTCAACATACTCTGTCCAAATTTCAGGTCCGTAGCTCTTACGATTTCTGAGAAAATAGATTGTGACGGACAGACGAACAGCCTAGCGAAAACAGTAGGGTTGCTTTTCAACTTTGGTGTACGAAACCCTAAAAATATACTTTTTATAAAAGTACTTTTTATGAAAATTGATTTTTTAGAGTTACTTTAAATGTTTTTTTACAAACGTAATATTTATTGTTAGATTCGGTTTATGAAAAGACTAACTTATTTAATTCTTATTTTAATTTTTCGATGGAACACGTACATATATGTATATATACACGTACATATACATATATTGTTCTTATGTATTGTATAGTTGATTGTTATTTGACATTTTAAATATTTTTTTGTTCTATTTCAGTACAAGAAAACGCTTTAATATAATTAGGGAATATATAATCAAAATGTTTTGTTTGATCCATTAGCAGAAAAGTAAATGTTGTGGTTGGGCGTAATTCTAGGAACAATTGTTTTCCTTTGTGTTCACACAATTATTACTAATCAAGTTTGAAAGAAGAAAATAACAACAAGAATACGTAAATTTAGATTAGACAAGTCATGCAAAAAAATAATACATAATCTCTAAGTGAGGTTTTTGTTAAAGTTTGAAAACAAATTATTCAGTCAATCGCTTTTATATGAATTTTGTGAATATAAAAAGTGCTTAAGTTTATATTAAAATTTTTTTGAAAAAGAAAAACTTCTTTGCATTTTAATGTTTTCCTTTTTGAATTACAACATACATACTAATGCACATATGTATATTTTACATATGTGGTTATACACACGCTGTTGGAAAATTATGATGAACATATCCGTAGCACACACATACACATAAATATATTTATGTACATAAATGCACATATTTTTATTATTTTTACATATTTTTTTGTGCCTTGGCGCAAAATTTATGTGTAAGTGTATGTAACAGTTATGGTTTAATATTTTACTTTTTCTCTTGCTTTGCCATTTTAATTCTGTTTTTGATTGTTGTCAACTCTTTGAAAGACTTTGCTTGTTACAACAAGTGCTTTGCAGCACGCAGAGACCTTTCAATATTAAAAAATTTCCTTTGTCCTTTTCGCAACAAATTTGTAAATGTACGACAGGCTTGAGTGTTGAAACAAATAGTTGATGCTGATTTATGCACCAGAGTGAGTGTGTAAATCTCAGCATCATCTCATGTTCATCGTTGTGACAGTATCTGCTATAAATTTGTGATATATTTCATACATATGTATGTATGTACATACATTATATTCCACTCTGGTTTGACAGTGCGATACGTGAGAAGCCATTTTATGCCCTTTCGGTTAGAAAGCTTCTGTCTGTTTTAATGTTTAATGTGTGCATCTAAGGGGGCCTGTTACTGATTATGACACTATTATAATATAAAAGTTTTAAGATTATTTAATTTTTATTTTTTGTGCAATTAAGTTACTTTGACAAATTTACCAAATTGTTTTCCATGAATTTTTCGGAAACTTAATTCAAGGATGTATTTACTGAACTCATGTGGCAGCAAGGTGATCCGATCACATCAATTAAAATTATAAATAGATTGTACAAGGCAGAGAAGATTTAAATTATAGCACACGAAGTTCGGTTCACGCGAAGACATCCCAGCAAAAAAGTATGCCTACTAGAATGCCAAAAAGTGTATGTACTCCCCAGTCGTAAGTACTTACAATTTGACTGAATAACCCATTATTTTTATTTGAGAATTTCAAAAAGTATGCGGTACCCTATACTTTTTGCCTACAAGTATCCAAAAGTTAATAGATTACTGATTGCCTAAAAGTATTCAAAATATAATGGGTTATTTTTTGCATAAAAATATGCAATAACTTTAAGATTACTTTTTGTTTGAATTATTCAAAAGTTGATGAGCATTTTTTTGTTTTTGTTGTCTTCGAAGCTCATTTTCGCCATCACTTTTTCTGTAGATATACATACATATTTCGTTATAAACTGGAAAGTACTACAATAAGTACTTTCACGTAATGATATAAATAAGTTGTTATTTTATTCATTACAGGACAGTCATTATCAGGGAAACCGCAAATATGCAATTGCATGTTTTTTCTTGTCTGATATATCAATCCGGAATTAAGATATTTATCCGTTTCAGAACTTTATATGAATTCTGGCATCGATTTGTTAGTGCATATTTTTGCATATTTTACCCTTTAAAGCATGGTTTTGCATACTTCAGTCTAACACGCATATTTTGAGCTTTTTTCGAATTTTTAGAGCATATTTGGCGTTTTTAGGACATATTTTGGTACCTAAAAAAAATTATTTTAATATTAAAAAAATTCTTGGAAACAAGTTCTTCTTTTTTTCGACAAAATTTCATTTTGTAGTGAATGAAAGAGTAGTATGGGGAAGCAATATTTTGCTACCATTATGAAATTAGACTTTAAAAAAGGCCATTGTGTATGTTCTGGCTTTCGAATCGATTTCACACGTTTTCTTGTGAGTTCTGATGTTAAAGCACATGCTACATGTGTTTAAGTTGAAATTTAGAATATACTAATTATTAGTATGTGTTTAACATCCAAATTTAAAAAAAAAAATTTAAAATAAACGATTTAAAACTTTTTAACTTTCACTGACTTGCAAACAGTCTTGTGAAAAAAACGAAGCACGAAAATTAAAATCTTTTAAATCGTCCATATCCAATTTTTTTTTCTGATAACTTTTAATGCTGGAACAAATACTATTGATTTTTATTTTTTTAAATTTCAACTTAAACAGGAGTAACATGTGTTTTAACATCATCACTGGAAAGGAAATTTTCAATGTATAAAAGTTTAAGTGAATAGATTTTGTTTATTGCAATAACAATTATAAATAAAAAGCTTATCTTATTCTTCAAAATACAGTTCCAAAGTTTTAAATTTTATATCGTGATCGCTTTTGAAGTAAGTTAAATTTTTGTTCTTAATTAATTTTTTTATTTTTTCCTTCTTTTGTTTATTTTATTTTTATCTTGTTTTATATGTAAATTTTATTAAATTGCTGAATTAAAATTAGATTTTCATTTCCAAATAATTCAATTTATGTTATTTTTAAGAGCATATTTTTGGAGTTTTTAGTGCATATTTCGAAGTTTTTATTGCATATTGAATGCGCATAAAACACTGTTTTTGGAGCATATTTCTGGTTTCCCTGGTCATTATTATACATATAAAATAATAAGACAAATATGTACCACTCATTACTTTGTAAGCCATTAAAAGAGTACTACCCATTACACAATCTTGAATATTTTTTGCTGGGGTTATTGGATATAGTGAACAATTTTAACCGTTACAAACAGTAGAAAATTAATTAAAAATTTGATTGTAATGAATTTTCACTCAAGAGCTAAAAATTTTAACAAATTTCATTGAAAAAATTATAAATTAAGATATGTTAAGTTTTTCATTATTTCATATTTTCTAAAAACTTTCGTACAGAATTTAGCAATAAATCTAATTCAAAAAGATTATTTAATACGTATTATTTTAAGTTTGCAAAATTTATTGTTCCAATTTTAAAGCTACTGAAGCAAAATCATCGTATGAAATCATCACTACAAGGACCAAACTTAATTTTCACAATTTGCTTGTATTGTTTTATATCAGGTCAATTCTAATTATGAGTATCTTGCATCATTGTCATTGAACAGTTCTATTATGATTGTTACTTATACAGTCACATTGTTTTTGTGAATTATTATCATTAAATACGAACACAAATTTTAACATAAATTTACATTTATGGCAGATAATAATGCGGTATTAACGAATATGTTAATCATTCGAATGGTTACAAGATATTTATAGTTTTAAAATTAAGTTGAATTCTCTTGAAAATGGAAATTTATAAAGCTCTCGTATAAATAGTGAGTAGATAGAACGTTAGTTGGAATAGAATTTGCAAAAAGGTTATCTATAGCAGAGGTTCCCATCAAATTATTTTTCAGGGAACCCTTGTAAAATTTTTTTGTCGTTTTGTAAAAGAAGGCGAATTCGGTTGGCCGTATTTTTTATTTTTTTATTTGTTCACTCTCACCCCGCAAATCGGTTCAGTTTTATGTAAAAAAGAATACAAAGAAATTTCATACCGATAAGTTGTGTTTTAGGCCCTCAAAGCTGGCTCTTAATTATTTATTTATTTATTGAATCCCTTACATAACAAGACATAGTCTTATAATTATAATGCAGGGTTGTATTGTGCACAATAAATTCGCCAATAAGCCTCTCTCTCAAGCCCATACATTTAATGTAATCAATAGTATTAAAATTTTAACGGAATTTATTTCTCGCTGAAAATATATTGCTCGAGCATTAATCTCTCTCTCTCTCTCTGGTTATACCTGACAATGAAGTTGGAAAACCGACCGGTTTTGACTTCAAACCATTTTCATATTGATCTCCTTGTATATTGTTCAAAATAAAGCAAAATACATCGGAAGAAGAAAACTATACTTAAATTTCTATTAATTTAATGGCCTAATCTATTCTCTCTTAAGAATTCCATAATTCCTTAATACGAAGCAGAGCTAAAAAATTAAGTTCTGTTTGCTAAGAATATATATCTCGCTCGTAACTATAACATAAACATATATTTTAACATTTGTTAATGCACTAATAAGCCCAAGTTATTATTTTTCTTATTTAGTAAAATATTCTTTTTATTAAAAATATATTAATATTTATTATTGAGGAGTTAGCTTCTAGTAAGAACGTTTACCCAAAAATTTCTTAGAAAAACTAGATATATTTAGGGAGTTCACAATAACGTTTTAAAATATGTCTTAATATTGCAACGTTTCCATTTTAATACTTTAATAATATGGTTTGCAAGTTTGTTGTTTTTGTTTTGTATGTAAATCAAATTAAGTACCAGGTGGCAAATTTAAAAGTATAAAACGCATGTCATTTTCAATATGGCAATATGGTAAAGTTAAACTAAGGATGTTAAAGCTGTCAGCGCAGCTGTAGTTGCTGAAAAATATTCTCTCTCTCTCTTATTTTACACAATAGTTGAGCGATATTTTGAAACCTGTTCTTTTTTCACAGCGATCGAAAAATCACTAATCTCAACTGTTACTGAATTTATAAAGGAACAGGTTTGGAAAATATAGTTCTTTTATACAGACTGTGATTGTTCTTATATGCTTACTTAACATTAGATAAGGCTACCACATGAATTTTTTTATACCTTCAGCTTTTGTCTATAAAAAAAATCGTTAAATCGTGTCAAATCGTCTTTTCTGACAACTATGTACATCTCACATGTTCATATTTGCAATTTTTGTCTCTCTGCCTCTTATTCGAAAATCTCAATATTTGGACGGCGTTGATTGCTAATTGGTTGTTCTTGTCGCAAAATACCAATACTAATAAATACTTTTAAAGCAGAAGAGCTGAACTGTGTCAAACCGTGATCACAGTCACAGTTTAATTTCACTGCTGTTCTTCTTATTAGACTTTCTTAAAATAACAGAATTGCTACAAACAAATACTGTTCCACTGTGATCACAGTCACAGTTTAAAAGAACAGCGATTTAGAAATCACATTCACAAGGAGCATTATTGTTAAAAAATTGCATTATCGCTCATCACTATTTTACACTAATCTACAGGGTGGCCCAGAAAGACCGAAGTGGTGTAAATTCCTTATAACTTTTTATTTAAGACATATTTTTTTAATTTTTTGTTTTTTAAATACAGTAAATTTATAGGGAATATTTTTAGATTAGTTGTTAAAAATGATATCCCGCAAGTGGAGGCCATTTTCTGCATCGCACAAATGATCTCTTTTCAACACATTTTCCATGACCTTTCGCAAAACTTCCGGTGTTATGTTGTTAATTTCGTCTGGAATATTGGTTTTTAATTCCTCAATAGTCCTAGGCTTATTAACATAAACTTTCCCTTTTAAATAACTCCAAAGGAAACAGTCTGGAGCGGTTAAATCCGGGGAACGCGGAGGCCAATTAAAATTGCTTCTACGCGAATTTATTCTTTCCCCAAAGATGTCGCGTAAAATAGCCATTGTGGCCCTCGGAGTGTGCGCTGTGGCTCCATCATGTTGGAACCATATTTGCGGATGGTATTCCACGGCTGGCCTTACAAAATTTTCCAACATGGCCCGATATCGATCACCATTGATGGAAATGGCGACATCTCTTTCATTTTCCAAAAAATATGGGCCAATGATCCTTTCTGAAGAAACACCGCACCAAACAGTACACTTAACTGGGTGTAATTGTCGTTAATGAAGTACTCTCGGGTTTTCCTTAGCCCATATCCTAAAGTTTTGCTTGTTAACAAACCCATTTAATTGGAAATGGGCTTCGTCACTCATAAATAAGTTATGAATAATGGAAATGGAAAGAGCACATTTGTGCGAAGCAGAAAATGGCCACCACTTGCGGGATACAATTTTTAATAACTAATCTAAAAATATTCCCTATAAATTTACTGTATTTAAAAAACAAAAAATTAAAAAAATATGTCTTAAATAAAAAGTTATAAGGAATTCACACCACTTCGGTCTTTCTGGGCCACCCTGTATAAATAATATAAAGATGGATGTGTGTTTGCCTGACTTTGATATACATACACAGAATGCGTATTTATATCGTTGCCTGCTCATAATGAAAGAATTAAGATGGCACAATATTGCCACATTAAAATTTTAATATACTCATTGTGAATTCCCTAATTATTTTAAATTCTCATTCAAACAAATGATAGTTTTAACTTATTTCAAAGTTGAAACAAGAACTCAATAATCAATATGTATTTTATTTATTTTGTCTTTACTATTACTACACTGGCTGACTTTTTCCAACTCAAATAGATTTAGTATACATATTCGAAAAAAGTATACTATATACAACATTGCTTAAACCTATTTTACACAATAAAACAAATGTTACGTAGCCTAAGATTTTAATCAGCTGAAGTCTAGGTAAAAGCAGCCATTTAGAGAAACCGTTGGAAGAAATAACTAGAGAATTTATAAGAAAATTATTGCAATACTTCAGCCGAAGTCACATTATTATCACAAAATTAGCGTTCTAGTTTCTCGTGGAAATGATACTTGATGTATGTATATGTTTGTATATCTGTTGGGACAGACACCTCAATTTCCGAATGCTGAATACCCATATATGAATTTACACCCATATAAACATACTTACATACATATATGTAAATTTACACATGTGCACGTACATAATCGTGTACAGCAAATACAGCATCATTAGAAAGTAATCACAATAATAATGCGATTATAGCCAAGTGTTGTATGTCTATTTCATAAGTTTACTTTGCAACGGGTGTTTTTTTTTATACTACTGATTTGCAGGAGAGCACTTTTAAGTGTTTAAGTAGATTTTTAGTCATTTATTTATTTTACAGTTAAATTGGGGACTCTCAACCAAGCTTTATTTTTCTAAGTAATATATTTAAGCTACAATATATAACAAATATAACCTAAATTAAGCTATTATTCCAAATGAGATTAGAAGTATAAAAACAATAAGTCGCAAGTCATTGTGCTATAACTTCCTGAAAAATCTGATAAATTAATTCTGATTTTGATCAGGAATATTTTCGAATATGCAGATTATGGACGTACCATTAACACAGCATCAGCTTATCTCGATTTAAGCACTTTTTTCTCTCTGCCACAGATATGTATATATGCTTGTTATTCCGTCGTCTGTAATTTCCACAATATTCATGTAGTCGCTGTTTTAACTAACTGACCTAACTAACATTTTAAAAATTTAGCAGGAGAGCCACTTTTATGCTTGTTCTATACATTCATTCTTATGGATACGCCTGAAATGTTTTTACTTTTATAGGCACAACAATAATGCTTACAGTCATGAAAATTGTAGACAAAGTTAATTATCAGCCTGTTCATCGAACTGCCTTACGTTAGAAGGCGAGCGATTATTAGGCAAACGATCGAGTTGGAAATTGAGCTCATTTTCTTTTTTCGTTTGAAAATAAAAGTTTTTTTTGTTTGTAATTAAACGTCTAAGAACAATGTTTCCATTACTCATTTAGTTGTAATTCTTAAAGCTTTTTTCATAGAAAATTAAAAGTTTCTTTAAAAATGAAAAGGAAGCAACCCTATCAATCAATTGTAAAGATAAATAAAAATTAAAGTTTTCAAAAATTGTTTGTTTAAAGTATACAAAAAATACGCGTTTATTGAAAAAACAATGATTTGGTCCATTGCACTTGGATTTTTTTATAGCGACCGAGATTACGCAGAAGATTGCGAGACACAGGAAATTTGCTATAGTTTCCACACGAGCAGTAAGTTCAATAAATAAAATTATTATATACCACTTCCAACAAGGAAGTTTTTCGAATACTGCTGGAGAAAATGGAATCTGCAATGAAGCAAAACAGTAGAATCACTAGCGTTCTCGCTATAATTAAAGTGACAACATTCTTAAAATTTCTCGCAACTGGTGGTTACAAGTTTTGTGCCGGAAAGGAATGTATTTCATACATGTCGAAACCAAAACTTTCGGAGGTGGTAATTGACTTGATTGGACCAACACTTTAAATTGCCAAGGATCAGTTTTTTTTATGCTGAAAAATATTTAAATTTTCTTTGTAAAAACATCCATTATTTTAAATTTTAATTGTAGAAATTGAAAAAAATTCACCAACACGTTCAATTTTTCCTGATTGTTTAATTTGACAGTTGATTTTGTTTGTGTCGTACATACGTGAACCAATTTTTCAAACGAAAGCTAAAAGCTTATTCATTTTACTCAAAATAAAATGTACAAAAACCAAAAGTTCAATTCATTCGTTATTTGACGTACAATATAAAAAAACTTATGTTACAAAAACAGGCTGTATGACTTATAAAGTCATGAAGTCAAAGTGTTGTTAACTCATTTTTCAAAAGTTAGGTCAGTTAGTTAAAACAGCGACGATGTAAAACCCATAAAGTATATATATATTCTGGTTCCTTATGAATAGGGAAGAGGAATAAGCAATGTCCGTCTTTTTATCTGTCCTTCTATCCATTCATTCATCTGTCTATATGGGAAATCGATTTTCTGAAGCTCCCAGAAGAGCTAGCCACTTCGGTTTTAGTATATCACAAATTGTCGGCAATAGATAAATATCGAAAATCAGCTAAATCTGACAGACGGTTTCAGGAAAGTTTAAACTTTATTTAGCCATATAAAAGTATATATCTTAAACTAATTTTGGTTTATTTTTTTGTTAAATAGACTATTTTTTTATTGCAGCCAGAATCAAATTGATATTAAAAATAAAAAAGTCGATTCCAGCGTTGGAAAATTTGAACTTTTTTATATACAAAAGTAACTAGCTCTAATAATTTTTTTCTTTTTCATTATAAATTAACCCTTGTTTGTGTAAGGCATTTGAGTTAGAAATCTTGGCGTTTTTGTAATAGATCAAAGGAAACTTGCACAATTTTTCTTTAATCTATTACAGAATCGCCAAGATTTCTAACTCAAAGGTCTTACACAAACAGGGGGTGAATATATTTTATATTTTAAAGAGATATAGTTTGGTATAAAATATTAGAAAAATAAAAACTACAGCTCCCTAGTGGAAAAATTCAAAATTTTTTTTATACAAAAGTAACTAAAAGGGTTGGTAAATTTAAACTTTTTTTTGGTAAAAGAAGGTAACGAAATATTTTAGGCAGATATTTACTCAAGATTTTTTTTATTTTTGTCACATTTTGGTATGAAAATCTATTTTAACTATAATATGGGACATCTTGATAGCATAACTCTCAGCAGAATTATGTTTTAAATCGTTGGTTATACGTTGACAGCTTGTGACGAGTTTTTTTTAATTTTTAGTAAATGGAGATAAAAAAAGAACAGTCATAACTATAAAAAATATTAAAGAAAATTTCCCCTTTCATTTCCGTCAAACCGCTCCTTCCTGCTTATCAAATTCGAAAAAATTCTTCAGGAATAAACTGTTTACATAATACCGGAATATATACCATTTGCGATGGGATGCTTAAATTGAGACACTAAACATTTTTGCAATATTAAATACTATTACACTCAGAGAAAAGCTGCAAATTAAAAATAAGAACGCGTGACATTAATGCAATAATTTTTAACACAATAGAAAATGAAATATTGAGGTACTTAAAAATAAATAAAATTTATAAATTAATTGAAATTTATTTGCTGGTGGTTTAGCATGTCTATATACGTATTTCATATTTCTATATATTATTTCACCTGAATATAAATTATTTGCTGGGTTTTGTATCAGTTTCAAAGCCTACTAAGCTTATTTTGTCTTTGTGATTTTCAAAAATATTATTATTTTATTATTATTTTATGAATTCTCATATAGTTTTTGAAAGTCTGTGCATAAAGTAAGAAGTTTGTGACTGTTCAACATTTGTGGTTGAAGTCTACTGATGATATGGTTCAAGCGCCAATGAAATACGTATATAGACATGCTGAACCACCAGCAAATAAATTTCAATTATTGTAGTATTTACACTTCTGACAATATGTCAAATAATTTTCATTAAAATTTATAAATTAATACTGTTAATTAATATTTTTCTATATTGAAATAAGAAATTTCAATATGTCTAGACTTTCGTTATTGTTTCTTATTAGTTCAATATTGTTTTTACTGATTTTAAGCTGTTTTTTTTTCTCTGACGTTAGATACCGAATATGGAAGTAAAATAATGTAAATATTTTAGGGTTATTAAATTGTAGCACGATTTTCGAATATCTTGAGAGCTGTTTACTTGCTCTTAGCAGCCATTTCACACTCACTCACATCTTTGAGGAATGCGTGGAATATGTTGAGAATTGAAAAACCTGTTCACATTACAACATCTTTCATCTTTCATCTGTCATTATTATAATACTATTTCTTACGAGTGTGAGCAACTAAAAATAAAAAAATAAAATGGAATTTAAAAATTTAGTAGAAATTGATTTAATTGCTTCTCATGTTGAGGAGCAGAAACAATTAATGCTACAATATGCAGAATTAGTAGAAATTATGCTAGAGGACGATGATGATGAAGAAATACATATTTCGAGTACTTTCGTTATGTGCAAAAATTTCGAGTCCGAGCAGCTTGTAGAAATTTGCAATTGCTTTTATGTCATTTATTTCGATTTGGAAAAATATATACAGGGTGGCCCAGAAAGACCGAAGTGGTGTGAATTCCTTATAACTTTTTATTTAAGACATATTTTTTTAATTTTTTGTTTTTTAAATACTGTAAATTTATAGGGAATATTTTTAGATTAGTTATTAAAAATTGTATCCCGCAAGTGGTGGCCATTTTCTGCTTCGCACAAATGTGCTCTTTCCATTTCCATTATTCATAACTTATTTATGAGTGACGAAGCCCATTTCCAATTAAATGGGTTTGTTAACAAGCAAAACTTTAGGATATGGGCTAAGGAAAACCCGAGAGTACTTCATCAACGACAATTACACCCAGTTAAGTGTACTGTTTGGTGCGGTGTTTCTTCAGAAAGGATCATTGGTCCATATTTTTTGGAAAATGAAAGAGATGTCGCCATTTCCATCAGTGGTGATCGATATCGGGCCATGTTGGAAAATTTTGTAAGGCCAGCCGTGGAATACCATCCGCAAATATGGTTCCAACAGGATGGAGCTACAGCGCACAAAATGGCTATTTTACGCGACATCTTTGGGGAAAGAATAAATTCGCGTAGAAGCAATTTTAATTGGCCTCCTCGTTCCCCGGATTTAACCGCTCCAGACTGTTTCCTTTGGAGTTCTTTAAAAGGGAAAGTTTATGTTAATAAGCCTAGGACTATTGAGGAATTAAAAACCAATATTCCAGACGAAATTAACAACATAACACCGGAAGTTTTGCGAAAGGTCATGGAAAATGTGTTGAAAAGAGATTATTTGTGCGAAGCAGAAAATGGCCTCCACTTGCGGGATATCATTTTTAACAACTAATCTAAAAATATTCCCTATAAATTTACTGTATTTAAAAAACAAAAAATTAAAAAAATATGTCTTAAATAAAAAGTTATAAGGAATTTACACCACTTCGGTCTTTCTGGGCCACCCTGTACAAGATTTTATTATATACATACATATAAGTGCAGATGTACATAATAAAATCTCGGAGTAGTTACAGATCTTTCTGTGGGAATAATATTCCAAAAGGTAGCCCTGAATGCATGTACATATATATGTACATGCATATGTAGATGCACATACATATGTATACATGTTTATAGTATGTATGCATGTATGTATATAGTTGTATAAATTTTTTCTAGTGATGACACTAAAATAATCGAAAGATGTTGAATGGAACAAAGTGAAATAGGAACATCTTCTGAAGATGTTGAAAGATGTTGAACATTCAGCCCTGTATAATTCTTATGGGAAGATGTTATAATCTTGGCAAATTGATAAAAGATGAAAGATGTGAGTAAGTGTGAAAAGGCTATAACTTGCACCATTTTTTGGTATTGTATTGACGTGACGTCGATGTTGACAACTGGAATAAGGATGAATGTAAAATATTTGTTTAAATACAGAGTGTAGAAAAAAATATTCAGCTTTTGCTAATATCGAACCAAAAATATTTGATTTAAACTCTTTAATCGAAAAATACCGAGAGGTCACTTACTAAAAGTTGCAATAGAACAAAAAATGATAAATTTGTTCACTAAACAATTATGTCCGTATGTACACATGTATGTATCTCTGTGCTACATATACTTACGTCGGAGAAGACTATATAAGATTCAGCCTATTTGTACAAATCTGTTTTATTTTATATTGAATATACTAATATTTGGCAAATACTCCCCTTTAATTTTCTAATCTCAGACTTTTGTGCTTTGCTGATATATAAAATTTTCCAACTGTAAAGAAAAGACCCTTTATATTAGTTTCCTCATTAAGTTGGAAAGTAGTTCCATGATCTAAAAGTGCTTTTGGTTGCATATGTGTTTCCTGTTTATTTAGTAGGAGCGTACAAAAACAACAACATTTTGCTTAATGACTTGACAATAATTCGATTTGTTAAACGCCTTTAAAAATTTGCTGTTTAAATTTTCTTTATATGTATGGCATAATTTTGCTTTAGAATTAGTTTATATGCATGTCAGGGAAAAAAGGGGGGGAATTTTTTGTATTATGATACACTATTTAAGTAATAAAAAGATTTTTCTAGTCCACAAAGCTAAATAAAATTGTATGGCTTTTTCATCGAATTAGTTAATGTCTATAATTAGTAGCATTTTGAGCTGTCGGAAAGAAACGCATAATAAATTGTTAAAGAAGAGACTGCAAAAGCTCATTGCATGGCAAGAAAAAAAACAAGTAAAGGGCCTAATTTTCTTAATCACATCAACAGCGTGAGTTTTACCTGGAGTCAACAATAATGGTTTTTAATTTGTTACTGATTTTTATAAAAATTCTTAAGATTGTGAAATGGTAAGCAAAGCCTTAACTTATAGCTCAATTATGAATGGCAACCGAGCTTTATTTGCGTTGCCAGTTGTCAATATTATATAACGGCAAGTGGCAACTAGCAGCTGTTAGCTCCAGTTGTGTTTTGATGTTGCATATTTTTTAATTGTTCAAAATAATTCTTGCACACTTTTGGAGCGATAAATGTGTAGATATTTTTAGACTTCCGAGACCAGTAAAGTTTCTTTCTGTGCTGAACTTTATTAAGAAATTTGGAAAATCCAAGCCAAAAAATGCATCTGCTGTAGACTAGTGATTCCTTATAGTTTTGGTCCAACTGAAAAAACAAGTACACTAAATAGTGCCAAGAATATTAATTTAATATGGGCATTTCCGCCGAATGGTCTACCAGGATGGAAAAATTAAATGTTGATTATCTTGGTGTTTTATTTTTTATAATTATAAAAAGTCTATGTTTATATAATGGAATGGTTTAAGTTGAGGAAATTGGTCTGGAAGCTGGAAAATTTTATATTTTCTTTTTAAGCTACTTGTAAAGACATTTTTATATACATAAGTTTAATTATTTTACATGCAAAAAATATGCTACGTTTGCACTCTTTCTTCAAAATTTCTCTACTACGAAATAGTAAGAAGAGAAAAGTGTAAGGAGTACAAAAAAAAATTTGAAAATGTGAATATGAATGTGAATGTGGTGATAATAATAAAAAAACATGTGGTAAAATTGTACGTTCGCAACCAGTAATTAAGCCTATTAAGCAAAACCCAATATATATATTTTATAGTGCAAATACTGGAAAGAGACCTACATTAATACACTTTTAAAATAAATTAATCACTTTTCATTATTCTGTTCCATTTCGCAGATTTTTACATTTCACTACTGTCAGCCAAAGTTGACTTCTAATTCACGTACGTTCGTAGCCACATGTTTATAACTATTAAGATGAAAACTTAAACTCGATGAAATCCATTTTTGCACTAAGCATAGAGCTTCCAAAATGCTATCAAATCGCAAAAAAAAATGCTTGCAAAACTTTTGTTTACTATTTATTTTTTGTACATCAAAAGCGTACGAACATACGTTCGTGACCCCAGGAAATGCCCATATCTCTGTTTTAAACCGCAATCAACATTTCATTTCTTTAATAAATACTACTAAGCTTTTTTTTTTTGAACAAAAACAAAATAATTATTTATAGCAGCTCAAATCACTACTGTGCTAACAAAAACTTATTAAAAAAGAACACAAAAGCATAATACAAAGTGAAGCCACAAGGCAAAATTAAATTATTTTATAAATAAAACAAAATTTTCAGCAGAAACACGCCAAAGGACATTAAATAACAAATCATCTGCTTAACAACAAAAAAAAGCTCAACTTTAATTACCACAGTCAACAACAACACGAAAATAAATTCAAACGAACAAGAACACTAGAAATAAAAATAAATATCCTGAAATTAAATTTTTTTCAATTAAATTACGATTGAGAACGCAAGCGTAATTTGAACATTCACAAAAACAATTAAAATCCAATAAAAACTCAATTTTTATTTAATTTAAACGCAAAGCTAGAGAGTTTCACGTTTTTCCTACAGAAAAAAAAAACATCTATTAAATTAAAATAATTTATTTGTAAATTCAAACAGTTCAAAAACAAATAAACTAATAAGTAAAAATAAAATTACAATTAATTAAATATCATTTGTTTGAGTGAGAAAAGCTCCATGAGTAATTCCGCCATGGTTGCCGTAGCCATTTGTTGCATTCTGGTGCTACTGGCCGTTTTTATAGTCATCATCATTGTTGTGGGCCAGACAATGGGTGAACCAAAGTGAGATAAGCTTCAGCTGGGACTCGATAATTTCCCAGATGGATAACAGAGGCTTAACAATTGTTAGTTCATACCTTTCACCAATGACTCATCAAGCCAAATAGTATCGTAAATTCAATAAAATTCAAAAAGCACAAGAACATTTCTTCATTTTGTTTATGTAAAACATTTAAGTCATTAATAAAAACCACATTGAACATTTTAGTAATAAAGTGAATTTAATAAAATTAATAATTTTTACAAAAACAACAACAACAACATAACGCAATTAATAATTTTTAACCCATCGTGTCAGTATCAAATTGGCTGTGATGTGTAATATGTTCAATTAAACAATATTAAACAAGAACAACAAAACTGCAAAAAAAAAACAAGATTAACAATATCGAATATTTTATTCTTAAGTTCGAGTATTGAAAAAAGTAGAGTTCAAAATTTTTGTAGCAACAACAAACAAAATTAAAAATATATGTACTCGTACCATATACAATATTTTATTTTATTTTGATAAGAAAATATTTAAACAAGAATTTTATAAGTGTATTTAACAGTTAATAAGTGTTAATAGTTAAATAAATGTTTAATATTTATATAAAAAATAATAAAAATTAACAACAAAGAAGCATATAATCATATATTCGTTAAATAATACCTTATATGCATAATGTTGCTGTAAACATGTTGCTAACAAAGTTTAATTCAGTGAAAAATATTTGAATGTGTTTAATTTAGTGCATATAAATCCCGTTGAAATCCTTAGCAACAAGTTGCTAATGAACAACAATGATCAACAAGTTTAAATATTTGTATTTTCCTACATTATTTACATAAAATTCAAAAGAAATTTTCTTAAAAGTAATGCAGACTCATTTATAGCATGTTCAGCAATATTAAAAATATATTGTTTTACTATGTATGTATGTAGAGAGCTTGTAAGATTATGTCATATCACATGAATTTATTAAAACAAACCACTTAGTCGTGTTGTTAAAATTCTCATAATAACATGTACTGAAAACAACAATATGGCGATAACATGAAAAACTAATAAAGTGTTTTAAAATTTCAACAAAACAAACATCTTGAAGGAATTTGGCTAACGAAAATAATATTTCAACTTTAATAATTAATCAAATATTCAGCAACTTCTAATCATCTGCAAGCAGATGTTGCTGATTGCACAAAGGCAGCAAAAACCCAGCAACAATTCGAATTTACTGTATTTACAGAAAAATATAAAATAGCCTACAAACATAATCCAAAACTTTCTTCAAAATCAAAGTCCAATAAAGATTGTATAAATAAACTTTTGAAACTCACACCAAAATGTATAACAAAAGAATTTAAAATAAACAACTTAAAGCTCTAAGATTAATTAAACCATCAATAGTTTTGAATAACAACAATATGTTGAGAGTTTCAAATAAAAAAAAATACTTCAACACAAATTTAAAATCTTAGCAGATCTCTATACCAAAAAACATGTTGCCAGTGTCCAGTTAAAAAAAAACTCCCAAATTAATTTAAATCTCAATCAAACTCAATACTCATAACATGTTGCCAGTGACAACAGTCTAAAAATAAATAAACTCTCAACAGATTTAAATTTTCAATTGGGAAAACACTCTTTATAACAATAGTATATTGCATGTTTTAGTTAAAATATAGACTCCAAAATTTATTTCAATCTCGTTGTGCCAACAACATTTCGCAAGTTTCGACGCTCCAAAATTAAGTAAATTCTCAACAGATTTGTGTAACAACAACAACAACATATTGAAAAGTTTAAGGTGCAAAACCACTTAAAAAGCAAATAAAATTTCAACAGAACTCTATAAGAAAAACTCTATAACACGAACATGCCAAGTAAAAAACACTGCAAAGTTAATTTAAATCTGAACTAAACTCAATACCAACAACATGTTGCAAGTGTGAATGCCCCAAAACCAAATAAATTCTTTAATGAATTTAAATAACAACAACAAAATGATGAAAGTTTCAAGTGGAAAAACAATTAAAATGTAATTAAAATTAATTTCAATCTTAATTAAACTTAATACCAATAACATATTGCCAGCGTCAACTGTAAATATATTAAAATCCTGGGCATAATATATTCAAAGCTACTAATTGAAAAACTATGATCTTTTAAATATCACAACTTAATTAAATTAATAATAAAAACAACTAATTCATAAAAAATTAATTTTGTTCAAAATGCATTTTAAACTATTGGTAAATTTATACATATTCAAAATTGTTTGTGGCTACAAACATGTTGCAAATCTGAAGCAACATTATCAATACCTTAAACCTTTGAAAAAAAAGCAATTAAGCAACAGTAACTAAGTGAAAGCGAAAAAGTATTACTGAAATTTTATGCTCAAAATGTTTAAATACTCAAAAACAAGAAAAAAATACAGTATTTAAAAGAGATTTCTAATTTAACATGTGTATTATCATATAATCAAAATATTCGATTAAGATTTAAATTTTAATAAGAAATTAAAAGAAATCGCGTCTTCAACATGCTTCACTGATACATATATTGCAAATACAACCTTCTTTGCTATACAATATAAATTAAATAAATTAAGAGAATGAATTGAAAGTACTTTAAGACTCATAAAAAAATTTGCGAAAAAATCAGTACCTACTTTTCTATCGTGGGAAGATAATAATGCATGCGGGATTATTTCAACAACAAACTTAAAAAACATTAAGACTAATGGTTGCTTGATTTGGTATATGCAACATTAAGGAAAAACAAGATTGCAGAGAGATCTCAGAATAAAGTTAAAAGCAGAAACAAGCCAAAAAAATTAAAGCAAACTTTTTACCTTCAACGAAGTACGAGAACATGTTGCAGATGTATGTATATAAAAAAGCTTTCAATGAAAAACATTAGCTACTTTCTAATACAGCTTTCCAAAACCTGGCCTTAGTGTGACAATTTTGCACCAGATTTTTAATTTTTTTTTAATAAAAATGAAATATTTGTCAACATTTTCATCAATAGTGCATTACCCGAAGTTATCACCATGAAAATAAAGTAAATATATTGTAGCAACATTCAACACAAACAATAAATATTTTTCAACATTTTCTGGAAATTTTTTTCCGTATGTTTTGTTCTCAAAAGTTAAGAAATAAAAAAAAAGTTTGATATGAACATTCATGTAAGTAGATATTTTATAAAGCAACAAAAAAGTATGGTAATTTTATATAAACATATAACGAAGATGTTGCTGAAACATGTTTATGAACACAAACATATAGGCTCACCAATGCTGAAATATTGAGCAATAGTCCTTGAAAAATAAAACAGAAGTTATAGTGATATCCAAGGATATGATATAAAAGTAATTTAAAGATGAAATAACTTCAAGAGAATTTATATAAAAGACGCTGACACGCAGCATACTGATATAAAAAATTCTTAAAGAAAACCAAAAATAAATATAAAATAATATAATTGAAACATTTGTACAAATGTTGGCAAGCAGAAACTATTCATTAAAACTTAGTAATGCTATAAAATACATGAAATTTTCAACAAATGTTTAAACAAATCCACGACTATAAGATCAATGGCAAAAAACTCATAAAAAATTAAACCATAAAAATTATATCTAAACATAATGAAAGATAAGAAAAAAAAACTTCAGAATTTTATAAGTTCAAGACACTTGCAAAACAAGCGAATATCTCGAAAGGCGCAAAATCGATTCAATATACTTCTAAGCATGCTGCAGCATTCGTATTGCTTCAAAAAATAAGAATGTTTTCAAAAAGTTTATTCTTAAATAAAAATTATATATAAACTTCCTCAGAAGACTATTAAAATCTCCCAGCATTTTATGAATAACCATAAAAATATAATATTAAATGTGTGGAATAAATAACAATAATAATAACTCAATAATAAATTTTAAAATATAAAGAAATTAATAAATTTAAAAACATAATCGTTTTCTTCGACGAGAACATTAAGAGAAAGAGAAAAAACCAATTGTTGAAGCAATAAAAATAGAAGAAAAATTATAAATATAAAAACAAATTAATAAATGTACATATGTACATACATATGTACATATATATGTACATATATGTATATATAAATATATAAACTAATAATTTACAAATAAATAATTTCATAAGCATATAAAACAATTTAAATAAGTTTATGTATTTAAAAAAACCGTTTTATATTCAACCAAATAAAAATAAAAATTGTATAACATTTAATATAATAATTAATTAAGCACAATATTTAAAAATTCCTTAACCCCAAAATACAATTAAGAGTTTATTGAATGTGCAAAACAAAAACGGAAAAGTTTTTCCCACAATTGTAATACGGAACGATTTTATAAGAAAATAAAAAAATATTATACAAAAAAAAAGTTTCAAATGTGTTTGTTAGATTAAATAAAAGTGTGTATACCTACTAAACAATTACAAATTTCATTATATTTAAACAATATACTACTACCCATCCCTGGACAATGTATATGTGTGTGTATGTAGTGTATGTGTATTTTGCAAATAAAAATGCAAGTCAATTTCGTTAAATTTTACTTGAATCAATAAACGTAAAAAACAAAATGTAACAAAAAAAATTATTAATATGAAAAAATAATTTAGTTTTATTGCAAAACTGAAGAGCTCGAACATTAACAAATATTTTATAAAAAAAGGAAACTTTCTTTTAATTAAAAATATATTTGATTTCGAAGCAATTATTCTGTATCAAATATTACAAATTAACGCATTTCATCATTGTATACTATTTGAAAAGGTAAGAAAATTCTTATAGTAATCACAAAATATATATGTATGTTTCTACCTAAAAAGTGGCAAAGCGATGTTAATTTTTATTCATGGTGTTGCCGCTTGCTTTATTTAAGCAAAAACTGTATTTTTAGGGAAAAAAACTTCAAAATAATTTAGACTTTTTTATACATTTTGTAACGAAATAATACTGAAATAAAATTATCGTCATCAAAAATGCAAACGACCGTAATAACCAGTAAGTTAAAACCTACAAACTTTTCTAATTGCTAGCGCCAATACTCAACACAAAAAATTCAAAATAACAGAAAGCTCTCTGCAAATTTTTCGGAAAAAACTAATTTTGAATTTTAGTCAGATATTTTAAATTTAATTAATAATAAAATATCAAAATAAATTAAAAAGATCAATAAAAATATGACGCAAATTCAATAAATTTAGAAATAGAAAAAATCTAGATTTTAAAACGATTTAAAACTGACAAAATTTAAGCAAAACTTTATATCTGCATAGAAAAAAGTTATAAATAAATCTAACCAATGTCAACGGTTCAAATTGCACCAACCAATGAAATTGCTTAAACTAGCGAGCTCGATTTGAGCAACCAAAAGGAAATCGAGATTGCTGCTTTTACCGAAAATTTGCAATAATCGACCACTAAAAACTTTATTCAAACTAAACTATAAACTAATTATAAAAACACAAAAAAATCAGATGATTAATTAATGATCAATTCACGCCATTAAAAAAAATATAAAATACTTTTTTATACATGAATTGAAACTTCAAACCAGTGTTCATATTTTTTACTTGCGTATATTTGAGTTCAACTCATGTTTTTATAAACACAATCTAGTTTCAGGAAAATAATCTTGAATTCATTAAACTCAAAGAGAAAGATATTTTAAATTTTCTAAAATAGAAAAGGTTGCGCTTACCGAGACTCTTTTTTTGAATTAAGTTGCACTCTAGTGTAAAAAATTACCTGTTGCGCAAATTGAGCCTCGTACTGTAATGTGAAACAGCTAAAAATATTTAATCCAAAAATTGTCACAATACAAATTCTGCGGATAAGTTATGTATGTGTAACAAATATATGTATATCATTGCCGTAATGTAGAAAGGCCCCAAATAATAATTTTTTTGAACTCAATTTTTTTTGTATGTTTCGGTATATTAAATGTTCTTCTATTAAAATATACAAAAAAACCCGATTTAAAAAAAATAGTTAGGGCCTTTCTATATTGATGTAACGATTTGCATGTAAATATGCGGGACAATATAAAAAAATTTGTGAAATTAAAGACTAACACGGAATTCCTACGGAGACTCATGTTCCCATATGAACTGTATTTCAGTAAGAAAATAACTTCCAAGGAAGTCAGTAATTGTGCTGCGGAAATAGTGAAAATTGGGACAATTTCAAATGATTTTTATATACGGTTGTCATTACAAGAATTTCTCATTTTTATACATATTCAAAGTCTTTTTCAGAATGTTGAGTAATTCAGATTTTTTGTATGTTTTTTCTCTCTCGCTAAAAACAGTGAGGTAATTTTCCCCAAAAAATTTATAAAAAAAAAATTAAATATCTTTTGCATTTGCGAAAACTACAATTTCGCATAAGTGAAATAACTTCTTCCTCTTCTTCTTATCTTTTTCTTCTGGGTGTTGCCACACTTTATTATCAATACGTCGTTTTTGGACGGTGTTATTTCATAACTCGGTTTAAATTAGACCGATTGTAAATGGATTTTAATTGCCTGAGAGTGTATAGCTTCCCATTGTTTCCATTGCAAAGAATTTGGCCGAGACGCCCATAAATTTTTTTATTAAATTTTATAATATTCTACTTATTTGATTGCTGTAAAACTAAGCAAAAACACCTTTGGTTCTTGTAATTACACAGTTTTAAAGTTGAAAAAACGGCTTCATTCTTGTTCTAATTGTATAAAACCTCTTTGGAAATTGTAATTAATGTATGAGGCCAAACTTTTCGGCTCGGGAATAAGTCTTTGATTAAAAAAAACATGTTTTCTTTTGAGCTCTTTACAATGTATCCAACGTTTCTGCAATTTTTAATGTTTTCCAAAAGAATAAAACTTTTAGAGGTTATCAAACTAGGTACTTGCTTCAGGATTGGGAACAAGAAATAGTCATACATACAGGGAACAATTCGTAGCTGAATTCATGATTTTTTGACACCTTCGCATTTTTAGTCAAATGTCATTTGTTTACTTTTGGAATCCTCTTAAAATCGACCCAATAAGTTGGCATAGAATTCTCCATTATACGCCAATGTATACATAGCAAAATACCGTCACCAACACTTTATCGGCTAAAAAACCCATTTTGGCGTTCTTTGGAACCAATTGACTCTGTCTGATAGCCCGTCGTTTTTTGGCTATTATTTAGTCTTTCAAAAAATTTCGCCTCAAAAATATTTTTTTTAATTTTATATCTGACAAACTGAGAAGGAGGTAATTTTTGTAAATTCCTTATATATTCCTCAAAATAAAAAATTTGTCCTCTTTTCCTTACGCTCAAAATCCCTATAAAAAGAGAACATTTGGCATAACTGCACGGTAGAGGCTACTGCAAAAAAACGTATGTATGTATTTCAAAATTTTGAGTCAATAAATAAACTTGAAAAAAACAACTATGTCATAACTTTGCTCCAAAAATGTATTTATTTAATAACAAAAAGGTTGCTATTACATATCATATCGTTACCTAAATATAGAAAGGCCTTAACTCCTTGTTTTTTTGAAATCGAGTTTTTTTGTATATTTCGATAGAAAAACATCTAATGTATCGAAAAATGCAAAACTCTAAATTAAAAAAATATTAATGAGTTAGGATCTTTCCAAATTGCGGTAACGATATATTATATACGTATATATGTATGTATATATATAAATTTGTACATACATTTCATTTCTTAATAAAAAAATAAGAAGTTACTGTTGATATCTTGGACGTGTGTGATGAACAGTTTTACTCTTCGTGCTATCAAACTGTTGTTTTTTCTCTACTGGTGGTTTTGCTGCTGCATTTCCAGCTCTGACAGTGGATTGTTCTAAAAAAAAATATTTATATTTATTTAACACATTGAGTGCCATGGCTACACGTTTTCGTGCGACACCTAATACTTCCTGGGATGCCACGTCGCACGTTTTCGTACGACAGGCATTGTCTGGCCTTAGATATTGTCGTGCGTTTCTGTGTGACACTACAGAGTTTTTTTAATGTGTTTCTAGTACCCTAATGTTTGCCCTAAATTTTGGTTCAAGTTTCATAGAGATATCTTCATTTTTTGCGGTTTTATCATAAAAACTCGGAGGTTCTTTTTAATTTTGAAAATTTATTGGAATTCATTCGATATTTCGGAAAAAAGTATAAAAAAGATACAAAAATATTAAAATTAGGATATGATAATTTCAATTTACATTAATTCTTTAGATGTGCATATTTCGGAAAGCAATCAATGCACAATTGGGGAGTGTTGGGGCATTGCGGACAGTACGTAGTTGTCCTTTTGATATTCTTTCTTGCTTCCTTTCGACTAAATTTTCTTTTTGCTTCAGCGTAGCATAAAGCGCAAGCACGTCGGATGGTTTTATTATTTTCATCTACTCTTTTTGTGATAATACGTTTTGATTGCGATACAGGCTGAGGGGATGTGAGATTTAGTAGGTCCTTAGCAATGCGTTCACGGAATGTTCGTATATTAATGTTTTTATTCGTAGCTGCTTTATACACAGTAAATGCATTTACCACGGAAAGTCCGAGTAAAAGTTCAATTGCCAGCTTTCGATACCATTTTAACCCTTTGCGAAGGGTATTTGAGTAAGAAGCCATTTGGTCGGAAAGATCAATGCCTGCTTTCCCCTTATTATATTCTAGCACAGCCAATGGCTTTTCTGTTGCTCGTCTGTTACGTCTCGCTCCTCGACTAGTTGAAGGGTCTTCAGGATTACGTGCTCCATCTGTTGTGGATACCATTATCGGGGCATGTTTCGTAGATAGCATTCTGACGTCGCGTTTATCTTTCCACTTCAGAACAACTATACCATTGGGATCTTCTCTAGCCACTACTTCGCCTTTCTTTATAGGAGCAACCATAACTTCTTTTGACAAATGTTTCTTGTTGGCACGGAGTGTACCGACAACATGTGTTTTTTGATCTAGCATTGAACGAGCCAATTCATAGCTTGTGTAAAAGTTGTCTACATATAAAGTTCGACCTTGACCTTTCAAATCAATGATCAGATCCTCGCAAAATCTTTTTGCCAAACCGACTTCTTTCAGTCCACTTGATGACTTTCCGGAGTATATTTGCAATGACCAGGTGAATCCTTCGGTAGAGCAGAGCTTAACCTTCTGTCAGTGCATAGTAAATTTTACATAGTCTGTGCATGGGGTCAACCTGACCCCACATATATTTAAATGCATTTTCTAAGCTTTTTGTTAAAAAATAGTCGTTTCTATTGTTATTTATTAATGAAAAAAAAACTTATTTTATTCAGAATATATAAGATTGACATTAAGATAATTTAAATTATATTATATTACATAATAAAAAATCCCCTAAAACACAAAGAAATTTAACCTTCTGTCAGTGCATAGGGGTCAAATTGACCCCAGTCTTTGTAAAAGTGATTTAATAAGGTTTTACACCAACTTACTATACCAAGCAACTAGATAAGCCTCAACTAATGTTTAACTCACACATTGCAAAAAAAATAATCGAAAAAACATTATAAATGACTAAGCTACGACAGTTTTAAAACTAAATACAAAATTGGGGTCAGATTAACCCCAATGCACCAAAATATGCTTGACTTGCTTAAAACTGTCGTAGCTTAGTCATTTATAATGTTTTTTCGATTATTTTTTTTGCAATGTGTGAGTTAAACATTAGTTGAGGCTTATCTAGTTGCTTGGTATAGTAAGTTGGTGTAAAACCTTATTAAATCACTTTTACAAAGACTGGGGTCAATTTGACCCCTATGCACTGACAGAAGGTTAAAAAGCTTTATACCATAAGGATGAGCTTTATTTGGCATATATTGTCGGAATAATAGTCTGCCACGCCATGGAATAAGGGTCTCATCAATTACTATGTTTTCACCTGGTACGTAAATGCTTTGGTATCTCGTTTGTAACATGTCCAATAGTGGTTTTATTTTAGCAAGCCTATCACCTGGTACAATTGAGTTATTGTCTGAGAAGTGCATGAAACTAAGCAATAGTTGAAAGCGATTGCGTGACATTAGTTTCCCCGGAATTGAAAAGTTGTAGAGCAAATCTTTGGACCAATTGTCTGTTAAGCACCCGACCTTCACCAAACCCATCCACAAAAGAAGGAACTTCTTCATTTCAAAATAAAAACAGATATAATAAAAAATTTAAATAAATGTAAAGAATAATGCGTAAAAAGAAAAAAAATTAAGAAATAGCAAAAAAAACGCGTCGCACATTTTCGTACGACAGTGATTTTTACGATTGCAATTCCGTCGTGCAGTGCCACGTCGTACAGAAACGTGCGACATAAAAAAACCGTTATAAAATCCAAAATAAACCACAAAATTATCCGGGATTGGCGCAGAACTGAATATTTTCTACTTTTACACCAGTTTATAGCAAAAAATGTGCTTGGCACCCGGGGAAGGTTTTCGTCAAAACCCCTTGGCACTCAATGTGTTAATATACATACATATGTATGTATGGTTTAAACAAAATCACGTAAAGCAATATACATATCTATTATATATCGCTTCTTTCTTGCAACATATCAATATCACAAAAAATCGAAAATTTTTTATGTGAATGCAAAATGTCATGACGACCGTCAAATAATACGATCCAAATTTGACGCCCTGTAAGATCTAATCCTGTTTTGAAACTTTTCTGTACGATAGGACTTTTAATCTGATATGGATAAGTTTTCCTTTCCGACGCCGATGCCCCACCATTGTTTATGGTATTTTTCTTCATCTTAAACCACCTCTAAAATTTGAATATGATTATCGTACTGTAGTATACATATTTAGCTTACGCCATGTCTATAAATTAACGAAAATTTTTATTTTTCTCTTGTATAAATTGATTACTTTGGCCGCCGAATATTCCCAAAGGCTGACACGTTCATAGCCTGCATGAAACTGGATTTCGGCTGTAAGTCGACGATTAATGTAGGCATATTAATTCTGAACAACTGCCTGCTTCCTACTTGTATTTTTTAATTTTATTTCAGTTATGATATTGTTGAAACAAATTTGGGTAAAATTTTTTTCTCGCAAAATTTGATGAAAAGTCTTGTAGAATACTTGTAGAATAGTCTGAGTAGACTTTACCTAACGTTTTAAAATTTAAATGGCGTTTTTCCAAGTTTAATATTTGTCCTTTTTTAGCGATATGAGACTACGTTGCAATAAAGGAGCGATCGTAAATAAATACACATTTATACACATATATATACTTACTAGAATAACGACCAGCAGATGCTTCCGGTTTTCCTGAAGCTGCAAGTAAAGAAAGTATTCATTAGTACATACTAGTGATGTAATGAATGTCAAATTTTGATATTAGCGAATATGAATACGAATATTATATGTGAAATTTATAGACACAAAATTTGGCTTCTATTTACGCCTGCAAATTGAAATATGAAAAAACTGTTATGAAAAAGAACTTCATACTCCTGTTTGCGTACTTTAAAGTTAATAAAAAAAAAACTAACCAAAATTTTAATGATCATCATTAAATAGCATTTGAAAATACAAAATACAAAGCACACATTTCTACAAAAAATTTAATGAAAATTTATTTTTAGCCATTTACTTAAATTTCGTTTAGAATTTATACATTTATTTATTTAATTTTTTTGGAAAAATATTCGTATTCGTATTCGCCTGAATTTCAAATCACATTTGAGTTTTATATGTATTTTTTCATATATCTTTTTCCATTGCTGCAAAACGTGATACTTTTCGTTGGGTCCATATTAATTGAGGAGTTTTAAAAACATATCAATTTTAAATACCTACCCCAGATTCAAATTTTGATCAAGTTATTTTACCAAGTCAAGAACTTTAGCTTTGACTTCATAAAAAATAATCACTTGTAATTTATTCCTGGGGTACCTTTCAATTTTGGTTTAAGTCGACTCAAACACTTTTTGCCACAGACATACATGCTTATGTACATACTTATGTACATACATATGTACATACATAAGTATGTATGTAATACTTTATAACTGATACTTACCATAGGCAAAGTTTAAAATACTTCCCAATGCAATCAGAACCACTAGAAATATTTTCAATTGATTCATTTCTAAATAATTTTTCTTTTTTACTTTGAACACTGAAACTCGTTAAAAGTTGAATGTTTTATAAATTCTGAGTTGAGGGCTTTTTATACCTAAACGAAAATGTATAAACTATTGTTCTAATTAGTTTTGTTATTTCTTAAACTACACGTGTTAATAAAATAAATAAAATAACAGGAAAAAATAAGTTCAGGGCCGTTCATACCTAAACGAAAATGTATAAACTATTGTTCTAACTATTTTTTTACATTTTTAAAAACACTTGTTAATACAATAAATAAAATGACAGGAAAAAACAATTTTGTTTATTTGTATTTTATTTCGAAATTTCGAAATGAAAGAGATCAATCGTCATGAAAAAATTAAAAACAAAACCCAGCAATAAATTTCAAAAAAGGTAATCGATTTTTTAATTAAGCATTTTTGGTTGAAGCTCTTCCCTACTGGATTACGAAATTAATGATTTTAACAAGGCGTGAGATTAAAATAATCGATTCTTGAGAAGTAGTTATGTTATTTATTTTAGGAAATAATTATTTTTTTCGTTGTGGTTAATAATTATTTTTCATTCTTCATGGAGCTACTTTTTTACTTTTTTTGGAAATATGCCTTTGTTTGAGTAAATAGAAGATCCTGATTAAAAACTCAGTTTGTTTAAATAAATAATAATTTTTTAAGAAATATATAAATAAATTAATAAAAATGATTGTTTTACTACGAAAATTTTATAAAATATGGGTTATATTTTATTCGTATCCCTGCCTTTATTGTTACTAATACATATGTTTAACTTATACATATGTTGGCTCAAAATTTTTAACAATTGTAGATGAAGGCAATAACTTTATTTGATTTTCAATATTCTCCCTACAACTTCTTTGGTCTTAGCAGGTATCCCTTTACACAATTCGAATGAGACCGATCGATAAAGTCGCATAGACGATGGAGCTGTATTTTACCAAAGTGTATAGCCTGTATCGTCATCTTCAAGTTTAATAGCCACTAATGAAGTAGTGAAATGATTAGCATCAGAAATTGTATTAGATTTACTTGGGAAATGGTTGCTTCCTGAAAAACCATCACAACCCCATTTACAGTACAGATTACAATCCTGATTGTTTTGTGTGATACTTAAGCATACGTATTTGTAATTTCTATTGATTCTGGGCATGGATAGCAATAATTTTTCGCTGAATTTTATATAGTATGATGGAAACGGAAAGAATGTTATTTCCAAAATAAAATAAATAATAATTTAAAGCAATATGCACACTCAATGGCCTTTTAAACCCAAGCCCAAATGTTTATTTTCAAAAATATTTTCATCCTCTCGTCTTTTCATTGATTGTTAATTTTAATGTTCGCAACTTTTTTTCTTATATTTTCAGGTAAGAGATTTCATCAATAGTAATTTCCATTGTAAGTACAAAAATTTTAAGTATCTGTTGACAAACGGATAAAAACGGAGAAGCACTATAGGCAACACATACATATGTAAAAATATATTTTATATAACTGGATCTTAGTTATTTTTAATTTGTTGGTGCCTACTTTTGAAGCCGGTTAATCTCATTTGTTTAAATCGCAATTGTAGGTCGTACTCGGAAATTTCTATATAAGCATTTGTTTGTAAACAATGTTTCTAACGAAACTACCAACAATTCAAGTACGAACTACGACTCCTACAATAGGTTGTGAAATTAAAAAGAACTTTTATAAAAGAAACATATAAGCATAGAGAAATGTATAAAATCTTTATTTGAGTCGGTAGAACGATCTATATAATTCAATGTTTAAAGATGGTGGTGGTGGATTTTGAAAAAAAGTGGAAATAATTCTGCAGTTTCTAAACGGGCCGTCCAATTATTATGGAATTTCACACAGTGTCACCAAGCTTAAGTCTGCAATTTGGACTATACATCTTTAAAGGGGGCGCATCCACAAAGCCTCAAAGTAGGCAACCTCGGTTTAATGAAAAATTCAAACCGCTGCCAAAGTGATGTTTTCGATCTGATAAAAAATATTTTTTTCAAGTGGATTTTTCTATCCAACAATAAAAAAAAGTCTGCAACATTTATGCAGTTTCACTTACAGTTTAGGAAATACTCGAGAAAAATATTTAAGTATTGGCTTTTTTACCAACCTTGGTCCGCTGTTCTGCTAATGGAGAAGTCAAATCTTGTCTGATTTAGAAAAAAAACTTATAGGTTGGGAACAAAACCTTTAAAACATTTAGAAAAAACTTTGGTATTAAATGCATAACTAATCAAAAGCTATTCACAATTTAAATTAAATATTTGAAAACAGCCGATTTTTTGCCGTCTTTTGCGGAAAAAAGTGGATAAATTATTTCGCTATTATTAAAAAATTGTTAAAAAATACAAACCAACTATTTTTATTTATTCAAAAAGTAATACCATAGGAAACATTACAAAAAAAATGTTTTATTTTAAGTTTTCGTTATTAAAGGTGCTATATCGTTTCGAAATTGGCCTATTTTTGTTATAAATATCAAATGTAAGGCCTTTTTGTCAAATTTTAAAGCGGAAACCTAAAAATTTGTTATTTTTAAAAATTTCCTAAAATACTATCTGTGCCCGGCGAAAGGTAAGAAAAATACAGCAGAAATACCAAAAAACCCCATTTTTGGGATTTTATGAAATATTGTTTGGGAATTCCCGGGAACTCAAAAAAAATTATATTTGCTTTTACTTTTTGTGCATTGATTGCGTAATTTTTCACCTAAATGAGTATTTTCAGCCGAAAATATTAACAAATGCGAATTTTATAGGATTCCTTTGTGCAAGAATCTGCTCGGAAAACTCTTTATATGTTGTAAGCAGATGCAGGTAATTAGAATAAAATTAAAAATAAAATTATTTTTATAAGAAATTTAATACCTATTTATTAAATATTATATTAATTGAATATATTGGTGTAATATTCATGTATGTAATTATACAGCTTCGCCTATTTTTTAAAAATACCTAAGAAAATACTCATAATTGTACTTGTACACTAGGCTGTCAAAAAAATGTAGGGCTTAAGCATAATTTGAAACCTTATAGGGTCAAGTAATTTTGAGATTTTTTTCAAATTTTTCGTAGGAGGTTTAGAGGTCGCACAAGTTGAATTTTGGCAAAAATCGAGTTTGCCGGCCGCTATTTGTATTTTCTTCACAACTTTCACCATAATCACGAGTTTCTTCACTTTTGAGGAAACAATTTAAAAATTGTCCAAGCTTTATTTTTATATTCAAAAACTTGTAGTGTTTGGAATGAATTTCCTCTTTTAGGTAGCTCACATTACAGTTTTTCGTAATTTTTCAATAAATTTTGTAAAAACACTTTAAAACTTTTAAATTTTTAATAAAAATTAAAAAAAATATGGTGGTTAAAAGGTGAATTAGTTCTACAAAATTAAAAATTTTTTTTTTTTAATTTCCTTCTACCGTTCCTGAGTTTTTTCATTAACCCGAGGTTGCCCAATTTGGGGCTTTGGGGCTCCGCAACTTTAAGGATATATAGTCAAAATTCCACACTTAAGCTTGGTAGCAGCTCTTTAAATGCTGTATGAAATTTTATAACAATAAGACGGCTCATTTAGAAACTGTAGAATTATTTCCACTTTTCCCCACTGTGCGCTGCCACCAATTTTGGCATATTCTCGCCATGATATATCAGCGCGCCAACCCATGCAAGATTGTTTCTGTACACATGAGCTTTACCATAGCCTCACAATAAATATTCAAAAGGCGTTAAATCGCACGATATAGGTGGCCAAATGACCAGTCCAAAACGTCGCCCAAAACTAACCATAAAATGGAAGATATGCACGGATGCACTTTCTTAACCAATCATGAATTTTGATAATAAAATTTTATAATCTGCAAGCATTGTTCATTTGTAAGTCGATTGACGGTTAAATTATAGACCCAACTGAACATGTTTAATAATAACATGATACACGAAAACAGCCGAGTTGCCAAAAACAGAGTTTCCTAAAAGCAAGTTCCTAAAAAAACACCCTTAAGCTGGGGAAATTTTTTAATTTTAACAAAGTTTTTACTAAAGGTAAAGAAGTTATTTATAAAGGTCTTCCATTCAACACTTCTCAAGCTCAAAATATTAATTTCTAGATATTGAGTATCCAAAAAAAGGTTGCAACTACTTGGTATTTGGTACCCAATACTCAATACTTTGCCAGGAAAAAGCTTAAAGCAGTTACTATTTGATACCTCTGAGCATAACTCGGCACAAGTTATACTTGCTGTATCTGCGTAATGTGTGTGTTGTTTATAATTTACCCAAAAAAAATTTTTGAATCAACACCAAATTATAAACTTCAATGTACATATGTATGTATGTATGTATGTATTCAGACATACTATATGTATTTTAAACAAATTAAAAAAAATTAAAAATATCTGACATTATAGTTTTTTTTATATATAGGACAGTAGTCCAAGCAATTGAAGCATAAATTTCAATCTATCCTTAACAGCAACAACTCGTTCAACCACTTAACAAAACCTCGTAAAATTTTCATTCCACAGACCTTTTGCAGTGACCGTTCAATCAACATTTAATGATATTTTTATATCATTTGTGCCAAGTGCGACAAAAAAAGTAAATAAGTGAAAAAGGACTTATAAAATTAACACATACAAAACCAATTCGTTCTTTGTAAATTAATAAGCAAACAAATAAGAGAAAGGAGAAAAAGCCAAAGAATATTTTGTTTTCCTCTATACAAAGCGAAAAGATTAAAACACTTAATTCACATTAAATTTAAACGAAGTAAAAACAAGGAAAAGTGGAAACACATTTTCTGTTTCAAACATAAATTTGACAATACTGAACACACAGCATACATCTGCGAAGTAATTATGTCCAGCAAACATTTTATGGATCGTATCTAAAAAAATTGCATTAGTTTTGTCATCGCAAGAATTGTTTTTTTTACGTATTCAGTGAATCCTTTTTGTATATTGTTTTCAATAATTGCTGAGTGTTACGCAAAATTCACTCGCAAAATCATTATCAAATGAACTGATAATACGCAGACGATTTACTTTTTTATGAAGGCAGCGATACGTAATAAAAATCTCGATACTCACGTGAAAAACAGGATGCGTTGCATAGGCCAGCATAAAGCTGGATATACCCATTGTCTCTGAACAAATTCTTTTCTTTATACTAGGATCTCACGGTGGTCTAAATTAGACCATTTGACACGCGTCAAGTCACAATTTAGATTGTTACAGAGATGAATCTTGACAACTTTATCCTTTAATTCAATAATAATATTTATCAATACAGCGAGTTCTCAATTATCAAATATATTCATACATTCAAAAAATAAACATGGATTTGACAACAAGACTAAATTTTATCAAATTCTACAAAAAAACGATTTAAAAATTCTTTGCTATTTGATAAAAAAAAATTCTCTTTGTTTCAATAACTCATTTTTTAACTAAATATCTAATAACTTATTTGTAATTGTACATATCAATTCAAGAAATATTTTTTTCACATTAAATTTAAAAAAAAAAAGTTGTTGAATACCGGCAGTTTTGTTATTGAAACTGAAAAGTATTTTTTATTGTGCGTAGTACTCGCATGTCTTTATTTTGTAGAAACATGTGTGTAAAAACAAAAAAGAAACGCGGAAAGTTATCCTTTTTTAAAGCAAATTTAAATCGGTTTTTTATCACTTTTAAACCAATAATTTTTAATAAAACATATATATTGTTCGAATTACACAAAACTATCACAAAAATAAACCATATATGTTTCACTAATATTGGTGGACTATAAAATACTTAAAACTGTACGACAAAAATATGTGTGATGTAGTGCGATTCAGTAACTTTTAACAATCCGACAACCGTAATTTTAGTATATACATTTTGTAGCTTAAAATAACGATTGTGTGATAATGAAACTTCTTTTTAACCATAGGACTCAGCTGATATTTTCTGTTTATTTTTGTCGATAAAATTAACAGCACATAAATTATTGTCGCTTAAATAACGACACAGCTGACATTAACCTACAGCGAATATCGTTAAAAATGGTACTGAATAGCAATTTCGATAAATTTTTGTTATAATTATTTTAACGATGCGACTATCGTTAAAAAAGTTAGTGAATCGCACTAAGATATGTAGCTTCACCTTAAAAAAATTAACTTGGACGTCAGTTCAAATGGGGAGCTTCTTAATGGCCAACTGATATTAAAAAAATTCCTGATGTTATAGATTTTGGAGTTGAAGCCTCTATAGATCTCTCCTCTGATCACTCTCCTACTATTTTTATAATCAGTAGGCATTGTCCGAGAAACATTGAGCTAAGAACATCCGATGATATTGAATCTAACATTGCCAACTTCAACGAAAAGATTAAACAAACTGCTGAGCATGTGGAAGGTCTCCAAATCACACCATTATATAATTACTCTTTGTAGCGTGGTGCTACAAATCTTAAGGACTCGTTATAACGCCAAACACATGTAGTGGTAATGTTGTTTTAGTCTTAGTCATATACTTACTTTACTATGAAAAATATAAAAACCTGAAGTAGTTAGCACGTTGACTACAAAACCGAAGGTCTTGGCTTTGAACCCGGTCTACGACAGTCATAAAAATAACAAAAATTAAGAATTTTATAAAACCTCGAATTATCGAGAAAAGATGTCATATCGTCTAAACGGCTAGATCAAGTCACCTTTCAAACAGAAAAAAACGAAATCAAAATCGGTCTAGCCGTTTGGTCTGACGTAGATACGGACAGATACACAGATATATCATATCATATTGTATCAGTTGTTATGGGAAAAGTTCTAGTTTATTTTTAATTTTATTTTATAAAGATGAAGAAATAAAGTGGAACTTGTCGACTTTGCAACTGCTGAATCTGGATATTTGTTTGAGATTAATTTGGCCATTTTGTCCATTGATTAAAACGAGTGGTTGCAACTTATCATTTTTAAGACAAACTTCATTTCAGCAACAGCCACTTTCTTCCGAAAATCGGTGTTTTTTGTTTCGCTGTTTCAATATGACATTCCAAATGATTAAGGGCCTTATGCAAAAAAACTTAACAAAGCAATGTTAAGTAAAGTTGTATTCTAAAAAAAATTATTACATAAAAATTCTAAAGTAGGCACACACGTTTGTTAAGACTACTTTAAGTTGCTATTTCCAAAATGTGTATTTTGTACCTCAAATATTATTGTTAATATAGCACATACTGATTCATGTTACATCTGAAAATGAAGCTAGAAGCGTTAGCTCTTAGCTTAGATTTACTATTTCTGTCATGTAATGGAAAACATCATCAAATTATCCAACTTATTCGAAATACGTAGTAAAATATAAAAAAATATTAAAATAAATACAATTATAGAAAAAATTTTTAGTGATGTACATATATACAATCAAAACAAGTCGAAAAAAGCTGGATATTCAAATACTAATTTGATTCGAAAAAAAATTGTGATGATTCTTCTTTGTTCATCTTATTTTTAAACCCTTTACCAAAAATGGTAAAAGGCTATGTATAGGTTTTTCATTCCGTGTGTAATTTTGACAATATGAATATGCCATCCATAAAGTATATACATTCTGGGTCCTTATGAATAGGGAAGACGAATAAGCGGTGTCCGTCTGTCCATCCGTCTGTCCGTCTGATGTAGATGAAATCGGTTTTCCGAAGCTCCCAGAAATACTAGAGACTTCGGTCTTGGACTGGAATATCAGAAGTGGTTCAACTTAGATTAATATTGAAAATCCACAAAATCGAACAGACGGTTTCAGACCTGGAAAACTCAAACTTTATTTTGCGATACAAAATAACTACCGAAAACTATTTTTTATTATTTTTTTATTAAATAAAATTATTTTATACTTCAGTATGAATAAAATTGGTATTGCTTATTTAAAAATAAATTAAAAAAATTAAAAGGACTTTTCCAGGGTTGGAAAACTTTAACTTTTCTTCTTATACAGAAGTAACTTAAAAAATAAGTCGTTCCTTTTCTTCTAATTTAAAAAAAATTTAATAAAATTAAAAAGACGTTTCCAGGGTTGGAAAACTTTAAATTTTTTTCTTATACAAAAGTAACTTACAAAAACAAACTGTTCATTTTTTTCTATAAAGTAAACATATCTTATATTCCTAAAAGAAACAGATTAATGTAACAAATCAAAAAAATCATAAAGGCTGATTCCAGGGTTGGAAAAATTAAAAATTTTTGTCAATATAAAATTAACAAAATTCATAAAATTAATTTTTTATTTATTTTTATTAAATAAACTTATTTTATACTTCACTGCAAATAAAAATTGTATTTCAAATTAAAAAAAATTAAAAAGACGTTTCCAGGGTTGGAAAACCTGGTATGTTCTTAAAAGAAAGAGATTGATGTAAGAAATCAAAAAAAATCAAAACGGATGATTCCAGGATTGGGAAACTTATGCTTTTTGTGATATATAAAAATAACTAGGTCAGGTTAGGTTAGCAGGCTGCTTGTAAGGAAGGATGGAATTTAGAGTCCAGCTCACTTAGGTCCAACACAATGGTCCATTTGTGCTACCTGTTAGTTGAAGAGAAGATAGTGAGAGAGGGTGATAGGGAAGGGATAGTGATAGAGAAGGCAGGCTTTTGAAGGAAGAGATAGAGGAAAGCTTCATTCTTATACAACTCTGCTCTTTGCACGCTTTTTTGATAATGCAGTGCTGCAACGCCTTCTGGTGTCAAATGAGGCGAATTAAATTTTGGAGCTTTGTTTAGTAGCCTTTTATTAGTTATTTTACTTCGCCGATGATTCTGCTACACAACGAAGGAGGGTGGTCTGATATTACATTAGGATTAGTATCTGATGAAGTCGGTATAGTTTTTAGTGACCAATGCCTTATGCCTGCATCACTAGAACTTTTCCCACAACAAATGATGCAAAGGACACTAATGCACATCAGAAAAATGCGTGGTGTTGTTATTTTTAATGACTGTAGGAGACCGAAATTGAACCCAGGACCTTCGGTTTTGTAGTCAACGTGCTAACTACTTCAGCCAACGCCACCCTCTATAAAAGTAACTTGGTCTTATTAATTTTTTTCTTTTTCCTTATAAATTATATGTATTTTACGTTTTGGAAAGAAAAGTTTAGTGCAGAAAAAACCACAAAAAAAACCACAGCTCCAGGGCTGGAAACTTTGAACTTTTTTTGGATATTAAAGTAACAAAATAAAACTATTTTTTTAATATCCTTCTTTCTTTGTTCACTTAACATACTATATATATTTTTTTAGTGTGTACATATGGATATGTTCCTCTTTTATTTAGAAATAAATAATTTGAAAATCACGTTAAAAATATGTATGCATCATGTAGTAGATAAAATTATTAAATTGCAACCCAAATCAAATTTCTGATTGTGTAGTTCAATCATCTAAATGTCGCACTTGTCGTCACGTTTGTTTTCAAAATTTTAATTTTCCTGCACAAACTGTAACAAGCACAAGCAATTTCCGTTTTAACACATACAAAAACATCAACTTATATTTGGTTATGTTTGTGGCATTAAGGAAAAAGAGCTTAAGTAATTTTTTACTGTTTTGCAGTAGAGCAACTTTAAGCTTTTAAGTCGATTTTCACAAATTTGTTTCTTTTATACTTAAATTGGCAAATTCGGTAATGATAAAATTTTTTTTACGAAAACATCATTCTAGAAATTATATATAATACATTTTTGCCACAGATGTATGGATGTACATATAGTTGTATAAACGTGCAAGCGTATTGCTGTTAAGTTTCCATAATCTACACTCTTTCTAATCAATCTCTTCTGTGCTGACTTTTTTGCAAAAATATAAAGACAAAAAAATACTAAAATATTTTTAATAAATTTTGTTGCTCACTACTCATTTTGTAGTGAGTAAGAGTTGGGGTTTTCTTAGAATTTATTATGGTAAAAATATAAAATATACCAAAATCATATTTCCGCTCAGTTTTAAACACTTCCTTACATATAAATTTATGTTTTCTAATGTCTATGGCACGTTTAAACGACTCCTCCTACTGCTTTGCTTCACTTAAGTGACATAAAATTTTTAAGTTGTCATTTACTTTATTGCAGTTTGATGTCATTTTGGGGCGGTCTTTAGTTAAAGCATGAACTTGTTTCTGACATACATACATATGTGCATAAGTAAAATTTTAGTTTTAGACACACACTTATAATAGGGAGACAAATCTTCTCTATACATATGTATATCCTGATACAAAAACTAATAAAATATTAAAGTTAAATGATATGAAAACTGTTAATTAATTTTGGCAATAAACTGGCATGAATCTAAAAACTAATTAGTCGTGATATTTAATATATTTAATAATGAGTTTTGATAAGTAATCTTACATATTTTAATCGTTTGTGAGCATTCCATTCACTTTCGCAACATTCCACATTTTTATTAGATTTTTTGACGCTCAAGCTAATTTTGTTTAATGAACGTAACCTCAGCACTTTGTAACATAAGCAGACATACATCTAGATGACCGGAATGGTTTTATACCGGCTGATTTATAGCAAAATGATGATATCATAATACCATGATTCATAAGTAGTAGTTTCCAGAGTTCTCATCTATAATGGGGATCATGAAAAAGTATAAGTTATGACCCTTTGCACTTCCAAGATTATATGGAGTTAAGCTTAAGCTACCACGAAGTATTTTGGTATCAATTTAGATGCTAAGCACACGTGGTATAGCAATGCTTCAGCAATGGTGAGTAAAGCGGCCCATACACTACAACAGCATGCATGCGCAATCAAGTGTTTGTGCCAGCGGTTGGGTCGTGTATGGGCATTTTGTGTGATTGTACGTGTTGCTGTAGTGATGTCAAATATAGTTTGATATTTTGCTGATGGTACAAGCTTGCTGGTGTAGTATATGGTGAAATTAGCTCAGATGAGCAAAGTTTTCATGGAGTAAACATGTATTTAAAAAATATAATTTATTGAAATATAATTTTTTTCAATGAAAAAGAGAATTTTAGCTCTTTAGTTATACATAGCTGCTAATTTTAACAACATACCAATAGTAATTGTAAGAATTTTTTGTCCATAGACTGAAAAAAATAAATAAATTGTAGCAAAAACTGTGTCACTATTCATAACCACCCTTACCGCAATTTTGTAAAAAATGAATATTGTACCAGCTTGTTGGTATAATGTGTGCTTCGAGCATGAATGCTCAATCGCTTGATTGTGCGTGCATGCTGTTGTAGTGTATGGGCCGCTTTAAGCGCAATCAAGTGTTTGTGCCAGCGGTTGGGTCATGTATGGGCATTTTGTGTGATTGTACGTTTTGCTGTAGTGATATCAAATAGAGTTTGATATTTGCTGATGGTACAAGCTTGCTGGTGTTGTGTATAGTGAAGTTAGCTCAGTTGAGTAAACTTTTCAAGGAGTAAATATTCATTTAAAAATTGTAATTTGTTTAAAAATAATTATTTTCAATGGAAAATGGAATTTGAGCACTTTAGTTGTACATAGCTGCTAATATTTACAAAATATCAATAAAAATTTAAGCAAACAACTGTGTCACTATATAGAACCACCCTTCTTTAATTTTTTAAAAAAGTGAATATTGTACCAGCTTGCTGGTATATTATGTGGGTCGAGCATGATTGCTTAATAGCTTGATTGCGCGTGCATGCTGTTGTAGTGTATGGGCCGCTTAAGGCAATTGTTGTAATGTATATACAAACGTTCAAAAAACACATGCGGAGTAAGCGCAATAAATTCCAAATTGTTCTTCGAGGTATTGATCAAGGCTATAGTAATGTATGGGTCGCTAGTCTGGTGGACTGTTATAAAAAAAGCTACATATTGTGGGGTAATACGATAGAAAGAATCTCTCGCACTGCTGCCTTGATGATAGCAAATGCTTCAAGTACCAGACATTCCAAGGCTCTTTTCCAGCTGATGTGATGACCTTAATAGTTAGATAACAAGTTCTTCATAAATTTATAGAATACTGTTAATGCAAACTATGGATGCCAATCTGGTCTGATTTTTACCATCCCGGGATTCACGATTTCAAAACATCAGTTCCCAGGATTTCAGGATCCCGAAATTTTTTGAGATTCAGGAATTTTTCGGGACTCTGCGTTTTTTGAACATTAAAAGATATATGCTTTTTATATATAGATGTTTATTAAAAAACGTCTTTGAATGACAAAAACAAAAGGTTTTTAATTAATTTCATATAACATAATTAAATATAAATATCTCATATAGTTTGACCAAGGTCCAGCCAATGAAAGCAGTGTGTATATTTACAGGAAGCCATTCATCGTGTTTTTTTATCCCTCCCCCCCCCCCCCTAACTTTGTTCCCCGCCGTCGTAAGTTTCTAAAATTTAATTCATAATTAGAATTAATTCATGTCACCTCATATGTGAAGTTTAAACAAAAGGTTTCTGAGATATTGAGGTGCAAAAAGTGCATGTTTTCACACATACTCATTGACTCACTGATGAAGCACTTCAGCTATAGTTAGAGAGCTGAAATTTAGTACACAAGTAGAACTAGGTAAGCAATTAACTAGAAAAATCTGAAAACTCGAACATTTTAACCCAGAGGGAGGGGCTACGCCCATAAAGCTCAGAATTAAAAAAAACATATCTAAGGCGTTTAACTCCAGCGATTTTATTTACATTTAAATGTACTATTTATGTATTTACTATTATCTATTTCCAGCGAAACTAAACCGGAAAGATAGCTACTAGCCAAATAAAATCTTGGGTTAGCAAAAGTAGGCGGAAGCACGCCCATAAGAATAGAAAATAAAATTTGCGATAGTGAGCTGAAATTATATAAACGAGTAGTTATAAATAATCAAGTTACTAGAAAAATCTAAAAACCCAAACATTTTACATAATAAAAATTTTACTAATATTGTATTGATGCTTTTAACTGAAACTTTAACTTACAATTATTATCATAAAAAGTGGACGATGATAATTGAGCGCCGCTCGCAACAAAATCTTGTGTTTAAAAAAGTGACGGAGAGTGGGGGGGACGGCCACAAAATTTAAAGCTGGAGTTTGCACTAGAGAGCTTAAATTCGATACACAAATAAATCTAAATCAGAGATCACCAAGAAAGATCTAAAATCCTAGAAGTTTCAATCGGTGGTCACTCCCACTAACATTTATACTATATTTTACATATTTCTACTCAGATTACTCTCAAAAAATTAATCACCTTATAATGACACAATGGTGCCCATATCACGGTCCAGCGCTACAACTGGCGCAAATATACAGACTAGAAATTATCAGTCTTATTTATAAAAATTATTAACCCCCTTATGCAAAAAAATATTTTACTATAGCTTTAAAGTTAATATTAGTTGCCAAGCACTTTAAGGCTAACATTGTTTTTTTAAGAAATTGTATGCAAAACACAACTTTAATTATTTTATTCAACAACCACTTCACAGCTTATGATGTTTAAAATGGAATACAATTTCATTCGGGTATTCAAATATTTTTTTATTTTATTAAATAAATTTTTATTTTCTTGAAGTAAAGCAACCTAATTTAAACAATATGAGCTTCTGATATGGTAGGAAAACAGATAAACATTTCTATGAAGTATACGTAAAAAAAAAATATGAGGAACAAAGAAGAATTATCACAATTTTTTTAATTCGAATGAAATGAGTATTTGAATATCGAGCTTTTTTCGATTTGTTTTGATTGTATGTACATCACTAAAACATTTTTGTACAATTGTATTTATTTTAATATTTTTTTTATGGATTTTATCATGTATTTCGAATCAGTTGGATAATTTGATAATGTTTTCCATTACATGACAGAAATAGTAAATCTAAGCTAAGAGCTAACAATTTTAGTTTTATTTTCAAACGTAACATGAAATAATAAGTGCTATATTAACAAAAATATTTGAGGTTCAAAATACACATTTTGAAAATATCAACTTAAAGTAGTCTTAACAAACGTGGGGACCTACTTTAGAAATTTGATATAATTATTTTTATTAGAATACAACTTTACTTAATATTGCTTTGCAAAGATTTGTGTAGTTATTTTGCATAAGACCCTAAGACTTTTTAAAAAAAATTTTTATGGAAATTTGTTCTAAAAACCTTTTTAAAGCCTTAATAAGTTTTATAAATAAGTCTGTATAAGTTTAAAAAGCTTTATTATGAAAACCATTCAAAAAGTAGTCAGATCCTCACAAAACCATAAATGTAAAAAAGGGCAAGTGCCTTTCCAAAGTATCGGCCATCAAAAGTAATGAGATAGAAATTTTGACCAAGTTCTCGTATGGCACAATACCTATCACTGTTATAAGTTATATAATGTAATCGTAAGGCATCATATAATTTCTAGATAATCTGCTAACTTGGCAATATTCTTATCTTTCTAAAAAATTAGAGAATAATGTATATTTGCTCATTTCTTTATATCGGAAAGAATGTTATTAAGTAAGCAGTTTATCTGGAAATTATATGACACCCTTACGATTAAAAACTTGTACAATGCATGCCATATTGAGGTGAAAGTTATTGTGCCAAACAAGAACTTGGTCAAAATTTGTATCTCACTACTTTTGATGGCCGATATTTTGGATGGGAACTTGGCCTTTTTTCACATTTATGTTTTGTGAGGATTTAAATATAAAAAAAATATTTGTTATTCATAAAATAGCATAGGTACAAAGCAAAATTATTTGAATATTAAAGTTGCCACGGTTACTATCTTCACATCGGGAAAAGTCACAACGAATTTATTTTTAGAAAACAATCAAAAGTTAGTAAACAATGTTGAGATTGGCTGTATCCTGAAAATGCCGGTACTAAAAAATGTAAATCCCGTGATCCAGTTCTTCGGCATCGGGTTTCGGGATTGGTATCCCTAGTGCAAATCATTATCTGATAGATGATTTGATCTTACGCGTGGTATGGACATGCTCGATATATTCATAGACGGACCGAAGTAAGACAAAAAATTGGTTTAGGAAATTTCCCCCCACCAAAGGTCCAGTGTAAAACTAGCTCAAATTTCAGCGATGAAAAGTCCGATCATCTAACTAAAGCACAAAAGAATGTACAATGAGGATATTTTAATATGTACTGACAGTAAGGGCGCTATCAAATCTTTTCGTGGGTGTATAGACAGCATCAATTTTGGTTTCATAAATGTCCCATGCCTCACAATGAGCTGGCAAAATACTCTTAATCGAATCGGAGTACGAAAATGTACTCGAAAGCGATATCGTGGACGGACTGGCTAAGTATTACACTCGTCTTCCAAGATGGCATGGCCATGAACTGGTTGGAATTCCTTAAACTTTTAATCTTTATATATATTTTTTGAGGAATAAAGAAAATCATATCTTCCAGATGCTTTGATCTATAGCGCATTCAAAGCATTCATATTTAAAGTGCTTCCGAAAATGCGTTCAAAGAAGGGAAAACGAAGGTAATCGGCTACTTCCATATGTATATTGAAAACGAACACAAAAATTAGCAATTTAATATTTTATTACACCACATCTCTCAAATATTAGTAGTGAAACTAGGGGGCTAATTCCTGGACTCGTGATCGAAATTGCATTCGAATAGAAATTAATTTCGATAGCAAGAAATATGCTGATAATGTCTCTCGCTACTAAGCGAAACCAGTTATTGTTTCAGTGTTGAAAAAAGGCAAATTAATTAATTTCACAACACTAAATAAATTGCAAGGAAGAACATATATATTTGTATGTATGTACGTATGGAAATAATGCCCCTATCGCGGTTCTCAACTAAATTTAGTTTGTTAGTCTAGGACTAGACCAAACTTGTACACGACCAAATTGCGTTTTAGTATTAAGAACCAAAACTGTTTAAGTTGAAACTGTCATCGCGTTGCCAACTTAAAATATCAAGTTTGACAGGAAAATAATACAAAGTCTTAGAAAAAATATTGTTTTTAGTGCTAGTTCAAAGAAATCATAGCAAATGGATAGAAATATGTGTAGATTTATTTTATGACGACGAAGACGAAGTCACAATTATGGATGTGCTGCGTATTAGAAGAAAAATTCGTGCTGATTTCAACCTTCTTGAACTACCCAATGCAAAAAAAGTAATAATCAAAATAGGGAACAAATTCTGTAAAAAATTAGTTTTTATGGTTTTTTAGTTATTTTGGGCAGAACAAAGAAACAATTTTTCAAATGCTTTACTTCAGCAAAATATTATAAAACAAACGCCACACAACACTGTTGGCAAGACAAACTACTGAAGCAAATGTCATGCCAACAGTGTTGTTTAGCGTTTGGTTTAGAATATTTCGCTGTAGGAAAGCATTTGAAAAATCTCTCATGTCTTAAAAGGTCTTATAAATGGTCTTGTGCAGGACACTACTGCGTAAGTTTGGTTGCGAAAAACGTTGAGTATACACAACTGCTTTTAAACAGTTCGGTCTGTGGTTGGGTTTTTTTATGCTTAATAACAATTTTTTTATCTCTTCAGACGTCAAACTTTACTGACCTTATGTTCCCGTGTAATTATTTTGAAAAATGGTATTTTTAAAATTCTAAAAAACATATGTTGATTAATAACTTCTATAAAGAGCTATAATAAAAAAAATTAAAACATCATATCTGATATAATTAATTTTTAATTATAATTAAATAACATTCATAAACACTACTTCTTTTGAGTGGTTGTTACGAAAAAAAAGTCTTCCCTACATCGCTCGTTAACACTCATATATACGAACACCAATGCATTCATCGTGTTTCGCTTGTAATACGACAGCATTTATTATTGGTTTAGTATAATACATGCCAAGAGAATACATTTAAAAAATAAGACGTATTTACATTTCAAGACTGCTTACGCAGGCCTCTAATCCCATTTGTATCGTGATTTGCTGCTTCAATGTCCTTAGTTAAACAAGTGATTAAGCACCTTTCCAAAATGAGTTTAATTTAGTTTATTTGTTCTCATTAAGATTTCTTATACCCAAGTATTTGGTAAAAATTCATTTTTATGTACCTATACATATGCACTCACAAAGTATTAAAGAATTAAGGTAGTAAAAATATTATTGATTGAATGTTGTTTTATTCCCTAAATAGGAATTTAATATTTAACGAACTAAAATAACATAACTTTGTGCTTCATGTCACTCACAAACAATATTTTATACCTGCTACTTTGAAAACTTATTTATCCCATAAAAAGAATACTCATTAATGCGAAATACATTTACAGAAGGCAATACGTAAAACCAATAGTTATTCAAGAACATTTATTGCTTGCCAAAAAGTTTCATTTCAAATCAGTTAAAAAATCAGCTCCCGCTGATTAAGCTTCAACAGCCCCCATTTTATAACTTTTTATAGGTCGCAGTTCGTAGCGGCATCGCTCGTTTCAGATGCTAACAGCCTAAGCCACCTTATTCTCTGATTGTTTAATATCATTACTTGTATTGTATTGACTATTACTGCACTTACGACCAACTTTGGGCGACCTGAACGTTCGGTGTCACTGTACTGGAACGACCACAACGAATTTCAGTAAATCAATTTTTAAAAAAGGCTCAAAGGCTTGGGATTATTTAGCCCCTATTTTGTAAAAAGCAACGCTTAGCTTTAAGAAATTTTATATAGAAAAAATTTAAATTACAAAAAAAAACACATACAAAATTTGTCAACGCATAGCGCTGCGTTTTACAAAATGAGGTCCTTACTTCATTTAGTATGTACTTAGTTCGTAAATTTTTGCTGGCATATAATATTTTTTTTAGGTTTGATGAAAAGATATTTATTTCATTACGACTTACACATGTCCATTGGGCTTCGATCTATTATTGCCCTAAAATCTAAATTTTTTGGAACAAAACGCACCGCGACGGCCAATCATGTCTCCACTAGATGCCAGAAAATTTAATATAAAGATAATTTGGATTTTTAGGTACGGAGTATTGTTGAGCCTGCGATTTTGCAAAATTAGTCAATTATAAAAATAAAAAAACCTTTAAAATCACCAGACAGCTCTACTCTGACTTGAAAAGTGAAGAAGAATACAGCATTGGCGTTCTACTGAGGGTATATTTAGCCTGATAACGGTCGGCGTATCTCAAGTACGCCTAGTACTAGATTAAAGAACACCGCAACATTTTAATCTAGTAGCTATAGTCGAAATACGCCAACCGTAATCAAACAGATTGTCTCATGTGTAGGCATGTATAGAAGTTATTGCAAAGTTGCTAAGATCTAAGTGATTAGAATAGCATAAAATATACCGCTACTCCAAACTTAGTGTCAATAATAGAAAATCTACGATGTGTGTATGTATTGAATTTTGAACCCACAAGTACTTAAATGATTTTCGAGATGTTGTCTCAATAATAACGACGACGATGAAGAGCAGCAGGATGAAGAATATGATGATGTGATGTGACGATGCTATTAGTGATATTCAAGGATACTAATGTATCAATTGCTAATACGTATCCATGCATACTATACGTTGCTCTTTATTAAAAAATTGCAACAGTAAAAAAGTCTGTGTCATTATTAATTTTCTACATTATGTTTTGAAAATTATATATATATGCAGTAAAGATCTGCGTAAACAGTCTTAAAATGTAAATACCTTTTGTTTTTTAAATGTATTCTCATGGCATGTATTATACTAAACCAATAATAAATGCTGTCATAGAATAAGCGAAGCACGATAGAGATATTGATGTTTATGTAATATATGAGTGTTAACAAGCGAGTCACGAAGAATTCTTGTTCGTAACAAACAATCAAAAGAAGTGGTGTTGATGCGTGTATGCTTGTTGTTTTGAATATTGTACTTTTGAGTATGTGTGTAAGATGTAGATGATAAGCTATTATGAGTTTAAGGGAGGTTTTTTTAAAGCAAGCGCTCACAACTAATGTCAATGCATGTGTGCGTTTGTATGTGCGCAGAAAAATAAAAGAGCATACACACAACTTATGTATGTACATGCAGAACGTTTGTATATGCGCCCATGCGTAGAAAGAAGCAACCATCACAAATTTTTCATTCACGCAGTATTTTCTTCTTTACTCCTATACCTGTAAAAATGTATTGCCAACAGTGTTGTTAAGCGTTTGTTTTAGAACATTTCGCTGTAGTAAAGCATTTGAAAAATCCCTCATGTCTTGAAAGTTCTTGTAACTGGTCTTGTGCAGGACTTTAGTATGTACATATGTGCTTATCGGTAACTAAAAAACTGTGACCATGGCATATAAAAATTAAAAAAATAGCAACTACATCTACTACAATGACAATAACAAAAAGCTATTCAAATAATCAACAAAACACAAGTGTTTAAATATGTAAAGATGTTGATGAATAGAGAATTTTCTCTTTCTCTAATTTTTTTTATTGTTTTCTAATTCTATTCTATTCTAAGACATTCTTAAGTGTTTTTGGCAGCCATGAATGAGCAATTATCAAATCAATACCAATAGATGTTACAGTACTGCGGACAAGAATTTGTTTTTTTTTTGTTGTTTCTGCCTGCAACATATACTGTATCATAAAGTAAAAAAGCTGGGAAGATATGATATCAAAGTCATTGTCATTAGTATGATTATTATTAATATCAAGATAATATACGTATTTATCATACACAATATGTGTAGCTGTGTATGTATAAACTGTCAAAGCTAAATATTAGTTTGATTAATATTATGAATATTTTAAAGGATGTACATGTGGAAAGGAAAAGCTACAAGATTATCATATTATATCACAATGCTTCAGTGTGTTCCTTCACAAAACGTTTGAATAAAATAGGAGGGTGCTTGTTATGTAAATCGATTTGAAAAACAAAATCTTTCGTTGTCTACTTCGTTCAGATCGGGCAATGTGCTGACAATGTACTGGCAATCAAAAATTTGCCAGCCCAAGGCAGATTGTCATTTCACACGGTTGTAGCAAATGTGTCAACCGTGTCAGACGGTTGTATGATAATAAATTCATCTGACAAATCGTCAGTCGACAAATTGTCAGTTCACACGGTTGTCATATGCAAAAATTTCCAGATCTGTTGTTATGCGCTGCCAGACTCAAAGTATTTGTTAGAAATTATTAAACATCAATCTTTGTGTTTGTGTGTGTTAAATGTAAAAAGTGAAAATATAAATTATTATGTACCACAAAGTATCACTTGCAATGATTTTGTCGGCATATATTGCGTTTTATATTTTTTCTTTAAAATCAAGCGTGTGCAGTGTTGCCCATATCAAGAATTCTCTCAAAATGACGCCATTGTCAGATGCATAAACTTCACAAATTTTAACATTTTAAAATATCTGACAAATATCTGGCAATAACTTTACAATGTGTTCAGCCGATTGTAAGATGTCTGTTGTCAGCTGCTGGTCTTGCAATGGACTGACAATAGATTTTCTGGCAACGATGTAGGACAAAAATTGTCAGTCCACACGGTTGTAAGAAATTTTTAGCACATTTTATTAACAATATTGTAAGATCTTACATAAATAAAAAAATAATAGTAAATTGGTATTTTAATGGCAAATTCAATGAGATGAAAATGATTTTTGTTTGTAACTAATGGTCGAGACACATAGAATCCTTTATACCTTATACGTCGCTTTTTGCAACGCTACGATGGTGTGGTGGCCTTCAAACACAGCATGTTGTTCCGTTCTGCTATTGTTTGTTGGTTTTTTATTATGTTCTAAATATCAAAATTTTATGATGACTAAGCATCCCTTAAAAACACTTTTATGTATTAAGGTGCAAGTAAAGTGCACCTGAAGACTAAAAAATTTTCGTAACTGTTTATACAACTTTGCTGCAAAAGAGATATAGTGTTGTGTTGAAAAGCCAAAATATAGAAAACAATTAATATGACTAATTTTTTCGTCGTAGAATAAAACCAAATAAAGGTTTCTGATTTGTTTACTCCAAAAAATTGCTTTGATATGAACACAAATTTATTGAAACATTTCTGAACCGAGGCCGGACAGCTGCTCGCACTCAAATATGAAAGAAGTTTTTTACGTCGAATTGTGATAGAAGTAGTTGTTTTTTGATAGCACCAATCTTTACTATCACTCCCCCCGCCCAAGGGCGACAAGAAAAAAAGGTTGTCCTACTGTTTTTATTGGAAGCTTTCGGCATTCACTTAATCATTTTAAGTTCGAGTCGAGCCACATTATGATAACTTTATTAGTTTGCTTGATAAGGCGCAGCCTTATGTTGCAAGAAAAAAGTTATTTGGGAACCCACCACTCTTATTGTTCTATCGGCTCCTAAACAATTTGTGGATTCACTTAATTCTTCCAAAGAAAATTTAATTAGTATGAACTAAAAATAAAGTGTAATTATATATTTATTCTTAGAAGTAATGAACGCGCGAAGTACTACTCCTTGAAAAAGTTACTAATATGCAGAACAAATTTCAAGTTATTGAGAGATTTTCTAATGATACAATATATTATTTCGATTGGGGCTTGTCACTCTCTTTGATTTGCAGAAAATATTAATCCATTTATAATGAAAATATTTGCCAGATGCCTTTTTATTCGTTACAACTGACAAATCGGCGCACAGTGGAACACAAAATTCTATAACTTTTAACTGGGTTGAAAGTTTTTAATGAAATTTTAAGCTTCAATTTAGTGTATTAACTTTAAAATCGGCCCTTGTTAAAGTATACTTATATATAATTGAAAAATTACTTTTGAAAATAAGTTCGACAGCTTTAAATGTTATTAATTATATGAACAATTGCAAAATATATTTTAAACGTGAATCCATAACAAATATGTAGTAGACCCATATTCGAAAAAAGGTTTTACCATAAATTCTAAGAAAATATTTTTCTTGCAAATAAAATTAAATTTCTTTTATAAATTTTCAATATTTATTGTGCTCTTTTGCTATAATTTTTATGTTAATTTGCATAGAATACATTTTTCATTTAACTGTCTTAGTGAAAATTTTATCTAAGCATGTCTCCTGTTCATCTTCAAGGAGCTGCTTCGCGTCTTTGTCCAATTCCATGGGGGTGGAATTCCATTTTTGTCGAATGCTGGAGATATATGGATCAGAAGTGCACAGTAAAATATTAGAGAGGTCTTCATTGTTACTATATCTAGATCTTTATTGTGTTGTGCTCGCGAAAATATCTATAATCTTTGTTCCTTTTTTCTTGCGCTTCTCCAGAAAGATCTCCAATTGGAAGCATATTATGTTGAATAATGTTTTCCCCATTATATAGTATTTTATGGACTGTCGATGGCATATTCCCCCAATCATATTTTTCGTTGTATAGTTTCGCTCATGATACCATTATACTAGGTACATGCACGACTACAACAAAATTACAACACCAAAAAACACATGTATTTTGTTGGTATAAACAAACCTTAAATTGTCGGAAACAAATGTCTTTTGTTTATAAAAACAACAATTACAGAGTAACTAAAGTACAATTGCAGACGCGGCATTCCTGCATGATTATAGCTATTCAGTGTTGCCAGTCTGTGTGTAGTTAGACAGTGTGTAATTTCTACTCACATGTGTATTCCATATAATTAAATTCTTGTGTAATCTGTGTGTAATTCTACTTTGGGTTCTATTTTTATTTATTTTTGTTTTAATTTTAACCTTCACAAAATATGTGTAGTGTAATTTTCTTCAATGTGTAATTGGAGACACAGCCATGTGTAAATTCATTGGCAACACTGTAATTATTTTATTCACACACATACATTAAAATTTTTGCAGCTGATAAACAAAGTTTGACAACTATGTGCAATGTATGCAGTGACAGGCTGGGCTTGTGCATGTACCTAGTATAATTGTATCATGGTTTCGCTGTTTCATTAGCATACTGACCAAATTTTCTTGCATTTACCTTTTTATTGCATGATATTACTTGCAGTATGATTTTGCAGCGTTATATTAATTCATAATCTACTCATCTAATAACTGCAACAGTTTCAGGATCAGAAAAAAATTTTCTTGCTGTGTTACCATCAATTGTGTTTCCTGCTCCTTGCTTTGGCTGATCGATCAGTAAACCCAATTCTAAATATTTTTTTTTGTACTTGTTTCTTTTTTGTCTCTCTTTTGGCTTTATTTTCGTCACTATTTTGCTTTAGCTTTAATATGTGTTCCATAAATCGAATTTTAGCATGAAGTGGGGACAAGCCAAACTCGTAGGCTTCTTGGAAAGTGGTGTCTTCTGTTGGAAGTTGACTTAATTAGCTTGCAGTTTTTTTTTGTAAATAACACAGCTCGAAAATTATTTTGTTTCAGTTATGGCCTGTGCAACTTTTCCATCAATCATTATAAGTAACATTTGATAATTTATTTGAATCTCTTGATCGTTAAGTAGCAAAGTTATCGGTTGCAGTTTATCTATTTGTTGTTTAAGTTTAGATACTTCCTCTAATATTACATCCTTTGTTTCCTTCTTAAAAGCAAATTTAATTGGTCTGCAATATTTTGTTGAGGAAGGTATTTCGTTTTTCCATATGTCAATATCGGTTTATTTGTTAGTAGAACAAAAGATATCATAAAGAAGTCAGAATCTGATATTTTTTTGCATTGTACTGCTTATATCGCTTTTGTCCAGAAGATCCCTCGCATCCCCATTTAGAAATTAATGTTAGGCTACAGTCATCAAACTTTTTAATATTATCTGCGTTCAATGTATTCAACAATCTTTCCGCAGTATGATTTAATATGTCTTGCAATACCACCTCTGCTTTCTACTTTCTGTAATGTTTATAGAATTTTGTCCTGGTAAACAGTCTAGGCGCATGGTAGTGCACCAGGCCAAGTTCTGGCCAACGCACGCAGTGTGTATATTTACAAGAAGCCATTCGAGCTGTTTTTACCCCCGTCATAACTTTGTTCCCCGCAATCGTTGAATTATGATATTTAAAGCATAATTAAAATAAATTCATATAACCTCATATGCGAAGTTTGAAAGTCTTACAAAGAAAGGTTTCGGTTTCGGAAAAGTGCATATTTTAAGACATGCTCACTGACCAGTGACCACTGACTACTGATACACTCATCAAATTGATGAAGCACTTCCGCTATTGCTAGAAAGCTAAAATTTGGTACACGAGAAGATCTAGGTGAGTAGTGAACCAGAAAAATCTGAAAACCCGAAAATTTTAACCAGGAGGGCGGGTCTACGCCCATAAAAATACAAATTTGTGGTATTGAGCTGAAATTCGATATAGAGGTCTAGCTAAGAAATAAAATAAAAAAAATTTGAAAACTCGGAAATTTTTGCCAGGTGGGCGGGGCTACGCCCATGAAAGTCAGAATTAAAAAAGCTAATATAAGGCGCTTAATGGAAGCTATTTTATTGAAATTTTCCATATATATTGCGGTAATGCAAGGCCATAAATGTTATTAAAAAGTGGGCGTTGACACGCCCATACAATTTAAAACTCATTTCAATGCCCTGCGGCTCAGCGTATTTAGATATACTATTTATGTGGTTATTATTATTCGTTTGTAACGAAACTTGACACGATCACTAAGCACTGGCCGAAAAAAATTTGGAGTTTGGAAAAGTGGGCAGGGCTACGCACATAAAAATTGCCATTTAAAAGTTGCGCTAGGAAGTGAAATTCGATATACAAGTAGGTCTAGGTGAGAAACGAACTAGAAAAATCTGGAAACCTGAACATTTTAGTTAGAGGGGCGGGGCTGCACCTATAAAAATTAAAAATCAATAGTTGCGCTTAGTCCTCGTCCATACAGTGAAAGATTTGGTGCAAAACATTTAAGTTTATGTACGAGAGGGGGAAGAGGAATGGCAAAGGGTACTTTGTTTCATGTACACGAAGTTCTTGTTGAGTACGTCATTTTCGCCTTATTCTCATGTAAAATATATGAGAAAATGTGTTAACCTGCCAAACATAAACTTCACAGTGTGGACACGAATACAGTTTCAAAAGAGAAATTAAAAATGTTTCGCAACAAATGTTTTACTGTATGGACGAGGACTTATGACCTGAAATTTGATACACAAGTAGGTGAGAAACCAAGTAGAAAAATCGGAAAACCCAAAAAATTTTATCACCACCCACCTTAAAAAGTGGCCGTGATTATTCCCATAAATTGTTAGACTTGTGTTTAATCTAATTTGGTCCAGCATATTTTAGAAGAAAATTAGCATGAATTATAAGCGCTGCTCACAGCAAAATTTTGAGTTAGAAATATTGGGAAAGGTAACGCTGATAAAATTTAAAAGTATAATTCGCGCTGGAGAGCTGAAACCTTATACACATATAAGTGTTGCTGCGTAAGCCAATGGGAAAAACTTAAAACAAAAAAGTTTTACCCGGTATATGGGGCCACGACGTTTAAGCTCCAATTCGCATCAGCAAGTTTAAATTTGATAAACAAATAAATCTAGATCAGAGATCACTAAGAAAAATCTGAAAAACCAGAAGTTGCTATCTATCAGGTGGTGGAAATAAGCACTTCAAATTCAAAATTAAGATAAATTTTATTAAAACTTTTCATAAACATTGCACTTATCCAAAATAAAAGATTCCAATTTTGAAAAGTAGCCGTGACTTCACCCATTAATCGTAGTTTTTTCTTTCATGTACTTCCGCTTAGCAGTTTTAAATTTACTACTCATATAATTCTCATTAAATTTTTAATACCAAACTTTGCATGAACCATGAGCACTAGCAGATATAAAAGTCGTCGGGGCCAGGCCCATAAATATTTTACATAATATTATACTATAGAGAGCTGACATTTTGTACACAAATAGTAATTGATGTACTCAATCGGAAAATCCAAAAATTAAAGCACCATCTAACCTATTGAAACTTTGCATGCGCATTTTGATTTATGTATTTTGGCTAAGCAGACTTTAATAAGTAAATATATTGAGAAAATAGATGGCGTCACGTCCACTAAAATTTATGCTGTATATTACATGTTTCTTTCCAGACGACTCTTATCAGATTGCGTATACCCATCACGCTCGAACCCATTATTTTATGCAACTATGTCATTTTCAACTAGCACAGTGATCATTAATAGAAATAATACGAAACTTTAAGTTTAAAAGTGTTATTATAGAAAATTTTTCAAAAAGTAGTCAGATCCTTACAAAAACATAAATGTGAAAAAAAGGCAAAGTTCCTGTCCAAAATTTCAGCCATTAAAAGTAGTGAGATATAAATTTTGTCCAAGTTCTTGTTTGCCACAACACCTTAAACAGAAATATGTTATGTATTATATAAATTTGCAATCGTAAGGGTGTCATATAATTTCTAGATAATCTGCTAACTTGGAAATATTTTTACTTTTTTTAAAAAAGGAGAGAAAAATTTGTTTTTGTTAATTTCTTTAAATCGGTAAAAATATTTTCAAGTTAGCAGATTATCTAAAAATTATATGACAACCTTACGATTAAAAATTTATATAATACATAACATATTTCTGTGTTAGGTATTGTGGCAAACAAGATACACACAATACACACACACAAACACATGTAGATATACCGCACTCCCATACGTAAAATATCCGACATGCAAGCAGTAAAATCATTGTAGTTCCTAGAGACGCAAATATAAATTTAAAAAATAAGCACATAATAACAGCTCAAAGTACGTACTATAACACGTTATAAGTCATTTTACGAAGTTTTTCGCAGAAAAAAAGTTGCGTCCCACTGAACATCGAGATTTGGGTATATTTTAGGCCTTTATTGCAATCCCCAAATCTGGGACTCGAGCAAAGTAAGGCACAATTTTCTTAATTTATTTTATAAAAAATTTTTTCCAAAAATATATAAAACCAAAAAAGTTATGCCCACTTGAAGCTCAAAAATTTTGTAAAATATTTTGAATTTCAGCTCCTCTTAAAAAAGCGCGTTTTTGATCACCCTATTCGAAGAGAAATAATCGAAATAAAAGCTTAAATTTCTGAATTTCGAGGTTTTTATATGTTTACTTTTATATAAAAAAAATTAAATCGGTGACACAAAAAAATTTTTTTTATGACTTTTGGCTGCCAATTTTTTGTTTTGAATTCCCCAATTTTTTTATATTTCAAAATAGCCACCCTAGTAAGTTTAAAGAAAAAATATTCTAAGTGTTTTTGATTAAGTTTCGTAAATTTTAAATATTATATCGTGGTTTTGAAATTAATTTTTTTTCTTAATTTCAACTTCTAAACATTTTTGTTGTAATTTTCATGAACATCCTATGTCCAAAAATTAAATTTTTTCAGTAGAGATAAAAAAAGTTCATTTTGAAGCTTATTTAAAAAAGTTTGAAATCCTGTTGTTGTTTTAGAAAAAATGTGCACATACGTTCCTATTTTTAAAAAGTTTCTTTTTCCTTTTTTTTACTTCAAAAATAAACTAACAATAAGTATTAAAATCTTAAGGATAAATATAATTAATTAGGCTCGACAAGTTTCAGGCATAAACTTAGTGGGAGTAATTAATAATTCATAAATGTCACATTAAGCAAAAAATATGTTCAAGAAGTTTCATCGGGAATGTTTCGTATTTCGTATTCTTTTTTAAGTGGATGTGTCCAGTAAAGTTCAAGATGTTACGAGCAAGGGGATTAGGGTGAGATTCGAGTTTTGTTAAGTATTTGTCTGCGTATTTTGCAATTTCTTCAATCACTAGTGGCATATTTAAATCACAATGCAAAATTTGAATTTCTGATGTACCATGGAGCCGATGTTATTAGTCTTAAAATTTTGTTTTGTCTTCGTTGCATTCTCTCTATATTGGAAGCTGAAGCAGTGCCCCATAGCTGCATTCCGTAGCACCATATTGGCTTCAGAAGCGACTTGTATATTAAGAGTTTACAATCTATACTAAGAGTTGAATTTCTACCAATCAGCCAATGTATCTGATTTAGTTTAAGTTTCATTTGTGTTAGCTTAGAGTCAATGTAAGCCGATGATCAAGGTGTATATCAAGATATTTCACATGTGAATGTTGAGGAACAACTTGCCTGTTGATTCTAATGGGGGACAAGTATCTTTTTGTAATGTAAATGTTATCGGTACGCACTTCTGTTCATTTACTTTTATTCTCCATAAGTTTAGCCATAGCTCAAGCTGTGTCATATGTTCCTGAAGATATCGGTATGCCTCATGAGGGTTTTCGTATTTACTAAGGCAGGCTGTATTATCGGCAAATGTAGAAGAGAGGATATTACTGCTCACAGGCATATCACAAGTATAAATTAAACACTTAACTGGCCCCAGTATACTCCCTTGTGGTACAGCGGATGAGCTAGTTTCCCTTAAAAATAATAAAATATAACTATCAAAAAGTTTTATAATGGTATTTGGTAGATATGTCTTCAATTTTAAAACTAGGCCTTCATGCCACACTTTATCAAATGCCTGGGAAACATTCTTTTTTAAATAAAAAAAATTTTGTATGAAAAACTGTTGTAAAAAGCATTCCGTAAGTCTCATTAATTTTAATAAATAAGCCTGAAGGCTTTTAAAAAAATTTAGTTTTCATACAAAATTTTACTTATTAAGCCTTCATAAAGTCTTAATAATTTTTATAAATACGGCTTTAGGAATTTAACATCATAAAATCGAAATGGTAAATATTTCACATTGCTTGTTATTCACGAAAAGTACATACATATTTATGGTTGAAGGAACTTAAAGTTTCCCATTTTATGTTACGAGTAGTTTCAGACAGAAAATTTCAAGATGAAGGTGCACATAATGTTTTTGCCTCATTTGCCGGAATCAGTCTTTGAAATCCTATTTCTTTTATTTTATTGCTTTGTGTTACTTTTAGTTGTTTTGGTGCTTAGTTTTTTTTATTTAATTTTGGTTAGAAACTTTTTTTAGTAATTTTCAATTAAGATATGAAAATAGGAATTAAACTTTATTAATTTTTTTCTTTCTTTGCAGGTAAGAAAACTTCAATAAATCTTCGTAAGTACTCATATTTTGCAAATAAAATATTTTGTAAATAAACTAATAAAACAAAGTCAAAGAAACTAAAAAGTTCTAAAAACAAATCACTAAATTTACACGAGTACACTTTAAACATACATATAAACAACCATAAAGAATGACAAGACAGTCCTGGAAAGTTTTTACAGCTATGCTCTTTATGCCAGACACAGGACCTGGGACGTGATTTTCGTAACAAAAATAATGGACACTATTACAGTTATAAATTTATTTTTGTTTCGGTTTATTTATACATAAAACCTGAGTACGAAAAAAACGAAACAAATTTGAGTTAATTTTAATTATTATTTTTCGAACTTAATTTGTTTCTATATTTATAATTTGAACGGGCTAAAGTTCGTATCGCTTTTTAAGCCAAATTACATGTGATAATTATTAATGAACAAATAACATCAAAGTTAGTTGTAAATATTCTGACAACACATAGTTGAACGGAACAGCCAGCTGTTTTCGAAGGCCACTAAACCTTCATCATCAGCGTTCTTCCGTGTTGGTCCACTGTGTGTGGTGTCAGTTGATGTAGATTTCTGCCCTATATACTTTCTTGCAAATAGAATATGTGAATTGTTTTGATTCATCGTATTTCAATTTACTGAAACGTTTTTTGTAATGAAAACCCAAATTTACCATCTCTAAATTTTTTTGATTTTTAACCGACTTCTGTTCTGTTTCGTTCTTTGTACTGAGTGAAGCAAAAACTAAACAAAAACAGTGAGAACAATTGCTCAATTTATTTTTGTATGGCTTTTGCACATGCATGAGCAAAAATAATACGTTAAATTAATCGTAAGCATCTTGAAAAGAAAACTACGGGAACTAAATGGAAATGTTGTGAAGGATTTTCGATGAATTCGACATCATCATATAATAAAATTTTATTGCATTGTTATTTAGCACATGAATTTTTTTTATATAGCTAAGCAACATAGCTCTAACCGGGTGTGCTAAGACACCTCCCTTCTTTCTTCTCTATTTTTTTCTATCATTACAACTTCTGTTTCTTTCGTGAAGTTTTAATGTATTTTCTAGATTATTTCATTAATAAAATATGAGTTAGGTATTGCCCAACAAATGTGCAGGTTTGATTACAAAACGTATAAGACCTAAATTTGAACTCATCATAGGAGTGATGAACATTTGAAAGAAATTTTAATGTTATTGCAGAAATGCAGTATTTACGAATATGCAAATAAAAAAATGGGAACGTTTGATTTCATTTTCTCTTGTTCATTCGATTTCGCCAGGTAGTTTTATGCTGATTTTTTCCGCACAAGGAAATAATTTGGCGACCACTGTTTTACCAATTTAATAGTTTGTATTGATGTACATCTATTTAATTGTACTTTCATCATTCTGGAAGCTTAAATACACAAAAATTTCATTAAATGCCCACAAAAACATCATGCATGTAGTTTTTTTTTAACAAAAAGTCTTCTAATAAAATATTTAATAACTCAGTAAATTTCTAAAGAATTTTTAGCACAAGCCTGCGAATTACTTTAAATTAATTATGTTTTATAAATAAAGTCATAAACATTATAGTTCTAGTACAAAAATACTGCCTAAGAAGGAATCCAAAGTAGAAAAGTGTCGCAAAAAACCAATATAATTATATTTGGTAAAAAAATACAAATATACATACATATTAGAGCGACTCACCAAAAAAGTGCACGATGTACCCTTCTTAAAATTAACCTTGGACTTTTTTAAGATGATAGTTAAAATATTTCAGCTCCAGCTTTGACCTCTCGTGAGCTGGGCCATTTTGAAAAAATTTAAATTTTACCATGTTTTGTCAATTTGAAAATATGTTTCCTAACCAACATATACAATATGGTTATCATAAGAAAAGTTTTTAAGGCGCGTCCAACTGTACATACAATTAGTTCAATGTCCTTTTTTTAAGGATATTCTGTAAAAAAAATGGTTTTTGAACTTTTTGTTCGGGGTTGTTTTTAATAAAAATGCCAAATTAACATATTTTAATTTTTAGTCGATTTAATTATTTCTTTTTTCAGTAAGCCGACGAAAATCGATACATTGTGTCAATAGTGGGATCTCGGCTTTAGTCTTATCTTTCTAAGTCCGTTAAAAACTTTCAAATCGGTTGATATTCAACTCAGTTAGAGGTTTATAAGGGCCTACGGATACGCAAAACCGGTTTTTACCCGTAACTCAAGATCTTGGTGGTATTTGAAAAATTTCAAATACACGTTTTTGCTATACTCGACAATCACAGGTATTTTTATTTTGTCACACAGTGTTATCAGTGAAAATAAAATTTAACTCTATAGCTTTCTTCTTTGATGCTTTAAATTTCTTTATTGATTGAAAAAAAAATAAATATTCAACTAATGAGCATACAATTTTGTTTATCTAAAATGTATCCAAAAATCTTCATAACAGAAAAGTCTATAATTTGTATAAAGTTTATCGGTCATATCCAAACAAAAATAGTTTGAACTTCAAGTGTTCTTTAGTCATCAAAATTTGTATGGAAAATATTTAGTGTTCGCTTGCTTTAAAAAATGACTCTAAGATACATAATAGCTTAACATCTACATCTTACACATACACACATAATATGCAAAATAACAAGCATACACGCATCAAAACTAATTCTTTTGATTGTTTGTTACGAACAAGAAGTCTTTGCTACATCACTCGTTAACACTCATATAGACGAACACCAATACATCCATCGTGTTTTACTTAAAATACGACAGCATTTATTATTGGTTTAGTATAATATATGCCAAGAGAATACATTTAAAAAACCAGACATATTTACATTTTAAGACTGTTTACGCAGGCATCTAACTTCAAGTTCAAATATTTTTTTTTTTGATATCTTTATTTACCAGGTGGCTGTAGCTTCAACTTTGCAAAGAATTGCCAACACGAAATTTCTATCTTCACTCGTTATTCTTTTACAGCAAGTCCAGATTTTATACGGTCATTGTTCTTTATTTTGTTATATACACATATGATAAATTGGAAATAGGCATTTGCATATTATTTAAAATAAATTTATTTTGTAGTCTTATTTATGCCTAAAGGTAAAAAGATGCTAAAGTAAAAAAAATGATTGAGAAAGAATTAATATAATTTATAAATCATTTACTTGATATACTCTGCAGTATCTTTAAAGTGCAAAGTTCATGAAAGGGCAAAAAAATTGCCTTGTCTCTTTTTTCTTCTATCTGCAATACTTGTTATTTAGTCTTGTACCTAGATGCCACATAACAACTGCAAGCTCATAGATATCCCAGCAAGCACGATATCAAAAGTTTACTGCAAACTTGTGTCAATCTCATGGCAGCACTAGAGGAAACTAGACTAATGCAAATCCAAAAACAAAGCAGTTTGAATGAAAATTTAACTTAAGAACATTTATGCGAATCGCACTGGTGTGAATATCGCACTGGTGTGAATATATCATTATGAAAGTGAAGAAACGGAATATTTGTAAAATTTTGATTAACAAATTTTCATTAGTATTGAAATGAACTGGAAGCACTATTTATGCCACTTTACATACACTTCAGTCGAGGAATTTATGAAACGAATTGTATTTGTCTATGAATTCAAGGCCATCTTCCAATCTTCGTTGATTCCAATTGTACTTCTACCTCTATTTACAATCCACTTTTAAGACAAAGATTTGAGCTTGAAAATAGCAGTCTATATATTACGAGAAGTCTACATTTTGTCACAAGTACTTAAAGATTTGACATAAATCAAACCCATATGTTTGCTGGGATGCCATGTGACTGCAACATTTTACATGTAACTCAAATGGTCGCACTTACTTGCAATTGAAATTTATATCGCCCATTAATTGAGAGAGTTTTTGTGTTCTATGTCGGTGGCTTAGTGCATTTTTACTGTTGTTAAAGTGACATTAAAGTGATTTGTGTGTGTATGCGAGTAGAAAGGGGTGAGGTTGTAGGTGTGGGCGTGGGCGTGGGCGTGGGCTTTAATACCTTGCAGGCAACGGCACTTGTTAAACAATTATTCTTTTGTATTGCCATCCACCAAAGTGTTTGTGCTTAAGTGTTGGCTCTACTAACTGGATGTTACAATATTTCCAGTTGTCATCTGTGTTTTTTTTTGTATTTTTACAAGTTTTTTTTAAAGAAATGGGAAGAAGTAACAATTGCTAGATGAAAACAGTTTATAATTTCATTTATATAATTGTTTTGAAAATATCAATGGAAATCAGTTTTTTCATCTTTTACAAGGAATACGAAAAGAAAACTACTTAGAAAAATAAAAAAAAATGTTATGCACTATCATCGTTAAAAAAATGTTTTTAGTAAACATTTAATCGAATTAGGACCTCAAATAATTGACAATCTTGTTGTATCTCTCGTTATTTTTTGTAACGTTTTTGGCGAATCTTTGTTCAAGTAATAAAAACATGATTGCACTCCATAAAGCAAACCAAACGATGTGTTTTGCGAATGATGATGTGCGTAAAAAACCCTTCATCATTTCAAATGATAAAACTTTTTATTTAATGGAGACAGAAATTGACTTCAGCAATGATAAGAATATTGGAATGCGATTGAACCACGATTTCGCAATAATTTTCCATTGCTCTCTAGTGTGATTCACTAACTTCTTTTAACTGTAATCGATTCGATATCAAGTGTTAACAATAAAATTGTAGATTTTGCTATTCAGTAGTTTTCTACGATATTACTTGTTAGTCAGCTGTGCTGTTATGTGTACAAAAATTTTTTAATAAACGACAAATCAATTTAAGTTGTTATTACACATACATGTATTATAGATTTGTAAGCAATACAGATTTATGCACAATAATGTGTGCAATGTAGTTTGAACTCCACGGCACGCTGTCATTTTGTTCGTTTTAGGCGAAGTCCATTAGAACAGGAGTAAGAATTTTTCTCAGAAATAGACTTAAGGAATTTAAAACAAAGTGCAATTTTGGTCTTTTAGTTCTAAAATTCCTTATATTATTTTGTTTTCGTTGACATTAAGTTTTTTTAATTTTAAGCACGCAGGACATCAAAAATCAATTTTAAAAATCAACAAATATTTCCTTATGAGCATAAATTAGCTATAGCAATACTAATTTGTATGAAATATTAATGTAAACCTGAGTGTAAAATAAAAATATTCGTTATACTCGTAGACTATAAATTGTAATAAATGTTGTTTGTTATAAACGAACTATTTGTTTTTTCTCTGTCCTTCTTAAGCTTTTCATATCTTTTCACAGAAATTCCACTTGACTTTAAACATTTTTTAATCATTCAATAGTACATAAGTAAATATGAAGAAAAAACTCACAGTTTTCGAATCGTTAAAAGTTCGTGAATCGCACTACTGGCTTTAAACTCTTTGTCTGTTGAGATATTGCAAAACAAAATATGTACAAATTAGAGACCTGCGTCTTGAAATAAATTTACGTCTTCTCTTTTGAATGTATTATCGTGGCATGAATTATATTAAACCAATAATAAAGGCTGTTGTACAAAAAGCGAAGCACGATGGATGTATTGATGTTCGTGTGTATAACAAGCGATGTCGCGAAGACTTCTTTTTCGTAACAAACAATCGAAAGAAGTAGTGTTGATGCGTGTATGCTTGTTATTTTGCATATTGTAAGTTTTAGTGTGTGTGTGTAAGATGTAGATGGTAAGTTTTTATGTGTTTAATAGTATGTTTCCGCCGACTTTAAATCAAGTAGGTTAAAGTAAATCACTCAGAAGTGTTTCCACCGAGCTTGTGAGTGATTTGTTGTTCGAACTTTCGTATTCAATTTATGTACGTACTTTATAAGGTGGGTGCAGCAAGTGGACTGTGAATTTATCCACATTTGATTGACATTTAAAATTAATTAAATATTCCTTAATTCCTTTTTTTTTTTTTTTTTAATTTGTCAATAACTATTGATGGATGACTCAGGGATGGAACTCGTAATTTGAAAACCAACGCAGGGTTGCATAGATAAATTATATTTTTCGAAATGATTTAAAATAAATCAAATAACTTTGAGGTGATTTATTCGTATGCAAAAAGTATGGTAAATCATGTATAAATTAACATTATTTGCACAAATTATCATGATTTGTCTAAATCATGCCGGTGAAAACATACTATAAGGGTGGTTTTTTAAAGCCAGCACACACAAGTAATATCAATGCATGTATGCGTTTTTATGTCCCAGAAAAATAAAAGAGCATAAAAACAAAGTGTGTGTGCATGTACATGCATGACAATTGTCAACGCACCCATGCCTAGAAAGAAGCAAACATCACAAATTCTTCCGTCACGAAGTATTTTCTTCTTTACTTCTACACATACAACAACTGAAACAAATGTCTTGCCAAAAGTTTTGTTTAGCGTTTGTTTTAGAAGACTTCGCTGCAATAAAGCATTTTAAAAATCCCTCACGTCCTCAAAATTCTTTTAAATGGTCTTTTGCAGGGGTCGAATACGAACATTAAAAGAGTTGTAGTAGTTTTCAAACGCATGACAGTCGGGAAAGGGAGCTCTTAATGTGGAAAAAGTTATAGTGAATCATTCAAGCTTATTGAATGATATTTTTGCTTTACCTTTGGTTCAAAAATTTGTGATATATATAATAAGCGATCAGCCCATTGGATTGCAATCATGATAATCTATAGATATAGAGCTGTGAAAAATTAGAGCAAGTGTCTAATCATCCCTTTCGATAACGGGCTGATTCGATCACATTTTTCAGTTTGAGATTATGGATTTCACTATCGCACAATGGTACAATATGGCTTTGTTGAAATGACACCATAGACTTGCGCCCAGTAGCTGTTTTGACCTAAAAATTGCTGTTCAAAAATCAAACTACAACTTGATACAACAGCGTAATTAGCCGGTTGTACCAAACGGTTGTTATCTGCGTATAACTTCGAATTGTGTGAATAGAGAGCGTTGAGTGTAAAGGCAACAAATATTAAAATAGCAGAATAGAAATGTAGAGCAACATGCAAAGTCACGCGTGACTCGACAAATATAAAAACAAAAGAAATAACCGCCGTTCCTGATGAAAGAGCTGCTTTTTAGGGTTCCGTACACCAAAGGTGAAAAAAGGAACCCTATTGTTTTCGCTACGCTGTCCGTCTGTCCGTCACACGGTATTTTCTCAGGAACCGTAAGAGCTACGGACCTGAAATTTAGACAGAGTATGTAGAACCTTAGCCACTACAACAACAAATACATGAGAATTAAAAATTAAAGGGTGCTTCAAAACGAGCGACGAAAAATTTAAAATCTCATGTAATATACATACAATTGTATGTACATATGTATATTGACACTTGAAATTTGTAAAATTAGTGTATTTCTATAAAGACTACAACAATTAACACTAAAATTTAAAAAAAAATTTAATTAAAGGGTGGTCCATCAGTTAATGCAATTTTCACTATACAATTTTGACAACCTGCTATATCTTGGGAACCGTAAGAGGTAAACTCTTGAAATTTGCAAAAACGGTAAAACTAAAAAATCCCAAAATTATAAAATCGCCAAACCAAAAAAAAAAATCAACAAAAATTTAAAAAAAATCGCAAAATTAAAAACAAATCGCCAAAATTAAAAAAATCGCCAAAATTAAAAAAAAAATTCTAACACTAAAATAAATCGCGAAATTCGAAAAAATCGCACAAAAGCAAAAAATCGCCAAAATTAAAAAAACGCCAAAACCGGAAAATAATCGCCAAAACGCGAAAAAGGCGCAAAAACCAATATAATTAATTGCATGAAAAAAATCCAAAATGAAAAAAAATCGCCAAAATTAAAAAAAATCGCCAAAACGAAAAAAATTCCCATAATTAAAAAAACGCCAAAAACCAAAAAAATGCTCAAAACGAGAAAAAAAGTGCCAAAACTAAAAAAATCGCCAAAATAAAAAAACACCAAAATAATAAAAATCGCAAAAACTAAAATAACTTCAAAAACCAAAAAAAGTCGCCAAAACGAGATAAAAAGTGCCACAACTCAGAAAGCGCCAATAAATTCAAAAAACCCCAAAACTAAAAAAATTCTTAAACCGGAAAAAACCCAAAAACGAAAAAAATGCCCAAACTATAGTTTATATTGGCTAGAGTTCGTATGCAATTACATATCTCGTGTCAGTACGGAACCCTTCGTGCGCGAGTCAAAGTCGCACTTCACTGAATTTATTATATCTATAGTTGACATTTTCAAGAAGCAGCAAAAAACCAGTTATTTAAGAGGTAATTACGATAGTTCGTCAATGCAGGTCAGAACAATTTTAAAGTGTGTTACCGCAACCTTTTCATCCATTCAGTTCAACTTCAAACTCTTGAGGTCACCTACATAAGTATAAAAAAACAATAAATTTTCAAGAATCATGCTGAAAAGATTAAAATAAAGGATTTTTTTTAATGAGGTTTGGTGTGTGTTCTTTGTGTTTACTGTTCGTATCTTTTTCTAAGGGCCTGGACCAATTTTCTTTAATCTTAACTAAGAACACTATCGGTCAAGTCACATTTCATAAGTGCAAATTTTCTATGAATTAAAAAAAATTTTAATTAGTGATAAATGGGATGTGGGCAGTTACTTGCGACGATTCAAATGAAATTCTCTAGAAATATTAATTCTTTTATTTGAAGAGTTATAAGCTTTCTATTTTCATAAACGGATTAAAATGGAATTCAGTTGACAGCTTAAGCATATAATTCAAATCTTAATGACACATTTTTTGCATTCTGATGTAAAATGTAAGTAAAATTAAATTTTTAAGCAATTAAGTTCTGCAGAAGAATTAATTGTAATTTTCTGTGGTAATTTTACTGTTTTGCAGGAGAGCAATTTTAAGCGCTCAAGTTTAAATTAAATTAATTTAAATTTATTTCTTTGACAGTTTAAGTGGAAAATTCTCTACACACTACAAGTAACACATTTAAGTTGCAATATACCAAAGTATAACCAAAATTATGCTATTATTCCAAATGAGATTAGAAGTCTAAAAAACATAAGTCGCAAGTCATAGGGCTATAACTTCCTGAAAAATTACACGGGTACTTCCAAGTATGTAGATTGTGGTGATACTATTAACTCAAAATTAGCTTATCTCGAATTAAGCACTTTTTCCTTTTTGTCACAGAATTATTGAAATAGCGGAAGGATTTTGATTCATTCTCACTATAATTGTGGCTAAAATTAAGTTTTAAATTTAAGCAAGCTCTTGCAGCGAATAGAATTGAATTTTCTAGGCAGCTTGAGTGTGTAATTTTAGACTTTATAAGCGGGTTTCATTACATTCTGATAAGAATTTTTAAAATTACTGATATATGGGAGGTAGGAATGTAATTGGACATATTTAAGAAATTTATTATTCGACATATATGTGACTGTTCAAAATGTGTGATTGAAGTCTACTGATGATTTGTTACAGCAACAATGGTATACGTATATAGACCAAGCTGAACCACCAGCAAATAAATTTCAAATTGGACATATTATAATAAAATTTGTTGTGCAGCTAAAATTTCAGGAATACATTGCCAACTTCTCCAGCTTTCTGATGCTAATTGCAGCTGAAATTCCATTACATTTAATGATATATAGAAGGAATATTAATGATATATAGGAGGAATGACAACTTAACAGAATACTGTTAGTGGTATTTAAAATTTTGCTTTTATAGTGAGTGTATGTGAATTTAAGAATATTTATCAAAAGTGGGGACTACTCAAATTTTGCTCAAATTTTCCATATAAAATGCTGTACTTAATTTGCACGCATTTTCGATGTATTCTTACATACTTGTACTTGTATTTTTAATGTTTTCAAGTGCAAAATTAATTGATGTTACTCACACTGATATTAACTATGTTACTTAAAATGACATTCCATACATGTACGTAAGGTGGTGCTTAATTCAATGTTACCTGGGGGTCCACTCTGTAATTCGATTCGAAAGAAAATGCTTTCGAATTTACATGTTCTAAACATACAAATTCGAAAGCTTTTTCTTTCGTTTCGAATTACACAGTAGACCCCCTGTCTACCTTTCGTATTTCGTTCCTCTTACTTTTTCCAGTTCATGCCTGCAAAAAAACTTTCTTTCACATGTGAATGAAAAATTTTGCCTGTCAAAAAGAATTCCGTTTCAACGAACTATTATCTTCATGTTTACTTCAAGTTTTTAATTAGTTGCTCAAATGCAATCCAAAAGTTTTTATTACATTATTTGGTTTCGTTGCAACTGAACTTTTTTTTATTACAAATGCTTTTGTTTAGCAATTACAAACTAAGTGATTTATGCTACAATCAGAAAGAAATAAAATAAATACAATTAATAATAGATATTTTAACTTCTTTTCCGTTGACAACAGTCAGTTTGATCAAAAAGCATAACGAGTTATCCAGTTGGTGGTTTTAAAAGCCAGCAGCCTGGCAAGGCTGTCAGACATTAAATATTTGTCATTTAGTGAAAGCCTTGCCAATTACGACTGGCATAGTCAAGTTTAATAACCGAAAAATTCATAAAAATAGTTAAATCTTACTACAAGAGTGGTGGTGGTTCAAGCATGATAAATTTACAAGTATTGCAGAGTTTTTATGATCGTCATTGCCGACCTACTCTCCAAGGAAGTGGCATGATTATAAAGAAATTTGAAGGGATTGTAAGCGTTAGAGATGTGGTCATGTCTATGCAGTATCTCAATGTGTACAATGCCAAAACTAACGCTTTTGCTAGTTAAAGTGTGGCGGATATCCGAATTAATAATCCGAATTGGTTGATTCGATTGTGTTCTTAGCAATTGGACTCATAATGGCGTACTTTGCATTTGAATTTATACCTTTACTCCAACTAACGCAACAACCCAGCAAAAAACTTCAAAAAAGGTAATCGGGTTTGGAATTAAGCATTTTTGGTGGAAGTACTTCTTCCCTACTGGATTACCAACTTAATGATTTTAACAAGGCGTGAGACTAAAATAATTGATTCATCAGAACTACTTACTTTTTTTATTTGGCAACTTGTTCACGTAATCTATTTTATCTAAAAAAAATCATTCTCCTCATGTAGAGACTTGTACATACATTTTTAAATTTTAGGTAATGTGATTTGTAAGCGAGTAATGAAATTTGGTAATCAGAAATGTAAGACATTATATGGCAAGTAGTTCTGATGGTAATGTGTAATTTTTCGGTGAGAATCAAAGCCGGCTAACCATTCCTAACTCCGTAGATATATAATAGTAACAAACCAAGAAATATTGTCTAAAGTATAACAAAAATAAGTAAATTAACAAACATGTGCATAGTTAGTAAGGATCAAATGACAATGGCAAGACTGTTTTAAGTTTAGAGATGATAAAAATGAGCTTTCGTTACAAAAAAAAACTTTCAGCAAATTGTAATACGATGACTCAAAACAATTCTCATATTCCATTTGCAGCAAAGGCTGAGTATATTAAGCAGAATTCTACATCAACTGACATCACATACAAGTGACCAAACACAAAAAACGCCGATGATAAAGGTGTAGGGGCCTTCAAAAACAGTTAGTTGTTTCGTTCCACTACGTGTTTGTCAGAATATTTACAATTAACTTCGTTGTTATTTGTTCATTAATAATTATCACATGTAATTTGGCGATACGAACCTTAGCTGAATAAAATCATACATATAGAAAAAATTATTTTTGCTCGAAAATATATAAATCAGAAAATAATCGGAATCCGAGCAAATTTCTCGTTTTTCAAAAACAAATAACGGTTGATGTGTTTTAAATAATATATAATAAATTAATTTCTGAAATGATATTTCAAGCTCTACAAAAATAGAAAACTACAAGAAAGTCGGAAAAAGTTCTCTATTAGTGGATTTAATTTTTCTAAACTGAGCGTTTTTAAATCGACTATATTTAAAAAACAGGTAGAAATAATTATTTCTGCTAGAAAAATATAAAAATTAAAATATAGTTCCTATGTTTCGACTTTTATTATCAAATTCTCTAATTCCTGAGCCAAACGAAAGTGGTAATAATTATATATCTTTTGAACTACAAATACAAAATAATGTATACGAAAAATAGAAGAAGATTTTTTCGAAGCTTATTACTCTTCGAAATTAAAACTTTTTGGTTTTTTGAAAAGCTAATTAGAAAAGTCAAAAAAAACTTCGATGTTATTGAATATGAAAACGAATTTCCGAATAATATGTTTTACTTAATTAGGCCTAGTCACTATAAAAGATTCAATCGAAAAGTTCAACTAATATTTATATTAATTTGTTTAAAAATTATAACAAACTTTTAAACTGTTAAACTGTTAAGTTTTTATTTACAATTAATATAACTTATTCTGAAAATTTAATGAATAACAAATTTCTAATATTTTTAATACCAAAATTTACTTCTATTTTTCTACGTATGACTAAAATGCACTTAATTACTTATTAAATGATATATAACATGTCCATATATGTTGTTTTAAATAACAAGAATAAGAAAAACTAAGTGTAGACGGGATGATATTAGACCACATCACCTTTCAAACGAAAAAACCCCAAATTAAAATCGGTCTACCCACTTGCTACTATGGCGTCAAGGACACACATATTCAACAGAATATATCTAGAAAAGATGTAATATATTCTAATCGGCTGGACGGATTTTCTTCAAACGTGGCTAAGAACACTTTCGATCAAGGCACCTTTCAAACATAAAAATTTAAATTTAAATCAGCTCAACCGTTTGATCTGAGTCGTACACACTGATACATACATACACTACAAACTTATAATACCTATTTCTTTGTTCGGTGTTAAAAATATCCTCAAATATAACCGCCAAAAAAGCTACATAATATCCGAACTTAATTTTTTTTTAAATCGTAAATAAGGTCTTTTGTAAAAAAAACGAAGTTCAAAATATATGACGGTTAAGCTCTTTTGGCGGTTACGTCTCGATATGTTTGCATTGTCAATTCAATATATTTATTAACCGACTTCATTTATCATTTAGGGCCAAATTTACAGTCATTAGTTAATTATTAGTAAACTAAAATGATAACTATTGTTTAACTAATACTTCATATTCATAGTGCATTGTTTAACTTAAGTTCTTAATATGAGCAAAGAATGGTAACACTATCAAACAATTAATAGCTCGATTATGGATGGCAACCGAACTGTAATTGCGTTGCTAGTTGCCGAAATTGTATCACGGATGCCAACTGGCAACTAACAGCTGGTAATTTCAGTTGCCATATTGGCAACCAGAAATTTGTAGTTGCTGTATAGTAAAAAGTGAAAAAATTAAAAATTATGTGCTATATTATTTTTATTTTTGAGTTTCTTCTTTTTAAGATAAGTATTTTTTAAGCACTTTTACTGAATGATTTGGTTTTAAGCACTTGTATTTCTTATATTTTGCCTTTTTGGTCACATTATTTTCAGTTGCCAATCTGTCATAATCGTATTTTCGATAACTTTTTGGCAACTGAAGGAAGTTGCCATACATAATACCAATTTTAGTTTCAGTTGCGTTGCTAGTTAACTCGGCAACTGAAGTTTGGTCGCCATCCATAATCAAGTCATAAGTTTCACTATCGACAGCTCTACTATACCATATGGTTTTTGATTACATTTGATGTATTGTTTGTTAAAAATTGATAAAACAGTGCGCGCTCCTCTAACTTTACCGTACAAAATATTGAATTATTGTTGAAATTGGTTCGGAAAAACTAAAATATAATATAAAATAAAAAAAGAGAATGGTCGCATTCATAGGACGTAACAGTTGCGCAACCGTTGAGTGTTTGTCTTAGAAACGCATAGTTGAGTATTTCCGCTCCACTCAACAGTTGAGTAATTTTCCATCATAAAATTTTTACGCTACCTATAGTCAACACGTTGTGCTCAGCCTGAACAGCTGGTCAAATAGAGATATTTCTTTTATATGCTTTGTTAGGTGGCAGCAACAAATATTTGTTAAGTTTTACATTACAAATGCGATGAAGTACCGAAATAAAGATATACAATTACATTATATACATCAAGCCGTTTCTAAGAAGTAGCTGTTGGGGCCAACAGTTGCCAGCAGTTTCACAACTGTTGAGCTCAACAGCTACGTCTTATGAACGCGCCCAATGTGTTACAGTTAAATACAAAGAATATGATTGAAAATGTATGTGTGAAATGTATATAGAAATTTTCACAAAGCAACAATAGTAACAAAGTTTACAACGAATCAACTGTTGTCTAACTATTTGTTAACGAATGAGATTTGGCGGTTTAACTAATGGTAAAAAAAGAGCTGTGAATCAAATATTATTGGTTAAACTATTGCTATTAGTTAACTAACGACTGTAAATATGTGCCTTAAGCGGCCCATACACTACAACAGCATGCATGCGCAATCAAGTGTTTGTGCCAGCGGTTGGGTCGTGTATGGGCATTTTGTGTGATTGTACGCTTTGCTGTAGTGATATCAAATAGAGGTTGATATTTTGCGGATGGTACAAGCTTGCTGGTATTGTGTATAGTGAAGTTAGCTCAGTTGAGTAAACTTGTCAAGGAGTAAATATTCATTTAAAAATTGTAATTTGTTTAAAAATAATTTTTTTCAATGAAAAATGGAATTTGAGCACTTTAGCTGTACATAGCTGCTAATATTTACAAAATATCAATAAAATTTAAGCAAACAACTGTGTCACTATGTAGAACCACCTTTCTTTAATTTTTTAAAAAAGTGAATATTGTACCAGCTTGCTGGTATATTATGTGGGTCGAGCATGATTGCTTAATAGCTTGATTGCGCGTGCATGCTGTTGTAGTGTATGGGCCGCTTTACTCTTTTGCATATGGTTGCGTATGATTAATACTGATGGATAATAATATATTACTCATACGTACTTACACTAACAGCCTGTTCAACGGCATAGAAGCTACGAATTCATTCGCATTCTAAGCGAATGAAAATTTATTTATGTTCATTAACTACGAATATTTACTCGTATGGCTAGTCAAATAAAAACTTTAGGCCCAAGCGTTGAAAAATTTTATATGGAAAAAATTTAAATTACAAAAAGAAAATATATACAAAATTTGTTAACGCTTAGCGTTGCGTTTTACGAAATTAGGCCCTAAGTGTTTTCATATAAAATACCGTTCAGCTATATCGACAAGACTTGCAGCAATACTAACTCAAATGACAAAATGTATTAATATATTTCGTATTTTTAATGAAAAAAAAGAACAAGCCACATACAAATTCTCTCAGAGAGCCTCTTTCAAAATATAACATTTTAAAAACATATAAAATAAAAGTGTAATAGTGTATATCTTGTATTTACATGATCATACAATCGATACAGAGATACAAGAGGTTTTGTGATTTAAGCAAATATGAATTAAAATTTTATTGAACATTTTTGTTTTGATTTTTCTTTATATTAATTTATAAAAAGTACTCATATATTTCAAACAGGAAAAAAGTATGTAGTATTGGGTGTTTTTTATTGAGTGTGAGTGAGCTGTCAAGTGATTAATATTTAGTTTGGTTTGCCATTTCATCATGAACAGGTTGATAAAAGAACATCGCTTGCAAATCGTGCAAATTTATTTCGGAAATAATGGTTCAGTTCGCGAAGTTTACCGCAAGCTCCGTCCATTTTATGGTCGACATAATCGTCCATCAGAGCAATTAATTCGGTTAACCATGGATCGTTTTCGCACTACGTTTACTCTATGTGATAATACGCATCCGCAGAGATGTCGAACAGTGCGCACCGAAGAAACAATTGCCGCTGTAGAGCAAAGTGTTGAAGAGGACCCGAATAAATCGATTCGCCACCGGAGACCGGTATAGAGCCATGATAACCGACTATTTTGTTCCCGAATTGGATGGCATGAATGTGGATGAGTTGTGGTTCCAACAAGACGGCGCTACATGCCACACAGCGCACGTCTCAATCGATTTATTGAAGGAAACATTCGATGAGCGCATAATTTCGTAGAATGGACCTGTCAATTGGCCAGCAAGATCGTGTGATTTTACACCATTGGATTATTTTCTTTGGGGATATGTGAAGTCGCTCGTCTACGCCAACAAACCAGAAACGTTAGGGGACTTGGAAGCCAACATTCGTGGCGTTATTGCCAACATACGGTCCCATATGCTCGAAAAAGTGGTTGAAAATTGGACCTGTAGAATTGGCTTTATTCGAGCCAGCCGCGACGGCCACATGCCCGAAATCATATTTAAACATTATCCTTCCAATAAAGCCAAATTGATGGACATTAAAACAATTTTCTTGTGTTTTATTTCAATTCGAAGTTCTATACCTCTAAAAACACCCTGTAGTAAAAAAACAATAATAAGGTTTTCTGTGCGACTTGTTTATTGAATAATTGTTTAATGTATTTATACTCATACAAGTTAGTACTATTATTTTAAAATTTTAAAGAACACTACAAAATATAATGAGAATTCCTATCTGAAAATATTTCGATTCGTTGCCACGTGAGAAACATCAACTGGCAAACGTAAATACATACGAACGAACACTATCGAAGCCGTTGAATTTACGGCATGAGTGACTGGTTTCCAATCAGTTATATTTTCTTATGATATCGTTCAATAGGCTGTAAATATACAGAGCAATTATGAATAAAATTTCGCGAGAAATGTCTCCCTTTTCCAATTAAAGTCTTTTGTTTTCCCCTTTACTTGCTATTAGTTGGAATTGTTAAACTGGAAAAGTTTCCCGCGGAATTTAATTCATAATTGCCCCCATAATTTTCAATATTTTGTTTTTTATTTTACGCGTATCAAAATATAAATATAAATATTATAAACTTTTGAACTTTTCCATTGAATCTTCTACAGAGCCTACATTTTTCGAATGGCTGGTAGACTTCTCAATTTTATATATATTTGAGCATAAGTTAAAAAAGTATCGGTAGAATATTTTTTCGTTAATCAATTACTTATTTTTTTAATCACTCTAATGCACTTAAAACTAGATTTTTTCCACAAATCTTAAAACCTGTATTTCAGACACTCATAAAAATAAAACAAATAGTGATAACTAAAATTGTTTAATTATTTTTTTAAAAAAATTTTTATTATTTTTATTATTTTATTATTATTTTGCAAATTTTGGGAAATTTATTAATATTTCATTAGAATTATTTGCTGGAGTATTATATAAGATACCAAAGAGAAACTAAATTAAGTCAAAGTCAAAAATTAAAGTTGTTTAATTGAAATGCCATAAATGTATGTATGTATATAGAGTGACACAAGTTTAAATCATAATAAAACAAGCTAATATATTTTTAATATCAATGAAACGGGTTATATTGGAAAGAACATTTTATGAAATTTATGTTTAAATATGATTTCTGCCATGCGGCCGCCACGGATGGTGCGTGGAATATGCAATCTGAACACCAATTTTCAATAACTTTTCGCAGCATTTGCTGTGAAACCAATTTTCACTCTTCGAATGGTAATTTTTAGTTGTTCAATTTTTTGTGATAGACAAGTGACTTAACATAACCCCAAAGAAAATATGTAATCCAATGAGGTTAAATCACACCATCTTGAGGGCCAATTAATTGGTGGACATTACGTGAAATTATTTTTTCATCAAAAGTTTCTTTGAGTAAATCAATTATAGCGCCCGCTGTGTGGCATGTGACTCCGTCTTTTTTGAACCACATATCGCCAAGATGTCATGCAATTAAGGTGCGAAAAAATTTCGAATCATGTTCATATACCGTTCACCATAGACAGAAACATTCTTACCACCATCATTTTTGAGGACATATGGGGCCAATGACTCCGCCAGCCTATAACGCGACAATAGCTTGTGGATTCTTTTCACTCTAAATGCGACAATTCTGCTTATTTACGTACCCATTCAACCAGAAATGGGCTTCATCGGAAATGGAAGAAATGCGCGATGAGTTTGACGAATAGAACAATTATTTTTATTAAAATTTTCAACAATTTGCATGCGTTGCTCTGTTGTAAGTCAATTCATAATGAAATTTGAAAGCAATCTATGTAAAAAGCAACTATCAGCCGTTAAATAAATACCCAAATAAAGCAGTGATGCCAACTCAAAGTGACACTCTAAAAAAATAACCTTTATTTAAATTTTTTTTTAATTTTTTTTATTCACTTTTCAAAAAAAAATTTAAAATCGGTTCTTATTTGTAGCAGTTATGTCCTTAAAATTTCTATATCCTGCAGTTCTAGTTTTTGTCACCCTCTACTTCAGATTTTCTAAAAAATATACTTTCAAACAGCATGGATGTTGTTTTACCTTTTTTGTTCACATTCTTTTTTATTTGAACCACTAGTTCAGAAGATACATGTTTATTACCAATTTTTTAGGGTTGGGAACCACTGTTAGTTGATTCGCAATTTGACTAAAATAGACAATGTTTTTTTTTCGAAAGTCTTCACTAAATCGATTGTAGATATTAACTGATTTGAATACATGTAGCAAATTTTACCAAAATCTGTAGTTTATCAGGAAGTTTCAGGGATGAATTTTTTTAGCTTTTCTCAAGAATATTCATTTTAATTTTTACTGTTAATTTTTTTTTTAATTTTTAATTTAAAATGAAAACAGTGAAAAATTGTCAATTGTTTGATTTACCGCCATTTTTCATTATGCAATCGCATACTAATTAGTGCTTTTGGTTGTGGTAAATTTTGAAGTACATCATTATTTAACACTCAATTGTACACTTAATAATTTTTGAAACATAAAATAAAAAAGATGCATGTACGTATGTGTGTACATAAAATGCGGTTGTGAAACCACTAATTTTCGGTTGCATACATCCTGTTTATTTCATTTTAAAATATGTTCTTTTACTCGATGCCACAAAATTAAATTTATTGTAAAGCTTTTCTTGTATTGTTTTACAAACAAAAAGATATTAAAACTAGAAAGGAGATTTTGTATGTGTGTGCTATAGAGACGTAAAATCTAAATTGCGTTAACTTCTTCAAAATGTATTTAATTTACACACGAATATGTACATATGTACATATCGCACTTAATCAACAATATGGTATTAAGCCAAAAATTTTTAAATTTTAATTTTTGCAAGAAATCAATTAACAAGACCAATATCTATCTACTTCAAAAATTTCAATGTATTTTGAAAACTCTTTTGTTGATCAAATTTGTTTTACTTTATAGTTTTAATACAAAATGTGAGTATAAACTTAAATTTTTTGAAATGTGAGGCTTAAATTGTATGGGTTTGTCGACGCCCACTTTTTTAACGAAAAATTTATAGCCTTGCATTATCGCAATATATATCCCAAATTTCAATAAAATCGCTTCCACTAAGCGCTTTAGATTTTTTTTAATTCTGACCTTTGAAGGCGTAACCCCGCCCTCCTGGCTAAAATTTCGGGGTTTTCAGAATTGTTTAGTTGAGTCCTTACCCATACCTAGTTCTGTATCGAATATCACCCAGGACAAGGTTTATTAATTTTTGTACTAAATTAAATTATAATTTTGGTAGCACAAATTTCCATTTTTTATTCCAAAAGATCTGCTCTTGAATTGTATTGATTGCAACTCATTTTTGATTTCATTCATTTGAATTGCAATTCATTTCAATGAATTCAAATTCAATTTAATTCAATTCAAATGAATTTGAAAAATTAATTGCAATTCATTTTGACAAAATCATTTGAATTAGAAACGAATTGCAATTCAATTTTACCAAATTCATTTGAATTTACTCAAATTTAATTCAATTCATTTTTTGTGTAAAAAAAAATTAATTCAAAATTTACTAATTCAGTGCATGAATGATTCGCGAATTAATTAAAAAATGAGTGATTCATTTACAGCTCTGTAGTATATTAATTTTATTTATCTACGTATGTACATTATGATGATGGATATATAAAGATTATGATTCTATGGTATATAGTATATTACGAGTGTCGTATTACGACTTCGACTACGACAATTTTGTGATAGACTACAGAACATTGCAACATTTTTTCTTCAATCTAGTAAAAAAAACTGTCGTAGTCGTAGTCGAAATACGACATTCGTAATTAGGCACATTATATTTATTCATTTTATTGTTCAAGTTGATATTTCAATTAAAGAAGATTTTTTATAAACATAGCATCTATATACATTCATTCAGATCGTTACTTTAATATAGAAAGAACCTAACTCATTATTTATAGAAATCGAGATATATAAAATTTTTCGATGCTATTCAATCAGAATATCATTCCTTAATATACAAAAGCCGTAACCCATTATTTTTTTGAAATCGAGATTTTTGCATTCAAATATACTTATAATGAGTTAGGACCTTTCCATATTAAGGTAACGATGTACAAAAAACTCGATTTCAAAAATATTATGAGTTAGGGCCTTCTATACTAAGGTAAAGATATCTATATATGTATATATGTACGTACATACATATATATGTATGTATGTACTACTAAAACACATCAAGATTATTTTTTAGTGGTTTCGCTGCAATAAAAAAAACAACAAAGACCACAAAAAAATTTTTTAAATATTTTCCACAACATTCATAAATAAACAAGTGAAATAAATGTAAAAAATTTACCATAGTAAAAGTAAATAAACAAAGAGATCTTCTCTGAGGCCTTATTTAGCCATAGTAAGTAAGCTCTTTCACACTCATACACCGCAGCAAAAGAAAACTTAGATTTGTGGAAGCAGCAAAACAGTTTCAGTTTTTCGAGGCTGACAAAATAAAGTTATGGTCAAGATAAAAATAACTTGAATATAGTTACATAAATATTGCATTCTTAAAACTTTATTTTTCACAAAATATTAAATTGTTTAAACTCTGCTGACGTTTGTGCTCATTTTTTATATTTAGTTATTTTAATCCATACTTAGTTTAGTGGTTGTGAATCAAATGACTCACTTTCCTAACTCGAATCCACAAAATATGCATATGGGCAAATGTTTGCCAAGTATGACCTTCCTTAAGTACCTTAAGCAGTTTTATAAAAAAGCCTAATTAATATGCTTGCTGGGTTTTACCTAAACAAATAACTAAGCATTAGAGGAGCAGGTTACAACAACACACGTCTTGAAATGCCGCTAGGTGCATTTGTCGCCTTTCAGCCAGATTCTTAATTATTTTGGAGACGACTAGAATGCAAAAAAGTGTAAGCAATTCCCTATTGTAGGTACCTACAATGTGACTGAATTACCCATTAGTTTGAGAAGTTCAAAAAGTATAGTTACTCTTTACTTTTATAGAAAGTTAATGGATTACTGTCTTTCTAAAAGTATTCAAAACTTAATGGGTTATTTTTTGCCTAAAAATACAAAAGTTAATGGGTAGTTTTTTCCAATAAAAATAATTTAAATTTTGCAACAAAATTATAAAACTTGTACCTTTTTGGGATTGTTAAAAATCATAATTTGACAAAGAAAATATGTAAATATATATATATATATATATCGAAGGATATTCGAAAATACTTAAATTTATTAACAAAAACTATAATTACGTAAAGTCTGGAACAGAATAGCAGCTGTAGTACAACGTAACGAGTAGCACTGCAAGCTGTCAAAAGTTAAAAAAAAAAGTTAAAAACTGTTGTTTTAAAGGGAAGTAAACAGAATGCGTAGTTGTGGTAGTCGTTGCAGTGGAAGTTGAAGCGATAAATTCGAAATTTTGAACTTTGTTGCGCGACAAAAAAGTAAATGTTTGTATATGTCAACAAGGATTACCATATGCTTTTGAGTAAAATATTACGTATTCAATTATTATTGGTAATTTCTTTAATACATTTAGCAATTTTTTCGCATTTTTTTTGTAAAAATTTTTTTTAACGGCATTGGCGATTTCTAATAAATTTTAGGGCTTGCTTCCGACTTTGCAACTTCTCGCAAATTTTTGCAAACTCCGCGATATTAGTGACGGTTGGGTGTTTTCAGCTTCCTGACAGTCTTGACGATTTTTAGACAGTATTAAACTTCGTTATCATCCCGCTTTTCGACATTTTTTTGCATTCCGTACAGTCTTACAGATTTTGAATTAATATTATGGATTATTTAAAATTTTGCAATTTCTCACAATTTTTTGCCAAGTTCGCGAAAAAATCTAGGCGCGCAGTAGTGCCAAGTAGTGCCAAGCCAAGTTCCGGCCAATGCACGCAGTGTGTATATTTACAGGAAGCCATTCGTCGTGGTTTTAACCCCCCACCCCCCCCCCCCGGATAACTTTGTTCCCCACCGTTGTAAAATTTTAAAGTTTAAGTCATATTTAAAATAGATAAATGTTACTTCATATGTAAGGTTTGAAAGTTTTAGAACAAAAGGTTCCTGAGATATGGAGGTTAAAAAAGTGCATATTTTAAGACATACTCATTGACCACTGACCACTGACACATTCATCAAATTGATGAAGCGCTTCCGCTATAGCTAGAGAGCCGAAATTTGTGACACGAGTAGATCTAGGTGAGCAATGAACTAGAAAAATGTGAAAACGCGGAAATTTTTTCCAGGGGGTTGGGCTACGCCCATAAAATAGTGAGCTGAAATTTGGTACACAAGTAGAACTATGTGATTATCACCTAGAATAATCTGAAGACCCGAAACTTTTACCAAGGGTCCGGGGCTACGCCCATAAGGCTCAGAATTAAAAACACATATCTTAAGCGTTTAACTCAAGCAATTTTATTGAAATTTAGCACATATGTTACAATAATAAAAGGCATTTTTATAAAAAAAAGTGGGCGTTAACACGCCCATACAATTTAAACCTCCTATTTCATGTACTTCCGGCCAGTACATTTAAATGTACTATTTATGGAACTACTATTATCCGTTTCCAACGAAACTAAACAGGAAATATAAACACTAGTCAAAGAAAATTATGGATTAATAAAATAAGTGGGCAAAAACACGCCCATAATAATAAAAAATTAAAACTTGCGCTATTGAGCTGAAATTTGATAAACGAGTAGTTATAGATTGGAAAATTACTAGAAACATCTGAAAACTCAAAAATCTTACCAAGGTGGGTGGGGCTGCGCCCATAAGGCTCAGAATTTAAAATACAAATCTAACCCCTTTAACTGAAGCGATTTTATTGAAATTTGGCATACATGTTGCAATAATGCAAGGCTATAAATTTACGTTGGAAAAAGTGGGCATTAACACGCCCATAGATTTTAAGCCTAGTATTTAATATACATTTGAATTGACTACATATTTATAAATTTATTACTATCCGTTTCCAAACGAAACTCGACAAGAAAGATAACTACTGGCCAAAGAAAATCTTGAGATTGAAAAAGTGGGTGGTCTCACGCCTATAAGAATAAAAAATTAAAATTAATAATCGTAAGCTGAAATTTGATAAATAAACAGTTATAGATTAGGAACTGGCTAAAAAATTTAAAATCCTGAAAATAATAGCTACGTCCACAAAGCTCAGAATTAAAAAAAACAAATCCAATGCGCTTAACTCAAGCGATTTTATTGTTATTTGGGTTACATGTTGCAATAATACAAGTTTATAAATGCTCTTTTAACAAAATGGGTGTTAAAAACCCACAAAATTTGCCCTCCAATTTGATGTCTGTACTTCGGATCAGCACATTTAAATATACTATTTATGTATTTATTATTAAACGTTTGCAGTGAAACTCAACAGGAGAGATAAACACTCGCCACAGAAAAACTTGAGTTTGAAAAAGTGGCTTGATCACTCAAATAAGAATAAAAATTGTAAATTTTCGCTAATGAGGTGAAATTTGATAGGCAGGTAAGTCTCAGCTAGAAACTGACTAGAAAAATCTTAAAGCCAGGAAAATATAGCAATAGAGGCGGGGCTGCGCCCATCAAGTTTATAACTACAACATGAAATTTAAATCGTTGGCGTAAGCAGTTTTGTTGAAATTTGGCATACATGTTTTAATAATGAAAGGCTATAAACTTTCCTTTAAAAAAGTGGGCGTCAACATGACAATAAAATTTAAGTCTCTTCTTTCATGTACTTCGGATCAGCAGATTTATACTACTTATGTAGATATTATTGTCAGTTTCCATCGAAACTTGACACTGACTAAAAAAAATTTTTCTTTTAAAAAAGTGGGCAGGAATACGCCATAAAAATTAAACAATTAAATTTGCGCTAGAGAGCTGAAATTTGATACGCCAGTAGGTCAAAATAAGGAACCAACTAGACAAATCCAAATATGTAAACCTGGAGTGGCGCGGGCCACGCTAATATTGTACTGAAGATTTTAACTTTAACTTAAAACTATCATCTTAAAAAGAGGACGATGATAATTGTCCGGAGTGTTATGGTAATAATAATATTTAAAGCTAGAATTGGAACTAGAGAGTTTAAATTCGATATCCCTTAAGTTAAGGGGTGAGTTGCGTACGGGAAAAATCTGAAAGCACTGGTTGTTACTTTAGGGATGTGGGGCCATGTTTATAAAAAGTTAGCGTAATGTTATACGTCAGAGAACTGAAATTTGGAAGAAAAAAATTTACTTAGGTAAGTTACCAACTAGAAAAATTTAAAACACAAGCTACTCTATTGAAACTTTACATGCACATTTCACTCATGGTAGCCTTTAATTTTGCATTTACAAAAGTACTTCGTCTAAGAAGACTTTAGAAAAATAGGAGCGGACACTGCCACTAAAATGTACACTGTGTTTTACATATTTATACTCTGATGATTCTTAAAAAATTAAGTACATCAGTCGGTCCTTGTAATGACACAATGGTGTACATAGCACACTCTAACCCATTATTGTATGTAGGTCTGTCCTTTTAAACTGACGCAGTCAATATAAATAGAACTATAACAGACTAGAAATTTAAAGTTTAATAAGCTTTATTAAGAAAGCCTTTCAAAAATAAAATACACACGTTCAAATGAAGACGATTACTTTGAAGCCAACTCTTATTTCCTAGGCGACAATGAACAGATTAGTGTTGGCAACATGACAAATGTGATATAAATAAGAGCTTTAAAATATTTTGAAACATGTCAATAATATCAACATTGTTGAAAATTAAAAAACAATATGACATAGTTGCCTTTTTAACATGACAATTTCAGTGAAATTTTTATTTGGGGCTCTCTCTTTGCTCCAGAGTTACGGGATTCAAAACTTTAATTTTTTATTGATTATAACTCCCAGAACATATAAAAAACTATAAACAATATGGGCGCCTTTTCAAAGCTCTCTGACGTACCTTTCTACTGGTATATAAATTTTTCAAATCCATTTTATCCCGTTGATAGTGAAAAGCAATTTCAAACTTTTTAATCTGACTATTCACGTTAAAACACCGCTATTAAAAAACTGGCCGACACAACTGCAGTTAAACATGTATACAGTTTTTCAGAGAACTTTATAAGCTTTCGCTTGGTGCATACTGGAAAGCTATCGCTTATAAAATACGTAAGTTATGGTACTTTAGAAATGAATCTATGAGTTAAGTCAGATAATTTATTTTTGAAAAGTAATTTCTTAAAGTTCTATGTTTTTACGTGAGTAGTCAGATTAAAAAAATTTAGGTTGCTTTTGAATAAGGATCGATTACTTTAACGACAGCAAGGCAATACGGCAGAAGGTTGTTGTCCATGCTGATTTCATGTGAAATATTTGAAGGTGGCACCACTGAGAGACACTGCTGCCGTTTCCAAAATAATTAAGTAGCTCTCTACAAGTCGACAAATACAGCTAGCGGCATTTAAAGTCGTTTGTTTCTGTAGCGTGCAGTGGTCAATATGTTTAATGCATAGTCGGTAGTTTGCTACCTAACATTTTATTATTTTATTCAAATTAGACGCAGATGCTTGGGAGTAAAAGAAGATTATTTATCTCCTATTATAACTAACAAAATAAGTACATATGTATGTATGTACCTCTCTTATGTATTGCTTTCCTGAAGGCCAATTTTAAAATTATTTTATTTCAATTTTTTTTCCATTAGCGCATACATAGTATGTAAACGTTGAAATATACATACATATGCAGGTGCACGTGTACGTTGTACCCAGCCAGCATTCTAGTCTTTTTTGACTCCTTTGCGCGATTAAAAATCTAGAATATGCGATCATAATAGATACTTTTGTCGGTAGAAAAACGTGACTACATGCGACTCCTCTTGATAACGTCATTTATGATTCTTTTTCTATATTAGTTTGGAGTAATTTTTTAACCCTTTTCTAGTAGTATTTTAAGTCTTTTTTCGAATCGTTTTCTGATCATTTATTAGTCATAATTCACTTCATTTTTGACTCATTTTCGAATTATCTTTCGGTCAGGTTTCTAATACCTTACGAGTCTTTTGTGAAAAATTTATAAGTCTTTTTATTGTCATTTATGACTCTAATTTCAGTCATTTATCAGTCGCATTTCTAATCGTATTTAACTCTTCTTCGAGTATTTTTTAGTCGGATTTCTGAGTACTACGCTTAATGGTCAAACAGAATTACGGCATAAATACATTTTCCATACAAATTGGCACACAAAGAAAGTCACAGAAAGCAGTCGAGAGATAAAATATTTTTTATTTTGACTGTGTTTTCTTATGCTATCACATATAATTACTCATTCTCTCAATAAGGCTACCACACTTTCAATAAATTTCATAAATTTTGTAAACAAAACTACAAAGAAAAATAAGCACAAAAGAAATTTGTTTTCAGAGAGCATTTGATGTTACTGCCGTAGATTTTATTATGGGATTTGGTAATTTGACATTGATTTTTCCTGAAGTTGCAGACTTAATCAATTTCATCATTTAATTTCGTATTCAATTTAACTTTTATGAATGAAAAAATATAATAAAGCTTTTGACATTTATTCAAGAATACGTAAAGATTGTCCCGTTATACTTAAAAATTACATATAAAGTAGTGTTGAATCATCTATCTGCGTCAAATATGATCAAAAAATAATAAACAACTGCATGATCTGTTGTTGATTAAGCATTTCTCAATCTTCCAGATGAGCAAAATACAATAATAACTAACAGAAATAATATTCAGATTTTAAACCTCTGGATGATTCATTTGCGAATGCTATACAATTTGTTATTGTATTTTAAATCAAACTGTTTTTACCCATTAGCCCGAATCATTTTCGAGTTCTTTTTTGATCGTGTAAATGATTAATCAGTTTTTGATCATCAATAGTGATCTAAAAAGACTCAGCAAGGTGATTTTTCAAAAAAACAATCTTCCAAATGCTAGATGGGTACATACAATTCAATAAACATGTTTTAGTATCTTAGAAATAAGTATCTGTTTTTCTACGTATTTTATTATTAAATTGTATGTACGTACATTGAATATTGTCATAATATGAAATTGTCATAACCAGAAACATATCACAACAAGAAAGCCACACACAAAAGCATACAAACACCCCAACAATTTTTATTTTGTTATTAAAACATATACATACATACAAAATATCTTAAATTAAATAATTGATGAAGAGTTGAAAATAAATTAAAATTAAATCTGAAATGTTTACGTTTGTTTTTCCTTTTTTTCTCTTTAATTTGTAACAATTAAAAATTTAATCCCTTTAAATCCTGCTACAAAATACTAATTTCTTACTCGGCAGTGGACTCCAATGAGGTTTCTGTTGTTGTAAGAAGAGCACCAAATCCACAGGCTATAGCACAATCGAGGTTACCATTAGTGGATCTGTTGGAGCTGCTGCCGAGACCAACTAAAAAACCAAGTAGGTTGCTTCAAAGACAAATCTTAAATAAAATAAAATTGCTTGACATAAAGAATTTTTATTACAAATACAACAAATAATCGTAGTAGTTTAAACTGTTTAAACCAGGGACCGTAACGGTTATAATTTTTATTTTAAAATTTGCTTTTTGAACGTTATTTCTAGATTTTTATTTATTCCTCACAAAATAACAGTAATTTCTTGATTTTTATTGAGGAATAAATAAAAATCAAATAAATAAAAATAATTGCATCTATAGGTACTCCATGTAACATGGAGTACCTTGGTATATTCCTTTTGCTCGTAGGACTTCGCTATAAGTGTGATTTTTTTCAGTCTTAATTTGGAAAATAATCGTTATTTGCGATCCCTGATTTAAACAATTGTTTTCAATTTATGTGTACTAATACTGCTAACAAAAGCTTTTTATAACTAACTTCACACACACATACAAATATCTATAGAACTATACACACGTAGTACATAAATTTAATACCTATTTTTGCTTTTAGTTTAGTGCGATTTACTAGCGAATATCGATGCATTGAGCGGTACTTACTTCTTGATGAACAAGAAGTTTATTAAAAGCTAGAATGGAACCAAAAATTATGTTCTAATAATGGGTGTATTTTTTTTAGATAGTAACACAAGTTTAAATCGTAATAAAACAAGGAAATATATTTTTAATATCCATGAAACGGGCTTTATTGGAAAGAAAATTTTATGAAAGTAATGTTTAAATATGATTTCTGCCATATGGCCGCCACGTCTGGCGAGTAGAAGGCGTAATCTGGAACACTAATTTTTAAAAAATTTTAACAACCGATAACTCTTCCAATGTTGATTTCCAGGTGTTACATTTTTTTGTGGTTTATCGACGTAGACAAGTGACTTAATATAATCCTAAAGAAAATAATCCAATTGGGCCATTACGTGAAATTATTTTTTCTTCAAAAGTTTCTTTGAGTAGATCAATTGTAGTGTAGATCAATTGTAGTTCCGTCCTATCGGAACCACATATTAATCAGATTAAGGCCAAGTAATTGAGGTACGATAAAGTTTCGAATTATGTTCCTATACCGTTCACCATTGACAGTAACACTCTGACCATCATCGTTTTTGAAGACATATGGGCCCATAAAGCGCACTAAACAGTAATTTTCTGTGGATATAATGGTGTTTCGACGATAGTTTGTGGGTTGTCCTCACTTCAAATGCAACAATTTGGGTTCTTTACGTACCCATTCAACCAGACGGAAAATAAAATTTTTAATGCACTATGAGTTTGACGAATAGAAAAATTATTTTGCTTTGCTCTGGTGTAAGTCATTGATAATGAAATTTCAAGGCAAACTAAACAGAAAGCAACCATCAGCTGTTAATTGGTTACTCAAAGAAAGCAGTGATGCCAACTCAAAGATGTGAAACTCTAAAAAAACACCATTTATGTATAATTATACTGTACGTGTGTATGTCACTGAACTCCTCCTAAGCAGCTGAACCGATTTGAATGAATTATTTTGTATACGTTTGGGTGGCACCCTGTAGGGCTTACATTCAAAAATCAGCCCGGCCGAGGGCGCTGCTGTTGGTATATACATATGTTATTTATCTATACTGCATCTAAACGGATGGATCGACTTGAATGAATTTTGTTGTATGCACTCAAGTAGGGGCGTAAGACAACGTTTGCCGCGCTCAGCTAGTATCTTATATAATTTAAACATAACATTTTATAGGATTCAGCCTCAGAACCTCCGGCATGACTCGGTCACAGTGGCACTCATATTTCATAAGTATAAATACCAGTTAAGGTAAAATTAATATCTGAATATAGTAACGCAACTGGTTCCAGAGTGATTTGCCGGTCTCATTGGAAAGATGAAATTAAAGTAATATTCTATATTATTTGATAGCTATTCAATCCAGCCGCATCGAATTTGTTCAGTTCCGTTTACTACAGTATTACATCGAGTCCCAATTAAATTGACTCAAGATTAATACGACATATGATGAAAATACTAAATAAGTAACCATTAATACGATGTCTTTTTTCAACATGCACTGCTTCTTTTTGGCAATACTGCGGTATTTCCAGCTATCACTTTTTAGCAAAATATTTATATTTTGCTAAAGTGTGAATGAACTATTAATCTTAATATTGATAATTTTAATTTACTTTTCTTTCCGAAACTTTGTAGCAAATAAAAAAAATCTAAAGTATACATTTCCCGGCAACTAAATCAACTTCGCTAATTTTATTGAATAAATCATTAAGAGCCATTATTACAACTTAAAGTTAGTAGGATTTTGTGGGACGTATAAAATGCTCTTCATTAATATAAATTTAATTTAACTTATCAGAAAAGATAAATTTGCCTTTTGTTTAAGCTAAAATTGTACTGATGAAAAACTTATTATTCGTCCAATAAAATCCTATTTTTAACTAATTTAAAGTTGTAATAAGGGCCTAATAGTCTTAAAAACTATTATTATTTAAGATTTTCTTTAACGGACTAAATATTTTAAAATACTTACATATATATAAAATACAAAACATTATTTTGGTAATTTAAAGGCTGTAGTTTACAAAACGTAGCATTTCCAGACATTTTTAATTTATTAAGTAATCTTTTGTAAGAAATATGAGACCGCATAAGCTGTTCGTTAGTTACACGAGATAATTATATATAACCGGTATTCATAACCAGTGTTGCCAAAACGGCGGTTTTCGCGCTATATATGACTGTATTTTGCTGTCATTAGCGACAAGTCTATTTAAAAAACCACCAGCGGGAATTTTAGCGGAAGAATTTCTTAGTTGACGGATTTTCAGCGTTTTTCTGAAACTTGTAAAGAAAGGTATTGAATCAAAATAAAGTATATTTAACGCAGCTATGCGACACGTTCCTTGGTATTTATGTTGAGTTTTTTTCGATATAAACACGTACAGCGAAAAGAAACTAACGCCACTTTTTTGCAAATAAAAAATTGACATATTGTGGTCGTGTAGTATATGTGAAAATTTAAGAGGTTAAAAATAATAACATATGTATATACATACGACTATAAAAGTGAACAAATCTCATAATTAGTGAATAAAATTTAGTTCGAGATTAAAATTATATTACAAACCAATTTAATCATTCTTTTCTTATTAAAAAAATAGTAAATAAGCTTTAAACAAACGGAAAACAAACCGAAAACTGGGTGATTGGACCACTGAGTATGAGGAAAACTAATATCAACCAAAATCTCTCAAAACAATAACTTTTTCTGAATAATTTGGTTTTGATTAGAGACTTTTTTTATTGAAATTCTTCTTCGAAACTAAACTTCAAGCCAATGTGAATTGAGCCACAGAGTTTATTTTATCAACACAATTTTTTAATTTCCGATAGTCAGGAAATTTTAACAATATTTTATAAATACTTCAAGCAAAACGGCAAGACATTATTCCACACGTGTAGAATAATTAATTATTATAAGATGGAATATGCCCTTGGATTCTACTTTTTCCTGTGCCTATGTTCTGTAACTTTGGTGAAAACTTTTCCAAACGAAAAGTTTATTGTCATTCTGTGAAACACAGGATGACTAACGAAAAATTTAGTTGCTCATGTTTCTTTTAAGCTTATTTCAGGTTATATATAAATCAGCCTGTGAAAAACAGAACAACCCATGTAATTGTTTGATTATTCTCGACGCGAGAACTTCTCGTAAGTTACAGAACACAGGTACCGGTTCGATGTTTGTGTATGGAAACTCTGCAGGAAATAAAATACCTACTCAAAGAGGGCTGTTGTTGTTCGTAGAAGCGGTGATTCAATTGCCATAATAGCTGCTTGACTATCAGTGTACATATATGTTAATTAAAGTCATTGAAGTAACATGCACTTTCAACCAATCCGCAACTTCTTTTATAGCACGGATCTCTGCCTGGAAGACACTGCAGTGATTGGGAAGTCTATTTACAATACGAAGACCTAAAGCGGTTAAAAGCCACACCTTCTTGTATTTTGGAGCCGTCCATATAAAAATCAACACTTTTTCTTCTGCCTGCAGTTCCTTTCATCCTCAATTATATGGATGGTAACCAGGTTTTATAAGACGTTCGTATAGTATAGCAGGGGAGTTTTGGTCAATCCTCCATCGCCAAGGTTCATCGTTGAGTATTCTACAGTGGCCGGTACAATTTCCGTTCCACAGACAAGTACAACGGTGATGGATTGCTGAGGTTGTTGCTATCTCCTTTTCTCTACTAGTTCCAATGGTAGAAGGTGCAGGAGCATCCCCAGTGCATCCGTAGGAGTAGTGTGAAGATCACAACAAATTAGTTCAAAGTCATTAATAAAACAATTTATGAATATTTTTTCATTGTTTACTAACACTGCACAACAAAATGGAGGTTTTATCATGATATTATAATAAGTTTAATAAGTTTGATTTTGTTTAAAGTTAATATTTTTATATATAAAATAAACCAAATTAGTTTTTATATAAAAAATAACATAAATATGTTTGCTAATATATGTATGTACATAAATAAATGTGTTGTACATCCTGCTTACAATTATTTTTAAGGTTTTTTATTTATTTGTAATTCTACAATAATTTCTTTACAGAATGCGATCAAACTTTTGTCTCCCGCATCGGTGGTCCCCAAAATGGTACCTTTTCTGCTCCCTTGTTGCACAATCATAAAAATCATTCGCGCCAGTGTTTGTACACTTTCCTAGCAGGACCTGGCCAACGAGTTGAAGTCATTTTTAAATCATTTAATTTAAGAGGAAATCCACCAGAGTATGTATAAAATTGTCACGTAAAATATCATTCAATTGTTTTTTTGTTGTTGTTCTTTAAAAATATTTAAATTTCGTTTTTTTGAAATATTTTTTATTGAAATCATTTAATTCAGCCACTTAATATTAATATACACATACATAAATGCAATTTATTTGTCATTATTTATTATCATACACTTCTCTTTTATTTCTTTTCAGTGGTTCAGCCGTTGGTGAATTGCCATCGTAAGTACATTAAGCTTTTTCCAATTAATTAAGTGTATTTAAATTCAAATTAAAATATTCCATTGAAATTGCAAATAATGAAAATACTTCCCTTAGCATATATGTATTTCAATGTGAACTGCTGAGAAATGTGTACAATTTGTGTATAGGAACAATGGTGGCAAGAATAGCAGGTGCCCACAATTTTTACTAAGGATGGCCATCTATTTATGTAATGATTTGTGTTAGAATTGAGATAATAAAGTCTCTACGAGAGAATCTGTTTTTCATCGTTTACAAGAACGCTACTTTTTTCTAGCCGTAAGCTGGAGAATTTTTTATTCTGAATTCTTCCTTCACCAGTAAAATATTTATCTGGCCCAGGAGCTGAAGATAAACGACTCCACTTTACTTGAAATAACCAAAACCCAATTTTTTTCAGTTATCCGATTTTTTCTCTAAAACGTAGTTTGGAGTACTGAAATTTGTTATAGCTATGCGTACTGCTTGAAATCAGCAAAATATAATAATAGAAAAGTACAAATAAATTTTGAAATTTAATTTTTTAACGGACAAAACATGCACAATTTTTTCAGCCTTAAGTCATGCAATCGATTTCTAATAAATTTTTAATTGTTTATTTTTTCACTAAAGCGAGCTAAGTTTCATAAAAAACGTACTTGTGGGCTTTGCTTTTGGTTTTCAGAAATACGATATTTTCAGTAAAGCGATGTTTCGCTAAGGCGAAGTGAAAATCAGTGCGGGGATTTGTATCGCTTTTAGTAATCCAATTTTTTTCAGTAAAGCTTGTTGCGCTTAAGCGGATTCGACTGTATATACAACGACGTCTGTTAGCTGAATTGATCCTGAGATACAAAAGCATCCAATGCCTACCGGAAAAGTCACTATTTGGTTTGGATTTCGGCCTGATGGCGTCATTCGCCCATACTAACATTGGTCATAACTGTCAAAAGCGAGAGCTATAGGACGATAATTACCCACTCCTTTTTGCCAGAATTGGATGATGTGGATAATCTACGCGAGAGATCTTAGGGCCTAGTCATCTCACGTGCAAGTGATGTTAACTTCCATATGCAATTTGATCCCGTTAGGAACCACAAACTACAAACTACAAACCAAAAAAAAATCAGTACATCTCACACACGTCATTTAATATAAATTGAAAGATAGATAATGAAACACCTTATATGTTAGCAGAAAATTAATTAATAGTGCTTATGAGCATTCGTTTATAATTTTTTTTGCATCACGAGTGACAGGAAATATTTCTGCAGAAAACGGTACTTCCAAAAAAATATTTCCTAAGAAAACGTATGGTATATCCCATAACAGTGCATCCTTTTTTCCCTTTGTAGTATTTCCAAATACGGCACTGTATACTAACGGTTTTCTTTATAGCAGGACTTCGGTCGGGCTTGAGGATTTTTACCTTCTATGTTATTTTTCATAACGGTGCTGCCTGCTATACAGTTTCAGTTTCAGTTGCTTTGCATAACAGCACAGCAAATTTTCAAGCACGACACGATACAAACACGAATACCAAGATTTCCAACACTTAAGATATCTCAATACGTTACTGCACAACACGCACGAAATCAAATCGAATAGCAAAAAAATATTTTTTCTTATAATCAAATAAGTACATATTTTTATTTAATTTCACAGCTTCAGGTTTAAGAGAACCGTACACTATCAACGAATTTGCTGGTGTTGTGTGTTTAACGATACAAAATATAAATTTTTTTATTGGAAATTCGTAGGAATTTTTCTGAATGCGCACTAAATCAGATTTTTTGTCACAATCACTTTGTGTTGAGTCGTGTTCGTGTTACGAAGTTATGCGATGAAAGTTCAACATTATCGGCGTATTTATCCCGCTAAGAATATGATGTTGATAATCGTGTGTGCCCTTGTTAAATTGGAAAATTAAAAAATATATTTAGCATTTGTCACTCTTATAAAGAGAAGGACTGACGGCGCATTAGAAAAAGCATTGATGCTAATCATGGAATTTCATATTTAAATTTCAAATAAGTTATAATTATAATATTCTCACACGAAAACAATTTTTATTGTAAAAAAATTATATATTGTCTTTTTCGGTTGTCGCATAAGAGCACAATACAACATTAGTGTATTTTTAGCATTTAAATTGGCACACGATTTGCTATTAACCTTTTACATATTTGCCGCAAGTTTGTACCGCTTTGTAAGCCAAAATAAATATGATCATTATTAATGAACAAATAACATCAAATTTAATTGTAAATATTCTGACGAACACTTAGGAGAACGGTACAACTAGCTTTTTTCAAAGGTCACTATGCCTTCATCATCAGCGTTCTTTTGAGTTAAGTCCACTGTGTGTGGTGTCAGTTGATGTAGATTTCGGCTTTATATACTCAGCTTTAATTGCAAATGGAATATGTGAATTGTTTTGTTTCATCTTATTACAATTTGCTGGATTGGTGATCATTGCTGTATGAGTCAATCAATTATAAAATCAGACAATTGACATATAAAGTAAATCAATAATTGTTGCGTTTCGGCAATCATATGATCCTATCTTAATATGAGGGAATTTAAAAATTCTCCGTCAGTCTAGATATTAAGCTCTTTCTATAAGTTGCAATTTCACGTAAATTACGAGGACTCTTAGCATTTATTTTGCGGGATTTATTGTTGCAAGCTCTATTTTTATTTGATAAAATTTCGCTCCGCATGAGGCAAACTACTTTAAATTTTGAACTTAAAAATATTTTCGTACATCGAGCAGTTTTTAAACCACTTAAACTATTTGCCCACAAAATATTAATATCAATTTAGTACATATTTCTGTAATTTTACTTTTTACAATAAAAGTCTATGGAACTTGCCTAACATTTTTCTTTCGAAATTTCTTTTTTTTATTTCAGATGTGTTCATGAGTATATGGATATATACTCAGAAGTGCAGTCATCGGAACCAGCAGAACTGATAAATTCACCATTTGGTGGCCGTTATTGTGGTACAATACCACCCAGACAGCGCATTTCCATGTATCGTGCTATTGCCATTTCATTTTTTACGAATAAAAATATCACCACCCCCGATCTATTCGAAGGCACATTTCGATTCATCAATGCATGTGAGTCAGACAGTAATTAAATAATTCTATTGATATTTTTAATGAAATTTTTTTAAACTCGCATTTTATTTCTTATAAAATTTCAATAGCGGAATATGAAATCGGTATACCAATAGCTGGTTCACCATGTTCCTATACCATAACACCCAGTTTGAGTATAAATAAAACGGGCGTTTTAATTTCGCCCACCTATCCGGGTGCCTATCCCAAAGATATGTCTTGTACATACCAATTTTTGGGTGAATCGAATCAAAGAGTTAGATTAGAATTTCGTGATTTTGATCTATTTTTTGGTGGACCACAGTGAGTACCATTAATAGCTGTCATATGCAAGGAAAAAACTATCCTTAAAGTATACTTTATTGAGTTTGTTTTAAGCGTAAGTAAAGTAGATTTTAAGGTGGTTTATGTGAGACTTGTTTTTTCAAAATTGCTTAACACTTTTAAAACAAAATTATTCAAAAAATATTAACATCAATTGCATTGTTTTCAATTCGCTCAAATTAGCTGCCCATTCGACTATGTTAAAATTTATGATGGTCCCGACAACTCATCAGCATTAATTGGTACATATTGCGGACAACAAAGAAATTTAGTTTTATATTCAAGCGAATCGAGCCTTTTCGTGCACTTTTTTACTCTGTCGCGTACAGCGAATACTCAAAATCGTGGCTTTAAAGGAATTTATGAATTTAGTGAAAGTTTTGTTAAATTAGATTTTATACGTAAGTACATACATGTGATTAATAATATTCATTAATAGTGTATTTCTGTTCATAATTATGTACATAAGTGGTCTAAGTCATGTATGTATAGACATAGTACGTATGTTTCTGATTGGAAATACGAGTATTAAATGAATATGAATCATTCAAGATTAATGTAATTCGCAAAGAAAATATTGCATAATTTTAATTTTTTTTAATATATATTTTATGACTTACACCATTTTCATAATTATGGATACATTTGTGTAATATCGCCTATTGAATTTTATTATATTTCGTAATCATCGCGATTTTTAAATATTGGGTAGTATGAAATTGTATTAGCGTTTTACTTAAAAATTTGTTTTAGAACAAAAAATTAAAGAATAAAAAGTTAAGAATTTTGAATTTCAAAACAAATTTTCAACTAAGGGCGTGTGCCAAACGGTAGAAAAGTACAATGGTAAAAAAATATTTGCCTGTGGGGAAAAATTTTCATTTATCTGCTGTGCCAAATGATATCTTTTTTGACAATGTAAAATTTTGACAATTTCGTTTTAACATAGAAAGAAGCTGATGAAAAAATTGCTGCGGCAGCGAAGAGAAAAATTTTACTGCAAGCCGCCGGCTACCAAAATTTTTTTAAAAGAAGATTTTTATATAAAACAATATTTTCGCAATAGAAAATTATATAACTTTACATTTATGATGCAAAATTTTTCGCAAATTAAAATAACCAATGCATTTTTCACAGTCTGACTACATTTAAGTGACGTAAAAATTTATGTAATGCGCGACGGCTTGAAACGACGGCGGTGGTTTTAGCTTTTATGATTCCATGCTTCTTACTTGCTGCTTGTCAAAAAGTTATCTGTTGTGTCAAAAATTCTACTAGCCCCTGGGGCTAGTGAAATTTTATTCGCCTCCGAAGTGTAAAAAATTTACTTAGAATAGTACTTTGCTACCGTTTGGCACAGGCCCTAAAAAGCAAATAGTTTTTTTTATTCATACTACCCATTGCGTCAATTATAATTATATATACATATATGTATATATTTTTGTTTGTTTTTTTTTTGTAATACTAGTCGAAAAAATTTAATTTATTTTCTGAAGCCGAGATCCCACTATCGGCATAATGTACCGACTTACGTTGGCTCACTGCAATAAGGTCATGAGTAATAAATCAAAATGGCCTTATTTCTGAACTAATTACACTACACTGCAGTGGCAATAAAGCTATAAGGACTTATTCCGGAATTAATTATTATTATTAATTGAGAAGTAAGACCTTTTTAGCTTATTACCTCCGATTTTATTGCAGTGAACCTATTAAAATCGGTACATTCTGCCGATAGTGGTAACTTGGCTTAAGACTTGGTGTCACATTTAAAACATTTTTAATTGCTTGTTATTTGTAATTATTATAAGAAAGAATTTTTTTTTTAATTTTGGCTTTTTGCTCATAAAGAATTGAGTATCGAGTATATCTGCTGTATTTTTGAGGGAAGTTGAATGAAACATTTGGAGGATAAAATTCAGTTCTGTCTAGAAATAAAACACTGTTGCAAAACAAAAACAATCACAGAGTCTGCACAGGTTGTTACTGTCAATGAAGGGTTTCTAATTTCCCGAACTCTGAAAAATTATATTTTTTTCTTAAATTTTTTCATACTCTTGCTTAGCAAATGCAACTTTTAACATCGGCGAAAGTTAAAACCCGAAACTTAGACCCCCAAGAGACCGCAAGATGCCATTTTCGTCCCTGCTTTCTTTTGTTGACGGTGACAAAATTTTTATGCGCAAAAATAATGTAAATATTAAAAAAAATTACTACATACGCCTTAATACCATTAAAATTAAAGTTATGAGCTTTTATGGGCAGGGAAGAGTATCTGTCCCCTCAAAGCAAAACATTCATGACTGACAAAAAGGTTTCTTACTCCTACTAATCCATGCAAGATGAGCAAAAACAGAAAAAAAGGTGAAATTCTCAAAAAATCCAACCGCCAACTTATTTGCTTGCGTCTAGGATTAGAGATTTTAAATTTTATTGTGGTATAAAACATAACTCTAAATGTAACTACCTTCAATTTTAGAAACCATCTTTTTGTTTTTTGTTTGCAAAAAATTTTATATTTTCTCTTATTAATTCTTAAACGAATTGTTTCAACATTAATATTCGAGATAATTTTCTTTGTTTTAATAATAAAAATAGATTTAGATCAAATATCATATAAAGATCTTTAAACCGAAAAAAACATTAAAACCTAATGTAATTTTCTTAACTTTCCTAACTAAAATTCTTCAAAATGTACAATATGATGTAAAATTTTGTTATCTATAGGACTGCGTGGTTAGTTCTTAAGATTTAAACTTATTTTTGCATATTCGGCCAGCTTTTTGGCTCAAATACGCCTCTGTGCAGCGTTCTGAAACCATGTCTGTACCTCCTAATGGTGACATAACTAAAGGTGTGTCGTGGTACCATTCACTTCTGTTGGACACAACCATATCAAACCTTTTCTTGAAGTCATACACACAAATATGTGTATAATGTTTTATGTCCTAAGTGCTCTTTTCTCACTTTCCCAATCTCTCTCTTTCTCTCTCTCATATCTCTTAAAACATATTCAAAAAAATTTACTGCGTATAAATAGGATTTTAAGAGCAATTCAGTTGTCAAAATGTCAAATAGCAGCACTTTTATTTAAAAAACTTTAAGATACCCCATCTAAGAACCTATTTCACCAACTCATTTAAATATCAATTCATATATAAATTAATGCAAATTGATATTTAAATATGAATTGTATTTAAACAGAGTTTGTGAAATTGGCCCTAAATATTTAATTAAACGTGCCTTCAACGTAACCACACAAAACAGCTGTTCGAACCAAAACTATGGGCAACACTGTATTAGATTATAGGTGACCATGACCATAGAAACTAGTTGAATTTTAATTTTTTGCCATAGTCATAAATAGCTGTTTAGTGGTTAGATATATTTGTTGCTGCTCTTTTGAAATTAATAAATAAAAAATGGAAACATAAACAGTTGTTTATGGTTCTGGCAGCACTAATATGTGAAGCAAATATAATTATAGTTATGGCAATGGTTATGTCAATGGTTATGGCTATGTCAGTATGCTGTGGCACATCTGATTGAAACTTAAAGATGTATTACAGTCGACTATTGTTATTTGAATTATTTAATAATATAGCCAGCATAAGTTTTGTATACCAAAACTCTCTTTAACGCAATGCAAAGCTAGAATTTGTATTGAAAATAAAGAAAGAATTAATGTACTATTATCATTTTTTTTTGCAAAATAAAAGCATTCGCTTTTGTATGTCATGAAAGTTCTAGCTTTGCGTTGCCTTTTAGAAAATAGCGTTATAAGCTTTCTTTAACTTTAATTTATAGCTAATAAATTAATTTGATTTCCATTTGATGGCCTCATGTATGTGTGTGTTGTATTTTTAAGACTAGAGCGAGGATTATTGATGCATTCTATTTTTTTTTATTTTCTTAAACTGTTTGTATTATTTTCAACAATTCATTTTATTAAACTTAAGTCAATTGATCCATCTCTAAATAACAAAACAAAAATTAATTCTAAAACTAAATTTATATTCTTTCCTAAAAACTATTTCTACGAAAACTGCAACTAAACATACAATTGGAACTGAAAAATTCTTAAACACAAAACAATTAACGATTTTAAACTACAAAATCTTCACAAAATTCTATTTATAATGCAACAAAAAACTTTTCGCTCCTTGACAAAAACAAAACTTGAATATTTTGTCTGTAAACCTGAAACAGGTGAAAATGATGGCATTCACATACGTGGCTCAGAATGTGATCAAAAGATACTATCGAGAAAGGAATCGACAGGTTTTGTACTCTCACCAAATTATCCTTATCCTTATATACCAAAGACAGTGTGTAGGTAAGTGTTAAAATGCATGAAAATACTCTTGAAAAAATCTTTAAATGCAGAAACTAAATTAAATTTATTCCGCTTCTCAAGGTATTTCATTTATGGTATGCAGGATGCCCAACATTTGGAACGAGTACGCTTAGAATTTACAGCATTTAATATACCCAGAGTTGAGAGTAAAGATAAAGATAAAGAGTAAATAATAATAATGTTATTTTTTTTTATTTCAAAGTTTATTATATAAAAATGTCTCCTTATTTTCCATTTTACACTTTAGAACAAACTGTTCCGATGGTTATTTGAAGATATATCTGAAGGGCCAGGAAACTGCGGATGCTTATGATAAGTTTGATTATGAATTGTGTGGGAATGAAACTCAACGTGTTGTTAGTGATGGGCCACGTCTGGCGATGGTCTTTAGTTCGGGTGAACTGCAGGGTCGTGGCTTCAAGGGCAAATATGTTTTTGAAACTGAGTACAAGATTCCTGGCACAGCCGCACCTGATGGCAGTTGTAGTTTTACATATGTGAGCTCATCAAAGAAACGTGGTGAATTGAATAGTCCCCGCTATCCATCCAATTATCCATCGGATACGAATTGTTCGTATTTGTTCTTGGCCGAATCCAACGAACAGGTGACAATTGTATTTGATCACTTCAAAATTAAGGCAGATGGCAATTCAAACGTAACAGCAGGGGCATATGGGTAAGTGAAGGTTATACATATGTGTATTACCAATTTTTTTTATTCGAATCTCTATAGGATATCAAAATCCTTACCAGATTCGTGTTCAGCATTCTAAATGCAATCAAATATTCAGCATTCTAAATGCAATAAAAATTTTTGAAATTTACATGGGAGTTAGTTAACATTTATTTTTACAGAAAAAAATATACTTTGAGATAGCAGAATAAAAAAATTTATATAAAACGAGAAAAAGTCATTTATTTGATTCGATATTTATTTTACAGATGAATATTGCATTGGGGACAGTGATCGGCAATGAATCGTGTTGCTATTCATGCTGACTCATGAAATTGTAAATATAAATGCGCAGACATCGTTTAAACTACGCACACCCGCAATGACATAAGTTGAAATAAATCGTCGGTATCCTGGAAAAAAGTCCTATGTCACATAATTGTGTTTCTGAGTTATTGGCGATTTAAAGTTTATGACCCCTGGAAAAATCTTTAAATAGCTTAGATTTGAAAATTTATTTTTTGAAAATTTATTTTTATATAAAAATTAAATGCATCTTGGACATAGGCTTTTTTTGCATTAACAAATATTATTTTATGGACATAGAATTTTTTTAAGAAAATGTTTTTTTTTATAATCTTTGTATTAAATTGGTTCATCTTGATCTGATTCTGATTCATAATATATATTATTTCTGACGGTTTTGGTACCAGTGATGAAACTCCTCCGGTATGGCTCCTGATGTACAAAGATTAAGTAAATCTTTTTTCTTTTCGATACTTATAGGAAGGTTGCTTTTATACACCTTTTCAATGTTGACTTTTTTCAAATTCATGGGCCGACCTTTACCAAAAACACGCATTTATTTATAGGTTTTACTATGGGCGTATTTTTACTCTATTACAACAGGTATGATCTTTTGGTACCTAAAAGATTTTACTTTCAACCATTTTATTTAATTCCAATTTTCGTTTAAATTGTTTGATAAGTCCAGAAAATCTAAAACCGCATTTTAGTTATATTATAAGGATTTCATTTACTTCTAACTCGTTTGAAGCGTGCGAGTCTAAATATAGTTATCCAGTCTTGAATGGTGTATACTGGAATATTTTTCTTTTGCCTGCCTAAAAATGTTTTATTAACAAAATATATTTTTGGGGTATTCACAAGGATGTCTTAAGTGTCCTAAGTGTCATAATGTCTCAATACTTTAACATAGTTTAGAAAAAATTGTTGTTGTGGCTCAAACAAAAAGTTCATAAATTAATAATACTCTCTCAGCTATGTTTAGTGTTTGTCATAACTAAATGTAGAAATACGTGAGAGCAGTGATGCCAACCCAAAATACTTATTCGAGTTAATTCCTTGTGAAAAAGAGGTAGATCTACAACACTTATGTTTTAGGGTATTTAAACGCTTTAGAAAATTAACTTTTTACCGAATTCAATTATGTCATCGTTATTTAATTAATTTTTAAATTTTTATCAAAGAAGAGAATGAGACCAATCGCATTTGCTAACAATTCATAAATTCGTTGCTATTGCCATGCATTTATTCTACAACAATAACAAATGTACTTGCTATGATACCATTCATTGTGATTTTTTGATTGCTCATACGCACTCTATTAGCACAATGCCGATATAACACAAGCAGCGAAATGACATGATGCAGCATGAAAGAATGGATTTCTTTCATACCATTCACTCAGTATTCGCTGATCTTTTGTATATCACGTTTAAATAAAAACTTTATTTTAAGTGGTTATTATGGTTATAAATAAAAAAAATGCAGTGTGAGGGAGGAAATTTTAGAAAAAACAAATGTTGATATTTACAGTTTTAGAAAAAAAAAGAAAATGCAAAAAATAAATTTTGCAAAATGTAAAATATATCTAAAATGTATTTCAAATAACTGTCTCATATAAAATATGACATAAAATACATTTCCAATCTATATCGTATTTTATGAATACCGCTGTAAGAGTTTTATACAAGCACAAAGTACAAAGACTACGTTGTGGTCAATCACAGTAAAAAGTATTCGCACCATTCACTGAGTATTCGTTGCTTTTTATAAGACCAGTGAACATTTATATAAAACAAGCAATGCACGCAATAAAATTCGCCGCACGCATCTCTTTCGATTGTGCCATGCGTTGTTTATTTCAAATGTTATGGATTGACAACAATATGCATTGCATATTGCAATGTGCATGATTTTATTGATTCCTAAAGCTGCCTCATCAAAAATTTTGACTTAATATCTTTAATTTATATACTTCATTTTGAATATTAATTAAATTAGTTAGATATAAATATAAAATTAGCTGTGTTGCGAATATTTTTTGGTTTAATTTAATTTGCCTTTTGTTTAATTTAATTTGCGCTTCGTTTAATTTGATTTCTGTTTGGTTAAATTTATTTTGCGCTTAGTTTAATTTATTTTGCGCTTAGTTTAATTTAATTTGCGTTTAGTTCAATTTGATTGGCGTTGAGTTCATTTTGATTTGCATTTAGATCAATTTGATTTGCGTTAAGTTTAATTTAATTTGCGTTTGGTTTAATTCGATTTGCGTTTGGTTTAAATAAATGTGCGAATGCTATAGTGAAGTCAGAATTGCATACATGCATTGCTAAAATATATTTAAGTTGAACTTCTAAAAAATGGTAGATTTTTCTCGAAAAGTTGTAGAGTTGAGTAAGATACCCAGCGATGTAGATCTACCACAAAAGTGGTAGAGTTGGCATCGCTGCGTGAGAGTTTACCAAAGGAATTGAGAGAGAGGGTCTAAGCAATGTGCTAAAACCAAAATACAAATAAGTACAATATTTATAATTGTAAATTATAAGGGGTTGCTCACAGCAGTCATATTTTTTCGTTTTATTACTTTAAAATGTGTTAATTTGTGAGTACCTTCTAAATACAACAATTGTATTCTCTCGTCCACGTCGACGAATTCATCGGTAAGCATACGCTGCTTAAATTCGTTATGTGAAACACAATAACGACGGTGATTTCCCCTCTCATATTTGATAAAGTTGGTTTTTGTTTACAAGTACAGAAAGGGCGAGAGAGAAAATTGTTTTTTCGTCGATTGTCGGCATTCAAAATAGAAATAAATCTATCGCAAGGTCGTTGCGCTCGGCAACTTTCGTCCAACGTACTGATTGTGTGTATTTTCATATACATACATACATATATTCTATTTTTTACGACGAATATTCGTAATCGAAAATTCGTCCTTCGTCCCACTTGTTTTTATAGAATAAAGCTTGAAAGTGCTCTCCGAAAAAACTTGAGAGTTACCAATTTTCTTTGATACTTTTTGTATAGAACTGCATAAATGCTTACTTTTCTCTTTTATAGATCGGTTATTTGTTTCGAAGATTGGTTGGAAATGTACGTCGTCTATCGCGATAATAATGATCGCTTTCTTGGTCGCTACTGCGGTATGACAGCACCCGGCCCCGTCGAGAGCCCAAGGGGTGCTGTGGGTCTGCGTATTACATTGCATACCGATCAAGAAAATGTTGCCAGCGGCTTTAAAGCCCGTTACTTTTTCGAAACTGCCAAAAGCGAAATAGGCGACTGTGGAGGTAACTTTTCCAATGAAGATTCCGGCATTATAACCTCACCCAACTATCCAGCTGGCTACAAAGCTCCCGGTCGTGGTATGGCTTCGATGGCCTGTAATTGGTTGATGACTGCTAGGCCCGGTTATAAATTGTCAATACATTTCGAGCAATTCTCGTTGGAGGGTGATCCAGCAAGTGAGTTACATATAATGATTTGAAGTGCTTGAAAGCAACAAGTCAATAAAATTTTTTATGAATCTACTTAAAGATCGTGGTTGCCCTGCAGCTGTTTTACGCCTTTGGGTTAATGTTGACTCCGATCAGCCGCCTTTGGAATTGTGTGGTGAAAAGCCACCCATAGAGCAATGGCATTACATTTCTACCGGCCAAACGGCACGTATTAGTTTTACCACCAGTGACAAGACCGTGGGGGCACAGGTAAGTTTATTTGATTATTTAACAAAGTTTACATTTCTGATTTACTGGAAACGTATTATTTTTACATTCTAAAGGGCTTCCGTATCGTATGGACTGAAATACAAGACTCTGGACCAGGACCACCATCAATTGGTTTGCTGTGTGAGTCCACCTATCATTTTCAATGTGAGGTGGGCTATTGTATTTCGGATAAACTGCGTTGTGATGGTGTCAAAAATTGTGGTCCCAACGATGATAGTGACGAATTGCACTGTGAGTCGTGAGTGAGTCGAACGGTTCAGTTCATTTTTATTTCGTTTTTTATTATTTTTACTTGTTTATTATTTTTTTTATTATTTGAATTGTATTCTGTTTATAATTCTTCTTTTTTAGTATATTTTTCTGTATCTTTTTTTTCGAAACAAAAAAAATTTTGGAAAAAATATTTAATTAATCTAAAACAATTAAAAAAGAAGAGATCTTTAACAAATGCAATACTTGTATATAAAATATACCAAACTATATGTATTGTATTCGACATGAAGAATTTTCCCTTATTGTTGTCTAAGCAACGTCTCTATTTATTTCGATTCTGCTTAAGAAACTCATCTGAAATGGTTATAGACGTTGCTTAACCAACAACAAATTAAAATTCTTCATGTCGCATACAATCCTTAAATTATGGAATAACACTTAATATAAAAATTATTTTATAAAACGCAAAATTTAACAAATCACATCACTAATCTTCATACAATTTTTTAAGTGACATGAATGAACATTTATTGCGTTTTATAAAATAAATGTCTACAACCGTTTTTATTTTCCTTAAAAAGTAAATAAAAACTATAGAAATTTTATGGATTCAGAAGAAAAACTTTTGAGTTTACGTATTTACTTATCTTCATTTCGCCATTAAATTTTGTTATTTATTCTTTTCGTTCATCTCTTGGTTATTCTTTTGACTTACATATTTTATTTTTAAAATAAAACACTTATGAAACTTGAACCCGACGATAAACACTTTTTCCAAGAACATATTCAAATAATAAATATTATTTAAACCTTAAAACTAATTAAATTTCTGAATTAATATACGAGACATAAAAACTACATAATTACGTATGAAAACACAATTTTCAATTAACGAAAACTTATTTGCTAATATATAAAAAGTAAACAACTTTTTTTTAATACACAAGAAAAAATCACTTCTTTACGCAGAGTAAGAAAAGATTGAATACATACGTGCATACATATTAAAAGAAATCCTAAACATTTTGAAGCAGCAAAGAATGAAGTGAAATTTGAAATTTGCACGTTTTTGTGGTGTTATAATCCACAAGCTTCTCTGAAGTTGTACCATTATTTTCTCTACAATTTTTTTCCTTCTGTATATCGCAGTCACATTGGTATTCGTTTACAAGACCGATGGGTAAACTCCACTTTCTTTCTACGTCAGCATCACTTTGAAGCCGATGTGACATTCACTTATAGCCTTGCAATGAAAGAGTCCGTTTTGGCTTGAATGATTATAATTGAAAGTGTCACATAGAATCTATCATACGTTGTACATTATACCTCGCCTTTCACTAAAGTTGCGCAACTTTTAGTATACGCGTACGTTGCATAATTCGACAGCTGTTATTTGTTTTTGTTCATGTCATTATTTAGGTCATGGTGCAATTATACCAGGTGACTGCATAATGATTTGTTGTTTAAAAATACGGTAACCAAAGCTGTGTAAAGAATAGCGTTAAAAGCACAAAAGTTATTGCACTATACCCAAAACAATAAGAAGTCAGATACAAAGCAAATAGAAAAAAAATTATATTATGAAGTAGGGCCTTCATTTAGAGTTTAATAATGACACCGAGTAGGTGTCATGGGACACAGAGTAGGAACGTAGTTCCTTACGTTCTACTTACTTTAAGAACTGTGCCTTACTTCCTATAAGGCATATTTTTTATGAAATATAAGGCTTTTTTGTCCTTCCAAACTCAGATCTATCCATGTTTTGAATTTTATCAAAATTGACTAGATAGTTTCAAAAAGGGCAGAAATCGCCCCTTGCTACTCCACAAGCTTCTATTTTTGAAAAAGTGTACGGCCATGTGGTTTTATAGACGCAGATCTACCTATGTGTCGAATTTCATCAAAATCGCTAAGTCAAATTTTAGACTTGGCAGTTTTTCTTGAAGCAGTTCTTTTTAATTCTCTTTTAAAACTGCTCAATTATTTACACTCGGACGGTTTCTTGTTCAATTTTTCTATTATTTTAATGCACCGAATGAAATAACAAAAGAGAATTGAAGTAACCTTTTTGTACAAGCAAGTCAGTACCCCTCTTCATTCTTCTTTCCCCTCTCTGAAACAAACTCAGACTTTCTTCACGCAAAACTGCCGAGTCTAAAACATGAGTAAGTCTCTGTTTGGACGTAGATTTAAGACACAAACCATATTGGATACCCAAAAACTAGGCTCAAAATTTAAGGAGTTCTCCCGCCATCTCTCCCCGAAAATTACGGCAACAGTGAAAATCTTAAACATAGGCAGTGGCAGCACCATTATGCTATGTAGTTGTTGCCAGTATTTTTAACCTGTAATAACCAGTATTTTTTTATTTAATAAAAAATTGCGCGGCATAAGGAACTTACGTTCCAAATAATAATAAATATAAAATATAGAACAAAACTATTGAAGCTGTTTAAATGGTTCCCTCAACAAAGTAACGTATGACGTGCAGCCGACTCTATGTGCTCCGTCCTTAAGATTTGAATCTGCGGAGTTATTTTACTTTTATTTTGTGGTTGAATGAAAAATTATTTAGTTCCGAAACATTAAAGTTTATTCTTCCATATTTATTTGTTGTCATAATCATGACAATCGTTACACTGCTTTAAAGCTTAAATATTTCTGAAATAGTAACAGTAGTACAGCTTCGGCAGCCTGTTTAATACTTTTTTTAAGTTTTAATTTAACTAAATAAGTTTTGTTATTATTTTTTGTAGGATGAGTGATAGTCATATCCCAACCTTCTTCATCTTCCATCTAGTGCATTTAAAACATTTCTAAATCATGCTTTTGCAGTCAAACATCCCTTTACAACTTTTTTTATATTCCTGCAATAAACAACTTTAATTGAAAATAGAACCAAAACCCAATTAAGAATGTATTTAAGTTAATTAAACTTTTGTTAAAGAAATGTAAATAATTTCAAAGTTTAATTGATTCAAATAAATTTTTAATTGATTTTTGGCTTTATTTCCAATCAAAGTTGCTTATTGCAGGAATATTTTTTTCTGTGTAATGTTTTAATTTTTTTTACATATGTATATTCTTCAAAATATTTTAAGCCGTAAGCAAAAATTAAGTCCGCAAAATTAGTCTCATTTTATGGTTTTCTTAGATTAGATTGGATTAAGTGTGGAAGATTAATGCCCAGGAAGGAAACTTTTAGGTAGATGTAACCTGCTTTTAAGAGTCTAATAATAATTCCCATCTGTAAGGTAATTCCGATTAAACTGTTGATATCGTTCAGATGGAACCCAATATATCCCTTGGTTTCTCGTGGCAACTTCCATAATGTCAATGACACATAATATGCTCTTCAGTATCTAGCTCCATAAGAAAAACTATTGGTTTTTCAATCATTTGCCATTACTGTTTCAATATTTATTACATTTCACTCGCTGAAATATTTTTTATCAATTTAAAATGGACTTTTATGTGCAGGTTGAATAGTGTTATTTGTTCATCAAAAATTATCACATGTAATTTGGCTTACAGGGTGACACGAACTTTGGCCTAATCAAATAATAAATTAGAAATAAATAAAATTTCGGACAGTAATAATTAAACTAACGAAAATATAGCTTATGACTAAGGCAGATATGCAATTTTATTACGCCGATATATGTACGTATGTATGTATGTAAAGATTAAAACTATTTATATAAGTAAATAGCTCTAACTTTACTTTTCGTTAAGAAGTGAAAACACAGATTTTTTTTATTTAAAACTAACTAGTTACACTTAAATGTAATGCATGTTTTTTCATTATAGTTATCAATCAAGTTGTTTACTTTTATCTTTTAATATGTATATGTATGGATGTATTTAACTTTTGAAATCCTTTAAATTGCACAAAATTTTTTTAATTATTAGGAGTTCCCCACTTTTATTGCAAGTTCGTTTTGTTTACTTTTCAAGGTATTTAATTAAATGTAATGAAAAAACAGTTTAATAAAAAATTATTTTGATGAGTACCAATCCAAAGTAATTTTTGCTAGGATTACATAGATAACGATTAGTTTGAGTCCTAATGAAAAATCTTTTTACGATAAGGAATGAATATAAAATGGCAATAGATTTTTACAGAAGCTTGCACCCCTTCTGTAGACATTTTGGACGCATTGTGCCCGAACAACGCATTGTGTACGAACAATTTTGATATTTAAAAGCTAAGGCTGTTTTATACGATTTTTTTTGCAATCAGCCTTACAGTGATTTTCGCGACATTTAATTGGTTTTTTATGTTAAAAAACTTTTAAGGGAAAAAATTAATACAATACGAGCTCGATTTCGCAACAACCGATTATTTCAACACCCCGATAAGCACAACAGGTAATTTTTTAAATTTTTTTACATTACAGTCTTTATAAGTGCAACTTTTTCCAACAGTCTCGATAAGCACAACTTCTTGTTTTTTTTTAGTAAATTTAAAACGCTTTTCTTTCTGAATTTAATATTCCTTACGAAGAATAATATTCATTATGAAAAATAAATTGCTGTTCGAGAAATTAAAAAGGCGGTAATATCACAATAAATTAAGAATCCAAAAATTTAAACCAAAATTTCAACATTATTTTCCTCAAACTAGATTGTGTTCATAAAAAATATTTACACGTACAAAATATCAGTCTTCATATTTTTTTCTTAAGGTAGGATCACACGATTGCCTCAATGCACCAATTATTGGTCCATATTATATGCCCATCGTGTGATTTCAGAATCATAGGCAACCATGCCCCAAGAAAAATTTTAAAAATACGCCAATATTTATTGTGTTCTCGAGCAGCAATCAAAGTAGTCAATACGCGACAATTTCTGAAATTAATTTATTTTTTCGTGTGCGCCAAGTGTTTTCGTAAGTAATATGAGCTAATCTTTAACCCATATATTAAGTTTTTATTTGTTTAAAAGAACGAAAACTGCCTCTGCTTTGTATATTTAATAAGCACAAAATATAAAAAGCAGATGCAATTTTATTTCTTTTAAGGGAACAAACTATTAGTACGTACAAAATAAAACAGAAAAAAATGATTTCTTAAAAAAAACTATTTGCACGTAAAACAAAACAAACTTCCACAACAGCTGCTTGTTTTTATTGTGCAAGTTAGAACAATCGTATGACTGGGCTGCGGCAATTATTGTCCTAAATTCATATTTCGCCAATCTGCGTCAATCACATTTTTATATTTTTATGTGACTGCATTATATTTGATTGGGATAATTTAGTTATTATGCATCAATTCAACACAATAAAAATTGGGACAGATTGGTGTATTTGCGGCAATCGTGTGATCCTACCTTTAGGTTTAAGTTTCAATTCATGTATAAAATATTATTATATAATCACATGTATGAATTGTTTATGTTTAAGTATTAAAAATAAATTTTTTATGCTGTATTATAGTTTCTTGTATTATTTGAAGTTTTTGATGGTACGATTATTGCAACTTTTCGGTAATAGCAACAACCCGATTTCCTTTCGGTTGCTCAAATCGAGCTCGTACTGTATATATTAAATTTACGTTTTCTTTTTTTTTAACTGCTTCACTAAACTGCATTTTCTATCAAAACTTTAAAGACCAATAACTCGGGAAATATAGGTCGCAGCCAATTTTTTTTATTTCATTTTAGTTTTCTTATTTTTCAAGCTATTTACATTTTCTTCGACATTCTTCACAGTTTCTTATGAAAAGTTCAGAACTCTATAACTCGGAATATATGGGTCGCCACCAACTTCATAATTTTATATTTCTTTTTTTAATTTTCTATCACATAGGCTTTTATTAATATTTCACTAAACTGCATTTGTTCCAAATATTTATTTTTCATTGCAATTCAAAGACGAATGAGATAACTTTTCTCACACATATAACTATAGTTTTGTTTTTGACATCACTAGTCTCGAAAAAAGACTTCTAACAGTTGTAATTAAATTTTAAAGGGATTGAAAAAAATGTTGTATGTGGGACCCAATATCTCATAAATTTTTCTCTCACAAATACATCAACCAAGTCAATTCAAACAAATTGTTTAATCCATAATTTATGGCTTGCTTAAATCCTCTGGAACAGCGTGACCGTTTGACCGACTAAAGTGGCAAATTGCCACTTTTTCGACTATCTTTCTTCTGTTTCGACTGCCTTGCCACTTTCTTTAAACCCTTTTTAGAGTGAATTATATAAAAATACAATAAAAATAAAAACTTTAGCGTAGTTTTCTCGTTTTTTTATTTTGCCCCTTTTTTTGATAACACCCCACTTTTAGAAAAATGTCATCGGTCACCCTGCTCTAGAAGTTTAATGGATAGAAATTTGTAGTTAGAAAAAAGAGGGTAGTGCAGGCAATTCTATTCGCTTGGACATAAAAGTACAATGTCTCTCTCGCTCTCTATCTCTCTCTTTAAGATCGATCGACTTTCTTCTTCAATGCTCGAAGAAATCCCCAAATTTAGCTTCCCCGTAAACTTTTAAATTTTGTGCCTTATTTCAAGTAACTTGCGAGAAGTTTTTGCATCGAGAAATATTAAATAATTATATTGGTTGTCCTATTTTACATAGCTATTCATATAAAAACATACAGCCTGTTTGTGTAAGACGTTGACGTTAGAAATCTTAGCGTTTTTGTAACAGATTAAAGAAAACTTTAAACTTTTCCTTTAATCTACTACAGAAACTTCAAGATTTCTATCGTCAACGTCTTCCACAAATAGGCCGTTAACTAAACTTACAAAATATATTAACAAATATATTTTTTTCTTACTCACCCTCGAGAAGTTTTCACATTCTTTACAGAAACGAGGCACTGATTTAATTAACGTTAAATGAAATATTTTATTTATTTATTTTACTATATATAGTCTATGTAGTTTTGGTTGCGTTTTTCTTTATCTTTGTAATCAATAAATCATTTAAAAATGTTAACTAATTCATCTTTAAAAAAAACTTTTAATTTCCTTATAATTTATATTCTCTTCTTTTCTTTTCGAATACTATTATTCATATTCCTTTTTCCGCTTCACACAATACTTCGTCCTGTCTATTTAATATCCTCTCTTCTGCATAAAATAAAATATGTATTCTTCTACTTTTCTTGTTTTTCTATTCTTATTCTTCTACTTTTTTTTCATCCAAAACAATAACAACAAAAATTTACTCAAAAAAATCATTTATCACAACAAAAAAAAATTATAAAAAAATCACAGGTGACGGAACAATTTTGAATCATTCAATATCAATAGTATTACAAATTATTAATTTAGCAATATGTTGGAATATATTAGTATGAAACGAAAAGTAACAAAATTATATAAATAGCTTAATATTGCTAATTTAATAATTTGTTTCCTTATTTTTTGCTCAACTTCAACAAATTCATTTCAATATAAGAAACTGATTCACTACAAAAAAAATTTAAAAAAAACAAGTGAGTTTCTATTATCTTTCTCTCTCTATTTCTGTTAAAAAACTACTTCTAAAAATACATAATCTATTTTTCATTATCTCAGTATTTTTGTACATACATATATTTTTGGTTATTTATACAGGAACAAGCAAAACTCCAAACACCTCATACAAATGTGACACTACACTTGCCATCAAGTTACATTTACACTTCAATATATTTTATTTGTTGCTTTGGCTTTTTTACCAAACACCATTTAAAACTTTGGATATGAACACCTAAATAGACGAAAACAATAGGCCCCAAAAAATTTTTGACTTTTAAGGACATGTCAGATAAAACGTTTGCTTCGCCTTACGTTGCAGATTCGCATTGATATTTAAGATGTAATGTAAATGCTTATATGAAACATGTCACATAAAGAACTTTTAACGCCGAGAGGCAAGTCTCAACTTTTTGCATGCTTTGGCAATCAGTTCGTATAATTTTCTTAATTTGTTGGGCAAAACTAGCACGTAAATATAAAATTTTGTTAAAATTTTGGTAAATTTAGATAAAAAACGAGTTAGGCCCAATAATTGAGTTCTCAATTATATGTAACTTAGCTAATTGCCATTTAAATTTAAGTTGCATTTAAATATAGTTTAATTTTTTCAGTGGTTAATTAAAGTTCTTATTAAAATACATTGAAAGTACGGCAGCACTACGATTTTCCCAGTATTTTCAAACAACAGCTGTTTTTCATAAATAAGAAAGTTAAATTATCAAAATGCGGAAAAAATTGCATAAAAACACATTTTATGAAACAAAAAGAACATCAAAACGCATTTTTCTATTTATTTTTCCATGATATGAAACTATATATTATATATGTTATGTATTTATGAAAATTAAACGAAATTCTTTTTAATACGACCACATGATGTTCATATACATGCTTCCAAAAATAAACACACACAAGCGCAATAACATATGGTATGCTTGTAAAACTTATGTAGGATTGTTGGGGATTTAAATTTCATTTAAATGTATCTCAACGTTGCACAGACAGGTAGTTGGCCCTAAAAGTCGCTCAAAACTATTTTTTTCATTTATAATTTTATATTAGTATTTTATTGGATTTAAACGTAGGTTAGGGTATTTCAGTGAAAAAAGGCAAAAACATAGTTATAAATATTATTTGTTCGTCATTTTCCACCGTATCGTCTTCATTTTCTAAATTATCATTAGAAATGTCGTTTTCGTCAAGTTAATTTAAGACTTCAATCAAAAGAGGTTGCATCTTTTTCGATTGAATCTTCCTCATTCCTATCAGAAGAGGGTCTGATGTCAAAAGCAACCTGTTAAGCACATCTAGGTTGCATTCTATTCTTAAAAATTTTCTAGAATAATACAACCTGTATGTCCGAACATGTTTATTACGGGCTTCTGCCGCTTCTTCGGAGAGTTGACCGATTGGCAGACTCACCTCCCTTATTACGGTTGCTCCATTGCACAACACCTTGTGCAATGTCGGTGACATAGGGTGAAATTTATAAAGGGAAACATACAATTCAGCAGTTTCCTTAATAATAACCCTCTGTGTTAATTTTAATACCACAGCACATGACATCTAGTATTATTTTTAAGCGGTAGATTACATTTTTTGTCAATCCCAGTTATCTCTGGTGATCTTTCATATTCTTCAAAAAAAAAGTGGCGACTGGTATTCCCTTCATTAGTGTTCCCGAAGTTCGCCTTAGGTATGTCCACAAATAAACCCAGTTGGTACCGAAATTTTGTTTGTATTTCCTTTTTTGGTTTGCCACCAAATCCTTCTCCTCGGCGGATAGGTGTTGAAGTAAAACACGAGTGGGTTTTATAATTCAATATAATAGTTCATATATTTGCAAAGGTTAGAAACGAAGTGATCAATATACTAGTACAGAAGATTAATATAGGTATATCAAGAAAAATAGTTATGGACATTGTTAATAGCTGAATGCATTAACCAATAAGAATACGAAACGTATTCAATGACTTAACGAAGAATTTGATAATTAGAAAGATGTAATAGCACAGTGTTGTAATTAAACAATGTGTATTTTCAACACTCTCACTCATTGTTTTAATTCCAACATTCCTAAAAGTGATAGGTTGTTTTTAAATCGCTGAGTCGTTAAAGGTTTTGTAAGTATATCAGCGCGTTGCAAATCAGTATTGACATAATTGAACTCAATAATTTTATTTTTCTGAAGATCTCTGATGAATTGTAGTCTTATGTCAATATGTTTCGTGCTATGGTGTAATTCTGGATTTCCAATAAGTCGAATTGCACCCTGGTTGTCAACATTAATAACGGTAGGTGAAGTTTGAAAATATCCAACATCAGCAAAAAATTGTTGGAGCCAAATTGCTTCCTTGGCACCTTCACACGCCGCCATACACTCTGCTTCTGTTGTAGATAAGGCAACAGTTTTTTGACGATGACTTCTCCAAGTGATTGCACTATCGTTTATAAGATATACATAGCCTGTTGTGGATCTTCTTGTATCGATGTCACGAGCAAAATCTGCATCTGTATAACCTTCAAACTTGAATGCATTGTGTGGTTTGTACTCGATGCAGTAATCTTTTGTTGCTTTCAGATAACGAAATATGCGTTTTAGAGCCTGGACATGACAACTTTTTGGACTTTCGGTGAATTTGCTAACTTCTCCAACTGCATACGAAATATCGGGTCTAGACACTATAGCAGCAAACATCAAGGAACCAACAGCTTGTCTAAATGGATACTGGGCATCATCTTCGCCACTTGATTTAGTTAAATATACGTTGCAATCAGATGGTGTTGAAATTGGGTTTGCATCATCCATTTTAAATTTCCGAAGAATTTTCATAATATAGGAATGTTGATTTATTTTGATGCATTTGTTGGGTCTATCCCGATGGATTTCAAGGCCAACATAATAGTTGTGTTCACCATAAGTAATGCGAAATGTTTTAGATAATTTATCAATAAAAAATTTTAGCCCACATTTGCTAGGCGACATTATTAACCCGTCGTCCACATAGAGTAGTAAAATAATTTTACTGTTTTCAATATTTCCAAAGAAAACACATGGGTCGGCACTCGATTGCTTCATTTTAAAAATTTTCAAAAAATCAATGAATTTTGCATTCCAATTACGAGAAGCTTGCTTTAGCCCATAAAGACCCTTTTTGAGACGAAAAACAAAATTTTTACCTTCGGTAACGTGGATGCCTTTTGGTATTTCCATATACAGCTCTTCGTCGAGCTCGCCGTATAAAAAAGCAGTCTTTACATCAAATTGCATCATTTCCATGTCCTCCATTGCTGCTAAAGCCAGAGCAGCTCTCACTGAATCATAACGCACGACTGGAGAATATGTTTCTTTAAAGTCTATTCCAGCCTCTTGCGAATAGCCTTTCGCGACCAATCGCGCTTTAAATATGGGTCCTTGATTTGGGTTTGATTTAATTTTGAATACCCACTTACAACCAACAATATTCTTATCATGGGGTTTCTCCACAAGTTCCCATGTTTGGTTCAATTCGAGTGAATGTATTTCTTCATTTATTGCCGATATCCAATTTTCTGCATATTCTGAAGCCAAAGCATCATCATATGTTTCCGGTTCTGAGGTGGTTGCCAAACAACTCATATAATCGATACCAAATCGCTGAGGGGGTATAATTTCTTTTCGCAGGCCATACCGTTGGTGTTCCCTCACATCAGCTACTGAATCTGTAGAGTCGTTAGATGTCGTAGACACTTCGGTTGTTGATGCTTCTTTTTTCATCGAAGTCTTCGGAGTACTAGATGCTTGTTGTTGGAATGAAGAAATATCAGAATCATTATGATGTTCGCCGTTTACATTATTTATTTCTTCTTCTTCCTCATCGCGATTTGACCCAACTTTTATTAATTTTTCATTAAAAATGACGTCGCAGCTTACTATTACCTTTTTTAACTCTTGGTCATACAAACGGAAATTTTTTGCTGTAGGCTCATACCCAACTAAAAACATTTTCTTCGCCTTAGCATCCCACTTCTTTCGTCCAAGCTGCTTAGGTTGGTAGACCATGCATTCGGTACCAAATACCTTTAAGTGGCTTAAGTCTGGCTTCTGACCGAACCAAAATTCGAATGGAGTTTTTGAACGATTTGCTGGCGTTGACCTATTTAATATATAAACAGCTGTCCTCACTGCTTCAGGCCACAACAATTTGTTCAGGCTGCTTGCCAATAACATAGTACGAGCTGATTCTTGAACCGTCCTGTTGTCCCTTTCGATGAAACCATTTTGTTCAGGTGTGTACGGTGAGATCTTTTCCAGAACAATACCATTGTTCGACAGCAGTTTAGCTACATCTTTGTTTATAAACTCCGTACCATTGTCACACCGAATACATTTCACCCGTTCGCCAGTCATGTTGCGTATCATAAAAATAAAACATTTTAATTTTTCAAGCACTTCAGATTTGTTACATAAAAAATAAACATACCTGAAACATGTGCTTTCATCTTTAAGCAACATGAAATAACGAACTCCACCAACACCAGTTTCACTCATGGGGCCACATAAATCCATATGAAAATATTCACATTTAGCTGCTTCACGTTTCATTGCTGTTCCATGAGATGAACGATGCATTTTCCCTCGTTGGCAGTCTTCACAAAAGAAATTTGAGTTGTTCGTCACACTTATTCCATTAGCTAGATTTTTATTGCACATGTTTTGAATTGTTGCTGTGTTTATGTGCCCAAGTCTACAATGCCACTGTTGAAGAGAATCTATCTTCGCTGAATTCGCCGCACAATCATTTCTCAATTGAAATATCATTCTGTATTGGTTTTTAGAATCCCGAATACCAGTTGCCAAAATGTTTTCGTTTTTGTCTTTCAAAACACAACGTGTGGATTCTATTACCATTAAGAAACCTTTAGATGTTGTTGATCCAGTAGAGAAGAGGTTTTGTTTTAGTTGCGGAACGTATTGTACGTTGGTGAGAATGCGAGGTATCCATTTGTTGTTTACAAGAGCGTATATTTTAATTGTGCCAAAACCTTTAATTGGCAATCTTTCATTATTTGCAATGTAAACAAAACGATTTGAACTTGACAGCTGGAACTCCGAAAACCACTCTCTGCGCGAAGTCATATGTTCAGTGGCACCTGAGTCAGCAATCCACACATCACTATATGGAGCTGATATGACATCTGACGTCGACGCAACAAAGGCAACCTCGTCGTCGTTTTTGTTGCTTTGCTTAGAACTTTCTTGTTTCTGTTTCATTTGTTTTTTCTTCACACGACATTCTCTCTCCCAGTGTCCAACTTTGTGACAAAAATTGCACTTTGATGTTCTCTTCCTCTCTGTAATATATTTTTTGTGCTTCTCTGCTTTTGCATTAAACGCTGCTTCTGTTACCTCTACATAATTGTTCTTTTTCATCTGATCTTCTTCTAGTTGTAGTTTTGCCATTAAATTTTCGATTGTTCTGCCTTCTTTTATGTTATACCACACAGTTTTAAAGTTTTGGTACCTTTGTGGCAAACTACTTATGATTCGTACCATTTTTATGTTGTCGGATAACTTTTCACCTTGAGCTTCAATTTCTGCTGCTAATGATGACACCTTCGACACATATGCTGCAACTGACTCGTCTTCTTGCATTTTTAGAGAAAAATATTCTTCATATAGGCACATAACTTTTACTTCACTTTGTTTGTCGTGGATATTTTTAAGTTTTTTGTAGACTTCGTTTGAGTTAGTACATGACAGCACATGGTTTGCCTGATCCTTTTCAATTGAAGAAATTAGTATTCCCATGGCTTTACCATCACGCTTCATCCATAAATCTTTCTGCTCCTGGGAGCTCGAGTTTTCTAACTTCGTATTCCCTTGTGCTATTCCTAATAGTCCTTGGCCTTTTAAAACCGCATCGACATTAAACTTCCACAACCTGTAGTTGCTGTTGTTCAGCCGGTGAAAAATATGGATGGATTCCTCAGTCATGTTGAACCGAATTTAATTTTTATTTTTTAACAAAATATAAAAACTTGACAATTGCAATTACTTGAACTTTTATTTAATTAAACTCCACTGGGCCCATAACCTGTTGAAGTAAAACACGAGTGGGTTTTATAATTCAATATAATAGTTCATATATTTGCAAAGGTTAGAAACGAAGTGATCAATATACTAGTACAGAAGATTAATATAGGTATATCAAGAAAAATAGTTATGGACATTGTTAATAGCTGAATGCATTAACCAATAAGAATACGAAACGTATTCAATGACTTAACGAAGAATTTGATAATTAGAAAGATGTAATAGCACAGTGTTGTAATTAAACAATGTGTATTTTCAACAATAGGCGAGCGTTACTGGCAATTTGTATGCAACATGTAGGATACTCTCAAAAAATCTAATTCGAAAGTGCAGTAACGACAGCCTAAACCTCATATTTTCAGTGTTGCACGGTCTTTCCTTTGTAAGGTCGTTAAATTGTGCATATGTGGCGCCGCATATATAGCATTTCATGGTGGACTTGGTATGCATCGAAGCGTTACATACTTTGCCATCCAGCATTGTAAAAACAATTTTATGCTTGACGAATATGTCGTCAAACGGAATAATGACTAAGAACTTCTGACTCCATAAATTTCAAATTCCCCTTGAATTTTTTTGCATCTGAGCGTTCCATAACGACCCATAAGTCGTTTCTAGTTAATACTCTCATTCCAGAAGAGCCTTTAATAAAAAAATGGCATTTTATTGAAATTCTTATTTAACCGAGTTTTCAATGCTCATGTACTAAAAAAAATCGCTAAAAACTTAGGGGTGGATTCGGGTGGCTGTTTAATGCCTTTTTAATTTTTTAAGATATATTCTACAAAATACTATAAAACTTTAAGCTCAGAAATGAACAGAAATAGTTTAAAACCTTTTTGATATGTGAAGATGTATGTTTTTTTTTGCACTTGTAGAGCTTAACCATTAAGGGCAAAAAAAAACTAGTAAATAATTAGAATCAATGTAAAACTTAAGTTTTATATAAAGCACATACATAATTGTATACAATCCATAGTAGAAACTAACAAAAAATCGACTTTATCACAATAAAATTAATATTTAAAGACAGTAAAGTTTTGAGCCTATCGATAAATCACACAAACACGTTTGGCGAACGGTAACTTCAGTCTGACTTCATTCAGCTGGTAAAAGGTTCAAGAGCGCCATGTTGGTTATATTGTTTGGAGGGGTTACCTGACTTTTAAAAAATATCAGTAAAAAGGGTGTAGTGCTAAAATAAAAAAAATACATTTTGAGCGACTTTAAGGGCCAAATACCTGTCTGTGCGTTGTACTGAAAAAATGAATTCGGTAACGGAATGGCACTTATGCCCATTATTTCTACAAAGAGGTAATCTACCTAAGGTTTTTACCTATGAGTTTGCCTTATAAAATTTTACTTACATGTGTAGAAAAACGGCCATTAAAGATAAATGACATATAATTGAGAACTCAATTATTGGGCCTTAGTAGCATCAGAGTAATCGAATTGAGCTGTGTTTTATGCCTAAAACAAAACAGTGTTTTCAAAGCTTTATTGTGTCATACACTTTTGCTATACGCTTCTCTGTCAACGTTAGAAACGTCACGCAAAGTGGCGAAGTTGACTCTGAAACGGCCTTTAAGAATTCCAATTACTAACAGCTTTTTGCTTTTGAAAAATTTATTGTTCGAACATTTTTATATATTAAAAATTTCGAAGTTATTTTGAATTGAAAGTAAAATCCTAACCGTAGCAATTGAAGCAGCAACCTAATAATATTGTAAAAACAACAACGTCCATGAGAAAATAATCACTCTTCCAGCTGTCAACATCTACGTTACATCAATTCAACATTTACATATTGGGGTCTTTCCACCCGTTGTAGGAAACAGCTGACTGGCAGGCGCATTGTATTTCCTAGACTTTAGGGAACACAAATAGACTGCCAATAGCACAGTATTGTATTGACGTGACGTCTATGTTGACAACTGGAATAAGGGTGATTAATACAAAAGAAGTCGAAAAGAAAGCAATAAATTTTATTATTTATTATATTTTCGAGAAATGCATATCTCGCATTTCTCGAAAATGATACAAAAAAAGTAAATACAATACGTTACATTAGATTAAATAAAAAAGTGGAACAACCAATGTTAAGCCAATTTGATAACGGGACTACACTTATGCCTGCTTGGCATGTTGAGCGATCTTCGTGAAGTTCCCAATTTACATCAGTATAAGTCTCTAAGCTATTATCTGTCTGTCTGGTATATTATATCGATAGAAAAATTATTGTCTAATTTGAGGAAATGTTCCAAGAAATCAGATTTAATGCATAAAACCAAAATAGCCTGTGGAAATTTTATTTTGTGGTTTTGGAAACAGCACTTCTTAGAAAGTACGAGTAACTTTGTCAACTGTTTTTTTTTTTGTGGAACAGGCCACAAAACAAGTCAATTAGCAGAACTTAGTTGAGACAGTTTAAGCTCTTAGTAAGACTTTACGCCTTTGATTATTGCTCTACTGTCTGTTAATATATGGATTAGTGCTGTATCGTGTACATATATCAGTATAAAAACTGTATTAAGATCCGGTAAATGAAAGATTTTTCTTTATGTCGTAGAAGCTGCTAACTACTCGTTCAGTAATATATGGCACGTCTATATGTATGTAGTGTCCCGATAGATAAATGAGCACGTAAATTATTGTCTGTTTCGCTTACTCAATTCCATTCAACAATTTGCCGTATTAGAATGATGCATTTAATTACTGGTTTGCTAAGTTTGACCCATTCTAATCAGGTATCTTAGACAGAGCAACTTTTTGAAAAGTTCATGAATAACATTGCATAACATGTCATAACTTGTCAATCAAAATCACAATTCAAGTAAGAATCCTTACAAATATAAATTCTATGTGGCAATGGCCTTGCTAGATAAATCGCATCGTACTGTTGTGTATCAGCTGATGCTTATCGGAATTGTGTTGTTAAGTTAAAAATATATTTTCAGTAGACCGACACCAACTAAAAAAAATTTATTTTCAGTAGCTTTTTAGGTGACAAACGCCATTTTCTAACTTACATACATATATACACACACATGTTTAAAGCAAAGAGAAATACAATAACAGCTGACATTAATTAATGTCAAAACTTAAGCGATAAGACAAATTCAAAAGTAAGACGATACAATTTGACTAACGAAACCATAAAGGTCATGCATGTTCCATATGACCAACGGGAAACAATTTCTAGCCATTATAAGCAGTCACACGTGATCATTATTATTCATCTCAAGTTTAAGTCAAACTGAAAATTCCTAAAATGTAATAACAAATTTTCAAAACTTAAAAGCACTTGTCAAAAGCCATAGTTTTCATTTTATAATTTATTTGGAAAGATTTTTATAAAAAAACAACTTTTTCACTTCAGCTAGTTTCGGAAAACATTAAACTTTCACAAAAAAAATGCATACAAAAACTCATGAAAGTAACAAACAATAGTGAAGTAGTGGTAGTTTAGTTAATTCAGTATAATTTAGAAACACTCCTGTTTGATTCACTACATAAACCATTGCTGCAACAGTTACAATACATTACTTCATTGTTAAGATGATCAAAACCAAATCGTCTTAGAATAGTTGTTTGAATTAATTTAAATGTAATAATTAATTAATGTGTTTTGTTGTCAGCACGTGTTTGCCTTAATTTAATGCACCACTATTTTAAATTTTTAAAAGAATTCGAAGCACTTACTGTGTATGCTAAATATAATCTATACTAACTAAATTTTGTAAAATTAGTTAGCTTAGAAATCAACATGTCAAAACTTAAAATGCAACAATAATTGAAATTATAATCAATACAGTGGCTATAAAAAAATTATCCTTAAATTAGCTTTAATTTAAGCAAAAGTAAAAGAAGTGCTTAATTAAATTGTCTACAATAACACAGTACATTTCCAAATACCCAAAAATCAACCAACATTTTCAACACCAAAACAAGAACAAACATTTTAATTGTATGTATATAAACAATTTTAGGGCCTTATCCATAGCAAATTCAACGCTGCCAGCTATCGACTTTAATATGCCAAAAATAAAATACACGGCACTAAGTCACGGTGCAGACTTTAAATTTTTGTTGCAGCTATTCTTGATTATGAGGGAGAGTGTTAAAAAAGAAATATATACATTAGGGTGGCCGTTATTTTGTTTTTATTTCTTCCACTCTCACCCCCAAAATCGGTTCAGATTTATGTAAAAAAAAAATACAAAAAAAATTCATACCTACAAGTTGTGTTTTAGGGTGTGCGTCCGGCCCTCAAAGTTGGCCCTCAAGCCCATATATTCAATGTACAGTAGAATTCATTTATAGCGACCGCCAAGGGACCGAAATTATACGTCGTTATAACCGAACGTCGTTGTATCCAAATAAGTGTACACAATATTTTTAAGTTTTTTTTATCATGTATATTGATATTTATTGAGATTTGAAATAGTTTAGAATTGTGGTTTGTTTTCTATTTACAAGAATTTCTTTTAATAATTTACTTTCAATAATTTCAACGGAACTATATAAACTCTCTGATATATCTGGTTTGAATATTTCTTCTTTGTCATTTGCACCTCTGTTTGGGATAGTCGAAAATAAATTCTGTGATTCCCCGCAGTATATGTTTCTTTATTTAGTATTGGCTGACGACAAAAAATGGAATGAAAAAAATAAAAATTAGTACACAGAACTTACATCGTCGTTATAACCGAATGTCCATTCCAAGGCAGACGTGCAAATTGGTCGTTAAAAGCAGATGGTCGCTAAAACCGGAGTCGTTCTAAGCGAATGCTTACGCATGTACAAACTATTAAGAACCAAACTTGCTTTGAAAATCCGTCGTTATAAACGGATGGTCGTTATAACCGAGGTCGCTATAAATGAATTCTACTGTATTTTTTTTTTGTTTAGTTTTATTTTTACTATAAATATGTATATGTATGAAATAATTTAATATAAATATATAAACTCTTATTGCACATGCTTAAAATAAAAAATGTCCATATAAATATAATTTTTGGTATTTTGTTGGTTATATTTCTCATTATTTTCTAAAATATTAATTTTAGCAAAAAACTTTCTTTGAGACTAATGTCTTCGACTTAAAGAGCTAAAATATTGTCATATGTCATATTCCTGTAAAATTATTTTTTAAAAAGATAGTCATATGCAAAAATTACATTGAAAAATGGGCTTGAAGACCAAATTTGAGGGCCGGACGCACCCTCTAAAGCGCATTTTATAGGTATGAAATTTTTTTGTATTTTTTTTTACATAAAACTGAACCAATTTGGGGGTGAGAGTGGAATAAATCAAAAAAAGTATCCATACAATTAACGGCCAATCCAATATACATACATCCTTTTCCTATTCCTCTCTCGCTCTTTTTCACTAAAAAAAAGAAATAAAAATTTTCTGCAACAAAAATTGCAAGTGTGGACTGGGACTAATTATATTAATTTATATTTTTGTTGGTGACAATGAGCTGCCAATATAATATAAAATGTGGAATAAATGGTAACTTACAATTATTTCATATTATATAACAGAAATAATATACCGAAGTTAATGTCAAAAAATAAACTGCTTCAGTTTTATACAACTACGTGATGCAATTGCAATTTAAAAGCGTAGTTTTATTTTTATAAGTATGATCAAATATTTGAAGGTGGCACCACTTAATGTATTATTTACACTTGTATATCAGATGCTTATGATGATGCTCCAGTCTCTGAAATAATTAAGTAGTTGGCTACAAGGCGACAAAGGCAGATAAAGGCATTTGAAGCCGTATATTCGTGTAGCCTGCTGTGGTGCATTTATTTACTGCATTATTTTGTAATCTGTTAAATAATATAAAATTAATATAAGCTATAGTTCATTCCAAATTTTGTATTATATTAGCAGCACCATATTTGCTCATTAAGGGCAACAGCATGGACAACAACATGTCGCCGTGTTGCCTTGCTGTCGTCAAAATAAGAAATTTCATATAAACATGTGTATTCTATTTTTAACATATTGAAGTTGGTGGCTGCTGCTACTTGCTGCCACAACAACATACATGTCGTTAGCTGAAATGCAAACTTATTTTCAATTGGATCTGATGTTATACCCAATAATTAATTAAAAATAAATTTCAGCTAACGATATGTACATTTATAAAAAAAGTTTATATAAAATCTTTTATATTTCCATACTATATTTGAAACTATATTTTGTATTTTATGTAATAAAAACTTTTGTATAATTAAAATTAACAACCTATTTTTCTCGTTTTTGCGTTTTCTTCGAAATTTTTTATCTCTTTCCTTTCATTCTGTTTTTTTCTTATTTTATATTAATTGCATCAATCTATAAAAAAAATACTTTTAACTCCATCATGTAAAGGTACCACAAAAGCGCAAGCGGAGGATCACGGCGTTCTCATTATAATAACACTTCTCGTCGTCTCGTTCCTAATTTGTCTCCTATGCATACTTTATCACTCCAGAAGAAAACGTAGACAGCAACTACATCAAATGGGCCTACATCGCCATGCTCATTATGATTCACAGGCCAGTGCTACAGGTATGTATGTTATGATTTTTTTTTTAAGTTGATTTAATTTATTTTTTTATTTGTACCTATATACGAGTACATATATCCCGTACATTGTACAGTAGGTAATTCGACCCGAAATCTTGGCCAAAAATGTTATGACGTTAGAAAATAAAACGTTTCTTATGAAGAAGAAGAAAATCGTGCATAATATGGTGAAGAGAGGGTATAGTAAGCAATTAAAAAATAAATTCAGTAAAGTGCGACTTATACTAGTACACGAAGGGTTCCATACGGACACCAGATATGTAATACTATGCAAATTTCAAATTTTTTGGTACTTTTTCGGTTTTTGGCGTTTTTTTTTGGTTTGGCGTTTTTTCGGTGTTGGCGATTTATTTTAGATTTAGCAATTGTTTAGTTTGGGCTCTGTTATTCATTTTGGCAATTTTTCCGGGTTTTGGCGTTCTTCTGATTTTGGCGATTTTTTCATTTCGGTAATTTTTTCGGTTCAGTTGATTTATTTCAGTATTAGAGATTTTTTTAGTTTGGCACTTTTTTCGTTTTAGCGATTTTCATAATTTTGGGATTTTTTAGATTTAGCGTTTTTGAAAATTTTAAGAGTTTGCCCCCGGTCCAGACATGCAATTTTTATTGCAGCAACTTTTAATTTTTTAGTGAGAAGGATCGAGAGAGAAATACAAATACATATGCAAAGAATTGCTGCAACGAAAATTGCAATTCAGGACCGTGACTTATGGTTTCTGAGCGCAGCAAGTTTTCAAAATTAAATAGTCAAAATACCATTAACTGATAGAACACCCTTTAATTTTGATTTATTTTTACTTTTAGTGTTAGTTATTGTAGTCTTCATAAAAATACACTTTGGGCAGTTTTAACAACTTGCCTTGTATTTGGTCTGCCCGATAAATATCTTTACATTATTATAACTAACGAAAACAAAAGGGTTCGTTTTCACCGTTGTTGTACAGAATTCTAAAAACCACTTTGGGCAGTTTTAACAACTTGCCTTGTATTTTGTCTGCCCGATAAATATCTTTACATTATTATAACTAACGAAAACAATAGGGTTCGTTTTCACCGTTGTTGTACAGAATTCTAAAAACCAAAATTTTTGCTGGACGTTATTGCTTTTGTTAATCAAACGTGTAATTCTAACTTAACCTCAAATAAATAACACAAGTATACAAGGTTTTGGATCTAAGCAACCAAAAGCTGTTTCTGAGGTTATTTGGGGCGCTGAGTCCGAATCTGCACTCCGTTTTCTAATATTATTTCTAGTTTTTGAGATATTAAATAAAAACATTTTTTACTATTTTTGACAATTAATCTCCATTTTATTCATTAAAAAGTGTTAAATTAGAGACCAATAACCTGTTGGAATAGTATATAAATCATTTATTCTCTAAAATTTAACTAAAATTTATTTTCAAAGCCTTCAAATCGCCACAACTTTTCCATTGATGTTCTTTACATATTATCTTGCTCAAAATTGTACACATTGTGTCATAGCATTCCTTCGTTCACACAAAAAATTAAAATGAATGATTTTGTAATATTAATTAAAATATTTGTAGTATCAATTAAAAAATTAAATAAATTTTCTGTTTACAATTAATATATTCAATTAAGAATTTAATTGTATTAATTAAATTTTTAATTGTATTAATTAATTTGAGTGGAAAAACTTAATTGATACTATCAAATTGTTTATAGGTAAAAATTTAATTAATTTTTTAATTGATACTACAAATATTTTAATTAATATTACAAAATCATTCATATTAATTTTTTGTGTGTACTGCATGAGCAATCGGAATTGATGGTTTTATATTTCCATTGCGTATCAGATCAGCTTTTAGGCTGTATTTTGAACCGTCTATTAACAAACACCATTCATTTACATCTTATGGTGTTTTCATCGCATCAAACAGACCGTTGATGTCATAACAGAAGCATATATTCTCCTCTTTTTTGTAAAACTGGTAATAGTGCCTCATTTCTAGTTCTATATACAGTGACTTTTGTCTGAATGTCAAGATATTTCCACTCCTGCATCCGTGATGCGAGCAATTCTGATTTTTGTTTTGATAAATTCATATAAAGAACCAAATCATTGGGTTCACTTTGCGAAACTTAATGTTTTTCCTCCATGTTAAAATCGCTTCAATTGTTCGTCGGTGATAAGCTACAAGTTTCCATTGAATTTGCACTCGTACCTGGACAAATTGGCAATGGGTCATTGCTAGCACCGGGAACTGGCTTAGACACTGATAAAACTTCAGGATATTTATATTTTGATATTTTTTTTGCATTTAGACTGACGACATTTATCAAACAAAAGTACATTTATCAAACAAAAGTATGTCTTGGCATTTTCACACGTTTTGGATTAAAAAAAACTTTAAAAATACAAATTAAATAATGTTTCTAGTGACGCCAGCAGCTGACTCTCATTATGATAGCGCAATCCTGCCAACATGCGCGAAGTCACAAACTAGAATCAATTTTAAAAAACGAAAACCGGATTTGAATTCACCACCTCAAATAACGTCAAGATTTGTCTCATCTGCTCTGATCCAAAAGTTGACCGGAATTTGTAAACTTGTGTAATTTTCCATAAACACAAACTTTGCATAAGCTTTTGATAATGTTGGCCGTGGACTGCTGTATTTTTCCTTGATGAAAAGTGTTAACAAAATAGTTCTGAATTATTTTTTTTTGTTTTTCGTTTCGGTTTTTGATTTATATAATTTTCTTTCAAACAGACTCAGCCCTGAGTCAGGAAAAATGTAAATTTAAAATTCAACTTTGGGTGGCATTTTTTCCCTGTGTTTGTTGTCAAAAAAATAAAATTTTTTCATTTTTTCAACAAAAAACTAAAATGAATACCTTTATAGTGAACTTTTTAATGTTTGGATTTGTGAAAAGATAAAAAACATAAAATGTATATGGTTTACAATTTTTTTATCAGTTAAATTGATTTAAATAATCTTTCAAAACAAGATTTTGATCCGTTGAAGCAAAAGGTAAAAATTTTTTGTGAGCACAATGTGGAAAATTAACGACTTTTCCAAGCAAGATTTTGCTTACATTGCTTATGTGTACGTCATTTTGCTGGCCCTCTCACGCCAAATTTAAAAAAAAATTGTCCGTTCGTTTTCTAAATATTTTTTTTTAATATTTTATTTCATACAGTTTTCATTTGAAATTAATTTATTTCTTTTTTTCAGTTTTCAGAAGATTTTAAGTTTTGTTTTAAAAGTTTTGTGTTGTTCGCTCATTTTATTTAAGGTAATTCCATGCGCAAATAAATTTTTGCACACTCACAATTATTTGTTTTAATTTAAATATCAGCGAAATAATTTCTTCATTATCTAACATGACAGAAGCTGACTATTATTTTCATTAAACTAACTGAAAAATTTTCCCTCATGTCTTTTCTTCATTTTCGCTCGACTCAAGGTTTAAATTCCAGTCGACGACATTTACAAAGCGGTGGTGCCAGCATCGCCGGCAGTCTGCATGGCATCAACAGTGGCACATTAATAATACCACCGGCACCGCTACCACCGCGTGCCCTACATCAACCACCACACATCTGTATATCTGGTTCCAGTTTAGACTTGGGACCGGGCACCTATCCCGGTATTTTGATAAACGGCGACTCGCTTGATGACTCATCAACAACTTCCAACGACTCCTTAGGTAGTATACCGTTTTTAAATGATTGCGACACAGATAATATGGGACATATGATGGTGCAACATGTCGACAATGTTTAACAATTAAATAAATTTCAAAAATATGTTAAGAAAATTTTTAAACTTTTAAAAAATTAAGGAAATGCACAAAATTTCAACATATTTCCAAAAACAAAAATTCAAAAAATTCTTAGGCTAAGCTGAATTATTAAAAAAACAAATACTATTTCTATAGAGTAAGAATTTATTAAAATGATAAAAACTTAAGAAAATCATTGATTTTTTGATAAAATAAGTGAAGTTATGAAATTATATACACTGATGTTTGAAACAAAACAAAAATTATATGTTTTAGCATATAAAAGGTAAAACAAACAAAAATTATAAAATAAAATAGTTTTATAAAACCTAAAAGTAAAAATAAAACAAATTCAAAAGTTAACAATGCCCAAAACATATTACATAAAAATTTAATATTTAACTAAATATTAAAAAAACACAAAAGAAAATCATTAAATCCCGAATAGTAGCATTAAATAGAAAATATAAACGAATTGATTCATATAAAAAGAAAAAATAAACTAACTAACTATACTCCTAAAACTAATTAAATACAACAAATTCTAAAGAAATATTAAATGAAACTACAGGAGTTATATAGAAAAATATTTAAATAGGATTCCAAAGAGAACTCGTTCTAAGGAGCCAACAAAAGTTCTATATACGTATTAACTCAAACAATTAAAAATAAATAAATAATAATTTATAAAAGAAAATATGCCACACTGAAAACTCCAAAACATGTTTTATTGCACTAAGGCAATAATTTAAAAATAGTAACGAAAATTCCCAATAATAGGATGAAAGTAAATTTGTTGATTTTTATATTTGATACAAAATAATTAATTATTCGTATACATTTAGGAGAAAAAAATTACATAAATGGAATTAAATCACACACATACAAGATATATAATTTAAAAAGTTTTGTTTTTAAATAAAATTCAATAAAACAAACCACTTTTTTACCAAAGTCAACAAAAAATTTTAAATAAATAAAACATAACCTTTAAGGGCGACTTTTTGGGTTCGAGATTAAGATTAGTTTATTTTTCTAATTAGCTAATTCGGGAATTAACTTAATCTCACATAATTGAGTTTGATGTTTTTTAGTGGTAGCTTAAACTTCTTATTATGTGTAGTATTACCATGCTTAGGAACAAAATATTGGCAACATTTTCTCTGCAAAAGTCGTACATGTTATCAACACACTTTGATTTTTTCGTGGGAAGAAGAAGAAGCTGATATATTTCATTATTTACAAGTAAGATATTGCGCGTGTTAAAGGAAATATATAAATAATATAAAATATATATATTTATTTATGTGTTTTTAAATTATTTTATCACATAACTTTTATACAAAAATTATATGTTTCAAAAGTGTTTGTTGTCAATACTAAAGTGAGATTAAACCACTACGATTGGCCCCTTACACTGAAAAGTAAAACCGTAAAATCGACTATCCAAAAAATCACAAGTGAAGATTAAGGTTAATTTAATCTCTAATCTTGAACTAAAAAAGTCTCACTTAATGTTTAATACAAAAAGCTAAAGATTGTAAAATCTCGAAAAAACGGCTGGATAAAATTTATACAAAGTACATACATATGTATAATGTTGTTTAATATAAATTTAATTAGTTTATTTTAAAAAAATAATCAGGTAAAATTCAACAACAAAACAATTTTGTAAATGGCTGCTTTTCAGTTATCCCTGTTGTCATACTAATTGAAACTTATAAGATAAGATTACTGTTGTCAGAAACTTTTTTTGTTCTAGTTACAAATAAAAATGCCAATACCCTCAACGGGTGTCAACAAAGTGTTTATTTGGGGTATTCACACGGATGTCTTAAGTGTCATAAAGTCATAAAGTCCTTACTTTTTAAACCAGTTTAAAATTATTCACTCTATTATTATTTCACTCTCTCTCTCTCTCTGATATTAGACACTAATCTATAAATAATATAAAGATGTATGTGTGTTTGCCTGACTTGTGCTAGAAACACGTCTCCGTCGACGAATTCGTCGATAAGCATTCGCTGCGTAAATTCGTCGTGTGAAACACAATAACGATGAATTTGCTCACCGAATTGCTCTCTTATATTTGATTAAATGATTAAACAGAATACCGGCTTAAACACATTTTCCATACAAATTGACACAAAAAAGCAGCCACAGAAACCAGTCGTGAGATAGAATCTATTTTATTTTGAGAGCGTTTTTTCTTATGCTCTCGCATATCAATACTCATTTTCACAAAAATGTTACCATACTTTTGATCAATTTCATACATTTTGTAAACAAAACTACTAAGAAAAATAAGCACAAAAGAAAATAAAATAAAAATCAGAGAGTATTTGAAGTTACTGCCGTCGATTTTATTATGGGCTTAATTAATTTGTCAGCGATTTGCCTGAAGTTGCAGACTTTACTCTGTTTCATCATTAAGTAGTGTTGTAGTGTCCACAAAAACAGAGAGAGACAGAGAGAATTTTCTCTCAGTTTTGTTTTTTCGTCGTTCGTCGGCGTATAAAATAGAAATAAATTTATCTCAGAGCTCATCACGCACGACGAATTTCGTTCGACGGCGTTGTTGTGTTCATTTGCATATGAACAAATGTGTTTTATATTTTATGACGAAAGTTCGCACCGAAATTTCGTCGTCCCAGTTGTGTTCTTAGCATTTGATATACACAGTGGCGCATAGTCATAGTCAAAATAAAGTAAACTTTAAGAAATTCCTATACAAAATACTGGTTCTAAACTCTTACTTTGTTTTGACTATAACTTTGCCCCAGTATGTGTATTTATATCGTTGCTTGTTCACAATGAAAAAATTAAGATGGCACAATGTTGCCACATTAAAATTTTAATATACTCATTGTGAATTCCCTAATTGTACTTATTTGTATTTTGGTTTTAGCACCTTTTAAACATTACTTACTCGCTCTCTCTCTCAATTCCTTTAGTAAACTCTCACGCATTTCTACATGTAGTTATGACAAACAATAAACATAGCTGAGAAAGTTCTATCTTTATGACCTTTTTGTTTGAGCCACAAAAACAATTTTTTTTAAATTGTGGTAAAATGTGAAGACATTATGATACTTAAGACACTTAAGGCACCCTTGTGAATACCCCAATTATTTAATCCATGTTATAGACTAATATTTCTATAAGAAATATTATCTCAGATTCTTCCAATATCATTACGATTATCCTTCAGATTAACAATTTCCCTTAAATTTTCAATAAAGCTAAGATCGAAAGGTTGCATGTGTTATTCTGTGATGTTGATCGATTATTTGTCGCTAAAAGTAATTTTTTGCCATCGTGGTATTCTACATAATTTCCTAATTAACTCATATTTTCGGTAGGGCATATTTTAAGAATATATTTTGGTACAAATGCTTCTTTATTGTATTCCAGCTAAAACCAATAAATCAAAATATGTATATTCGTTTAGGAAAACCTATTTTGCTATAAATTAATTATTGCAATGGACCTATTCCATATGCAAAAAGAATTTTGAGAATTGGTCAACAAAAGATAATTTTATAATCCAGTTTTTTTGTGGTCGCATTGATAATCAATTCTTAAAATAGTTTTGAAAATTAGTCCACAAACGACAAAGTAATTTGATAATCCATTTTTTTGGCGAGCACATTTCGCTCCACGCTTTCCCCTTTAATGGACCTCTTCCATATGCAAAAAATGGTCTGCAAATGACGAAGTTATTTGATTATCAATTATTGGGGCGGGAAATATGTGTGAAAATTTCAGGAAGATCGGTACAGAGGTCTGATCTTCTATAAGGTACAACCAAATAAATAAACATACATTCTGTTTTATACATATATATATATAAGTAGATACGGTTTTAGGTATAGTGACATTAACCATATGCAATCCATTTGACATAACCTCACTTTTTTATCACGTTGGGAGACAAATTAGTGTTGTGCAATATTAAATTGGAGTGAAACCTGCAAAGAACATTAAATAATCACTGGATTTTACCCTGTCGGAGACCATACTACACACATATCGTCGCTGTTTTAACTAACCGACCCAACTGAAATTTTTGGAAAAATTCTACTACTAGACTTTATGAGTCATGATAGACCTTGTCTGCAGTTTTTATGACTAAACATTAATGTTGAGCCTATAAAAGTAAAACTATTTCAGAAGTTCCCATAAGAATGCATGTAGAAAACAATCATAATAGCTGCACTCCTGTAAAATTAAAATTAAAAAATAAAAGTATTGACATTTTAATTTTCTAACCAAAAAAAACGCTGACTTTAATTCGATGAATTTGTACAATGAAATTTTTTCCATTGCCATTAAGAGATTTAATCATCTTTAGCTCCCAATTAAATAATCAACAACAATAATTAAACCTTAAATATATGAGTACAATTCTGTTTTGAATTGTCAAAAAAAAAACTGCCTTATTTATAAAAATTATTAAAGCTTTATAAAGGCTAAAATTTTTATTAAAATTTTTTTAAGAGCCCTTTATAAAGACTTAATAACTTTTATTAATAAGGCCGTAAATAAATAAATAAATAATCACCAACCGCAAATCACCACAATATACAAGAACGTTTTAAATCAAATACAATACAAATAAAATTTTAATAATAAAAAAGAATTAGTGACTATCAAAATTGGATCTTCCAAAAGAAACAAAAAAATTAAATAAATCATTAAAATAATAAAACTAAATAATGTTTAAATAAAAGAAATTTAAAAAAATATTATAGGAAAAAATCACGTTTTTAAAGTCTATGAGAAATATGATCAATTTATTTAGAATTTAATAGGCCAGCCATATATTTTATAAAATGACAAAAAGGAAAAATTTACGATAGAAAATCAAATTTTCAATTCCATTTTTTATACATATTTCTAGGATTTATATAAATTTTTTTATTAAATTTCTTTTTTAAATATAAATTTCCGGATATTGTATATGTATAAATAATTCGGCGAAAGCGAAATTGTATTTACTTAACCAAAACGAATTCATAACCACTGTTGTCATTAACAGCTGACTTGACTATGCGGCATTTTCAAACTTTATTTATGTATGTATGTATGTACATCTCCATGTTTTGTTTTGTTTGCAATTAAACTCGGCTATGAAGATATTTTATCATTATAATCTATGGAGATATATGTACATATATACATATTTGTATGCATAGTTATTAGTTGATACAAATCAATTTAAAAATTTTATTTTGGGCGTGTGCCAAACGGTAGAAAAGTACAATGGTAAAAAAATATTTGCCTCTGGGTAAAAATTTTAATTTTTCTGCTGTGCCAAATGATATCTTTTTTGACAATTTAAAATTTTGACAAATTCCAATTAGCATATAGAAAAGCTGATAAAAAAATTTACTGCGGCGGCGAAGCAAAAAATTTTACTACAAGCCGCCGGCTACCAACAATTTTTTAAAAGATTTTTATATAAAACAATATTCTTGCAGCAGAAAATTATAAAACTTTATACATATATATGATGCAAAATTTTTCTCAAATTAAAATAAAGAATGCATTTTTCACAGTCTAACTACATTTAAGGGCCGTGGGTGACGGCTCGAAGCGACGGCGGTGGTTTCACATTTTATGATACCATTTCTTATATGCTGCTTGTCAAAAATGTATATGTTGTGTCAAAAATTCTACTAGCCCCTGGGGCTAGTGAAATTTTATTCACCTCAGAAGTGTCAAAAATTTACTTACACTAGTACTTTGCTACCGTTTGGCACAGGCTCTTTGTGTTGATTTTTTTAAAACAGAAGATTTATATAGATTCTGATACATAATAATAATAATAAAAACATTAGTTATGTTCATTTACTTTCCTAGCAGCAAGCCGAAATCAGTATCAGGCGACCTTTTCCACACAACAATACAATTACACAAAAAACAACATGTAGTTTGTTGTGCTACAATTACTAATCTGTCAGAAGATGTCTAAGCCAATTTTGACATTTTGGTTCAAATTTTGCATCAACAGCTGATTATCAGCTGGTCTGAAGAGGCTACCTGATTCTGAATTCACTTTTACTAGCAGAAATTTTCAACGAGAGAGTAATGGCTCAATTAGCCGACTGTAATGGAATGTAACTATGTGAAAAGTTAAAGTAACGAAAACGTAAGCTTACATTACATCTCTATAACCATTTTCATTACTTTTCACATAACAATATCGATCAGCTGTTTTCTACTGTTGCAGTTTTAATCCATTACAGTCGGCTAAATGATCCTTTAATTTGTAAGAATTTTTTTGTCTCTCAATTTTTTTCTCTCTTTTGACGCTATCTTCTTGCAAACTTTTTGAGTTAATGAAAACTATCCAGTATCAATTGTTACAAATTCGTAACAATTTTTAGTACATGAAAAAACCTATTTTAAGTTTTATTTTGAAGAAAACAAGACAAATTACCGTTAGGTGTCACAATACCGCCAGCTGTTAACATCACCCGGTTATCAATGCACAATGCACCTTGAACATTATCTATGAACTGGTTCTGTTGTTTGCCAGTGCTCAAAACTTCTTAAATTCATACTAAACGTGGTATTGAAAGTAATTGCGTGTTCCTCTTTCCATAAACCTTAAATTTCATTTAATCTTTCAATCAAATATATAATTTGAAATTTCTTCGGTTTCGCTGATGGTATTTTAGATCACCCGGATAAATAATTACTTGGCAAAAGCCTAAAACAAAAAATAGCTGTAAAATGTCTAGGAAAACTTTTAACTAAATAACTGATACCGAGTTTTGCTTTTGAAAAAAAAAACATCCCAGCTGGACAAACTATTATGTTTCGTTTCAATTTTCCTAAAAAAATATTTCTCATAAGCTTTTATTTCATTTAATGATTTAAACAAAATCTGTATGAAACTAATTTTAGGTAAAAAAAATGTTTATAAAATTTAAATGTTGGTAGTAATTTGAAACAAAAATATATACACAAACTAAAATACTAGCAAATTAAAAAAAAATTAAATGAACTAATTGAATAAAACGAAACGTTACGAAAAACACTTTTATAAATATTTTTCCTTTTTTATAATTTTCATAATTTATTTTTTTGAGATTTTCTATTCGACAACAAAAATTAGATAAAAGAGAGTAAAGTTATTGGTTTCATAGAGCACTTACGTTTTGCAATAAAATTAAATTAAATTTAAAAAAAATACAAAATTTATAATAAAAAGCAAACATTTAAAGTTAAAAATTGTTGTTAAATAAATTAAAATTAAGCCAAAATAAATTTTAAACTAAGTATTAAGTCCCAAACCTAAAAAAAAGGAAAAACGCTAATTTATTACAATCAACATTAGTTTTTTTTAGACACTTTTAGGTTTTGAAATTGTTTCCTTATTAAACTAATAACAGAATTGACGTTTATAATTATTTCAGTCATTCAACGAAGAAACAATTTTTCCATGGTATTGTATTGGCCCTATGCTCCTTGTAGGAAATGTGGAAACTTATATATATATATATATATATATATATAAACATATATATTGCATTGGGTATAAAAAAGTATCTCATGTTTATTAACTTCATTTAAATATATTAAGAAGTATTTGTATGTGTGTAAAACTTATTGGCCCGGCCCCTATTATATTAGTCACATCTACATACTCGTTCACTACTACATATATTCGATTACTACCCTGTCGGAAATTTGGCTAACTTTAAACTAACTTTAAGCTAACTATTTCGCAAGTAGTACTGACTACACTTGGATTACTTCGCAATGTAATCAACTGACTACTTTAACATTGCGATGTCCTAGGTGGTAGTCAATTGGCTCGCTCTGCATTACTTTCAGCTAACTTAAAGTTGACTTTTTTAAACCAACTTGTAGTCAGTAAATTAAAAAAAAATTTCTGGGGTTCGAACATGTATCATCACAATTTGTGTCCTCAACGCGCTACCACTCAGCTAATCTACCATCTAAAATAACAACAGCAAAATGTTAACATAAAACTGAAATGAGTTTCAAAGTAGCTGAGAATAAGTTTGTTGGCTCTCATCAAATTCAACTACGAACTCAACTTAAGAATTAACTTTGGGCTTGTTCTGGATGACATTGCAGTTAGCTTTTAGTCAGTCTAAGAAAAGTTAACTATAACTTAACTATTTTTGTAGTCAACTACACATTCCCCGACAGGGTATTGCCAGCCACCAGGCATTGTTCGACCATTTAAGAACTGTAAACATATGTTATGTTTAATTATTCTCGACAACAAGTATTTATATGCAAGTTTTTACTGTTGTTTCGATGTCGACAATGTGCAGGTAAATTATGCATAAAAAACTGTGAATATAAGAATTAAGTAATAACGCACTTTCCCTGACAACTTTCCTATACGTGCACATATAAGCAAGAAGTTAAAACGATTATTGAATACACAGTTACAAAAGTATATCGGCTCTTATTAAGATTGGCATTCCATGTTCTATCTTCCCTGGCAATCGACTAACAAATTTGTATTATCTTTCGACTGCAGTCGAATTTCGAAAGTAACTGATAGCATAGAGCTATGCCTTTTATACTATAAGTTGATCAAACAGAGCTATGCCTTTTGTACTATAATGCCACACCGCCTTGTTAGGAGGCGGGAGCAAATGAAAAAAACTAATTAAATAAAGATATAAAATTAAATTATATCCATCAAGCCGTTTTTAAGACGAAACTGTTGGGGTCAACAATTTCACAACTTTTGAGCTCAACAGCTACATAAGTATGTATGTATGTACATCTTACGAAAGCGTTCAATATAAAAAGAGAGACGAAAGTTTTTTCTTGTCTTCTATAAACTGACAGTAAAACCCATGATACATTAATATGTAGTAGTGATAGTGGTACTTTTGAGGTAAGTGCGATGTAATGCAAGCTGTAACCATGTGGTCCAGCCTTAAAACCTCACAATATTAAATCGACCTTGTTATATCCATGAATTTGGATTATATTTGGACTAGTGCTGGGCCTTTGTGAAGTAGGCCTTGCATGCATGTATGAACTAGTTGCGTTGTTTTCAAGGCTATTTTGTTTAGCACTCAAGTGTTCGTATATTAATGATTCCAGTTGTTATGACGCCAACACTTGATGCTGTTCAGGTGTATAATATCCTTACAATTGATAATTTCCTTGAGTAATGTAATGTAACTGCAGCGTAGAAACAAATTATCGATTTTTTTATATGAAAAGTAGGTTATGTTACATTACATCTCTATAACCATTTTCATTACTTTTCACATAACAATATCGATCAACTGTTTCCTACTGTTGCAGTTACAATACAGTCGGCTAACTGAGTGTTGTAATTTTGTGTTGTAATTTTGCTGCTGTCGTTGTTGCTGCTGCTGTAGTTTGCTTGCTGTTTTTATATGAAATAATAAAATAATTTAAGTTTTTCCCATATTTTTAATTAAAAAACAAGAAAGTAAAAAAATTAATTAATTTTGAGGGTAAAAAATAATCGGCACAAATGTCAGAAGGTTAATATGACGAATGCGATGCAAAAAGAAGAACGGTTTTACCTTTACCCCAAGGATGTACCCTTTTTAGACATGCAAAGCTTACTTTGGAAAGTCTTAATTCAGCTGGGAGACAGACACAAAGAGAAAGTATTTCTCCCTTTGTATTGCACAAAGCTGAATTAAGACTTTTCAAAGTAAACTTTGCGTGCCTAAAAGGTATACCCCTTTTAGGCACGCAAAGTAAATTTTTAAAATTAAAATAAATAAATTTTTAATTAAAAGGGTAATACTTTTTTTATTCGCACAACACCTTATTGGGATTCTTTATTTTTTAAAGTGTTAAATGAATAAACTATAAAACTTATGCTGTTCATTACATGCGAACTAATACGCTCAAGGAATCTGCGCTATTTGTTTTTTTTTTTTCTTTTATACATACACATATTATCACACCTGTCATTTCATTTGACACTTGTAAATAGGTCTGTCTGCGTACTTTTCCAGTAGCAAATACTCAGTCAACTTTTTTGGGAGAGTAAGACCAATTTTACTCTGTCGACTGAAAATATCTTAAAAAGTACGCAGACAGTATCCAGTGAAATCTTGCAAGAAAACAGCTGATCGGTGTGTAAACAATTGAAATAACAAAGCAAAAGAGTTTTAGCCAGAAAAATAGCATTATTGGAATCATTGGTTCTGCTTTTACGCCACGGTCGCACTGTATATTTGGACGTTTCTAGCATGAAATAAAGTGTTTTGTTTATTATAATTTATTATAAACGTTAAAAATCAACACAATTATAACTATTTACCTCTGCCATTGCTAAATTTCAATTTCTATTTTCATTTCACAAAAATTATTTCATTCAAAAAGTAATAAAAACAGCTGTTCAAACTAGTTGCAAAATCTTGCAAGAAGAAATTTCTCCAGTAACATTTTGCAATTTCTCTAACCTCCAACTGTCAAAAAGTTCTCTTTTTGGCTCTCTCGCTGCAAGAGATTTGGAGTACGCAGACAACATTTTGTAAGATTTTGCAACATTTTGCACAAAATGATGCAAAATATGTGTACGCAGACAGACCTAATATGTATGCAATGATGAAATATGCTTCTACACTACAATAAATAATGATCTTACTTAACAGAAAAACAAATGGTGTTGCATGATTTTGAAAAAAAGTAATAACACCCAGCAAAAAAATTAAAAAAAAAGTAATCGGGTTTGGAATAAGCAAGAATCATTTGTCTAATCAATCAACTTCTGGATATTTTTTTTTAATTTTATGTAAATTGATTCTGTAAACGAGTAATGAAATTTTGCAATCAGAAAAGTAAGTCATTATATGGCAAGTGGTTCTGGTGGTAATGTTTAATTTCTTGCTGGGCAGATTTTGGCTTCTTATAAAATTGAGAGCAACAAAAAGAGAGAACAATTCAATAATGTACATCATGAAGATTGAGAAAGCAAATGCTTTGTGCTGACTTCTACTATACAGAAAAATTTTTTTTATGTGCAGAAAGAACTCTTTCTGGGTTTTTCAGGTCTATTTTTATAGTAAATTCTTTATATATCGTCACTTTAAATCAAAAATACCAGAATCGAGAAAAAATTCCAAATAGTTGTTTTATTGATAATGATATAAACATCAAAAATACATCTTGCCTTAAAATTTTACATGAATAAGTTAAAAAAATAGTTCTATTCATGGAATTCAAATTGAATAAATATGCATTGGCTAAATATACATCTTATTGTTATATTTATATAAATAAAATCAATGCGATTCCCAAAGGCCATAGAGTACCATTAGGAAAAAACGACTTTTGTTTCTTCACATTTTCTGTTGGATCACATTCACATTGGTTTTCTAACCTTAATTCTAAAGTTTTTCTACTAAGAAATAAATTTATAAATAATAATAAAAGCGCACTTACGGCTTTATGTATTTTAGGTGGCGATATATAGTAGATTTTCACAAATAAAATCTGTCGCGGTTAAAATCTATTGAGTTTGTACTAAGTAATTGTCAAAAAAGCCATAGTTAAGTTGTTAATATTTCAAAATTTAGAAGCTTATTTATTTATTAGGCCTTACTATGATTGTCTTTTGTACTAGATAAAAAAAAACATTTAAACATTTGTTAATCTAGTACAAACTATCGAACACGAATTGAAAAAGGCCACAACTATAATAAGGCAGATTATTTAAAATTTTCCTAGTCTGTAGCTGAAACTGATTCATCTTCTAATTTTAATACGGAACCTTTGTACATTGAACGAAAATTAATTTTTTTATCGACAATTCTGTCAGAAAATGTGTATTTACAAGTTTCCTTTAGCTTAGTAACAAATTGTTAATTATATAATTAAAAACTAAATAAAACACTTCAGGGGGTTATTATGTGAATCGAAAAAGAACCTTTTCCAATTTGTATGTCATTAAAATGGTAATTTGAAAGCATCTTCTTTCTGTTCGAGTTATGTATATAACAAACTCTTCATTCAGGCTTAATAATGAAACAATTTTAAATTTAACAAGATTTGATTTTGAAGAAAAATTTATTAAGCCTACAATTGTTTTTTAAGTCTGCAAAACCTAAAAGTTTACTTTTGTGAACATTAAAAAAAATAAATTAATTAAAAACAAAATTCATAATTAAGAGTATTGTTAGTAAATTTAAGCCAAAAGAATTAATATGAAAAAACTAAAAAGATTAATTTAAACTAGTCTAAATTAATAAACTCAACTGCTAAAAAGAGAACAAAAACTTAAAATTATAATAATAAATAAAGAAATAAAAAATCTATTACATTAAATACATACAAGGAAAAATAAAAACGTAAAATATTATTTAAAAAACACCTTTAAAAATTCACGTTAACATTAATGATAATGACAGAGAAAAAAGAAAAAATAAACTAAAACAGATTAAATTTAATTGGATTGCATAAATGTTTAGAAATGGTTTTAATTTAAAAAAAATAACTATACAAAATAAAAAGGAAACTGTTTTTCAATATTATATTATTTATACATACATATATACATACATATATTGAAAAGCACAAAAGAACAAACAAACAAGTACTATAAAGCAATGGTATATATGTATGTATGTATACATATGTATGTATGTATGTTATTATTAGCTATTGTATTGTATATCGTTTAAAATATATTATGGAAACATTTATTTTGTTATGCATTTGAGTTTATAATTAACAATTATGTTCATTTTAGTAAAACATTGGTTTTAAATAAAGCAAAAGAAAAAATACATTTTAAATTGAAAAACATATTGATCTTGTTTTCTTTATTGGACTTCTTTACAGTTGATTAAATAAAAAAAATATGCAAATAAGCTGTAATAAGTCCAGTTATATCTTTTTCTTTCTCTATATAACAGAAAATATATATGGAAGTAAGATAAGAGTACTCGTAATACTTCAGACGGTAACATGAACCACTTGGTTCGCTCTCTGATCAACGACTGAAAATCATGCCGTTCACACGTCACATTCGTGGTTCGTTTTTACAAATATTTTTGATGTACATATGTATATACAATACGTTCATGCCGCAATTCTGTTTAATCATTTAAGCTTAAATTAGACGTACCATACCATATTGCCATAGCCATAGCCATAACCAAAACGAAAATTTAATAAATTTTAGACTTGCATCGAACTCGTTCAATAGCTCGTTTTTGACACAAACCAATGATCAAACCCATGGAATTTAAATGGGTTTGATCATAGGTTTCTGATACGACTCGTATTGAAATATTATTAAATTACGAATCGTATCGAATGCCGTAATTTGCCCCCTGAATATGCTTATCGTGTTGATTAATTTTTCGTGTAAGGCATGTCTGAAAATTAACGGAATTATCGTATTTTCTTTTTCTTTATCTTATTTAAATCAACTACTTTAACCGCAGCACAGTAGACCATTTCGCAAGAAGGCGGTCAAAAATCTATAACTTTTGACTGGATTGGAATTGTGCATTGCGGTTTTTTTTGTTCACTAGGTGAGACCATAAGCTTTAAGTTTAAGATATAAAACTTTAAAATCGACCGGTTATAAAAGTAGTTATCATAGGTTTAAAATTCATTTTAAGTATTAGCTGATTTTTGGTACAAAAGAGAGGTATTAAAACTTGTTTTAAAAATATCTTTTGCACGAAGTCTTATACTTTGTGTTACGTTTACATCCTGTGCTTATTAAAAACTTAACTTTTTTCAGAAAGTGCCAAGCTTTGGCCCAGGGAAATTTTTAGTACGAATGTTGAAAGGTTGGTTTTTGAAGAAGTTTCTGTTAAAACTAGTTTATTAAGAAGCGAATATCAAAAATGCAAACATTGGTTAAAATTTTCTTTAGATAAAGAGGTTTTAATGAAGAAGACGTAGGTTTCTATTGTAAGTACAAAAAAAGAAAACATTATAAATATTGTATGTAAACTTTTATCATTAATTTTTAAACTTAAATTTGATTAATGTATGTACATAAAATTTTAAAACGATAAGTAAAATAATGATACCTCTAGTGTTTTGAAAAATTACTATTATTTAAAAAATTTTAGTAAATATTTCTTCTAAATAGCTTTGACTTTCATTTTTTAAAAGCAATTAAGCTTCTACGTCTAATAGAGCTAGTTTTCCATTTTTGTCGAATATTGGACATATATCGATCTGATGTGCATGATAAAACAGTAATAAAGTCTTCATTATAGGCCTACAAAGATAGACCTGTCTGCACCAGGTTTGCGTGTGTTGGTTCTGGTATGTGCAGTGCATATGGGTATTTTTAGGGTGACGAACGTTATTGTCGTACGTCTTAAATGGGGAAGGAAATCTAAAGTAAACATATTATTTTGTTCATTTTGTAATTTTTGAACAGCATTGGACTGGTTTTATATTTAGTGGTAAATTTGTATTTTTGCATAAATAGGTTTCTAAGATATAAGCAAACAAAAAGTGATACGAACGTTACCAAAAAAGGAAGTGGTGTTGATTCGAACCTATGAAAACGCAAAATTCTGCGATATGAATCACGCTTTTTCTAAACCACGAAACTTAAATTGTTTTGCTCTAATTGGGCTTCACGTTAGTGCTTGTTGCGTTGAAATTATTTTATTAGTGTCTTTTCTACCACCAGTACTTGATACGTAACGTTATATTCGTTACATGACATATTTTTCAATAGTAATGTATTTGAGTAAAAAATATATAAAAAATTTTATGTACATACGTTTAAAGAAATTTATTATTTGACATATTGTCAGAAGTGTACATATAATAATTGAATTTTATTTTCTGGTGGTTTAGCATGTCTATATACGTATTTCATTGCCGCTTGAACCAAATCATCAGTAAACTTCAACCACAACTTATGAACAGTCACAAACCTCTTACTTTATGCACAGACTTTCAAAAAACAAAATGAGTTCACCTGTACCCACCCAGTGAAAAAAATGGAAGTCATTCTAGTGGAACTACATTTTCATTGCTTTCAAAAAATCGGTATTTTTAATTTGCCGAGGGTGAGCAAAAAACTTAGTAGAAGCTTATTTTAGTCACACAAAACCTTGTAACTCCTCCATAGTATTAGAAAATACTCACCAGATTTTATAGAAAATGTATTTTTTTAAAGAAATTTATGGACTAATTTTAGTCTAAAATTTAAAAGTTATTTGCTTAAATTGAAATGAAAACACTGTTTCGGGCTTAAATTCGTATAAAAAGAAACGAATTGTTAAAATAAGCAACTATTCACCATTTTTCGTGGATGAAAATGTTATCATAGAACACAAAAAAGGGAATTTTTCTTAATATCGCTTCCAATTCAGTGACCAGGCATTGAAAAAGAGAACTTCTTGCAATGACAACCCTATGTAAAAATCATTAGATCGGATCGAAATTTGCACTACTTCCGCATCGTAAACTCTACATTTTCATGACTTTTTTGGAGTCTCTTTTTTTACGGGGCAGTAAAAAAAGAGACTCCAAAAAAGTCATGAAAATGTAGAGTTTACGATCTGGAAGTAGTGAATATTTCGATCCGATCTAATGATTTTTACATGGGGTTGTCATTGCAAGAAGTTTTCTTTTTCGATGCCTGGGCACTGAATTGGAAGCGATATTAAGAAAAATTCCCTTTTTTGTGTTCTATGATAATATTTTTATCTAGGAAAAATGGTAAATAGTTACCTATTTTAACAATTCGTTTCTTTTTATACGAATTTAAGCCCGAAACAGTGTTTTCATGTAAATTTGAGCAAATAACTTTTAAATTTTAGACTAAAATTAGTTCATAAATTTCTTTAAAAAAATACATTTTCTATAAAATGTGGTGAGTATTTTCTAATACTATGGAGGAGTTACAAGGTTTTGTGTGACTAAAATAAGCTTCTACTAAGTTTTTTGCTCACCTTCGGCAAATTAAAAATATCAATTTTTTGGAAGCAATGAAAATGTAGTTCCACTAGAATGACTTCCATTTTTTTCACTGGGTTCTTCTTTAATTTAGCAAATGTGCTTATTTATATCTGAAATGCATTTAGGAAATTCCAAGCTTTACCAATAAAAATGGTTGAGTATTCATACCAGACTTTTCTTATGCTACACGAAACCCGCTTACGTCTAATTCCTCTCTTCATAACACATGCCTTAAGGCAAGCGTTTTGGCTAATCCCCAGTAAAATTATTAATTTCAATTCTATCGGTTTCACTAAATTTAAATGCACAATTATTTTGGCACTTTGTTCCAACGCAAGGATTTGGCTTTATCTCTTTTGCCAAGATACAGATTGGTTTACTTTACCGACATAATTTTATTCCTTTTATACCAACAAATTGAAGGGTTTCAAGTGAATGATCTCCAGTGTCACTATAGTTTACTAACTTTGAAATTGTTTCCAAAGTCTGAGGTAGGCTTTTATTCTAAAGTTCACAATTAATAGATACATTAAGTACACAATTAAATAAGTATTTTATTCAAGTATCACCCTAGATAATTTGGGTTCCATACTTGAAGAAATATAATTTGTTATATATCGATATTTCACTTTAAGTATCCGTTAAACGAAACAGTATTTCTTTCTTTGTATTTTATTTATTTATTAAACATATTAATGCAAAGTAAATTTGCATAATATGGTGTTGCACAAATATGGGCGGAGTAACGTAGACCATATGCCCAAGATGGTATTAACAGTATTTTATAAGGTTTTGTGACTGACTGTACACGACCTATGCCTTCCCATAGGAAGTAGGCAACGTGGTTGTTAAAGAAATTCCACAAAAAACCGCAAGATTATACGGTTATCCGTGGCAGATCAGTCAACCAGTGCGAGCGAGACGAAAAACTCTCGAAGGCCAAACAACACACACAAGCCTGACCGCACTTAAGAAATAATTACGATGACGCGAGAGATGTTCCCCGACCCAGAGCTGCTTAACGACTGTCTTTGTATTTTTATTTTGAAATATTTCGTATATGAGACCTCCTCCGAGAAAAGGGACCTAGTTTGTCAAGAAACGGGAAATTGCAAAAATCGATAAAAATGAAAAAAACATTAAAATTTTATTTTTTAAATGCGTTTTTCTCAAAACTTAATTTTTACACACTAGGTCCGGAGAATGTCACATACATATAAGGAAAACGGTTATAAAAAAGTAGTGTGGATTACATTTTTAAAACAAATTTTTTCGCTTGATAACCCCCGTTGCCACATGCAAGTAGTTACATGAAGTTAGCGTATATGTATTACTACCAAAAATTAGGAGATATGTCAAAAAATCACCAAAATTTTTAGAGTGCCTACAATTCACTGTTCATTTTTATTTAAATTGATATTCACTAATAAAATCGTTAAAACTTCTGCTTTAGGTGAATATATTCATTTAAATTTCTCTAATAAATAAAATATTCCAATAAATGTGTGTCGCTTACGATAATTTTTTTTAATGTAAACATCTACTTACGATAAAATCTCAGCCACCGTATTTTTGAAACTATAAGCAAGTTTGATATTTTGACAGTTTCGAATCAGCTATGTCATGAAATCTTAATTTCTCAAATAAAAAAAATTTTACCGGATGTCGCTTACGATAATGTTGCGCTCAGGGCTCGATATGTAATACATCCTTCCTTTTTCCAATATTTTCCTGAACGCCACTAACAGTATGTAAATTTCAAACGCAATACAAAAAAGACGAACATAAATTACGACTGAGTTTGACGTTTCATGATAATACGCTATATCGTTCTTCAGTTAGTACTGTGCTATCGACTGAACTGCACTACGTCAACACCGATGAACATAGAAAGTTAAAATAACCACGCACTTAAAAATTACAAATTTGCCCAAAAAATTTAATGTAAAAATATTTCATTAGAGTTAAAATGGAAACATTTTAAAATTTGGTTCGAGTCCGCAATTTGTCCCCAGATCAATTAAGTGAATTTAAGGAAGTTAAAAATTAAATCGCTCGGTTGTCATTACCTGTCATTACTAAACAAAGTTTAAGCGATAACATAAATATACTATCGATAGCAATGACATCGATATTTCAAACTGATTCGTCTACAAACAAATGTTCTTTATTATATATTGCAATCAAAAATAAAAAAGTGGACAATTTTCAATACACAATGGTAGTAACCAACTATGATGGTAATATTCCTAAACTAATAATTGTTAAAGAATCACACATTTTTGAAATATATTTGTGTCTCTAGCACTGCGGAAACAAGCGCGATTGTTGGAAAATGAAATTGATCTAAAATTGGTAGCTTTTAGCAAAATAGGAGCTGGTAGTAGTTCATCTTCTATGGGCCACAGTTCTAATGCTGACACATCACCATTGCTGGGTGAAAATGTTTTTGATTCTCTTTCGGAGGAAATCGCCCAAAAGTTGGATAAGGTTTATATAAATTCATCTGCAGCATTAAATTCCTACACATAATACTATGTACTTATATATATTAACATGTGTGGTTTTTCGTCTTTTCTGCTTAGCTTTCATCTATCAATGATACAATGGCCGAGCTTCCTACAACAGGTGTGGCTGCAATGCACACGCTGCAACGCCACCGTGAAATACTTCAGGGCTATCGTCAAGAATTCAATAAAATCTCCGAAAATCATACGACGCGTTTGGAAAGAGAAGAATTATTGAGAGGATCGGGTTTATCTACTAACAGTCCATCTATATCAGGTTTAAGTAGACGTGATATGTATTTAAAAGAAAGTGGTCATATAAATAGGTAAGTTACACATTTTTAGTAAGAATAAAATCGATGTACACAACTAATTATTCTGTAAGAATTAGATGTTTGAGTAGGAAAAGTTTTATGTATGTTGCGTATTTTTAATATACGGTATTACCCAAAATAGTTAGTTCCTGGACTACGAAGGCAATACCGAGCTTGACTCAGTCATATTATGATATAAATATTTTGCACCGAGCAGTTTTTCTCAACTTTTTAAATTTGTCCGCCCAAATTGCTTCACACGAATTTTTCATCAGTTATCGTGTTTTCTTTAGCTAAATGTTTATTTGCAAAATATGGCTAAACTAGGGACAGTTTACAGAAAGACCTATGCCTTCGCAAAGAAAGCAGAACTGTTGTTTTGCAACGAAATTCCACAAAAGAACCTCAAAAGTATACTGTCCAAGATCGAACAACAATCACAAGCTTGACACGAACTATGTTATTCAGCTTGCGGATGTGCATATAAATATCACTCTGGAGTAAAAAAAGGAATTTGTGAATGAAAAACCAAATAAAATAAAGATTAAAAGCAATTATGTTTTAGAGAAAGCAAGACAACTATTAAATTTTACATTAGTCTGTCTGTCATTCCAGCGAAGATGATTGGTTTTGCCAACAAAATGCTAATAAAATTTACTTTTTATTTGCTATAAAAACTCTACAACAAGGCGTGATTTTTTATTGGTCAAGTTAATCCAATATATTTTACATTTAGGATGGGGTTAAATTTATTAACCCACTTAGAAAGCCTCTTAATTCCTAAAAGTATTCTACTCAGTTTAAGAACTTTTACTATTAAGCATTTAAATCAATCAGTAAATTTTATTATCTTACGGGACTGCTCGAAGTTTGAAGTGGTTTTTCTACTGGGTTTTTATTTTAGAAAAAAATTAATTAACGTCCTCTTTTCTCTGTCTTTCTGTCACTTCACCTCACCACCTTTGCAATTCTTAGGTAACTACCACAAAGAGATTTTTTAATTCAATCCAAGATAGTTGGAACTAGATATTTTTGAGCATCTTATATATTAAACATGCTCTAATCTTGCAAGAACTTCGGGAATTAAGATTCAGTTCAAACTAAGGAAAAACGCAAAAAATAATATTCCGTATTTTAATATGAATAAGACATCGGCGTACAGAAAGTTTTCGTTTAACACAAATACTGAAAATATGATAAAAGAACTGTTACATTTAAATTTTTCCTGAATATTATTATTGAATTTGATTTATTTTCAGTTCCAGTAGCATGGTAAATGATCAGATTAATATTGCAATTGAGACAAGAGAACACTTACTATCGCAACGCCAGGCATTCAAACGGATACAAACTCGTTTAAATGATATGTCAAATAGATTTCCTCTAATTTCCAGGTGAGGTGAAAACACATTTTATTTCATCAATTATAAATAATAAATAATTTTTTATATGCACAGTTTAATACAAAGAATTAATATTAAAAAGAAACGTGATGCTTTGATATTAGGAGCTGTTATTGGATTTTGTGTTATTCTATTATTATTATATGCCTTTCATTAAGAACAATTTTTAAAAAGGTTCTAAATATATTAACAAATATATTTTTATTTCTAGTAGAGAATCATTAATTTACATGTATGTACTAAAAATCTAATATAGAAGCAAATTATTTACGTCGGACACATATTAATAAGCTCTATACAAAGCAAAATCTCGCTGTCAAACTCAAATCATGTTTAACAATTATTTTTATGCGACAAAAGGTTCGAGTAGCTCCCCCATCGGATGAACTCTGTGATAGACCTTATTAATAGGTCTTCGATTAAAGTATGTATATGGATATCAATGTAATTTTGTGATATAATAAACTTTGTATAAAAAATAAAGTAACGTTTAATAAAAATGTGTACTGAACATTATATATCGTTAACTTAATACGAAAAGGTCCTAACTCGTTTTTCATAGTTTACAGGAGGAGGAAAAAACTAAGTAAAAAAGATGCAATATTGATACAAAATTTTTTTAAACGCAATTTTTATTAAAAACACTACATATTTAGTGTTATATTAGTTTTATTAACATAAACGAGGTGTATCTAGGAATGGTCTATCGAAATATGTAAAAATTTTGATTTCGAAAAATTATGAGTTGGGGCCTTTTCGTATTAAGTTGTATGTGTAGATTCGAGAAATGTACGTATATGTACTATGTATTTACGTTAAGCCTAAAATCTATGAGGAATATGCTCAGATGTACGTCGAATGCGGTCAATATTGGTATGGTAGTTTTTTAGGGATTTTCTCCTTTATGTACACAATTAACATTAAAATGGCGGAAGCCAAGTGGAAAGTTTCTTAAGAATTTTATCAATTTGAATTTAAGCAGAGAACTTAGCCACTAGCCGTGAGAAAATCGAAATTAGATTTTCGAGCAATGCAAATTTAATGTCGAATTTCTGGTTGGTACCAAAGCCGATTAATCGGTGTGGTTTTGACACAATTCACCATTACCAACCATATGGTAAGGCAGTTCGAGGTGTTAGCTTAGATATGGCCACTCTCCACCTTCAACCATTTGAACTGATAAGGTAACCTTAAAATTCGTTTCATAAACAATTGTTAACTTTAACCATATGCTATGCCATATGGGAAAATAACTTCATATGTATATATCGCGTAACAAAAACTTTTTTGCTGATTTATTAATAAAAATATCATTAAATAAGTTCAAATTTTTGGAAAATGGAACTGAATCCTCCGTCTTCTAAAGATGGCACTAGGAAACCAGTTTTTTTTGAAAACCCCGACATGGACTATATGGCACAACATTTTGTAGGTAATTTATACAGGTAAGCACTAATCTTATTTTGCTTAGAAAATACTAAAATGTTCAATTCTATATTCAGATATCGGGAAAATATTGTGATACCCAAAGCGAATGGACCTGTGCAAATCAAAACTAACGAAGAGAAAATGATTGAAAAAGTAGTGGAAAGCTGTGGCTTTAAATCATTTACAGCCTGCGTAATGGGTGAGTGTGATGATTTGTATGTTTACTTAACGTCTTAAGAAACCTTTAAATTTAAATGTATTTTTGATTTAAAAACTTAAACAACATCATTAATTTTTTAATTGAAAGTTTGGGAATTCTAACGTATTATTTGTCTATATAACGATGTGCAACATTTCCACAAAAATACAAGGAAGGAAATGACTTTTTAATGAAATTGAAATAGGTACCTACCTAACCACAATAGAACCAATTGGGTTTCCGAGTGGTGCGGTATAGCATTAAAATCACTGCAATTCGGTGTATCAAAGGGTTTCATACATGAAATTTTACAACAAAATAATGTTATTGTAAATTATTATTTGGCCACAACAGTGCAGAGATAATTCTGAAAAATTTTACATCACGTGGAACACAAAACACCTGATAATTTAAAATAAATTTCTATTTCTTAGAATAACATCTTACACGTATCATTACAGTTCTTTTCAAACATCGCTTTTACAACCGACTGAAAGATAATCGTCTTTTTTCTTGCATCCGAATCGTTTTCACAAATTTTCTGGTGACTTCGCATGTTAAAACGCATGCTGTTTAGCTTCCGAAATATTGAACCTAATAATTGCATAGATATTTTGTATTCGCAGCACTACAACGTCTAAACTTTGAAATGGCCATTGAAATGTATGTGGCCATCAGAGACGAACAAATATCTATTCTGCTATCGAAAAAATATGCCGCTTAAAATGTTCAAAAAAAGACTGGTTGCATAAATATTATTTATTATAATTATTATTTTTTGTTATTATAAAATAATTCCCCTTATCGTGGTTGGCGTATTTCAAATACGACTACGACTGTTTGGTAATAGATTAAAGAAGACTTCAACAGTTTTTCCTTAATCTATTACCAAACAGTCGTAGTCATATTTGAAATACGCCAACCACGATAAGGCAGAGTGTATATTTAGATATACATATGTACATATTTAAGAATAACCTGTAGTAGTTCACGTCAGAAGACTGTTTACCTAGCGATTGCTACTATGCACAGGACAATGACTCAAAACACACATCCCATATTGCAAAAACAACTTATGTAGTAAATATTTCATGCTGATTGCCACATGAACTTGTTTAACGAGAAAAAATGCTGGAAAGCGGACACTCGAAAGCAAATTTTAAGTTAAACCGATATTGGATATATGGGAGAAAAATTAGGGTGCAATCAATAAACAATATTGAAAGAGTGACTAAATGAGTGTTTTTTACACAATAAAATCCCACCCAGCCAAATATATAATAAATATTTTGGATAAAATTTGCAATTTGTTAAGGTAAATACTCATAATATTTCAGGTGTGTTAGTCCCGGTTCACACACTTCAAGTTTTGTTGATCAACTAGTAATTCAGCTGTAAGAAAGACGGAAAAGGAAATACAAATATCTCTTTTTTTCTTACAGCTCAATAACGAGTTGATCAACGAAAGTTGAAGTGTGTGAACCGGGACTTAGTTTTGCGGCTCGGGCTAACGATGTTTTTCTAATAATTTTTGTATTCTACACTTTATAAATTAATGTGACTTGTCTTGAAAATTTGGACAGGAATCACTCAAAAATTTGAGTCGTTTTCATATATTTTTTCTAGACAAGTCGCTTGCTTGCACTGTGGAAACTACACATAAGCTCATAATTTTTTGAGTTACTATAAGTATAACAACATTTTCAATTTAACAAAAACCACTGCTTAAATAAGTATCTATTTGCTTTTAGGTTACGGACTTGGTGCGGCTATTGGTTTATTCAGCGCTTCTGTAAACCCAAATATGTCTGATCCTCTTGCTAGCGAAAAGAAACAAACTGCGCGTGAAATTTTTAGAGAAATGCGTTCAACCACACATGGTTATGCCAAAAATTTTGCCCTAATTGGTTGCGTGTTTTCAGCTGTGGAATGCGCTATCGAAAGTGTAAGTGTATTTACATCCCTACTAGCATTTGGAAGATTGTTTTAACAAAAATCACCTAACTAAGTTTTCCTCGAGTACTTTTGACGATTAAAAACTGATTAAACACTTGCGCGCTTGAAAAAAGACTCGAAAATTAGTCGAGTTTATGCTTTAAAAGTAATTTATTTATTAATTTTAAAATATATGAGTCATAAATGAGTAGAAACTGACCAGAAAAGCGGGTAATAAAAGACTCCTCAAGAAGAGTCGCATGTAGGGTACCATTTTCTCCCGACAAAAATATCTTTTGGGCTCAGAAAACGAGCGCATATTCTTGTTTTTTGATCACTTAAAAGTATTAAAAAAGAATCGAATTTAATTAAAAATTTCCAAAAATGCTAACAGGGATAGTGTACATAAATTACTGAATACATGTACATACATACGTATGTATGTGTATGTGTGGATGCATGTGACTTCATGGCTCAAAAATATTATTCAAATTTTAGGAACGTGGTGTTACAGATTGGCGTAATGGCACATATGCCGGTGGTGTAACAGGTGGTTTGATTGGACTAAGAGCCGGAGTCAAAGCAGGCATAATTGGTGCTGCCGGTTTTGCTGCCTTCTCTACGATTATTGATTTCTATATGCACAGTAGATAAAAAATTCTTTTTTAAGTTTATAAACAAATCGTGTTTGTTAAAGCTTTTTAGAAATATAAAAATGGTAATAAAAAATAAAATAAGGATTAAGAATATGTAATATATCGGTGTTTAATTTTAGGTTAGGTTAACAGGTCGCTGAGAAAAGAAAGTGTTTGGTCCCTTTGTGTGACTTGAAAGTATGAAAGGAAAAAATGGAAAAATGGTAAAAGGGTATATATAGGTTTGTCATTCCAGGTGTAGTTTCCACAATATTAATAAGCGACACATAAAGTATATATATTCTGGATCCTTGTACATAGGGAAGACGAACAAGCGATGTCCGTCTGTCTGTAGGTGAAATCGGTTTTCCGAAGCTCCCAGAACAGCTAGAGACTTCGCTCTTGGACTGGTGTGTCAGAAATTTTCCGAATAAGATTGGTATTGAAAAATCAGTTAAATCGAGCAGACGGTTTCAGAGATGGAAAACTCAAACTCTACTATTCCATACAAAATAACTACCGAAAACTAGTTTTTATTACTTTTTTTATTAAATTAACTTATTTTATACTTCATTATGAATAAAATTGGTATTTCTAATTTTAAAAAGAAGTTAAAAAAATTAAACAAATTAAAAAAACGTTTCCAGGGTTGGAAAACTTTAACTTTTTTTCATATAATTAAACATATTTCATGTTTTAGGAAGCAGGCTATTTTCTCAGGAACTGTAAGAGCTACGGATCTAAAATTTGGACAGAGTATGTAGAACTTTAATCGCTGCAACAAATATATGAAAGCTAAAAATTAAAGGAGGTTCCAAAACGAGTAGAAAAATTTTAAAATCCCATCTAATAAATATACAATTGTATGTATGTATTTGTATAGACACTTGAAATTTGTATATGTATTTGTATATTTGTATTGTATTTGTATTTTTATACAGACTACAACAATTAACCCTAATATTTATAAAAATTAAAATTAAAGGGTGTTCTATCAGTTTATGTTATTTTGACTATCTAATTTTGACAACTTGCTGTATCTTGGAAACCTTAAGAGGCAAAGTCTTAAAATTTTCAAAAACGGCAAAACAAAAAAACCTAAAATTATAAAATCGCAAAACCGAAAAAAAATCTCCTAAACCCGAAAATATCGCCAAATGAAAAAACAACCAAATTAAAAAAAAAACTAGCACTAAAATATATTGCAAAAATAAAAAAAAATCGCTTAAATTAAAATATCGCCAAAATTAAAAAAATAACGCATAAAACCTAAAGAAATTGCTTAAACGAGAAAAAAGCACCAAAACTAAAAAAGCACCAAATAAAAAATGCCAAAAACCAAAAAAAACCGCTAAAATTAAAAATATCACCAAAATGTCAAAAAATCGCCAAATTAAAAATAAACGCCAAAAACTTAAAAAAATGCTAAAACGGAAAAAAAGCACCAAAAATAAAAAAAGTCGCTAAATTTAAAAAAAAAATGCCAAAAACCTAAAAAAGAATCGCTAGAACGAAAAAAGCACCATAACTGAAAAAAGCACCAAATTAAAAAAAACGCTAAGACCGGAAAAAAATCGCCAAAACTAAAAAAAGCACCAAATTGTAGAAAAATCTAGCACTAAGAGAAATCGCCAAACTGAAAAAAATTGTTTAAATGAAAAAAATCACCAAAATGGAAAAAGTCACAAAAATAAAAATAAGCGCCAAAAACTAAAAAAAATCGCTAAAACGAGAAAAAAGCAAAAAAACTAAAAAAAGCACCACATTAAAAACCAAATGCCAAATATCTAAAAAATCGCTAAAACGAGAAAAAAAGCACAAAATTAAACAAATTCTAGCACTAAAATATATTGCAAAAATTAAAAAATCGCTAAAATGAAAAAAATTGCCAAAATTAAAAAACGCATAAAATCTAAAAAAAAATCGCTTAAACGAGAAAAAAGCACCAAAACTAAACAAAGCACTAAATTAAAAAAAACGCCAAAGATATATAATAATCGCTAAAACGAGAAAAAAGCACTAACACTAAAAAAGTAGTAATTAAAAAAACGCCAAAACCCGAAAAAATCACCAAAACGAAAAAAGCACCAAATTGTAAAAAATCTACCACTAAAATAAATCGCTAAACTGAAAAAATTACTTAAATGAAAAAAATCACAAAAAAAATAAAAATAAACGACAAAAACTTTAAAAAATTTCTAAAACGAGAAAAAAGCACCAGAATTAAAAAAATCACCAAATTAAAAAAAACGAGAAAATCCAAAAAATCACAAAAACGAAAAAGCACCAAATTAGAAAAAAATCCAGCATTAAAATAAATCGCCAAAATTAAAAAAATCACCATATTAAAAAAAACGCCAAATCTAAAAAAATCCTATTAAAAACGCTTAAAACCGAAAAAACCCTAAAAACGGAAAAAATGCCAAAACTATATTTTATATAGGCTAAAGTTTATATAGTATTACATATCTAGTGTCCGTACGGAACCCTTCGTGCGCAAGTTAGAGTCGCAGTTTGCTGAATTTATTTTTAATAAATGGAGATGGAAATAAAATTGATCGCTAAAGTACAGTCCTAACTATAAAATTAATTGAAGAACATGTTCCGTTTCATTTCCCTAAAACCGTTCCTTTGTGCTGATGAACAAATTCGAAAACATTCTTTAGGATTAAACGTTTACATAATACCGCGATATACACCTTTTGCAATGGGATTTTAAAATTGAGACACTGAACAATTTTGCAAAATCAAAGATTATTAAATAAAACAAGTTAGTTTACTTGGTAAGGAGGTAATATAATAAGACTATTTTCTAGGCTTATTAAATAGTAGCACGGTTCTAGAGCATCTCGAGTGTCAGTGAACAAGCACCGATTGTTTGGTATTGTATGACGTGACGTCGTTTTTGGCAACCGGAACAAGAGTGAATGTAACATATTTCTTAAATACAGAGCGTATAACAAAATATTCAACTTATTGCTAATATCGAAAAATACCAAGAGGTCACATACTAAAAATTGCACTACAGCAAAAAATTATAAATTTTTTCCAAAAATAAATATGCACCTTCATATCTGTGTACTTATGTATGTATCTCTACAATACATAAATGCACTTTGGTAAAGGGTATATAAGAGTCAGCACAGCCGAGTATAGCACTCTTACTTGTTTATTAATAAGTACTAAAAAATTGTATATGTTTTTTCATATTTAACTTGCAAAATAAAATTCCTTATGGAATGATTATTTTACAACTTAGCTTATGGCTCATATAAGATTAGCATTGAGGAACCTCAGACGATTTTGAGAGCTCATTTTTACATTACATAAAGATAAACTCTATTTGTCAGTTGACTGCAGTTTAAACTTAAAATAGTGTTTTTCAAATAAAGACTATCTAGTTAATAACCTAGGTTTAACCGAGCTACATTGCTCAGTTACACATAGTTAGTAATGTCAAATGATAAATATATGAAAAAAAAATTACGCAATTGAAAAAAAAATTTACTAAAAAGCATAATAAATAAATATATTCGTACATAAATAAAATGGATGCTTGTTATTACGACGAAGATTTTAGTGATTGGATAGGACAATTGTGAGAAAAATAAGAGAGATAAACACGTCCAAATCATGTATAATGAATTGGAGTTCTTGCAAAGATTTCGTTTAACAAAGAGGGATGTGTATGATAATTTTAGAATTAATTGTAAAGAAAGTTATTTCGTATGGTTTAAAATTGTATGATCTTTTTTGGTTTTATTTTTGGAGCGTCAATGTTTTTTTAGTCCATATCATGTATTTTTTTATTTTACAAAAATTCAGAATTCAGTTATTGAAGTTTTTTAAAATAAATTTAAAGAATTGTCACATCGCTTTTTAAGTGTTGCCTTATTTACGTAAACTATTTCAAGAATGCCACATCTGTAATGAAAACAAGGTATGGCATTTCTAGCTAAATTGACAATTGTTAATCCATCAGTGAAAAACAGCATGGGCGGTTAAATCCCGTTTAACTTTGTTTCTTGGTTAACTCAAACGTATGTTAAACTAAGTTTAACTATTTAGTAAGAAACTAGCCCTTAAAGTAGTTTAGTTAATGCACTGCATTCATTTACAATTCTGTTTGACTGTTTGAGAAAATTGCATCAATCTTTGCATTCAACAGTTTCTATTTATCCCATTTTTATATGAATTATTGAACGTACATACTATGTACATACATTTATGTACGTTTCAAACGTGATTGTGATTGTGTCAAGTTTTTCTTAATTTTTTTTTAACTACAAAATTGAACTTTGCCGTTTTGGGCAATAAAACAATACATACATATATTGCAACATTAAAAGTCATAACTCAAAAAAGCTAGTTTTTCAGAAAATATTTTTTTTAGTTTTCGGTTTACATTACATATTAAGTTTTCTTTTCTGAAGAGGTGAGTGTTCAAGCTATTTGTATGAAATTTGTACACAAGATCAACAATGGGGGTATTGCGCTAAATTTGCCATTTACTCATTTTGTTTATTTATTGTTTATACATATATTTAGTGGTAATTTGGAAATGTGCAGCTTAACTAATGGTAGTAGTGATGTTAAAAGTAAATTAATTAATGACAAGGGACAGGGGTTTCATGCAAAATCATGTTTTTTTCCTTAACCCTCATAATAGCACGAACGAAATATATTTACGAAAAAATGAATTTGTTTCGATTTGTTAGTGCATATTTTGCTGAAAATTCATATTTTTTTTATAATTTATTATAATTTTTGTTTTTGTGTCATATTTTGTCCAAAGTTGAAATTTAAAAAAAATACTGTTGACAAACTATTAAAAGCAAAGCAAATTTATCGGCCTGAGTTGTTGTAAAATTTTACAAAGATTGTATAAGCACACACTTACCAAATTTAATGTAAATTGTCATCTTGATTATTTCAATAGGATATTATCTGCTTTTAAAGTCGAAAGCAGTGAAATCATTCATGGAAACTTGTTTTTAAAAATTATAACGGATTTAGAAAATAAATGTAATAGCTAGTATTGAATTCCTTGTAATGATTGAATTAAACAAATAAACATTTGGGGCATTCAAATGGTACTCATAAATAAACACGTTTTAAAGTAATAAAACGAAAAAAATATGACTGCTGTGAGCTACCCTTATAATTAATTTACAATTATAAATATTGTACTTATTTGTATTTTGATTTTAGCACATTTGTACGTTGCTTACTTTCTCTCTCTCTCTCAATTCCTCTGGTAAACTCTCTCGCATTTCTACATGTAGTTATGACAAACAATAAGACACCCTTGTGAATACCCCAATTATATAAATAGAATCATTTAAATTTGAGCCAATTATATCCACAGACGTTACACAAATGCATAGACGTTACACAATGCACAAAAGCTATCTAGGATTAAATTGATTGATCTCAACATTCGGAAATATAAAAAAAATTAATTTTTAAATGAAAATAAATAAATAATAACACTTTTCTTTCTCTATTTACGTATCGCTCTTTTATTGCAACATAAATATATCTCGAAAAATTCGTGGTTGGAGTTAATAATGCAGCAAAATCGTTGTGTAAAAATTTAATATAAAGGCTTGTACACGCACCTCTTGGGAAAAAATATTTTTATATGTTATTTAAGTTGTATGTAAATTGAAAACTTTTCTTTTGAATAAAAAATTTTTAAAATGCATATGTTCATATTTTATTGTTTTTAGTGCATATTTATTTTGCGTTTTTAATGTCATATTTTAGGCGCCTAAATTACCTTTTTTAAATGCATAAAGTCCTTGTCCCTGCTAATGACTATGTTGTGAGAATGAATTATTTTGACAGTTATAATGAGCACTACTCAACTTTTTTTTCACTGGAGAAAATGCGGTGAATTGTGAACACTGGAATTAGTGAACTCTTAAAAATTCATCGTTATGGAAACCGTTCCTTGCAACAATTGCATTAAACCCAGCTAGCCTTTTCAATCATAGAAGAGTCTATTGCGTAGACGAGCGCATATTTTAATCGTGAAAGATGCTTCCCACGGGAGAAACTGTTACATATAGACGATTCATATACAAGAGACGCGGAAGACGCTTTCATTAGTCATAGTAGATGCAATCATTTGAGATTTGTCTAGAGATTATATTAAAAATCCTTTATGAAGAACATTAACGGCTAGTTTCTTATTAAATAGTAAACTTAGTTTAACATACGTTTGAGTTGACTAAGAAACAAAGCTAAACGGGATTTAACTGCCCATGCTGTTTTTCAGTGATGATTAACAGTTGTCAATTTAGCTAGAAATGTCATACCTTGTTTTCATTATAGATGTGGCATTCTTGAAATAGTCAGTTAGATAAAACAGCGACGATATGAAAGTTGTATAAGTCATATATTGCTCTGGTCGAGATATTTAGTAGATTACATTTGATCAAATTAAAATTTTTTTTATTATGCAATATTTTAATTTAGAGTGGTTGTAGCCTCGCGTAATATAAATTTATTTAACAATTGGGTTATTCCATCTTAAATCAACGAAAAAAAAACGCAATTCAAAAATTTTGGGTATCTAGCTTCTGTGGTTCAGGAAATATGGACCTTCGAAAAGTAGGGAATTCATTAAAAACACATATAAATGGTCTGCCATTATTGCTCATATCTTCAAAAGTTTTTAAGATAATAGGGTTGAAATTGGTCCCATTGAATAAGTATTGAGAATAGCTTCAAAGCTGCATTTAGTTTAAGTTTTTTTCTGGAAGGTCAAATATCACTGTCACATGATTTAAAGTTTCGGGAACTATATCTAAAAAAATGAAATTTTTAAAATTAAAAAAAAAATATATGTTAATCCTGAAAGTCTCTTCTGCATTTTGTGTCAAAAATTTTAGTGAGCTCTTATTAGTTCCTGAGATATAGAAAATAGCTTGAAATTATTTGGGAAATTTGTATAAAATTTTTTAAAATTTTTTTTTTCAAAATTTTTTATTCAACATTTGTTTAATATTTTAATGTTTCCCTACGTGTACTAGGAATAAAAAAATTATCGTAAGCGGCACACATTTATTGGAATATTTTATTTATTAGAGAAATTTAAATGAATATATGTATTCACCTAAAGCAGAAGTGTTAACGATTTTATTAGTGAATACGAATTTAAATAAAAATGAACTTGCACTGTGTATTGTAGGCACATACAAAATTTTGGTGATTTTTTGACATATGTATCTCCTAATTTTTGGTAGTAATACATATACGCTAATTTGCATATGGCAACGGGAATATTTGTTTTAAAAAATTAATCCACACTACTTTTTTATAACCGTTTTCCTTATATGTATGTGACCTTCTCCGAGAAAACGGACCTAGTGTGTGAAAATTAAGTTTTGAGAAAAACGCATTTAAAAAAAAAATTTTAATGTTTTTCTCATTTTTATCGATTTTCCCAAGTTCCCGTTTTTTGACAAACTAGATAGGTCCCTTTTCTCGGAGAGGGTCTCATATACGAAATATTTCAAAATAAAAATACAGAGAAAGAAATACTGTTTCGGTTAACGGATACTTAAAGTGAAATATCGATATATAACAAAAAATATTTCTTCAAGTATGGACCCCAAATTTAATTGTGTACTTAATGTATCTATTAATTTTTATTTTAAGAATAAAAGCCTGCCTCAGACTTTGGAAACAATTTCAAAGTTAGTAAACTATAATGACACTGATGATATTTACACTGAAGATAATTTAATTAAAGGGTTTTTTGTTGGTGTAAAAAGATGAAAACTATGTTGGAAAAGTAAACCAATCTATATCTTTTCAAAAGAGGTAAAACCAAGTCCTTGCGTTGAAAATGCCAAAATAATTGTGCAGTTAAATTTAGTGAAACTGATAAGAGTTGAAGTTAATGAATTTTACTGAGGATTAGCCTTAAGATTAGGCTTAAGCCATGTGTAACGAAAAGAGGAATTAGACGTAAGTGGGTTTCGTGTAGCATAAGAAAAGTCTCGTATGAATACTCTGTTAATTTTCTAGGAGAAAAATACAAGGTATGTCAACAATTTTTATTGATAACGCTTGAAATTTCCCAAATGCCTTTCCGATATACCTAAGTACATTTGCTAAATCAAAGAAGAATCAATATAAAGTTAAAGAAAAGAAGAAAGTATATAATAAATGTAGTGAAGAACAAACTTTATTCAAAAACTACCAGCGGTTCCACGCTATTATTGTCGAAACAAAAGCAATAAACTGTATTTATCGGAGGAACTACGTAATGTGGCAAATTTGTACAAAATTTACGTGGATGCTTTAAAGTCTTCTCACCAACAAACAAGCAACAAAAAGATATGCAATATTTGCGAAAAATTTAAAAATATAAATACAGAATCACGTAACAAATTAAAAGATTCCAATATTTATATTATAATATTTAAATAATACTTTTTATAATAATACGAGTGCCTATTTATTACCAAATTAGTATTGTTGTTTTTGCTTTTGGTAACCTAATTGTAATCGACTTAAAAAAAAACAAAATTTACCAATTTCTTTTTCTTGAAATTTATTTGCATATAGACCAAGCTGAAACACCAGCAAATAAATTTCAAATTAAAATATAATTATGACAATATGTCGAATAATAAATTTCTTAAATGTTAAATTTCTTTTTCTATTAGATAAAAAACACAAAATGAAAAATATCGTAAGCGACAACATTTTTGAAATTCCTAAAATTAATATGAAAAAAAAATTATCGTAAGTGCCATAACTTATGCTAAATCTAGGTATCTAGATATGAAATTTGGTACACAAGTAGATCTAGGTGAGCGATGAACTAGAAAAATCTGAAAACCCGAAAATTTTAACCAGGAGGGCGGGGCTACGCCCATAAAAATTCAACTTTGTGCTAGTGAGCTGAAATTTGATAAACGAGTAGTTATAGATTAGCAAATTACTAGAAAAATCTGAAAACCCAAAAATGTTACCTAGGTGGCCGGTGCTGCGCCCATAAGGCTCAGAATGAAAAAAAAATCTAAGGCGTTAAACTCAAGCGATTTTATTAAAATTTGGCATACATATTGCAATAATATAAGGCTATAAATTTTTTTTTAAAGTGGGCGTTAACATCCCCATACAATTTAAGCCTCCTATTTCATGTACTTCGGGGCAGCATATTTGAATAAACTACATATTTATATATTTATTACTATCCGTTTTTAACGAAACTCCACAGAAAAGATAACTAATGGCTACTGCTGGTATTGAGATTGAAAAATTGGGTGGTATCACGTCCATAAGAAGAAAATAAATAAAAAGTACGCTAGTAAGCTGAAATTTAATAAACAAGTAGGTCTAGATTAGCAACTAACTAGAAAAATATGAAAACCAGGAGATTTTGATCAGGGGGCGGGGCTATTCGAATAAAGCACACAATTAAAAGAGAAAATTTAAAATGTTTATTTCACCAGTTTTTTTTTTGAAATTTAGCACAAATGAATGGAATAATGCAAAGTTATAAAATTTCGTTGAAAAAAGTGGAAGTTTACACGCGCATACAATTTAAACCTACTATTTAATGAACTTCAGATTAGCAGATTTAAATATACTATTTATTTAAATATTAATATCCGTTTCCAACGAAACTTGACACGTATGATTGGCACTGGCAAACAAATTTATTTATACCCTGTTTCTACACCTCAGACGGACGACTTGAGCATAAAATTTATATGAAAAGTACTCATATTGTTGAGTGATTTTCATACAAATTTTCTAGACGAGTCGTCTGCCTGACTTGTAGAAACTGCACATTAAAAAAAGTGTGGCGGGAATACGCCCATAAAAATTAAATAATTAAATTTGCGCTAGAGAGCTCAAGTTTGGTACGCAAGTAGAGCAAGATGAGAAACCAAATAGAAAAATCTAAAAACCCTAATATTTTAACCAGGAGTGGCAGTGGCCACGAAGCTTTAACTAAAAGCTATCATCTTAAAAAGGGTACGATGATAATTGAGCGCAGCTCATAACAAAATCTTGAGTTTAAAAAAGTGACAGAGAGCGGGGGTAACGGCCATAAGTTTCAATCTAGAATTTGCACTAGAGAGCTTAAATTCAATACACAAATAAATCTAAATTAGAGATCACCAAGAAAGATTTAAAATCCTGGAAGTTTCAATTGCGGGCATGAACACGCACTTTAAGCTCAAAATTAAGAATTTAAGTTAAATGATTTACGAACAGGAAAAGTCTGAAAGCACCGATTGTTAAATTACGTTTATAAAATTTGTATCGAAATATTATACGGACGAGAACTGAAATTTTGCAAAAAAAATAGGCTTAGGTAAGTTACCAACTAAATAAATTTAAAACACAAGCTACTGTATTGAAACCTTGCATGCACATTTCACTCATGCTAGCATTTAATTTTGCGTTTTCTAGAGGACTTTTTCTGAGCAGACTTTACTACACTAAAATTTACACTATATTTTGCATATTTCTACTCAGATGTCTTTTAAAAAATTAATCATTATGACACAATGGTGCACATATCACCCTATAACGCATTATTTTATGTAACTCTGCATTTTGAACTGGCACAGACATTATGAATAGAACTATAACAGACTAGAAAGTTAAATTTTAAAAAGCTTTATTAAGAAAACCTTCCAAAAACATAAATGTCAAAAAAGGTCAAGTTCCTTTCCAAAATTTCGGCCATCAAATGTAGTGAGATAAAAATGTTGACCAAGTGTTTGGTACTATACCTATCACTGCAATATGGTATGCATTATATAAATTTGTAATCGTAAGGATGTTATATAATTTCTAGATAATGTGCTAACTTGGCAATATTTTTACTCTTCTAAGGAAGGAGAAAATAATGTATATTTGTTCATTTAGGAAAAATGTGGCGAATAAATCTGAATGAAAGAAAAATGTTAATAAAAAAAGAATGGAAGGAGAGCAGTATTTGGGTATCTGAAAAAAGCTACTTTTTTAAACCCCTTCTAGGCAACTAGGATAGTTTGCTCATCACAATATTACCAAAAAGTAAGAAATTAAGAAATTGTTCAAAGTTTACAGAGGCTATTCGAAATGAAATTTTTAACTTATTTTGGAATATGTCCTGGGAGCGAAAGCGTATGTATGTTACTGGTCTTACAAACGGACGTAAGTACGAATGCTATTATATTTTTTAGATGCAAGGAAAGTAACTAACATAAAATCTTAAATACATATAAAAAGGAAATAAATGGTTAAAACCATATAAGTATCCATACTTCAAGTAAATTTCAAAGAAAATTTTCAAGAACACTTTATTATTATTGATTTTGAAAAGTTTTTTGTTTCTCCTGTAAAAACTATAAAAGTGTTGCTCTTGCTGTTATAAATAAACTTTACACAACGGCGGGTTTTGTCGTTTACTTGGTGTTTATCCTCTAGATAAAAAATATTAAGAATATACATATAAGAAATAACATATAACTTGACAAATTTGTTGAAACATACTTACCTATTTTGTGGTTACAGCAAGAAGAAAAAATTTCTGCCCTGAGGGCCTAATTATACGACAAAATAATAATAATACATACAAACGTAAAGTACACGTAATTAATAATAATATAGTGCTTCTACTCTAGGCTTGGGATATTTACATTTAATTAGCGTTACCATCTTTAGGGTGGCCATCGCCGACAAAAAGTGTAGTTACGTCCATTTGCATTTAAGGTGACGATACGTTCTTTTGCTTAGATTTCCTTTTCGTTAATTTAAGCGTGAATTGTTTTAGTATATTAAAATATATTAAAATTTTAAATTTAGTACAAAAAACCCTAACTTAATATTTTTTTCAAAATATTTAGCAATTATAAGCCCCATCTCACATAACTTAATTAACCCTGCATTACTAACCTTAAATCATGTCGCATAGTTACTTACTATGGGTCTTATCGACCCTCAATTGTATTATCCAATGAAAACGTCTCAAGTTATAAATTGATAAAACGTATACTTCTTTTGGTAGATTTTAGTCTTTTATTGTTAAATTTTAATATACAATGGTGTGTTAAACAACTTATATATTAAAATTTAAATTAAGTTTGTATTCATTACAACATAGCTAGAAAAAAGTGAAAAAAAGTTATCCAGCCGAATTGCGCATAAAATTTCGAGTTTTTAAGATATTGACATCAAATAAAGTGCATTTGAAACCTGAAATATAATAATAAAATGTTAGAAAGAAAAATTGGTATGGCTAAAGCAAAAATTTTTCAGTTATGTACTGTAAATGTTACCTTTTATTCGGAATTTTCATCGAACATATCCTCATAAATGGGTTCCTCTTGTGCAGAAGCAATGCAATTTGAACACAATATACAACAGTGCTTCTGGCAAATATATTTTCCACATTTAGAGCACGTGGTTTTGGTTTTGCGATCTTGTTTGTATTCACAAATCTGGCAGCGGCTTCTTTTCATTTGCTTTGTAGGCAGCTCTTTTTCCTCCTCCTCCTCCAATGGCTTCGCAAATTTTGAGCAGCTTGCTTTTAAATTTTTTTGGCAAAGTTAATATTTTATTACATTTCTGAATATTTGCCTGAACAAGATGCATTGCCAAATCCTTTATAAAAACCGATCGTTTTTTGTACTCTACTGGTGCGTTTTGAGTACAGAGTAAAATATACAGAGCAATCGCCTTTGTTCTCTTTCATAAGAACTCATTTTAAAATTTTGCACAAGCACTAATATAGTCTATATTTTCGACAAATAACCGCGAACTGATAACAAAATTGTACAACGATCGACTACTGCAATAAAAATCCGTAACACAATTGAAAATGAAAATGGTAGCACCGCTATACTACCACTCTGATTGAAAATTCACAAGCTACTCAAGCTCACACACATGTTATTGTTGTAATTATCGTTAACATTCAAGGCGATAAAAACAAAGCATGCGTGGTATTTTTATAAATGATTTTTATTACAATACGAATAAATGAACATATATTTTTTGTATAACGGTATAACTAACCTGGGTCTAATCGACCCATAATCTTTGTTACATTATTGCTAACTATGGGTCTAGTCGACCCAGGCTGTTTTTTTAAATAATTTTATATGCATAATATCATAAATATTCCTTATGTTTATTGTTTATAAACGTTTAAATATAAACAAATTTAGATTACACATATATCTTGAGTTAAAATATCGTCTTGTTTTTTTTTTAATTTAAAAAGTTTGCGTGTCTGGGTCGATTCGACCCAGAGGTTAGTAATGGAGGGTTAAATACATATATGAAAAATATAAGAAATTAAAAGAAATTAAATTAAACAAGGCTGTTTTAATAAAAATCTGCTTCAGAAAAAAATTTATTATTTTTTCAGATTCTATTGAGTTTTTTCCTTCACCTTTGAAGTAGCTAAAAGTTGAGATACGACCTTTCTATATAAAGCCATCGATATGTAAAAATATTTTATTTTATCAACAGGTGCGTGTACAAGCCTATTATATTCAATTTTTACACCAGATTATAGGTACATGCATATGTATCTATATGATATAAAGATTTTATCTGCATTATTAACTCCAAAAACTCCGTTTTTGAGATATGCCTATGTTGCAATAAAAGAGTGATTTGTACATCAAAAATTTATTCATCTTAAATTAATCTTAACCATTTTACTGAATTTTTCGGAAGATTAATTCCATTATATCTGCCACCTGCCCTTATGTCTACAAAACACCTGCAATCATTTTAATATTCAAAATAATAAAATAAATTATATGAAAATACGCCAAATGTTAATGCCTCTAACGCAGCATCCGTTCCATACGCATCACAATTTCAAAGGGAAGAAAGCATCTAAAAATAAACAAGAATTTAATTTTGCAAGTCACAAATCTGATAGAAACACACATACATATACACACTCATACATGCATATGTATATTCGTAACTGATCACTCAAAACAACGTCTTTTTTATTAAGGGTTTTCAATATCAAACTGACTGAAAAAATTTTTAAAAACGGCAACCTGGTACAACAAAGTACAAGCGATATTGGGAAGCCGGCAGCCTCAATAATTTTTTGCACCAATCTTTGCCTTCTTTGCTTTTTTAAATTTAAACTCCAAACTTGTTTATTGTCTAAGTTCACAGAAAAAATTATTACCAAACAATTTTCAAACATACCGTTAGTTTAATATAGAAAGACCTTATTTTTTGATATCGGGCTTATCCATGAAAATACGCCAAATGTTAATGCCTCTATAACGCAGCATCCGTTCCATACGCATCACAATTTCAAAGGGAAGAAAGCATCTAAAAATAAACAAGAATTTAATTTTGCAAGTCACAAATCTGATAGAAACACACATACATATACACACTCATACATACATATGTATATTCCTAACTGATGACTCAAAACAACGTCTTTTTTATTAAGGGTTTTCAATATCAAACTGGCTGAAAAAATGTTTTAAAACGGCAACCCGGTACAACAACAAAGTACAAGCGTTATTGGGAAGCCAAATGTGACATTGAAATTCTTTGTAAATTCAAATGCAATTGAATTTGTAATAATTTATTTAAAAAAAAACCTCTAATTTTTTCAATCAACAAATTGTCTGATTCAACAATTTTTTTATTGAAATTAAAAAGCAAATAAAACAAATATTTGACTGTTCTGTACAGTATGCAATTTCTATATTGGAACAGTAAGAAATCTTCTCTTAACAATTTTGTTACAAATGTTACTTTATATTAATTGTATGAATTAGTTTGTTTTTGCTGAAAGCAAAATTTTAACGAACTATTTAGTGGAACATCCAAAAATATTTACTGAAACTAAATTTTATTTGAAACAAAAGTAAATATACCTTAATGTAGAAAGTCCCTAACTCGTTATTTTTTGAAATCGAGATTTTTGCATTTTTCGATACATCAGATGTTCTTCTATACACATACACAAGTAAGCCCGATATCAAAAAATAATGAGTTAAGGTCTTTCTATATTAAAGTAACGGTATGTATGTATGTTTGAAAATTGTTTGGTAATAATTTTTTCTGTGAACTTAGACAATAAACAAGTTTGGAGTTTAAATTTAAAAAAGCAAAGAAGGCAAAGATTGGTGCAAAAAATTATTGAGGCTGCCGGCTTCCCAATATCGCTTGTACTTTGTTGTACCGGGTTGCGGTTTTAAAATATTTTTTCAGGCAGTTACGAATATATGTATGTATGAGTGTGTGTATGTGTGTTTCTATCAGATTTGTGACCAGCGTGACCGTTTGACCGACTAAAGTGGCAAATTGACACTTTTTCGACTGCCTTGCCACTTTTTCGAGTGCTTTTGCCACTTTTTATCTCCCTTTTTTTAGAGTGAATTATGTAAAAATACATTAAAAATAAAAAGTTTAGCGTAGTTTTCTCGTTTTTTTTTTAAGTTTGCCCCCTTTTTTGATAAATCCCCTTTTTGGTGCCACTTTTTGAAAAATGTCATCGGCCACCCTGTTTGTGAGATGCAAAATTAAATTCTTGTTTATTTTTAGATGGTTTCTTCCCATTGAAATTGTGATGCGTATGGAACGGATGCTGCGTTATAGAGGCATTAACATTTGGCGTATTTTCATCGTATTTATTTTATTATTTTGAATATTAAAATGATTGCAGGTGGTTTTTAGAAATAAGGGCAGGTGGCAGATATAATGGAATTAATATTCCGAAAAATTAAGTAAAACGGTTAAGATTGATTTTTGATGTACAAATCACTCTTTTATTGCAACATAGGCATATCTCAAAAACGGAGTTTTTGGATCTAATAATGCAGATAAAATCTTTATATCGTATACATATGTATGTACCTAAAATCTGGTTTAAAAATTTAATATAATAGGCTTGTACACGCACATGTTGATAAAATAAAATATTTTTACATATGTAAATATATCTTCATAGTTCTGAAAAACTAGATTTTTTGAATTATGCCTCTTTTGCAAAGAAAGGAGCGAAGTGTAGTACGCAAAGAAAATATTCTTAACACTGTACACTTATATTATACTTAACCCAAGTTTGTAACTTACAGTCGTATTTTAAAATAGTTTGTATTTCAAGTGTGCTTTAGTCAAAAAGTACATGAAAAATTTGTTTTTACATACACTGAAAACCCAAATTAATATTTAAATGTATGTACTTATGTATGTATTTAGTTAATTTCTATTTAAATTTAAGTTGTATTTAACAAAATGCAAAATGGAGTCTTTTTCAGAGCTTATTGTTTGTGCCAAGTTTCGTTAAAATTGGTTAAGTAGAAGCACGCGAAATATATTATTAAATTCTAAACTTCGAGACTGTGTAACTACGAGAGCCAATTTTTTAGTGCAAGAGAGGAATACAAAAACTTTGAAAATTGGTCCACAAAAGACGAAGTAATTTGATAATCCATTTTTTTGCGGGCACATTTCGCCAAACCCATTTAAAAACAAATTTATTGCACCTCTTCCATATGCAAAAAGCATTTTGAAAATTGGTCGAAAAATGACGAAGTTATTTGATAATCAGCTATTGGGGCGGGCAATTCGCGATACCCTCCCACCCTTCCATTTTAAAAACAAATTTAGGTGATCTCTTTCTTTGAAATTAATTTTTAAAATTGGTCCACAAATGACAAAATTATTTCATAATTTGGGGCGAGCATTTTGCACAAATTTCCAAAAATTTTGTTAAATCAAATTTATTTGAAAATTGGTTCAGAAATAATATTTTATAATAAATTTTTGTTACGGCCACCTTGCTTTCCCCCCCCCCCCCCCTCTCCACAACCCTAATTTCACAAATAAAAAAATTTAGTGGATCTTTTCCATATGCAAAGGATGTTTGAAACTTAGTCCACGAATGACAAAACAATTTGATAATCCATTTTTTTTGCGAGCAAATTTAGCCCCTTCTTCTCCTCCCACAATTAAAAAAAAATGTTGACCTCTTCTATATGCAAAAATCATTTTGAAAATTGGTCGATAATCGAAGAAGTTATTATTTAATCAATTACTGGGTCGGGCAATTTTGCAACAAACTCACCACTTTCCAATTTCCAAAAAAAAAATTAGTGGACGTTTTTATATGCAAAATTTATTTTGAAAATTGTTAGCTAGTAGGCAGTGTACTAGTCTTTTAGTCAGAAAGTCTGCAGCGGAAAGCGCGATAAGTTCGAGTTCAAATCTTGGACGGGGAAGACAAATAATATACATAAATACAAAACAAAATTTTTCTGATCCTGTGCCAATACACACAATCAATCATGCAAGTTAAAAAAATGCCTGCATTAAATTAAAATCATGGTGTTTCAACTTGAAATAACTTTGATTTTACACCAATTTTCAAAATCTAAACTCTACGTTTTGAGGTCCTCAGAGTCGATTCTGAAAATTTACGCAATGGTGTCCGTATGGATTTACGTGTTATGTATGTATGTATGTATGTGCGTGTGTATGCATTAAACATCTCATAACTTAAGAGCGATTCAAAAATCTGTAGCTCAATCTTTATATGTGCCCTTAATTATGAAAGTGGTCTAAGTCATATATTCCTTTGGTTGATATATTTAGTAAATTACATTTTAACATATCAAAATATATTTTTATATTATGCAACATTTCAATTTAGAGTTGTTCTAATCTCGATTAATATAAGGCCGGGTTTACATCTGTGTGCCAAATGCCACACAAGCGTAAAAAAAGCGTAACCAACTAATTACTAATGAAAAACTGTTTGATTAAGTCATGTATTTATTAAGTTAAACAGTTTCATACATAATTAATAGACAATTTTATAGAATCCAAAATGATTGCAAACTGTTTAAATCAATAAATATATGTCTGAATCAAACAGTTTTTCATTAGTAATTAGTTGGTTCGTATTTTTTTTTTGGCAAATGACACACAAGAAATGCCAGATGTAAACTCAGCCTAAGTTTATTTAACATTTATTAAATATTTATTGAATTTTTTTCAAGAGTAATTTAATATTTCGAAGCAAAAATGCATGTGACTTAGACCACTGTCATAATTAAGGGCACATATATGTATTTTTTACAAAACTGTTCTTCTTAAACAAATTTTATACCATTAAGCCGACCAAGATAGAAATCTAATCAGCTCTTACACTGAAAGAAAAACACTTCGTAACGGAAATGAAACCGTCACGTTAGACACCTTTCATTAATACAACGACAAATTTCATTATCATTCATTTTAATTGTCATGGAATCTGGGAATCTGTGGATGGAATTCATCAGAGAAATTTTCTATTCGGGCACCCTACTTTACTTACACTTGCATACATGGTATATATGTACATAAATATATACATATATATATTTATGCCAACTCAACTACAAACTCAACATAAAACTTTTGGTTTGAAAAATCATTGGATGCAAGCAAGGAAGTTTTCGTTTGAAACACTCAGCTTTATAAAATAAAGCCGGACGAAAATTTTTTATAAAAGGGGTAAAGTACTCGTATTTAGTATTCTGTAAGGTCAAGCTGTGAAACCCTAAAGAAAATCGAGTTAAAGGTACGATACATAATTTAACAATTCTTTAATATTATGTAGTATGTTAGAATATTATATGTATACGAGTTGTTTAAGACAATTCCATCTTCCAGTTAGCAAAAGTTTTTGGCTGGTTCATTTGTCTCCTCTCTACGATATTTCGTTCTATGGTTAGTTTAGTTGGGCATTTTACTGAATGTCCGGTTAACAACATTGTGTGAGTTATAGGTGAAATACGTCGGCAATTGCAGTGAAAAATTTGTAAAAATCGGAGACTTGTGTAATTTTTTATACGGCAACCGCGGTGGCATCATATGCGAAGCAAAGAAAACAATACTTAATGAAAAATTTATTCATGTATCTTGTTTTAATAAACTTAAGCTATTTATAGACGATTGTCAGATCTTAAAATATTGTTAGTAAAATGTGCTAATAATTTCTTGGTAATGCTTATGTTCATAAGCATTAAAAAATGTTTACCTTGTCTGTTTAGGGTTCCGTACACCAAAGTTTAAAAGGAAGAACCCGAAATGTTGACAGAATATGTAAAACTTTGGCCGGTATAACAACAAATTTAGTTTAGTTAAAATTTTATAGTATGTTCTAAAGAGAGTCACAAGTATTTATGGACACTTGAAATTTTCCAAGTTAGTGTATTTTTATGCAGTCTACACCAACTAACACTGAAATTTAGAATCAAAATTATAGTGTATTCTATCAGTTAATGCAATTTTGACTATGTAGTTTTGACAAGTCAGTGTATCTTGGAAACTGTAAAAGGCAAACTCTTGAAATTTTCATAAACGCTAAAACTAAAAAATCCCAAATTAAAAAAAAATTGCCAAAGCCCGAAAAAATCGCAAAAAAAAAGCGTCAAAACGAGTTTTTTTGTATATTTCTATAGAAGATGAATTTAAAAAAAATAATGAGTTAGGGCTTTTCTTTATTAAGGTAACGATATGTGTGTATGTAAACTAGAGATGGGCAAAAAATATTGATATATCGAAATATCGACATTTGAGAAAATAAATATTGATATATATCGCCGATTTTTCAAAAACCGATATATCGATACATTGATTCTTATTTACGAGTATCGGGTTTCGATACTTTTAAGAGCTCTATAAATGTTAGCCATTTTTAAACTGTACTGCTAGTAATGCGAAGAAAAAAAGATACATTTCATAATAACAGCCAAAGCGCATATACATACGTATGAGGTGACCCCACTCAGTCAGGTGACTTTTATCTAAATGTCAAATTCGGTATTTTTACTTTTTTGTTTATAGAAATCTTAAGCACCCCATACACGATTCAGTTTAATTTTCAATTGAGTCCGTTGTTGTCTAAATCAAAGCATGTATGTCTCTGTCAATTGCCAGTTGTCGAGTTGGTTGAAGAAGAATCAAAAGATTTTGATTTTTCATGTTGACTAGTAAATCTTTCAATTCGATTGTACTGTGTGTGTTTGAGTCTCTTGATTTAAAAAGTTATGGATTTTTAAAATTGTATTTATTTTATTAACTTTTAAATAAAAAAAAAGATACATTTCATAATAACAGCCAAAGCGCATATACATACGTATGAGGTGACCACACTCAGTCAGGTGACTTTTGTCTAAATGTCAAATTCGGTATTTTTACTTTTTTGTTTATAGAAATCTTAAGCACCCCATACACGATTCAGTTTAATTTTCAATTGAGTCCGTTGTTGTCTAAATCAAAGCATGTATGTCTCTGTCAATTGCCAGTTGTCGAGTTGGTTGAAGAAGAATCAAAAGATTTTGATTTTTCATGTTGACTAGTAAATCTTTCAATTCGATTGTACTGTGTGTGTTTGAGTCTCTTGATTTAAAAAGTTATGTATTTTTAAAATTGTATTTAATTTTATTAACTTTTAAATAAAAAATATAAAAATTAATGAACGAATACAATAGAAGTTTTACATTTTTAAATTTGTAATTGTAAAAAAAATATAAGTTTGACAGTTGAATGAAAATCTTTCAATTCAGTTTATGAAGTGTGTGGCCAAGAATAAATTCAATTGAATTCAATTCGTTTTTCTCTTTTTTTCTGCTTTACTTAGGTTTAACCTGTGAAAATCCAAAAGAAATTTAAGTATTTATAAAGGGCCACTCAGACTATAATACAAGTATTAATACTTTTGACGAAAATGCATCCCGGGTCTTATATTTGTTTCAAAAATTTCAAAAAAACAATAACAACTCAACATGTCAGAGCTGCATTTTCCACAAAAGTATTAATACTTGTATAATAGTCTGAACGGGGCTTAAGTGATAACATAAATAAAATAAAACTATTTCGAAATAAACTGTGATTGTGCTTTAAGAATTAAAAAAAAAATATTTTTACCAGAAAAATATAAAACGATTCAAAACTCATCACTTTAGTTGAAGACTGTGACATAAACAGCTGATAATTTATTACACAAAAAGTTACTTTTAAAATTTAGAAATAGAACGTCACAGCACAGAACACCAACAGAAAATAAAGATTAATAAAGCCCCAAGGAGCTACTTAACATACATACATATGTATATAGTTCAGTTTTCTAGAAATGATATTATTATAATTACAAATTAAATATACAGATGTATGGATAAACTTATTTCCCTTTCGATAGCATTATCAATTCAGAGTTTCCACACTCGTGGAGTTTCTTAAGATTTAAGTTAGTTTTTCGGAATTTCTTTAAATATAAAATCATTTTTTAATATATGGATGCCCTGTGGATATTTCTCGTTATCCGCAACGATGAACTTTGAAGTGTTCGACACTGGACATTCATTAAACAATGATTAATTGGAATATGTTTCCAACATTTATAGGCAAAAACACATTTGTGGGCAAAAATATCAATATATCGATATATGGATGTTAAAAAAAAATATATCGATACTGGGCAAAAATATCGATAAGATATGTATATATGGATACATTTTTCGCATTTCCCCATCTGTAATGTAAACACACAAATTTCCTAATTTTTCGTTGGTTGGGGAAATTTCCCAAGTTTTCTTCCTTCTTCTTTTGATACGTATCTGACAATTAAAACCACAAAAGAATAAAATAATCTTAAGACCGGTTTAGCCTACTATTTTTGGTAAAATCGTTGCTGTTCACGTTTAGCTTGTTTGTTGTTGCAATTTTGTATGGTTTGAGGGGTTTTTCTTTATTCAGTATGGATTAAATGGTCACATGGCTTAATGTTACTTTTGTACAAAGCATAATACCCAAAAAAGTATTGGATTGTGGGAATTTAAATCGCGTGAGCGCAAGTGATCCAGTCTTGAACTACCGCCAAAAAAAAACTAAATAAAAGAACATACATATGTACATAAATAATAATATGTATTTTTACCTGAAAATATTACTTCTATGTAGAGTAGGGGCATGTGTATTTGTAGTAAGATTGTATGTATGAACATTCATATGTACATTAGAGTGGCCGTTAGTTGTGTGAAGAATTTTTTTTGTTTGATTTGTTATAGCCTCTCCCCCCAAATCAGTTCAGTTGTATGTAGAAAAAATCCAAAAAAATCTCATAGCGATAAGTTGTGTTTCAGTGGGGTGCGTTCGCCCCTCAAAGCTGGCCCTCAAGCCCATATATTCAATGTTTTTTTTAGTTTTTTTGACTATGTGTATATGTATGAAATAATTTAATAGATATAAGGTTTAAGGATATAATGTTAATATAATAAATTTCCATATAAATATAATTTTGGTATATAACATTTTTGATATTTTCTTGTTTATTTTCTTCATTATTTTCTAAAATATTAATTTTAGCAAAAAACTTTCTTTGAGACTAATGTTGTTGACTCAAAGTGCTAAAATATTGCCATATATGTATAATATTCTTGTAAAATAATTTTTTTTAAATATAGTCATATGCAAAAAATTACATTGAAAATGGGCTTGAAGGCCAACTTTGAGGGGCGGACGCACCCCCTAAAACACAACTTATCGCTATGAAATTGTTTTGTATTTTTTTACATAAAACTGAACCGATTTGGGGGGGAGAGAACATAAGAAATCAAAAACAAATAAATAACGGCCACTCTAATGTACATACATATGTATGTATGTATGTACATACATTGCACATACGTTAACATCTTGATGAAATTAACGTACAAGGTATAATAAAAAGCGTTCCAAATTGTTTGAAAAGCAACATCTAACAACCAAACCAATAAAACCAATATTAAAGCTGTATTGTTTTGGTTTTTGTCGTTTTGTTTTCAATATTGTTTACTCTTTGAGGGCATGTTTTATAAATATATACATAAGTACATATATACATACATATATATTTACAAATATTCATAAACCCTACAGACATTTGGAAGATATTTTATAGAAGAGATATACTACATACAATATCTTATATTTATCATTTAGAAGAAAATCATCAAAGCAATACCTTTTTGATATTAAAATATGTACATATTTTGATTTTAGTGAAACTTTGTGAATGAACAGTTCAAAATGTATTGACTATTAATTAGGGTTTCTAATTTCCCGGAATTTTCCAATTCCCGGGAATCCAGAAGTAAAATGTTTTATTCCCGGGAATTTCAAAAACATGAATTTAATTAATTGACTTCAATAAAAAATAGAATTTTATGAAAAAACGTAGGTACAACGTTTAAATTAAAAACAATACAATTACACAGAGAGAAGAGATTAGTTAAAAATCTGTTGGAGCAACAATGTTCCATATTTGCTATCAATTAGCAATCAAATGAACGATTTTTAAATATTTATAAACAAAAAACCATAACTACAATACAAATAGGAGTCTCACAATATTTTATTAGTAATAACAATTGATTCCGTTCATTTATAATAACCATTTTAAAGTATTGGTAGACAAAACTGAATTAAATATAAGTTATAAAATAACGTGACTGAATATTGGCTTTTGAAATTAAAAAATCTTTTCTTCCAAACAATATTTAATTTAAAAAAATTTTAACTAACTAATCATTTGCCACCGTACTGAAATTTTATTGTAATAAAATAAAAGAAAATGAAATACTTTATTGATCCTAATAGAATAAAATTTTAACCCACACAATTTTTTATTCTGAATACAATAAAAAAACCTATTTTGTTTTATCAATTAATTATTCCTCATTTGTGCAAAAATTATAATGTACATAATAAATAAAAATCAAATAGAAATGTCATATAAAAAATATCTTTTTATATCTTTTAATATAATTACACAAAATCCTGATTTAACAAAAAAGTAAGGACATTATTATATACATACATGTATCGCAAAATATTCGAAGTGTTATTACTATTATTCAGAAGTGAAATTATTTGTGCAAATAATTTGTAGTTTCTTGATAAGAAAATGTCCCTGTGTAATAAATTTCACTTCAGATTATCGGAAAAAATTTAAGAATACGAGTAATTTGCGATAAATACATATAATAGTGTACTTACCTTTTTATTCTGCAAAAATTGTTTTTATGTATATGGGCCATGCCTACCTTCCTACCTATAGTCACAATTAAAATTTTTTGTTACAATATTATTATTCTAATAATTCACATATCGCTAATGAAAAAATCCTCCTTACAAAGCTATATTCGTTAATTACAACAGAACTGTGTTAGTTGTTGAAACCGATAAAATTCGATTGGCTACAAATTCGGTTATCACAAATAAACTGTTTTCTCTGTGTATATTCGTTCATACTTAAAAAAAAAAACAAAAAGAAATAAATTCATATGATTTGAGTTATAGCATGGATGGAAATTCCATCTACATCTGCCAATCTCAGTAGATACTTTAAAGACTTTTAGTGTTGAAAATATTTCGCAAACCTCTTTACCTATGCTTACAGACTTGTATTTTTAGCTAATAAAACAACGAACAGCAATGTAAAAAAACAAATTCCAAAAACTTAAATATTAAATTCCCGAAAATTGAAAATTTTCCGGGATTTGTAAAAAAATAATTCCCGGAAATTTCCGGGATTTTTTTACCGCGTTTTCTACTAATAATTTTTTCCATTAACAAGTTATTTTATCTTATTAAAATGTTACATTTTGCTCATGGCCAATAAATTTATGATATAAATCACCCCTATCGTGAACAGTTTTTCCCTCGAAATAGTTTCCCTTTCCACAAATTGCAGTCGTTAATAATTTTTCCCCTGAAATGTGTCCCCTTTTTTGATTCCCCTTATTATTTTTCACATGGATTTTTTCACTTTTTCCTTGGTTTTTTTGTTCACTTTATTCGTACAGCCGAACTGAATTAATACACTGCGTAATTTCAATATTATACTTGCAATTATATATTAAAACTTATAAATAATTATTTTTGGACAAGATCAATAAATAATGTCCACGATTAATAACAATAATTGTTTAGAACTCCTTTTTTTCATTGAACATGAATCTCTTTGGTGCACATGCAGTAAATTTTATGGCACCTAAAATAATTAAAAACACAACTTTACACTCTATAACATTTAATTTGAAACCCATAATATGTGTATTTCTTATTATTAAACTTAGTTTGTTTGATTTTCAATTAATTTTGAAGCTGTACAAGTCTTCTTCCCGTTTTGCACATTCACTACGCATTGATAGCGGTAAAAAACGTTCCCATGAAATTCACGATTGCAAATTTCCCTTCATGGTGAATGAAAATTTTATGGGAACAAAAATTTCACATTTTATTCACGACAGGGGTGAATATGTTTTCAACTAGAAGATGAAAAAATATTTAATTTTAAATAAAAACACTCAGAAAATTTTCAAAATATTAGCTCAGGAAATTCCTTTTTATACTAAATATATGTATGTATGATGACTCCTGTGGTAATAAATTGAATTTCTTTAAATTTAAATTAATGGTAGTTTTAATTCAGGGGTGATATTTATATTACGATATGTATTTTTCTTGCTTCAGATAACTTAGCAAAATTATTGCATTAATTAATATGAAGTAAAATAAATGTTTTCCATTTCAAAACTAAAAATGCTCTAAAGGATCAAAAAGTAGTTAGTGACATCTCGAGGCTAGTTGCACTCATGGCGGGGTTCTCGGCATATATGCTAGTAGGATAGGTCGGTTCTATAATCAATCAACAATCTTCCACTTTTTTTTGCGAATGTCCAGCTTTGCATCTCTCGAGTCACAAGTTTTTAGGCCGAAATGTATTAGACGACCTTATTAGATATCTCAACGCTACGGGTTGGATCTAGTACCTATCACCGTATCAGTATATTTAAATACGTTTCTACATAGGTTGGCACCGACGAGTGGAGTGGTCTTTCAAAAAAGAATCATCTAGATTCTACTTTAATGCTTACGTGAAGAAGGCAGCCATGTAAACCAACAAACCAATGTAAATCAAAATTAATATGAATATTTAACTGAATGTAAATTATTTATATAATTTTTTAGTGCTTTTTAATGTTTTGTTTTTAAATTTTTAGTTTCAATTTTATATTTTGAAATATTAATGCCCCCTCACCACCTCACCAATTTTCTAAATTCAACATCGCATCATTTTCAGTGCTCAGCAAGGTGTGTGCCAAATTTCGTAAAAATCTGTTAAGCAGTATACTATAGCTATGCTATGCTATAGCACGTGAAATATAATATTAAGCTTCAGTGGCATGGCCCGCCCACTTCTGCTAAGTTTCGTGGTAATCGGATAAGTAGAAGTACATACGAGTATAACTTAATACCAATCTTTGGTGGGCGCAAGATGCAAGATGTAGTCTTTTTCGGATCTCAGGGTGTGCGCCAATTTTGGTAAAAATCGGTTAATTAGAAGCACGTTAAATGTAATACATTTTAAGTTTTAATGGGCGTGGATTCGATCATTTTTCAACTTCGAGATTAATTCACTACGAGAGCCCATAGTGTGTACCATATTTCGCAACAACCGAAAAAAAGATCATCAAATCAAAAACAAAAAAATAGCGTTTCTGCCCACTTGTTTGACAAAAGAATACTTTTAAAATCGGTATAAAAGTTAATGAGTTACGAAGTAACAAACATAAAAAAGATACAAACGAATTGACAACCTCGCCCTTTTTTAGGTCAGTTAAAAGTATTTTTTTTTATTATAAAAAAATTGCATCTTTTAATCCAATAAGTACTTTCGAGTATTTCATGACTATGTGTTCTAAATTATAATAAAACATTTGTATGAATGCATGTAAGGTAGCAGTTCTAGACTTTCGTCTCAAGCTGCATCTGTTAAACTGGCTCGTTCAATTTATTATTGTAACTGCTGCTTTTAGCCGTTCTTCTTTGCTTTTGTTGCTGTTGTCTGCTACTTCTTGTCCTTTGTTTAATTTTTTTTCTTTTAAATGTTCAGTTCAAATTGTGGCTTTAAAAGCATCGGACGGTTTTTTTAGTCCAAGACATTCGCCGGATGGGTCCTCACATTTAAATGTTTGTTAGTTGGTTGTTTTAATTCAATTATTGCGTGTAATCTGAAAGAAGTTGAAAAAAATCGCGTTGGTGTCACAGTGACTGACTACCAGTACAACTGGAAACGTTCATTTTCATTTGATGTTTAATTATCATTTTGTGTTTTTTCCGCCGTGATTCAAGTTTTATTGATACTGAAAACAACGAGAAATAACGAAAAAAAAGTATTAAATACAAGAAGGAGAAAAATTATGTTGCATTTGATTGCACATTATTTATATTAATCACATTTATTTATTGTGGCATGATGATGATGATGATATGACGTTGGTGATACAATCAAACAAACTTGTTGCAGCAGCTGCTGTTAAAAATTTGTTGTTTTCCTCAATCAAATGTTAAATTTACACGCATGTGCGCTTAAAGCAAGAGTGCGTGAAAATACTTAAAACTCGTTCGAGTAATAAAATAACAACCGAACGGTCGATCGGTCATCAGCTGCTGGTCCATTATTTATTAATTGAGTGTGTATTAATTAAAATTTATTAAAGAAAAATGAATATGAGCATAAGTGTGAATACATATGATCATAAGTGTATTAAATAAATAACCATTAAACTTAAAACAAGTGTAAAATATGTACATACATATCGCTCATTTACTCAAAGAACGTTATAACTCCAAAAAAAAACAGTTTACCAGAAAGCGAGTTTAAAGTTTTCAATCATAGTTGCCACATTTGACGATTTATCGTTATTTTGCGATTTTCGCCTTCAATTTGACGATTTTAAAATAGTTATAAATTTACACCATTTGTTAGAACTTTAAAAGAATTTTGAGCTTGACTAAGAACTTGTCAGCTTTTGAAAGAATATGTAATAAAACTAAAGAGTAAAGGGCAATCAATTTTAATTTTTGTGTTAATAATTTTGGAATTAAATGTTTTTTATAGTGCATTTAAACCTGCACAAAATCTAGCAGATTTTAATTAAAATCTTTATGAAAATCTATACCGATTACACCAATTTTTTTTTTGATATTTATCAAGATTTGTTTATCCAAAATAAAACTCATTAACTGAAAGATTCCCAAAGCTACAACCAAATAGCTGCAATGTAGCCAATTCACACACCTTTTTAAGAAGACCGTAGCTAATTCAATCATCTTTTGTATAAATGTGTTGCACAGGCTGGTAAAAATAAATTAAAAGTATGTATTAGATTTTCAGTAGATTTCCCACAAATCTACTGTCAAATTAAATTTTCTTTTGTATGGGAAATCTAGTAAAAAGCAGCTAGATTTAGTTTGAAAGGTCGTAAATACGAGATTTCAAGACAATGTAAATGCCCTATTAAGCCTGTTATTGTACATAATTTATCAACGGAAACAACAGATATACAAAATTTATACAGTCAAATGAAATAACGATTTAAAAAAGTTATGAGTAATTTTTTAAAAACAGATTAGCTTGAGTGTGATAATTTTTATTTGGGGGATTATAAAGATAAAAATAATTGTTTAGACATTGATGAAATTTATTTAGGAACATTAGGATTTGATGATGCTAAGGTTAATCAAATTGAAAACTGTGAAAACATTTAAATTTTATTATTTATTTATTAAATTATTAAGATTTGACTTTGAAGATAAAGTAAGTCTAATTGAAATTAAATCTAAATACAGGCAATTAAAGTTATTAAAATTGGAAGAAATTTTCTATGATACATACTTAAAACTTTTAGATTTGTGGAAAAAATTCCCAAAACGAGGAAAGAACTCAAGTTTTTTATTTCCCATCATAACTTATTTTATCAGAAAAATTCCTCCAGCTAATAAAGTATAGTTTAATTTTTCTTTTCTTTAGGAACTTACATAAATTAATAAAAATAATTCATCCCATTAGAATTGCAAATACTGAATTTAAGCCGACTAAGAAGTTATTTCTGATAAAAAAAAATTTAGTCTTACCGCAATGTTCAGCAAACGTAAAAGGAGTATTTAGTCAAGTTAGCTTAAACAAACCCAAAGAAATACATGTAATTATTTTGTTTTTTTTAAACAATTAATTCCTTTTTTGATAAGAGTTTAGCTTATTTTATGCAAACACTACGAATTTATTTGATAAAAGTGTTTGTTTTATTTTTGACGATTTTTAAACGTTTCGGGATAATTATTTTGACGATTTTTCTTGCAAAATTTGACGAATTCACACCTATTTCATCTGACAACTATGTTTTCAATTTATTTAAATTTTATTTTTCTCTCAAGACTTGATTAAACAAAGATATTTATATGAAATTTGTATACAATATGGGGATTAATTCTGCATCATTAACTCAAAAAATTAAATTTTTGAGTTATGACGTTCTTTCAGTAGCCTGTATTTAAGTATGTATTATAGTGTTAACCATTGAACGATCACCACCACGCCATAGAAAAAACGAAAGTTTATTTAACAGTTAAAAATTTAGTCCAGTTAAGTTTGAATACAACTAGTTGAAACAAGGTGCTACATTTAAACGGATTTGCATCCGGAACGGCATCCTTTACCTACATACTTAAATAAATAATTGGAATATCCTACACAATCAAAAGAAAACTATAAAGCTAAAAAAAGAAATTAATAAAAAGCTACCTGCTGGGTCTTTAAGTCATGAGAAATGCTTAGCAGTTTCATGGAAAACAGTGAACTCACGAAAACGTGACATTCCTTTCCAAGGTTTCCAAATTTTGTATTTTATTCACGTTTTTGAATGCAAAATATGTACCTACATATATTTTAAATAAGAAGAAGGGAAAGGTGTAGCGTATTTGTGCAAATATAAAGGAGAATTAAAAATGTTAAACAAAAAAGTCTTGGAGTACCAACATATATACATACATATACATACATATTCTGACATAAGACAAATTTTAGCACTATCTTTATTTTTATGCATTAAACACAGTAAACATACGACTTTAAATGCCGCCAGCTGCATTTGTCGCCTTAAAGCCAGCTACTTAATTATCTCCGAGACGGCAGCAGCATCATAAGCACCTCCCTCATATTCAAGTATTTATAAATACAGGGTGGCGCAAAAGTAATCCTCCTATCAGAAAATGCTATAAATTTTGCGATTGGCGATTAATGTCAGTTCTGTTTTGACATTTGTGTAGTAAACATATGCAAAATACACGTTAATAAACAATGTTACGATACACTGCTCCAGAACGCGGAATTCTTTTTATGGGGCTTTTTGAAGTCGCGGGATTATGTCAAGCCTCAGGCTCTTGCAGCTCTTAAAGACAATATCCGTCAAGAATTTGAGGAAGTTTTGGCCAAAGTGATGGAAAATGCAATAAAAAGGGCTCAAATGACAATCAACTGTGGCGGCGGCCATTTACATGACATCATATTCTCGACTTGATGTAAAAAAAATTAAAAGACCAAATAAAAATAATCCACAAGAAGAATAAAAGTTTTTCTTTTTTTTTAATTACAGTCAAATAACATCGGAAGGTTATTTTTGCGCCACCCTGTATATATTTCAATGGTGCCACCTTCAAATATTTCACATTTATTAAAATAAAATCACTCTTTTAAAATGTACTTAGATATATCACGTGAAAATATTATTTCTTTACAAGAATTTCCGGATTTTCTTTCTGTTAAATACATAATACCTATGAAATAATTGATAAAAATATTAATCATTCAAAATTTTGTATTATATTGGCAGCACTATAGAAAAAATTTATTTAATAGGACTAAAACGACAAAATCTGCATGGACAACATCCTACCGCCGTGTTGCCTCACTCTCGTCAAAATAATTATTCTCATATAAACATGTGTATTCTATCCTTAAAATTTTGAAGTTGGTAGCTTGCTGTAGTGAATATGTTCAATGCTGTAATCTTATGTGTTGAATTGAGTTATTTGTTAGTAGCTGAGCATAGGGAGCGTTGCGAACTTTGTTTGGCATAACGTGACTTCATTAAAGATTTGTTTCGAATAGGATATACATACATACATATATAATTAATTATTTTTTACTTTTAGTTTGGATTTTCGCGATATATTGTTGTCGAATTATTCAAGTTATATCTCGTTAGAGAACTTGTTCGCACGTGTTAATTTTAGTAGATTTGTAGCTTCTGCCATAGGCTTGAAAGGCCATTCTGGGGGTACATTGCCCCCCTAGAATTATTAAAAAATGCATGTAATTATTTTTAAATTAATTACTCATGAAAATCACCAGTCATAATTCTCCGGTTAGAAAAAATTTATAGCTACGCCAATGGCTTGTACATCTTTTAAATAATTTAAGACAATTAAAAATGTCTGCCTTATTGTTAATTTTTAACATATTAAAAAATAGTTATTATTAAAATGGAATGAATAATTTTATTTAATTGTTCTTTATTGGAATTTTCTATTTATACTATTAAGTTTTAATTTAATTTGAAATTTATTTGTTGGTGGTCCAGCTTGGTCTATATGAATTTCATTGTTGCTATAACAAATCTTCAGTAGACTTCAACCACACATTTTCAATAGTCACAAACCTCTTATCTTATGCACAGACTTTCAAGAACTATTTGAGAATTCACAAATGATAATATTTTTGAAAATCACAAAAGAAAAATAAGCATAGTAGGCTTAGAAACTTGAAATGAATGAAATGCATATAGACCAAGCTGAACCATGAATAAATGTTAAATTTTAGATTTTATTTTATCCAATCGATTTCTAATTGTATAAAGGTGTAGAAAAATAAAATAGATTCATATCGAATATAAATTATTTGCTGGGTTTTGTATAAGTTTCTAAGCCTACTATGCTTATTTTTCTTTTGTGATTTTCAAAAATATTATCATTTGTGAACTAAGTTTTAATAATTTTATAGCACTTTTTTCCAAAATTATTATTTAACTTGCTCAGTAAAATATTAATTAGTTTTTTTAAATACATTGAAATTGATTATCGCTGGATCATATGCGCATTTCACTGATGATAATGAAGGGAACCTTTACCCAACTAGAGATACTATGTATGTACTTTTATTTAAACAAATGAGCAGTTCAACAATATCACAGTTGAAACAAATTCAATGCCCTTACCGTAGATTCCATATAAAAGAATGCTCACTAAGGCGAAGAAATTTCGAAATAAAAACGTTCGATATTTGTTCGCGAATTTAAAAAAATTCAAACATTCGCTGAAGAGAACTTCTCTCGATAATTTCTCGAATGTGTGACGATAGCCTAGTGGGGATGTGTGCTAGGTACCGTGTTAAAATCCTGAAGTGAAAGTTAAATAATTAAAAAATAAATAAAATGAATTAAAAAAATAAAATAACTTTTTTTACTTTTTCTACAGAGTTTTTTGCGATATGGAAACTAGTTTGATATTGGCTCACTTTTGATATTGCTAGCGAAAATTCGATCGAATGGTTTTGGAACTGAGCTATTGGTAAACATTTTGCGATTATATTTTGAGCGTCATTCTCGATAATTTTACACGATAAATGTTCGAGATATATTCGAATTAGGAAAGGGATAGTGATGGAGAAGACAGGTGGTGAAGGAAGAGATAAAGGAGAGCTTCAGTCTTTTACAACTCTGCTTTTTGCAAGTTTTTAATAGTACAGTGTTGCAGCGCCTTTGGTGTTAAATGAGGCGTATTAAATTTTTTTGAAGTTATGTTTAGTAGCAATTTTATTGATTATTCAACTTCGCCGATGAAGGAGGGCGCTCTGATGTTACATTAGGATTAGTATCTGCTGAACTCGGTATAGTTCGACGACCAGTGATGCCTTCATCACTTGATATTTCCTACACCAACTGATACAAATGTGTGGTGTTGTTGTTTAATGTCTGTAGGAGAACAGACTCGAACCCAGGACCTTCGGTTTTGTAGTCAACGTGCTAACTACTTCAGTTAACGCCACCCTAAATTGATTCAATTAAATTTTTAATTGTGTTAATTAATTTAAGTGGAAAAACTTAATTGATATTAACAATTTGTTAATAGGTGAAAATTTAAAAAAATTTATGCTACAAATATTTCAAATTGTTGTTTATGTGAAACGGGTTAAATTTTTCACGTTATATTATTTTAGAAATGTGTAGTAAACAAAAAAAAAATTTGAAACTTTTTGTTCTTGTTTTAGTTGAAATTTTCACTTCTTCGACGCGTTTTCGAGAATAGCCAATATTATATTTAAATCATTTCTTCTTCCGAACCGATTTCAATGAAACTACTTTGATCTTGTAATGAGCAATCAAATAGTTTCATGTACTATACCGGTTCCTTTAAAAGCTCTTGATATGAGACAAATTTGGAATGAATAAAAAAGTAAATACACCCAGCAAAAAAAGAGAATCCAAAAAAGTCATAAAAATGTAGAGTTTGCGATCTGGAAGTATTGAAAATTTCGATCGGATCTAATGATTTTTACATAGGGTTGTCATTGCAAGAAGTTCTCTTTTTCGATGCCTGGTCAGTGAATTGGAAGCGATATTAAGAAAAATTCGCTTTTTTGTGTTCTATGATAATATTTTCATCTAGGAAAAATTGTAAATAGTTACATATTTTAACGATTCATTTCTTTTTATACGAATTTAAGCCCGAAACAGTGCTTTCATGTAAATTTAAGCAAATAACTTTTAAAGTTTAGACTAAAACTAGTTCATAAATTTCTTTAAAAAAAATTATTTTTTTAAAATTCTGGTGAGTATTTTCTGACACTATGGAGGAGTTACAAGGTTTTGTATGACTAAAATAAGCTTCTATATGGTTTTTAGCTCACTCTCGGCAAGTTAAAAATATCGATTTTTTGGAAGCAATGAAAATCTAGTTCCACTAGAATGACTTCCATTTTTTTTCACTGGGATATTATCAGTGTTTGCCAGGTATTGCTTTCAGCTATTTTACAAGCAAAAATAACATTTCCTAAGACTAGTTTATTGAACATATTTGTTTAATTAACAAATAAGTCCTAATTTACACTATGAAAGTCTTATTGTTAAGCTGATTAGTTTGTGGGAAAGAGACGAGGGGAAGTCTCTCCTAACAAACTAATCAGCTTAGCAATAAGACTTGCATAGTGTAAATCAGGACTAACGGAGTTTTAAAGTAAAAAGCAGTCATATACAAAAAATTATATTTAAGCGAATTTAAAAACCTCAAGTTTTCAGCTTCATTCTTAAAAACTTCGACTTTAAGAGCAAAAATTAAAACACACTACTACAAAGAAATAATGCAGTTGCATAGTTTTTCATGTAGGAAATAGCTTTTTAACGAAATTTAAGACTAACAAAATACAGTGACACATTTTTTAACTTACTGACTCTGAACAAATGGAGTTGCGTGTATTGTTTTTTTAAGTCCTACTCGTAAATAAGTATGTCGTTAATATTCGTTCTTTTATTTTCATAATATACAAAAACTTTCTGTCCTGTAAGGTTTTATCTTTCTTGTGGTCCATTATTATATAACTTATAGCAGTTCTAAGAAAATATCTTGGTCATCAATACGTGATTGTTTCCGCTGCCTCGACAGACGTACCGACAAGTGTACACACACCATACATAAGTATATTTGTTATGTTACTGACACAAATGTGTAAATGAATCAATTTAAAAATTATAAGCCCTAGAGGAGAGGCTTTGTATGAATAAGAAAAAAAGATTTTTTGGTAGAAAGTAAAGCTTTTGTGCAATATACATAAATCAAATACATGTGTATGAAGATTAGTCATACACTTAATAAATATGACAAAAGGAAAAAAAAAAAGTTCTGTTTGTTTGCTGTTTTCATGTGCTCCATAAAGCTGCACTTGTACCAATCATCGAAAAAAAGTCTACACATATACAACAAATCTGACATATCTAATAAAATAAATGGGAATCCCTAAAACTTCCCGCCAAAATAATAATGTGCATGGAAATCGATTTGACAAAAAATTACGGAGTAATAAAATACATACAAAGACGTTTTCGCAAATATTTGGCAACTACATATACATACCTCACGAACTATTTTACAGATTTTGACCAATTTTGCGGTATCTGATACATTTTTTAAGTCTGTAAAAATGAGAGAATGTCTAAAATTGATTGATAACAAATTTTATGCATTTTAAAAGGTTTTATGTTGATAATATATCATTACACAATTCTCTTTAAAGTTAACAATCTTCTAATACGAGTATGAAATAAAAATCAAAAGAATTTGTCTCATCTATTTTTATGTTGAATAATTACATTTGATGTTAGAGAATTTATACTGAAAACCATAACTAAATCTGAAAATTTGCTTTTCTTTTCAATATACATATGTACATTTTTTCTATAACCTTAACAAAAACGAATATACATACATATCTATGGACTTTTTGAAAAACGAAATGCATTATTTGGTAAATATTTTCCAAATGTTATTTCCTTCCAAAGCTCAAAAGCTTCTTTTTGTTTTCAAAATAATTCTTAGTTGTATATTTTAGCACCTTTGATGAAAGTAACAATCAATGAAAAAGTAGTTGATTTGATTTGCTCTTGTTGTTAATTTATAAGAAATGTGTCACGAATAGTCATTAAATTGTTAAAACTACACGTAAAAAATTGTATGGGACTTTTATATTTTATAAAAAAATACCATAAAATCACCGAAAATTTTAATTTAGAAATGGTTTTTATATAAAAATTGCTAAGAAATCCCGAAATTGAAATCCCGGGCTTGAATTTTACAAATCCCGGGAATCGGGATTTGCCAAATCCCGAAAATCCCGGGATTTCGGGATTTCCCGTTTGGCATCAATAAGATGTAAAAATTGGTTGGATAGTTTTGGAGATTTAGAAATCGCTCTCTCTTGCTATTAGTATACAAAATATGCATAGGCGTGGAAAGGCCCTTCTGAGGGGTGCATTGCCCTCTAAGAATTGTTGTTTTCCCCCTAGAATAATCAAAATTGTATGTAATTATCTACTTTTTTAATACTCTTGAACATAATCATCCCCCCGCCCGACCCGCAGAAAAATTTATAGCTACGCCAATGAATATATGAAGCCTGTGTTCCTCTTATACGCGGATGTATCTATGTTTGGAATTTCATAAAAATCAATTGGATAGTTCCGTAGGAGAGATATTGTCCCCTGCCCTCTCTTAGTTACACATACTTTAAAAAATATTTATGTATAATCAATGGGCTTTCTTAGACGGCTGGGCCGTCTTCGAACACAGCTAAGAATACTTGATCAAATCAGCTTTCAAACAAAACAAACTAGATCAGTAAATCGATCCAGCCGTTTGATCTGTACATGGACTCGTACATCCTAACAGATACAAAGACACACATTACAAACTTATAACACCCCTTTTTGGTCGGGGGTTAAAAAAAGGTTCCGACTGTTAGCTGATAAAGCGTAACATAGTTACTTCTACATTCGGAGAGGCGACGGAGGGAGGTACAAGCGGACTGGTGGGCAGAAGGACGGCCTGACGAACGAACAGTGTACTCACGTTAGTAATTTTTTTTGTATAAAGTGTTTTAAGCCCTAATTTCATTCAGCCGGAAATGGAAGGGAGGCAGAATATTAAATATTATTAGCCTGTGACGGAACCCTAAAAAAGTCTCGATATGTATGTATGTGGGTGCATGAGCTTTATAAGAATAATAATTTTTAATACTGTACGCATAAACGTTCTTGTGTTTGTCATACTGTGTATGATGTCAGTTGATGCATTTGCAGCTTTATTTATACAAATATGTACTCATTTTTCAGTGCAAATGGAATATGTGAATTGTTTTGTTGATCCGTTCTGCTAGTGTTTGTTAGAATATTTACAATTAACTTTGGTGTTATTACTTGTTCCTTAAAAATTATCAAATTTAATTTGGCTTACAGAGCGAACGAACTTTATTTTAATCAGATCATAAAATATAAAAAATTTAATTGCTTACAATTTTCAAATAATTAATAGTTTGCACAATAAATAAAAATTGTTCTTTAAACTGCATATGCTGTATGTACATTCAAGAATCGAAACACGATCGTAATTCATGAATCATTTAAGTGCAGATGTTTCTTGTTTGTTTAAATTGAATGTTTAATTGATATGATTATAATACATTTTGCTTTAAAAATTATACATATGTATGTATATATGTACATACATATGTATGTATTAAATAAATGAAAACTTTGCGCACTCATTAGAAAACAACTGATATGAAGTTTGTGCAGAACTTTAATTTTTCTTGTTTAAGTTTTTTAACTGAACAAAAAATATATTTTATCTTATCGGCATTTGATAAGAAAATATTTGACTTCAATCGCGCTGATAACAATTTGCTTTTAATATTCATACATACATATATGAGGCTATCAGCGCAGAAGTGGTGTAACCCACATCTAGTTAATTAAACATTTGCTCTATCGAAACCCGATACTCGTAAACAAGAATCAATGTATCGATATACTGTTTTTTAAATATCTGCGATATAAATTGATATTTATTTTCTCAAATATCGATATTTCGTTACATCGATATTTTTTGCCCATCTCTAAGCCATATTTACATTAGACAGTCTCGCCTTACATAATGTAAAGTATTGTTGCAAGGCAGTTTCGAAAAAAGAAATTTTTGCAGAAACCAAGGCAGGTCTACACTTGTCCGGTTCAATTAACACTTCAAAAATATTATGTTATGTAAAGTTAGGTTGAAGAGAGGAGCCATTATGCTCATGTCAAAAACGTATACATAATCCACTAAATACCTTCTAATTAAATGGAACGAATGATCGAAATAATATTTACTTATAAAGAAAAAGTTTTCCCAAGTAAATTGAACGAACGAACTTAATAATAATATTAACTTATAAAGAAAAGGTTTTAAAACTTAACATTTATGTATGTATACAGTTTCATACTATGTATATTTAGATTATAAATATACAATTGTATATGATATTTGCTATAGTACGTACACATTTACTTCAATAGTGTTATAACTAAAAAAAAAAACAAAATTTGCAGAAAACGGCTTTAAAGTTTTCAATTTACATACAATTCAATAAAGATATATGCTTTTATGCAAAAACGATTGTTAAAGTTAAATCATGCTTTAAAACCGGGTTTGTCATACAAAATTCGTTTGTTAAACCAACTTTAAATTTACCATTCGTTTTTGCATAAGGGGGATATAAAATATTCTTCTCTGCATATTTACATACATATTCTGCATTATTAACTCAAAAACCACATTTTTTGAGTTATGATACTATTGAAGTATGTAATTGTATGTATGTATTAAAGTCCTGCATAAGACCATTTATAAGACATTTCAAGACATGAGAGATTTTTTATTTTTTTTTTCTAAAACAAACGCTAAACAACACTGTTTTTTGGCAAGACATTTGTTTCAGTTGTCTTTCCAACAGTCTTGTTTAGCGTCTTGAAATGTCTCATAAATGGTCTTGTGCAGGACACTAGTATGTATGTATGTACATGTGTATGTATATAAATTTTAACTTCGTAATCTAATCAGTTGTTCGAAAAATATAGGCAGTTGTGCTGTGTAATGAAAAGCTTTTACATTTTCGTTCAATTCAGTTGAGGTTTAACTTTAAGAGGTAATAGAATTTAACACCTATTATGTACCTATCTTTTTTAATTTTTGCCCTATGAACATATGTATGCAAATAAATATAACAAGTCAATTAAAGTGATTATAAATAATTTAAATTTAAATTATCGTGAAAAAAGTGATTCAGTTTAATAAATCAATAAAGTGCCTTATCAGCTAAAAGTTATCTAAATACGATATAATACGACAACATATTCGATATCACATACATATGTACATATACATACATATGTACATATGTATATTGCTACTTTATTGCAACATAGTCATATCTCAAAAATGCGATTTCGTAGTTAATAAGATAGAATTATTCGTCATTTCGTATTTTATCTTGTGGAAAAATGGTTTTTTACTATTCGAAAAATTTTTAATATCTTCATTTAGTATGTATGTAACATACTCATTTAATCAAAGAACGTCATAACTAAAAAAATTTGTTTGCCTGAAAACTAGTTTAAACTTTTCAATTGATTATTAGACATATTATTAGTTTATTTTAATTGAAATTTATTTGCTGGTGTTTTAAGCATTGTCTATATGCATTTCATTGGTGCTTTTCCAAATCATCAGTAGACTTCAACCACACATTTTGAACAGTCACAAACCTCTTATCTTATGCACAGACTTTATAAAAGCCATTTGAAATGCATATAGACAATGCTTAACCAGCAGAAAATAAATTTCAGTTTTCAATTTACATACAACTTAATGGAAAAATAAAATTTTATTTTGCTCTCGAGAGTTGAGTAACAAAATATTTTTTGGAAATTTTTATACAATATGAAGGATAATTATGCATCATTACTCAAAAATTCTATTTTTTGAGTTTTGTCATTCGTTGAGTAAATGAGCGATATGTGCATATGTATAAGTATGTAAATTGAAAATGTTAAGCTTATTTGCACCAAATTATATTTTGCGAGTTATAGCCATGTTGCAATAAAAGAGTGATATGTCTAAAAATAGAAATAAAAAAAAAACAAAAACATTGTCTTAAAAAATAATATTACTGGTAAATTACATTGCAAAAGACTAAACTTATTATGAGTTCCTTTATGTTTGAATAGAAAAACTTTCTCAAAAATTAAATAAATAAAACATATAGTGCCATGAATGATAACATATCCCCTTAAAATAATATACTACATACATACTTTAGTACTTCAGTGGAAGCAGTATCAAGCGCTGTCATTGGTTAATAAAGCAAACAAAATGGATATCTACAGCATGTTACTGGTGAGTGAAAATAATTTTAAGTTAATTTTAACTAGTGTTACAACTTTGTAACACAAAACGTTGCTAAATATTTGAAATTTGTTTAGAAGAAAAATTTTTGAAATAAATAGCTTTCTAATATCTTTGTATAAATATCAAAATTGCACCAATGATCAAATACGTATATCATTCGAATAAATTTCAATACGAGATTTTGCATAATAGAAACATTGTTCAACATAAATACATGAAAGCTGATATTGCAATAACAAAGCGTTACATTAGCAACATATTACCGCGTCAAGCTTGGGTTTTATTCTGTAATTTCGAATGAAAGAAAATGCTATTATTTCACTGTTGAATAATCCACACTGTTATGACAGTATCGGTTTGATAGTAATACCCTATACTCAGTTTAGCGAATTTGGTGATTAATTTTTTTATGGCCCTCCAAAGATTTCGAAAATCAGTGTGCGCAAGGAATGGTGTAATCAGTTTTTGGCAGAAGTCAAAACAGAAGCCTACTTACATATGTATATTAAAATAAATTCTATTTTACAAGCTTTTATTTAGTTTAACCTGTCCCGTTGTCTGCCTGTAATAAAATGTTGCAAATTAATTTTATCCACTTCCCGGTTTCCGATCGAGCTGAAACTGGATGTATAAATCGGATGACAATGCAATATTATTCTGACAAGGAGCTGATCTGGAGGCTCATTCTGAATTGCGATGCGAAAATCAATGCGATGCGTAAATGAAACGCGATGCGAAATAAAATTAGTATTCTGTTAGACTTTCGCAATCGCATTGTCAATTTATTTCAAATCGTGGAAACGCTGCTCAAATAAACGTCAGTGTCAACAAACGTCAAATTAAAAAAGAAATAAATTGTTTGTGTTTGGCTGTGAAAATGGTTTATAAAGTATATTTAGGAAATTCTGTAAGAAAAAAATAATTCCGCAGCTAATTCTTGTAACGGGACTTCATGTCTTCACCATTCTTTTCAAGATTGGAAGCAGTTGTTGTCTCGAAGGAAAGTCCGCCCGGTAATCCATTTACAAAATCCGTCATGTTTAACAATTTCACCACTTGCTCCTTTTTTTTTGGTGTGTACCTTAAAATCGGCCCAAACCTATTAAAATTAAAGTTGAAGTCAAATATTTTTAACTGGTTTATGTATTTCATACTTTTTTCCATCCTGCAGCTTCTCTAATAGGTGGTCCATTGATATTTAGTTCTTCAGTTAACGTTTGCCACAAAGTATTTGCCGACTGACGTGTATTTGGTGTTTTCAAATGTCCTCTTGCTAATTGGCTGTGCTTATTCATAAATTCTATCATCATTTCAAATTGATGCGGTTTGGTGGTCTTACTGATTGTTTCCCTGAATGCTATTTTGTTTTCGAATAAATTTTGCGAATTTGACATTTGTTTTCGCAATGTAGAATACTGGCTTACAACCTTTTCGCAGTTGAAATGCGATTAGAAAAGAACTTTGCAAATATCGCAATACAGAATAGCAATTGTTCGCATCGCAATTCAGAATAAGCGTCCAGATAATGGCGAATAATTTTTTTTGGGTATTTAACTTTTTAGTTCATTTTATTAACTCAATGAAACTATTTTTTGAAGTTTTAGGTCAGTAAATTTTATATATTTTTAGTCTTATATCGATATTTCGTTAACCTTTGGTAAACTTTTTCCATGTTACGAGGGCAGATCAATAAGTCCGTGACTTGTCGAACCTCCCCCGTAGTTACATGAAATGCAACACTGTTCCCATCAAGTAATATATGTTAATAGACTACTGTCAAATTTTGAGCAAATTTCGTCATTTACTCAAGACATACAACCACGTGTATATTTCTAAAAATGGAAAAAAGTGAATTTCGAGTGCTCATTAAACATTAATTTTTGCGAAAAAAACCGTCAATCAACCCAAGGAAAAGCTCGATAAATACTATGGGGACTCTGCACCATCGATTTTAATAGTTAAAAGTGGTTTACTGACTTTCGTTGTGGTCACACAAGTACAAATGACGCTGAACGTTCTGCACGGCCAATTGAGGTCAGTATACCCGAAAATGTAGAAAAAATCCACGATATGGTATTGGCCGATCGAAGACTAAAAGTGCGTGAGATTGTTGACGCCATAGGCATTTCGAATGCAGTGTGGGTTTGATTTTAAATGAGGAAAGTTGTCTGCAAGATGGGTGCCGCCGCATTTGCTCACAATCGGCCACAAACGCATGTGCAGTTTCCATGGCAAAAATCCATGAATTGGGCTACGAATTGCTCCCTCATCCGCTCTATTCTTCAGATTTAGCCCTGAGTTACTATTTCTTATTAAAAAACTTGAAGAAATGGCACATCGGAAAGAGATTTGACTCCAACAATGAGGACCTCAAAAAATCCTATTTTTTGAAAGTGTATCCCTTCCACTGGAGAAACATTGGACTAAGGGTATTGAGTAAAAAGGAGATTATGTTAAAAAATACATTTTTGTTTTGCCAAAAAGACTGTGTTTCAATCAAAAAGTCACGGATTTATTGATCCGCCCTCGTATTTTTATTTATTTTTTTTTTTTTGATAATTAGTTTTTGTCTTTTTTCTAATTATCAAAAAAATTAAATAAGAATAATCTTGAAGAAGTTAGACAAAGATTAACGAAATATCGATATAAAACTAAAAATATATAAAATTTAGTGACCTAAAGATTAAAAAAATAGTTTCATTGAACATATGTATGTATATAAAGGGTCGAAAAGTTAGACAAATCATTTTATTAACATATAATAAAAGCTTGTTTAAAAAAAGTTTTTTTCTCTGTAGTCTTGTTTTTAAATATTGTTTCATTTCAGTAATTGTTAAGTTATTTCAGTTCTCGAAAAAGTTCATACAATAACTACCAACACAAGTGTGATTACAATTTTATACTTTTTTGCGAAATGTCCCACAGTGCGTTGTAGTTTTCTTTTAATTACTTTTCCTTGAAGTACAATATTATTTCTCTTTTAGAAATCATTAGTTTTATTAAAAACAATAAAAAAATCTCTACCCATATGATTGGAGATGCCGGGGTTTGAACCCGGGACTTCTCACATGCGAAGCGAGCGCTCTACCACTGAGCTACATCCCCACTTAAAGGTCGGTCAACCAAAAATTAGATTTCAACTATTAACAGATACACTGTAATAAATTATTTTGTGCTCAACTTATACACTTACTAACAATTTAGTTTACATATGTATATATCGCTCATTTAATTCAATAGTGTCACAACTCAAAAAATCAGTTTTGTAGAAAACACGTTTTTAGTTTTCAATTTCCATACAACTCAATGAAGATCTGAAAAAAATATTCTTCTCTGAGGATGCGATGGCACAAGCCATTTATATGAAATTTTTACGCAAGATAAAATTCGAAATGCCGCATTATTCTGCATTATTATCTCAAAAAAATATATTTTTGAGTTGTGACACTATTGAAGTAAATGAGCGATATGTACGTATGTACATAAAGACATAATTACATATTAAATCAGTCATCAAAGCTTGTATGAAATGTTATTATAGGAAGAAAGCACCTCTTTGCAAGCAAATTTTTTTTTCGCAAAGAGTAAATTCCCGTTTCCTTTTTAAATAAATATTGAATAATTCTTATTCTTTATAATTACAAAGATCCAGCAACACAAAACTTTATTTATTTTAAATAAATCTATACAATTAATTCTTATTCTAATCTAATATCAAAGATATGGATTTAAAATCTGTTGTGCCATACACAGAAAAAATTATTCACAAAAAAAATTATTCAAAAAATAAAATTTATTGCCAGTTTATCAAAGACAATTACAAAGTTTCGCCTGTCTATTTATATTAAAAACAAAAACAAATTTGAGTGTTTTGCTTTTGTTTTCGATATACATAAATAGGTAGACGTAACTAAATATTTTTACCGTTCTAATGGTACAATTAGTCGATTCGAATCGTGTTACTTTTGATGTGGTCGTATCATTTAATTCTGGATGCTAGTTAAGCTATGTACAGACGGTTGTCAGGTTGTTGCTCACAATTTCTCACAACCGTGTAAACTGGCAATTTTCGTCAGACGTTGTTTGCCAGAGAAAGCATTGTCAGTCCATTGCAAGACTAGGAGCTGATATCAAATTGTCAGACATTTTACAATCGTGTGAACACATTTTAAAATTATTGCCAGATATTTGTCAGACATTTTAATATTGTCAGATGTGCGAAGTTTATGCATCTGACAATGGCGTCATTGTAAGATAATTCTTCCTATGGGCAACACTGCATACGCTTGATTTGAGAATAAAATATATATTAAAATATATGCAGAAGAACCAATTGCAATTGTTTCTTTATGTTCCATAATAATTTATATTTTAACTTTTTACATTAAAGACAACCACAAACAATTGATATATAACAATTCCTACCAAATGCTTTAAGTCTGGCAACGCTTAACAACATATCTGACCATTTTGCATGTGACAACCGTGTGAACTGACAATTTTTCGTCTGACGAATTTGTCAGATGAATTTATTGTCATACAAGCGTCTGGCAATAAATTGTAAGATTTTCTGACAACCGTGTGAACTGACAATATTCTTTGTGCTGGCAATTCTCGATTGCCAATACTTATCGCGAAGAAGACAGTTGTGCAAAAAATATGAGCTGAAAATAAGACTTGCATTTTGTGAAATGTTCAAAGAAGAAAAAGTGATAAGCTTAGCAATAAGACTTGGCTAGTGGGAACTGGGACTAAGTTCAATTCGATTCAATTATGAATAATGATGTACTACGAGTATGTTCTAGTCAATATCGCTCCTTCATTGCAACATAGATATACATATGTGCATACAAAAATATCTCTTAAAAATTGCACGTTTGAGTTAATAATACAGAAAGAATTGTTATGTCATATTTAATCTTGTGTAAAAATTTCATATAAATAGCTTGTATACATTATTTTTTTATATTCTTGTTTTCTTTTTTTCTTTACAGTTATCATTATTTTCAATAGCATCCTGTTTAATTCAGCATATTGCTGCTCAACACGAAACCATTCCATACGAAAATATTTCAAATATTTGCGAAACATGCGTGTGTTTAGAAACACAAGATGTCGCGAACACAAACCAAACGCATCACATGTTGAGTTGTATGATGAAAGGTTTTAAGCACATACTCGCAAGGTGGCCCGAGGATTTTGGAAAAAGTAACGTTAAAGGTAAACCAGTCTAATTCAACTTTATTTGAATTCTACAGAAAAATATATTGAAGAAAATACTTTTATGTAGGTTAAAAGCATACTTGAGTATATCACCTGGTAATTTTTATTAGAAACTTAATTACATATGTATTTAAAAAAAAACCGGAACTTACCCTTAAAATGCGATTTTCGGGGAATTTATAGACAAAAATATATAATTAATTTGCAGATTTAGAAGTTTGAAGCAGTGCACAGTGGGGACTTTTGCAAATTAAATGGTAATAAATCTGAAACTTCTAAACTATTGTTTGGATTAATATACAACTTCGAACATCCGTAAAGGACTTAGACTTTATAACATATATCTTGGCAGTCTTCTTTCTGGCTTAACCTGGACAGGAGTTACAGTGGGCCTAAGTTGATCACATGGGGCTCAAAAAAACCTCTGAGGCTTGTAACTTTTAGAAAAATTATCCGATTTTTATGGGGTAAACCGTTTTGAGCTAAACTTAAAATTTTTAAGAAATCATGTTCTAAGATGTGTTTTCGTATCTCTTATAACTTAGAAGATATTGGACTTTAGACAAAAAAAATCGTTTGCCTTGACTTTTTTGGTATTTCACCTATAACTTTTTAGATATGTGTTATAAAGCCTAAGTCCTCCTCTACGGGTCTTCGAAGTTTCATATAAATACAATCAGTAGTTTAGAAGTTCCAGATTTTATTACCATTTATTTTGCGAAATTACCCACTGTGCAGTGGTAAATATGTATATTAGATGCTATACACCAAAATTATCGTAGATGAATTTCCGACTCGACATACGCAATACGGGTGAATGTAATATCTGCTAATAGAGGACGCAAATTGATGAACTAAAATTTTTTTTTAATGTTATGATTTAGGTACTCTTATCTTTATTCTTACTAATATTATAAATGTTAAAGTGAGTTTGTTTGTGACGCTTTCACGCCCAAACCGCTAAACTGATTTTTAAAATGGAAAGCGTCAAATATAGGATATTTTTTATCAGGTTCAAAACCAGTTTTTTAATTTTAATACGAACTTTTTCCGGAAAATACACACTGAGCTGGTTAGGGTAATTTTCTTTTCGGGTTTGATTCTTTAACAAGTTTTAAACATACATTTAAGTTTTTAACAAGTTTTAAACATATATACATAATTCTTTTACTGTTGAAAATTTTTTTATAACTATTGGGTCTAATTACGAGTGTAGTATTTCGACTTCGACTTCGATTTTTTTACTATATTAAAGAAAAATGCTAGTCTAGTACAAAATAGTTGAAGTTAAAATACGTCACTCGTAATTAGGCCCATTATCAGGCAATTTCTGTAAATCACAAGGTTTCAAATCACTTTGTGATTTTAAAATCACAATTGTGATTTGATGGTGTTCTGAAAATCACAAAAGTTTAAAATTTTCGGTGTGATTTTAGACTTTCAAAAACCACAAGAAAACAGCTGATGTTTTGTTTTGTAAATGCAAAATCACAAATGCAAATCACAAAAAAAGTGTCTTTAATTTTTTCATAATTTTATAAATTCTTTCGTAGAAAATTATTCATTTTACTTTAAAAACAATAAAAAAGATATTAAGTTATTCAATTAATTAATTTATTTCGAATTTCAAGATAAAGTGATTGAAAAAAACCAAGTGATTTCAAATCGGCAGGCATTTAGCTGCCCGGTTTAAAATCACAAAAATTCAAAAAGTTTTGTGTGCAGAACACCTTTCTTGTGATTTCAAATCACTTTCACTAAAAGTGGTTTTCAGAACATGCCTGTATATATTTAATTTTAATTTTTTAATTTTGAATTTTTTTTAATTTTTTTTTAATTTTTTAACTTTTAAAGTACATTATTATTTATCAAATAAGGTAATGCTAGAAGCGTCTTTTATGGCATTCCATTTCACTTAATATTGGGGCTTGTGAAGCAAACAATGGCTGACTTCCAAACCGTCAATTGCTTTGTCTTCGAACAAAGAGTACTATTTTATAATGCCACACTTCAGAACGTTGACAATGTACAGTTTTTAAAAACATCGTCAAGTATTAAGAAGTTCCGCAAACAAGCAAACAGAGCATCATGTTCATAAAAATACGCAGCCGTCGACACAATTAGGGCTAATAAATCATTCAATGATTTTATCGTCAGCCCATTATTGGTTTTGACCATATGCCAAAAAGTCGGAATGGAGAAAAACGACAAAGAAGGTTTACATGAAGTTTTTTCAAAATGTACCCGATAGAATTTTTTTTGTATTTTTACCATTGCTTCCGACACATGCTTAGAAGAAATGTGTAATTTTTTGTGAAGTTTTATAGAAGTTATTATTACTTTTTTGAAAGAGAAAAATACTGTTTTGCCAATTTTCATAATGTATTTTTAAAAAGTAACTTATTGTGCTGCATATGTGTACAACTTTACCGCTGTATATTGAGAAGAAAATTAAGGCTTCAAATGTATTTGTCTTGTTGTCCATAGATATAAGTCGATCTGTTTAACGATGACCTCAAAATTAAACAAAAACATTGTAATTTTCATTTCATTTATTATATAGATTTTCTAATACAACAAGATAGAATATCTTATAAATTATAGTATTAGAATCCGACAAGTTATAAGTACATATGTATATACATATGTACATGAGGAAACAATAATACAAATATGTATAAATAAAATAAAAAACAAAATAAGAAATAAAAAAAAATAAAAACATATATGAATAAATATAAACAAAATCAACTAATAATAAAACTTAATAGTTAATACTATGTTCACCCATTTATATTTTAACAAAACAAGTCAATGTATGGTAAAACATCTGAAAATTATTGTGTTTAAGCTCTTAAACACTAATAGGACATTCACAAGAGTGAACATAGTACAGTTAACTCGGCTAAAGATATTTGCGTTTAAGTTAAACAAAAAACAAGTAAGAGTGCTATATTCGGCTGTGCCGAATCTTATATACCCTTTACCAAAGTGCGTTTATGTAGTATAGAGATACATATACATATAAGCACAGAGATATGTAGGTACATATTTATTTTGTGAAAAGATCCATAATTTTTGCTCTAGTGCAATTTTTAATAAGTGACACCTCTTGGTATTTTTCGATTAAATATGTTTTTTTTATACCCTTTACCAAAAAATGGTAAAAGGGTATATATAGGTTTGTCATTCCGTTTGTAATTTCTACAATATTAATAAGCGACACATAAAGTATATATATTCTGGATCCTTATGCATAGGGAAGACGAACAAGCGATGTCCGTCTGTCTGTACGGTTTTCCCAAGCTCCCAGAACAGCTAGAGACTTCGTTCTTGGACTGGTGTGTCAGATATTTTCCGAAAAATTTTGCTATTGAAAATCAGCAAAATCGGGCAGACGGTTTCAGATCTGGAAAACTCACACTCTATTTTCCCATAGAAAATAACTACCGAAAACAAGTTTTTATTGCTTTTTTATTAAATTAACTTATTTTATATTTCCGTATGAATAAAATTGGTATTTATAATTAAAAAAAAATTTTTTAAATTTAACAAAATAAAAAAAACGTTTCCAGGGTTGGAAAACTTTAACTTTTTTCCTAATTAAACATATTTCATGTTTTAGGAAGAAGGCTATTTTCTCAGGAACGGTAAAAGCTACGGGTCTGAAATTTGGACAGTGTATGTAGAACTTTGGTCGCTACAACAACAAATATATAAAAGCTAAAAATTAAAGGGTGTTCCAAAATGAGTGACGAAAACTTAAAATCTCATATAATATATGTACATGCAATTGTATGTACATATGTATATTGACACTTGAAATTTGTAAAATTAGTGTATTTTTATATAGGCTACAACAATTAACACTAAAATTAAAAAAATTTAAATTAAAGGGTGGTCCATCAGTTAATGAAATTTTGACTATGTAATTTTGACAAATTTATATATCTTGGAAACTGTAAGAGTTATACTCTTGAAATTTTCGAAAACGGTCAAACTAAAAAATCCGAAAATTGTAAAATCGCCAAAAATTAAAAAAAAATGCTTATATGAACAATAATCGCTAAAAATTAAAAAAAATCGCCTAAATGACAAAAAAATTGCCAAAATCCAAGAAAATCGCCAAAACGAAAATAAATCGCCAAAATTAAAAAAAATCGCCAAAAACCGAAAAAAATCGCCAAAACAAAAAAAATTGCCTATATGAAAAAAAATTGCCAGAACGACACAAAATTTAAAAAGCACCAAATTAAACATAATGCCAAAAACCTACAAATTGCACTAGAGAAAAAAGTATGCATTTTTTCACAAAATTAATATGTACCTACATTTCTCTGTGCTTATGTATTTATCTCTATACTACATAAACGCACTTTGGTAAATGGTATATAAGATTCGGCACAGCCGAATATAGCACTCTTACTTGTTTTTTTTTATATTAGCAATAATTTGAAAATCGATGCTTATTTTTAAAAAAGATACAAGTTTTCAGGAGAGCAAAAAAGAAAGGATTCATCTCTTTATACTTCGGTGTTTGGATAAAAGTTTATATGCAATTATTAAGGAATTGGTTACATCTATATATATTAGTAGTAAGTTTAATTATGAAGCGCATTTATTGAGATACGAGTTTGGTGCATTAAGAGTAATTTTAATTCTTGATATTTGATTAATAAGTTACTCGTTTGTTGCACTTATAGCTAAACAGCGATTTTTTAAGTTTTAGGCGTTTTTTTATTCTCGCGGCAATTTTGTCATTTTAGTTTTTTCATTTTAGTGATTTATTTAAGTGCTAGATTTTTTTCCAATTTAGTGCTTTTTTCGTTTTGATTTTTTTTGGTTTTTTAATTTGATGTTTTTTTTAGTTTTGGTGCTTATTTCTCGTTTTTAGGTTATTGGCATTATTTATAATTTGGTGTTTTTTAGTTTGGTGCTTTTTTTCGTTTTAGCGATTTTTTAGCTTTTTGGCATTGTTTTTAATTTGGCGATTTTCTTAATTTTGGCGATTTTTTTCATATAGGCAATTTTTTTTTTTTGTTTTGGCGATTTTTTCGGTTTTTGGGCTTTTTTTTATTGTGGATTTTTTTATTTTTGACACTTTTTTCTCGTTTTGGCGATTTTTTCCTTTTTTGGCGTTTTTTTATTTTGAAGATTTTTTTTTTATTTAGGCGATTTTTTAATTTTGGCGATTTTATTTTCATATAGGCAATTTTTCTTGGGTTATGGCGATTTTATTGTTTTTTTTTGGCGTTTTTTTTTATTGTTGCAATTTTTTACTTTTGACACTTTTTTCTCGTTTTGGCGCTCAGATGCATATAGTAATGTTGGAAGTAGGTATGTTTTGGCAAGAAGTACTCTTATTCTTAATGGTGTAAAATACTGAGTGGCCCATAGGCTCCGCAACGTACCGTATATTCTACCACAAGTATAGTTTATATGGTCAGTCCAAGTCAGTAGTTTATTAAAAGTTACACCCAAATTCCTAGCCGTATATACAACTTCTATTTTGGAGCTACCAATTAAAATACCCACTGTCATATCAGCTACAACATTCCTTTTGCTTATTAATAGACACTTAGATTGCTTGGGATTAATTTTCAAACCATTTACTGCCGCCCAAATGAAAATTTTATTTAGGTCACAGTTCAACTCCCTTACTTTCAATTCAATCAACTCTTTCGTACAGCTAAGGTATACCTGCACATCATCGGCATACATATGTGCCAAGTAACAATCGAACAGCATAAGAAGAAAACCCAAAAAATTTAGACAATTTCATACAGAGCATATGATAGTGAACCGTATCAAAAGCATAAGAATGGTCCAATAGTACCAAGAACGAGATTTTCCCATCATCCAAATTACTTGTAATATCTTCAACTACATCAGTCAGTGCTGTTAAACAACTACGACGTGGCCTAAAACCAGACTGCCGTTCAGTTAAAATATTGTGGTCACTCACATAACTACAGATCTATTTATGTAGTATTCGTTCAAATATTTTAGAAAAAAAAAGGTTGTACAGCGATTGGTCGATATTCATTCCCCATTTAGGTATCGGCACAATTTTAGCATGTTTCCACGTCTTTGTCCAAGTCCAAAGTCCAATTGAGCATCAAGTAATGGGCTTTCCACAAAGTTCTTATTTAACAGATTAATATCCACATTAACGGTACTAATTGTTGAATTTTTAACACTTATATCACGTATATACCTCCAAGTTTTTTTTTATTGTTAGCAGATGTAGTAAATCTGTTTAAATAATAATTTGTTTTTTCACTTCTTATTTTAAATACGACTGCTCTTCTGGCAACACGATACACAGTCAAGTATTCCGTCTTTCTGTATCTTTTCCACTTACGATAAAGATAGTCCCTGCGTTCTATCATTAATTTAGCTTCATTTGTAAACCAGGGCCTATCTCTTTTTTCTGACCTGGTCATCCTAATTGGAACATGTGCATTGTATATTCAAAGAATTTCTTCGTTCAAATACTTCAATTTTTCGTCAACGATTCCACGATTTCTGAGATTTATTTATTACTTGCAGTGTAAGAAATTTCTACAATGCATTTAGAAAATTTTCACGAACATCCTTATTTCGCGTTCTTTTCGACTTTATTTTATTTTGGCGATTTCTAATCAATTTTAAGGCTTGTTTTACAAGTTCTCACGAATTTTCGCAATGTTCGCGATGAAAGCGATTTCTTTGCAAATATTCTTCGTAACAGTTAAACTTTAACAATATTATTATTGCTTTTACATATGCTGCAGTTAAGTAAGTTTTTTTCCTTATAGTTTAATTTTCAATAAAAATGATGACTTGTTTAAAATTTCGCAATTTTTCGCGAATTTCTGCTTTTTTTGCGAAAGATGTAATTTTTCCAAAGTTCTTGTGTTTCTTTATTTATTTTTATTTAGGAACTTAAAGTTTAAAAAGTTTTAAGGTATTTTTCAGTTTTCATAATGTTTTTCCCTTTATCCCGGGTTAATGGCTCAAATTTGTTTCGAGCTTGTTTTCAATATTGCGAATTTTTAAGATTTTAGGGACTTTAATTTAAGAGACTTTTATTAATTTCAAGACTTGATCAATTTTTGCATTAATTTTTATTTCAAGTATACAAATCAATTCGTTTTTGCATATTATGCAATTAATTTTGGTCGCAGTTAATATTTGCATAACTTAGTATCCATGGGCTACAAATCTATCCATACCAAAGCAGAGATTTGGAGTATGTATGTAGAATTCTTGAAGGCAAGTTAATCGAATGCGAAGTTCGTCGGTCGTCCCAATTGTGTTGATAACATTAAAGGAATGAAGCAAAACAAGAGTTAAATTTATTTTGTACGTTTTGTATGAATAATTTGACGCAATACACAAACAGTGGCGTTTACAGCAAAACAGTACTTAATGAACCTAAAAATAGTTGAAATGAAGCAAAATGAATGCTAAATATCTCAGACACCATAATTAATTTTGCGAAACATGGTTTGGATTCAGAAAGGGGATATTCGAAATATATATACACCATACCTAATTTTTTTAAAAAATTTCCGGTAGGTCAAACCAATAATGAGCTGACGATGTACGATTAATATAAATTTGTTTATTGAAGTTTTTTAAGATTTATTTAATATTAGCTTTTACCCGCGGCTCCGCACGCTTTGGAATCTATATGTACTTAAAATTTATAATATAAAATATAATGTTAAAAAACGATAAAAAGCGACAAAACGGCGATAAAAAAATTAAAAAAAAAACAGAATAAAAACCGGTTTTAAAACTCATTAAACAATCAAAAATTTGTTTTTCGGAGGAAAAAATCCGAACCAAATATACAACAACCGGTTCCGAAGCAGATAAAAATAAGCTCTGTTTGACGCTGGTTATGGAGCTTTCTATTGGTGAAAGAATCTTCAAAAATCGGCTTAGCGGTTTGAAAATCCGCATCAAATATGAAAAACCGGTTCCAAAACGGATAAAATAATAGGATATGTTTGACGCTGATTATGTTGCATTCTATTGGTGAAAGCGTAGCAAACAAACAAACAACCTCACTTTCACATTTATAATATTAGTAAGGATTTCTAAGCAAAAATGCATATGATTTAGAACACTTTCATAATTATTATAATAATCATACCGAGTCTTTTCTATATGTATTTCGATAAAAAAAACATCTAATGTATCGAAAAATACAAAAATCTCGATTAAAAAAATAATTAGTTAGGGCCTGTACCTTTCAAGATGTATGCCAATATCACGTTGAAATTTTAACTACTCTTACGATTATTTCTTTACAGAGAATGTGATTGTGGCAAGTTTTTCGGGAAACTTAATCGACATTTTACAACAATTGCCATCAACCAATGCCACATTGAGTTTTTCTTGCCGACATTGCGGAATCAAACGTTTGCAAGCAGCCACTTTTATGGATGTACCCAATATAATTTCATTGGATTTAGCATACAACGACATAACAACAGATGAGCTAACACCAGATGTGTTTAGAGGACCTTATCGTACAACAAGTTATGAACCAATAGCTCTCATAGAGTTAGATTTAAGCCATAATAAGCTGCATTCCCTAGACAGGCGAATTTTTGAGCATACACCCAATATAACGAAATTAAATTTGAGTTGGAATAATTTAAAAGTCTTAGACAATCCCACAACTATGGCTTTAGCTTCCGCCAATCTGTTGCAGGTGAGATATTTTTTTTTATTTTGAACCAAAAGCAATGCATTTTATTTATTTACAATTTTTGCCTATGGATATCAAATCCTTACAGACAGTTAAACAATATAATAACATGTTAAACAATATAATAAATACAAGTAAAATACAAAATTATTGAGTGTTTAATAAGACGATAATTTTATATTTAATGACATTTACATTTGAAGAAAAATCTATAACTTTATAATATTTATTAAATTGACTGCACATCCTTCTAAATGGATCAGCATTTGCGTAATTAGATCTGAAGTATTTAATTGATAGCAATTCAAAGTGTCGAGATGGACGATTAAGAACATTTAATGAAATATTATCGAGCAGGAAATCAGAACGAATATCACCATTAATTAAATTTAAAATAAACGACACATTCAACATTATCCTTCGGCTTTCAAGAGTTGGAAGTTTGATTAGAGCAAGACGGCTAGAGTATGACGGAAGATCTAATGGGTTTCACTATAGACCACGAAGGCAGAATATTAAAATTTGCTTCTGCTTCAATGTAACTGTTGTGAGTCATATATATCGGATCCCAAACTATAGATGCATATTCTAGAACAGGTCTCACGAGTGAAATATAAAGTTGTTTTGTAACGTATGGGATTTTAAATTCTTTTTCCCATCGTTTGATAAAACCAAGAATACAACGTGCTTTGTTTACCGTTACGGAAATATGCTGAATAAAGTTCAATTTAGCGTCTAACAAAACTCCAAGATGCAAAATTCTAACAACATTTTCTAGCTGGTAGTTTCCTAAAGGGTAATTTACATTTTTTATAAGATTTCCTCTGTATAGAGACATACATATGTTTGCATTTTTTTTTTAAATTAAGTTCCATTAAATTTAAATTGCACCATGACTGAAATGAAATGAGTCCAAGTCTTGCTGAAGTAAACTGTGAAGAGAATTTTATCACATTAGGAAGATCATTAATAAAAAGGGTAAACAGCAATGGTCCAGATAAAACACCTATCGATTTAGATGTGACGTTTTTAAAACTGACACATTGTTTTCGATTTGATAAATAAGACTCAAAACATTTAAGATAATTATATGAAAATCCAATTGCGTTAAGTTTCTTCAAAAGTAGTTTATGATTTAGCTTGTCGAACGCCTTACTAAAATCAGTGTATACGATGTCAGTTTGTTTACGTTGCACAAACCCCTGATTTATAATGATTGGTAGTCGTAAAAGATTCGTTGTAGTAGAGCAGCCTTTTCCAAAGTCATGTTGAGCAGATGACAATAGAAATGATACATGGTGAGAAATGTATTCAGTTCAAAAAGTTTTGTAATAATACTTAAACTTTTTAAAAGCCAATTTGAGTACTGTGTTATTTGTTGTTTAAATTTGCGGTTTTTGTTTTATGTTTATAGTAGTTTAACCCCTAGTTTTTGACTTAATAATTAAATATATAATGAACTAATTTTTATTTAAAATTAAGCTGTAATTAAATACGATTTAATTTTTTCAGTGGTTAATTAAAGTTCTTATTAAATAATGTTGAAAGTACGGCAGCACTAAAAAACCAAATATTATGGAAAGCTTTCCAAAGAACAGCTGTTTACCATAAACAAAAAAGTTAGGTTATAAAAATGCAAAAAATAAAATTGCATAAAAACACATTTAATGAAATCAAAGGAGCGTCAGAATGCATTTTGTTATTTATTTATACCATGATATGAAACTATGAATTGTATTTGTTATATTTTTATGAAAATTAAACGAAATTCTTCCTAATACGACCACATGATGTTTTCAATACGACTTAAATAATAATTAATTACACAAGGTTGGGTATTTAATTATTATTTAATTATGCACGCAAAAACACAATTTCGTATTTAATTCGAACTTAAAAATAATTACAGTTTGATTAACAAGTCAAGAAATGGGCATAAGAGTCTATGTTGGATATTATGGACCAAGTGATGATGTTGATTATTATTGTTGTTTAATTTTACATTTAAAATATTTTAAATTATTGTTGTTATTATTGTATGAAATTCTTTAAAATATTTGCAGATTATGTTTCAACAAGGGAAAACAAAAGAACTAAAGACACACTTTAAATATTTAAGCGTTTTTGTTATTATTATTATTTGTTTGTGAAAATTTTATTGTTTTTTAGGGTTCCGTACACCAAAGGTGAAAAAAGGAACGCTATTTTTTTCGCTACGCTGTCCGTCTGTCCGTCACACGGTATTTTCTCAGAAACCGTAAGAGCTACGGACCTGAAACTTTGAAACAACAAATACATGAGAATTATAAATTAAAGGGTGCTCCAAAACGAGCGACGAAAAATGTTAAAATCCCATCTAATATACATACAATTGTATGTCCATATGTATATTGACACTTGAAATTTGTTAAATTAGTGTATTTTAGTATAGACTACAACAATTAACATTAAAATATTAAAAAAATTTAAATTAAAGGGAGTCCATCAGTTAATGCAATTTTGACTATGTAATTTTGACAACTTGCTATATCTTGGAAACCGTAAGAGGTAAACTCATGAAATTTTCAAAAACGGTAAAACTAAAAGATCCAAAAATTATAATATAAAATCGCCAATCCGAAAAAAACGCCAAAACCTGAAAAAAATCGCCAAAAATTAAAAAAAAATCGCCAAATCGCGAAAATTAAAGAAAAACGCCAAAAACCGAAAAAAATCGCCAAAACGCGAAAATTGCGCCAAAACCAAAATAATTGTTTATGTAAAAAAAAAATCGCCAATATGAAAAAAGAATCGCCAAAAAGAAAAAAATCGCCAAAATGGAAAATAAACGCAAAAACTAAAAAAAAGTCCTCAAAACGAGAAAAAAAAGTGCCAAAACTAAAAAACGCCAAAACCAGAAATAAAATCACCTATATGAAAAAACTCCAAAGTTAAAAAAATCGCCAAAATAAAAAAATCGCCAAAATAAAAAAACGCCAAAATAATAAAAATCGCCTAAATTAAAAAAAAAAAACTTCAAAAACCAAAAAAAATCGCCAAAACGTGAAAAAAGTGCCAAAACTCAGAAAGCGCCAAAAAAATTCAAAAAACCCCCAAACTAAAAAAAAGCTTAAAACCGAAAAAACCCAACAACGAAAAAATGCCAAAACTATAGTTTATATTGGCTAAAGTTCGTATTGAATTACATATCTCGTGTCCGTACGGAACCCTTCGTGCGCGGGTCAAAGTCTCACTTAACTGAATTTATTTTTAACGCGGTGGTATGAATGTAATGTTCGAAATTTTAACCCTTTCGGGCCACTGCGCCGGAAATTGGTCAAAATCACCAACCTGTAATGGGAAACTTAAAAAACATTAAAAACTATGGAAAGAATAACAAAAGGAGGATTCCAACCACTTTTACTCCAAAAGAAAAAAATTAGAATAGCGTCCAAATCCTCTTTTTCACTAGCAAAAAATATAATATAATATAAAAATATATGAAATAATTTATATATGTACATATGTAATTAATATTAAATTTTTTTTATTCCAGAATCTTGATCTTTCTCATACAGGTGTGAAATCTATGACTTCGGTTATCTTCGAAAAATTGACTTCTTTGAAAAAGTTGAATTTGGCTGGCAATGATTTTATCCATTTACCTGAAAATTTTCAATTGATTGGACAGTCTTTACAAAGTTTAAATTTGGCAGGAAATAAATTTAGTGCTTTTAATGAAGGCAGTTTCCTTGGCTTGAAAGCGTTATTGCGCCTGAACATTAGTGGCATGCCAAATTTGAAAAGCATAGAAAATAATACATTTTCCCGTTTAGAGCATTTAACGCACTTGGATTGTTCCAATAATCGTGAGCTGGAAAAATTCGATTTAGATAGTTTGATGCACTGCCCCAACTTGACTTATGTAAGTGACTTTATTACCAATTAATCATCATCGTTTATGAAAATTATTTGCTTTATTTTCTTAACAGCTAGACATATCATATTGTAGTTTAACAACTTTAATCCTCAACATGAATCTTTCATCAGTTTCTGCTGCCAATAATACAAATTTAACACTGCCGAAACCTTGGCCTTTTTTAAAAACGTTTCAAACTATTGGAAATCTTTGGGTATGTGATTGCGAGTTATTTCAAGTTTTGGAATATGCTGGATCCCATGATCTATATGCGGATTATCCTACACGTTGTGATAGCCCGTATCTGTATGCAGGTGCTCGTTTGGTCAACTTAACATCAGCAGAAGTCTGCTCCATACAAATTCCCAAAAAGTATCAAGCAATTTATGAAGATCCACCACGTTTTAGGCGGAAACGTTATATTATATTAACTGTTATAACCGCTTCCGTAGTTGTATCAATGGGCTTAATAATCGGCTTTATAGTTGTATGTGTACGGAGACGTTTAAAGCGGGATGATTTTGGGGCGGAACCCATACGTTACACCAGTGTTCGTAGTAGTAACTTATCAGCATTTTCGCAGGCCCATACGAATGGCGCCGTCAGTAATGGTCATGTTTGATAAATTGAAAGGAGTATCAATTGAATTAAATTTGAATTTATTCAAAGAAACCATTTCCTTAATAAACATTTAAAGCTGAACGATTATTGTTCACTAGTACATTTATATCGCTCATTTACTTCAACAACAAAACTGCTAACTATTATTATAGAAAATGAATTTAAACTTTCTAATTTACATACACAACTCAATGAAGACATGAAAAAATATTTTTCTCTAAAGAGGATATTACACAAGAGATTTGTATGAATTTTATCTACATACTTGATAAAATACGAAATTTAAAATTATTCTCATATGTACATATATTCATTTTCGGTATTGTTGAAATAAATATGCGCTGTATTTCGCTCTTTTATTGCAACATAAGCATAAAAAGCTAGTTTCGCAGAAAATAAGTTGAAAGTTTCCAATTTACATACAACTCAATGAAGATATTAAAATATTTTGTTCTTTCAAGGCTTTGTGTAGAAACCTTTTGTGTGCAATTTTTACGCAAGATTAAATATGATTTAACGAATTTGTCTGCATTATTAAATCGAAAAACGCATATTTTTATATGTTGCAATAAAAGAGCGAAGTTGAATAGATGTTAAATATTAACGAGTTCCATAATTTAAGTTTATGTTTTTTTATATATATGTATTGTCATAAAAAATATGTAAGAAATTTTGACCAAAGATTGTTATTAGTATTATATATTATTTACTGAATTATATTTTTTATACTTAACTAATATATACATATGAATACTTTACATAATAGCGTGTTTAAAATCTAAGTATTTACAGGGTGGCGCAGAATGGGCTATATGGTTTAAATGGTTTATAAATTTTTTATTTATGAGATTATTATAATTTTTTTTTAAATACAGTATATTATTGGAGCATTTTTTGCAATTAGATTTGAAAAATGATATCCTGTAAGTGATGTCCATTTGCTCTTTTAGCATATTTTCCATAACTTTTCGCAAAATTTCGGGTGTAATGTCCATGATTTAATTTCGAATGTTGGGTTTTAGTTGGAGTATGATTCTTAGTTTGTTAACGTGTACTCTTTCTTTCAAATATCCCCAAAGAAAACTGTTAGGAGCTGTTAAATCTGGTGAACGCTGAGACCAGTTAAAATCGCTTGTGCGCGAAATAATGCGTTCACCGAATATATCCCTTAACAAAGCCATTTAGGCACCTGCAATAGTTGCGCAAGTTGAACTTTATATACTCAAAATTCTCTGCAGCGACGCCGTGAAGTCCAATTTGTATTGAACGCCTTCTTACAATGCGCACATTGAAATGACGGCGATATGCTCGCTGTGTCAACACAATAGACTGTTCCCTACAAGAACACTACCAGTCAATTGACTGCTCATTTGATCGATAGTCATGCAGGCTATATTCATCATTGCCTAGAACAAAGTTTCTATCAAATTATTAAAGGGAAAATGAAACATGTGATGGAAACTTTTGTGTACGTGTAAAGTTGCATCACACTTCCGATCAAATGACTAGTCAATTGACTGTCATTATTGAGTTGAATGTAAAATTGTTTTAAATGTGTTAGTGAAAAAATTTGTTTGTGTTAGTTTCAATCATTCATTTCTTGCAGGGTTGGTTTGAAAGATAAAATAAAACTATTTTTGTACGTTGTTCGATTGTGTAATGATTAATAATTAATTCCCCAGGCCTTCTTCACAAAATTCATAAAAACAAAGAAAGAATAATAAATAAAAAAGTTATAAAGAATTCAAACCATATAGCTCATTCTGCACCACTCTGTTTAATGGAAATATATTGCAGGGCTTGCCTAGGAATGTTGAAATATTTGCCATTATAGTATACTTAGTACATTCATACATTATTTGATTTAAATTTGTAATTAACTTTCTGTAACAGATTCTTGTATGCAAATTATTTTTACCTTTGTAAATAAAACGAAAATTATTGATTCACTATAGACACATACATACATACATACATAAATTTATAAAAGGAAGTTTTGAATAGATCTTATCGATAGCTATAATGTAGCAAAAACCTTTGAAATCGGATGAGAAGCAATAAAATTATGACCGGTAAAGAGTTTACATGGCATAACTGCCTTTCTTTACTTCATACCTCCGTCTCTGAGTAACTTTTTTTTTAAACTTAAGCTTTATTGCTCCTCTAAAATGTCCATGCGAAATTCGATTGCGATAATACTACATATCCGTTTAAAAATGGTTTATTTGTTGCGCGAGAAGGTAGTGTAAATAACTAAACATGCTTATGAGGGTCCCATTTCAGGGGTGGTAAAGGGCATGTGGATATTTTTTATATATACTTATTTTGTAACTTTTCTATTGGATAGATGTTCCCATTTTGTTGAGCTGTTGGGGGATTGACTTGTTCGCCCAGAGTTGTGGTAAGCTTTGTCCAAGCTGTGTGCGGTGTATGGTCAATGCTTGCATTGCAGACGGATGTATTTGGGGGCTTCAAAGTTGAGCGGAGCAGTGCAGGAGCAGCGTAGTTCCAAGGGAATATAGTGGCACTAAATGCACTAAGTAATTTTAGTAGTCGCATTTCCCTTTTAAAGGGACATCCCTTTCAAAATGATGAGGGATGGAAAATTTTGCGCTCAGCTAAAATTTATTTATTTTATGTAGGTTTTATTTTAAATAAATAGTTTTTTTGATTTTAATTGCTGCGTCTGTCAAATGTACAATTTTTAGAAATATGCTAACATTGAATTCACTTTGACTGGAAGTACAATTTAGAACAAGAATCAAGTAAACGGTTGCACTGATTAGTACACAGAAAAAAATATCATCGAAATCCAATCAGCAAAACAAATTGTTAACATTTAATTTAAAAATTAACAATCATCATTGTTAATATAACAAATTTAAATTTTTGTAGTCAATTAAATTACTCAACAAAATTATTTGTGCGCATTTAGAAAAAACAAGAAATCGTGTTTTGTGTGTATTAATTTTTTGTATATCTAATAAAGTGTTGTTCTTAGCTGAGAGGTAAGCAAGTTAGTTTATTATCCCTGAAGTTGCCGGTTCAACTCCGCCCAAAGACATTTAGGGCGACTTTTTGGGTTCGAGATTAAGATTAGTTTATTTCTCTAATTAGCTAATCCGAAAATTAACTTAATCTCACATAATTGAGTTTGATATTTTTGAGTGGTAGTTTAAGCTTCTTGTTATGTGCAGTATTACCATACTGAGAAACAAAATAGTGGCAGCAATTTCTATGTAAAAATCATACATTTTATCAACACACTTTGATTTTTATGTTGGAAGAAGAAGAAACTGTAATATTTTATTATTTACAAGTAAATATTTCGCGTTAAAGGAAATATATAAATAATTTAAAATACATACATATGTATATTTATGTGTTTTAAATTATTTTATCATATAATTTTTACAAAAATTTATATGCTTCCCAAGTTTTTGTTGTCAATACTAAAGTAAGATTAAACCACCACGATTGGTCGCTTAAACTAGCAAGTAAACCAATATAATCGACTACCCAAAAATTGCAAATGAAGATTAAGGTTAATTTAATCTCTAATCTTCAACTCAAAAAGTCTCCCTTAGTGTTTTTCGCAGACATGCAAAATTTCGAGGATTGTGATTGTGTATTAAATTAATATTGTTAATATAACCATAATGATAATCATAATTTGTGCGGATATTCAACAATTCACATTGTTACTAAAACAATAGCTTTAATTAAAAAAACTTTGAAATCTAACAAAACTTAATGTTGAAAATAAATACATTTTAACAAACTATTTGTTGAAATATTAAATTGATTTAGTTGTATTTACAAAAATCTTTGTAGGTTCAAAATCAATTAATTATTTAATTGATAAAACAAACAAAAATAATTGCATTTACAAATCATTTTTTTTCTGTGTAGGGAGAAAGATGCCAGGCGGTTAGGCAAAGAAAAGTGGTCAGTCAATGGTAGTGTTGATGTCAGTAAAAGAGAAAATAATGTTTATTTTATATTTATCTTGTGTACATTACGTTCAAGGACAAAAAGTATACCGTGCATTGAACTTAACAAAACTGAAATAATGTCCTTACATTCCGGTTAATGTTTTTTGTGTGTGATCGTTGTTGGTAAAGTCCGATAGGTATGCTAGTTTATATTAAATATTTGTGATAGCAAGTGATTATAAACAAAGCAACAGACGGCGAGCAAAGAAGTTTTGATTAAATATAAAGAGTAAAGCGTTTATTCCGAGCTAAGCAAAATTAAAAAAATAGAAAAATTCCAGCATCGGTTATTTTCAAATGCATTTGAACTTTATATAAAATATGATAGTAATTTATTGAAGAAAAAGAAAGTAGAATAGTTAACGAAAAAAGTAAGTCTGTGTAAAAGTGCAAAGTATAAGCAAAGTGAGTTATAGTTTTTTTTTAAAGGAAAAAGAGTCTGAGTCGTACAGTCCTAGGCATAGAAGATTGGGTAGTGCATCCATACGGATCGGCAACAAGAAACCGGAATTGGAGCAGTAAAAAGTGGCATCTCCATAAAAAGGGAATTGTTGTGTTGCAAATAAAAATCCCGGGCATGTCAAAATACCACCAGGAAAAAAACAACCCAGCCGAGGAGAGTAAAGACCAGAACCACAAAAGTAAGTCTACATAACCAAGTAATTTGCATAGCCGACAGAAGTAAAAGGGAAATTAAAACAAGGGTGATCCAAAAAAAACGAAAATTAATATAAAGGAAAAATCTGCAGTTTTTGTGATATATATATAAAAAGAGGATAAAATAACTATAGGCGAAGATAAATGAAATAGGATAATTTTAAATTGGAAAATAGTAATGGTATTGAAGGGTAGTATTTAAATTTATTTAAATCAATTGTTATATGTAATTCATGTCCAATTTTGAGTGTGTAAAAAGGTTCGTATTGAATTATTAGTTCATTAATTTTACGGGTATAGGCAGCAGGAATTTTATTGCTGAATAGTGGAAGTAACCCTCAGAGAGCTGTTTTAGGGAAAAACAAACGAAATAGAAATTAAGGCCAGAATTGTAGTTGACATTGGTTATAATTTAGTACGACCCTTTGAGTGTAGAAAATTAATTTGTTACAATAAATTCGTTTTTTTTAATTCTGTTGTTAGTAAAAATATTTTTTTGTCTATATTAAATAGATGTGGGGCTGAGAAAGATAATAAAAAATTTTATATATATTTATACATTTAATATTAAAACAAATTTATTTTATTTTAATAAAAGTTGGTATTATATTGAAAATGCATATTACTTGCTAAAGTCAAATTCATAAGGATTTCAGATACCCTAAGTTCGTAAAGACCATGGAAAGGCAATCGTAAGTAATTGTTGGTGCACCATAACAAAATGATTAGGGGTCATTTGAGAAATTGACGAAGGTTGGGCTTGGGCAGCGACGAAGTTGGATATGAAAGCCATCCAGATATTTTCAGGTTTATTCTCTTGTTAACAAATTGTGAAGTTTCTTTTTTACTACAGTTACCAAGTTTAGCTAATTACATATGTATTTTTTTATTGTGCGAATAAGCACAATAAAAAAATATCTCTAAAGAGATAGAGGAAAGAATGATTTAGTCGGGAACGCCACGGTAGAGCAAGAGATAGTAATGTTCGTAACATATTTCATTTTAAGATACTTTGATTCTGCTCCACCGTACTTTGCGACTACTTGAACAGAAATTTGAAGAGTTTATGATAATTAACAAAAACTTGCCAATAGATATTTCTAACAAAAACAAAACATAAGAAATACCGTAGTTTATTTATTTGATATAGTATTTCGGCCACGATGTTGACAAGAAATTATCTGTCAATTAGTTATATTAAAAACAAAATAAGAAAATATGTTTTTGTTTTCAATATAACTAAGCGACAGATAATTTCTTTTCGGCATCGCAGGCCGTTTATTTAATTTGAAGATTTTTTGTTTTTTTTTCGTTAAGCAATGTCATGCATTTGTATTTCATTTCTGCTTCACGGAAATAGTCAGAAATGTAAATTAAGTAAATTAAATAATGACTTTTTGTTTATTGTTGGTTAAGCAACATCTATATGCATTTCGTTTTTGCTTAACAAACTCAACAGTAGACTTCAAGCAAAAATATCTTGAAAAAGCTTTAAACAAACTTCTTTTATTTATAGAAAAGCTCTTAAAAGGTTTTTGAAAATTACGTACACAAACAATAAGTTAAAAAGCTTCAAATAAAAACTTCACAACAAGCATCTTAATTTGATTTCCGAATTAAATGCATAAGTTTAGTAAAATTTCAAAACTTAACAAAACAAAAACAATAGATTAAAATTCTAAAATATATCACTTTATTATACAAAATTTATTATGTATACATATATTTTAGATAAAAATAAAAACAAAAATAATAAATAATCCACCTTATCGTGGTTGGTGTATGTCGATTTCGACCGCGACATTTTTGTAGTAGATTAAAGAACACTGCAACATTTTTTCTTTAATCTAGGACCATAATGTCGTAGTCGAAGTCGAAATACCCCAACCATGATAAGGCCCAATATCTTTTCACCTAATAAAGGAATAAGTGTTGAATGAAAATATTACAGCAAGAGTAAACTTAGCATTCGCTTTCCAAAATGTCCTCATCACCCAGAGCGTTTGATGCTGAAGGGGGTGTATCTAATTTGAATAAGTTAATGTTTTGTTTCTGTGCTAAAAATTTGCGCATTTCAGCAAAGTTATCACGATCTTTCAGTTTTTTATTGCGTCTTTCAAACTCCAAATCAGCACTACCTTCGCTACCATCGCTCTCTTCATAGACATCCTTAAATGTCACTGTACTGTCGCGTTCATTGTCTTCATCAGTAGTACTTTCATTGTCATCTTGAGCGAATAAATCATCAACATTTATACCTTTAGCTGCCAATACTTCACGTTCTTTTTCTAGCATAACTTGTCGTATGGGATCAATGCGATCCTTAAGCTGCTTAAGCACCGGCCTGAATTTACCTTTAGTTATGCGTTTTTCAAAGTTTAAAATTTCTAATTCCTCATTGTGTTTCTCATGCTTTTCCTTTTCCAGTTGCTCTTTTTCAGCTTTAGCTTGCCGTTCATCGAACATATAGGCATAAAAGTCATCATGTTTCTCCATATCATGAGGGTTTTGAGATATTTCTACGCGTAGAAAACTCTCCGAAAAGTCATCATCTGTTGCTTGAGATTTACTTTCACTTTTCTCACTTTGAGTATCTTTTAAATCTAGTTTGCTATTGAGAAATTTATTATACACCAACATTAGCCTTTGGAAGTCATCAAAACACACTGATAGAGCGCTTTCTATGGAACGCATGTTGCTTGCAACTTCTACTAATTGTTTGGTGTTATCTTTCTTTTCATTTTCGGTTTCGGTAAGCCGCTGCAAGGTAATATCTAAGGCCTGACATTCACCTGCTACAGCCACCATACAAGCGCTAAGTTTAAGTGACGAGTCCTGTAATACACCAATGGGATCATTGCGAGTTCTAATTATTTTGTCAGTATTAAGCGCTTCCAATTCTAATGCTTTCTTTTTGTTCAACTCGATTGCTAGATTTATGAAATGATTTTCTTCTTCTAGCACTAGCTGCTTTATAAGGCAATCAATTTTTTCTAATTCGGCATGAAGTTGACTTAAGGAGGGCTTGGTAAAAATGGTTAGAGCTAAACGTAAAAGGAACTGCGACTGAACGTAGGCAAAGATGTTATGAAAATCCTAAAAGTAAATTATATTATGGTATGGTTTACGTAGCAATTATGTGGTTATTATAATTGTTTGCATATATATGTATGTATATATCGTTAACTTAATACGAAAAGGCCCCAAATGATAATTTTTCGAAATCGATATTATTACATATTTCGATAGAACATTACTAAAGTAAATTAAAAAAATTAATAAAACTAATATGACACTAAATTTGTAAAGTGTTTTTAATAAAAATTTTGTATCAATATTGCATCTTTTTTTTATTTAGTTTTTTCCTCCTCCTGTAAACTATGGAAAACATGAGTTAGGGCCTTTTCGTATTAAGCGAACGATGTGTATATGCATGAAAGTATTTTTTTTATATGTGCAATGGGTGATTAAAGCGCTGGTTAAAAAAATTATTAAGCAAATTTTGAAAATTAAACCAAAAACTTTTTTATTTCAAAAACAAAAAAGAATAATTTAGGAGTTTTTATGGCCATAAAGGAAGTAGCAATAACTTGATTTGAAAATGTTTGCATCAATCTAAATGCAAAGTTTAAATTAATCTAATTAAATGAACATATTCTATTAAATTGCCGCCATTGCAGAAAATTTGCAAAACATTTTAAAATAGAAATATTTACACATAAATAAATTTTGGTAAAAGTTACGTTTAGCATCGATATGATGTAAATTTGCAAAACAAAATAATACACAAGAGAAATTGCTTAAAAGCACATAAAACTGTAAAAATAACTCGAAACTTTGCAAATTCAATTTTCTTGCATAAATGAGGAATATTTAAAGAAAATGTACAAATATTGAAATCACTGAAACTAATAACATCATATGTATATATGTATGTATGTCGTTGCTCCTACAAAAGGTGCGTTTGAGTACTTTTCCAGTAAAATCCAGTAACTGAGTAAATACTAAGTAATTTATATAAATTACTCTCAATAAAAAAGTTTGCATATAAAAGTACGCGAACGGAAAAATTTTAAAATCCAGTAAAATATACACAACAGCTGATTGACAATTTTGGCGCTAAAAATTATATGCAAAAACTATATACATACAGCATCTTGACAAGGCATGGCAAGAATGGTGACCCGGACGGTCTATGATTCCATTAACAAAAGACATTCATCAACTCAACGGTCCTGTAGCAAGGTACAGGATTCTATCAACAGAAAACATACATATTTCAACACGACAGTCCTGTCACATTTAGTGACCCAAACAATCCTGAAAATAGAAACAGGATCACATCAAAACACGAAGCAATCGTAGAAAATATCGTTCATTGTACAGAAGATACAAGATACATATGTTTTCGTAAATTTCTGCAAATACCATTTCCTTCTATGTATTTGATGGATATGTAAAGAAGTTTTTATATACATATTTATCGATCTAGGCGCACGGCAGGCAGTGCTACGCCCATAAAAATTAAACTTTATGCTAGTGAACTGAAATTTGGTACACAAGTAGAACTATGTGAGTTATCACCTAAAAAAATCTGAAAACCCGTAAATTTTAACAGGGGTGCGGGGCTACTCCCGTAAAGCTCAGAATTAAAAACACATATCTTAAGCGTTTAATTCAAGCAATTTTATAGAAGTTTGGCACACATGTTACAATAATACAAGGCTATGAATTTTTGTTAAAAAAAGTGGGCGTTAACACGCCCATACAATTTAAACCTCCTATTTCATGTACTTCCGGCCAGTACATTTAAATGTAGTATTTATGTAACTACTATTATCCGTTTCCAACGAAACTAAACAGGAAAAATAAACACTACCCAAAGAAAATTTTGGGTTAAAAAAGTGGGCGAAAACACGCCCATAATAATAAAAAATTAAAATTTGTGCTATTGAGCTGAAATTTGATAATCGAGTAGTTATAGATCAGAAAATTACTAGAAACATCGAAAAACTCAAAAATTTTACCAATGTGGGCGGGGCTGCGCCCTTTAACTGAAGCGATTTTATTGAAATTTGGCATACATATTGCAATAATGCAAGGCTAAAAATTTACCTTGGAAAAAGTGGGCGTTAACACGCCCACTCATTTTAAGCCTACTATTTCATATACATTTGAATATACTACATATTTATAAATTTATTACTATCCGTTTCCAACGAAACTCGACAAGAAAGATAACTACTGGCCAAAGAAAATCTTGAGATTGAAAAAGTGGGCGGTATTACGCCCATTAGAAAATATAACTAAAATTTACGCTAGTTAGCTGAAATTTGATAAGGAAGTAGCTATAGATTAGGAACTAGCTAAAAAAAATCTGAAAACCTGAAAATTATAGCCGAGGACGTAGCCCCGATTTGGGTTACATGTTGCAATAATACAAGGTTATGTTCTTTAAACAAAATGGGAGTTTAAAACCCACAAATTTTGCATTTATATTTCATGTATGTACTTCGGATCAGCACATTTAAATATACTATTTATGTATTCATTATTACACGTTCCCAGCGAAACTGAACAGGAGAGATAAACACTCGCCAAAGAAAATCTTGAGTTTGAAAATTGGGCTTGATCACGCAAATAAGAATAAAAAAATTTAAATTTTCGCTAATGAGGTGAAATTTGATATACAAGTATTTCTAAGCTAGAAACTAACTAGAAAAATCTTAAAGCCAGGAAAATATAGCCATTAAGTTTATAGCTAAAACATGAAATTTAAATCGTTGGCGTAAGCAGTTTCATTGAAATTTGGCATACATGCTTTAACAATGAAAGGCTAAATATAAATGTTCCTTTAAAAAAGTGGTGGGCGTTAACATGACAATAAAATTTGAGTTTCTTCTTTCATGTACTTCGGATCAGCAGATTTATACTACTTATGTAGATATTATTATCCGTTTCCATCGAAATTTGACACGTATGATTGCACTGACTAAAAAAATTTTTCTTTTAAAAAAGTAGGCAGGAATGCGCCATAAAAATAAAATAATTAAATTTGCGCTAGAAAGCTGAAATTTGATACGCCAGTAGGTCAAGATGAGAACCCAACTAGAAAAATCTAAAAAGCAAATATTTTAACCAGGAATGGGAAACGCCACGCTAATATTGTACTGAGGCTTTTAACTGAAACTTTAACTTAAAACTATCATCTTAAAAAGAGGACGATGATAATTGAGCGCTGCTCATAACAAAATCTTGAGTTTAAGAAAGTGACGGAGAGTGGGGGTAACAGCCATAATATTTAAAGCTAGAATTTGAACTAGAGATTTTAAATTCGATATCCCTTAAGTTAAGGGGTGAGTTGCGTGCAGAAAAAATCCGAAAGCACTGGTTGTTACATTAGGGATGTGGGGCCATGTATATAAAAACTTAGATCAATGTTATACGGCAGAGAACTGAACTTTTGAAAAAAAATTTACTTAGGTAAGTTACCAACTAGAAAATATTTAAAACACAAGCTACTCTATTGAAACTTTACATGCACATTTCACTTATGCTAGCCTTTAATTTTGCATTTTCAAAAGTACTACGTCTAAGCAGACTTTAGAAAAATAGGCGGGGTGACTTCCACTAAAATGTACACTGTGTTTTACATATTTATACTCGGATGATTCTTAAAAAATTAAGTACATCAGTCGGTCCTTGTAATGACACAATGGTGCACATATCACACTCTAACCCATTATTGTATGTAGGTCTGTCCTTTTAAACTGACGCAGTCAATATGAATAGAACTATAACAGACTAGAGTTTAATAAGCTTTATTAAGAAACCCTTTCAAAAAGTAGTCAGATCCTCACAAAAACATAAATGTGAAAAAAGGCCAAGTTACTTTCCGAAATTTCGGCCATTAAAAGTAGTGAGATAAAAATTTTGACCAAGTTCTTGTTTGACACAATACCTATCACTGTAATATGATATGCATTATATAAATTTGTAACTGTAAGAGTGTCATATAATTTGTAGATAATCTGCTAACTTGGCAATAGTTTTACCTTTCTAAAAAAGAAGAGAATAATGCATACTTGTTTATTTCTTTATATCGGGAAAAATATTGTCAAGTTCGTAACACGTATGATCAATTAGATAAATAAATGAGAAAAACATACGTATTTTTGTACGAAATTATTAATTTTTTCTGTTACTTAACATTTTCAAAGACCCCCTCCCCCTTCATAACAAATCGTAACAAAACTCGAATCCCCCACCCACCCTACCCATAAAGAGCGTTACGTAATATACGGCCAGCCCCAATATAAAAACAAATTTATTATCAACTGTGTATTGAGGAAAACTTCATAAAATTGACTTTGGCGACTTTGGCGATTTTTAAAATCAATTTGGCTGAAATTATTATTGATCATAGATTTATTGCAATATTTGCTATCTGCAATATTTACTGATTGATATTTTAATATGATTGCAATAATTTTTTTGATTTTGATTGGTGATTGCAAAAAATCAACATTATTGGTATTGATTTAAAAATTATTTATTGGAGTAAACATAGAATTTTTACAATTTTTACATATTAAATAAATTTTAATTTTTTTTTATAATAAACCTTGAAAGTAATACTTCATAACAAATAATAACATATTAATGAATAATAATTTTATTTAAAAGATGAATTAAATAAAAGCTGACTAAAAATTACAAAGAGAGCAATGGGAAAATTTACCAAGTATTATTTGTTTTCAGCAAAACAAGCATTTCAAAATTGTTATCATTTAACTTATGTCTCCCAGGAGCATTTACCATTCCTCTTCTGCTTATATCATCCCCCAGAAGAAGGTAAAGGCGTTTTAAATTTTAAAAACATTTGCCTTATTAGCGGGTAATTGTTAAGAGAACACAAATTAGTGTCAGGATCCAATAAAAACATATCTACTTCCTTACGTATACCGTCGTTATGAATAAGTTTCGGCGATCCTTACATCGAAAGTATTGAGAAATTATTTATTTAAAAAAATTTGCATTTTTACTTACAAGTATATAGAATTTAATTAATCATAAAATAAGAGATGCTTAAAGTATACTTATGCCCCATTATCTTTATTAAAATACGTACGTACGTTTCCCATAGCATCTATACCTGATATTAACTCTGATATAATATGAACTAGAACGTCGGCAGAATGAGAAAAAATATATATTTATATTAATATATATGTAGGAAAAAACGTACTTTTTGTAAATATCATAATATTTCATAATTATCAGGCTTCCGCGCAGTGAACATCTTCATTTATTTTAATATTACTGTGTGTTTTATAAAAAATTTTCATAACAATTCGTAACAAAACTTGACCTTAGACAGTTACGTAATATATGTACAGCCCCTAAGGGCAAGTTGTGAAAATGGCCCTTATTCTGGTAATTTGGTAATAATAAATTTCTAACCGAATTTTTATTGCCGTATTGTAACTTTTATATGTTCCGGTATTCCGGCTAAAAGGTAAAAAATAATTCAACAAATGTGCTGAAAAAATCTTCTTATAATTTTTAATACAATTTAATATAAAAATAGATTGCTGAACGCAAAATATTAAATTTATTTATTAATGAAATACTGAAGTATAGTTATTTGACATGTCTTTTGCAATTTTGCATTAATTTCTAAATTTTTCTTGTTTTTATGGTTAAGCAATTCTCTATATGCATTTCGTTCCCTCTTTTGGAACTTGTCAAATTCAATAATTTTTTGTGTTAAAGTCTACTGAAAAGTTCCAAAAGCGGGAACGAAATAAATATAGACAATTGCTTAACCATAAAAACAAGAAATTTTTTTTATTAATGCAAAATTGTAAAATCTAAGATCACTTTTACATTATTCCCCCTTATTGCGAATGGCGTCGTCGACATCGCATCAAGACGACACTAAAAATTGCACAAGTGCCAATTTTTATATCTTTATCGGCAACAATTGGATCTTATTGACAATCTCTTACTAATCTCTAGGGCTTTGTAAACTAATGAAGCATATTAATAGTAAATTGTTGTCGACAAAGAGAAGACAATAAGGGGGATTAAAAAAAAAGATAATTTGCGTAAAATTGCAAAAAGGTAGGAAAAAATGGCGAAAACTACAAAAATTCACAAAAAAAATGTAAACATTAAAAAGACGGACAAGTTTTATTGTAATAAAAAGTCGGTAAAACTATAAAAAAAGCCAAGAATTTGCCATAAATCGCGAAAATAGTCATCATTTGGGAAAAACTGTATAATTGAAAACTAGCCCAAAAATTGCTTAACAATAATAGCAAATATTTTTGTTGCATTTTCATAAATTTTGCTTTTTTTCCGAATTTTTGGTATTACTTGCAATATTAGGTACTTTTAAGCAATTGTAGAGCTTGGTTGCAATTAGGGATTGGTAAATCGATTTCGATTCCAACCGAAAATCGATTTTCTGTTTAAAAATATCGATTTTTCGCAATCGAGTTTGTGTCGGGATTTTATGCTGAAATCGATTATTGGGCTATTTAAATCGATTTTTTAAGTGCCCAGGAGACGTACAAAAAAACCATCAATCACATGGCTGTGTGCCATGTGATTGATGGTTTTTTTTCGCCTACACGTACACGTTGTCGGCACTGATTGATGAGAATCAAGAAATTTTGATATTTTTATTTGACGGCTGATTATTTGAACGTCTCCCAATCTGATTGACGAAAAAAAACGTCATTTGCTTATGTTATTTGTTGTGTGACGACATGAAGAAGTGCGCGAATGAAAACAATTAATTTGCTCTTTATGAAAATTTGACATTGTTCTTTGTAAAAAAACCAAGCAGTAAACTTTTGACAATTTAGTTATTATTATAAATATAATATTCTCTAGTATTATTAAGTTTAATGGATATTGTGAATAAAAAAAGTATTTGCTTTTTACATAAAAATTGGTTTTAAAACCGCAAATAAATATGTATGTACATACATATGTATAGGAATTTTGAATTTTTAAGTACCCTGCAGGAGAATAGGCGTCAATTGTCTAAAATCTACTAGTATAATTACTAGAACAGCAAGAACTAGTGCGAAAAGGGTTAAAGTTATTGTATAAAATTACTAGTTCTGATGAGTACTAGTATATGAAGTAGTTCCAAGGCACCACATTGCAAAATAAATTTTGACTGTCTAACAGAGCCCTTGCACTGTACGAAAATTAGTATTATACAATTATTAAAGTTTTAGGTTCTCCTAAAAATAATTATAATCAAATAATTACAATTAATCTTTTGTATTTTTGAATTTTGATAAATAATTGCAAATTTTAACTAGCAGTTGTCACTGGATAACAAAGGAATAAAACCAGCAATTTTATAAAGAACTGGTAATAAATTAGTACCAATGGCACTAGTAATTTTCTAAACACACTCAATGTTAATTTGAGCATTAAGATGTTATAGGAAAGTTTACAGTTGGGAACTAGTGGTGGTGATTTCTTTACTAGTAAATTACCAGTTGGGCACTAGTTCGATCTCCTGGAGGGTAAAAACAAAATACATACATACATGTATGTATATACATATGTATATGTACATATTTTTTATTGTTTTTATCCCTACTAGCATTTGGAAGATTGTTTTATCAAAAATCACCTAACTAAGTCTTCCTCGAGTACTTTTGACGATTAAAAACTGATTAAACACTTGCGCGCTTAAAAAAAGACTCGAAAATGAGTCGTGCTTATACTTTAAAAGTAATTTATTTATTTATTTTAAAATATATGAGTCATAAATGAGTCGAAACTGATCAGAAAAGCGGGTAATAAAAGACTCCTCAAGAAGAGTCGCATGTAAGGTACCATTTCCTCCCGACAAAACTATCTTTTATGCTCAGAAAACGAGCGCATATTCTTGTTTTTTGATCACTTAAACGTATTAAAAAAGAATCGAATTTAATTAAAAATTTCCAAAAATGCTAGCAGGGATATTACAAATCTTTTGTTTATATTTTTTCAGGGAAATATGTTTGTTTTTTTAGAGTAGTTTGAAGAATTAGAAGAATTATTATTATAAATAATGATAATAATAGAAGAAAAAATTATAGTGGAAGATATAAAAATTATTATTTATCTCTAGTTTATTTGTCTAATGTGCTTTTTTATATTGAGATTTCATAAAGAGTTTTAATGCCGCTAATAACAAAAAATCATCCGATGAAGACATATGTATGTACATACTTAAGTACATGAAATCGCACACAACGAACACAAAGTTAAAATGCTGATTGACGAATTTATTTGTACGTCTCCGAAAAATCATCAATTGAACGACACTTAACACATTCTTACCGATTGATGGGTTTTTTGTACGTCTCCTGGGAACTTTATTATTATCAAAATTTTGGCAATTCTAACATTTAAAAAAACGTGGTTTTCAAAAGAAAATATTTATAAATCCCTGCGACATCAGTGCCTTGTGAAAGATTATTTTCTAAGGCTGGCTTAATAGTAACTTGGCAAAGAAACAGGCTAAGCAGTCATCACATAAACCAACAACTTTTTTTATACAATCTTAGTGAACAAGATAGGTTTGGTAACTAAAGTTATTCATCCTCATTCCGTAAATTTTTGTCGACATCAACGTCAAAATAATATCAAAAATACGACACTTAGGGCCTAATTTTGTAAAACGCAACGCTTAGCGTTGTCAAATTTTATATGTATTTTGTTTTTTGTAATAAAATTTTTTCCATATAAAATGTGTCAACGCTTGGCGTTGCGTTTTACAAAATTAGCCCTTAATTTCTATGAAAACTATAAAACAGCAAGACGCTTTTGAAATAAATAAATTTCTGAACAAAAATTGTACGCAAGTGTCCTTTAAGTTTGATATTGTCTTGACATTGATGTCAACAAGTAGTTATGTAATAAAGGTGGTTAGTAAAACAATATTTAAACTAATAATCCTTAGAAATAATTTTTGTGTAACCTTCTCTAAAATGTTCACACTTTTGGTTTGCTCAGTTTTGCTACGAAAAATTTCTGCAGTAAAATTTTTTCAAATACTCAATCATGAACTGTCACTTTATTTTCTCAGCAAATTTGTCTTAAACAGTTTTAAGGTCGATTTTAAAATCGATTTCCATGTGGGATTAATCGATTCAAAAAAATCGAAATTAAAAAAGTTGATCGAAAAATCGAAAATCGATTTTTGAATAAATTTACCAATCCCTAGTTGCAATTGTACAATTTGTCGCCAATTGTCGCTTTTTTGCAATAAAATTGATTTGAGCAATGTTAATGAATCTAAGGGTTCGATTACAATTTTTTGCGAACTTTATCAAATTGAATTTGTAAAATAAATTTTTGTTATTGTGTAATAGTTTTATTGTTTTTTGTTGCGTTAAATACTTGTCAGAATAGCAATTTTCTATTTTGATAACTTTGGTTACAAACTATAACCATGGTGACTATAATTATTGTGTCAAAATAGGTCTGTTAATGGTTTGTAATCAAGGTTGGCAAACGGTATAGTAAAAATACCGATACCGATTCAAATACCGCTATAATTAGATACCGGTATTGATACCGATACCGAAATTCATTTCGGTTAGAAAATACCAGTATCCAGAATACCGTTTACGTCTATACCGGTATGTACCGGTATACCGATTCCCACCAAAAATAAAATTTCAAAAATTTATTTCAATTAACTTTCTTTTATAAACACGTTTTTGTTCTCCTTTACACATTCTTATGAAGCGTATCTCTAGACATATAAATATTTTAAATTGGTGCAAAGATCAAATCCACTGTAAGCGAGAGTTATTGTATATGAAATCGCGAAAATTAGTATATTGGCTGTTATCGATGCACAAGCTAATGCGAATATTTAAAGTTTTAGTGTTTAAAGTGTTTTTTTAATATATTGCACATTAAACTGGTTCTTTAATTGATATACTACATATGTGATCTGTCTAAAATATGAGGTTTGCTGCCATAAATTCCTACCGGGGCCTAAAGTACCCGTTACACAGTGAAGATTTTGTAAAAAAATTGGAAATAAATTTCTAAATTAGTTGTTCCAAAGTAGGCAACCTTGGGTTAATGAAAAATTAAAATCCATGCCAAGCTCCTGTTTTTGATCAGATAAAAAGGATTTTTTGCAAGTGTTTTTTTATCCAAGAGCTAAAAAAAGTATACTACATTTATGGGTTTTTGCTTACAGTTTAGGAAATATTAGAGAAAAAATATTAAAATTTTGACTTTTTTACCAACCTTTGTCCACTGTTCTGCTAATGGAGAAGTCAAATGTTGTTAGATTAAAAAAATTGAACTCATTATGAAAAAGGGACAAAATTTGTAATATTAAAAAAAATTTGGTATCAAAATCACAATTAAGTCAAAAGTTATACTCAATTTAAACTAAAATTTTGAACAAAAGTCGATTTTCGCCGTTTTTGGGTTATTATTTCGCTATTATAAAAGAATCAGTATTTTCGTCTGAAAAGTCTCTCTTAGGTAGAAAATTATGCATTCAATATGCAGTTTTCTTTGAGTTCCCGGCAATTTCCAAGAAAATGAAATTAAAAATGGGACTTTTCAGTATTTTTGCAGTATTCTTCTCACTTTTCGCTGGACGCTGATTAGATTTTTGGATATACATATTTAAAAACAAATCTTGTTTTAAAGTGGCGTAATACATTTTTTGTTTACAGCTTTGGAATTTGATATTTGTAAAGGGAAATAGGTCTAATTCAAATAAAGGGTTATGTTGATAGAGATAATGGAGAAAAATTTTCGAAACTTTTAAATCTGAAGTTAAAGATTGCCATTGTTCAGTTCAATTTTAACTTAACCTAAAGTGAGCGCTAAGTTAAAGGCAATGTATCCTTCCTGTTAAGTTAAATTAAATTTATAATAATGAATAGCCTAAAGTAGCGTTTTATACGTCCGACAAAATCCTACTTTTAAATATATTTAAGTTGTAATAATTGCCCTTAATGTTAATTGTACGAAAAATTTGTTTTGTTCGTTTTTAAGTTGGCTACAAGAATATTGTTTATTGCTTGATATCAAATATTCGTTTCGTCTGAATTTGGCGAGTACGAATACCGAAAAAAGGCGAATATTCGGGAATTCGAATACGAATATTCGCACATCACTTAGTGCATACAATTCTACATGTACTTCGTGTACACTGTAGGTATTTATTTTTATTATTTTGTTTAATTAACCAAAATGTATACTTTATACATATATGCAAAGTTTCAACTGCAGTTTCCTTAATTTACTTTTTTAATAAACTTTTTTTTAATAAAAGTGTAAAAACGTATTTATATGTTAATGTAAAAATACTCCCTTTTCGAAGTAATTTAATAAAAAAAAAGAATTTTTTTGCTATATCCACTGTCTGAACTAATAATTTAGCAGTCATATCGGTATACCGGTATTAAAACTCAATAACGGTATGTACCGGTAATACCGATACCGAAATAAAAAAATACCGATACCGTTACCGATACCGAAATTTAAAAAATAGTTGTACCGGTATCAATACCGATACCGTTATTTGTTTCGGTTGCCAACCTTGTTTGTAATATATCTGTAACACGGGGTGATAAAGGGTTAACATTAAGTTGAAGTTAAAGTTATGTCATGTGGGGACCGCAAGTAATTGGGAAAGAATTTTAAATCGGTTTAGCGGTTAGGGTTCGAAAAAAAGTTGTACCAGTCACCCCCTATGATTAAAGGTAATGTAAAAGCAATTCCAAAAATATATTTTTTTAAATTTATTTACGCCTACAAATGCCGCTCTTTTAGTATTTTGTTCACTATGTCGCCATTTTTAGTCCGATCATAACATTTTATATAATAGTTTTTTACTACTACGTCATACACTGCTCATGACTTTCGTTTTAAAAAGTTGTAAGACAGCACTATATGTACATAGATATTTTGTTATAACCTTTTATATTAATCTGAACAGGATGCAGAAAATAAAAAGTAAACAAGAACAGACAGATTTTTTTATAAACAGTGGCAGAGTTTTATTTACCATAGCGGTGTGTAACGCATATTAATTTAAATTTATAGTCGGCCAATAAAAAAAAATAAAGAATAGAAAAACAACAAAAGTTTTAGATATTTTTGCACTAAGAAATCGCGTATGATGTACATATGTACATCCTCTTTAGCAGTTAATGAAAGGTAGATAGTGAGATTTTTTAATAAATGGTGAAATAAAAATGTTGTACTCACTTTTAAGTGTTTAGGGCTATAAGCGGTGACATTGTTTTTGAAATAATCACATTCTTTTAAATCCTCCATTGAGGCATAATACTGGGAAAATCGTGCAGGTATTGGATACATCGATTCTAATTTGCGGGTGGCTTCAAATAAAATTTCGGTAACTTCCTTGGCAGCTGTAATACAATCCCATGCACGTTCTATTTGGCGGGATCTACAAAAATATATATATATATATTCATATATATCTATAAATATGCATATCTATATTGTTAAGCAATATTTTAAATTGGTTATAGGTACATACTCTATTAATTCATGCTGTTTCATGATTATTATTTCGTTGAAGTAGGTCATGTTACGGCGTATGCAATTCCCAAATTCATCAATGGTTTTTATGAGATTCTCTAATTCCTTTTCGACGTATTTGTTACGAAACCCAAATACTTTTTTTATCATGTAAAAAGTGCTAAAGCCTCCAGTTGCGATCATGGAAGGTATTACCGTGAAACGTAGAGCACGTGGTGTTATCAAATGCTCCAATATTGTGGTGCCCAATAAAATGCAAGTATTGCGAGCGGTAAATATTTCTGGCCATAACCGTTCATTGCGTTTATCTTTGCCATCACATTTGTCCTGTCCAGCACCAATTGAATTACTGTCGGAAGACAAGGGAGCATTTTGTATAAAAAGCATACATTGCTCTAACGCTTCCACATGATCAACCAACAACCGTTTAGAATACAATATTTTACTTATTAGATCATCCGTAATAGTCTGTGTAGATGAAAGTCAATATTTATAATATAATCATTTTAAAATAAACAAAATTTAATTTTTTCACAACTCACCTGTTTCTGCTTGAGTTCGTCCAGCAATTGACAACTTATTTGTTGTGGCTAAAAATATCAAGACCATCAGGAGAAATAATTATATTTATTACATATTAAAATACTTTTACTTACCTTCATTTTAATATATTTGTTCGCATATGAGCTTTATTCATTTATCAAAACTTTTGTCCTATTTTTTCCATTCAACAATAAATTTACACTAATATTACACAAGTAGAAAAAATTCGTGAAATCCTACATTGAGCACAGTTGTAAGAAGATGTAGTAGAATGTTAATGCTTCAATAATTATTATATGGCAACCACAGAGAAGAAACTGCTGTATACCGAAAATCCGTTATTTTTTGAAAGTTTGTGTATATTTAAATTGGAAGTAAACCGTAGAGGAAAATTAACATTATGACTTCAATTTAGTTTAGTGAAGCAGCTTCAAATATAAAATAAAATATTTTCAATGATAAACAATTTAATTTTAAGACATAACTGTTACATAAAAAATCGTCGGTAAGGCATATAAACGGAGTTACAAACCTCCAAAGGCTTGGATGTCTCTTGGAATTTTCTTGGTAAATTTTTCATTAATTATAACAATATGGGTATCATAAGAAAGCTTTTCTAAATACAGGCAAATCTCGGTATAACGAATCTCGCTTTAACGAAAATCCGATATAACTAACGCCCAATTTTTTTACATTACCAACCTTATATAGCGAATAATAGCCTAATTTTATACTGGATATAACGAATGATGAAGAAATAATCGCTAAGTAAAAAACAAAAACTTGCTAGGAAAATATTTCTAAGATTTTGTTTTACTTTGTTTGGCGAATATTTTGATAAATGTGTGCTCTGTATAACGAACGGCAAAAAATTTAAAAAAAAATCTACAGCAGCAATGCAAATGCAAAGAAAAATGTGATTCATTTAGTTTGTTTTGGTAGCTTATTTGAAAATAAATTACTCTCATTCTTTTTATTATATTGTATCATGTCTACAATAAATTCGGCTGAGTAAAACATAAGGGAAATTACAATTTCATAAAAAAAATTCAGGCGATTCTGAAGAAGATAATCACTCTTATTCCAACTTCCTTCCGATTTTGCAACTTCTCGCGAATTTTTGCAAACTTCGCAATAAAAGAGACTTTTGCATGCTTTCAGCCTCCTAAGAGTTTTGCCGATTTTAAAAAAAAATAATAATTTTCGTAATTTTTGCGATTTTTATTGAATTTTTTGCATTTCTTACAGTTTTGTCGATTTTTAATCAATATTATGGCTTTTTCAAAATTATGCAACTTCTCGCATTTTTTTGTGCAAAATTTGCGTTAAAAGCGACTTTTTACATGTCTTCAGCCTCTTGCCAGTTTTGCCGATTTTAAAAAAAGTATTAAGCTTTGTTACTCGCGGTCTCCACCTGACATAAAATGACTAACTTAAACATTAACTTCAAGTTAATGTTCAGTGTAGACTGGTCAAGTTAATGCTTTTTTCAAGTTATAATTATTATTATTATTGAAGTTACAGCAAAATTTCATGTCAGGTGGAGACGTAGATTTATCATTCCGCTGTTAATAAATTCTTGCAAATTTACGTAATGTTTGCGATTTTTACTGAATTTTTTGCTTTGCTTACAGTTTTAGCGATTTTTAATTCATATAGCTTGTTTAAAATTATGCCAAGTTTCGCGAATTTTCGCAAAGTTTGCAATAAAAGCGGCCTTTTGTGTAGTGTTTAACAGTTTTAACAGTTTTAAAGAGTTTAAAACATTTTTAGACTTTGTCATCCTGCTGTTGCAGCTTTTTGCCAATTTCCGTCATTTCGCCCATTTCTTTTTCATTATATACATGTATAATTGCAAAAATATAAATTTTTTTCACTAAAAGCGATATACATACATACATAAATTAATAATAAAATTTTAAAATATATTAAATAAATTTATATAAATCGAGACTAGTACAAGTCTAAATTAAAATGCTACATAATATAAAAATACTTTTTAATTTGTTCAAATGTAATCTACTAAATATCTCGAGCAGAGAAATATATGAGTTAGACCACTTTCATAAATTAAGGGCACATATCAGAATACGAAATTCAACATATTGTGTAGACACAAAAATTGTATTGTAACTCACATGTTTTATTATCACTTGCCGACAAATACCACCAAATTCCCATGATGAAGCCCCTGATGTCCTCTAGTTTACACTTTCCGACATCAGTAATGCTTTCATAGAAACGTTTTCTCAGCCATCTAAGGCTGAGTTTACATCTGGCATTTCTTGTGTGTCATTTTCCCAAAAAAGCGTAACCAACTAATTACTAATGAAAAACTGTTTGATTCAGACATGTATTTATTGATTTAAACAGTTTGCAATCATGTTGAATTCTATAAAATTGTCTATTAATTATGTATGAAACTGTTTAAATTAATAAATACATGTCTGAATCAAACAGTTTTTCATTAGTAATTAGTTGGTTGCGCTTTTTTTACGCTTGTGTGGCATTTGGCACACATATGTAAGCCCGGCCTAAGCCTATGACGTTGCAGGCAATGACAGATAATATATTCAATGGTTTAAGGTTTCTCTTCGGGGGGTGCGGGGACATCCTACAAAAATCTGGAGTGCCAGTCTCCCAAATGCTGGTTCTTGCTCTGACCGAGCAGTGACCTGTCAACACACCTATCATGATTCGCATCGCCTTCCTATTCATGTCCAGTAGTTTAGATCTTGAGTCTAGTTTTGGCCAAAAACCCCACGAGACTACAATCCTCCCTACTTCGCCATGAACTGTTGTTCCTGCTTTCTACGCAATTACTGAGTTCTTTATAGTAATGACATATCGACATTCCCTCATCTGGCACCGACCCTATTCTTGCCAGCTCATCGGCAATTTCATTTCACCCAACACTGCTGTGGCCAAGAACCCAACATAGTCTGACACTATACTTATCCATAAGATTTTAGCGCTGCCTGGGTGTTGACGTAGAAGGTTAGGTTCGGCAGTCTGAAAGAAATACGAATGTTCGTTTCCAAGATATAGACACCACACAAAGTTTATGTAATTTAGAAGGTACAGTAATCATTAACGAAATAATTTAAGTGATTAGTATTTCTAAAAATTCTCGGCACTCACTTTTTTGAGTGGTTCTCATACAATTTTTCTAGACGAGTCGGCTAAATGACTTGTGGAAACGGCACATAAATATATTCCTTTTCAATTGCTTATAAATAAATAATGTAAGTAACATGTACACTTTTTGGATGCAGTTTATTTAAATTAAAGACTAAAATGCGTAGTTCTATAAGTTGTGTTAATAATGTATAAATTATACCCATTCAAAATGTGTTTATTTAAATTTGTTTATATTATTATTCACTACATATGTATGTTAAATAAATTTCGAATACAATAATTCACATATCGAGCAAATTGATGGACTTAATCATTTAAGAACTTAACTACGGACTTGTCTCACTTTTAATTGGAATTTTTGCGGTTTTAAAGAATCAAAGTAATATATTATTAAAATGTGTTTATTTTTTTATTTATTTATATACTTATGTATATATTAATAAAAAGCTTTCACAAGCAGTTTTAAGTCTAGAAAGTTTTTAAAATAAGTATGTCTGCGATTTTGTTTAACCGCTGACGAAAACCAATATATTGATTTCAGACCAGATTTAAACCAATCCAAATCGATCTAAATTATGAGTTAATATTATATCCTTTACGGCAGTGAAAACAACTTTTATATTTTCCGTATCAGTGGCACACGTAAAATGAGAGTACATCATGGGTCGAACTTTTAAAAACATATCTAATATAAATTTTCGAGCCGCTTTGCAATCATATCGTGAACCCTCGAATTCTGGGAAAAATTTATCTAAATTTGAATACATTATCTTCTCATCTAACAAATCGGTTTTATTTAAAAACAATATTATAGGCGTATCTTGGAAAAATTTCGAAATTGACTCAAAAATATTTTTAGATTCCAAAAGACGATTCCGTTCTTCATGCTCTTTTAGCACCTGATCATATTCTGATATGGCAACTAAGAATATTATGGCCTTAACATTATCGAAACAGTGCATCCATTTTCTTCTCTCCGAACGTTGGCCGCCCACATCTGTCATACGAAATTTTACATTATTTACTTCGAAGACGTGCTCAATTAAGCCCGTGGTGGCTATACGTACTCTCAATATATCTTGATCTGTTGGCAAATAATCCGGTTTAGCGATGCGATCAATTTCTGTTAAATAGTACTTCGTGGAATCGTTGAGCTGGTATTCATTCCGCCGCATATAACAGGCTTGCATACCAGAGTCATTCCAAAGCTCTTTTATTGCCGATAAATAGGGATCTTCCAAATAAGCGATAGACTCTGTGCACGCATACATGATAAGCGTTGAGTTTTGCGACATATTTTCGCTTTTTTCATATTCGATTTGTAGTAGTTCCATGGCTGTTATCATATTTTGCATAGACGTAAAAATATTTTCATGAATGAGTTTAATGTGGCGTCTTCTTTCCTCCTCACTGTAGCCATTGTCGTACAGAATACGCATTTGCCGAATAAATGTTGACTTGCCAGATTCGCCCGTTCCGAGAAGTAATAATTTAATATCTTTCTTGTATTGTTTTTTAAATTCCTTCAAGATTTTTTCCATCTCTTTTTGTTTTTGTTTTTCTGCATCCCAACAACATAATTTCATATTGAACAGTTAATTTTCGAATTTTTTCCGTTTTAAATTCTATTGTATAAATTAGAGCACACTGAATTATATTGAATTTGTTAGCGCAACTAATTACTTCAGCTTAAGCGGTTTGCTATAAAAAAGTGTTATTTTTAAAACTGTGATTGATGTTTTAACAGAGAGTGAATATATGAGTCTTCTCTTCTCTTCGTCGCCTATGTTCTATGTTCATACACAGAGTAATCTAAAAATATTATTTTCGCATTCCTTTAGCACTTATTTCTATTTGAATTAATCACCCCTAACGCAAATAATATTTCTCTTTTCTAAAAATCTCAGTTTCATATATTCGAAAATAGAACAACTTTAACAAGTAGTAATTAAAAAAAAAAGTAAAAACAAATAAAAAACCCGACTGCGACCAACTTTGAAACGTTAAATATCATGGTCAATCGAAATAAAAAATCATAAGAGAATCCTAAAGATGATTTTAAAATACCTTTCCAATGATATCCATTTTGATATATCTTATATTTAGTGAAACGCCCAGGATTAAGACAAATGTAAGAATCATCAAAATCGGTCTACGTGTTCGGTTTATATAGTGCCGCAAAGGAACACATATGTATACAACATACTTTTATATAAAACGTTACTTTAATATAGAAAGGCCCCAACTCATTATTTTTTTGAAGTCGAGATTTTTGCATTTTTTCATAAAAGGATGTGTAGTGTCAAAATAATGAACAAAATAATCAGTTAAATACATACATACATATGTATGTATGTAAATACTCGTATGTAAACACACATACATACATATGTATATTAATGATAGGCTGATAAACACAATACCCTTCTTTCTTTGGTTGGTGTTAAAAAATCCTATAGAACCCGATGTTATGAGCTTAGTGTATATGGAACAAAAGTTTGATACATACAATGTACATTAGTGTGTCCCAAAAATATTTTTTTTTTCGATTTTTATAGGCACCCCCGCATTTTTTGAAAGCCTATAGGGTAAAGTATTTTTGTGATTTTTTAAAATTTTTCGGAAAAGGTTTAGATGTCGCTAAAATCGATTTTAACCCAAAAATCGGGGTTTCTCGACTTTTTTAATTCTGTTCATTACGTGGCCCATTAACACAACTTTGTTTGGTCAATTTTTTAAAGAAAACTGTTCAAACTTTACTTCACTTTGCAGATATTACAAGTTTCGGTAATTTTTTTTTTGCTCATTTTGGTACCCTTTATGAAATTTTTTGTGAATTTAACACACATTTTCAAAATAATGCTTTGTAACTTTTAAGATTTCTATTAAAGTTAAAAAACTAATGATTTAGTTTAAAAGGTGGATAAATTCTGAGTATTTTTTTTTTAAATTTATGCTAAATTTACAACAACAAAATCATAAAGGGTACCAAAATGAGCAAAAAAATTACCGAAACTTATAATATCTGCACAGAGAAGTAAAATTTGAACAGTTTTCTTTAAAAACAATTTACTTAGTAACCAAGAAAATCGTGCTAATGAGCCGAATATTTAGCAAAATTTTAAAAAGTCTAGAAAACTAGATTTTTTGGTTAAATTCGATTTTAGCAACCTCTAAACCTCTTCCGAAAACTCTGAAAAAATCACTAAAATACTTTACCTTATAAGCTTTCAAAAAATGCTGGGGTCAAATAAAAATCTTTTTTGAGACACCTTAATTGTACATATCCTTACCTTACTATAGAAAGGGTCTCTAACTCATTATTTTTTGGAAATGGAATTTTTTGTATAATCGATAAAAGAACATCTAACGTATCGAAAAATTCAAAAATCTCGATTTAAAAAATAATGAGTTAGGACCTTTCTATATTAAGGTTACGATATGTATGTTATTATTTAGCATGTATGTATATGTAGTAATTTTTTTAAATAGCAAGGAATCTGAACTCTCATTAGAGAGTTTGAAAAATGTCTATGATTGCCGCATTTTTTATCATTGACGTTTGGTAGATTTAATTATAACTTTATCTGAGTACTTTCAGTATAATGTTTTGGTTGGTTGGTTGGTTTACGTGTCTGCTTGCTAGGTACAAGCAATCAACTAGTAGGTGTTTTTTTATATATATGTATGTATGTCAGCTGATTACCCAGTGGTTCGTCAATACCGCGATGAACAGCGAGATGCTCTTCCTATTTTTGCTTACTATTTGCTCTGAGTATTTATAGTGGAAGAATGGCCACATTTTCTTTACGACCCACATTTTCTCAACCTATTCTTCTGCTTTCTGCAGATACTGTTTGAGGATATTATTTTGAATGGCGCAAAACATCACTGTGCTAGTCACAGACATTACGGACGTGCAAAGTGTACAAAATAATGCCTGCCTTCCTTATGGCCAATTACTTAGTCTGAAAAATCGCCCAAAAATTTCAATGTGAAAAATCACCCAAAAAAATTAAAAATTGCCCGAAAAAATTAAATATCGCCCAAAATTAAAAAACAAACATCACAAAAAAAATTAAAATTATAGTAATTTCATTTTTATATTAAAATGAAAAAAGAAAAGTTATAGAGAAGCATAAATAATATTCGTTGCTTACTGAATTGCAATAAAAGTATGAATAAAAAGGATTAATTTTACATTTATGACTAAGAAATGTAAAAGTTCAATTTATTTAATTTTACTTGTTAAATTTTGTTTGCAATTTTTGTAGTAAGCTTAGGTTGTAATGTAAAAATTTTTCATTGCATATGCACAAAGTTTTAAATTTTATGTCGTAAAACAATGATGTTTCCCGACAGGGCACTGCCTAATAAATATTTTCAGCCTTGCAAAGTTTTCCTGCGTAAGAACGTTTCCTTGCACTACCGGCCTTCGGCTGGGCTTAAAGAATTTTTCCCCCATGGTGTATCCCGACACGGCGCTGCCTAAAATGTTTTCTGCCTTGCAAAGTTTTCCTTGCGTAAGAACGTTTTCTTGCACTTGGGCTTAAGGATTTTCTCCACCATGGTGTATCCCAACACGGCGCTGCCTAAAATATTTTCTCCCTTGCAAAGTGTTCCTGCGTAAGACATTTTCTTGCACTTGGGCTTAAGGATTTTCTCCACCATGGTGTTTCCCCACACGACGCTGATTAATAAAGATTGTCTGCTTTGCCAAGTTTTTTTGTTTAATGACATTTTCCTGTACTGCCGGCCTTAAGAATTTTCTCCACCATGGTATTTGGGTGTATTTTTTTCCTTTAATTTTTAAATGTTTTAAAAATTTTGGGCCATTTTTCATATGAAAATTTACTTAAAATTTGTATGAAAAAATTGTTGGGCTATTTTTCATTTTTATTTTTGGGCGCTTTGGTTTTGGGTGATTTTTCATGGAAACATTTTTCATATAAAAAATCGCCCAAAATTTCAAAATGAAAAATCACCCAAAAAAAATTAAAAATTGGCCAAAATTTTTGGGCGTTTTTTCATATAAAAAATCACCCAAATTTTGTATGGAAAAAGTTTGGGCGATTTTTCATTTTTATTTTTGGGCGATTTTTAATGGAGTCGTTAAATTTCAAGTGGTCGAATTTTAATGTTTTGAGTGTTTATTGGGTTGTCTTCTCTATCACTATCCGTTTCTGAAAAGAAGGTAACACCTCGTATTAGTCGTGTGCATTCATAACCTGAGTCTTCTTCTTTTTATTAAGAAAATAAAATACACTATTCTGACGTGTTTTTCTTAATATACATATGTACATATGTATATGCGGTATGTTAAAATATTTACATGAATAGGTGATATTGCATTTTATTAACTATGAATATTACTATGTATTATTATTTCATATACATATACATATATGTATATAAATATGTATCTTACATACACACACAAGTAAATACCCAGCGGTAAAACTCATAAAAGATCCGATACACATTCCAAACTCCCTTCTATGAGAAGAGAGAAGAGAAATAGTAACAACACAGCAAAAAATTACACATTACCAACAGAACTACTTGCCATATAATGACTTACTTTTCTGATTACCAAATTTCATTACTCGCTTACAAATCACATTACCTAAAATTAAAAAAATTACGTACAAGTTGCTAAATGACGAGAATGATTTTTTTAGATTAAATAGATTACGTGAACAAGTTGCCAAATAAAAAAAAGTAAGTACTTCTCACGAATCGATTATTTTAGTCTCACGCCTTGTTGAAATCATTAAGTTGGTAATCCAGTATTGAAGAGCTTCCACCAAATATGCTTAATTCCAAATCCGATTATATTTTTTGAAATTTTTTGCTGGGAAGTTTTGTTTTTTTTTACCAAAGCAAAAACAAAATCTATTAATTTGAATTCCTGCCAGAATCTCTGGCGAAAGAAGCAAGAACAGAAGGCTTGCCCCTCAATAACAAAGCATGTTAAAAAGATATTAGTATATTTCATTGCAAGCAGACCTTCTTCATCCAAAATAAGGAGTACAGAGGCCTTATAAAAGGCATCATTACTCATTCTAGTTCCCGCTGGGTAATTATTTATTAAATGTACAATAGCAAATAAAAAGTCCTAGTTTACACAATGCAAGTCTTATTGCTAAGCTGATTAGTTTGTTGTAGAAAGAGACGAGGAGAAAAGAAACGAGTACTCAGCTTCATGTACTGTCAATACGTTTTGCTTGCTCATTCGTAATGTTAAAAAATCACACATGCATACACAAAACTATGCATAAAAAATATGAGCTGAATTGTGTGAACACCGAAGAAAGTTCAAAGAAGCTTATCACTTTAAGCTTAGCAATGAGACTTGACTAGTGTAAACTGGGACAAATCGTTTTCGAAAATAAACGAAGTTCGTTTAACGAACACAATAGAGTTAAACCTGGTAACAATTTCTTCAAATTATTTTTATTTATTATAGAATCACATCTCGTATACAACATTAATAGAAATATTTATCTGGCGCTTTAATTAAAAATTGAATATGCATGCATATTAAACTAAATTGAAATTGTATAAATTTGAATTTAAAATTGTGTCTCGTACCGCTGTGTAAATAAATATAATACTCTCACTATGCAAATCTGTGGAGCTTAAGAAATAATGATATTTTCTTCGTTTTGATGGTATCACTTTCAAAAACATATTCGAAATGAAAGTTCGTGCAGCGCGCGGATCATATTGGGATCCTGTGAATTCAGGAAAATAATCTGCTAAATGTGAATGCATTATTTTTTCTTCCAATATATCCAATTTGTTGAACGCTAATATAAGAGCAATCTCTTCGAAACATTTGTAATACGTCATTGTTTTAAGAAGTTCTTGTGCTTCAATAAGACGATTGCAATGTCTTGAGTCCAACGAAACTTGATCATATTCCGAAATGGCTATCATAAAAATGATGGCGGTGACATTATCGAAACAATGTATCCACTTTTTACGTTCTGATCTTTGCATTCCCACGTCGGTTATGACGAACTCGACATTTTTATATTTAAAGAAATGCTCCCTCAGACCGTTAGAGGGCGGCACACGTGCTCGCAGAATATCCTGATCGTTGGGTATATAGTGTGGAGTAGCTATGCGATCAAGGTTATTAAAATAATATTTTGTTGACTCTAATTGAGCGTATTCACGACCGCGTAAATAACATTCCTGAATACCAGCATCTGCCCACAATTCCTTTAGAGCCCAAAAGTATACATCAATAAAAAGTGCCGGAAAATTCAAATCCACATGTTTAATAAGAGCCGAATTGACTAGAGAATTATCTTTTGTTTCATATGGAATTTCTAAGATTTCCATAGCTTCGATCATGATTTGCATAGCACTAAAGATATTCTGATGAATTATGCCAATATATTTCATTCGATCATAGATAGTATAACCCTTTTCATATACATAACGCATTTGTCGTATACATGTTGATTTGCCAGATCCACTGGAGCCCAGTATTAATAGTTTGATTTGTTTGTTGTATTTACGCTTGTAAAGTTGTAATTTTCGTTCGAGTCTTTTATTTTGAAGATTCTGAGCCTTTATCTCTTCAGAATATAAGCAATTCATATCGACGGTTACGTTTTCTTTTTATTGTTCAAAGACTCTTTGAACTTTATTTTTATTGGCTATGTAATATGTAGTATATCAACCGACTTTATGAGATGCTCTGTCGTAACTAGTTGTAAAATAAAAAACAATAAATGGTTTATAGACTCTTTGGTTGGTTTTTTATTTATTTAGAATTTCCTTTATTTCACTATATGCACACTTTGGTTTGAATTTATATGTAAGCATATAGATATGTGCTATATATATAAATGTATATTATAAAATACGTTTGCATTGAAAATGACATAAGTCCGGTTTTGTAGTTGGGAAAATGTCTTATAACTTTCTGAAGCAATTGTTAGCTTAAATAGAGAAAATTAGGATTTGTATGTATGCAAGTGTGTGTCCAAAAAAGGCTTCCAAATAATGGTCTAAAATTCTTATAATATGTTTGTAGCTTTAAATTTTAGTTACTTTAAAAACCTACTAATAATAATGAACAGTATCAAAATATGTAAATAAATTTTAAAAAATCGAAAAATCAGTAGTTATTGAATACTCACTACCGTACCAGGGTTAAAAGTTGTTGGGTGGATAGAAAGAAGTTTAAAATTAAACATTTTCAAAAAAATCGAAAGATCGATTTAAAATTTAAAATCCAAAAATCTTTATTAAAAACACTTGTAATATTTTTTCTGCAAAAAGATTTAAAACTAAGCATTTTACAAAAATAAGTTTCAATTTGGACGATAATTAAGAGTTATGGACAAAATAAAAAATAAAAAAAGTATTAATTTTAATTATTATTGGTCGAACTTCATTATTTCTATATTTATGATTTGCTGAGGTTATAATTCGTATCGCTTTGCAAGCCAAATTACACGTCATAATTATTAACAAACAAATAATACCAAATTGATAATATTCTGACAAACACGTAGTAGAATGGAACAACTAGCTGTTTCATCATCATCGTTCTAATTAAGAAATATTGAGTCAAAATTATTAAGAAAATATTGAGGTTTTTTCATTCAAATATATGTACATATGTATGTACATTAGGCTTGCCAGATTGAGATTAACAAAAAGCTGGTTATTTGAATTAAAAAAGCGGGATTATTAAAAATATATGGACATTTTTAAATAAAATTTTGTCGAAAGAATAGCTGCTTTTTTGTCATAAACACAAAAAATTTTATTTAAAAATATATGTTTGCATTGTTTTCTAAATTTTTTATATAATACTCAATTTAATACTCTATTAACATAGCAAAATATAACTAAACTTAAATTTTTTCAGTTCATATATGCATATAAATAATCAAAATAATAGTAGCACGAAATAATATGGGCGTCTAACGTTAAAATTCAAAAGAGCTTCCCCCTTATGCAAAAACAATTGGTAAACTTAAAGTTGGTTTAACAAACGAATTTTGTATCGCAAAACCGGTTTTAATGCATGCTTTAACTTTAACAATCGTTTTTGCATAAGAAATATAACATTACGGAAAAATAAAAAGTGTTTTGTAGATAGTTTATCTAGCTTTTGTTTTCGTCTATCTAGAAGAGATTGTATAACTAGATTTGTATTGTTAGAGAAGCCCGTTTTTCAGTCCTTTTAATTTTTACCTTCAACATTTTTGATAACTAAAGAAGTATTTTACTGTTTAATAATTTTTGGTATATCTTTGTTTAGAGTAATAAAAAAATAAGCAAAAAAATATTTGCTTAGCTAATAAAGAATTGAAGGCGAAAAATTAAAAGTACTGAAAAACGGGTGATCAACTGGATTAATACTAAAACTACATAATTATTTATTTAAAAAAAGCGAGATATAAAAAAATTTACAAACCGGTATATTAAAAATATATTAATATAATTTGATTTTCCAGTTGGACCATCGTGGCATATTTATTACTTACATATATAATATGTTATAGAACAGATGAAAGTATAAACTAGATAAATTGTCTAGAAAACAATTTATTTTTTAGTAATGTTCGATTTAGTTTTAAAGATAATCCTTTTTGAATTTTAACGTTAGGTGTTCTTATTATTTCTTGCCGATATTATTTTGATCGTAGCTGTATGTATTAAAATTAAATAACGAAAAAAAATCATACTAAAAACAAAAACAAAACAAAGGCCCAATTCATACGAGGATTTAAAAATCTTGTTTTATTTTTAGTTCTCCTTAAAAGTTGCTCCTAAAAACATATTAAATTAATACGATGATTTTTTCCATATTTCTTGTTTTGAATTTTTTTCTTCAAAAATTATATCAGTGTTGCCCGTAGATTTTTAAAAAATAATTTTTTCCTTACATGTTAAAAAATTTCCGCATACGAAACTCTACAAGTTTTAGTAATTTAATTTAAAGAAAGGTAAATTAAAAACATTTAAGGCCTTATTCAGAAACAGGTAATTTTGACTTAAACCTTGTAAACCAAAATTATTTCTTCTAAATACAACAGCAGTTATTATTTTGCTGGAGCTACAGTAGTTTACTTAAAACTTGACACATATATTTGGGGTTTCTCCACTCATAGAGCTTATTAAGATTTAAGTTAAATAGTTTTAAGTAATATCTTTAATTATTAAATCATTGTTAAATAGATGCTTATTTTCTATTTCCATTAGAAGAATAGGGGCAGACCTGGTCCAAAGACAGGCACTGTGACAACAAAATAATTGAATAAAAGTCTATATAATTTCGAGCAAAAACAAACTTAAACGATTTATGAACACAAATATTTTTTGAGTATAGTTAATTTATGTAAAATTATGCACTAAAAATGCAATATGAGAATAATAAATACATACATTTTGGCCAAAATAAAATATTTGTCCGATATTCCCTATACCCCTATATTAGTGAAAAAATACCTACAGGTAACACTGTTTTGTATTAAAATAAGCTGTTGTCACATTGTATGAAAAAATTAAATAAAGCAACAAAATTAATAAAAATTTTATTTTTTCTGCCACATACATATGTATATTTTGTATTTGCTCTTACGGATTTTGCTAACTCCAAACCTTTAAGGGTTTGAAGAAAACTTTTAAAATCTTTGCAAGATTCCTCTAACTTAGTTTTTATAAATATTTCCGCTCTAATAAGATCGAAAGACATTAGATTTTCTTTCTTTTCTTTATACTAAAAAATTGCTTAAGATACTAAAAACTCTTTCACTAAATGCGCTACTAAATGGACTAAATGGTACTGAAAGGACGAAACATACAACTTTTGGTAAATTTTCTAATTCATTGCTTTGAATTTTCATAAAAAAGTAGGACCATATTTTGTCATTTGACAAATCTTTTGGTAATTGGTTATAAACTGCGCGAAGACAGCAATATTCAATGTATAGTTTATCGTTAGAAGTTTAAGGCAATAAATATTAAGAACATTTTGTGGAAAATATTTTTAGCTGGACCAATTTTACTTTAGCTTGAAAATGGACAGGTACTTAAAACACTGTACAATCCAGCCAAAACAAACCTGACTGGCAGCCCTAATGTACATACATACATACATACATATATGGTTACGAAGTGCATGAACTTCCAAGAAATAATAATTTTATAGTAGAGAAACAGAACGTAATAAAGGTATTTATGGATGTGGTTAGAAATTATTTATTTCAGTTTTTATTTGACCAGTTTTATTATAATATTGCTCAATTCATAAGTTATTCTAGGAGTTGTAACTCAAGTATACCCAGCAAAAAAAATGAATATACTCGAAAGGAATGGTGTTTTCATGCTTTTTAGGCAATTAATTTATGAACGCATCATTATCAATTTTAGTAAAGTTATAATTTTTTGAAGGCGAGAAAAATGCAAAAGCATGTTTGGCGAAGAGGACACATTGATCTTTATATAAAAAAGATTGTTAAAATTTAAAGCATTCCATACCCATCACCATAGCCATAGCCGTAAATAGGGTTGTTATCGCGTAATTTATAAAAAGAGGACAGCAGAAGGTCTCAAAAATATAACTTAATAAATTTTCTCCAATACACGCAAAGAAAAAATATGGTTGAGGTAACCATAATCAAACAGCAACATACTATGATTAAATTATATGGTTGTAGTTAAATCATATTATTGTCAATAGGAAAGCAAGCTTTTAATAATATTATTATCTGAGTTAATAATAATATTATCAACAAAAACAATGACCTTTGTTACACCTAATCTTGTTATTGTAAATATGACAACACTATTGTTAGATGTGACTAAAATATAATTGAGACTCACCATACCATGTTCTTATATTATAATAATATTGTTAAATACGACAACAGTATTATTTAATATAATAATATTTTGTTTTTCAATCATATATTTATTGGTGGATGTCTTGTTTAAAACAGCTGTGAGTTAAATCCTAAATAAAAATAAATTAATATTCCCAGCTAAAAAAATATGTATGGAGCATATATGATATCCCATATATGGTTCGGATCCGAAAAATGAGGGTATATGGGCATATATGATTATATATATTCATACATTTTCATACATGTATGTGTAAATTTCCTCCACAGTATGCAAAGTTCATATTCATACACTCTTGATTCACAAAAGCGCACTGCTGTGCAATAAATTAAATTTTTTTTAGACTTAAGAGAGAGGTTGTATTTAATGAAACATTTGTTTGGACAAATAATTCAAAACTAAAAGTCATTTCATTCATCAAGAGGTGAATCAATTATTTAAAAAAACACATAAATCATATTCGTACATAACATTTAGCTTAAGAAATCAGACTAAAAACTAATGCAATTAATTATAAAAGAAAAAATAATCCGTCTAACAATAGTTTTCAATACAGTAATATGAACTTTGTTTCTTATCTAGAGAATTTTGTTATTTTCTATAAAATTAATGACTGGATTATCCTTTTGATTATTTGATATATTAAATGGTGCCACAATGTATAAAATCATACAAGAATGGTTTTTTAAGCGACCTTAAGCGACTAAAATCACTCAAATAAAATTTAATTTAAAAAGTAAGCAGCACTAGTATTTCAAGATGGGCAATTATGGTTTTTTTCGTTCCAGCTATTTTGGATAACTTTTGAACATTCAGAGAGTAATTTTCTTTTTGCTCTCATTAGTCCGAACTTGTATAAAATCTTGTGGAACACACCTAATTTATGTAAAATAAATTTAATAACTAAATAAACAACAACAATATCGTGCGTCCAGGTGTTAAAATAATCAGGGTTGTTTTTTTGTTTGATAACCCTGCTTTTATCGTTCTGACATAACGTTACCGCTTTTGTTTAAGTGTGGCATTTCCGTCCTTGTTTAGGGATTGCTGTTATTGTCGTGATTTTTTTCAAATTATTTCAGGAGAAGAGACCTCAAAAATCTGCATTTTTCGTGTTTGCACCGCCACAACGAAACGCAGTAAGCCATTCTTTGAAATTGACGGTGAAGAGTCCGGATAGTATTTAATAACCTTGCCCTTGGTTTGAGTAATATTTTTTCCACAAAAAATAATGCTTAATGAGGACTCGAAATTCACTTTTTTCATTTTCTTTTCGAACTACACGGAAGTCTGCTATCAATGACTCTCAAAGAGAAACTAACTGCCTGTTCCAGGATGTCACTCACTTTCGTTCGCAAGCATTTTAAACGACAAACAGCTGTTTTGCGTTCCACTAAAATCCTTTAGCACGACAAGTCGAAAGAAAATGAATGCGAACGATAACGTAAGCATTTCAATACAAATTTGTTCCCCAATAAAATTTTTTCCAGTCATTTGTACGAACTCAAATGCCAAAAGCAGGCACTTGTATTTTTATTGTCGACTGAGATAAAATGAATTAAATTATTATTTTTACAGATGTAAATAAAATATTTTGCTTTGCTAATGAGCAAATATAATACCGGCTTCGATGGCAATGGGTTTGTTGCGTAACCCGTCGTTGGCGGTCTCCTCATGCCTGAGCTTGTAAGTAGCAGTTTTGCGTCCTTTGGCTGGTCTTTATGATACTCTTTTATAGGTATGTACATATGTGTTCGACAACAGCTTTGATGAATAAAGATTTTCTGCTTAGCACCACTTCCGCTAGTTATAATGGAAGTTGTTAAGAAACTATTCTAAGCGGAGCTGGTATTCGGTATATTATACATACAAAAATGCAAAAATAATGTAAATAATGTATGTATGTACATATGTATATGTATTTACATATGTCCATACCTTGAGAAGAGAGTCCTTAGGATCGGACAAAGGCCAGCTATACAAAAAAGATACTTCTACTCATTATTGTACCTGTCCAAAGGCCGGAAAGATAGAACACTTTTTCTGGGTCTGTTGGTATTTTTAGAAGACCTAAGGATAATGTCAATCACCTAAATGACAATGACTTAAATAAATGGGCCGTTGGTCATTTTTCCATTTGGGCGATTGATTCTTCACAAAATTTTACATAGCTTGTGGTTTTTTCTGTCTTTATTTTGCATACATAAAAACCCTTGAGTAATTCTGAAAACTTTTTATCATTAATAAAAATTGTTTTGTTAAGTTTCTCTATTTTAATTTATTTTTGAGTGCCACTTGTTGCAGGTTAAATTAAAACAGAGTTTTATTTTTTAAAGCACAATTCACACATTTGAACGATTTTTTATTCCCATTTGACGATGAATGTGTTAAATTGTTGATGTGACAATATGGAAATTTGACAACGGGTATACGGCTTACGTTAGAAACGTAAAGCCAATCGAACGATAAGTCGAAAGATAGTGGAACACTTTTATAGATGAAAATGAGTGACTTACTTTCGTTCTCTTAAGTTTTCTTTCGACATTGTGGGGCAGGCAGTAAATGACGCGGGAGTCAACTGACAATTGTTTGTTGACAGGAGCAGTGTTGCCCTTTCAATTCTGTGACGGGAAACTCAAAAAGTCATTGGCTTATTGATCCTAATTGAACATACTTTCAACGTGTGAGAATACATTTCAAATAATATACATTCTATAATAGGTTACATTTTGAATAACTATTATTTATTTTGCTGTGAATATTTGAATACTGAAACATGATTTTATCAAATATATTTAATTATTTATGCATTACAAAATATAATTACAATGATTATTTTACCTATTTTTCAAAATATAATTTTGTAAGTATTTAGTATTTGGAAGCAAATAAAATTTCATTATTACTAAAAAAAAGTACAACTCTTATCTCCATTTTCTTAATGTTTGATTACTGTTCTCCAAAATAGTCTGTCCTTACTAAGCAATGGATAAGCTTACTGTTAATCGATCTTCACGTTAAGTTCCAATAAAAATATTAATTTAACAAACTCTCATAGATCTAAGTAATGAGCATTAGTCTTTACGATTAAAAAACAGCCAAACATCAAGAAAATTGAGGCAAATATCACAAAAATAATTTTAAATATATAAACTCATCAAGAAACTTGAGGCAAATATCACAAAAATAATTTTAAAAATTTAAACTATGTATACGGAAATATTTCTATAAAACTAAAGTTATTTGGAACTAAAAATTGGAAATCTAATTGTTACCTTACCATGCATTAATTTTGAGTTTTCTATGCTGAAAATACCATCACCCATAGGTGTACATTATTGGATTTATAATTTATTGTTCAAACCATAGACTTGTGGCACCGCTGATGGATAGGATAAATCATACATTTGAGCCCTAAGAAAATCGCGTGTGTCATGAGGTTTAGGGCGAAAATTGGCCAAACCTTTAAAATTTAAAAAAAATATTGCATTGGGCCAATAAAATATATGTATTAAAGAATTTTCTTACCTTTAGCATAGGCATACTCCACAATATTAGCAGCAATTTCCACTGAACAATCGGTAATTTTACTTAAAGGTGGATAAAGAGAACCTTTTGCCAAATCTTCATCGGTGCACAAATCTGCTAGGCGTTCAGCGGACAGCAAAAAAACTTCTTCGGGGATGTTCAACATACCAGCGCAGATAGCGCCCAGTGCAACACCGGGAAATATGTACGAATTATTGCCCTGTCCGGGATGATAAGTCTTACCATTATATTGAACTGGGTTGAAAGGAGATCCTGATGCAAAAATGCATTTGCCATTAGTATTGGTGTAGGCTTGTTCGGCGGTGCATTCCGCCTTACTGGTGGGATTTGAGAGGGCAAAAATAATGGGCGTTGCATTAAATTCTGCCATCATTTGAAGAATTTCCGGTGTGAATGCACCCCCAATCGCAGCAGCACCTATTAAAACGGTAGGTCGCATTACTCTTACTACTTCGGCCAATGTGTCAATGGGTTCATGAGGTTGAGCGAATTCCAATTTGTGTTCGGTCAAACCGCCAGCGGGGCGATTTTTAACTATCAAGCCCTTGCTATCAAACATCCAGATAAGCTTCTTTGCTTCATTTTCTGCGAGTCCTTCTTTCATTAAGACCATTAAACATAAAGTAGCAATCCCCAAAGCAGCTTCACCAGCACCAAAGAATAAAATTCTATTCTCCTTTAACTTGGTGTTCTTAATTTTCAATGAAGCAAGCAGACCAGCTACAGCCACAGAGGCTGTACCCTGAATATCATCATTGAAAGTACAGTAGTCATTACGATATTTGGCCAGAAGACGAAAAGCGTTAGCATTGGCAAAATCTTCGAATTGTATCAAGCAATTTTGGCCGAACCTACGCACAACAGCTTTCATAAACTCTTCAATGAATTCGTCATAAACAATACCAGTGACACGTTTCTCACGTATGCCAATATACAAGGGATCCTTTAATATCGAATCAGTGTTCGTGCCAACATCCAACGTAACGGGCAAACATTGATTAGGCTTAATCCCTGCCAAAGCTGTGTACAATGACATTTTGCCAACAGGAATGCCCATACCATTAGCACCTAAATCACCTAAACCTAAAATACGTTCACCATCGGTTACAACAATGGCACGTACATCTGTCTCGGGCCAGTTCTAAAAAATACATACACATTTATAAAAACAAAACTTATTAAATTTTCGATCTTCGCTGGCTATTGGTCATCGAAAATTTCGTTGAGCAATGAATTTTCTACCGGAGTTATTTTAATATGAAAAATTATTAAAAGTCTTTAGTGTTAAACACAAATTAGAAACTATTTTTGTCGATTTTATGTACATCTAAGATCGTATTGGATAAACAATTCGAAACGTTTCGGTTATAATTGAAAATCCTAAATTTACCGTGCACAGCATTACTCTGTATGCTTATTGAGCTTAAAATCTAACAGTTATTGCAAAATTTTAAAAATCACTGTGACTGATATTCACAATAATGGCAATCTTATAGACTTGGGTCGAACTCGTTCACTAGTTAATTTTTTGTTCCACTTGGGTGGAACTCATTCAGTCGGTCATTTAAGACTCAAACCTTTGATCAAACCCATTCAAATTACATGGGATTGATCATAGATTTCTGTCTAAAAGGAGTTACTTAACAATTTGAACCCAGCTCTAGCTTTAAATTCATGCGTCATTTTTAGAAGCCTGATTTTGTAAAAAGTACCGTTAACCCTTGTCATATTTTATGTGAAATAAATTTAAATTATAGAAACAATATAAGTATATATATAATTTATCAACGATTGGCGTTGTGTTTTACAAAATCAGGCACTAAGATTCTTCTTTAAAAATTTCTTTATTCTAATGTTTGCAAACAAGCTCTATAGTAGAATAAATAGCTCACGAATAGCCAACATTATCGTGCAATTGCTTCTTAAGTAATGCAACTAAAATTTAAACTTACCTTCAAAACGTCATAAACATGACCCTTATCCTTAATAGTTATGAAGAGGCCTTTGGGATTTTGGAAAATTAAGCTAAACTTTTGACACGCCAAGCCTACGGTTGGTGTATAGACCAACGGCATCATTTTTCCCACATTTGAAGCTAATACTTTATAAAAGAGGCGTTCATTGCGATCAGCCAAATTACTTAAGTACATGTATTTGTCCAAATCATTTTCCAGACGATCGAGTAGTATTAAAGCATGTTTAACTTGTTCGTCTTCGGTTCGAACAACAGCGGGCAATAGACCATGAATGCCCAACAATTGCCGCTCTTGCAAAGAAAAGGCAAGACCCTGAAGAAAATATAATAAAATAAACATTTTTAATTTCTTTATATGTACATATTGAACAATATTTTTAGCATATGATAAAAAATTATTTTTATAGAAATCGGTTAAATAATCGCTAAAATCAATAAATGTTGATATTTTTGATACCTCCAATGCAATACGAAATGAAACCATAAACAAGACTACACATACATACACATGTATGTATGTCATATGAGAGAAAACCGAGAAAAATGTATAAGCGTATGTGTATTCATTTGTATGAAAAGCCGATTGAAGTTCGGCAGACTGGCGCTTTTCTGGGCAGCCTGGATGTACAGTGAACAAAAAATAAATTGTACAACAAACGCTTCGCTCTTCTAATCAAAGTATCTCTGTTGCTTTGCAAGATTTTAAGCTAAAACCAAAAGCAATTTCAAGACAAATTAATCAGCTTTCTATGAAAATCTTTTATTTTATTAAGAAATTTATTTTAATACTAAAAAAAATAACCTAGCATAAAATACCACTATTTTCAAGAGCAAAAAAAACTTGTACTTGAACTTCTCATCTCATCTAATAGATTATTCTCATAGAATGAACTGGGTTTTTGGTAATTTTGGGACGTATATGCTCCCATATGTCCTGGAGAGCACTTTTGAGTTAATTTTTGCCCCTAATCTACAGCTCGAGCAGTTTTGTTCTCCACATACGCCTACAGAATTTCATTAGTACTAATGCCAAGGGTCTAGGGAGGATGTACCTGCAGTTTTCTCCACATTGAATGGAACCATTAGGGATGAAACGATACCACTAAGGTATCGATACTTTTAATTGATGCGGCATCTGTTCAGAAGTATCGATACATACTCAGTATCAAATAAAAGCATCGATACTTACTTGTATCGGTCAAGCTCTGCATATGATTTAAAGTAGTGAAAACAAAATTAAGTACCCACCAAACCAAATGCTCCTAATTCGTAAAGAATTCGTAACGACTAATCGACAAAATCTTCCGATTTCGGAAGCGGTTAATATAAGAAAAAACAAATTGTTTAAATTTCTTGCAGACGAGTTTTGGTAGGATTTATTTATGACACTACTCATTCAATAAACTAATTTTCCTGAATTAAAAAAATTTTGAAGTTCAATTTTGTTAAAAACATTGCCATAAAAAACCCAAACAAATCATTTATCGCCAACAAGATATAGATATAGTCGAGAGTATAAGAGTAGATATAGTCGAGGTTACATTTTAAATGTTTGTGCAAATTCGTGTTGTTCCCGCAATAACGCACGCTTTTAAAACAATTTTTGCAGCTAGCAATTTTATTGTATTTTCTTATAAAATATTTTATTTGGAGAGTCCCATTTTCATAAACTTACTCTAATATATATTCTAGATATAAATTTACGTTTAACACAAACAAATAAAATTGCGTTAAACTGGCGTCATGTTAAACATTTTTGTATCCAATAAGAAACGAGTATATTTGACCGATACGAGTACATTTATTTTTTTACCGATACCTATTTGGTACTCGGTAGTAGAGTATCGATAAGTAATTATGATTAAGAACGCGAATAAGAAAGAGAATAAAATATACTATTTACTTATAACTTTATATGACCATACAAGTACACAAATATATCACTCAATAATGAATTCCATGAATTTAAATATTAAACATAATTTTACAAAGCAAAAATTGTATTTCATTTATATTCCACATTATATTATCCACATTTGAAAAACAATTTCCCCTTTTTGTTGAGAATGCTGTGTTTTTCAAGTTAGTTTCAAATCATTTTCAAACGTTCATCGCTTGAGAAAAGGTTTGATTTCAAATCATTCTCAATTTGAATTAAACCTGCGTGTTTGTTGGGTAATATTTTATATGAATGTATGTATGTTTGCTTATATTTACATTATTTGGTCCAAAGCAATATGTAGGAAACTTAAAATATCGAATGAAGTAATTTATTTAATTATGTAGACATTTTACCCTCATTTTTTTCTGATTCCAATCCAGCCAGACAGTGTGATTAAAAGTTCAATACAATGAAGGCAATGACATTATTTATGCACTGATTTAATTTTCATAATAATGCGTTTGAATAATTTATTGTTATATAGTGAATAAATAAATGAATCCTTAATTTTGCTAATTTTTTACCTTTCTGTAATAATGAATTATTGTCATAGCTCCTGACATTAGTTGTGGAATTATGAATACATATGTAGTATGTATGTGCCCTTAATTATGAAAGTGGTCTAAGTTATATATTCCCTTTGGTCGAGATATTTAGTAAATTACATTTGAACAAATCAAAATATATTTTTATATTATGCAACATTTTAATTTAGTTAAAGTTGTTCTAGGGCACTGCTACACGTTCAATATATATTGTGATATTTGGATCGCGATCCATTTTAATGGATTGATGCATATGCTACATGTTCAATATTTACCGCGTCAGTAATTACGTTATTTTTGTGCTGCTGGTTAGTTTATTAAAAAATTGTCGCACAAAAATTTCCTACAACTCCGGCAATGCCTCCAAATTAAAAATAAGGTGTTTCAAAATAATTTTTTCGGTCGTTACGAAAACGTACAAAATAAATTTAACTCTTGTTTTGCTTTATTTGGGACGACCGACGAACTTCGCATAGTTCGATGAACTTGCCTTCAAGAATTCAATCTACTCCAAATGTCTGCCTTGCTATGGATATATTTGTAGCCCATGGATACTAAGCTATGCAAATATTAACTGCGGCAAAAAATTGGATTATGTATTTGAAATAAAAATTAATGCAAAAATTGATTTCAAGTCTTGAAATTAATAAAAGTCTCTTAAACTCGCGAACTTTTGCAAAAAATGGCGAGAATTTGCAAAATTTTAAACAAACCATAATGTTGATTAAAAATCAGTAAAACTTTAAGGATTGCAAAAAATTCGGCCAAAATCGCGAAAATTAAAAAAAAATTGCAAAAACTCATTAACAGCGGGATAATAACAAAGTCTAATATTGTTTGAAACATGAAACATTCGCTTTTATCGCGAACTTTGCAAAAAATCGCGAGAAGTTGCAAAATTTTAAACAAGCCATAATATTGATTAATAATTACTAAAACTATAAGGAATACAAAAAATCGGTAAAAATCGCGTCTCCAAAAACTTACTAACAGCGAGGTAATAACAAAATCTAATATTGTTTAAAAATCGGCAAAACTGCCAGGAAGCTGAAAAGAAACAAAGATGCGCTTTTAACGCGAACTTTGCAAAAATTTGCGAGAAGTGGCAAAATCGAAAGGAAGTCTAAAATTTATTAAAAATTGCGAAAGCCATTAAAAAAATAAAAGTTTGGAAAAAATCACGAATAATTTGCAAGTAAACAAAAAATTTGCTAAATTTATTGCAGAAATTACTAAACCTGTAAATAGTAAAATTCGCAAAAAAAATATAAAGAAATATACTGATTTGCTGCCGTCTCCAAATAAATTAAATAGCTAGCTGCGAGGCAACAAATCCAGCCAGCGGCATTTGAAGTCGTGTGTTCGTGTAGCCTGCTGCGGTGAATAGTTTTAATGCATTAAGAAGAATACTCGCAAAAACTCGCTTCTAAATCGGAAACAAAGCTTAAGATTTATTCGAAATCGCCAAAAAAAATTACTTACTCTGCAAGGAATAAAACCCCCTCAAAAAATTAGATCAATCGCAAAAAAAATTCCTAACATCGCAAAAATTACAATGTCCTAGTAAAGGTTTTTGTTTAATTTTGAGGTCGTCGTTAAACCGATCGACTTATTTCTATGGACAGCAAGAAAAATAAATTTTAAGCATTAATTTTCTTTTTAACAAGTTTCTAAATATACAGCAGTAAAGTTGTATACATATGCATCAAAAAAGTTACTTTCTAAAAATAAATTACGAAAAGTGGCGTATGTGGCACAATACAGTATTTTGCTCTTTCAATAATGTGATATTAACTTCTAGTTGTATGCATGAAAGTTCACAAAAATTTTCACATTTCTTCCAAACATGTGTCGGATGTAATACTTAGAAAAAACTTCATGTAAACCTTCTTTGTCGTTTTTCTCCATTCCGACTTTTTGGCATATGCTCCAAACCAATAATAGGCTGACGATTTGTTAAATTTTTTGCAATGCGTCTTTTATTTTATTTGTTTTATTTCACTTCTTATTAACGTATCGCGATCTAATATCATGAAAATGCTACACGTTCAATATTTATCACGCGATCCGCATTCTATAATTTAGGCCTTTCTGCGATATGGATCGCAATCCATCAATACTGCATGCTACAGCTACAATAAATATCGCGATACTGGATCGCGTTCAATATATGTATGTATATTGAACGTATAGCACTGCCCTTAGACCACTTTCATAATAAATTGCACATAATAAATTGCACATATGAACAGATGTGGTCAGAATTTTAGACTTGAAAAAACTCGATTTAAGATAATCAAATGTAAAAAAATTCATTCGTTTCTTATACGAGAACGTTCATTAAAGTTTCTGCTTCCTGCTAAAGTTTTGCAGAAGTTCACTTCGAGATTGTATCATTGCGAAGGCCCAATGTGTGAAATTTAGTGAATATTATATTTTACTGGTTTCAAGTAAAAAAAAAGCTTTGGCGCCATACGACAACTTTTTTTACAAAATTTTAGTTATTTTTTTTAGTATATGCATGCCCCGCCCACTTTTCTAACCAAATGGAAGCTATTCCCTTACAGACAAAAAGAAACAAAAAAAATATAAACGAATTGATAACCTCCTTCTCTTTTGACGTCGGTTCAAAATACTGAAAACACGGAAAAACAGTCAGATACGATAAGAAATATGACTGATAAAGTCGCGAGTAGGGTACCATTTTCTCTATCCAAAAGTATTTTAACCGCAGTATTCACGGCCAAAATGCATGACATAAGCATCGTGTAAGTGCATATAAAGGTCTCGGTATACACTAGAGGCCTGCGTAAGCAGTCTTGAAATGTAAATACGTCATGTTTTTTAAATGTATTATCGTGGCATGCACTATACTAAGCCAATAATAAATGCTGTCGTACTATAAACGAGGTACGATGGATGTACGTATATATGACTGTTAACAAGCGATGTCGCTGAAGGGCCACTCAGACTATAATACAAGTATTAATACTTTTGACGAAAATGCATCCCTGGTCTTATATTTGTTCCAAAAATTTCAAAAATACAACAACAAAAATAACAACACAACATGTCAGAGTTGCATTTTCCACAAAAGTATTAATACTTGTATAATAGTCTGAATGGGGCTTTACAAACAATGAAAAGAAGTACTATTGATACATGTATGCTTGTTATTTCGCATATTGTACGTTTGTGTGTGTGTAAGATTTAGATGGTAAGCTATTATGTTTGTGTTTAAGGGAGGTTTTTTAAAGCAAGCGCACACAACTCATCTAAATGCATTTGTGGATTTGTATGTGCGCAGAAAAATAAGAGAGCATACACACATTATTAACTTTGAACTAACTTTAAGCTAACTATTTTGCAAGTAGTACTGACTATACTTGGATTACTTCGCAATGTAATCAACTGACTACTTTAACATTGCGATGTCCTAGGCGGTAGTCAATTGACCCACTCTGCATTACTTTCAGCTAACTTAAAGTTGACTTTTTTAAACCAACTTGTAGTCAGCAAATTAATGCCTATTTCCCACCTGCGAAAGAAAACGTTCGACTTACAATTTATATTGAAAACAAAAACAAATTTTCATATTTTATTGTTGTTTTCAATATAAATTGTCGAACGTTTTCTTTCGCATGTGAGAAATAGGCCATAAAAAATGGTCTGGGGTTCGAACATGTATCATCGCAATTTGTGTACTCAACGCGCTACCACTCAGCTAAGCTACCATCTAATATAACAACAGCAAAATGTTCATAAGACTGAAATGAGTTTCAAAGTAGCTGAGAATAAGTTTGTTGGTTCTCATCAAATTCGACTACGTACTCAACTTAAGAATTAAGTTTGGGTTTGTTCTGGATAACATTGCAGTTAGCTTTAAGTAAGTTGACTATTTTTCTAGTCAACTACACATTCTCCGATAGGGTATGTACATGCATGACGTTTGTATACGCGCCAATGAGAGAAAAAAGCACAAACACCACAAAATTTTCAGTCACGAACTATTTTCTTCTTTACTCTTATACCTGCAATAAGTTAAACAAATATATTGCCGACAACGTTGGTTAGCGTTTGTTTCAGAAGATTCCCCTGTAGTAAAGCATTTGAAATTGCCCTCATGTCTTCAAAGTTCTTATAAGACGCCTTATGCAGGTCTTTAGTATACATGTGTATGCATTACAGGATAAATTTATATCATCTTATATATAAGCTAAGTGCAACACAATTGTCAAACTACATACAAAGACTTTTTACGTATAGAATTTGACAGGCTGCCTTGAGTACCTTATCTTTCTATTTATGTGATGCAGACACACATGCGAGAAAAATCAAAAAATTTTGATTTTGTTCAAGCATCATCGGTTTGACGTATACGAAAAAATTTCACTAAATTATTATAGTGCAGGTCATGCATTTTGAACATGAATACTACGCTTTACGATCAGAAATGTATCTTATTTTTTAATCGTGCAGAAGAGTCGTAAAAGACTCGAATTCGATTATAAGTTTTAAGAAATGTTAAATAGCTACATACATATCGCTCATTTTCTCAAACAACGACATATCTCATAAAAAGAGTTTAAAGTTTTCAATTGTTACACATCTTAATGGAAAAAGAAAGTTTTGTTTTTAAGAGTTGACTAAATATGAGAACGATTTGACAATTAATTGTCCATCATTAACTCAAAAATTCCATTTTTATACCCTTTACCAAAAAATGGTAAAAGGGTATATATAGGTTTGTCATTCCGTTTGTAATTTCTACAATATTAATAAGACACACATAAAGTATATATATTCTGGATCCTTATGCATAGGGAAGACGAACAAGCGATGTCCGTCTGTCCGTCTGTCTGTACGTGAAATCGGTTTTCCCAAGCTCCCAGAAGAGCTAGAGACTTCGTTCTTGGACTGGTGTGTCAGAAATTTTCAGCAAAATCGAGCAGGCGGTTTCAGAGCTGGAAACCTCATACTCAATATACCCATAGAAAATAACTACCGAAAACAAGTTTTCATTACTTTTTTATTAAATTAACTTATTTTATACTTCGGTATGAATAAAATTGGTATTTATAATTAAAAAAAAAGTTTAAAAATTTAACAAAATAAAAAAACGTTTCCAGGGTTGGAAAGCTTTAACTTTTTTCCTAATAATTAAACATATTTGATGTTTTAGGAAGAAGGCTATTTTCTCAGGAACGGTAAAAGCTAAAGTGTATGTAGAACTTTGGTCGCTACAACAACAAATATATAAAAGCTAAAAATTAAAGGGTGTTCCAAAATGAGTGACGAAAACTTTTAAAATTCCATGTAATATACATACAATTGTATTATGTATGTACATATGCATATTGACACTTGAAATTTGTAAAATTAGTGTATTTTTATATATGCTACAACAATTAACACTAAAATTAAAAAAAATTTTAATTTAAGGGTGGTCCATCAGTTAATGCAATTTTGACTATGTAATTTTAACAAATTGCTATATCTTGGAAACCGTAAGAGCTAAACTGTTGAAATTTTCAAAACCGGTAAAACTAAAAAATCCGAAAATTATAAAATCGCCAAAAATTAAAAAAAAAAATCGCCAAAACGAAAAAAATCGCCAAAATAAAAAAAACGCTAAAATTAAAAAAAACGCCAAAAACCGCAAATTTTGCCAAAACAAACAAAAAATGGTTATTTGAACAAAAATCGCCAAAAATTAAAAAAAAATCGCCTAAATGAAAAAAAAAAAAAAAAAAAAAATGCCTATATGAAAAAAAAAATTGCCAAAAATTAAAAAAATCGCTTATATGAAAAAAAATCGTCCAAATCAAAAAAATCGCCATAACGAAAAAAATCGCCAAAATTAAAAAAACGCCAAAAACCGAAAAAAATCGCCGAAAGGAGAAAAAGTGTCAAAATTAAAAAAAATTCACACCATGACAAAAATCCGCAAAAATCGCCAAAACAAAAAAAAAATGCTTATATAAACAAAAATCGCCAAAAATGAAAAAAATCGCCTAAATGAAAAAAAATCGCCTAAATGAAAAAAATTCGCCAAAATCAAAAAAATCGTTAAAACGAAAATAAATCGCCAAAATTAAAAAAACCCCAAAAAACCGAAAAAAATCACCAAAACAAAAAAAATGTCTATATAAAAAAATCGCCAAAAATTAAAAAAATCGCTTGTATGAAAAAAAATCGGCAAAATCAAAAAAATCGCCAAAACGAAAATAAATCGCCAAAATTAAAAAAAAACGTCAAAAACCGAAAAAAATCGCCAAAACGAGAATAAATTGCCTATATGAAAATAAATCACCAAAAATGAAAAAACGCTAAACACTGAAAAAAATAGCCAAAACAAAAAAAAATTGCCTATATCGCCAAAATTAAAAAAACGCCAAAAACTGAAAAAATCGCCAAAACAAAACAAAAATTGCCTATATGAAAAAAAATCGCCTAAATAAAAAAAATTTTCAAAATCAAACAAATTGTCAAAAGAGGAAAAAAGTCGCGAAAATTAAAAAAAAGCCAAAAACCGAAAAAATCGCAAAACGAGATAAAAAGTGTCAAAACTAAAAAAATTGCCACAAAAAAATAAAAAAAAATAAAATATATAAAAAATAAGAAAATCGCCTAAATGAAAAAAAATCGTCAAAATCAAAAAAATCGCCAGAACGAAAAAATCGCCAAGATTAAAAAAAAACCCAAAATTAAAAAAAACGACAAAAACCAAAAAAATTGCCAAAATAAAAAAAAATTGCCTAATGAAAAAAACCGCAAAAAAGCACCAAATTAAACATATGCCTAAAACCTAAAAATTGCACAAAAAGTATGAATTTTTTCACAAAATTAATATGTACCAACATATCTCTGTGCTTATGTATGTATCTCTATACTACATAAACGCACTTTGGTAAAGGGTATATAAGATTCGGCACAGCCGAATATAGCACTCTTACTTGTTTCAGTTATGCCGTTCTTTGAGTATATGAACGATATATGGATGTATATAGTTACCTAGATAGAAGAATGTGAGTATAATGTATGTATGTATGGAAAATGCAATAATCTCGATTTAAAAAAAGAATTAGGGTCTTTCTATGTTAAGGTAAATATAGGTATGTATGTATGTCCATGCGTGTGTGCTTACCTTGTTGTGTTTCTTGTCAAGCAATCTTTGTAAGCCGCTTATACTGCCAGGAACATCATTGTCACCACTGCCCCATAAACCGATACGGTCCCTAGTCCGAGAAGTTTCCATGGCGGCCGTTTTATTTGTAATAAGAATTTTTATTGACAATTTAAATTTACTTATGTATATTCCTCAATATTTTTTAAAATTTTGTTTTGTAATAGTCATTTAAATATATTTATGTATGTATGTACATATGGAACTACATAGACATCAAAATTTCACAGCACACTGAGAATTTAATGTTTATTTCATGTCGGCCTGTGCACTTGCACTAACTTTTTCGAAAAACTTGCATAGCTTTTCATCGTCATGTGCACATACATACATAAGTATGTATAGATGAATATACAAGTGTATGAGTACCTGTTAAGTGTTAGTTTTTGTATTTCTTCCTATTATTTTCTTGAATTTATTCTACATACTTTTTTACTACCTCAACAACAATTGCTTACTTGCACTATGCGCAAGACGGTGAGTGAATAATAAACATATCGCTCATATGCTTGAACAACGTCATAACTCAAAATAAATAGTTTTACAGAAGACCAGCGCCCTTATTCTGTAATTCGCTAAAGCCAAATCTCAATCGCTAAAAAAGTAAATTTATCTATTTTCAGCTATAAATTCAATTTTCAAACGTATATTGCTGAATCAGCCAATTGCTTAAAACTTTAATCCGCCGAAATTTAATTTGGTATTTGTAAAGCATTTTAGCGATAGCTTTTAGCTTTAGTGAGCTATAAAATAAGGGGGCGGTATAAAGTTTAGAATTTACAGATAATTTAATGGAAAAAGAAAATTTCATTTTTCATTCAACAGTTGAGTAAACAAGATATTTGCATGAAATTTTTACACAATGTGAATAACGAAGATGAGGATCACAGCTGAGATCACTGAAAAAAATTGAGTGCTTTGTATTTTTAACATAAATAGGCAGTTAATTTTGTATTATTAACTAAAAAGTCTAATTTTTTGAGTTGTGATGTCGTTCAAGTAAAAGAGCGATATCTATGTATGTACGTATGTATGTATGTATTGGTGATGAACTGAATTTAAAATTTTTATATTCACGAATACGAATACGAATATTATATGTGAAATGAAATATAAAAGAATTTTTAGGAAAAAGAACTTCATACTCCTCTTGGCGTACTTTGAAATTAATAAAAACTACTCAAAATTTCAATGATCTTCATTAAATACTCGTAGCATTTGAAAATTATACAAAGCACAAATTTCTATAAAAAATTGAATGAAACTTTATTTTTAGCCATTTATTTAAATTTCGTTTAGAATGTATTAGGGAGCAAAACGGGAAATCCCGAATCCCGGGATTTTCAGGATTGGGCAAATCTCGATTCCCGGGGTTTGTAATATTTAAGCCCGGGATTTCAATTTCGGGACTTTTTAGTAATTTTTTTATAAAAACCATTTATAAATAGAAATTTCCGTTGATTGTATGATATTTTTTTATAAAATATAAAAGTCTCATACAATTTTTTACCTGCAGTTTTAACAATTTAATGACTATTCGTGACATATTTCTTATTAATTAACAACAAGAGCAAAATAAATTAACTAATTTTTCACTGCTATTTTCATCAAAGGGGCTACAATATACAACTAAGAATTATTTTGAAAACAAAAAGAAGCATATGAGCTTTTTAAGGAAAACCACATTTGCAAAATTCACAAGTTTTACAAATTTATTCCGTCTTATTATATATTATGAAAGCAATTATGAAAAAAGTCCACGAAAAATTTTCCACGGGGCATAATTTCAAACAGTAGCAAATAATTGGAGAAAACAAAAAAATCTATTTGGAAAGGGGAGAAGTTTTTTGCGGAAATTCATTCATAATTGCAGTGAATAACTATATGTATGTCGACTACTCAACGCTATAAAAAATTAGCACTCTTATCTACTTTTCGGTAACAATTGAGTACAATTGCAGCTCCTTACAATTGAAGTAGAATAAAATACAAGGCAAGTGCAAACTTTTTGTTGTCGGGTTAACGTAAACGTTAAAAAAGTTCATAGATATGTATGTATATTCGTTTTTGTTAAGATTATAGAAAAAATATACATACATATATTGAAAACAAAAACAAATTTTGAAATTTATGTAGTTATGATTTCAGTGTAAATTCTCTAATATCAAATGTGATTAATCCACTTAAAGTTTTAAAATGCACAAAATTTGTTATTAAAGTAATATTTATTAAAAAAAATTATTTATTTTACCAAAAAATTTTAGATACCGAAATCTCGAAAATCCCGGGATCCCGGAAATCCCGAGACACCGAAAATCCGGGATTCTCGGGATCGGGATTTACAAAATCCCTAATCCTGAGATTTACAAAAATCGATCCCGATTGGCATCCCTAGAATGTATACAAGCATCCGATACACGTTTCAATTCAATTTTTAATTGAGTCTTTCAATTGAATTGATTCTTGGCCACACACTTCATAAACTGAATTGAAAGATTATCATTCAACTGTCAAATTTATATATTTTTTCACAGTTTCAAATTTATAAATTAAAAACTTTTACTGCACTCATTCAATTTTTGACATTCGCGAATACGAATATTTCAAACGATATTCGCGAATACGAATATTTGAAACGATATTCGCGAATACGAATACGAATATGTGCAATATGAAATATTAAAAAATTGTTATGAAAAAGGACTTCACACTCTTGTTGGCGTACTTTAAAGTTAATAAAAAGTACCCAAAATTGTAATGATCGTCATTGAATAATATTTGAAAATAATACAAAGCACAAATTTCTGTAAAAAAATTAATGAATTTATACGAATACATTCGTATTCGCCTGAAAATGGCCGAATATTCGACAATTCGAATACGAGTGCGAATATTCGTGCATCACTAGTATGCAAAACTGCAACAAAGTTTTGTTGAGAGGAATCACCACACATACCAGTGATGGGAATTGAAAGTTTTGTTTTCGTGCCGTAACTCTTTCTAAATAGTGCCAAAATAACTTGAATAGTGCCAAATATTTTTTATATAATTTAATAAATATATTTGGTTAATATATTTACTGAAGAGTTGTGTAAATTCGTACACGGTAAAAGTTAAAAATGGCATTATTACGGTTCTCGAATTTTTCTATTCGACTTCGAGAGTTTGTACCAGATTAAAGAAAAATTTTGTATATTTCTTTAATCTAGTACAGCAAGTTGAAGTCGAATCTACAAATTCGAGAACCGTAATAATGCCTATTAATTGCAAGCTATGTATTAGAGTTGGGCATAGTTGTTCCTTTTGCGGATTGTTCTTTTTGATCCCAACAACAAAAAGAACTAGTTCCTTCTTTTCGTTCAGTTGTTCTTTTCGGTCAGTTGTGCAGTGAACAACAGATCAGAGATTACACATCCATGCATACATTGAATCCTCTTCAATGTTTTATTCGTTTGTTAATATTCTAAAGTAATTTCATTTCATTCTTAACGACCTTATTTAATTAATAATTTTTGATTGGAAATGCTTAGAATGAAGTTTGATCATTTGAAAACAAATTTTAATCACTTTTTTAATACTGATTTATATTCGACACAACAAATTATTTCTTTTAATTGAGTAAAAATTTTCTTTGTTTAGACGTATTTTCATTTGTGCTTTGTAGTCTTATTTGTTGTATGGTTTTAGTAAGTAAAAGGTAAAAATTAATATTTTTTAAGCTTTTGAAATGAAATCCGTTTTCAGTTTAAAACAAATTATAATCACTTTTTTAATTCTAATATTCTTTTTCACAATCTGTTTTTTAGTTCAATACTACAAATTATTTCTATTAATTTTGTAAAACTCACTTATATATTTCACTAAGTATACATTTTCTTTTGTTTGTTTTGATTATTGTGCTAAAAATTTAATAGGCACACTACATTTGTGTATTTTTAACAGTGTGCAAACGAGAAACTATAATATTTTACTTGAAATCTTTTGCATGTGCATTGGTCAGGAACAGAGAATAAGATAAACAAAACAAAATAAAGACCAAAACTTAACGAACGAACAAAAAACGAACAAGACCAAGATATCAAAAAGTACCAAGAGAATAATAAAGACCAAAAGAACAAGAAAGACTAAAATAACAACAAAGACCAAAAAGGAACAACTAGTCTGAAATAGTTCACATCGTTCACTTATGGGAATAGTTCAATTGAACTAGTTCGTTCTTTTTGAGCCCAACCCTAGTTGTCAGCCCCAAAGCTATGTACAGACGATTGTCAGATCTTACAATATTGTCAGATCTGGCAATGTGCTGACACTGTACTAACAATCGTAAATTGCTAATACAATACCCTACAAGAAACCTACCAGTCAATTGACTAGTGATTTGACTAGTAGCGACGACTACAACTTCGGTCACTGGCCCCAGTTAGTTTATTAGGGGCTTGGTGAAAAAAATGACTAAAGCATTTGTGTACGTGTGATCTTTTCTCTCTCTCTAACTTATTAAAGTCACTTAATTAAAACACATATATCTGAACTGCTTACTCTGCTACGTTTTTGCCAGTCACAGATTACATAAGCATTGGTGAACTATGACTTGTCAATGGTTACAAGGCAACTAGTCACCTATTACTAGTCAATATTTACGTAGAAACTGGTAAAATGTAACATTTAAATAAAAATATAGTTTATAATACTTTTTGTTTAGTTTTATTTGCTTTTTTATTACAAAAATAACTCTAAAATACATAAGTAAATAGCATTTAAAACAAAAAATACAAATATACAAAATCACCAAATAACTTAGGCGGTATATAGCCCTCACATCCTTTCGTATACAACGCACCTTGCTCTCTACAAATATCTAAAATTTAGAAAATAAATATACATATTAAATTAAACTTTGTAAATATCTTTTTTGCACTATTTTACTTATCTTTTTCAATACTTTTATAAACTTCCACAGACTGCATGAATTGCGCCTTCTTCATAACGCATTTTCCCCTTTCCAAATATCTAAAAATTGGAAAAGAAACGAATACATATATACATACATACATATGTATGTATATTTTTAATTAAACTGTATAGAATTGCTTTTATTCATTATTGTTTTTGTCTTACTTTTTCACAAACACCATAATTTTTTTAACACTTTTATGCATTTTAATTTTAAAAACCGGACGAACTATAAATTATTTTCAGTAAAATTCAATATTTTAAAAATTTTGACATATTTACATTAGATGGTCCACTCTAGCATATATGTTAGAATAGAGCAACTATTATAAATGTTGGATTGAATGAAAAATTGTTGTAAATGTGTTAGTAAAAAATTGTTGTTTGTGTTAGTTTCAGTCATTCATTTCTTGTAGGGTATTGAATATTCCTTGTCAGTTCACACGGTTGTCAGAAAATCTTACAATTTATTGCCAGACGGTTGTATGACAATAAATTCATCTGACAAAATAGTCAGTTCACAAAAATGGTCAGATCTATTGTTAAGCGTTGCTAGACCTAAAGCATTTGCTAGAAATTGTTAAATATCAATTGTTTGTGGTTGTGTTAAATGTAAAAACTTAAAATATAAATTATTATGGACCATAAAGAAACAGTCATACTTACAAACGTAAAAATAAAATATTACTTATTATTGCAGTACAAAAAGTTTTCATATTAATGGTCAAAATTTGCCAGAAAAACAGAGAAAGTGCACAGTGCCAGCCAGCATCCAATAGTACCAAAAATAGCACAATTGTACCACATTTCCCATCACTGACACATACGTCATTAATCAGATGTATTTTTAGGGTTCAGCACACCTAAGTGTATTTTTATGCGGACTACTCCAATTAACACAAAAATATAAAATATCAAAACTAAAGGGCACTCTATCAGTTAATGTAATTTTGATGTATGTATTGAAAAGAACTAATTTTTTTTAATGACTGATACAAATTTTTTATTAAACACCTATTTTCACAACATAGACGGTGGAATTGAGTTGTTGGAATTTTTATGGAAAGCACTAATTTCTCAGAGTGATTTCCTGACTTGTGGAAATACATGTTAAATCTATGAAGGATAATAATACGTTGGAAAGCACTCAAAAAATTCTGTAGTTTTCGTGAAAATTTTAAAGACAAGTTGATTGTTTGTACTGTAAAATTTGAAGAAAATAATTTAATATATTTATTAAAATGCTGATTTAATGTGACTAATTTTAGAATGTTGTGGTCTGATGTCTCCTTAAACTGATTTCAGTTTTATCCAAAAATTATATTGTGTTTTTATATTAAATTTTAATCACAGTTGCACGTGACTTATCGTACGTTTTTTTCATTCATTAAAGGTACGAGTATTTATACTTTTTTGTTGCTATTTTTACGAAATTATAAATAAATAAGCTTATTAAAAATAATTTCAAATTAAGAGAAGTAGGGTATTGTGCTTATCAGCCTATGTAAATATGTACGCATGTGCATTCCTTTGCGGCATGACAGTAGTCAAAACTCAATATGGCTTCCAACAGACGTCATTTTGTAAATGTGAAAAAAATTAAAAGTCGGCAAACTATACCAAAATGGGTATCATACGACAGGTATTTTAAACCCTTTAGGTTTCTCTCATGAATTTTCATTTCGAATGGCCATTTAGGATATTTAACGGTTTAAAGTGGGTCGCAGTCGAATTTTTTTATATATTAATTAATACTAATACGAATTCTTCACTTTTTTGTTACACCTTTTGTAAAAGTTTGCTTGTGTTTTTGTACTTCTTATATTTTGAATTTTTTACATTGTTTTCAGTTGCCAATCTGCCATAATCGTATTTTTGATAAATTTTTGGCAACTTGAGGAAGTTGCTATACATAGTACCAATTTTAATTTCTGTTGCGTTGCTAGTTAATTCGACAACTGAAGTTCAGCTGCCGTCCATAATCGAGCCAACTCTCCATTTTTTTTCGTTTTTACGAAATTATGCATTACTTCGTTAAATTCCCAATTACCAAACATTTTCTAACCTTTTATTACCTTTTATGTGGAATGTATGCATTTGCTAAGAACATCTGGCATCTCTAGCGAGTGGTGCTATTCTTTCGATAAATTCATTATTATTATTCACATCTCTAAAAAGCGCGTCGTTTTACTTGTTGTTTTTTCTATGTGTGCTTATTTACGAAATTTACAAATTGTTATTTTTCATAACTCATTTCCATAATTTACAAAATTAAAGTAGTTTGAAAGCACACTCATAATATTGGGAAACAATGACAGAAGAAGATAATGCCGATGTAACATTGACAGCAGCTGGCGAAGTGCCATCAGAAAATGATGTGGCTTTCTTGCAGTTTATTGAAATGGAAAATTTCAAGTCTTATCGGGGACATGTAGTTGTGGGGCCATTAAAACAATTTACTGCCGTTATAGGACCCAATGGATCGGGTAAGTAATAATCTACAATCTGTTAATGAAGGCCTAAGAATTTCTAAGTAATGGATTTGCTTGCTAGGAAAATCTAATTTCATGGACGCCATCAGTTTCGTTATGGGCGAAAAGACCACAAGCTTGCGTGTAAAGCGTTTAAATGATTTAATACATGGTTCTTCCATTGGCAAACCTGTATCTCGCAGTTGTTATGTTACGGCTAAATTTTTGATCGGCAGTAAACAAATGGATTTCCAACGTGCTGTCATTGGGGGCTCTTCTGAGTATCGTATAAATAACGAAGTTGTATCCATTAATACTTACTTGGGAAAACTAGAAAAACTAGGTATTAATGTAAAAGCTAAAAATTTCTTGGTGTTTCAAGGAGCTGTAGAGAATATAGCAATGAAAACGCCCAAGGAGCGTACAGCGCTGTTTGAAGAGATAAGTGGGTGAGTGAAACTATAGCTGGAAATGCTAAAAACATGGTATACTCTTCTCAACTCATTTAGGTCTGGTGCACTGAAGGAAGATTATAATCGGTTAAAACAAGAAATGATATTGGCTGAAGAAGAAACACAATTCACTTATCAAAAGAAAAAGGGCATTGCAGCAGAACGTAAAGAAGCCAAACATGAAAAAATGGAAGCAGATCGGTATGCCAAGCTTAAAAAAGAATATGTAAGTTAAATATTGACGGAAAGTGTGTATAAAGAAAAATGTTAACCCTATTTGCTTACTTCCAGAATGAAAAACTAGTTGAATATCAAATATTTCGTCTCTATCACGTTGAAAAGGATATACAACGTTTAAACGAAGATATTGAAACAAAACAACTGGAAATCAAAGAAGTTGAAAAACGAAAAGAACAAGCTGACGAAGTGCTTAAGGAAAAGAAAAAAGAAGCTGGCAAGATCAATCGTGAAATGGCGAAAATCGAGCAGGAGGCTAGAGAATTTGAGACGCAAATGAATAAAAAACATCCACTCTACATTAAAGCTAAAGAAAAAGTGGCACATTGTCAGAAAAAATTAAAATCACTTGCCAAAACGTTAGAAACGGCGAGAGAAGCTGATAATGCTCATCAGGAGGACATACGCAAGCTGGAAAAACAATTGGCTGACGTAGAACAAATGAAAAAACGTTTCGAGGACGAAATTGAAAATGAGTCACAAAAACGTGGGAAAAGTGTTCATATGGAAGAAGGATTAGTGCAGGAGTACGATCGCCTTAAACAGGAAGCCGAAGCCACGGCGACCCAATATCGTTCACAATTAGATTCGGTAAATCGTGAACAAAAATCTGATCAAGATTTACTTGATGGCGAAACAAATCGTAGAGCTTCCGTAGAAGAATCTCTTAAAAAGTTGACCCTACAGCGTGAGGAAGCCATTAAAAGACGCGATAAGCTAATGGATCATATTAAATCATCTCAGGCAGCCCTGGAAGAACAGAACAGAATTAAAGACGAGCTTAAACGTGATGTGGGTTGTTCAAAGGAAAAAATTGCCGAAATCCAAAGAGAACTTGAGAATGTACGTGATCAATTGGGTGATGCTCGAAGTGATAAACATGAGGATGCACGACGCAAGAAAAAGCAGGAGGTTGTGGAACTGTTTAAGAAGCAAGTTCCAGGAGTTGTAAGTATAATATTATAATTTATTTCTACAAGAAGACTACAATTCTTTTTTAGTACGACCGCATGATTAATATGTGTCAACCCACACATAAACGTTATAATGTTGCTGTTACCAAAGTTTTGGGAAAATTTATGGAAGCAATTATTGTGGACACCGAAAAAACTGCACGACAATGTATTCAGGTAATTTGTAATATCCTTGTTATGTCAACATGAAATATCATATTGTTTTAAAAGATTTTGAAAGAACAAATGTTGGAAGTGGAGACATTTCTGCCATTGGACTATCTACAAGTGAAACCTTTAAAGGAACGTTTAAGGTACAAATATGGAGTTATTATGAAAGGTTTCACCTTAATTAAAATAATTTAACATTTTTAGAAATATTAGTGAACCTCGTAACGTCAAGCTGGTCTTTGATGTCTTAAAGTTTGAACCACGAGAAATAGAACGTGCGGTTCTTTTCGCTACCGGTAATGCTTTAGTTTGCGAAACACCCGAGGATGCCATGAAAGTTGCCTATGAATTGGATCGCTCGCGCTATGATGCCTTAGCTTTGGATGGTACGTTCTATCAAAAATCTGGTCTAATATCAGGAGGTAGTCATGATTTGGCGCGTAAGGCCAAAAGATGGGATGAAAAACACATGGCACAACTGAAGTCCCAAAAAGATCGTCTGAGTGAGGAGCTGAAGGAATTGGTAAAGAAATCAAGAAAACAAAGTGAACTGGCCACTGTAGAATCACAAATAAAAGTAAGTTGGACTTATTAAATGAATTTTATAAATTACTATGCACGATTTGTTGATTCTTATATATTTAACGCCACATTCATAAAAAGTGTTTTTGTTTATTTATGTTCCTTTTTATAACACACATATTTCTACTTAAAGTTTTTGAAGGAAACTGAGGAAAAATTACTTTATTACAGGGCTTGGAAAATCGTCTCAAATACAGTATGGTTGATTTGGAATCTTCAAAAAAATCCATTCAGCAATTTGACAACCAGCTAAAACAAGTTCAAATGCAATTAGATGAATTTGGGGTAAATTTTGAATAATTATGAACGTGATAAATTTATTTGGAATACATTTTCTTTCTATATTTAAGCCCAAAATAACAAAAATTGAAACACGCATGGAGAAACGTGATGAGTTTATACAAGAGATAAAAGAAAATATGAATAACGTAGAAGATAAGGTGTTTGCGTCCTTCTGCCGACGCTTGAATTGTAAAAACATACGCCAGTATGAAGAAAGGGAATTGGTAATGCAGCAGGAAAGAGCGCGCAAAAGAGCAGAATTTGAGCAACAAATTGATGCTATCAACACACAGTTGGATTTTGAAAAACAGAAAGATACTAAAAGTTAGAATGTTATTAGTTGATTAGTAGAAGCATTTTTACTATAATTGATATTGATATATTCGTATTTTAGAAAATCTTGAACGCTGGGAACGTAGTGTACAGGACGAAGAAGACGCTTTGGAGGGCTTAAGGGCTGCAGAGAAACGTTATCTCAAGGAAATCGAACAGGATAAAGATAAAATAGAAAAGTTTAAACAGGAAAAACAAAGCAAGAAACAGGCAGTCGACGATATGGAAGAAGACATATCAAAGGCACGCAAAGAAGTGGCCAATATTGCTAAAGAAATACATAACTTAAGTTCACAATTGTCGTCCATTGAAGCAAAAATTGAGACTAAGAAAAACGAACGTCATAACATTTTGCTACAAGCGAAAGTAGATTTTAATAATATACATAGAAAAAAATCCTTGATTTCATAAATTTCTCTTTAAATAGATGGAATGTATTGCAATACCCTTGCTCAAAGGCTCTCTAGATGATTGTGTGAGTCAAGGTGATTCAGAAACTGCCACGAGTGGAACATCTACTTCGTTAATTTTAGAAAAAGAAAATCTGTAAGTCCTTCATTCTTTTTGTTTCTTCTAAAGATAAGAGTTATGTTAGGTATTTAGCTCACTTGGGTCCAAATAACAGCGTGTGTACTAGTGTTCTTAATTCGTATTTTATATATTTTCGAATGGAATTTCATGATTTTTTTTGTTCGAACAGACGAATAATTGGGGTTCCGTAGTCCAAAGTTCAAAAGAAACCCCATTGTTTTCGCTACGCTGGTCCTCTGTCCGTCGCAGGCTGTTTTCTCGAGAACCGTAAGAGCTGAAATTTTGAAAGAATATGTAGAACTTTGGTCGCTACAACAACTAACACTTGACAGTTAAAAATTAAAGGATGTTCCGAAACGAGCAACGAAAAATGTTAATGATTCTTAAGGCTTTTGTTGATTTGTCAGTATGTAGGAAAGCAGTTATTGTTTTTTCTAAACTCTTTATCAGGAATTGTAAGACACCTCTTAATTTCAATTTGTTCTACCTGATAGTAGAAAAGGAATAGTGCAAGTAAATATGGTGGAGTGACAGAAAGTGGGAAGAGAAGGTTAATTATTTTTTGTTTATTTTTTTTCAACTTTTACTTTGCGTTTTGTTAATTTTATAGATTTTAAACCGAATTGTTTTTAAAAACGAGAAATTTTCAAAAAGGATAAATGTCTATTTGGTGATCTACAAATTACTCGATATGGTGAAATTCGAAATTTAATTCCAATAAAATATTTGAAAGTCTTATGCTGAGTATACATCAGGCATTTCTTGTGTTGTCATTTTCCAGATGTATGCAATGCCGTTCACTATTTGTTTTTAGGGTTCCGTACACCAAAGGTGAAAAAAGGAACCCTATTGTTTTCGCTACGCTGTCCGTCTGTCCGTCACACGGTATTTTCTCAGGAACCGTAAGAGCTACGGACCTGAAATTTGGACAGAGTATGTAGAACCTTGGCCACTACAACAACAAATACAAAACTAATGAGAATTAAAAATTAAAGGGTGCTCCAAAACGAGCGACGAAAAATGTTAAAATCTCATGTAATATACATACAATTGTATGTACATATGTATATTGACACTTGAAATTTGTAAAATTAGTGTATTTTTATATAGACTACAACAATAAACATTAAAATATTAAAAAATTTAAATTAAAGGGTGGTCCATCAGTTAATGCAATTTTGACTATGTAATTTTGACAAATTGCTATATCTTGGAGACCGTAAGAGGTAAACTCTTGAAATTTTCAAAAACGGTAAAACTAAAAAATCCGAAAATTATAAAATCGCCAAACCGAAAAAAATCGCCAAAACCTGAAAAAATTGCCAAAAATTTAAAGAAAAATCGCCAAATCGAAAAAAATCGACAAAATTAAAAAAAAAATCTAAATCGCCAAATTCGCAAAAATAGTTTAAAGGAAAAAAAATCGCCAATATGCTCTAAAAACGCCAAAAACCGAAAAAATCGCCAAAACGCGAAAAATGCGCCAAAACCAAAATAATTGTTTATGTGAAAAAAAATCGCCAAAATGAAAAAAAGTCGCCAAATTTAAAAAAAATCGCCAAAATTTAAAATAAACGCCAAAAACCGAAAAAAATACTCAAAACGAAAAAAAAGTTCAAAAACTAAAAAAAAATCGCCAAAACCAAAAAAAATCACCTATATGAAAAAACGCCAAAATTAAAAAAAATCGCCAAAATAAAAAAACGCCAAAATAATAAAAATTGCCAAAATTAAAAAAACTTCAAAAACCAAAAAAAAAACCCCAAAACGTGAAAAAAGTGCCAAAACTCAGAAAGCGCCAATAAATTCAAAAAACCCCAAACTAAAAGAAAACGCTTAAAACCGAAAAAACCCAAAAACGAAAAAAATGCCAAAACTATAGTTTATATTGTTCGTACTGAATTACATATATCGTGCCCATACGGAACCCTTCGTGCGCGGGTCAAAGTCGCACTTCACTGAATTTATTTTTATATGGTAAGCAATGCAAAATAGGAAATGATAAACGTTGCTACTAGTACACACTATTGTGATGTCACAAAATGTTATTATGTGCAACATTTTAAATAAAAAATTTGCATTTGCATTATAAATGCCCTCCTAAAAATGTTTGCAGGAAAATGTGGTTTTGTTTTTATTCGTAAAAAAATGATGAGATGGAGTTCTCCAAGTACACATCTACATATCATGTCACGAAATATTTTCATTCAAAACCAGTTCGATCCTACCTTAAAAAAATATAATGAAAACTAACTTTCCTTGCCAGTCTCTATCTAACTTATTTTGTTAGTTATTTGCCTATCCTGTAAAAAACAGTTAACGGGACTAGTCTTGTTTTGTTCGCCAGCTCTACAATTTTCCTTCATACTTGGATGAAATATGTAAATTAAAGGCCATGTCATAGAGTTCAATTCCGTTCCGAAACGTTAGTATTTTTACTAATATTTTTTACACATAAATATAACAAACTGTATGTAATTTGATTACGAATTTGTAAATGCGAATTGTTTTTTGATGTTTTTTCAGTGATTTATTGCAGTAATAGCATATTCGATTTACTTTCGACCAGATATGTTCATTCAATTTAAAATCTAGTAAGAATATGTGAATTCGGTTTAGAGAACATCAAAAATTTCACTTTTTTTTAACGAGAAATTTACTCGGATTCGGTTTACAGAACAGGGCCGAATTAGAAATTTACTAAATAATCACTGAAAATCTTTTGTTTAAAACGCATTGAATCTAAAGATAAGTTGTCCATGAACTAACGAAATCCATGTAGACCTCAACCAACTGCTTAACCAACAACAAACTTTTTAAATTTGTATTCATTTTGATACGCTTTAAATATATACATAAGAAATTGCAATACGAACAATATACATATGTATATAAAACTTTAAAATGCTTATGAATTTCATATAAACAAATTATTTCAGAATTGTATGTACATTATGTAAATAAATAACAATTTTTCGCACTAGTATTGAAGTAAACTACTCCAGTTTACCGCGTGATCTGTGTAAACTCAAAGATGACTCTGCCTTTAAGAAAATGAATGACCAACTGCAAAAGGATCTGCAAGCCAAACTAGATGTCTTAGAACGCATACAAACTCCCAATTTGAAAGCAATGCAAAAACTTGATCGTGTTACGGAAAAAGTCCAGTCGACCAACGAAGAATTTGAGTTGGCACGCCGCAAGGCGAAAAAAGCCAAGGCTGCATTTGAACGTGTGAAAAATGAACGTGCTGAGAAGTTTATACAGTGTAGCAATCACATATCAGAAGCGATTGATGCTATTTACAAGAAGTTGGCACGTAATGAGGCAGCGCAAGCTTATTTGGGTCCAGATAATCCCGAAGAACCCTATTTAGATGGCATTAACTACAATTGTGTGGCACCGGGTAAACGTTTTCAACCCATGAGTAATCTGAGTGGTGGTGAAAAGACTATTGCTGCCTTAGCTTTGTTGTTTTCCATACACAGGTGAACTTTGTTTGAAAAATTTTCCTTTCACTTAAAAACTTTTTTTTACTAATTCAATATTATGTTAAGCTTTCAACCTGCTCCGTTTTTTGTGTTGGATGAAATTGATGCTGCACTTGACAACACAAATATTGGCAAAGTGGCATCCTATATACGTGATCATACAACAAATTTACAAACCATTGTTATTTCCTTAAAAGAAGAATTTTATGGTCATGCTGACGCTTTGGTGGGCATAACACCTGGTGTAAGTGACTGATTTATATTCTATTCTATCAAAAATATTAATATTATTATTTTTTTTTACAGGAGGGTGACTGTTTGGTTTCAAATGTCTATCTTTTTGATTTAACTCTATTCCCGGATAACTAATTATTTTTTTCCAACTTTTTTACTTGTTTATTTACATTTTGTAGATATAAAAGAAAAAAACATTTAAATGCTTTACTTTAGTCTGTAACAAATTAATAGTGTTGCGATAGTTATAAGAAAATCTAAATTCTGTTAATCATTGTTTGTGTATTGACATTAGAATTATCTTTAAAATTTATAAAAGAATATTTTTTAAGAGGTCTAGTTTTAAATTCTGTGTAAAATCTGTATTTCAATTTCTATATTTAAATGATATAAAGAAATTAAAAACGAAGAATGTATATAAATACACGTTGTACAATTTTGACTACAAAATAAAAAATGTGTTAAGCGAAATTTCTTTTATTTAATTAAACCCTTTTATTTAACTTGCAATTTATGTCTGTATGTATGTAGTATATATGTAACTATGTTTTTTCGGGTCGAATCTTCAATTCAATTTAGATTGGAGTATTGTTTGGTCAGTTTTGTCGTCTTTCTATAAATCCAACATGACACAACACTTAAGATGGCGGACGAGTTATTTTTAATACACTCCTACAAAATGGGTATCAAATGAAAAGGCTTACTGAGAACACCTCGAAAAATAAAGTGACGTCACTCTAAATCCTATCCAGAAATAATAAAAAAGAAAACATAATTTAAAAGAAAAAAAATTTAGCTTATTTAATTTTTTTACTCCACGATTCTGGATATTTTTGAAAATTGTTTTACAATTAAATAACAAAAATTAACAGCCTTATTTACAAAAATTATTAAGGCTTTATAAAGGGGTTTTAAAACAAATTTTCATAAAATTTTTTTCTTATTAAGCCTTTATAATTTTTATAAATAAGGCTGTAAAATTTTAAAAAGCCTCGATATATGTATGTATGTATGTATGTACCTAGAAAATATGTAATATAAACGGGTGGATCGAGAAAAACGAACTGATACACAGACACAATACAAACTTATAACAATCCCTTTTTTGGTCGGGGGTTAAAAGTAATCAGGAATAATTCCTTATTTGGGCTTAAGTTCATTATTTTTCAATTCTTGTCGAATGAAACATTTTTACTAATTATGTAATGTGATTAAAGAAGACAACAAAATGGGGAAAATATGGGCATTTTTCTGTGCCGCCACGCAGTTTATCATATTTCATTCTTTAGGAATTAAAAAATACTGAACTTAAGTCCGATTAAAAGCAGAATTGGTACTACTTTCATTTCTGTTACGAATCAGCTGAGTTTTTTTTGAAATCTTATACCTACAAGTCGTTAGTTTTTTTGTTCCGTCAAATATCCTTTTTTTCTTGCCAAAATTATATAAAATATACATTATTTTTGTTTGTTTATTACTATAACAGTTCTTAATCGAATATGGGTATTTCCCCCGAATGGTCTACCAGGATGAAAAAATTATATGCTGATTACCTTCGTGTTTTAATGTTTATAATTATAAAAAAGTCTATGTTTATATAATGGAATGGTTTAATAGCATATCTCGCCTATTTTTGTTGAGGCAAATGGGCTGGAAGCTGGAAAATTTTATATTTTCTTTTTAAGATACTTGTAAAGACATTTTTATATACATAAGTATAATTATTTTACACGCAAAAAATATGTTATGTTTGCAATCTTTCTTCAAAATTTCTCTATTAGCAAATAGTAAGAAGAAAAAAGTGTAAGGAGAATAAAAAAAGTTTGAAAATGAGAAGAAGGCATGGTGATAATAATAAAAAAAACATGTTAAAAAATCGTACGTTCGCGACCCGTGTGTTCGCAACCGGCAATTAAGCCAATTAAACAAAAACCACTAGAGATATCTTATTGTGTAAATACTTGATAGACACCCACATTAATACACTTCAAAAATAAATTAATCACTTTTCATTATTCTGTTCCATTTCGCAGATTTTTACATTTCACTACTGTCAGCCAAAGTTGACTTCTATTTTGCGTACGTTCGTGACCACATGTTTATAACTAAACTCGATGAAATCCCTTTTTTGCACTAAACATAGAGCTTCCAAAATGCTATCAAATCGCAAAAAAATGCTTGCAAAAGTTTTGTTTTCTATATTTTTTGTACATCAAAAGCGTACCCCAGCGTTCGTGACACCAGGAAATGCCCATATATGAAATTTGGGGATTAAATAGAAAGAAAAAATAATGTACATAAGTTTATTTTACCCGCTTATTCTGAACATTGTGATAAATGAAAAAATTATAACAAATGACAATTTTTTTATTTTAATAGCAACCGAACTTCAGTTGCCGAGTTAACTAGCAACGCAACTGAAACTAAAATTGGTATTATGTATGGCAACTTCCTCCAGTTGCCAAAAAGTTATCGAAAATACGATTATGACAGATTGCCAACTGAAAATAATGTGAACAAAAATGCAAAATATAAGAAATACAAGTGCTTAAAACCAAATCATTTAGTAAAAGTGCTTAAAAAATACTTATCTTAAAAATTATTACTTAAGTGGAATTAAAGATGAAGAGAAGGAAATGCAAAATTTTGAATCTATTAGACGGCCTAAAATAGGTTTTAACAATTGCTTAATTCACAAACCTCTTGTATCTCTTTATCGATTGTATTATCATATTAAATACAAGAGTGTATCATTTGTTGTATGAGATTTTCATATAAAAAAGAAATACACTATTACACTTTTATTTCATATGTTTTTAAAATGTTGTATTCAGAGAGAGGCTCTCTGAGAGAATTTGTATGTAGCTTGTTCTTCTTTTTTCATTTAAAATACAAAATACATTAATACACTACACAGAGGGTGATCACAATTAAAAAACAAAAAAAAGTGTAGGTATTTGATACACAAATACACAATAAAGATTGTTGTTAATTAAGCAAATATTTTTTAACTTTAAATCATAGTTTCTTTTTAATACGCAAAGAAGAAACTCAAAAATAAAAATAATATAGCACATAATTTTTTATTTTTTTCACTTATTACTATACAGCAACTACAAATTTGTGGTTGCCAATATGGCAACTGAAATTACCAGCTGTTAGTTGCCAGTTGCCATCCATAATACAATTTCGGCAACTAGCAACGCAAGTACAGTTCGGTTGCCATCCATAATCGAGCTATAAGCAATGTAAAAATTGTCATTTGTTATAATTTTTATTTTGTCAGTGAGCTTAGAATACGGGTGTTAAACACAATTGTTGGTATTAAATAAACATGCAAATATGTACATGTTATTTATATATTTTTTGTGACTGTTCAAAATTTGTGGTTGAAGTCTACTGATGATTTGGTTTAAGCGCCAATGAAATACGTATATAGACCAAGCTAAACCACAAGCAAATAAATTTCAAATTAATATATTTTTTATCAATACAATGAATAAAATTCCAAAAATACTTATATTGATTAAATGATTATCAATTGATGGTTATGTTCAGTTCGTTATATAACGTCAAATTATCTACTTCATGTTTTTCTTCAAATGCAGATGATATGTATTTGTTTACAAGGATCTTCGCATGATAATGAGGGTATTCATTTCAGTTTTTTTGAAAATTTTAAAAAAATTTTTGAATTTTTTTTCCTTGTGTTTGTTGTCAAAACTTACATTTTTCCATTTTTTCAACTAGGAAAAAAACTGAAATGAATACCCTCAATAGTTTAATAACTTCTTTGTATATTCTCCATGCGAATATTATGGTATTGATTTTTTGAGAAATTGTTTCAAATAAGAAATGCAAGAGCTCCCGCTTCAGTAAATTTAACGGACTCTTCAACATTTTCATAGAAAATCTTTCAGATTAAGGCTGAACGCGTTGGGCTTTTCATTGCGTTTTTTAAGACCGCATCTACATAAGTCCTTCCCTCCTTTCATGTATTTCGGACTGAAATACATGCTGCATGAGTTAGTAGATCGGTCTCGTTTTGCCTGCATGATGATAGATCTGCCGCTTCCCTTCGTTTTGATGCGCTCAGACATTTCTGAGCATTTAGCAGTCGTAACCGACCAGCCCCTGAACGGCTTTGCGTTTTATTTGTTTTGAACATTACTTCAGACGTGAGCCACTTGCCATTTAATCAACTGTGGCTTTCCCGCCACACCCACGCCCATCCCACCATAAACAAAAAAGTCTTATTTTTTCTTCTAAATATTTAGCGTAATCTTTAAAAGGGGTTTCTCCGTTTATTTTATTAATATGAGTCAAAACAGCTTTATTTTTCTCCTCTTTGAAATTATTTTGCAGCCATATTTGAAAAAGATCGGAATTTTTTATGTCAAGGTTACAAATCATTAACTTAATACGAAAAGGCCCCAACTCATAATATTTCGAAATCGATATTTTCACATATTTCGATAGACCATTACTAGTTACACCTCCTTTATATTAATAAAACTAATACAACACTAAATTTGTAGTGTTTTTAATAAAAATTGCGTTAAAAAATGTATCAATATTGCATCTTTTTTATTTAGCTTTTTCCTCCTCCAAAGAAATATATGACATATACAAGTAATTAAGGGCACACACATTAATTTTTAAAAAATTATAAATTTTTGTACATTAGTTTTATAAATTCTGCTTAAAACTTAAAAAAAATATATAAAAAATTAGTTATTCCAAATTAATAAAGCTAATATTTTCATCATTATTGTTATCATAGGTCATAAAAAAGATTTCATTTCAAATTGTGATGTTTTCTAAATATCATTACTATTAATATGGTAATTAACACTATCAGGAAGTTGGTAAAAGTTTCACAACAAAAATTTTAGGTACAGTTTTAACCCACTGTCATGTTCAATTTGCGTTGGTGCCTCCAACAATTGAAAAACGCACCAAAATTAAAAAACAAGCGCACCACGCACCAACTAAAGAATTTTTCGCACAAAAAATGTCAAAAAGTACCCAAAATGGTGCGAAACGCACCAAGTTGACAACGCTGGTTGTTATTTTAGATGGTTGAGTATACAACGTATGATGATACATGTTCGAACCCCAGAAAAACATTTTAATTTACTGACTACCAGGTGATTTAAAAAAGTCAACTTTAAGTTAGCTGAAATTAATGCATAACATTGCAACGTTAAAATAGTACATTGAAAAGTAATCCAATGTCAGTCACTACTAGTAGCGAAATTATTAGCTTAAAGTTAATTTAATTTCCGGCAGGGCATACATATTTTTTAGTTGTTAAATTTCAATATATTTTGCAAGTTACAGTAATAAATTGCGTTTCAATTCTAACAACACATCTAGTATTCTTTTTACTGATATTTCAACGAAGAGTCATCTATCTAAAGCGTTGCCATTTTCGTATTTTTTGGTGCGGGAAATATTTATTGGGAAAAATTATTCAAGACTGCTATTTTGGGAAATATGTATAAAATCGCTTAATTAAAAAAATTACCCAGTTTTATTCCTTTTAAATTACTTATGTAATAAAAGACCATTATTTTATTTGCAATTAAGTTTTGTTTCTGTTTATTTAAAGACTTGTTGGTATACTTTTGTTTGTTTTATTGTAACTTTTTGTGTTTTGTGTGTGTTTTCTTTACAATTTGTATTTGTTGTTGTTGTTGTTTTATTTACGCGGTTTGTTTTGGATAAATATCATTTTTTATACTTATATCGGTTGATATTGTTTTGTAGTTTTGCTTTATTTGTTTGAACACAACTTCATTTAATTTCAGCTTTTTGGCGCCGGACCTTTATTTCTGCAATGAAAAAGATAAAAGAAATAAACCATATTTATTAAATGTTTTTTTATAAATGTCAACAAACTGTAATTAATATATGGATCAATTATAAATGGCAACCGAACATTGTTATTAATATATAAAGATGCTTTTTAAAGAACTATTGCCTTATTCATAAAAAATATTTCTGATTTATAAGAAGTTAATAGAACAAATTTTCTATGGAAATTTGATTAATAAAACCTTTTATAAAATCAAAATATTTTTTATGAATTAGGCCCTTAATAAATAGATTTCCTTTCTAAAAGAAGCGAAGGGTTTTCAGTATTTTTTTTTCAAATTTGTTGAATTTTTTTTTAATTTAAACTTGGTCGTATGCAGTTCTAACAGGTTAGATTAAAATGTGACGCAAAGGAAACACAACAAATACGCAATAATAACAAGCTGCTGCAATTTTTTTTTTGCTTTTTTTATATGAAATAACAAAATTGAAATTTTTTCTAATATTTTTAATTAATTATTCTTGTTTGTAAAAAAATGAGTGAAAAACTCGGATTTCATAAATGAATAAGGTAGCATTAATTTTTAGAGTAAAGGGGCCCATACACACATACTGCTTGCAGCTACTGCTGATGAACCCTTGGTATACATGTGAGATTGATATTTTACCACTAACTTATCAATTATAATTTAAAATAAAAATATATAAAACAAACATGCGTTTGAGAACTGAAAAAAATTATTGGTAGAATTCAAGAAATTAATAAAAAACGTATTTTCTTTACATATTATTTTTTCAGAACTTATTTTTTGTTTGTTTTATTTAATTTTTTGTTTGTTTTACTTTTTTTCAGTAAAACTTCAAATTTAAAAAATTCATATCAGAAGAATGAATAAATTAATTTTTTGTTCATTTGAAAAACTGTCAGCAGTGTGAGTTCATTTCGAAATCAAAACTATTTTGATTTTTCATACTGCATTGTCTGTGTGATAAATAAAGGGTCCGCCAGATAACTTTTTTTTTTTGAAAATGCTATAAAAAAACTACGCAAGCTGCGGCTGTCTGCCACGTAGCGCCATCCTGTTGAAACCAAATGTTGCCAATATTCTCCTCTTCAATTTTTGTGAACAAAAATTCGTTCAACATGGCCCGATAACGATTGCCATTGACTGTAACGGCCACTCCTTGGTGATTTTTGAAAAAAAAAATGGCCCAATTATGCCTGTGGACCAAATTCCGCACCAAACAGTGAATCGTTTTGGGTGCGTCGGCTTTTCAATTTATGCGTGCGGGTTTTCTGTGCCCCAAATGCGACAATTTTGCTTGTTTGCATACCCGCCAAGATGAAGATGAGCTTCATCTGAAAAGATGATTTTTTTTTTGAAAAATCGGCATCTTCTGTAAGTCGATCGCGGGCCCACTTAGCGAAGAGAAAACGCATTGAATGGTCAGTTGGCTCGTTCAGCGGAAGGATAAAACTAATTATCTGTCAAATCAGACATGAGCTAAGTGTTACCATTCACGAAATAAGCACTAGTTGAAAAAAAAAGTTAGATGGCGGACCCTTTACATTAACAAAAATTTTAAATTTACCAACACATGCTTATCGCATGAGCATGAGCAATATGTGTGTATGGGCCCCTTAAAAAATAATAGGGAATAATGTCAGAAGGTTAATATGGCGACGAAAAGAGAGAACGGTTGTACCTTTGTATTATTAAAAAAACATCATAAATGACAAACGTTTCAACGTGAAAAGAAACAAAACATAACGCAAATGTTTCATGCAAAGTTGAAAACTTAAATTTTGTTTAATACATGAGAAAAACTAGAAACAATTGGTTTTCGCAACTGCTTGCTCTTAAGCCTACAGTACACAGCATGTAAAAAAACCACATGCGCAATTTTGACGTAATCACGAAGCTACATTTACTACATGTGATAGTTATTAATGAAAAAACGACAATGGTAGGACTGTTGTAAATTTAGAGATGGTAAGTTTGAGCTTTCATTGCAAAACACCTTTTAGCAAATTGAAATACGATGAATCAAAACAATTCACATATTCCATTTGCAAAAAAGTTTCGTATATAAGGCAGAAATTTACATCAACTGATACCACACGCAGTGGACCAAACACAGAAGAACGCTGATGATGAAGGTTTAGTGGCCTTCGAAAACGGCTAGCTGTTCCGTTCCACTATGTGTTGTCAGAATATTTACAACTAACTTTGATGTTATTTGTTTATTAATGATTATCATATCTAATTTGGCTTAAAAAGCGATACGATCAAATCATAAATGTAAAATATTCCATCGTTTCTCGAAAAGTGAGAAAAAAAGTGTGTCTGTGTCTCATGTTGAAAAGTATCAGCAGTGATTACGTCATTACATTAGAAATGTCATAATATACAACTGAAAGCCGATTTAAACTCGCAGACTTTGTGAACGCTTATCAAAAATGTCTTTGACGGCGACCAAAATTCACTAAAAATCGAAAACTTTCAACGACGGCGGCGAAAATACAATCGTCGGTTATGCTAACTGCCTGGCTCACGATGTCGACAAGAAATTTTCGTTCGCTTATTTATATTGAAAACAAAAACAAATGTTCTTATTTTGTTTTTGTTTTCAATATAAATAAGCGAACGAAAATTTCTTGTCGACATCGTGAGCCAGGCAGTAAATATTGTATAGTGCGACTTTGATGATTGTTGTTTACAAAATTGTTGAAAAGAATAAATAAAACATGTTGTTAAAATAATTTAATAATGGAAGTTTCACTTCAGAGCAAAATGTTTACCTTTAAGGGGTCTCAAGAATGTCATCATACCAAGGTTGTATTTTCACAAAATTTTTACGATAATGTTAGGATAGTAAATCCTAGATTTAAGTATTCCTCCTTATTGTGATTGATTGATTATTGTGGTTGAAGTCTACTGATGATTTGGTTTAAGCGCCAATGAAATACGTATATAGACCAAGCTAAACCACAAGCAAATAAATTTCAAATTTTCGGTAGCACGAATAACTTTTATTTCAAATTCAATACTGTTAACCAATTTTTTCTGTTGCTGCAGCTATTTGTTTAAGGGTTATAATTAAAATATGGTGGTACCACAAGAAAATTGCAGTCGTTATACCAGAATTCTATGTAGTTGGTGCAACCGCCAAAATTCGATTGGCAACAAATTGTTGTCTCAACGAATATGTTTTCTCTGTTTATCATAGAAGCCATTTATGTGTAAGATTTTGTACTTTTTTCACAATAAATACGTTTTTTTAATTTCCACGGAAAAGTTCACTTTCATCTTAACATAATCATTGATTGCTCATTAATTTTGAACTATGTATGTATGTATATCTATAGAAGCGCCCATATGTAGGAATATCCTACACATTTTGAATTGTTTAGAAAAAAAGGAGCTTTCCAAGGAATTATTTTAAATAAATATGTATGCACACAAAAAAGTAGTATGAATGATTTTGTAATATTAATTAAAATATTTGTAGCATCAATTAAAAAATTAATTAAATTTTCGCCTATAAACAATTTAATAATATCAATTAAGTTTTTCCTGTCAAATTAATTAATACAATTAAAAATTTAATCAATACAATTAAATTATTAATTGAAAATATTAATTGGTGAATACTTTTTTCTGTGTGTACTTACATTGCTACATATTTAAGGCTATCACAGTGTATCTTATACTCCATTGGCACGGTAACAGGTATATTTAATATCCTACGTAGTGTATCCCGGATACGTGTCGTACTGAAGTAGTCAGAGGCATCGCGATTCCAGACCGCTAATGTACCTTCCTATATACGTAAGAAAAGAAAATAATACAATTTAAATAATTTAAGTCCGAACTTTGGTACTAAATATAATAAGTAATATTTTTTTTTTCTTGAAATGAAAGTGTTTTTTCTTTAAGCTGCTTAGAAAATATCTTACGTTTTGTTTTTTACCTTTGAAATAAGAACTACATTCCGTTGTTTTTTTTTTGTTTGTTAATTTGATAAATTTTATTACATTATCAGTTGAATATTTTGAAAATTTTGCTGATGTGTCTGCATAAATTTCAGACCAATTAATTTTACATGTCTTTAATCAATTCAAATAAAAAATAAATTCTAATATAATTTATTAATTATATAGTTTATTAATCAGGTTTATTATTTTTAATTTTTTTCTTTTTCTTTTTAAGTTTAATATAATTTGTTTAAAGTTTTTTAATTCTAACACTTAACTTTGTAATTTAATAAATAACTAATGTTATTTTTAAATATATTAATCTTTTTATTTATGTAATTTTTTTATTTGTAAATTTATTTTTTACTGCGGAGAGATAAAATATATACGATTTATTAAATGTTAATTTTTATTAATTGATTAGAGGTTAATTGTATTTTTTTGATAATATTATTATTATGTGTATGTGTATATATAATTATTTTAAATGTTTTAACTTTTTATGTCCTGCTATATGTATGCATTTTAAACACATGTACGTATGTATAAAGGAGTAAAAACTAACTTTTCAATATTGTTAAGCATATCATAATTTTAATTAATCTCCTGATAAATCTTAACTTAAATGTTGTACATTTTCATAGAATTTACCTACATACATATACATATGTATGTATGTACATACATACAACATGACAGATAATCAATTTTTTGGGTGTAAGTTTTCTCAAAGTGTGGATTTAAATCGCCGAATAAAATGTATAATATTTTATCGAACATTGCGGGTATTTTCATTGGATTTTATATCCATACATAAATGTCCTCAAATAAATTGACATGTGTCATGTCATGTAACATATTTTTTCCCCTCTGGAGTACCCATACACAACATTTTTAAGCCGCACAGTAAAAACTAGTGATTTACTTTTTATTTTTTTAAACTCAGCTGTTTTAATTATAGACTATTTTGGAATTAAAATTCGAAATTAATTCCGAAAAAGTTTATACATATGTATGTATGTAGTAAAACCAAAACTAATTTCCATTCATACTTACAACTCCTTAATGTTTCTTTTCGAACTGAAATTTATATTTGAACTGAAAGGAAATTCCAAATAAAATTTTCGTTTTGTGTGGGTTTAACATTTATCACATTCATGTCTTTTGTATGTTGGCAGTTTCGGGTAAGATCAGAACATATTATAACTTTTTTTGTTTTTTTTTTCTAAAGGGTTCTTGGAAAAAATAAAGAAAATAAGTTAAAAAATAAAAAGCAAACAAATTTCGTCTTTGTTGCTTGGCTTTTTATAATTTTCAGAATTTATATGAAAAAGAAAACCAATTCCTAAATTGAATTTTTTGTCTTCACGTAAATATCACTTTGTTGATGTGATTTAAGCAATTAGGGCTAATAAATCAGTCAATGATTATATGTATTTTATTTTTAAATCTTATTTAAACACAAAATGTTGTTTTGCACCCCAAAATTAAATGATACCTAAATAGCCAACATAGTGCATTTAAGTGTTGTTTAAGTTTTACAAACATACCATATGTTTTTTGCATGTCTGTATTTTTTGAAGGCATTTACATGAACAACATGTGGTCGTATTAAAAAGAATTTCATTTAATTTTCGCAAATATCGGGCCTGCTCTGCAAATCACGATATGTCAAATCACGCTGATTTCAATAAATTAATGAATTACACGATCACGTGGTTTGAAATCACCGTGATTTTCAGAACAGGCACGTATACAACATATTTTCATATCATGAAATATATAAATAGAAAAATGCATTTTGATGCTCTTTTTGTAGAATAAAATGTGTTTTTTGCTATTTCACTTTTCTGCAAATTGATAAATCAACTTTCTTATTTATATTGAAAAGGTGTTCTTTTCCATAATATTTGGAAATATTGTAATGCTAACATACTTTCAACGTAATTTGATAATAATTTTAATTGGCCACTGAAAAAATTAAAGTGTATTTAAATAAATTTTAATTTTTTATGAAAATTAACTTAAATTATGTTTAAATATTCACTGATTTATTAGCCATTAGTCGCTTAATTTTTTTTCTTAAACTTTCATTTAAAACATTTTTTGCCTTAATTATTCTGAGTGCAATATTTGGTCTGTAATTTTGAAATTTAAACTGTGTTTCGAAGATAGGTTTCCACTGCTTTTGTTTGTTGTGTTTTGGGGCGTGTATCGTTGGGGGGCGTAGCATCTTAGCTTTTATTTTGTATGTATTTATGTAAATATATATATGTACATACATACATGTAGGTATGCATGCAGTATTTTATTTTAATTCACGGTATTTTATATTTATTTATAAAGTGTCATATTTTTTATTTTTTTGTTTATTTTAAGATTAAATACAAATATTTGTTTTTTTTTGTCATACATATTTATATCAATTATTTATTTTTTTTAAGCTGTTTTATAAGTGATAAAGTGTTGTTGTTGTAGTTGTTTTTTTCAATTTCTTCTTGTTATTGTTATGAAATTTGAATAATGTTAATTGCACATTGATATAATTTTTAGGGGGTTTGTATATTTTCATATTTTTATGTTTCACATCGTTTATTTGTTTAAATTTTTATTTCATTCAAAACTACTTTAATTTTATTATTATGTATAAATAGTGCTAAATACAGAATAAGGTTTCTTTTTTTTGTTGTTGTTGTGGATTTTTCTTTTTTCCTTTAATATTTAAAATATATGAATATTTTGTAAATTTGTTGTAGCGATTAAAATTTTTTTATTTTCATTCCTTATTTTCTTGTTTTTTTATTTTTTACTTGAAATACTATTATTGCTTTTTTTTCAGATACTATATAAACGTTAATATGCACATTATCTAGCTTATTTTTTATTCTTTATATTTTGGTTTTATAACTATAGTTTGTATTCTTGGGATTTAAGTTTTTGTTGTTGTCATGTATCTGTGGGTTTTATTGCTGAATCTTTGATTTCGTTTTGCAAAAGAAAAGTTAAACATACATTATATTGACGTTTTAAGACGGTTATAATAAATTATTTTATTACTTTGCAAAAACATATCAATATAAAAAAATGCAATATATGTACATATATATGTGAGTATATATTTATATTGGATAAGTATTTATTGTAAAGAAACCATTTTCAATTTTAGAGCGGCTTAAAAAATTTGATATGCTTGTTAGATTTCTTTCCAGGCATTTCTTTGCTGATTTACTTATATGTTTCTTTACAAAAATTACAGCAGATGTAAAAAAGCAAATTTATTAAGGACAGTTTTGGCTCACTAGGAATCCCTTAATTCCATCTCTTTAAAAATAATACATAACATTGATGTTTTAAAAATCAATCCAGGGTTTTTAAATCTACATATTATACAATAAAATTTGTCCTAAAATTATTTCCATGAAAAAAATATCATGCAATAAATTTCCTGAAGTAAACTATAAAGCTACGGTCACACTTGTCAAACATTTGCAAATAATAAAAAAGCTTAACCAAAAAACACTAATGAAAAAAGTTTTCATCCATACACTTGTTTATCAAATTAAATAGTTTCGAACACAACTAATATATAATGTCATAGAATCCAACATTATTAGCTACTCTTTAACTTGACAAACTTTTCTCTGAATTGGACGATTTTTCATTTGATATCACCTTACCTTAAGACTTGTCAAAATGAGCTAGATTTGTTTTGACGACACAAAACATGTTCAGGGCAATTATGTAAAAAATTCCGCGAGAAGTTTTTCCCAGGGAACAATACCAACTAATAGCAAATGATAGGGAAAACAAAAAATTCTAATTGGAAAAGGGAGAAATTTCCTGCGAAATTTTTTACATAATTGCCCTGGTTATAACAAAAGTCAAAGGCGATGTGGAAGCATAGATCTACTTTTATTTGGATGATGTTGTGTATATTGTATAACAAATGTTATAACAAATTTTTGTCTCGTCAAGACGCTACGTTTGACAATATGAAGTTGGTTGTGTTTGTGTTGTATTTGTTCTGTTTGCAATTGCAAACGTTTTGCTCATGCTCATAAGCGCTTTATTTCATTGCTTTCCAACACTGCTTGCAAACTAAGTAACAACTGGAATAAACCGTTAAATAACAGAGATGGAAAATTTGATAAGTTCTTACTTGTCATGCTTAATTTGTGATTTCAAACATCATATGAGTAAATAAACAAGTTTTATGTGACATCCTAGCTGTCAGAAACTCTATATAAGATGCCTAATTCTTATTCGAAGTGGATAATTAAACATAACGAGTGACTGACAAGAAGTCAGGCCATTTAAAAGAGTATATATTGTCTAAACATATGGAAATCAATGATATCAAAAGTTCTATTAAAAGCTAAATTAAGTGTTAGATATGTTTTTCTAAAACAAATACATAATTTCTAATTTTGGTAGATTGGAGGTGGAATAAGACAATAATAAAAAAATTTTCAATATTAAAAGATTGATTTTCCAGCTCTGACTAAATATTTTTTGAAGTTATTAACTTGTTTGTTCCTTTGTAGAATGCAAAATTGTACTAAAATTTATAAATCATTAAATGGACACTAAACTAAATGCATCACTCAAAGTTTTAAAAACATTCCAAGTTATTCTCTAACTATTTGTCGATGTCAGATCAATATAACACTGAAAAATTGACACCTGTCTACGCGTTGTCGAAAACAATTTATTTTCTAGACCTCAGGGGAGAAGAATAGACTATCAATAGTATAAAATTAAACTCAAGAGCAGTATTGCATTGACGTGACGTCGACAGATAGTTAGACAATAAGGAGGATTATAACTGTGAGTCCAATTTCTAGAAAAGATTTAAAAAAATTTAATTTGATTAAAACTTCCTTAACGGGTTACTTAATAGCTATAACAAAAAACCCACTTAAAATTTAAGTTATTATTTCTAAAATTTCAACATAAATTTGGTGTTTCTTTCTTCATCGAAATTGATTTCTTTCTTCTAAATTTTTTGTCTTTATAGTCCAACCTAAATTAGAATTTCAAGCGTGTGATTTTCCTCGAAAATTTTTTTCGTTATAGTCCAACCTAAATTAGAGCTTCAAGCGTGTGAATGTACAGGAAATACGTACCCTGCTGCTAACATAATGCTTGACGCTCTAATTTAGGTTGGTCTCTTAGGCCCAAATTTCCAGTCATTAGTTAACTAATAGCAATAGTTTAACCAATAATATTTGATTCACAGCTCTTTGCTTACCATTAGTTAAACCGCCAAGTGTCATTGGTTAACAAATAGTTAGACAACAGCTGATTCGTTTATCAGTATTGTTGTATCGTGACAATTTTTATACACATTTCACACATACGTTATCAAGTAGTTTCTTTGTATTTAGCTGTAACACATTCTTTTTTTTTTATTTTCTATTATATTTTGGTTTTCCCGAACCAATTTCAGCACTAATTCAATATCTTACACGGTAAAGTTAGATGATCGTGCACTGTTTTATCCATTTTTAAGAAATAATATAGCAAATGTAAACAAAAACCATATGTTGTAGCAGAGCTGCCGATAGTTAAACTTAATTGTTCAATAGGGATCTTTAGTTAAACAGTGCACTGTGAATATGAAGTTTTAGTTAAATAATAGATATCATTTTAGTTTACTAATAATTAACCAATGGCTTTAAATTTGGCCCTTAACGTACCTTTTCACAATGTATGGTTAAAAGATAACAGGAACTTTAACTGCAAGTTTTATATGAAGAACTGTCAGTTAAAGTTCAAGTTAACTCATAACCATACATTGTGAAAAGGAACATAAGTGTTATTTAATGAGTTAATAACTTTTTTATTAACCCCCCGACCAAAAAAGTGATGTTAGAAGTTTGTAGTGTGTGTGTCTGAACCAGTCCACGCAAGATACAATAATATAAAGGTAAAACCGTTTTCTCTTTTTGTCTGCATATTAACCTTCTGACATTTGCCCCAATTATTTTTTACTCTCAAAATTAATGCTACCGTACTAACTTATAAAATCCGAGTTTTTCATTAATTTTTTGAGGTTTGTTTATTTGATTAAAAATAATTTAAAATAATTTAATTATTTCATATATTTATGAAAAATACACAGCAAAAAAAGTTATAGCGGTACCAACAACTGCAGCAAGAAAGATACAACAGCAAGGAAATGAACTGCAAGGAAATTTCCAACTGAGCCAAGGCGGAACTTTGTCTATGCTCTCTGGTTTATTGTCTTACATTAGCTGCAAACTTTTGCAAAATACCTTTTGTCCTTTTGTACTGACCTGACCACAACATCCAAGCAGATCTCGGCTTGCTCTTTGTAAAAAACAACAACATTTTCCATTTTTAGGAGAAATGGGATAATTACAACATGGTCCTAGTCCAATAGTAGACCATGTACTATGCGAACAAAAAAAGGAGAACAGTTGTTGTACCTATCAATAAAGCATTAAATCTTATTCAGCAACGTCCAAGTCACAAGTATAATGTGCAACCTCTTATAAAGAGCTTTTTGTACTTTCACACCGACGAGAGCAAACTTACAGCAAGCATTGATGTCCCCGATCTCCTTGCAAAAAAACACGCACAAATTTAAGAGCTTTCAAAGCCAGTGTTGCCAGTTTTTTTCTAGAGCTTTTCCCCAATTTTTGATTTGTCATCCCCAATACAAATTTGGGGAAGCCAAATTAAATTAAACAATTTTTGAAATACAAATTACACTGAATTCAAATACAATTATTCTGACAAACATTAACGGAACGTAACAACATGGTGTTTCCGTATAGGTGTAGATACGGCGGCTTTGCCGTTCATTTATTGGCTAAAACTTAGTTATGCTGGCTGTATTTCTTTCTTGTATGCTTTAATATAGCGAAAGTGAAGTTCTAAGGTACCCATGTACTTGCAATGTTATGGCGAATTAACTGATATTGTACAACAAAAATTGCCTGTTTATATGTTATTCCAGCAAAAAATTTCAAAAAAGGTAATCGAGTGTGGAATTAAACATTTTTATTGGAAGCTGTTCCTTACTTGATTACCAACTTCTTTTTTTAAATATGCCATTGCTTGTGTAAATGGAAGAACTTAATTAAAAACTCAATTTGATTAAATATATAATAACTTAAAAAAAATACAAATAAATATAAAGAAACTATTGTTTTAGTACGAAATACACCATTTTGTAAAATTTCTTTTATAAAATCAATTGAAGTGGGTTATATTTTATTCGTAACCATGCCTGTATTGATACTTACACATAGATAATATATTTAGAAAAATTTCAGATCTTTTGATTGATGAACTTTTATAAAACCGAAAATGAAAAAATAAATTATGTGGAACTAGTTGTATTTAAATAATAATTTTCTAAAATGTAAGTACTTATTTTTTAGTTTAAAATAAATAAGTAGGCAATTTGGGAATATATATAATTTATTTAAAATAACTACATATTTTGGCAATATTTTCACGTCTTCTTTTAAAACCCAAAGAATATGTTACACTTCCCCTTCTTATTTTTAAAATTTTACGTAATGTGATTTGCACGCGAGTATTTCAATTTCGCCATCAAAAAAGTAGGTCATTTATGGAAAGTAGTTCATATAGTAATGTCTAATTTTTTGTTGGGATGTTACTAGGTGGCACAATATATTGGATAAAATCAATTGTCTTGATTTATATTGCGCAAGAAGAAAATTTTATAATATCTTGACAACATTGTTTGCTTTTACTTAATAATGGCGATATTCGTTTTTTGATGCAAACACTCTTGCGTAAGTTTAAATGTAAAATAACGTAGCTATTATTTTTGCTATTGTGTGTGTATTTTGTTTTTGAATTAAAAAAAAGCTATGAAATTTTGCATTTACACTTACGCAAGACCATTTACATCGCATACCGAATACCGCAAGTGTTAGAAAAATTGCGCCATGTATATTTTTATTTTTTAATATTGTGCAACTCATTGAATAATGTGGAGCAATTAGACAATAATAACAGCAATAAAATAATCAATAATATTGTGTAAAATAAGTTTGCTGTTAAAGAAAACAATGACGCTTTGTACCAGAAAGTAATCGCATATATTCTCAGGTTGCTGATATGCAGCCAAGAGAGATTTCCTATATAGAAAACGAAAAATTTTCGAGTTTTTTTTTAGAGAACTTTTTTTATTTTGTATGAATTTGGTATTTATAACACACCCACCCTGTTGGGAAACATGAGTTTTTAAAAATGTGGTTTTCTAATCATAATCGGATAAGCTGTTTTTTATTGTTTTCTCTTCGGTAGTCCTCCATACCATGCAACATTTGCTGCAAAGCTTTTGAGTTTGTTGTGAAAGGGGAAATTCGAATGGAAAAGGGTTATTTTGTTTCATGTAAATGCAGTTCTGGTCCAGCATTTCATTATCCTTCTCATGAGATATATAAATATAGAAAAATTATATTCAGTTGCAAAATAAAAATATCACTGTGAGGACACAAATGTAATTGCAAAAGGATATTTGAAAATGAAATCTTCGTGGGACCATAAATTTCACTTCTTATTCAAGATAGCTAATTCTGTAGTTATTATTAAGGCTTCCACACAGAAAAAAAAAAAAAGTATAATCGTTAAAAATAGGGTTAATTTTAAATTTTTTGGCAACGATTTTGCTTCATGTTAATTTAACATGGTTTATGGTAATTGTCAAAAAAAAAATTTCCTTTTGAAATAACTTTATTTCATGTTGAATTAACATTTACGTACTGCTAAAATCAAAATGAAGAATCATGTTGAATCAAAGTTATTTCAAGTTAGATCAACATGAATTTAATTTAATGTAAAAATTGTATTTTATTAATTATTTAATTTACGTGTGGTTGACATAGACATCAGAAAAATTTTTCTATATAAATATAAATTAAATTAAATTGACTTCTCAGGCCAAGATTTGAAATCGGAACTCATCGAGTGGTAGTCAATGTGTTTAACCCTGCAGCCAAAATAACATTAAATATTCTTAAGATAAATATGTACCGTCTTGAATTAAATTATAATTTAACATGATTTCTAGTCATTTTACATACAATTTGTTTGAAAAGTTTCATTTTTAGTTAAAAAAAAAACAAAATGCTTTAACTTGAAAAGCTTTAGTTAAAACAAATACAAAATAATTTCGACTTGACTCCAGGATTCGAGCCTGGGATCCTCCGAATGCAACACTAGCACTAGCATACTGTCTACCAGCCAGCAGCAGTTTGTCGGCTTTTTACAAACAAAAAACAACAACAATACAAAAACAGCCTACACAACTAAGCACAAAGTGTATTGCAGCTATGAACAAAGCCAATAACTACCAACACACTCAAACAACATAGTAAATTTAATGTGATTTGAATGAATTTGAATTAACCTTTTGGCATGTTGATTTTACATTGGTATTTTTTTCTGTGTGTTGTAATATGTATAACGATTTGCATATGCAGATATCGCTTTATAGAACTTAATATTTAAGTGATAAATAATGGAAATGATTTTTAGAAACAATGAATTTTTTTTAATAGCTAACTTAGTTATTTACTAACATGGCTTATGCAATTAAATATGTTAAAATGTAATATGAACCAAAATTGTCTTAAATTATGACTCTTTTTATAGCCAAACTTTCAACATTTAAGTTGAGCTAAGTATTTATTGTATTTTGTTCTACGAGTAGTAATAACTACTGTTTTTTTAAATTTCTTAGTTTTAACATCACATCATAATATTTTAATCTAAAATGGGACTAGTTTAACTGGTTATACATACACATGTACATATGTATTTATGTATGTATGTGTGTATGTATTTTGTGTGAATTTTATTATGCAGGATTAGTGGTATTATGTTTAAAGGATTTGTATACAAAAGTAAATTAAAATATACGCTATGCACACTAAATTAAAATTATTATTATAAATTACACTTAACAAGTATAAAGTGATTATTAAAATTTTAATATTTGTGCGCTTTAACGCTTTATAGAATTAAAACAAAAGCATATTTTTAATTTTACATACAGGATTCATTTATTATTATATAATAAATAATTAATAACTTGGAATAATTGATAATTTTATAACATTCTGTTAAATAACGAAAAATATTTACAAAATTTTAGCATAATAAATTTTATTTTATTTTAATTATTTATTATGTTTATTACGGCCCTTTTCACAATGTACATACAATTTAAAACTAAAAGGGACTTTGACGGCAAGATTTTTATGAAGAACTGTCAGTTAAAGTTCACGTTAACTCTTAATCATACATTGTGAAAAGGGACGTAATATGCATTTATATAATTATTATGTTACAAATGGAATAACAAATTATACAGTAACTTCCCATCAAACCAAATGCTGCAAATTCGTAAAGAATTCGTAACGACTAGTCGACAAAATCTTCCGATTTTGGAACTGCAATACCACAGAAATCGTTGCGATTTTTATATGAAATGAAACGATTTCGCAAGCATATGTCAGTACAAAATCGATGCGGTATGTCGGTACGAATTCGCAACGACATGTAAGTGTGATTACCTTTTACTTCACCGTTATATTGCTACTTTTTTTCGAAATAATTTGCTCATACTCATATTTATTACAATTCCTTTTTATTATATATTGTATTTACATATCGAGGGTTTATATTCAAAAAGTGCTATCTGCAGGGGTTTGAAAATTTTAGAAGAGAGCAAAAAACTGTTATATTCTCAAAGTGCAAGGGCTAATAACTAAATTTTAATGAATAGTACCATTTACAGAATACATATTAATTCTACTAATGTTAATCAAATACAGTTATTGCTCTTGGATTTAGAGAAAATAACAGTTTTATTTTGTCTACTAAACTATTCAAGAATTGCAGATAGCACTTTTTGAATATAAGCCCTCGATATGTATTTAAAACAAAAATTTTAACAGTTTTTTACTTATGTACTTAAAAATCAAATTTTTAGTGCTTTTAAAATTTTTGTTAAAAATTTTTTTCAGAGAAACTGCCGAAATGTCTTTGATTAGGTATAAAATTTTCTTTGAATCATATAAATAACAATAATTCTCCAGGACTTTTTCTGGGGGAAAGAAGTAAGAAAGAATTCTAAATATTAGGGAGATTTCTTTGTTAATTTTCCCACAGAACTAATGAAAAAATTTTAAAATTAATAACAGCCCAATCATGATTTTCTTTTTTCTCTGTTTTTACCAACTGCGGCAACAAGAAAAATCCCCGGGGAAAAAAAGTATGTAGGCATTATGAACGCAATTCAACTTGTTTTTTCACTAAAAATCTCTCCCATGGAAAACAGAGAAAGAAGTTTACATAAAAACATATTTAATACTCCTTTAAAACAAAATTTATATGCACAAACTTGTATTTTATAGTTTTTGTATGTGGAAAAATACAAATAATGCCCAAATAAATAATTTTTAAACTTATTTTTACATATTTTTTCAAGTTATGATTGGAGGAATTTTTTCTGGAGAAAATGATTTTCACTTAGAAACAAATTCCGACGGAATATTCAAGATTGGACTGTAAATTAAAAAATATTGCAAAACAATGCAATACACTTAAAAAAAAGACGTGCTATTATTAAGATTTTTTTTCCTAAATTCAAGTAAAAAAAATTTCTAAGTTTAAGTAATTTTTTCTAAGTTTAAGTAAATTTTTACAAAAATCTAGTAAAAATTACGTAATATGAGTAAATAATAAAAAGTTCATGTCCTCAAAAAAAGTTCTTAAAAATACACAATAAATTTCTCACATTTCAGAAAATGTTTACTGACTCAAAGGAAATATTTAATAAGAGTAGGAAAATGGTTATAAACTGAAGGAAATTTTATATTAAGATCTAGTCAATTTCGTCTTAAATCAAAAAAATAAACTTTAGGAAATGAATTACTCCTGATTAGTTCCTCAAATTTGACTCACTTAAAAGATGTAAAAAGTTATACTAAATTTTAGGAAAATATATCCCAGTTTTAACTATTTTTTCCTTGAATTATGGAATTTATTATTCATTTGCATTTAGCAAAAAATCTAAGTAAATTTTTCATATTTTCGAGGAATATTTGAACTTGAAATTTATTTTTTTGTAAATAAAATAAAATTTTAAAACTCAATAATTTCAATGCTTATTCAGGCTGCCTTGTTGGCAATTGGTTAGAGTGCTTGCCTATCAATCAGAAGGTTGCTGGTTCAATACTTGTCTCCTCTCAAGGAATTTATATGTATGTATGTATGGTGAATTATAATTAAGAATATAACATGAAAATATAATAAAAAACATACCATGTGGTATAGAATTTAATTAAAAATAAAAATAAGTACCAGAATTAAAGATAATAAAAAATTGGAAAATTTACTAAATTTGAGATAAAAGACGAAAAAAAAATTGTTTGCAAAGCTCCGAATCTTATGGGAAAATTTTACTTAGGCCCAGAAATTGACTTCTCAATTATGTCACTTAATTACCGAATTCATTTTTTCAGTACAAAGTTGAGCGACCTTGAAATGTCCAACCTTGTGGACTTAATTCACACTTAAGTTTTACGAGCACACCATATGTTATTGTGCTTGTGTGTGTTTATTGAAAACATGTACATGCGCATCACGTGGTCGTATGGTCGTATTAAAAAGAATTTCGTTTAATTTTCATAAATATATACCATATACAATATATAGTTTCATATCATGGAAAAATATATAGAAAAATGAATTCTGATGCTCTTTTTGTTTCATAGAATGTGTTTTTATTCAATTTTAGTTTTCTTCATTTTGATAACCTATATTTTTTATTGATAATAAGCAGCTGTTGTTTAAAAAGCCATCCATAACACTGGATAATTTTGTAGTGCTGCCGCACTTTAAACGTAATTTAATAAGAACTTTAATTAGCCACTGAAAAACTGAAGCTACATTTAAGTGCCACTTAAATTTAAGTGGCTATTAGCTAAATGGCATATAATTGGGAAGTCGATTAGTGGGCCTTAGTTTTAGGAAAATTTTACTTAAATATGAAAATATAATTACTATAAACTAGGTCACTCATGAACTAGAAATTTAGTAAATATTTTATTGGTTTCAAGTAAAAACAGCTTTGGCGCCATGCCACAAGTTTTTTTATTCAAATTTAGAAAATTTTCCTAAGGGCCCTTTCACATTAGGCAACTTTACTTGCGCAAGTCTTGTGTTTGTGGGTGTGAGAGGAAAGGTCGGTTGAAGGGGAAAGAATTGCCGAGATTTGAGTACAGACTTGCTTGAACTTGGCAATTCTGCCACAATTCTGTTTCAGCTGTCATTGTTGGCTTGGGATATTGATTTGTTTTTGACATTGTCTTTTATTTCTTCTTCGGTGTGTTGTCTAATTAATTAATTTTCTTTATCACTGTCATCGGAATCTATATTAACCACTTCTCCGATGCATTCAATTATATCTTTAACTAAATTATTTTTTTCTTCAACTTCCATTGTATACATCAAATTTCAAATCACTTTCACAATTACAATGAATACAGAAATGAAGAAAATTAAACTTGCTCAACAAATGAACTGAATGTGAACATAGAAGCAAGTTCAAAAGAAAATAAATAAAAATGAAAATTATACTTGCGCAAGTAAAGTTGCCTAATGTGAAAGGGGCCTAAGTTTTAGTTAATTTTTTTTTTTTTGAGTTTAGTACAAAATATTTAATTTTAAACAATTGGAATTTTCTTCCAAGTCGCGCAAAAATCCACCGGAAAAAATTAATAACTTCTGTCTTGAAAAAAAATACTTAAAATCGCTTAACTTTGCACGCCTCCTTTAAGGAATGGAGATTTATTTCTCTCTAATATATTCAAGACCGACAACAGGGACAATTTGATAAAATATTTAATTTCCATTATATATACAATCATTGGGAATTTAATCCATTCCCATCTACAACTAGATCAGGGGGCAAATCACCGCATTCGAAATCTAGTACTTTCTTATCGAAATGTTGTTAACGTGGATCACGGCACTCGTTATCGAAACGTATCTAGTCGATTGGTAATCAACTATCGAAAACAAGTAAATTCTTAGCTTTTTGCCGCGAAGCAGACCAAAGAAACAAAACAAAGGAAAAATAAAGAATTAATAAAAATTTAAGTATTTTCTTGATATTTTCGCACAATTAGTTTAGAAAATATAATTTTAATTGTTTTTAGGGAAAGTTAATATCAATACAAAAATTTACCAATAGGCAGTGTAAAAAAACAAACAAGGGAAAAATAACTTCCAGAACAAATTAAATAGGAAATAAAGAAGTATTGGAGCAACTTATGATGGAACAAACCATTTCGTTTTCTTTTTCTTATTGTCATATTCTAACTGCAATGTAAAAAATAGTATTAGGTAACATAAATTACGATCGAATACCGTGATCCAAAAAATTGTAGTCATCGAAATATTTCTCTACACGAACACTCGATTTCGAATGCCATGATTTGCCCCCAGTTTTAGCTACACCTCGTCAGCATAAACATATTCCGGAAGCTTGTGAATGGTTACGCTGTTTTTGTTTACTTTATTTTTCATTTAAGAAAAAACAGAAAGATATTTCTTAACACACAATCTTATTTGTAATGAAAACATAAAATTTTTATTATTTAATTATTGGCACAAATGTCTTTGTTTTGGAATTGAAAATTTTAAAAGGTTTACATATATTTTAATAAACATTAATTTAGGGCTTAAGTCATAAAACTATATAGAAAGCAAAAAAGAAAATTTCAAATACATTAATTTTATTTTTGAAAATTCCAAATATTACGGACGTACGAGTCCTCCTCGTCCAGACTTGCAATTTTTGTTGCTGCAATTTCTTAAAATTCTGCTTTGAAATTGCATAACTGTCCACATTATGAAACTATAATTTTGCAATTATGCATTAAAAAATTTCTATTACACCACAAATTTCCTTAAAAAATTAACAATTCTATTTATTTTTTGTTATATTTTTTATTTTTCACACAACTGAATAAATAAAATAAATCAAAAACGTCAAATACAACTGACAGCTTGTTATAAAAAATTAAGAATTTCAAATCAAAAGAGAATTGCCGATCAAATGAAACTGTGTACCCCTTCCCAATCTTCTCACCCCTCTCACACATAAACTCAAAAATTGCAAGTCTGGACAGGGACTTAGTAAGCAACGCCTGAATTTTCTTCGTTGAAGAATTTGTATGAAAAACAAACACAAACTTTTAAAATTGAAGGTATTTATCTCTTGCTGAGATATTTTATAAAATAAGAACCTTAGTTTTAAACTCAGACTATTGCTTTGATATCACAAATAAATTTCTTTAAACTTTTTAGAATTATATTTTACACTTTACATTACATTTACATTTTGGCAATTAAATATTTTCAAGTAAGATATTTGTGTTTAAAATTTTCTACCTCAACAATATTTGCTCAATTCACAACCTATTGTAAGTGTAATAGGTCGTCAAGCTGTGCAATAGTTGTAAAATGTATGTAATTTCCATAGAAAAGTTTGCTACGACACCTACAACATTTTTCCTTATGTTTGATGAATGTCCTAGAATGGCATCAGGAATGCATAAGCTTATAAAAGTGCTAATATTTTTTAATTACATTTACCTTCATTTTTAGGGTTCCATACACCAAAAGTGAAAAAAGGAACCCTATTGTTTTCGCTACGCTGTCCGTCTGTCCGTCACACGGTATTTTCTCAGGAACCGTAAGAGCTAAGGACCTGAAATGTGGACAGAGTATGTAGAACCTTGGCCACTACAACAACAAATACATGAGAATTAGAAATTAAAGGGTGCTCCAAAACGAGCGACGAAAAATGTTAAAATCTCATGTAATATACATACAATTGTATGTACATATGTATATTGACACTTGAAATTTGTAAAATTAGTGTATTTTTATATAGACTACAACAATAAACATTAAAATATTAAAAAAAATTAAATTGAAGGGTGGTCCATCATTTAATGCAATTTTGACTATGTAATTTTGACAACTTGCTATATCTTGGAGACCGTAAGAGGTAAGCTCTTGAAATTTTCAAAAACGGTAAAACTAAAACATCCGAAAATTATAAAATCGCCAAACCGAAAAAAATCGCCAAAACCTGAACAAAATCGCCAAAAATTTAAAAAAAATCGCCAAATCGAAAAAAATCGACAAAATTAAAAAAAAATGTAGCACTAAAATAAATCGCCAAATTCGAAAAAATCGTTTAAATGAAAAAAATCGTCAAAAACCGAAAAAAATCGCCAAAAAGCGAAAAATGCACCAAAACCAAAATAATTGTTTATGTGAAAAAAATTAAAAAAAAACGCCAAATTTAAAAAAAATCGCCAAAACGAAAAAAATCTCCAAAATTTAAAATAAACGCCAAAAACCGAAAAAAATCCTCAAAACAAAAATAAGTGTCAAAAAAAAAATCGCCAAAACCAAAAAAAAATCACCTATATGAAAAAAAACGCCAAAATTAAAAAAAATCGCCAAAATAAAAAAATCGCCAAAATAATAAAAATTTTCAAAATTAAAAGAACTTTAAAAACCAAAAAAATTTGCCAAAACGTGAAAAAAGTGCCAAAACTCAGAAAGCGCCAATAAATTCAAAAAACCCCCAAACTAAAAAAACGCTTAAAACCGAAAAAACCCAAAAACGAAAAAATGCAATTATATATGCAAATAAATAAAAAAAATTGGCGAAATGACGAAAATTATCCAAGAGCTACTAACAGCAGGATGAATTCAAATTGTAAGGACGCTAAAAACCATGCAAGAAGCCGCTTTTATTGCGAACTTTGCAAAAAATCGCGAAAATTGGCAAAATTTTAAACAAGCCATAATATAGGTTAATAATCGATAAAACTGTAAGGAATTCAAAAAATTCGGCATAAATCGCGAAAACTACTTACATTTGCAAAAACTTATTAACAGCTGGATGATATTTTTTTAAATCGGCAAAACTGCCAAGAATCTGAAAACATGTAAAAGTCGCTTTTATCGCCTCTTTACAAAAAAATTGCAAGTTGCAAAATTTTAAACAAAAAATGTAAGGAATGCAAAAATTCAATAAAAATCGCAAATATTCACAAAAAGCTACTAACAGCGGGATGATAACAAAGTCTAATATTTTTTAAAAATCGGCAGAACTGTTAGGAAACTAAAAGCATGCAAAAAGTCACTTTTATCGCGAAGTGTGCAAAAATTCGCGAGAAGTTGCAAAATCGGAAGCAAGCTGGAATAAGAGTGATTGTCTTCTTTAGAATCGCCTGAAATTTTTTGATTTTTATGAAATTGTAATTTTCCTTATTTTTTAATCTCATAATGCCGAAGTTTATTGGTTTTTTTTTGCTTTTATTAAGTTCAAACTAGTTTCGTTATTTTTATTCTTTCTCTTTTTCTTTTTAAATGTTCGACATTCTTAAAAGTCTAACAACACTTTTACAACAGGCCGTTCACAACTACCGTAGTTGTAGCTAATACAATCTACAATCTACAGTAGGTTGTGAATTGGGTAATTATATTATATTATTAATAAAAATTAATTGTTTTACTTTCCTTTTTTACAATTTATACGTATAATTAAAAGGAAATTTAGTATCACAAACTCGATTCTTTATTTTTATTTTTCTGCAATTTATGAGAAAAAACTATTTAAAGTTTGTTTGTATATTTGTTGCAATTATTTAGCTTCTATTTAACAGGATATTTTTAGTTTCTTTGAATATCTTTTGTTTTCATTTCACTTGTATTTATTTCCGCTGTTCTGTTGCTACAAACTGCAACCGTTGCCTGCTTTTAGGCGCTTTAATTTAACGTGCTAGAAAAAAGTTGTAAAGGAAGAAATATATACATATTTGCTTTAAAAACTGATTTTTTGTACATACAAAAGTGGTGTTGAATTGTGTGAATTTTTTTTTTCAACAAACCAGTTGTATTTGTTTTTGGTTTTACATTTAAAGCAATTGAATTTAATTTCATCAAAATGGTTGTGCACATGAAAGAAATATTGTTTATTGCAAATGTTTCCTATAATAAATTTAATTTAAGAAATTTAGTTATTCTTCAATTTTAAATCATTACTTACAACTTCTCAAACAATCTCATGAGTTTAATTTTGCATATTTAATATTTCAGTTCGCTTGGTTTGTATACACACGGGCATTGTTTAAATTATATTTTTAAAGCGTACTTTCAATTACCAGTCATTTGTTAAAATGTCAAAAGCAAATAATTTATTTGTTTAAGAAAGATGCAAAAAACTGCGGTTTATTGTAATTTAACCTCGATTATTTGCACTGCTCAATGAGCACTCAGTGTTTTATTAAATTCACATATTAAATTTCTACAATATAAATCAAAATAAAATCCATTAAAGAAATAAACAACTTTTTTTTGTCTTGCTAACTTCGCAAAGTAGATGTCATACTATAATTGCTTCTAAAATCAATGGCGTATGGAAACTTTATTTTCGTTTTTATAAAGGTTAAAATCCAAACTGAAGACTTCTTCTATTTATTACATAAAAATGTACTGAGACTGTACTGAGACTATTACACAAGTATAAATACTTCCATTTTAAGAGAAATAAATCTAATGACATTTGTGTCGACTGTCAAAAAATCTAACGCAAGATGATATTTTGTATTCACACCATCACACCTCAATTAATTAGTTCATTTGCGCGTTCATTTCCGGTTATGCCTTAGTGGGACGGCACCCACACCATGGGCCTAATTCCTGCACTCGTCATCGAAATTGCATTCGAATAGAAATTGATTCCGATAACAACAAATTTTCCGATGATGTCACTCGATATCAAGCGAATCGAATTTTGTTTCAGTGTTGGAAAAAGGAAACACTGAATAAATTGTAAGCAAAAACATATGTTTGCATATATGTATGTATGTATGGGTGCAAAATCATATGTACATTAGAGTGGCCGTTAATTGTATGGAGACTTTTGGTTTTTTGATTTCTTCTACTTTCACCCTCAAAGTTGGCCTTCAGTCTATTTTTAATTTTTTTTTTGACTTGAACTGTAATACAACTGAATTAATAGAATCGGCTTCAAGTTTCTATTTCAGTGGAGAATACTATTGAAATAAAGTGTAAGGCAAGCATAATTCAACCCTTGAAAGTTTAATGTTTAACGTACCTTTTCACAATCTATGATTAAGAGTTAACATGAACTTTAACTGAAAGTTCTTTGTACAAAACTTTCCGTTAAAGTCCCTATTAGCTTTTAATTGTACATTTTTTAAAGGGACGTAAGTTGTATAGCAAATGTTTAATACTTGATTTCAAGTAAAATTTGTTGATTGGAGGGGGGGGATTTCATGTTTCTTCAACACTTTTACAGAACCTTTATTACGAACCATTTAGAGTTAACAGTTCTTTGATATTTTACGAGCTAAAGGAGCTAAATATTCCGTCTTGCAGCAGATACAGGCAATCATTTCTTTTGAAATGCTTCAAGTTCGAATAACTATCGTTGAATTACTTATTTTAAACACGTTCAAAATCATATAAAAATCATTGCAAGAAAAATATTAGGGTTGGAAAATTAATCATATAAAATCCACTATGAACAAATTAATTAATTTGCATACATTAAAAAGTTTTTCATTTAAAAACCTTTTTGTGGTGTTTAAAGAATTTATGATATTCTACCGTTTTTTTTTCTTTGCTTTTCATTGTATGACGAAAATATAAAAAGCCAATGTAACATTTATAGGAAATAAAAGACTACGATGACTCGACAATCCAAATTTACAACACGCTTTGGAATTTAAAACATTAAATTTATATATTTTAAAACGGACAAAGTAAATAATTTTATATGTATCTTAACGGTTTTTTTAGTTTGAGTTCGTTAACATTCATTTCTACATTTACAACAAACTCAATTTAATTAAAATAATTCATTGTGCTCCATTGTTCTATTAAAAATTGTGCTTTTCGTGAATTAGTGTACTTGTACTTTCAGTTACTTGCTTATTCAAGTCACACATCAATGTCATGATACAAGTATGTACGTATGTGACACAACACTTCCGAGTACTTAAAATGCTTCTTTTTTTACTGGCGTTAAAATTCTTTTTAGGCAACCTTCAAAAAATAAAAATAAATAAAAGTATACAGAGTTATGTTAATGCACTGTAACCATGTCAAGACATCACACCAAAAATAATATTGTAAGATAAAAGCAAAAATAGAAAGGAAAGGAATTAGCAGTGACGCATTTAAGGCACATACATATATTGTAAAATAATATATAATAAAGCAACAACCAAACAAATAAAAAGAACAGTAAAAATCGCACATAAAATATAAATAGATTAGCAATTTTATCTTGTTAATGCAAATGGGGTTTTAATGTTTTGCAAGGACTTTAGCTACTTTCAGTGGCACCGGCTTCTTCGCAACAAATTATATTATTAACTTTTTGGGGTTCCTAAACCCGAAGCGCTCTCCGCTGTTATTTACTGTGAAAATTTATTCTTTCGATATTTACTTATTTAATAACAAATAATTTTTCTGGTTTACCAGATTGAATAAAAAACAAAACATCCCTGTAGAAGTTGGGATTCTCCAACGAAACGTCTGATGACATTACAAATTAAAAATAGTCTTTTATTTACTACGGGTCTCCACTAGCCATGAACTTGGTATGGGCATCATGTCGGAACACCGCAAATGGCTAATGGAGACCGCTCATGTCCAATTGTCGTCCATGTCCGAGCATATGTCTGAGCAACAATGTTCGCCATGAGATTTGCCTTCGGCAACTATTTGCAATAGAAAGAAAAGAGACAGAACGAAATTGGTAAACATTCCATCTCTATTGCACTACCGCAAAATACTTTGATATGCCTGAACATGAAAATCGCACGTGTTCATCACTACAGGGAAGTTGATAAATATTTCACAGTTGCTCTGCCGGAGTCATGTTCATGTCATGTCCAGGTCGATGGTTAGTGGAGACGTAGGGTTATAATTTAATGACTTTAAAATTCCATTAATATTTCAAAAATAACTTCATATATACACAAAAACAATTATATTAAAATAATGGGCCTTATTACGAGTGTCGTATTACGACTTCGACTACGACGATTTTGTATTACACTAAAGAACATTGCAGCATTTTATTTTAATCTATTACAAAATCGTCGTAGTCGTAGTCGAAATATTACACTCGTAATTAGTCCCAATAGAAGATATTATAACACTATGACAATATGACTACTGTTTGAATATCCCAAATGACAAATGTCTTAAGACAATTTGATACAAAGGAGTCTCTTTAAATGACGCAATAAAATATGCAGGGAGCTCAAGATTTTAAAGGATCACTTTACCCCTAAATTCCTGGTCGATTTTTTATAAAGTGTTTGCAAGCTCTTGCGATTTATTTAATTCAAAATAAAACGGATTAATTTTGATGACATTTTAATTTTGATGACATTCGCTAATAATTTCAATATATGGCTCAAAATTTTTTATATGTACAATAAAAATTTCTTATTCAAAAGAACTCTTAATTTATTATATATATATATATATATATATATATAAGTAAAAATTTTTCTCCAATTGAATAGAAAAATCCGTTCCCAACAAATTAATAGTAAGAAAATTTAAAAATATGGTTTGTAATCCCCCCATATCTGGTTCACAATGTATTTATCGTTAGAAATTGGTAAATTTAAATTCCTTATTCAAGTGATTCGCAGTGTACTAGTGATTCAGCAGTATATACGACCGCTATATAAAAACAGTTAACAACGAACACGTTAATACTTTTAAAATCACATACCAAAAACAAACTACAACCCAAATTTTTTAGTTCAAGGCTTAGTTTTGCACAAAATTTTCAATAAATAAAGTTGTATTCAAGAGAAATGACTAAAAAATTTTTTATTTTTTTTAGTTTTCAATGAAACATATATTCATTAGTGTAATAATAGCATCCATTTGTATAATGGTTGGTTTGCGGGTAAAAAATATAATAAATGAAGTTGATTTCGTGTGCAAACAATTGTTAAAAATTTATCATTTTTCTGAAACTTTATTAAACAACAATTCCTTCCGTCGGGCGATTTTAATTTAATTGGGTTTCATCATTGGTTTGTGTCAAAAACGAGGTACTGAATGAGTTCGATACAAGTCTAAATTACAATGGTATTAGACTTGGGTCGAACTCATTCAGTCGATATTTTTGCCACAAACCTACGATCAAACACATGTAATTTAAATTTGTTTGATAATATGTTTGTGTCAAACGCATGTAATGAATGAGTTCGACCCAAGTCTAATTGGTATGATCATGGGTTTGTGTCTCAAATGGTCTAATGAGTTCGACAGAAGTTTACTACTATGCTTTAATGTAGACTTCGGTCTAGAACTAAGATGAGCTGTTGGACACATGCCCGAGTTAAAAACGTCCATGTAAATTAAATGAGTTTGAAACAAATTTTGATTCGAACGCAAACAAACTGGCTCAAAAAGAGCTGCTACATACAACTCTAATTGGGTCGAACTCATTCAAGACGACCGACTGAATGAGTTCGATCCGACTCAACTTTAATTTTGTATACAAACTTATGATCGAATCCAGTTAAATTAAAAAGACGGACTGAACGATTTCGACTAGAAATGGCTAAAACTCGTTTAGTCAGTCATTTAAATTAGACTTTGATCGAACTCGTTCACTAGTTAATTTTTGCCACAAACCCATTTATCAAATCCATGTAATTTAAATGAGTTTGCTCATTGGTTTGTGGCAAAAATGAGCTAGTGAACGAGTTCGACCCATGTCTAATTTAAATTAAATGGGTTTGATGACAGTTTGTGTCAAATACGACCGACTGAACGAGTTGGACCCATCTCTAATTTCCACCCAAGTCTAATTAAACAATCTCATATCCAACCACGCCATGTTGTACCAACGCTAAAACGGTTTGTGTCTAAAATCAATTACTGAACGAGTTCGACTCAAGCCTAGAATTTTGCGAATTCTTTGTGAACTCCACTTATACAATTTTATTTGAAACGTAAAAATTCTGTAAATCTTCTTTGTATACTTATAAATTTTATAATGTGAATTAGCACATTTTGGATATGTTGAACAACTGCATAAACTATCATCAGTTGATTTCTGAATGAAACCTGCATCAAATTTCAAACTTAATAATCCTTGAGTTAAGCATCTGAAATATCTCACTCATCTTTCATTACTTGCCGGCAGAATTGGTCGAGATAAAATAAATGATATTCATTTACTTACAATAGAAATAAATATACAATATAAAAAAGGAAATAAATTTAGGACAACTTTGTTTATCACACAACGAAAGAACTAAGGAAAATTGACCGGATATAAATTCGTTTCCGTTATTGCGCTGAAGGCTATTTGAGTGTGTGTATGTGTGTAAGCATGGGTAAGCCAACGCCTCAGCAACGCCAAGACTTCTAATGTACTTTTCATTAAGTATGATAGTAAAAGAAAAAGAAAACAAAAACTGTTGCAGTTAAAGTTCATTATGTCAGTTTGTTTTTTTTTTGCAACAATCAATATTAAAACTGGCACGAACAGGGTATTTAAGAAACATACGAACTACATCAATTTATTGAAATTTTCATTTGAGTCAACATTTAAATTTTGTATAATAGAGTATTTACATCTGCAAAAAGACTAGCAGATTTTAATTAATATCTATGAAAATCTGTACCGTTTATATCAAGTTTTTTTGACACTTATTAAGATTTTTTATTGAAAACAAAAACCATTAACAGAAAAGTTTTCAAAACTACAACCAAACAACTGAAGTGAATTTTCTATAATTCACATACCCTTTTAAGCAGACCGTAGCTAATTCACTCGCCTTTTATAGAAACATGTTGTACATGTTAGTAAAAATTATATAAAAATATAAGATTTTGAGTAGTTTTCCTACAAATCTAAATAAATTTAGCTTGAAATCTCGTAAGTACCAGTGTTGGGATATGGCGATTCTTAAATTGTACCATGAAAATGGTAAAACTGTACCAAATTAACTTCAATTGTGCCAAAATGTAGCCATCTGCTAACTAAGCATACACAATAAGACTTCATGACAATTTTTCATGTATTGAAAACAAAAACATAAAGAAATTAACTAATAGTAGACACACACATACTGCATACTTTTACACAGACACTGCAACCCACAATGCGACCTATAAACATAAAATCATTTTGATATTTTCGAAACTTCGAATGCAATTTCGAACGCAACTATAAACAAGACTACACACTGTGCGACCGACAATGCAACCTGCCTAGTTGCATAAACACGTTGCTAAGTCTGTACCTACCGTAAAGAACTGGGACAAGTGCTACCAAAACAAATGAAATATATTAGCATAAACTACCAATGTCGCGAATTTTTATACTTATGATCAGTGTTAAGGCGAGATACCACTATCGGCACAATGTACCGATTCTCGTCGGCTCACCGCAACAAAGTCGTAAGTAATAAGCCAAAATGGGTTTATTACCAATGCATTGTGGTGCAATTATGTCCTTATCAGGCATGTTCTGTAAATCACAAGGTTTCAAATCACTTCGTGATTTTAAAATCACAATTGTGATTTGATGGTGTTCTGAAAATCACAAAAGTTTTAACTTTTCGGTGTGATTTTAGCCTTTCAAAAACCACAAGAAAACAGCTGATGTTTTGATTTGTAAATGCAAAATCACAAATGTAAATCACAAAGCAAATAACAACATTTTTTGCAAAAAAAAGTGTCTTTAATTTTTTCATAATTTTATAAATTCTTTCATAGAAAATTATTCATTTTAGTTTAAAAACAATAAAAAAGATATTAAGTTATTCAATTAATTAATTTATTTCGAATTTCAAGATAAAGTGATTGAAAAAATAACCAAGTGATTTCAAATCGGCAGGCATTTAGCTGACCCGTTTAAAATCACAAAAATTCAAAAAGTTTTGTGTGCAGAACACCTTTCTTGTGATTTCAAATCACTTTCACAAAAAGTGATTTTCAGAACATGCCTGTATATTTCAATTAGTTCAGAAATAAGGCCAATTTAGCTTATATCTTATGAGTTTATTTCAGTAAGCCGACGAAAATCGGTACATTGTGCCGATAGTGGGATCTCGGCTTTAGGCAAATTATTATTACTGCAATGCAAAGCACAAATTTTTTACAAATTGTACCACTGAAGTATTAAGTGTACCAATGCAAATGTAATTGTACCAAATTTGGTACAATTGTACCACAAATCCCAACAGTGGCAAGTACTAGTTTTCGAGGCCATATAATTTTAATTTCAAATATTTTGATTTTTAAATATAAAAGCTTCATCAAAATTTACTTGTATGAATTTGTTTTAGATTTTCTACAAATCTCATATAATACCTTCTGGCGTCACGCCATATTAAATCGTTAAACTAACACAAATTTTATAACTTAACAACAAGTATTCCAAATAATCGTATTGCCAGTCAATGTGTGCTGTTGCTGTTGCTTAATGCCACTTGCTCTTTGCTATGAAATTTACGACTGCTACAGTTGAACATCATATTTCCTTCCTTCCTAAATGACTAACTTTTTGCTCTCACTACTTTTGGTATCAGCTGTATTATATTTTGCTCTTATACATACTTAAATATGTACATATAGTTACCTTAGTATAGAAAGGCCTTAACTCATTATTTTTTTAAATCGAGTTTTTTTTTATATTTCTATAGAAGAACGTCTAATGTATGGGAAAATGCAAAAATCTCGAAATCAAAAAAATAATGAGTTAGGGTCTTTCTATATTAAGGTATGGATATGTTGCATATGTACTGAATGGAATAACTACATAACTACATGTATTTGTCCAATGAAAGATTGGCTGTTTTCGTGCAATGATTCCCCAGTTGCTCGCAAATTAAATAAACTTTTTTTGTTTCTTATTTTCTTCATTGCAACACATGTTTTTTTAAATTTTTTTATTTTTATTTTATTTTAGTTTTTAAATGCCCTCGACTAAAGCATTACATGTTTTAAATTTGATGTTATTCTTTCTTTTCTGAGGTTAACCTTCTTCTTGCAGTCCTGCTTGTATTTTATAATTTCGAGATTGCAATACTGCTGTTGCATTTTATAGTTGGTGTAATGTGTTGCATCATGTATGTGTGAGTTTGTACACATGCACACTGTGTTTGTGTGAAAATTTTTTTGGTGTCTTTTACATAAAAATTTTGTTGCATTTAATTTTTTGATTAGATTGTAATAATGAGAAAAATATAAATTTGCTGATATGTAAACTATTGCATACTTTAGGGATGCTTAGATATATAGAACTTAAAAAAATTAATTACATGGTTTTTCCTGCAAGCTAACAATGTCTCACTGTATGTGTATTGAATTTGAAGGCTCAAATAAAATTTTTTTATTATTATTGAATGATTCTTTTATATTATTAAGAAAACCCACTAATTTTTTTTAATTTAAGTAATATTAATAAAAATAAAATATTTCTGAGAAGCGTTTTAATATACGTAAATAACTTTATAATTTCAAATGTTCCGTTTCTTTAAATAACTCAAAAAGGCGTTAACTTTAAGGAGCTTATTATTAAAATTTAAATGCAAATTAAAGCACACAAAAGCAACATTTTCAATACTCACTTATAAATATTCATGCCTGTATGTATGTATGCATGCATGCATTTAGAATTGACTTTAGCCTATAATTATGCAATCATATCTGTGTGTGATATATTTTTCATTTAGAGCATACAATGGAGACATGCAGAAAATTTGCATATTAATGTTTACACACAAAACTCGTGTTTAATTTGCCATGAAATTGTAGATGTTTATGATTTTGTATTCTATATTATATTTAATTGAAATTCACAACAGATTATTTATTTATTTAGATTTTTTTATGAGACATGAACAAAATCATACACACGCACTCCCTCCCATATTTTTTATCACAGAAAAGGTTTTCATTTAATTCAAAGCAAATGAAAACTGACATAAAAATCCTATAAGTTCAGTTTTAAAATTATGTTTTTACAAACTGGATACAACGAGTACAAAATGTTTGCAATAACAATGTCATGGCAATAAACTAAAATTCTTTGTGTGACATGACTGACTGTGTTGAGCGCTTGACACACATGGTCGCATCCACACATTTGATATAATTACGATCTAATAAGGAAATAATGGCCAAAACGAAATGGCTAAGGGCGATAAATTAAGCACATTAATTGGATAAACATTCAACAATCGGATTTTCTAAGCAAATTTGTGCCAAAAAAAAAAATAAGAAAATAAAAAAAATAAATAATCATTATAGCTAAAAGTGAGCAAAATACCCTGTTTCTCAGCTGCAATTGTTGATGGGTTCTGTACATACATAATTTGATTACTCAAGTTAAATAAAATCCAATTTTCCCATCAAAAACTTACTTTTATGTGGCATGCTTTTAGGTTTAAAATTTTATACATGGCCTACTTTAAAGTGTTTGTGCATGTCTTTTGTTTGTTTGTTTGTTTACTTAATTCTGTGGTTGTACTGTCAACTGCATAAAAATTAAATAACTAGTACCATAGTTATCACTTTAATATCGATGCAAGTTTGAAAAGATATTATGTGTCTGCCCCCACACACCTGCTTTGCATTTAAATTTAACACCAAAGTTTGTATCTTGATTTTATGCTTTGCTGTGGTTTTTATTTAATGATTCCTCAAACGATATAAGACCACAAAATTCAAATTTCTACACACATATTCGTAGATATATAGAGTATATGGTCTTTGACATTATGGTCTTGCAACGACATTTCTAATTATGCAGCTTAAAAGTGTTTGTGGTGCTAACACGAGTTTCAAAGTTACATAAAGATTTTTTGCATTATTTTAGTCAAATGTTTTACTATTTTGACAATATTCAACTTGAAATCATAAGATTGAAGGAAGTATTCCAAAAAATTAAATAACTTTCTCCGCAAAACATTTGCCAATTATAAAATCAAAAGCAAGTTTTAATGTATTTATTAACTGCATTCTGCAGAGTGATAAGAAAAATTGCTTAAGAGATTTTTTATGATTTTTGTTTTGGATTAACTTAACAATCACGTCCCATTTAACTTTGATGAACCCTTTTCAGCCAAGAACTTATATGTATAATTAAAAGTTGACTTCTGATTCTTATACCAAGGAGGAATTTTTCTAAGTCATTTTCAAATACGCTTTAGGTCGGTTAGTTATTTATATTTATTTATTTTGAATTAATAATGTTGCTTTGCAAGTTCTTGGAGCGGCCAAAAGAGAATGCCGGTGGAATACAAGTTTTCTTGTATTCGGAAAGTCACTGTGTTCATCACTAGTTTTTTTTTTTGTTTTTCTTCCTTCGCAGTGAATAATTATTTTGTGGCATACTGAAAATTTGTTTAAGTACGCATTGTGAGTCTGAGCAGTAATACCATGTTCAGACAGACCCCTCAATTGCGCAATAAGGACATTTTATGCAATTAAGGCTTTAATTAATTGGGCTCAATTTACCATACAATAAGTCAAATCATAAATTGAGCAATTAGTAGTTAATTGTATCACTAATTGTGTAAAACTCGAAATGCAACCCTGGTATTTGCTAAGAACTGTGTTCAGTGAGCAGAACAACTTCCTAAAATGGCGATCCAAATGTCAAAAATAATAAATAAACAATGCAAATGGAAATGACTGCTGCTTTCTAACACTTAATAGAATTATCCAGTTGTTCGTTTTCTTTTTTTTTTAAACACTGATTGTTTTGAAGAGTTCGACATTTCTGTTATATACACTCAAAAAAAAATTAACTAAAAGTTAGGAAAATTCAAATTTCAATGTATTTTCAATAAAAAAAATATTTTACTGAATAAGTAAAATAATAATTTGGGATTCCACACAAATTGTGCGTTAACAAATATTCAACAATTAAACTCAAACGTTTTTTTATTTTTAGAAAATTTTTTAAGACTGAAATGAACGCATATCAGTGCCCATGTTCTGTAACTCCCGCGTCGAGAAAGTTTTCGATGGAATTGTGTGAAATGAAACAAAAATGCCATAAATTGAAACAAACAGCTGTTTTTCTCACTAAACTGCGTCTGTAATTTTTTTGGCGAGTAAAAGCTGTAAAAGTGTATCTGTAAAATTTTCGTGGGAAAAGTTCTCGTTTTGAACTGTCAAATATACTCACAAATAAAAACGTGGTGAGAAATTATTTCAAAAATAAAAATTTATTAAAAAAGCCAACTGAAATGGATAATAACACGGAAAAAGTAAGTATATTGTTGTTTCTCGGGAATTTTGAATGGGTCTGATGCATCTCGTAGCCTTTTTCGATGAATCCTTAAAAAGTTCCTTTCATCTTCTTGGTGAGCTGCTACCAAAGCTTGACTGTACATTCTATTTGTATGTATTTATATGTAAAATTTCAACAATTTTCTTTTAATAAGCACTAATTATACTTCTTTAAACGCAAGTAAACACCACAAAGCAATTTTTATTTTTTGTTACATAGAAAAATGTGTTCAAACCTATTTAGTAAACAATAAACATTAAAGTTGCACTCAACCTTATATGGTATAGCCGTCGACTATATTTTCGCCGCCGTCAATGCAAATTTTTAAATTTTAGTAAATTTTGGTCGCCGTCCACGACATTTGTGATAAGCGTTCACAACGTCTGCGATTTCACATCGGCCTCGACTTGTATATTATGACATTTCTAACGTAACGACGTAATCACTTTTGGTATGTTTCGACATGACTTACAGACACACTTTTTTCTCACTTTTCTAGAAACCGTGGAATATTTTGTTTCACATCTTTTCGACGCAAGAAGTTCTCGCCAAAGTTACAGAACATCGGCACAGGATATCGAAAGTAGACTGTACAATATTTTTATTGAAATTTCCTGCCAAAAATTTATTTTAAAACATAACTGCTCTCGGCTAATTTCTAAAACCCACAGACATTTTCTATTTACTATTTTATATTTGCTTCAAATATTTTCCTCCTACACAAAAATATATTGAACAATAAATCATTTTATCAAATTCCATGAGTGTGAATGTAAATTTCGTGTAGGTATTTGGGAGCTTTTTCATATCAGTGTGTGTATGTATGTATATGTATGTGTTAAAATTTGTTTGTTAAACTGGAAAAATAAAAAGAAAAAATAAAATGTTTTAAAATTCTAAAATAAGAATTTTGTTATCTAATACATACAATGTCTGAGCCCAGGTTCGTGATGCCCCATGATGCTGATGGAGTTGCTGCCGTAAAAATTTTAGTTAGTTTTTTTTTAGTTTTGGCAATAATGAATTGTTTTTCGAGCAATTCAACCAGTAGCCAACGAAACAGATGAGTTAAAATATTTTATTTTATCTGTTGTATTTGAATTAGAAAATGATGTTTGTTAATGAAAACAAAATGTGTAAAAAAAACTTTTCAAATGATTCATATGTTAGAGCAAGAACTTCTAAATAGTAAATTTTTGAGGAAATTTTGTGTTTTAACTGATTTTTTATAAGCTGTTATTTTTTTATCATCTATGGCACACAATTGGAATAGTTAAAAAACCCTAAAAGCTTTGCTATAAATTTATTAAATGTTTTACGAAAACTTTGTACCACACCTGAAGTACAATTACAACTTTAAATGTTTAATTATAAGAAAGTTTAACACACATTTTTTTTTACAGAAAACTACGTTGCTCATTAAAAAGTAAAAAACTAAAACAAGATGTTATTGTGCCTGCCTTCTACCATTAAATGTTCAACATGAATGCACAGTCAGGAGAGGAGGTCTTACCTTGGGAGGCAATGCAAAAAAAAGTTTGGATGCTGGCGCACATTGATGATTTACGATGTGCCTGACGTCGTCTCTTAATTTTGTTCCCTTCAACTTTTGTATGAGAGTGCGAGTATGTGCCATATTTGCTTTTTTTTTGACAAGTGGTACATAGGCACATTCCTACAAACATACACATAGTTATAAATTTTTCGATACTGGCTTTTATACATACCTGTGGTAATAAGGAAAAAGTGGTTAAGTCCTATGTACCGATTTGTGGGAGAGCACTTTTTTAAATATTCAAGTCGATTTTCAGCTATACTTTTATTTTATATAGAAAATATCGTTGTACAAAATTTTAATAAAAGTTTTTAAATGAAAATAAATATCTTTATTGTTTTTCGAAATATTCCCCTTGATTACACTGCACAACAAAATAGAGGTTTTTTCATGATGTTTAAATAAAAATAGCCGATTCTTATGTATTTTTGTCTCCTGATTACGATGGCGTCATTAATTTTTCTTTATCAGCTCTAGTTTTGAAGATATAGTGTCATTAGGATTTGCATAATTTGCACCTCTTTTTAGGGTTCCGTACACCAAAGGTGAAAAAAGGAACCCTATTGTTTTCGCTACGCTGTCCGTCTGTCCGTCACACGGTATTTTCTCAGGAACCGTAAGAGCTACGGACCTGAAATTTGGACAGAGTATGTAGAACCTTGGCCACTACAACAACAAATACATGAGAACTAGAAATTAAAGGGTGCTCCAAAACGAGCGACGAAAAATGTTAAAATCTCATGTAATATACATACATACAATTGTATGTACATATGTATATTGACACTTGAAATTTGTAAAATTAGTGTATTTTTATAAAGACTACAACAATAAGCATTAAAATATTAAAAAATTTAAATTAAAGGGTGGTCCATCAGTTAATGCAATTTTGACTATGTAAATTTGACAAATTGCTATATCTTGGAGACCGTAAGAGGTAAACTCTTCAAATTTTCAGAAACGGTAAAACTAAAAAATCCGAATATTATAAAATCGCCAAACCGAAAAAAAAATCGCCAGAACCTGAAAAAAATCGCAAAAAATTTTAAAAAAATCGCCAAATCGAAAAAAATCGGCAAAATTAAAAAAAAATTCTAGCACTAAAATAAATCGCCAAATTCGAAAAAATCGTTTAAATAAAAAAAAATCGCCAATATGAAAAAAACGCCAAAAACCGAAAAAAATCGCCAAAATGCGAAAAATGCGCCAAAACCAAAATAATTGTTTAGGTGAAAAAAAATCGCCAAAATAAAAAAAAATCGCCAAAATTTAAAATAAGCGCCAAAAACCGAAAAATCGTCAAAACGAAAAAAAAGTGCCAAAACTAAAAAAATCACCTATATGAATAAAACGCCAAAATTAAAAAAAAATCGCCAAAATAAAAAAAATCGCTCAAATAAAAAAAACGCCAAAAAAATAAAAATCGCCAAAATTAAAAAAACTTCAAAAACCAAAAAAAAATCTCCAAAAAGGTGAAAAAAGTGCCAAAACTCAGAAAGCGCCAATAAATTCAAAAAACCCCCAAACTAAAAATAATCGCTTAAAACCGGAAAAACCCAAAAACGAAAAAAATGCCAAAACTATAGTTTATATTGTTCGTATTGAATTACATATCTCGTGCCCATACGGAACCCTTCGTGCGGGGGTCAAAGTCGCACTTCACTGAATTTATTTAATTATTCCGTTAATATATCACGAATGGACCTCCAAACTTAGAAATACTATCTGTATTATTAATTTTTAGTTTAGTCCTTGAAAATTTTTTGATTTGAATTTTTTTGATCAAATATAACTAATTCTTATGTATTTTAGTACGCTGATTACAAAAATAGGTTTGTTTCTTTTCTAGCTTCAGATATATTTTGTGTTACATTGAAAAAAATCTTGAATTTTTTCTTTTCGAAAGCCATCAAAAAAAATTGTTTTTTAAAATTACATTTGTCCATTTACAAGTTATTAGTGCAATTATTACGCAAAAAAAAACGTTGTATGGACCAGTCCAGAAAATGTTTGTGTTAGTGGTAGTTAATTTATAGTGTTTTATTATAAAAAAAGTACCCATGTCATAATTTTAACTAGAGCTGATACAGAAATTTCAACAATGGAATTGAAATCGTCATCAAATATTGGACTAATATCATATAACATAACTCAATCATCAGAAACACTGTTGTGTAGCAATAAAAAAAGCTATTTTTTATATTTATCCTTTCCCTAAAATTATGATGGCCAATGTTTGCGTTGTTGTTGTGGCAACACTATATACACACTATACTATAAATATGAAGATTTATTTAAATTGTTTTTTTATTTAGTTGCAGCTGTAGGCCGCAGTAATTTTTAGATTAAAATTAAAATTAAATTACTATAGCTTATATACTACTTATGGGAATAAATCTTAACCCTACATATTGACATACTTATGTTGAAACATACGAACATGTATGCACAACATAAAGTGAAATTAAATCTATTATTTACTTAAAATTAGTGCACATATTTTCGTGTGGAATCTGGCCGTAATATGATGCTTGTTTTAAAAAACAAATTCATTCTCACGATTGCGAGTGTTTTTGTGCAGCAGGTATGTGTGGCTGTTCAGGTGCCAACAATAAAAAACTCTTTCTTAAATTTGCCGTCGATGCACATTTGTACTTGGCCTTGAATAGTTGTCACTTGTACAACTTCAACATTAGTGAAATATTAGAATCTTTTAATTGTACGTGCAGACGTTGAAAGTAATGCAAACATTAAATTAGATACTGCTACAATACTATATTCATTATTTTTCGTTCACGGAAAATATTTCACGTGAATATAACTCCGCTGGTTTTAAATTCAGCGTCTTTTTTTGATACGTTCTGATTATATTCTAATAATTTTGTATTACGAATTAAAATTTTTCTTTAAATTTGTTTTATTTTTTTATTTCGTAAAAGCTGCAAATTTAAAATATGATATATGTAAATAAACTACCAAAAACACAAAATTTTCTGGACTGCTCCATACAACATTTTTTTTGGCGTAATAATTGCACTAATAACTTCTAAATGGACAAATGTAATTTGGAAAATTTTTTTTGATAATTAAAAAAAAACAAATTTTCAAGATTTTTTTTTACTGTAACACGAAATATCTCTGAATTTAGAGGGTCTAGACAATAAATAAACATATTTTTGTAATCAGCGAACTAAAATACATAAGAATTAGTTTTATTTGATAAAAAAAAATTAAAATCAAAAAATTTTCAAATTTTTTTTCACCACGCAATTTACCTTTGATATTCGGGATAAAATCATTGGGTACCAAGTCAGGACTGTACGGAGTATGAGTCATCAATTCGATGTTTTGACTGCTCAAAAATTCATTTGTTTGACGAGATATGTGAGAGCACGCATTGTCATAATGAACAATGATTCGTTTTCAGGGGTTAGTTTTACGAGTTTCTTCGAAGACTTCCGACAAAAAAATTGTCCTGTACCACTAAGAATTTCTAGTTTCACGTTGCTCAAGCGGAACAGTGGCCACATGAACACGAACAACGTGTGTTGGATTTAGCTCGTCCTGGAATACCCACATGCTCGATTGCTGTTTTTTATATCCATAATTCATCACCTGTCACGATTTTATACACGTCTTTTGAAGCACCACGGTTGAACTTTTTAATAATTTCCTCAAGTGGTGACACGAGCCTATTTTTGACCGATTGATAAATTATTGGGTATCCAACGAGAACACATTTTTTTACAACTAAAGGCCGTGATGCATTATCCTACACAATCACGCGATCTGCCAAATATGAAATGTGTGCCAAACAAAGTGTGGTAGTGTGCACTAAAAATGTAACTCGTGCGATTTTAGAAATATTTATAAAAAAAATCATAAAATGATAGATTCCATGCGATCAGAGTTGTTTTTATTGTCAGACAGCTGAGAATGTTGTTTTTGCATAATTTTTGTATCACAGTGTGGCACGTAAAACAACATTTCGAAGCGATTTTTTAATGTCGGTCAGACTTCTGCAACTTTTCTTGTGAATGAATCTTGAGATCGTGTATGATAGTGAATCAGGGCCTTAAGTGCTCATGCAAACTCGAATGTATTAAAATGGAACTAATGTGCAAGGATGCCTCTATCTCACAATATGTCACATGACGATCTTGCATTATCAGTTCATGCACTGCATCGTGGTTTTGTGACACAACAACCGATTTTCGACGACCTTCACAGAGTTCGTCGGTGACGGAACTACGACCACGATTGAATTCACTAAACCAGCGATATACTGTGGTTTTTGATGGTGTTTTATCATATATCGACATATTCTTGTTGAGATATTTCAGGTCGAAATTTAAATGTTTTTTTTAAATACACACCAAATAACTACCACCATGAATTTAATTTTAATTCAACATGATTTAATTAATTATTAAATATACAATTTGTTTGAAATTAGAGTTATAAATAAAAAAAAATAGACAAACACATACTGAGAAGCTACTTTGGGTTGTCTGAGAAACACCTAGAATATGCGACAGGAATCGAAATACGGCCCTCCGACTAATGCGAATATAAGAACAAGTCACATAACTCAGTCCAACAGTGTATTGCAGCTAAGGACAAAACAAACAACATATTATTTGTAATAAATTTAATATGATTTCCTATAAAAATTTTTGCATGTTGATTTTACATTAAAATTATTTTCTGTGTGTATTATTCATCGATCTGAAAATATGTAACTAAATAAGGTTGAAGAAAGTCGAAGAATATACTTTAAAAATATAGCGCAAATACTACCCTTGGACATTACATATTTACTTAATAAAATATACAAAAAAAATTTAATTGTTTTCGAAAATTGAAAATAACTAGCAAAACAAAGTTCTTTAAAGTTTTACGACTGTAAAAAGTTCAAAGACCATTTATTAACAACGTGTACTAACTATAACGCGTGTCATAAGCCATAAAAAATAAATAGTTTTCTGGTTGGAACGAAAAGGAAAATATAAAAAAAATAAATAACTGTGATACAACATAGTAAATAGTTGCATGTGTACAAGTGGTGTTATTATACACTGTCGCGTGACAAGCATACGCAATGTCTTCTATAAAAAATATATTACAAATGGACATGCACAACTGTAACAGTGTGTGTGTCAGTGAGTAAGTTTTTATATTTCTAAATAGTATATAAAATTCAGCAATATATTTGTGTATGTATATGTAACGACAAAATACATACGGCCATCATAAATTAAAATAAAAAAAATATGTCATAGCATACTTTCGCTCTTGTTTTTTATTGTATAATTATTGCATACTTTTAGGCGTCAGACACAGGACTATTATTTTTAGCATTTTAATAAAGGAACATATTACATGTGAAACACAAGAGATTGCGTAGCATGACGTAAAATGCCGAAGATGTTACTCGTAGTTCTTATTTATTTTTATATATACATGCTTATGTATGTACATTCTTACAACGCTGGCCTAGTAACAAAGCAAAGACGAAATATACTTTGCATGTTTTATAGCACATAATTTCTAAACTATTATAAAAAAAAAGAATATCTAAACAATTAAGGATCATTACTTTTATAAATTTATTAAATTTTCGTGAGCTTTTAAGTATGTTGCTCTTAAATGGTATTAAAATTAATTATAACATTTCAAGCGCAATAGCCTAATTTAATTTTGTTTCGTAAATAGTGCTTTATGATATGCTCGTAAAACACTCGCTTAAATTTTTTTTACGTATGTGTGAGATATAATTTATATTTTTTATTCGTTTGAAATATAATATCGTGTAACTGACCTTTTCACAATATACAGTTAATAAAAATCGATATTTTTAATTTGCCGATAGTGAGCAAAAAACCATGTAGAAGCTTATTTTAGTCCTACAAAACCTTGTAACTCATCCATAGTGTTAGAAAATACGCACGAAAATTAAAAAAAAATAATTTTTTTAAAGAAATTTATGAACTAATTTTAGTCTAAAATTTAAAAGTTATTTTCTTCAATTTACATGAAAAAACTGTTTCGGGCTTAAATTCGTATAAAAAGAAACGGATTGTTAAAATAGGTAACTATTTACCATGTTTCCTAGATGAAAATATTATCATAGAACACAAAAAGGAAATTTTTCTTAATATCGCTTCCAATTCAGTGACCAGGCATCGAAAAAGAGAACTTCTTGCAATGACAACCCTATGTAAAAATCATTAGATCGGATCGAAATTTTCACTACTTTCGCATCACAAACTCTACATTTTCATGACTTTTTTGGAGTCTCTTTTTTTACTGGGTAACAGTGACTTTAAGTTTTGTATGAAGAACTTGCAGTTAAGGTTCACGTTAACTCTTAACCATACATTGTGAAAAGGCACGTAAATGTTCACTGCAGTATCGCTATGTGGCGAGTATCTGAAATGATCTGTTCACATCACCTCCACGTGAGATGATCAGGCCCGCATATCGCTCGTGTAGAATGGATTAGTGTTTAAGGGCCACTCAGACTATTATACTTTGTATTACAACATTTCAAAAATTCAAATAATACGTGCAAGTGCGATATTGTGAATGCAAAATGTCATCTGATCAGAGTTGCATTATTACTAAATCCAGACTAACAAGTCATCTGTTTCGACGCCGTTTCCGTGCCGTCATTTATGGTATATGCTTCCTTTTAAACTGGATATAAATATTGAATATGCTTATCGTACTGAATAACCTTTAATGTAAGGCATGCCTGAAAGTTAACGAAATTATCGTATTTTCTTTTGCTTTATCTTATTTAAATCAACTATTTTAACTGCCGTCTATTTTCAAAGGCCGGCACGACCCAAGTGTGCATTAAACTGCTCTGCCACCTGAAGTCAACGATTAATGTAGGCATGTTAATCCACACAGCTGTTTGCTTTATACTTGTGTTTTTAATGTAATATGAGATGTGATGGTGTGAATATAAAATGACACTTTACATTAGATTTTTAGACAGTCGAAAAAAAATCTTTAGATTTCTTTTTCGTAAAGTGCGATGAAAGTCTTTATAAATGTGTAATAGTCTGAGTGGGCCTTTGGTAACTACTGTTTTTTTTTTGACAAATGTTTGCCAGAGTGTGAACGTACTTTTAAGATGTGAAAGCTTTCAAAAACCATAAAAACACTTTACAAATGATTTTAAAGTAATTCTTTTTAAGATGTATACTGAAAGTAATTATTTATTAGTTTGCTTCAAACGCTGCATGTTAAAAAATAACTTCCTGAAAACATTCTATAGTAAAATCTCTTGACTAAAAGGCAAACATTTTGTTCACGTCAAATATTTCCTGTGAACAAAAAATGGTGAATAAAATTATAGACCATTATACTGACACAACAACAACGCAATCATTGGTGATCACAATTTTAGGGAGAGGGAACACATTTCACATGAACTTTTATTACCGATAAGGGTGATTAAAAAGTAGTAGTAAAATGAAATTTGATTAAAAAAATCGCTTTAAAAAGTGTCGGTTCTGCACACCAGGCATCAATCTATGGTGTGATATAACTTTGGGTATTTGGTATTAAATATTTGGTACAAATATATCGATAAAATAAATTTTTAAAATGCCATTTCCATTATAAATCTACAAAACCTAAATATTTAGATAGTGAAATATGCAACATGTATGTATATTTAGGGATAAACTTTTGTTTTCAATCATGTTGATTTGTATTCTAATCCAGTGTGCAATTTATGACTTTTATTTAACACATTCGCCCGATTTAACTAATACATTAGCAATAAAATATGTTAAACATATTGCATAGAGTAGAGTATGTAGGTTTGTATGTACAGTATGATCACGCTTCATGCAATCAAGACCAAATGGCGAAATTTCATCGTGAGGGGCACCGTGCTTATTCTTCTAGACGACATCGAAACAGAACGATATTCAGCCTGATTACGGTTGCCTTATTTCTGATTGCCTTTCTTAAGGGGCCCATACACACATACTGCTTGCAGCTACTGCCGATGAACCCTTGGTATACGTGTGTGATTGATATTTTAACATCAATCATTTAAAATAAAAATTTATAAATTAAACATGCGTTTGAGAACAAAAAAATTATTGGTAGAATTCAAGAAATTAATAAGAACGTATTTTCTTTACATATTATTTTTTCAGAACTTATTTTTTGTTTCTTTTATTTCCTTTTTTGTTTGTTTTATTTTCTTTTTTTCAGTAAAGCTTCAAATTTAAAAAAGAAATACATATCAGAAAAATTAATAAATTAATTTTTTGTTCATTTGAAAAACTGTCGTACGTACGAGCCGTACGAGTTCATTTCAAAATCAAAACTATTTTGATTTTTCATACTGCATTGTCTGTGTGACAAATACCAACCCATTCTTATCGCATGAGCATGAGCAGTATGTGTGTATGGGCCCCTTTACTTAAATTTTTTTATATATTTGACATTATCGAAAATGATCGATGATTGTCAATATATGCTTTGTTTTCTAGAAGAACATTTGACGGCGATATTTTGTTGAAATTACATTGAACTTCAATGAAATATGTCTCATAGTTCTAGACTGTCAAACCTTGAAAGGGGAAAAAATCGAACCAATCCCACCTCTGAAATATTAAATTTTTTTCTTAAATTTGTTCATACTTTTGTTTAGCAAATGCCACTTTTAACATCGGCGAAAGTTCAAAACCCTAAACTTGGCCCCAGGAGATCGTAAAATACCATTTTCATCCCCGCTTTCTTTTTTGGCGGTAACAAAAATTTGCTTTGCAAATATAATGTAAATAAAAAAAATGTACTACTTATGCCTTAACATCATAAAAATTAAACTTATGCGCTTTTATGGGCAGGGGCAGCATAAACAGCTGATTTTGCATTCACACTGCAGGTATTTGGCAAACTGTTAAACAACTGTTTTGTTCTTATAAGAAACTCGGAAATTTTACAATGCGTTGTAAAATGGAAATGATTTTTTATTTTGTAAATAAATATTTTAAAATTATGGAACTACACCCAGAGAAAAAACAGCTTAAATCAATAAAAACCACATTGAGTTAATAAGAAATATTAACGAAAGTCTGTCTAGTCATGTTGAAATTTCTTATTTCAATATGGAAAAATATTAATTTAAAGTATTAATTTATTAATTTTATTTATTTTGAAGTACACCGATATACATTTTCTATTATATTGAAAGTTATTGAATTAATGTAAGGCGTTCTTATTTTTTAATTGCGGCTTTTTCCTGAGTGTAGTAATACAAAGTAAAGAAGTGCTTCGAAATCAATTTATTACATATACGAGTAAAAAATGCACAAATACATCACAAAATAAAACTTTTTTATCGGCGGACGATGTTAGCTATATCGTCAATTTTCACTTCCCAGATGTTATTACCATAATTTTTTCATTATTGTTGCTGCTGCATCTATTTTTAACTTGAAAATCTTTCAAGCGACATCTATTGTTATTCACTAGCATAACATTGTCAGCTGCTTCCGGTCATTTTGACTTCGCAGCACTGAATTTAGCACAGCGAAAACAAGGTTGCATTTCATAAAACTAACTTAAACCCAATTCCAAGATAGTTTTAAGTTGTTTTTAACAAAAACAAATTTGTATGGTAAAACCAGTTTTTAACAGTTGGTGGCCTTAACTTTAATACGCCATTAATAATTTGCCATCGAAATTCAGATATACTTTGGAAAAGTTGGATCAATTCATTGAATATTGGCAACAATTCGTGAGTGATTTGATGTGGAGTTGGACTTAGCAAGGTCATACTGTGCATGTGCCTGCCATAGAGGATTATTTAGTTTTAATATTATTTGTGGGATATATTTCCTATTTAGTGTATATTTAGGTACCTTATTATAAATATAAATGCACAAATGTATGCATATATGTATATATATGCCGACATATGTGCTTATTTGTCTTGGGTTGTATATTTTATTGTGCTATAAAATTTTAAATAAGCCTTTCCTTTGTTTCAGAAAATACACATTTATTTTATAGCATCGTAAGTTTTCGTCATATAGTTAAGTGAGATAAAACATTTATAATATTCTCGGCATGACTTTAAACGGATTGAGAGATAACTGAAAGTGCTTCAAGATTATGCACAGTGGGATGTTGGTGTCAAAAACCCGCTTTTTTTCTCAATTTCAGAAATTGCACACAAAGAAAACAGATTCGTTGAGACAACCGAATTTGTTGCCAAACGAATTTTGGCGGTTGCACCAAGTATCAATTTTTTTGTGCTACCACAATATACTTAGTTATAACCATTAACCCAATAGTTGCAACAACCTATAAAATTGGTTAACAATATGGTATTTGAAATAAAAGTTATTCTTGCTACCGAAAATATGGTTAATATAACTAAAATAATATCATACAAAAATAAACAATAAACGCAAATAAAAATACAAAATTTAAGAAATTAATTATTAGAAATATTGTCATAAGTTTATTTTAATTTAAATTTATTTTCTGGTGGTGAAGTATGTCTATATTAATTTCTTCAACAACACATTTTGAACAGCTACAACCCTGTTATCTTATACACAGACTTTCAAAAACCATTTGAGAATTCACAAATCATAATATATTTGAAAATCATAAAAGCTAATTTTTTAAATTGCTGCTATAAACTATGATAGTAATCTCAACCTCTATTTAGTTGCAGCAACTGAAAGAAAGTGTTTATTTTAACGTTAATATAGGACGAAAATTTTTTAGTTGCCAGTACCAAAAGTTGGTAGTAAAATCCAATTCATAATATTTTATTCGGTTGTGCGAATCAATCAGTTCATTAGTCATGACAAAAGCATACGTTCGGTTGATGCAATCAATTTAAGAATTGTCACAATCATATTTTTTTTACAATTATGGCCTGATGGCAGACAATGAACATGGATTGTTTTTTGGATTAATAGAAAATTGATAGTGTGCACTGAAATATAGTTCATGCAAATGCTATTTTATTGGCCTAAACATTTTCCAACCAATCTTTTTTCTGGGTGCATAATGTGATTTTGTACAGAAATTTTTAAATGTGAAATGTGGTTTACATATTTTAGAATTTTTTTTTACTGATTTTTATTTATATTGTGTCTTCAATACTGAGATAACAGTACAAGTACTAAAAAAAATTGTATTTTACTTTTGAGAAATTGAAGAAAAGTCCATGCAAGCGTGTTAAGCAAGAAATTATTTATATTTTCACGCAATTCATTTAAATATAAATGTTGGACGACAAAACTGTTGACGAATATCGGATATGATCCACATGCTGATTATCTGGCAACCATATATTTTTTTTTTGGTAATTGCTAAAATCTACTTCCCAGCAAAAATAGAGACTCCAAAAAAGTCATGGAAATGTAGAGTTTGCGATCTGGAAGTAGTGAAAATTTCGATCCGATCTAATGATTTTTACATAGGGTTGTCATTGCAAGAAGTTCTCTTTTTCGATGCCTGGTCACCGAATTGGAAGCGATATTAAGAAAAATTTCCTTTTTTGTGTTCTATGATAATATTTTCATCTAGGAAAAATGGTAAATAGTTACCTTTTTTAACAATTCGTTTTTTCTATACGAATTTAAATACAAAACAGTGTTTTCATGTACATTTAAACAAATAACTTTTAAGTTTTAGACTAAAATAAGTTCATAAATTTCTTTAAAAAATAGTTTTTGTTTTAAATTCTGGTGAGTATTTTCTAACACTATGGAGGAGTTACAAGGATTTGTATGACTAAAAATAAGCTTCTACATGGTTTTTTGCTCACTCTCGGCAAATTAAAAATATCGATTTCTTGGAAGCAATGAAAATGTAGTTCCACTAGAATGACTTCCATTTTTTTCACTGGGTTCTTATTATTAAGCTGGTAACTCGATTTTGAACTAACGGAATCTTTAGAAGACTGTTTGATGACAGCTAACAAAAATTGCACGAGAACTGTACATCAATAGATTTTTGATTGAATGTATACAAATTTCTGGATAATACAATTTGAATTTAAAATATTTTAAAAAAATAGCATAAATTAGAAATAAAAAATTAAACATTTCATTGTTAGAAGGTTATAGGAAAACTAAAACCAGATTAAAAATCAAATAAAAATGTTTGCTGTGCATTTATGATTTTTATTAGAGTTTTTTTATATTATCATGCATTAAACACATTCATCACACCAGGCTACACGAACAGACGACTTCAAATGCCGCTAATAGCATTTGTCGCCTGGTAGCCAGCTACTTAATTATTTTGGAGACTGCAGCAGCACCATCTGCACCTCATATTTAAGTATAAATACATAGTTCAGTATTACCACCTTCATATATTTCACCTTTGCAAAAAAAAACGTAAAAGCATAAAAATAAACCAATTTATGCTTTGCATCAATTTTTGGATATTGTTTCTATTAAATAATATGAAATAATTGTACGATATCATTCATTCGATATTTTGTATTGCACTGGCAACACTGGACTTTTTCATTGCAGCCAAAGAAATAGAAATTAGTTTAATTGGACTACAACGACAAAGTCAGCATAGACAAGAACCTGCCGCCATGTTGCCTTGCTGTCTTCAAAAGAATCACTCACATATAAACATGTGTATTCTATCCTCGACGTTTTGTAGTCGGTAGCCTGCTGTGGTGAATGTGTTTAATGCATAATGCTTATGTACGTAATTCTCAATACCATTTTGAGAGTTTTTCAATAAACATAATGAAGTATTTTTTCAGCTTTTTTTCAAGATTTTTTTTGTAGGAGTCCACTCACGAGTTTCTTAAGCAGAAGCGAAGTGGAGATACATAGATGTGCTTAATCAAGAACAAACAACAATTCTTGATATAATTACAATATTTTTTTTTATTCAATGCTTCATAAAAATAAGTTCCATTTATGCGGGTGTTTATTTCAATATTAAACAACAACAGCGAAACAACTAAAACTGCAAACAACAACATTGAGGATGACAATTTTAATTTTATTATTTTCCTGGTTGGTGTTGACTGTACAATTTACAATTGGAAACATGATTGTTGAGGAGTGTTTATTGTCTTGCCTGTTTCGTGCAATTGCTTTTCTAGTAGTTTTACTTGTGTTGTTTCCCTTCTTTTTTTGTGAGATAAATTTAACATTATTTTTTTTTTATTATTATATATGGTGTTGTAGTTCAATTAAAGTGAACTCTTCTACATGCTTCTTTGTGTGATGAAGTGACTGGCTGCCTGACAATCAAGCAATTCTGTTTTTTTGTTTGTGTAATATTTGTTGTGAATATATTGTTTGCAACTGAGTGTGCATTAAAGCACTATTTTTTTAGAAAGAAATACCTGCTATATATCGTGCAATAACCGAAAAGAAAGCTTAAGCGACATAATTTTCCAGGTTTATATTTTGATGAAAATCGATATTTCACGATCGTAGGTAATCAATCGATTTTCCTTAAAAAATTAAGTTCAAAAAATATTTCGCTTAAGCTTTTTTGGCGGTCATGATTCGATATAAATTCATTGTTTATAGAACAATTTCAGTCATAATGAATTTATTGCATGCAGTCTTTGTATGACACTTAACGAATTTTAAATAATAAATAATGCAAGTAGTTGTTGATTTGATTTTGATTTACATAAAATAAACATGTACAAATGTCTGGTTAATGCGATTCATGTCAATAATAGCACAAAACTTATTTTTAGCACCAATAATTATGTGTCAATAAGGAAAAAGTGCTAAAGTATGATTTTATATTTTTTAAGGAGAAATTTTAAAGCATAGCACGGAAATAAACAAAAGAAAACTTTAGCTCCTGTAAACAATAAATAAGTTGAAAACATCTGGCTGCCCTGATTATAATTTTCTTCTAGAAACGAAATAGAAAAAAAAAGTTTATCATGTTTTTTAATGTTGTTTTATGGGGGGTAAGGATGTAAATAAAATTTTTTACATCTCTTTTATTATTATTACAGAAAGGCCTGAAGCATCGCAATATATTTTCTTCCCTTAATCGGCCCTTGTATTAACATACAATTTTGTTAATAATTTATTTTGCCGCTGGTTCTTGTTTTTCTGTTCGTTTGAATGCAACGTATCACGTTTTTTTTGTAGTTTTTTATATTTTTGTTAAAAAAGTTTATATACATAAAATATTATTTATGTATGTATATATTTCCTTTATTTTATTTATTTCATGTAACATATTTTTAAGTATATTTACATATGTTTTATTTCTATACTCTAATTATTGGATTATATTTTAAGACAAAACAAACTATACTTTTCGATTTCAAATATGTGGTAAACGAAAACGGAAACATTAGACGATGAAATGAAACATGAGAACGCTGCACTTATACACAAACACTATAATTTCATCTGTTAGCAAACTTTAAGCCATTTTAAATGATTTATCTATCTGGGAACGTAATTGTTGCAACTTATTTATTTTAAATGTAAGGCAAATCGCTTTTTGTCAGTTAACGCTGAATTGCGGCGAATAAAACACACTTTTGCATCCATTGAAAAAAAAACATTGAGTGCAAAATTTAAACCAACATTTCTTATCTTACATCTGAAGGGAAAAAAAACTTAGTTTCAAATAACATTGAATAAAGAAAAAATATTTAAGATAAAAATTTTTGTATCTTTTTGTGTAAAAGTAATTTTAACTTGCATATCTCCTTTTTTATATCCGTGTAATCATTTTGTAACATTTCCCTCATTGTTGTGCATAATAGTTATTTTGCTCTTCTAAAGAATTTTTTTTCTTGACTTGCTAACTAAATTTTAAAGATTTGTATCGCAAACATGCAACTTACAGCAATAGTACATACAATCATACGTATGTACATACATATTTACAGCTTTTATATAAGCAGGTATGTGTTGCGGAATCCTTGTTTATTTCAATATCATGGAATAATAAAATTATTGTGAGACGGAGTCTTGTATTGTAGCAAATAAATATTTTCAATTGTTGTATATTTTAGGCAAACTAATTGATTTTCTTTACAGATTTTAAATAGGAAGTTTTTTAAATGACAAGATTTTTTCAATTAAATACATATGTATTTAAAATATGTATAAAAAATATTTCCTAAAATTAGCTTTCCAGCGAACTATTGTGAATTGGAAAAATTAAAAGACAATGATACATTTGTATGTGGAAACCGTTGGCCAATACAAAATATTTAAAGCAACGGCGGAGACACATAAATTTAAGAAGCATTATGCCCCTATTACGGGTCTTAACTAAATTCAGTTTGGTCGTCTAAGAGAAGACCACACTTACACACGACCAAACTCAGTTTTAGTATTATGAACCACAACTTTTTTCAAGTTGAAATTTTCATGGCGTTGCCAGCTTAAAACATCAAGTTTGACAGAAGGCAATTATTAATTTGTGTGAAAATTTAAAAAAAAAACACAAAGTTTTAGAAAGAGTATTGTTTTTAGTGTTTTAGTTCAGAGAAATCCTACCAAATGGATACAAATATGTGTAGATTTAATTTATGACGGCGAAAACGAAGTAGCAAATATAGATATGCTAAATATCAAAAGAAAAATTCAACAGAAAAGTCAACTTTTAATTTAGTGGAGAATGGCAATGCTAATTTATCAATCTCAACGAAACTATTTTAAAAGTTGAAAACCGTGATAGAGGCATTAAAGATGGATAAAAAATCAAATGACAACAAGGTTTGGTTGCTTTAGGCAAGGTGTATAATTAGCTTGTGACAATTCCTTTAAAGGCTTTTTAGACACATACAGGGCAATTATGGAAAAAATTCTGCGAGGAATTTCTCCCTTTTCCAATTAGAATTTTTTGGTTTCCCTATCATTTGCTATTAGTTGGAATTGTTCCCTGGGAGAAATTCCTCGCGGAATTTTTTACATAATTGCCCTGATACAGTATCCAAAATTCGTATTCGTATACCCTCAATAAAAAACCCACTGCCTTGTAGTAAATAAAATTACTTAAATTACTTATTTCTTGCAAGATTTTATTTAAAGAGGTTGTATTTCAATAAACACTAGCTGAGACCGGCAAACGTTTTCTTACCCTTTGTCTATTATATATTTTTTTAACTACAAATTACTCTACAAAGTGGTCACAAAAACCTACCGAGTATTGACCTGAACCTGTGTTGAAAATTTCAACTCCATAGCTTTTATAGTTCCAAAGATCATGGGTTACGAACAAACACACACTACGATTTTGTATATAGATTTAAATAAATATATACATATGTATTTTATTACATTTTTTTTAAAGAAAAACAGAATTTACAATTACAAAGAAAAACTAAGCCTTTTTTATACTAAAGGCAGAATTAGTTTGTACGTGCTGTTCTGTTCTGAATCAGCTGTTTTGTTTCTGTTTAGTTGAAAATCTGTATGTGTGGTTAGTTTTTCCTTTTTCGTTCTGTTCTGTTGCGGACAGATCTGTAGAAAATAGAATTCAACGTTAAGTGACAGCCAAAAGTGTGTATGTATTAGTGTGTTGTGATACTTTTTGTACAAGTGTAATCAATTCTATAGGTTGCCAGGTGATTTTTTTCACAGAAAAAGTAATTGCAAAATATTTTATACGGAAAAGAACGGCACAGAACAGCAACAGAAAGTAAAGACTAATGAAGCCTTAACGAAATTTACGAATGTAAATTTTGTTCCTTTGTTCCTTATTTTGATTTGAGATTCTTTTTATAAATTCGTATTAGAAAAATATTATTATATAATATAAATATTATTGTTATTTATTTAATTACAAGAGCTTTTCTTATTTTTAAACTTGAGGATGTAGGAATATGAACTTTGTACACTGTATACACTGCTGTGTATAATATATGTGTGTAATATATTGTTAATAAATAGTGCATAAGCCACATGGCATGAACTATAAAAGGTACAGCAGATATTTAAAAATGGTTTCAAACCGGAAAAAAATTCGTTGTTGTTGGGTCGTACTTAATTCCCTATTGCAAGACCCAAAGGGTTTAAAAACTTATAAATCCTAATTCCTTTTTGGTTATCCCAATCATTAATACTACTCACATAACTTTTCTCTCGTTTTTGAACAAAACATAATTGAGAACATAATAATAGCAAAAAAAAACTTTATTTTCCTCTTAAACTTTTTATTTTCTTTTATATTTTTAGCATTTAGTTTAAGTTTTAACGTAATTTTTCTTCCCCTGTTATCTTACAACTTTATACTGCTGTTGCTATTGTTATTATAACAGAAGTGTTGTGCAACAATTATACAAGTATTGGAGAGGTTTAGGCAAGAGGAAGGAAATAAATTTATAAGAGCTTGGATGTATGTATGTAGTTGTTATATACATATGTATGTATGTAAGTGCCATTGGTTAAGGCCGAGGCACATAGAATCAATTACACGTTAAGCGTCGCCTTTTTCAACTGAAAGCTAAGTTGAAATACAGGTTTTCTCATAAGCTTTTTCACATTCAGTACGTTTTCGTGAACGCAAAGTACTAAATTTGGGCAAATTTTAACTTTTAACGTACGTTGGGTAGTTTAACAGCTATTAGCACTTTTATTTTGGTCTGTTTGATTGATTTAAAATTTTGTGTTTTATGTTTTTTTTAGTTTAATAAATAAAATTGAGAACAAGTTTATTAAAGCTGTTCAAATATTTCCAACAAAAAACTATTCATTGTGTCAGCTGCCTCCGCCGTAGCGTCAGTGTCTGTAGCGATGTATGAGGTACGAAGGATTCTATGTGCCTCTGCCTTTACAGTCAGTATTAATATTTCAAATAAATTATACTCGTAGTTTAGTTTCGCTTGCATTTTTACTCGTAATTTTAACAGTCGTGCGCTTCTATATTAAATTTCAACACACTATCTTATTCTCAAACAAATTTGACCAGAAAATCGTCGGTATGCAGTTCACTAACAAGCTCGTGAAATTAAATATTGTTGTTATCTAAACCACAACCTTATTGTGAGTTGTTTAAAGAGTTTATCAGAGTCAGCTGTCCACTGTTGACCACAATGTAAATTATTATTTTAAAACAGTGCATGAACGTATTTATGTACGAACAGATATTGCCGAAAAATATTCATGGCCGAAGTTATAATGACTACACATTATGACATTTTGTGACATCACAATAGTGTTTACTAGTGGCAGAGTTTATCATTTTCATTATTTTGCACAAAATGTCCACTTAAGCTGTCTTTACACGGTAATACAAAGTATTACGACTTTGTAGAATGAAAATATTATGAAATTCTCTCCGTATTTAAAAAAAGGGAAACAAGAGTCTGTTGTAGGTATTTTTCATGTTTACACTGATACTATAAGTAAAATGCAAGCAAATATGTTGAACTGTTAAGTTAAAAAAAAATGGCAAATTGTTCAAAAAAATGTGTACTAATAAAACTGAATATTGGAGAAAACATTTTATTATTTCAATGTAATTTAACTACAAAATATAATTTTTTTTTCATATAGGTTTGTTTATTGTTTGTTTGGTTTTGCTTGTACCATCAGCTAATTGATGGCTGCAATTGTACAATGTGTACAAAAACAACATGAAAATTTCCTGAGTTGATTTTGGTTGCTTCTGCAAAAGTGTTAACACCTTAAACAGATACCATTAGTTCTGCAAATGTTTACTTTGAAATACACCTCTGGTGTGATGAAAATACTTAAGTTTCCAAAATGGTTTAGAAAACAAAACATGTACCGACCGCTTGTCAAATTTTCTATCCGTATTCCCTCCTACTCGATACATTTTGCGTTTACATGATAAGATTTTGTATAATCTACAGCATTTTTTGACATGTCGCAATACATTGTATTACCATGTAAAGACAGCTTTAGCATTAAATAATTTGTTTTCTTTAATTTTCTTTGTGCTTTTCACTATATTTGACATCCTATAAGACAGAGTTGCCAGTTTGTTAAAACACTTTATTTGGCTTTTCCAGGGACCGTAACGGTTAGAATTTTTATTTTAAAAGTTACTTTTAATTATTATTTCTTGATTTTTATTTATTCCTCACAAGTAACTGTTATACTTTTTAATTTTTATTTTCTGCTGAAAAAATTTTATTTTTTGAAATGAATAAACTATAAAAAATTAATTTAATTTAACATATGTGTAATTCCATGTCAAATCGATTAATAGTTAGACAATACCCCTTTCGATTTGAATGAAATTTGGTCACAGGTTTTCATCCTATAATATGCATATACCAACGGAAAAAATTTGATTTTTTTAAGAGTTATATCATATTAAAAATTTTATAATTTCGCAGAATTGGCCGAAAGTGTTCAGTTAATTTTGTGTCAATATCTCAAAAACCATCTCATGTAGAGAGAAGGTTCTTATGTCATTTGAAAGAGAAAATTTGTAGCTACAAAAAATGAGAGAACATTTTTTATTTTTTTTGAGAAATTTAATGTCTGCGAAGTTTTGAAATTTTCAAAATTGACTTGCTCTAAAACCTTTATTTGTTTGAATATGACATAACTCTTGAAAAAAATGTTTTATAATTTTTTCTGTTGGTATATATTATAGGATGAAAGAAACCCTCTGACCAAATTTCATCAAAATCTAAAGGGGTCGTGTCTAACTCTTAATCGATTTGATATGAAATTACCCATATAAGAGTTTTTTTTTGTACAGACTCTGGCGATAAATTCAATTTTTAATCGGTTAATACTAATTTTAACGCAAAAATTACGTTTTATACATTTTAAAAATTAAGCAAAAAATTCATTAAGCTGTCGTTGCAAAATTTTATTTCTCCCAAGCTATAGGCGAATTCATAAAAATTATTTTATGTTTATTACAGTTTTATTTGACAAACTTCTCTTAGAAATATGAAACAATATGCCCCTAATAAACCTAAATTATTTTTTTTATAAATAAGGCAGTTAAACTTTAAATAATTTCGGAATGTGAATGAACATATTACAGCTTTTTAAACTGATTGGCTGCTCCTGAGTTCTAACTTCAAAGCCTTAAATTTCATTTTGTATTGGAATTTGTTCATTTTATTTTTATTTTAAGCACAAGTCGAGTTTAATGAACATAATTATGCTTATGCTGAGAAAGTAATGACAAACTAATTCGTGTTGGCTTCAAATAAAAAGCTAAAAACATCATTGTCAAAAGCACATTCAACTTTCTATATCGTAATGAGATATTAACTGCCGCTGAGTATTAAGTTACAAAATTACGTTTTCTTTCAGAAAGTTTATAAAAAAATCAGTTTTGTGATTTAAGATCATAGGGTTAAAAGAACTCACTGGACAAATTCTGTAATTTGGTTTCATGCAATATTCTGACTTGAACAATATTTGAAGTTAGATGAAAAAAATAACAAAAATAATTTTTTTTTTTGCTAATTTAATATTCCATTAAAAAGTTTATAAGTTAAAATTTTAAAACATTTCTTATGAAATTTAGTAGCATAATTAAGTTAAATATATTAACATTTCATTGCCCATTTTACCCTCAATAAAAAGCTGGTTGTACAAAGTCATTTTTGCTTTAGACACTGGCGCCAAAAACGCATTATGCGTACCTCAAATTGTTCTTTTTACACAAAAAGCTCATAAAAATTTCTAAATGACTACGAGTAACAACAATCGACTAATGAAAAATTAAATCAGCTATTAAAGAAAATTCATAACGTTTTGTAATCTTTTTCATCATAAAATTTCCCTTCGTCTAATAATTATTAGAATTCCACCAAGTACATGTTCCAGATAATTGCTTAAAGGGTTTTTTTATTAAATTAAGTTGATGATGTTCATGGAAAATATTAATATTCTCATTGGAGCTTAATTTAACTTCGGTTGGCAACATACAGCCGGCATATTCAAGGACGTTACTGATGATGCTTGGGAACTTAGTCATGCTTTTTGTTCTTTGAGCTGTTTGGAAAACTGGTAATCTCTTAGATAATTAAAAGTTGTTAGCAAAATTTTATAAATGTTAACAATTAAAAATAATGTGCATTGTAGCACATTTTGAGGGTTTCTATGTTGTTGAGTATTTGGTGTTTCCATATTTATGTATAATTAATTTTCAAAATATTGTTTCCCATTAATTGATTAGAAATTATGATTTTTTTAATTTAACAGCCTTATTTATGCCAAATATTTGGCATGAAGTTAGCACATTGACGACTTACAGACCGTTGCTTAAAAAGTTACCAATGAACTGCCGAAGTGTTGTTAATGAAATGACGATCGTATAAACAGGAAAAAATTCCTATTCGAAAACTTGTTTCAAGCAAAAAGTTATTTTCTATAAAAGTGTCAGAATTTTAAAAGAAAAAATAATACACAGTTTACAAAATTTCATTGCATAACAACAACATCAAATAAATTTTTTATTTCAATATACTGAAAATATTAAATTATGTATGTACATACATATGTGTTTATGAAAAACTTGGTAAAACTTTATATACAGGGTGGCTGATGAAAGCAGCTACCAAAAGAAAACTAAATTGTCTTTTTATGTCTGATGAGACTCATTTAGATCTGAACTGCAACGCAAACAAACAAATTTGTCGCATATGCAGTGGTTCCAACTGCATGCGAGTCAATTTCATTCAATTCATGTCATAGTGTTGTGTGCAGTTGCTTCACGCTGTATCGTGGGGCCATACTTTTTTGAACAAAACGGACACAGCACTACGGTTAATGAAGACCGTTATTTGCGCATGGTTATAGAATTTTTTAGCTGGAACTACGCCAAAAGAGAATTCCTTTCAACTCTGTGTGGTTTCAACAAAACTGCGACAATAGCTGCAATTCTGACAACAACTTTGCGGGCAGTGATGAACAACGTTTTTATATGATGCCCCACCTGTATCAATTAGCAGGGCGGTGATTTAAATTCAATTATCTTTGTAAGCCATTCAGTTATTTTTAAAACAATTCAATGGGCTTTAAAATGAAAAAGGATTGAATAAATTCCATGCATTACAAAAAATTTATTCCAGTTTTTTAATGTAGAAAAATTCATCAGCCACCCTGTATTTTGAAAAACCTATTTAGAGCCAATAAATTGAGAACAAATGGTAACCCTGGACATGCCTTCCTACATATTTCACAATTATTCCTAATTTACATTTAGCATTTTTTTCATGAAATTTGTTGCATGAAAAATTGTTATTTGTCAATAGGGGGCCTGGAGGAGCAACTTATATCAAAACAGTTGCCAAAAAGGCACCAGAGATTGATTCTACGCATATACATCATTCTATGTTATAGCGCTGTAATTAGCAAATGGAAAAAGATTCGTGCAACAAAATTCATGATATTTCATGTAATAACAAAAATTAAATATTTTAAAATGTGATGTGATAACTTCTAAGCGGCTGGACCGATTTTTTCAAACATAGCTAAGAACACTCTCGATCAAGTCACCTTTCATACAGAAAACTGTAAATCAAAATCGGTCCAGCCATTTAGTCTGTAGGAGTACTCGTACAGACACACAGATACACAAGCACACACCTTGCAGAAAATGCGAATAGTGAAATTGTAGCGATTTACTAGTGACATTGTCAGTAGTACTACTGACCAGTACCCCAGCCAATGCAATCATCTATTGACATTTAACAATTCGACAATATCGATATTTCCTCGTTCGATGTCAATAGTAAAATAGTAGGGATTTACTAGTGACAGTGTCAATAGTACTTCTGACTGGATGTACCCAGCCAATGTAATCCCGTATTGACATACATACATATAACATAGGATTAAAATTACATAAATATGTAATTTTTTAACATTATTGTTGTCTCTAACGTATAACGTATGTACTCGCGCATAATACGAAAGTAGTCGACATTTCAACTAGTGCAATTGTCGCTAGAAAAAAAGTGTTGACATACGAGACATATGGTTCTAGGCTGAGTACAAGGAAACTACAAACTTATAACACCCCTTATTTTGGTCGGTGGTTAAAAATGCTTAATGTAAATTAAATGTTATAATGTGGCTTTTTTAAAACTCAGAGTTGATGTCATTCAAGAAGTTAATATATTAGGAGTTGCTAGGACAAATTCCCAAAGGACAGTAGTAATGTTAAAAGTTTTACGAAAACCGTCTATTCAGCTTACATACGAAACAATCTATTGGCTGTTTATCAAAATTATAGATAAAGGGTCTAATGTAAAAAAAAAACTTAACAAAGCTTTGCAAAGCAATGTTAAGTAAAGTTGTATTCTAAAAAAAATATTATATAAAATTAAAAAAAAAAGTAGGTCCCCACGTTTGTTAAGACTATTTTAAGTTGATGTTTTCAAAATTTGTATTTTGTACCTCAAATATTTTTGTTAATATAACACATATTGACTCATGTTACATCTGAAAATTAAGCTAGAAATGTTAGCTCTTAGCTTAGATTTACTATTTCTGTCATGTTATGGAAAACATCATCAAATTATCCAACTGATTCAAAATACATGGTAAAATCCATAAAAAAAAAATATTAAAATAAATACAATGTACAAACATTTTTTAGTGATGTGCAATATGTACAATCAAAACATATCGAAAAAAGCTGGATATTCAAATACTCTTTTCATTCGAATAAAAGAAACTGTGATAATTCTTCTTTATTCCTCATATTTTTTTACGTATACTTCATAGAAATGTTTATCTGTTTTACTACCATGTCAGAAGCTCATATTGTTTAAATTAGGCTGCTTTACTTAAAGAAAATAAAAATTTATTTAATAAAATAAAAAAAACATTTGAATACCCGAATGAAGTTTTATTAAATTTTGTTCATCATAAGCTGTGAAGTGGTTGTTGAACACGGTGGTGTTACCAGTATTTATTATTAAATAACAAAACAATTAAAGTTGTGTTTTGCATACCATTTCTTGACAAAGCAATGTTAGCCTTAAAAAAGTGCTTGTCAACTACTATGAACTTTAAAGCTAAAATAAAATATTTGTTTGCATAAGAGGGAAAATAAATAAATTTTCTGTACACATTAAAATTTTCTAGCATATATCATTTCTGTAAGGAAATGAGGGATGAGTATTTGATATCGAACCATATTATTATATTGTTCAATAGCGAATGCCATAATCAAAATGCTTAAGCTATGTACAGACGGTTGTCAGATCTTACAATATTGCCAGTAAAATGTGCTTACAATTTCTTACAACCGTGTGAACTGAAAAATTTTGTCAGACGTCGTTGCCAGAAAAAGCATTGTCAGTCCATTGCAAGACTAGCAGCTGACAACAAATTGTCAGACATCTTACAATCGTGTGAACACATTGTAAAATTATTGCCAGATATTTGTCAGACATTTTAATATTGTCAAAGTTTATGCATCTGACAATGGCGTCATTGTAAGATAATTATTTCTATGGGCAACACTGCTCACCCTTGATTTTAACGAAAAAATTTTCAATAAAATATATGCACACAAAATCTTTGTAATTGCTTTTTAATGGTCCATAATAATTTATACTTTCACTTTTTAGATTTAACACAAACACAAACGATTGCTATTTAACAATTTCTATCAAATGCTTTGAGTCTGGCAACGCATAACAACAGATCTGACAATTTGTGCATATGACAACCGTGTGAACTGACAATTTTTCGACAGACGATTTTGTCAGATGAATTTATTGTCATACAACCGTCTGGCAATAAATTGTAAGATTTTCTTACAACCGTGTGAACTGACAAAGAATATTGCAGTGACAATTTTCGATTGCCAGTACATTGTCAGCACATTGCCAGATCTGACAATATTGTAAGATCTGACAATCGTCTGTACATAGCTTTAGTGCGATAAATTTTGTAGCAACTTTGATAGATGGTCATTATCGGGAGCAGGGGTTTCAAGCAAACTGAAAATGAAACGAACAAAATATCTTTACGAAACAATGAATATATGTATGTATGTACGAAAAATGCACATTTTTGCATATTTAGCTGAAAATTCATATTTTTGTTTCATATTTCTGTATAAGTAATGGTTATTTGTCATATTTCGATATAAACACATACATATGTACCTATTTGTGTTTAATATTTTGTTAACAATTCAAGTTTTAACAACAAAAAACTATTATTGTCAAATTATGAATTCAAAACCATTTAATAGTTTTTCGCAAATTTATTTGCTTATATTGTTGCTGAGCAAGGTAAACAATTGTTGATTACACACCTTCTATGTATATTTAATGCAAATAGTCACTTTGATATTTTCTAGAGCCAAACATGTATTTCCTATTCCAGCCTAAAGTTGTGAAACACTTTGAAACAACTACATGCAGTTTTTAAAAACAATAATTGGTTAACAAAAAATTAATTTAATAACTTATAATGACTCAGTTAAATAAATATGTATGTATAGATATATATTCCATTATATGAATAAAAACATTTAAATTTGAGTCAATCACATCCGCAGATGTTGAAAGGTCTTTTTAGAGTTCCGTACACCAAAGGTGACAAAAGGAACCCTATTGTTTTCGCTACGCTGTCCGTCACACGGTATTTTCTCAGGAACCGTAAGAGCTACGGACCTGAAATTTGGACAGAGTATGTAGAACCTTCGCCACTACAACAACAAATATATATGAGAATTATAAATTAAAGGGTGCTCCAAAACGAGCGACGAAAAATGTTAAAATCTCATGTAATATACATACATACAATTGTATGTACATATGTATATTGACACTTGAAACTTGTAAAATTAGTGTATTTTTATATAGACTACAACAATTAACATTAAAATATTAAAAAATTTAAATTAAAGGGTGGTCCATCAGTTAATGCAATTTTGACTATGTAATTTTGACAACTTGCTATATCTTGGAAACCTTAAGAGGTAAACTCTTGAAATTTTCAAAAACGGTAAAACTAAAAATCTGAAAACTATAAAATCGCCAAACCGAAAAAAATCGCCAAAACCTGAAAAAATTGCCAAAAATTTAAAAAACATCGCCAAATCAAAAAAAAAACGACAAAATTAAAAAAAAATATTCTAGCACTAAAATAAATCGCCAAATTCGAAAAAAATCGTCTAAATGAAACAAATCGCCAAAATGAAAAAAACGCCAAAAACCGAAAAAAATCGCCTAAACGCGAAAAATGCGCCAAAAACCAAAATAATTGTTTATGTAAAAAAATAACGGCAAAATGAAAAAAAATCGCCAAAATTAAAAAAAAATCGCCAAATTTAAAAAAATCGCCAAAACGAAAAAAATTGCCAAAATTGAAAATAAGCGCCAAAAACCGAAAAAAATCCTCAAAACGAGAAAAAAAAGTGCCAAAACTAAAAAAATCGCCAAACCAAAAAAAAACACCTATATGAAAAAAACGCCAAAATTAAAAAAATCGCCAAAATAAAAAAATCGCCAAAATAAAAAAAACACCAAACTAACAAAAATCGCCAAAATTAAAATAACTTCAAAAACCAAAAAAAAACGCCAAAACGTGAAAAAAGTGCCAAAACTCAGAAGGCGCCAATAAATTCAAAAAATGCCAAAACTATAGTTTATATTGGCTAAAGTTCGTATTGAATTACATATCTCGTGTCCCTACGGAACCTTTCGTGCGCGGGTCAAAGTCGCACTTCACTGAATTTATTTAAATTTTATGTACCTAAAATACATTTGTTAAATGAATGAAGTCTTTTTTTTTGTCGATATACTTATGTATGTATGTGTAAGTATGTTCACACATATGTATGTACATACATATGTTATGTTTACAAGCTAATGAAGATCAAATTCATTACCCTACACCACATGCTAACCAAAGGTCAAAGGAAAGAATTTCATTTAGTTTATGGTGAATTTTTTACATTTATATACAGCTTTTGCTTTACCGATTCCTTTTGATGCTCCTGAAAACACTTTGATTCAAAAGAGCTATTAGTTAATTGCTCTGCATTATCCGATATAATAAGTATGTATTTTGTTTGGGACTTCCACTGATAGGAGGCCAAAATGATCCTTACTACGATTTCCCCAATTCTATTGAAATATTTTTTTTTTCCAAATACTTGTAGTAAAACTCATATTTTGCTGAACAACATTTTGCAATCGTATACAAGACTATCGTAACATCGTGCATTTTTTTTTGAAAATACTTATCTAAAATCTACAAATTATGCAGAAATATCATGTGCAAGCGCATGCTCATGATATGCTCGTTACGTTCTTCTTTATTCTTTATTTCACCACTTGTTTACAAATAGATATTCCACCGCACTATAATGCAACCTTTAATTTAAATTGTCACATTACACTTATCTAAACATTGGCGGTATTCGCTGTTTGATACAAATATCGTTGCGCTAGTGCAAATGCAAAATATCGTAGCTTTTCTTATAACTGTGTGTGTATTTTGTTGTTGGATTTTAAAGGAAAGCTACGATATTTTGCATTTGCACTAACGCAAGAGCATTTGCATCAAACATCGAATACCGCCATTGTATGTGAGTATATGTTCATTTAAAAAATGCATGGCCGAACACAAGCACACACGCACACATACAGATAGTAAAAGTCCATATCGTACTAAACATGCATTTTCAGGAAACATGTGTCTATTCAGCACAAGTTGCTATCAGCAAAGAAATATGGTACGTTGTATTTGTGCATGAGTTGGTGGGTTTATTAACACACAAGATACTAATCCTAGTACCCATACTTCTATAGCAAAGTTACAACACCGAGAAATAGAAAAATTAAAAAATAAAAAAATATACCCCAATCCATACGTTGGATACCTGGTATAACAAAAAAGTTCACTAAAGAATAAATAAAAAAATGTGCATAAACAGCATTTATATGCAAAGTAGTTAGTTGTTTGCGGCGATGACACTGATATTTGGTTGTTGCATGTCGCCGTTGCAGTATCATTACACACTTATGTATATTCATTTACTTTTATGAACACAAATGTAGGTACATAAGTATGTATATATATTCGTATGTATATAGCTAAGCAAGTACTATTAAGGCTAATTTAACTGGCAGAAACAAACTGAGCGAATAAATCGAAAAAAAAATTAAATGAAAGCAAAATATAAGCAGTTAAAATAAATCGAAAATAATGTAGTTTGGTGGTGGTAAATAATGAATGAGTGCATTTTTAATTAAAACGACCTAAATGCGAACGAAGAATTCTCTATTTAGATCTGCATACATACATACATGCATACTAAGTACAGACAAATCTCGGTATAACGAACTATATAATGTCAGGCCCATTCGTTATGCTGAAAAATTCATTATATGGCGAAGTTTTTTATTTTGAATTTTAATGTTTCATATGCCTAAATATGCCCTGCGTTATTGTGATTGTTTTATTTCGATTTAGACCAAGAAATTCGTGTCGTGTAGATTGTACAACAAATCAAAATGATTTGATTTGTAAAATTTAGGAATATTTTGTACACCTTATTTTATTTCATACTTCGTCCACCCTCCACACGTAATTTTGTAGTCCCTCGGCTCACTTTCTCTTAGTGTTCTTAAAAGTTTGCTTGTTAGAATATGTTTCTTTTTTTTAAACCACTCTTTTTTTGTGTCCTTTTTTACACAAACTAATTTTTTATGGCATGTAGTTGAGCATTTATGTTGTACATAGTGTTGTATAGTTTGTGCGCAAAACACACAACTAACTGAACCAACGTGTTTTACCCAGCGATGTCAACTTGGTGCTTCTGGCACTATTTTTAACTAAGAAAAATCACTAAGTAGTGCTTTTAAGAAATTTGTGTATTTCTTAAAATTATTTTAATAAAAACTTGCTGTATTTATTTTTCAGTGTAAGGCATATCTTTTTCCTCTGATATATTTCATTAAAGATGTTGATACGATTGCCGAAACAGAGAATAGCATAGTAAATATTAAACATTATTAAACTTCACATCATTATTTAGTAGTTCACTCTTATTAGATTTCAAAATTACGCTTTTTAGTGCTTCGTTTAAAATTTGATGTGCTTTTAGATCAAATTATGTGACGTGCGTTACATCCTGGGTACAAACGTCGCTTTCGATAACGAGCTGATTCGATCACATTTTTCACTTTGAGATTTATAAAATTTTATATTCAAATTTTTAATCAAAATAAATAAAATGTTTTGTCTTTTATTTTATTTATTTTTTTTGCATTTTTAGATCAACATAAAATGCGTCCGTGAACAGAGAAATTGTTGGGAGTCCCTGGTGTTGTACTTGCATTTGGTTCGTTATTAAGCTGTAGAGGTTACAGGTTAATGTATAAATAAAAAATTAATTTTTTTCTAAAAAAAAACTTTGATTGCAAGTGTACCAATAAAAAACCAACGTACAAGTAGTAACAATATCCGTAATTTGTAAAAAGTGTTTATAACTAATGCAATATTGAAAAAAAATTAATCAGCAGCACGATAACGTATGAGATCACTGAATGACAAATTTTATGAAAGTGCAATAGGCATAGCTGAACGTAAGAGATTGTAACTGAACAATATATTGCATACAGCATTTGGCGCATGCCTGATTTAGAAAGAATAATATTTTTGTAACGTTTGTATATGGAGTAAAGTCCTGCACAAGACCATTTATAAGACATTTCAAGACATGAGAGATTTTTCAAAGCGTTACTACAGCGAAATATTCTAAAACAAAGGCTTAACAACACTGTTGGCAAGGCATTTGTGTTTCAGATGTTTGTCTTGCCAACAGTGTTGTTTAGGGTTTGCTTTAAAATATTTTGCTGTAGTAAAGCATTTGAAAAATCTCTTATGTCTTGAAAGGTCTTATAAATGGTATTGTGCAGGACACTAATATGGAGTTTATAGTTCCATTCCTACCATACTCTCTTCTGTTACAGTAAAACGAGTCAAGAAGGCCTGCCTTTGTTACTTTAAACGACGAATAGAGTTACAGTATAATATAAAATGTTTCTTTAAAAGTTAGAACATAAAAACTAAAAATAAATATAAGTATGATAATCGGTTGACCTTACAGTCAATTCCTGAAACTTTCCGAAAAAATTAATGTGTATCGGAAATTGATTTAGCAAGAAATTAGGTAGTCCTAAAATAAGAAATCTTTGCCGCAAATTTTTTACAACGTTGAAAGTGAATAAAAGAATGATTAACGTGCTAATAAGAGCATTTATTGGATACTGTCTGTTACTAAATGTGACACTGACACTCCAGCCTTAAATATATATATATATATATATATATATATATATATGATTGTATTGGTGTATGTATGTATGCAAAAACATATGGGTGTAAGTACATTTAATTTTTTATTTTCCTTGACAACTGTTGGACAAAACAGTTTTTGCTAAATCAGAGTGTTTTATTATATTTAAAGGCAACTAGAAATTATTTATACTTCGATTTTTTTATGCATATATGCGCCTCAATGAAAAAAAACTATACGCATAGACAAACGTTTGTATATTAAGGAATCCCTATTATATGTGATCATTTTTAAGAAACAAATAAGACCAAAGGTATGATGTATTTGAGCTTTCATGCATTCATCTTTCAACAAATTGTGCTATGATGAATCAAAGCAATTCACGTATTCCATTTGCAGTGAAACATTTATATATATTTTTTTCGAAATTTTTAATATAATTTTATTGTTAACTGCGTTTTTTTTAAATGAGTTAGCTTTTGGTCCAATTTTTTATAAAAACTAATTATTATTTCGAACTGACACCACACACAATATGCCAAACTAGAGCACGCTGATGATGTTTGATGTAATTAGCTCCTCAAATATTATCACATGTGATTTGAATTTCTCAAAATACGAACTTTATACGAAACAACTATATAAATCCAATAAATTACAAACTAATGCCGAGTACACTTTGGCATTTCTTGTGTTATCATTTTGAAAATGTGTGCAATGCCGTTCTCATTGTGTTTTTTATATGGAAATCAGTGCCACAAAACGAAAAATATCGGAAATTGAAAACATTGGAACTAGTACAGACTATTGGTATGTCATAAAATGCCATAGTGTGTATTCAGCATAACGTGATATATGTTAATATACAGTAAAAAAATACATACACGTTTTTAATAAATGATGGCAAACAATATATTAAGAAATGATTTAGTTAAATTGATTCCTTTTTCAAATGCACTTGGTAATTATTATTAACTCTAGTTTTACACTCAGGTCTTACTCATGACAAAATGTTGCTCGCAATCCCATCTCTGATTCTTTTATTCATGAGTGTGCTGTTCAATTATGAAATAGCGTGACTTTTACATTTGAAACTTCAGTCCAATAACGATATAAGTGATTTGATAAATGTGGCTTTTTTATGGGTTGATATCATCGTTAAATTGAAAGAAACAAGAAATATATATATACTATATATGCATACATACATATGTACAATGCAGATATGTATGTATGTATATATGTATACTAAATGCTGTACTTTAATTTGAATAAACTCAATTTCTTGGTACTCGTAATTAAGATGACATTTAACAATTGATTAATTTTTCTGACAACTGCACACGAACTGAAGGCAACCAATTTAAATTAAATTATTAAATCAAACATTTACGAATGTGTACATATTAGTGATGTAACGAATGTCAATTTTTTATATTCGCGAATACGAATACGAATATTTGAAACAATATTCGCGAATACGAATATTTTATGCAATATGATATATTAAAAAATTCTTATGAAAAAGGACTTCACACTCTTGTTGGCGTACTTTAAAGTTAATAAAAAGTACCCAAAATTTTAATGATCGTCATTGAAAAATATTTGAAAATGATATAAAGCACAAATTTCTATAAAAAAATTAATGTATTTGTGCAAACTAAAATTTTTAGTGATTTTTTAAATTCCATTTAGGATTTATGCATTTATTTATTTAATTTCTCTGGAAAAATATTCGTATTCGATTGAATTTGGCGAATACGAATACATTCGTATGCGAATCCGTCTGAATTTGACGAATACGAATACATTCGTATTCGCCTGAAAATGGCCGAATATTCGACAATTCGAATACGAATACGAATATTCGTGCATCACTAGTACATATCGTCACCAATGCAAAAGGACGTAACTACACAAAAATTCGAAATCGAGTTGATTGATTATGGTTCACTTTAAAAATATATATATATACCCCCGCGGTCAAAAATTACGACTTTTTTTTTTTTTTTTTTTTTTTATGCATGTTTTTTTATTTATTGTATCTTCATATATGAACTAACAATAAGTATTCAAATCTTAAATCTAACATATAATTAATAGGTCCGACCAATGTCAGACATAACTAAGTGATAGTTGTAAATAATACATAAGTAGTGATAATTAAAAAAAAAATATTTTCAAGCAACTTCATTCGGAGTGTTTAGTATTAGAGCCCTTGTATCTCTCTTTTTTAAGCGGATGTGTCCAGTAAAGTTCAATATATTACGAGCAAGCGGATTAGGATGTGACTCGAGTTTTGATAGATATTTGCCGACGTATTTTGCAATTTCTTCAGTCACTAGTGGCATATTTAAATCACGATGTAAATTTGAATTCTTAATGTACCATGGAGCAGATGTTATTAACCTTAAAATTTTGTTTTGTCTTCGTTGAATTCTCTCTACATTGGAAGCTGAAGCAGTGCCCCATAACTGGATACCGTAACACCATATTGGCTTTAAAATCGACTTGTATATTAAAAGTTTGCAGTCTAGGCTGAGTGTTGAATTTCTGCCAATCAGCCAATGTACCTGAGTTAATTTTAGTTTCATTTGAGTTAACTTATAGTCAATGTGATGTTTCCATGTAAGCCGTCGATCGAGGTGTATACCAAGATATTTCACATGTGAATGTTGAGGAACAACTTGATTATTAATCCGAATGGGGGAACAAGTATCTCTTCGTAAGGTAAATGTTATATGGACACACTTTTGTTCATTTACCTTAATTCTCTATAAGTTTAACCATAGTTCCATCTGGCTAATGTGTTCCTGGAGTTTTCGGGATGCCTCATCAGGGTTTTCGTGCATACTAAGGCAGGCGGTATCGTCGGCAAATGTAGAAGTGTGGATACTACTGCTCACAGGCATATCACAAGTATAAATCAAATATAAAAATGGCCCCAGTATACTCCCCTGTGGCACACCGGATGAGATAGTTTCAGGCATACTCGTAAAGTGTCCGTCCACAACTGTAAATTTTCGTGCAAAAATGTAACTTTCCAAAAGATTTAGAATGTTTATTGGTAAGTATATCTTCAATTTCAAAATCAGGCCTTCATGCCACACTTTATCAAATGCCTGAGAAACATCAATAAACACGGCAGAACAATACTTCTTTTCCTCAAATGTTTTCCTGATAAATTGAACCAATCTATGCGTTTGCTCAATGGTACTATGCTGGCTTCTAAAACCAAATTGATGGTCCGGGATGCACCCATTATCAGTTAAAATTGAAGACAATTTTGTCATGAGTAGCTTTTCAAAAAGCTTTGACATTGTTGACAGTAAAAAAAAAAAAATTACGACTTTATTAAAAAAAAATTAATCCAACGTAATTACGAATGCATCTATTTTTTATTGCAAGGAACGTAACTAACATAAAATCTTAAATCTATATAAAAAGAAAATAATGGTTAAAAACATATATGTATGTAAGTATTCATACTACAAGTAAATTTCGAAGAAAATTTTTAGAACACTTTATTATATTGATTTTGAAAATTTTTTTTTTCTCTTGTAAAAAATACAAAAGCGTAGTTACGTCCGTTTTCATTTAAGGTGACGATATATAATATGTATATGTATTATAGTAAAGGGTATAGAAACATAAAAAATATACAACTACAAATGTTTGTGTTATAATGAATGAAACTAAAAAAAGAAAATTACATATTATTATTATTATATGCATATGGGAACAGCAATACTTAGTAAATTGATCAAGCATTAAATCATTTTTATAATTATTAAGATTATTTCAGTTCGCGTTGCAAATACAAAGCGGGAACAAAATACAAAAAATATTAAAATCATATTGATTAAATCGTTAACATGTCATCGAATTTGCATCACGTCTGTGCACAAAAACTTTCAGCAGTCAGTCAATGAATGCTTTTAAATTTATTCCCCTCATCAGAATGCGAATAAAATAATCATTCAATGTTTGTACAAAAACATTCACGCATGTATGTATGTATGTGTGCATGTATTTATTTCAGTGTTGCCAATATAAAATGGTTCAAGCTATAGAAATAAGATTTGGTTAAGTTTTTTTTTTGCTGTAGCAAATTCTGAATACAAAACACAATAGAAAAAAAAACGTAAAACACGAGTAACATTTTCTTTTTATTTAAATAGAAATTCTTAAAGCTCTTTTTTTTAATTTTTTAAACATCTGGCCATACTAAATGCAGAAAAATAAATATATCCACGTTTGTATATTGTTTGTATGTGCTTATGTATATATGTGCCCTTAATTATGAAAGTGGTCTAAGTCATGTGCATTTTTGCTTCAAAATTCTAAATAAATCTTAAAAAAACTTCAACAAATATTTAATGAATATTAATTAAATTTAAATTAATTAATACTAGTGCAACTCTTAATTAAAATTTTTCATAATATAAAAATTATTCTTGATTTGTTCAAATGTAATCTACTATATATATCGACCAAAGATATATGTGACTTAGATCACTTTCATAATTAAGGGCACATATATGGTATGCTTCTGTTTAGGGTTTGGTATTCGGGAATTCCCGTTAAAAGCCTATCTAATATTCACGGGTAATTTTTGAGATTTTCTCGGGAAAACGGGAAATTAAAAGTATGTATACGTTATTTCAGAAATACAAAGACTTTTATGACATATGTACATATTTATCAAGTGGCGTAAGTGACAGTCAAATTAATTTTTATATTTATGATTTGATTATGCTATAGTTCGTATCGCTTTGTAAACAAAATTACATGTGATAATTATTAATGAACAAATAACACCAGAGTTAATTGTAAATATTCTGACAAACACTTAGTAGAACGGAACAAGTAGCTGTTTTCAAAGTTCACTACACCTTTACCATCAGCGTTCTTTTGTGTTTGGTCCACTGTATGTGGTTTCAGTTGATGTAGATTTCAGTTTTATGTACTCAGCCTTTATTGCAAATAGAATATGTGAATTGTTTTGATCCATCATATTACAATTTGCTGGAAGTTTTTTTTTTGTAATGAAAGCTCAATTTTACAATCTCTAAATTTACAACAGTCTTGCCATTGTACTTTGTTCTTTACTAATAATACACATATTAGTTAATTTGCTTATTTTGGTTCTACTTAAGACAAACTTTTTTGGTTTGTTACTATTAAGTATACTTATTTATTTGTTGCCACAAGCCCATAGATATTAATTTTAGTTAGTTTTATTATTATTGTTCGAACGTTATTTTGATTCATATAAGAAATTTGTGTTATAATCCTCTTCTATTTATTTTATTTATTATTTATTTTATTTAAAATTATTTAATAATTTAATTTTATTTTAAATGTTTTTTTTAACTTACAAAAGTTCGTTTGAATGATTGTATGACTAAATTTACGCGTTGAAATTGTTAAGTTCTCTTTTAAATTTGATTTGTTTTTCATCGTGTGTTTAAAAATGTCGAATGTCATTCTAACAATTTCATTTAAAACAAAAAAAATTCTAAAATTTGTTCTTGTTTCATATGTATCCTTCGATAGCGACAAATAAACATTAAAATGCCTATAAAATCTTTTTTAATAAAAAATACAAATTAATTAATTAATTGGAAAACTACATGAGAGATGAATTTGTTAAAGACCGTTTCAGACTATAATGCAAGTATGTCGAGTACATACATTAATACTTTTGTGGAAAATTAAACTCTGACATGTTGAGTTGTTGTTTTTAAATAAAAGTAACACTCAGGCAATGACTGTCTACTATTAGTACTAGCTGTTACCTTCTTTTCGAAAGGGACAGTGATAGAGAAGACAGGTAGTGGAAGAGATAGAGGAAAGCTTCATTCTTTTACAACTCTGCTGTTTTGAATGTTTCTAATAATGCAGTGTTGCAGTGCCTCTGGTGTCAATAAGGCGTATTAAATTTTTGAAGCTGTGTTTAGTAGCCATTTTATTGGTTATTTTACTTCGCCGATGACTCTGCTACTCGCAAAGAAAAGATGTAGTTGTAGAATGGTTGAGAAAACAATATTATGTTCTCAGAAACAAAAATAAATAAAGCACAAACAAACAAAAGGATAGATAAATAAAAACATATACATACGTACATATGTTCATCTCTTTATACACACGTGTTTGTATTTCGAGTATACACACATATGAAAGTATACATTTCTATATATATATTTAATTTCAACAATATTAATTATTATTTTTATTATTATTTTTATTTTTTATTATTATTTTTATTTCGGATTTAACGCACAGCTGTTTTAAACAAGAGATCCACCAATAAATATATGATTGAAAAACAAAATATTATTTTTATATTAAATAATACTGTTGTCGTATTCAACAATATTATTATTATATAAGAACATGGTATGGTGAGTCTCAATTATATTTTAGTCACATCTAATAATAGTGTTGTCATATTTACAATAAAAAGATTAGGTGTAACAAAGTTCGTTGTTGATCTAATCGTTTCGTAAAGTAAATTATTCGATGTTAAACGAAATTCGCCGAATTAGTAGTGGACATTTTAAGCTAATAGAAGCTGTAAAAAAACTTGAGTTAAAAATACTTAAATTTATTATGAGCCTGAAACCCTAAAATAAATGTTTTAAGAGAAATAAAATTAAAAATCAAAGTCATTGACTTAGGGTACGTGAAATACGGCACATGCTGGGCATAGTACTGTAACTTACTTGTGCTTAACCATAAAAATCCTCCGAAATTTTTCAATAATAATGATAAACAAGCAAATCAAGTTGTTAATAAAATGATATTGAGAACTTGTTATAAAATTTATTACTAATTGCGGTAATAGTCGCCAATTAGGCCCCTTTCACATTAGGCAACTTTACTTGCGCAAGTATAATTTTCATTTTTATTTATTTTCTTTTGAACTTGCTTCTATGTTCACATTCAGTTCATTTGTTGAGCAAGTTTAATTTTCTTATGCTCGAGTTTTCTTAATTTGTTGACGTTTTGTGGCAGAATTGCCAAGTTGTGGCAGAATTGCCAAGTTCAAGCAAGTCTGTACTCAAATCTCGGCAATTCTTTCCCCTTCAACCGACCTTTCCTCTCACACCCGCAAACACAAAACTTGCGCAAGTAAAGTTACCTAATGTGAAAGGGGCCTTAGTCTTTATATCATATCTTACTGTGTAATAATTAAGAACAATATTTGCTTGAACTTACTTTAAAATTCTTAAAAATTTGTCTTAGCACTGTTTTTATATTAACATTTATTTAAAAAGAATTCTTACATTAATAAAATAATCTTAATTTCTCCAAAATTCATTTCCCGTTTCCCGGGAAGTGCAAAAGTCCGGGAAATCCCAAAACCCTACTTCTGTTGCATGAAGTAAATGCACACTTTGATACATGATTAAAAATGCAATTAAAAAAGTGGGAGAGAAATGGTGGGAAAGAGCACATTATTATAATGGAAAATTGAAAAACAAACAACAAGTACAGGGTGGCCCAGAAAGACCGAAGTGGTGTGAATTCCTTATAACTTTTTATTTAAGACATATTTTTTTAATTTTTTGTTTTTTAAATACAGTAAATTTATAGGGAATATTTTTAGATTAGTTATTAAAAATTGTATCCCGCAAGTGGTGGCCATTTTCTGCTTCGCACAAATGTGCTCTTTCCATTTCCATTATTCATAACTTATTTATGAGTGACGAAGCCCATTTCCAATTAAATGGGTTTGTTAACAAGCAAAACTTTAGGATATGGGCTAAGGAAAACCCGAGAGTACTTCATCAACGACAATTACACCCAGTTAAGTGTACTGTTTGGTGCGGTGTTTCTTCAGAAAGGATCATTGGCCCATATTTTTTGGAAAATGAAAGAGATGTCGCCATTTCCATCAATGGTGATCGATATCGGGCCATGTTGGAAAATTTTGTAAGGCCAGCCGTGGAATACCATCCGCAAATATGGTTCCAACAGGATGGAGCCACAGCGCACACTCCGAGGGCCACAATGGCTATTTTACGCGACATCTTTGGGGAAAGAATAAATTCGCGTAGAAGCAACTTTAATTGGCCTCCGCGTTCCCCGGATTTAACCGCTCCAGACTGTTTCCTTTGGAGTTATTTAAAAGGGAAAGTTTATGTTAATAAGCCTAGGACTATTGAGGAATTAAAAACCAATATTCGAGACGAAATTAACAACATAACACCGGAAGTTTTGCGAAAGGTCATGGAAAATGTGTTGAAAAGAGATCATTTGTGCGATGCAGAAAATGGCCTCCACTTGCGGGATATAATTTTTAACAACTAATCTAAAAATATTCCCTATAAATTTACTGTATTTAAAAAACAAAAAATTAAAAAATATGTCTTAAATAAAAAGTTATAAGGAATTTACACCACTTCGGTCTTTCTGGGCCACCCTGTACAACAAGAGAATAATGCAGTCATTTTAAAAACATGATGCAAGTTCAAAATTTTACACTGATAAAAAAAATTTATTGTTGATCAAAAAAATAGATTTTTTTTGCACTTTATATTTTTTTTTACTAATTAAAATGTAAAACTTAATATTTTTGAATGAATATGCCTAAAGTTAAATCAAGAATCATTTGAAAACACTCTCACTCACTTCACTCACTTTTTTAATACTTATGATCTTTTTCACATTTTGTTTTTTAAATCAGCACAAACATTTTCATTTAATTTTGTAAACTTAGTAACACATTTACTACAGTTGTCCCTTTCTTACGGAACCTGCGTCACAAATGATACTAGATTTTTTCACAAGCCACTTTCTTCAACTCTGGTATCCTCTGTGCTGCCATTTCATTAATTTAAAAAAGTTCGAGTAGTGTGAAAACTGAAAGTAATTGCGTAAATGGCATACAATTTTACATCACTAGACATATAATAGATGTCAAATAGGTAACGACACATTTGTAATGACGCGTTAAAATTTAAAATTGTGAGAAACTAAAAACTTTGCACAACAAAATCCTATTTTCTTTATATAACCGTAATTTTGAAAACGTAATGAATCTTACCATGCAGTTGTGTACGAAATAGTAATAGCCTTGATAGCATTGAGTTTACCAATAACACTGTGTGCCAAATTTTAATGAAATCGAAATAACTGGGACGTGCTATTATTTTTCTGGTAGTTATTGTCGAGCATAACAACAGGCTGTATTTGAAATTTTCCAAACACCCCAAAATCTCGAGTTGCGGGTAAAAACCCGATTTTTCGTACCCGTATGCACTTATCAACATTTAAATAACTTAACCCCCCTTATGCAAAAAAATATTTTACTTTGGCTTTAAAGTTCATAGTAGTTGCCAAGCACTTTAAGGCTAATAGCCTTTTCACACTCACTCACATCTTTGAGGAATGTGTGGAATATGTTGAAAATTTAAAAAACCTTTTCACATTAGAACATCTTTCATATTACATCTGTCATTATTATAATACTATTTTTACGAGTGTGAGCAACTAAGAGTTAAAAAATAAAATGGAATTTAAAAATGCTGTAGAAATTGATTTAATTGCTTCTCGTGTTGAGGAGCAGAAACAATTAATGCAGAATTAGTAGAAATTATGCTAGCGGACGATGATGATGAAGAAATACATATGTATTTCGAGTACTTCTTTTATGTGCAAAAATTTCGAAACCGAGCAGCTTGTAGAAATTTGAAATTACTTTTATGTCATTTATTTCGATTTGGAAAAATATATGCAAGATTTTATTATACATGTACATACATATGTATGTATGTATATAATAAAATCTTGGAGTAGTTACAGATCTTTCTGTGGGAATAATATTCCAAAAGGTAGCCTGAATGCATGTACATACATATGCACATGCGTATGTAGATATATATACATACATACATACATATGTATACATGCTTATAGTATGTATGCATGTATGTATATAGTCCCTATAGGAACTCAAACTCATTTGTAAGTACCTTCAAACTGGTTTTTTAATAACCACAACTGGTTGATTAAGTGACTTTTTTCCTTGTCGCCGAGTCAATTGGCCATCTCTGCATGACTTTTAAATTGACTACTAACTACTTATTTTTCAACCACTCTGAAGTCACTTAATATCTATTATAGTTAAATAAATATTTATGTAAATCTTCATACACATTTGTATATCATATACATACATACATATGTATATACTACATATATTAAGTATACATGTATATTGATTGATATATAGAAATAATTAGTATTTTTATAAGTTTGTCCTCCTCATAGAAAATATTTTAAAATATTAATTATTGAAATTATTATTATTTTTTTCAACTCAAACATTTGGCATTTGATTTCATGGCATGCTTCTTTTTATTTATTTTTTATTTTCTTTTCATTTCCTTATTTTGCTTTTATTTATTTCTTACGTGTGCTTCTATTCAATATGTTTGGTTGATATATGCATGAGATTTAAACCAGTTTGTAGTCACTTGCAACATAATTAATTTATAGCTAGTGTTTTTTGTCAATCGACTATTTTATTTACTACAGGGGTTGTATACATATTTTCTAGTGATGACACTAAAATAATCGAAAGATGTTGAATGGAACAAAGTGATATAGGAAATTTTTTTGAAGATGTTGAATATTAAGCCAAATTGGCAAATTGATGAAAGATGAAAAATGTGAGTAAGTGTGAAAATACTGATTTTAACATTGCTTTGTTAGGAAATTGTATGCAAAACACAACTTTAATTATTAGGTCTGTTCCAGGTGCATAGCAAAACAGTCCGAATTTGTACAAAGTTATGCAAATCGTTCCAGATAGCAATTTTTGTACAATTTTGAGAGCGAATGACAGAGTAATTTTTTTCATTTCCTGTACAAACTAGTACGAATTTTTTCTTTTGGATAGGTTAGGACAAGAATTAAATCACCAGCTGTTTTTTGTTTACATATGAAACTGAAAAATTAATCAGAAAATTTGCAAATATAGGAAAAAAGTTTTTACATGCAAATATATTAAAAAGCAAAATGGAAGGTTTTTTGAACAAAGTTCAAGTTGTAAGTGCATTTGTGCATATTTCTCTATTGCTTTAATACAAAAAAATGCTTTTTATGATTTTGTAAATAATTAACGTATCTTCTACTCTTTTGGATAATTTTTTCGTTTACTTTTTACATCTGTTGCCAGTGATGCAAAATTTTTGTTTTTATAATGTTATGCGTTTTAAGCGACTAAAATCACTAAAAAAAAATTTAATTTAAAAAGTAAGCAGGCACTAGTATTTCAGGATGGGCAATTATGGTTTTTTGCGTTCCAGCTATTCTGGATAACTTTTGCACATTCAGAGTGTAATTTTCTTTTTACTCTCATTAGTCCGAACTTGTGCAAAATCTTGTGGAACACACCTATTTTGTTATTTAATAATATATACTGGTAAGACCACCGTGTTCAACAACCACTTCCCAGCTTATGATGTACAAAATCGAATAAAATTTCATTCCGGTACTCAAATATTTTTTTTTTCATTAAATAAATTTTTATTTTCTTCACAGGGAAAAAACTGCCTAATAAAATCAATAAGATTTTCTCTATGAAACGTTTTTAGGTTAAGCGAAGATTTTTTCATAGAGATTCCTTGTTTTTATGTGGTAAATCTTATTAATTTTATCAAGAAGAAAACCACATAAAATCAAGAAGAAATCTTATTATTCACAACTTTTTTTACTCAATTTCCGTTATTTTTGGCACCAAAAAAAACAATCCATAGAGAAAATCTTCTTGATTCTATTAGGTTTTCTTATAAATTGTAAGCTATAGGGATTTCTTATTTATTTTAAATTAGGTTGCCTTATTGATTTTTTCAAAAAGGTTTTCCTTATTGATTTTATTAGGTTGCCTTATTGATTTTTTCAATAAGGGTTTCTTCTTGATTTTATTAGGTTCCTATATGATTATGTGTAAAACATCTTATTAATTTTTTTTAATAAGGAAATCTTCTTGTTTTTATTAGGTTTCTTGTTATTTCATATCTATAAATAAACATAGAGACAATTTTTTTCATGATATTTTTCGTTCTTGTATAAGCATGTTTTTGTACAATAACTTCAGTACGGATTCAGACTGCTTGTTAGCATATTGGTTAGAGTTCTTGTCTATCAATCAGAAGGTTGCTGGTTCAATACTTGTCTCCTCCCAAGTAATAAATATGTATGTATGGTGAGTGAGGTAGTTAATTAAGATTATAATATAATATGTATGTATGTATGTATGTATAAATAAATAACATAAATATAGTACATACATACATATATCGTACAGAATTTAAATCAAAATACATAAGTAAAATTTTTTTATATTTTTTATTAGGTTGCCTAATAAAATCAAGAAGAAAACCTTATTAAAAAATCAATAAGATAACCTCATAAAAACTACAAGATTTCTTCTTGATTGTTTCAAAAAGGTTTTCTCTATGAAATGAATAAGATGTCCTTATTGAAAAAAAACCATAGAGATATCTTATCAATTTTGTTCTATTTTATGAGGTATTTATTAGGCACTGTTTTCTCTGTGTTGAAGTAAAGCAACCTAATTTAAACAATATGAGCTTCTGACATGGTAGGAAAACAGATAAACACTTCTGTGAAGTATACGTAAAAAATATGAGGAACAAAGAAGAATTATCACAATTTATTTTATTCGAATGAAATGAGTATTTGAATATCCAGGTTTTTTCGATTTGTTTTGATTGTATGTATATCACTAAAACATTTTTGTACAATTGTATTTATTTTAGGGATGTAAAGATACGCCGTTTTGCCGATCCGATACCGATACCAATACTCAAAAAGAAATATCGACGATACCGATTACGTATATTGAACTTAAGTTAAAATTAAAAATACCTTTTATTATACAAAATTGTGGTGTAAGAGATTACACTGTGGAACAAAATTTCAACAAAGTCGTGACCGAATGAATTTGATACATGATCTTAATGTAGAATTTTTCACCAAATCCGTACCTGAATTCAGAATGATCAAAAGTAGAACATATTTCGAGATATTTCAAATTTACCGTTATTTGGGTTTTTTCAAAAGATGATATCACTTTAATAAAAGAATCTTGTAAGTATTAAATAATTTTTTTATTTATTTTTTTTTCATTTGAAAGAAAATAAAATTGTTAAAACCCATGTTGCTTGTAAAAATTTATCACGAAATGACTGAACTACAGTGGAACAAAGTTCAAATTTCACAAAAATTTTAATGATATTTTACAATTTTGCTTTTTTCAACTTAGTTTTTTTGAACCAAACAATTAATTTTTTTAATTTTGTCACTTATTATGATAGATTATTTTAATAGAAACATTTTGTGCTCAATAAAATAGAGATCGGTGCGAAAATGATAAAGTTACAGAAGATTAATTGAATTATCCCACTATTATCAAATAAAAAAACACAAGTAAATATAGAAATATTTACTCGTATATAGGTAACAATGGAATTAAAAATTACTTAAACTGTTATCTATTTTAATTATTTTCTACCTCTCGCACATGAAACCAACAATATTCGCACAACATCGCCTCATCATACGCCTCTTGGTACCGAAGTTCCATTTCTTGTATTTGTTGGTGAAAACGCTGACCATGCTCGGTCATTTTGATTTGATTTTGTTTCCTTTAAATTACTGTCGTCAAAATCAGATGAATTGAATTCATGCTTCCGCTTTGGACAAAGAGGATATTGTACTTCAGGCATATGAGGAGTTGGTTTTGTTAATGAGTTGACATATACATACTCAACAGACTTATGGCGTCCATTTTGATTTACTTGGACTAGCAAAAATAACAGTCGATTTCGTGGTTCGCAGGCTCACGCCAAATTGGCGGAAAATCAAATGGCATATAGCGACTGCGGTATAGTAAATAAGATTAATATTGTGAAGGCATACTTTTTAAATGCAACATTAAGAAATGTATATTTACTTTGCGCCCGACATACACATAGTTAAACGAGTTTTGCAGGAATTGGATAAAGTATTTGGTTTTGTTTTCCGAATTGACTTTAAAATACAGCCAAAATGCATTTTGTAATTGGCTTTAAATATTAGACGGCTACGCAAAACAATAAACTCCACAAGCATAGCAAAATTTGTTCGGATTGTTCTGGCAAAAAATTCACTTTTTGCACTATGCATTTTATTTTTGTTAATATGAATTCTGCGTTTCAAGAGAATCAAAACGTTAAACAAACAATTTAAAATTTTGAAATTTCAATGTTTATAAATAACACTTACAGCGTTCGTTTTACAAATTCTGCGTATTTACTTCCTTTGGGGGTTTTGTTTTAATAAAACCGACAACTGGGTTAATTCACTAAATCTTCTGTAACTTTGTCATTTTTGTATTAGTCTGGACTTTTTAGGGCGCAAAATGTTTGTATTAAAACAAGCTAATGTTTTACGTAAAAAATCTTAAAATTTTTGATTGCTTGTTTAAAAATAACAAAACTTGAAAACAGCGAAATTTGCAAAAAATCAACAAATTTTTAATGAAGTTTGAAATTGCGTCCACTGTATCTCCATCATTTCTTGACTAATCTTGACATGCTGTGTATGCTTATTTTAGTAATTTTACTATCTTTTAACGAAAAAGACCCCAGTGAAAAAAAATGGAAGTCATTCTAGCGGAAGTACATTTTCATTGCTTCCAAAAAATCGATATTTTTAATTTGCCGAGAGTGAGCAAAAAACCATGTAGAAGGTTATTTTAGTCACACAAGACCTTGTAACTCCTCCATAGTGTTAGAAAATACTCACCAGAATTTTAAAAAAATTTATTTTTTTAAAGAAATTTATTCACTATTTTTAGTCTAAAATTTAAAAGTTATTTGCTTAAATTTACATGAAAACACTGTTTCGGGCTTAAATTCGTATAAAAAGAAATGAATTGTTAAAATAGGCAACTATTTATCATTTTTCCTAGATGAAAATATTATCATAGAACACAAAAAAGGGAATTTTTCTTAATATCGCTTCCAATTCAGTGACCACGCATCGAAAAAGAGAACTTCTTGCTATGACAACCCTATGTAAAAATCATTAGATCGGATCGAAATTTGCACTACTTCCGCATCGTAAACTCTACATTTTCATGACTTTTTTGGAGTCTCTTTTTTTACTGGGACAAAGTGTATAAACCGACGAATATTTTTTGAAGATACTCGCATTTAAGCCACACAATTTTTTTTCAAACCCAAATAACGGTAATTCTACCGTTCTACTTTCGACAATTTTGACTTCATATTCGGATTCATGCTAGGAACACAACTGGGACGAACGACGAATTTTTCGGTGCGAATGCTTATCGACGAATTCGTCGACTTTGACGAAATTCGTCGTTCGTCCCAATTGTGTTCCTAGCATCAGTGAACAATTTTATATTAGGATTGGTTGTCAGATACATTTGGTCAAAAGACTGTCACGTAGTGTTATTAATATTTAAAATTGATATTTGAATTCATTCTTATCAAAATCAAATTATTTGTTTTAATACATATGTTCATGATTTAGCATTGAGTGAACATTTCACTACTATGGTGCAAAGCAAAACAAAAGAAACGTTTAATTTTTCTGTTTAGACTTTATGTTCTGCTTTTAAATTGTTATTTCTCTTAGTTTTTATGCAAAAAAAAATCGTTGACAATTGAATTGTTTGTTCAAAACAGCTCTAAAAAATTTCAGAAGTATCGCCGTATCGACAGTAAAATATCGCCGATAACGATATATCGGCAAAAATAAAAATCACCGATATATCGTAATCGGTATTCGTATTCGTTACTTCCCTAATTTATTTTAATATTTTTTTATGGATTTTACCACACACAAAAAAGTAATATGAATGATTTTGTAATATTAATTAAAATATTTGTAGTATCAATTAAAAAGTTAATTAAATTTTCACCTATAAACAATTTGATAGTATCAATTAAGTTTTTCCAGTCAAATTAATTAATACAATTAAAAATTTAATCAATACAATAAAATTGTTAATTGAAAATATTAATTGGTGAATACTTTTTTCTGTGCATGTATTTTGAATAAGTTGGATAATTTGGTGATGTTTTCCATCACATTACAGAAATAATAAATTTAAGATAAGAGCTAGCACTTCTAGCTTCATTTTCAGATGTAACATGAATCAATATGTGCTATATTAACAAAAATATTTGAGGTACAAAATGCACATTTTGAAAATATCAACTTAAAGTAGTCTTAACAAACGTGGGTGCCTACTTTAGAATTTTTATATAATAATTTTTTTTAGAATACAACTTTACTTAACATTGCTTTGCAAAGCTTTGTTAATTTTTTTTTTTTTGCATAAGGCCCTTAAAATATCAAACGATTTTAAATTTATAAACGAATTTAGAATATACTACTTTGTTTCAGTAAATTTCCGATCTATCTGTGATTTTTTCTGCACTTTTCTACTTTGAATTCGTTTTTAGTATTTTCGCACTGACATGGTTTTAATTGAAAAGTAATCTGAATTACTAGAAATTACAACAAATAATCAAAAGTAATCAAAAAATAACCTGACAGCTTTCAAAGATTACTTTAGATTATTAATAAATAATCAAAAAGAACTAAAAGTAATCTTTAAAAGTAATCGGATTATTTTTTCATTACTTTAGATTATTTTTGATTTTTTTTTAATTTCAAGTAATTCAGAATACTTCTCTATTATTAGTAATCTTAATTAATTAGTAATCGTGCGAAACTGAATATATTCGAAATTTAATCATTACTTCACATTTAAAAAAAAGTAATGAAATTAGTAATCAGTACGATTACTAGTCATTAGTTAAAAGCTATGGTTTTACCATACAAATTGTTTTTGTTAAAACCAACTTAAACCATTTCTGAATTGTTTTTAAGTTGGTTTCATAAAATTGCAACCTTTTTTCGCTGTGATATATTCCGTGCTGCCAAGTTAAAATGACCGGAAGCAGCTGATAATGTTTATGCCAGTGAATAAGAATAGATACAAATTGTAACATTTACAACTTAACAATGGATACAGCCGCTAATAATCAAAAAAATTGCGGAAAAAAGATTTTTGTGGACGGAAAGCAACAGCAATATTTTCATTGAGCTCTGGGAGGTGAAAATACACGATATGACTGACATCGATCTGCCGATAAAAAGGTTTTATTTTCTAATGTACTTGTGAATTTTTTATACAAAATAGTTCGATTTCCAAGCACTTCTTCAATTTGTATAAGTACAGGGTGGGCCAAAAGAAACCAAGGGTTGTAAAAGTTTAATAACTTTTTTGTTTATTAATTTTTTTTTATTTTTTCTTTCAGATTATATAGACAACACTTGGAGAATTTATAATGGAGAGGTTCACCACTGAACAGAGAACCAGAACAATAGAATTTTATTATTTAAACCAGAGATCAATTATTTTAACGCAAAGAGCATATCGTCGACATGTTAACGACAGAATTTCGCCCTCTGAAGCGATGATTCGTTGCTTAGTTAATCGTCAGCACCAACATGGCAGCGTAAGAGATTTGCCTCGAACCGGTAGACCACGTTTAAGTCGCACTGCGGAAAATATTGAACGAGTACAGCAAAGTGTTAACGAAGCACCAGAAACATCTGGCAGAAGGCGTTCTGCTCAGCTAGAAATCGTACGTCACTACGGCGCATTTAAAAAAAAGATTTACAGTTATACCCATATAAGGTGCAATTGGTCCAAGAATTAAAACCCGCAGATCATCGGCAACGTTTAAATTTTGCAGTTAAATTTCAAGAGTTGGCCAGAAATGAAATCAACTTTATTGAAAATTTGATTATGAATGATGAAGCTCATTTTCATTTGAATGGCTTTGTTAATAAGCACAACTGTAGGTTCTGGGGTTCTCAAAATCCAAGAGCCCTTCATCAACGCCAATTGCACCCGATCAGGTGTACAGTATGGTGTGGGATCACACCTGAAAATGTCATTGGGCCCTACTTCTTCGAGAATGAAGATGGAAGTGCTGTAACCGTAAATGGAGAGCGGTATCGGTTTATGATAGAAAATTTTTTACGTCCTGCTCTTGAAAACAGACCTGGTATGTGGTTTCAGCAGGATGGAGCCACTGCCCATACTGCCGAGACACAATGGCACTTTTAAGTCAAATTTTTGGAGAGCGAATAATTTCTCGAAATTCGGAAATTATTTGGCCAGCGCGATCGCCAGATTTGACAGCACCCGACTATTTTCTTTGGGGTTTTTTGAAGGAGCGAGTGTATGTGAACAAGCCAGAGACAATCCTTGAACTCAAGGCAAACATTGTTGCAGAAATTCGAAAGCTACAGCCACAAGTTTTGAAAGATGTTATGGAAAATGCTCTAAAAAGAGCCCATCAGTGCGAAGCTGAAAACGGTGGTCATTTAAGTGACATCATTTTTCATACTTAAGGTAAAAAAATTTCCATTTTGTATATTATATAATCTGAAAGAAAAAATAAAAAAAAGTTAATAAACAAAAAAGTTATTAAACTTTTACACCCCTTGGTTTCTTTTGGCCCACCCTGTAGTTACATAATGTAAAATATGTTTATTTACAAAATATTAAATGGTTTTTATGTTAGAGCGCATTGTGAAATATTTGAATTTTTCATACGAACAAAAACAGTTGTTGTACAGTTTGTCAAATAAGTGTTATAAAAAGCAGAAAAAATACAACAACAAACACATGCATTTATGCGGGAGATTTATTTTATTTTCGAGCAAAGTTATTAGACAGTCTGTGAGTTAAAACCTGAATTTAAAAAACTTGCAGGGTGAATACAAAATCAGCTGTTTATGTGAGAAAACACTATTATGCAATATTTTTGTACTGGAACATACTGTTTATGACTTCATTTATAAAACATAATTGAATAGGAGTAATTCTGTGTTAATCAATTCCCTAGAAATTGACTGAGTTATTAAATTTTTTATTAAGACGCTTTTTGTTTAAAAAAAAACTTCCTGTATGAGGTTTTTCGCGTTCTATTAATGCGCTTTCTGTGTATTTAAGCTTCCAGGATGATGAAGGCACAATTTAATAGACGTATATCAATACAAAGTATAAAATTGGTACAACGCTAAACTTTTTTTTTGAAAAACTAATTTTTTACATCAGAAAAGGGCATTTGGCCCCACTGTACGCCAGCCCTGTTCTCAAAACAACTGATGAATTTGTCTGTTTCTTTGATCATAAGTGCTAAGTTTACAGACTCATTTCCGATTAGGGAAACAAGTAAATGGGAGACTTTGTTGAAGGAATTAAAGCTCTTTAGCTAATTTTTGCTACCAAAGCAAAATAATAATAATACATATTTCGTTATGGTTACATTAAAATTTTTTCAGTGTAACTTTTGCACAAATATGTAAATCGATTTAAGTAAAAATAAAATAAAAACTAATTTTCTTTTGTTCAAAATAACGAGTAAAAGCTATCTGTATATGTATGTATTTGCCTTTTTTTATTCATTCAAAAAGAGAAAAAAAATTTCTTCTCAATTGTATTCATTGTATGGCTGAAATAGCAGGCAACTGCATTTGATTACAATAAATCGTTTGCCGTCTTTTGTTGCTTATATCCAGTACAGCATCTCCTCATTGGTTTTATTTATGTACATATATGCATTTAATCTTTTTTATTTTATTATTCAGTGTTTAATGTCAATTTTGATTAAATTGACACTTGTAATACAATTATATAAAAGCGGCCTTTGTTTCAGTCAAACTATTTTCCAATCGTAACTCTTTATTTTTGTTAAGTGCGCATGATTTATTTTTATGGCAAAGTTCTTTAATAATTCATTCACATATTTCATAATTATAATTAATTTATACTTGTTCTATGGATGCTTTAGTTGACTTCTATGGTTGTTGTTATTTTACTATTTAAAAATGCATAATAGTAAAATAATTTGCATGACATATCAATTTGCAATTCAATTTTCCAGTCGTTACATTTAAGTAGAGCGATAAGTTTTATATTATAAATTTCATATAGAATTGGATTAAAAGTAGTTCTTAATACATATGTATATATATATATATATATATATATATATATATATTTAGAAGCTTATGTATGTGCTATAATTTTTTGTTAGAAAGAGTAAGTCAATGTCCATTTTTAACCGACTTCAAAATAAGGAGGAGTTTAACAATTCGTCTCTATTTTTTTTTTGTGTTACTTCATATATTTTAGACCAATTAAAATAATTCTTTTTTTGTCTGAGAGGGTACAACTTCCCATTAGTCCCATTGCAAAAAAGTGGGTAGGGGACATGCCACATTTTTTTAAATTTTATTTCATTTCCACTCCTTTGATTGCTGCGAAATCTATAAAACACCTTTGGTTCTTGTAATTACACAATTTGAAAGTTGAAAAAATGGACGGAGTTACGCCCATTAAAACTTATTATAATATTTTACGCTGTTCCCTTAAACGGGTTTTACCAAACTTACCACACACCTTGAGCTCTAAAATAGACACAATCCTCCATTTAAAAAAATGGGAGTAGTCGCTCCTATTAAAATTTAGTATTTTATTTTAAGTGGGTCTAATTTACCGATTTTTACAAGACTCAACGCTTTATCACTCCGTGTTACAGATATGTAATCATCAAACCATTAAATCTTTATAAAAACTATTAATTAAATGTGATTATCAATTTTATTTCGACTCAATAACTTTGGTACAACATCTACTTTCAAACTGTAAAATTATTTTTCAATAAAAAATTGCACCTGCTACAGCAGAACCGATTTGAAGTAACCCTACGCTTTTAATAAATCAATGTTGCCGTTGTGCACTTTTTAAAAAAGTTATATTTTCGGCATTCTACTTCGTTAAATTTTGTAAGTGTCCAAGTCAACTACTGTTTATATTTCTAACTGTATTGCAATTATTTTGTGAAATTTCGTTGTTAACCACGCTGATGCTTCTTACGCGAAGGCGTACTGCGTTTATAGTTAGTAAAAAACATAATTTACAACAATACTGTTAATGACATCAAGGATATAGTCATAGTCCTTCCCACTATTTTTCAAATTTATTTTGTAAAATAAGTTTTAATTTAAAGACATATACATAAGCTTTGTATGAAATATTTATATGTATGCTTATATTTATGTTTTCTTATTTTCTCGCGTCACTGACAATTCCTTCCGCTGGCGTCCTTTATTGTGTTCGAGCATTTTAAAATAGAGAACAAAAGTATAAGGAAGATTACAATTGCATTGTGTTCACGTTTTCCTTATCTTAACAAAGCAAAAAATAGAACAAACTCACATCAAATGTTGACAACACATTCCACAGTAAACAGGTGGTAATGACGCTGCATTAAAAAAAAAACGCATTCAGCCAAAGACAATGTGTGGGCATGTTTAGACTTTTCTAACTCAGTAGTATGCAAACGATGAGGCTTGGCTATTCACCACAATGGTGAACTAACGTACTGGTATATCAAACTAGAATAATGTTGAATAAATCATGGTTTCAAATGTGCACTGAATTCTGTTTATGGTTGGTGTTAAGGGAATAGTGTTAAGTATGTGAATATGAGAGCATGAAAAAGTCATTGTATGCATTTAAATGATTAAATATTTTACTGCAATTAGGAGTTTAAAATGCACAGAAGAGGACTTTTGTTACCTGTTGAGATATAATAGCAAGATTTTACATGATTACATGTGTAGGTTTACATGGTAAATAAAATTAATGCAATTTTTAGAGCAGGGATTTAAATGCAATTTGTTTATTAAAAAAAAGCAAGATGTCATTATTTTTCCATTATTTTATTTGTACATAAGAAAAACATGGAAGTATTTATGTTTAGTTTTAACTATTATTTTAATAAAATTTCACTGTTGCAGACACACCACGCTTTGTGAAACTTATGATTGTTTGTACGTAGAAATTTAATGCAGTTAAAATTCATAATTCATATTTAATTCCAACCGAATTAACAGTTTTGTATTCACACTTCGCTGAAAAAATTTAAACTGCGAATTATAATGACCGGAAATTATTTGTTTTAAACTTCCCACTAAAAACAATTTAATTTGAAACAAATTCCTGACAAGCATCATTTTTAATTTATGGGATAGATGAACAATTGTTTACGAGGGTTGCTATTTATGCTTTAAAAAAATTTAGTTTTTTTAATAATTCAATAGTACTGTTAAATTATTAACAGTGTCCTGTTAAGTGCGAAACTCTTCTGTGCTGATAAAATTTTTGGTTTTTATCCCTGCTACTTAAATTTAAATTTATATTCAGACACATCATTTGTGGTGGTGTAATCACAACGAAGTTAAATAAACTGCGGTTTTAACACAAGAATCGAAATTTCTGCGGTTACAAGCAATAAGTCGGAAAACATAGTTTCGAGAAAAATTATTTTTAATATAAAATCGTATTGTATTAACAGTTGACAGTCAACTTGTCAGTAGTAGTTATTAGGTGTGATCATTTACTAAAAATTACGAATTTGTAACAATTGTTACTGGAAAGCAGTGATGCCAACCCAAAAGAGGTAGATTCGATGTGAAAAAGAGTAGGTTCGAGAACAAATTCTATTTTAAAAAGAGGTAGATCTACAATACTTATGTTTCGCGGTTTTTAAACATCTTAGAAAAATAATTTTTTACCTCAATTAACCTTTCGTTTCGATAATAAATATTTTATTAGCGATTTTATGACAATCTTAATTGCGGATGGTTAGAGTCTGAACACAATGTAACGATTATTTATGGCGGTGCAGTTTTTCATGCGATTCTGAAGTAAAAATCCGCAGTGCGGGACGGAATAAAATTAAAATCTATTTTATTTTCACTGCGTATTTTCTTATTCTCTTAATTGCTCTTGCTGACGTTGCCGTAGTTTTTGAATAATTGGCTGTGTTCACAACATTATTGTAAAAAACACATGATTTTGAAGTTCAAACATTTTTGTCATTTATATATCTGCGAATGTATAAAGTGTTAATCATTTTTTTGTTTTTAGTTATAAAAATGTATGCACAAAAAAATTAATAAAAATTTAACAAACAATGACAAGTATTGCCGTTGCCGTCTTTCGTTGTATTATGTTTATTTTTCTCTTCCTCAACGAGAAATCGCAACGCACCGCAAAAATTGTGTTTAGACTCTTACAGCCGTATTCATAAAAAAAGTTGATTGAGGTTTAAAAACCATATTAGTTGAAAAACATTTTAAGGCTAAATAAGGTTTTTTAAATATTGGTATTCATAATCAGTGTTTTAACTAAAAATTATATTAACTTGCTTTTTTAAAAATATCGTGGCAACACTATATTATCTGTTCGTCACTTGCATCCTAGTTCTGCTAAACAACGATTATTAATTCACAAAGTACTCGTATCTGTATTTGTTTTTTGTTAATTTTTAGAAAAATATTGTTTTTATACAATAAAAAATGTGTTCCAACTCGTCTAAATTTAAACAAATAAAAATAGATTACAGCGAATCTTTCTTAAAAGTGCTTGTTATATGATTTTTTTATTGCAGATTAAGAAGCACTAGAATAACGAGTTTTATTTTATTTGTTGTGAGTTTTTATACATCACTATAATTATTATTTTTATTTTTCTTTACACCTTAATTGAGAAAAGACGAAATGGGAATGGAAAGCTGATTGCTCCTTCTCTGGTAAATATTTATTTGGAGTTCATTTGAAATTTCATCATGAGCTTCTAAAAAAATAAAATTTTATTTTCTTCTTCTAAATAGCATTCACATGTACATATCTACGTACATACATAAGTACACACATTCATACATACAGGCAAAACTAAAAATGTAAACAAGCACAAAGCAAAAATACAACAACGTCATCTTGAAATTGGTTTAAACATGGGGCCAGTCAATTTTAAAATTTGCTAATTTACGCAAGGTTTAAAAAACGGGTTTTAAGCTAAAATTCTATTATCAATACAATTTAGCGAATATTGCTTAAACAACTTATAAAACGCTGTTTAAAATTTTTATGAATACGGCTGTTAATATTCAAAATTTGAATACAAAAAACAACTAACGGCCCTTTTCACAATGTACAATTAAAAGCTAACAGGGACTTTAATGGCAAGTTTTGTGGCATCGCTGCTGGAAAGTGCTCATTAATTAAAAAAGTTTGAGGGAAGACAGCGTCAAAAGAGAGTAAAAAATTGAGACAAAAATTTCTCAAAATTTTTGCTTATAAGAATAATTCAAACAGCTGTTCTATGTTTTGCTTACAAATTAATTATTTGAAAAATATCTTAAAAAGAAAATTCCAAAAATGTGAATTTCTTTATTAATCCTAGGAAGTCATACTTATTGCTATAGCGTGAAGGTCAATTCTACGAATTTGTTATTAAGTGGTAGTAAAAATGGTCCACTTACAAAAAATTTTATAGTTGACTTTTTTTAAATTTTTGTTTTATATATCATCGAAGTAAAACATAAAAAAACTATTTTATTAGATATAATTATGAATGCAGTTTTCACCGCAAAGTTTAACTGGGGCTATTTTGTATGACAGAACTTAAAAAATAATCGAAAACAATAAATTGAAAAGCATATATTCTATAAAATGTATTTAAATATTAAAATTGATATATCGAACGAAATCGGAACAAAGTCCACAAAAGCATCAGTCTTTAATTTATTTAAGATGCATTAAGGTCTTTTTACAGATCCCTATCAGTGATCGGCAATGAATCGTGTTTTTGCTATCAATACTGACTCATGAAATTTTAAATATAAATCTGTAGACATCATTTAAACTCTGATGTAAAAATATACACACACTTACAACGCACCACAGTTTGTTTTCTAATTTCAGCAAAATACTTATACCACTCACATTGATTTAGCTCACTTAATTCATGCATGTATGTTTATGTAAAAGTTTAGTCAGTAAACAGTTTGCAAGTAGTATACAATAGTAGTAAATAGGAATGTTTTTTAATTACTGCAAAAACAAAAATAACCCAGCAAAAAAATTTCAAGATTTTGTAATAGGTAGTACTCTTTTAATGGCTTACAAAGTAATGAATGGTACTTATATATCTAATTATTTTATTTGTATAATAATGACTGTCCTGTAATGAATAAAATAACAACTTATGTATACCAGTACGTGAAAGTACTTATTGTAGTACCTTCCAGTTTATAACGAAATATGTATATCTACAAAAAAATTAATTGTGAAAATGAGAACAAAAAAAATGCTCATTAACTTTTGAATAATTTTAAACCAAAAGTAAACTAAATTTTTTTGTATATTTTTATGGAAAAAATAATCCATTATATTTTGAATACTTTTAGGCAATCAGTAATCTATTAACTATTGGATATGTGTAGGCAAAAAGTATAGGGTACCGCATACTTTTTGAACTTCTCAAACAAAAATAATGGGTTATTCAGTCAAATTGCAAGTACTTACGACTGATGAGTACATAAACTTTTTTGCATTCTAGTAGGCAAACTTTTTTGCTGGGAAGCAACAGAGAAACAAACACACAACCTTATAATGAGAACTTTACTGTTCGTATGCGAAGTTCGCATTGTGAATCATACTTATTTATTTTGCATCGTCCATATGCATTGATTTAAAGAGAGTCGAAATAAACAACGTCATAATTGTTGCTATGTATGAATTCGATGCGCAATTGAAACTTTCGAGTGAATATGACTCATAGACAATATTGCATAAGTAGGAGTGCGCATAAATACAAGAAATTATGTCATGATTTAACTCTACTCACTTTTTCACTACTCATTGCTCTTCTCTGATCCCTATACCGGCTTTCATTATATTTTTTGTTTGAATTTGGAAAAATTGTCAACACAATTACTGCCACTACTTTTGTGCTTAAAACATTGGCAAACTAATCGAATTAAATTATATAGTTTAAAGATAATACAACACCTCGTTGTATTTATATACGAGCATTTTAATACTTTAAATATATTTAAGATTTAATAACATAAAACTGCAAATGGAAAAATAGAATATACTACAAAAAGAATGATAAATTAATGTTTTTTTTATTTTTGCTTTTAAAACTGTCAATTTTCCTCTTGAGTTTTCAATTGTTGTTGCTTTCTATCACAATCTTTGCTATTGAATTGTAGTAAAAAAAAATTTGAAAAAGAAATACGAATAAAACCAAAACATCAACAACTAAAAGGAGGACGGAAGCAACAAAATGAATAAAATTTATGCAAATATTGTTGACTGAAATGTCATATTTGTGTAAATGTCTGTGTGTGATATTTAGGGCATGATTTTGACTGGATTTTAAGCTGGCAGAGACGGTTGGTTGATTGTAGTTGCACACGGGGTTTTTTTGATTGTGTGTTTGGGTATTTTTGACTTGATTGTTAATGTGGTTTGATTATTTGACTGTCAACAATCGGTCCATATTAGAATATTTATACAGATTTAAGATATCTATAATGATGAGGTTGAAAAACATTCAACTTAATTAGGAAGTTTTCAGCTTAAATTGCTGTAAATACCGCATAGAATATTATTTACCTACATACTTGGGATATTCACAACAGGGTCTTAAGTGTCATAATGTCTTAATATTTATTGTATATCTGCCCCGCCTACTTCCCTTGTGTCTATTATTATCTGTAAATATTTTATGTATTTTTGACTTAAATCAATTTAAAAATGCATTCTTCCCATGTTAAAAAAATACACACACGAGACAAAAATATATTTACTCAAAATTGATTTTAAAATAAAATACAGTATTTTTCGTTTATAGCGCACCCGCTTAAAACGACCTTTCGCCTAAAACGAACCATTTTCGAAAGTACAAACTTTTAATTCTATAAAACCATGAAAATTTTTTCACTTATAACGAACCCGCTTAAAGCGAACTTTCGGTTATAACAAACTTTTTTGCATGTAAATTGTTCTTTTTTTTCGCTTAAAACAAACCAAGAAGTGTGTTGCCATGAACAAAAAATTATATTTATATATTAATGTGTAGCGTAAGCAGTGTAAGAAATTTTTTTCTTGTCTCTTGACACTCCACAACAAATTCTTGAGCACTTGGTCCAAGTAGAAGTATATATAAATGAAGCCAATATTAATACTAAGCAAACTAATGTAACTGGTTTTTTTTAAAACTAAATATACTTATTTTTTAAAGCCTACAATGTTCTAAAATTGTTTTAATAAATAAATAAATAGCTAAAGTGTTAAAAAAAGACATGTTCACACACAATAATGGTTTCTTGATGTCTTCACTTAAAACGAACTTCGCTTAAAACGAACAAATTTGATCAGTCTCTTGAAGTTCGCTTAAAGCGAAAAGCACTGTATATATATATATATATATATATATATATATATATATATATATATATATATATATATATATATATATATATATATATATATATATATATATATATATATATATTATATAAATAAAATATTTTGACAACAAACATTGTAAAAATTTGTTTCATTGAAATGCACATACAATCATACACGCACTCATAAATAACATACAAATATTTAATAAAAACATTAAGTATATGGCTGTGTGTGTACATTTATTTGTATACATATTATACATACTCGCATCAGTAGCTCTGAAATGAAGTCAAACAGTCAGAAGTATTCAAATACATATGAGACATAAAAAAGTACATTAACCCAATTTAGCTTTAGCTAAAGAAATATATCCTATTCCTTTATATTTTTATGCGAATTTATTTGTTTTGTTTTTCCGGTGGTGGTAAATACACATAAAATTCAAATGTGCATACGAGGGCAGTTTGATAATTGCGTAAAACTTTAAAATAAGTGTTGAGGGTAACAAGCTTTTCATCACCGTTTTTCATTCATATCGATTACATTGAAAAGGGTAAAACGAATATTACCAGAGTTGTTTGATTTTGAAATGGCTGTGTGTTAAGATATTTGATTTTAACGAAAAGGCGGCTATAAATAAAATAAACGCTTATTTCTAAAGGGGTGAGGGAACTAGAAAGACACTGGCCAAAATGTATAGAGTTAAAATTGACTAGGTTGGTAAAAATATTCATTTTATATCGAAAGTAACGGAATTATCAAACTGCCTTCCTGTCCAAACAACATTTCCATGTGTTTTAGATAGAAATTTTTTTAAAGCCAGAATTACCAGATTTTGCGACTTGCCGCCATTTAAAGTTTTTTTTGCCTAAAGCTATTCATTACTTATTAAATATTTGTAACACAGAAACTGGTTTCCTAAATTAACTAACGCCTAAATAAAGCAGCTACTTCTAATACAGGTGTTTTTTTTTTGCATGAGAACTATCGATATTGATAACTATGGTTTGACAGCTGATAATCTCAAAATATGTTGATATTTCTGAATAGTAATCAAATCATCATGAGTCGTTTAACGCCAGAATAAAGCTTCCAAATTGTGGAAATGTATTTTGAAAAAATTAAATATGTTCATGAAGTTCATAGAGCACACGTCCATTTTACGGTCAATATAATCGGCCTAGTGAACCAGCAATTCTCGATTCAAACCCATAAAGGGCCACTCAAACTATAATACAAGTATTAATACTTTTGACGAAAATGCATCCCTGGTCTTATATTTGTTTCAAAAATTTCAAAAAACAATAACAACTCAACATGTCAGAGCTGCATTTTCCGCAAAAGTATTAATACTTGTATAATAGTCTGAACCGGGCTTAAACAAGACAAAGAAATGCGCGCACCGAAAATAATATTGCTGCTGTAGCACAATGAGCAATGAGCTGCTGTTATGCTACACTCAAAAAAAAAAGACATATACTATTATTAAGAATTTTTATTTCCTAAATTCAAGTAAAAACAATTTCTAAGTTTGAGTAATTTTAATAAAAAAAATAAATAAAAAGTTCATATCCTCAAAAATAGTTCATAAAAATACACAATAAATTTCTCACATTTCACGAAATGTTAACTGACTTAAAGGAAATATTTACTAAGAGTAGGAAATTGGTTATAAACTGAAGGAAATTTTATATTAAGGACTAGTCAAATTCGTCTTAAATCAAAAAAATAAACTTTAGGAAATGAATTACTCCTGATTAGTTCATGAAATTTGCTTACTTAAAAGATGTAAAAAGGAATACTAAATTTTAGTAAAATATTTACCAGTTTTAAGTATTTTTCTTTGAATTATAAAATTTATTATTAATTTGCATTGAGCAGAAAATCTAAGTAAATTTTTCATATTTTCGAGGAATATTTTAACTTGAAATTTATTTTTTTGTAAATAAAATAAAACTTTAATGAAATTTATTTATTTGACACTGTGACTGTTCAAAATTTGTGGTTGAAGTCTACTGATGATTTGGTTCAAGCGCCACTGAAATAGGTATATAGACATGCTAAGCCACCAGCAAATAAATTTCAATTATTGTATAAAATAAAATTTTAAAAGTCAATAATTTCAATGCTTATTCGGCTGCCTTCTTAGACAATTGGTAAGAGTGCTTGCCTATCAATCATAAGGTTGCTGGTTCAATATTGGTCTCTTCTCAAGGAATTTATATGTATGTATGGTGAATTATAATTAAGATTATAATATGAAGATATAAGAAATAACATATCATTTGGTATAGAATTTAATTAAAAATAAAATTAAGTAGCAGAATTAAAGAAAAAAAACAAATTGGAAAATTTAATAAATTTTAGATCAAAGACGAAAAACTTTCTTTTGCAAAGCTACGAATTTTATGGCAAAATTTTACTTAATTTTAGGAAATTTCTACTTAAATATGAAAATATAATTACTATAAATTACTATAAATATAATGAACTAGAAATTTAGTAAATATTTTACTGGTTTCAAGTAAAAAACAGCTTTTGCGCCATACGACAACTTTTTTTATTCAAATTTAGAAAATTTTCCAAAGTTTTAGTTAATTTTTTTTTGAGTGTAAATGGGGAGTGCTGACTGATATTTTGATTCCAAAAATTAATCAGGCAAACATCAACGACATTTGATTCGAACATGATGGAACACGTTGGTCCTATAGCGCGCTTAACAAATGTTTTATTGCAAAACTAATTTTTTATCAACTTCATTTCTATGTCATTTCTACTTCATTTCTAGCTATGTCAAGGCATTACACTAAGAGAAAAATGACAATCTAAATTTAAGAATAAAATTCTTGAAATAATTTTCTGGAATCTTCAGGTTTCAATCTTGAAATTTTGTCAGTAAGATTGACGTTCTCAAATTTAAGCATAAATTTTTAATTTTTAGAATTAGTTCTAACAATCAAGATCTAACAATTAATAAGATTGTATTCTCAAAAATTTTTAAGAAAATCTTAAATCCGATATTAAAATGAGATTTTATTCAAGATTACAATCTTAAATGCGATATTCTTGAATCAAGAATTTTCGCATTTAACGGAATATTAACATTGAAATGATTAGACTTCGAGCGTAAAATCTTGATTTTAGCACGTTTTACCCCTTAGTGTAGTTTACGCCGATGAACCAGCAACTTTGGTAGCACTGGAAGTCAATATTTTAGCCAGCATTGACGCAACACTGTCAAATTTAGTCAAATATTTTACCGATCCAATGGAACGCGACTTACATCGTAGCCGCATCGGACATAAATGTCTTGAAATTATCTACAAGGTTATAATAAAAAAATCATTCCAAGAATATTTATGTCCTGTATCATATCATTTAAATTTTTAATGCAGCTGAAAGCGTAACCTATATGTAGATTATTTTTGCTTTTGGAATCCAACAAAATTAAATTTTTTAGGAATTTTTTTTAATTAAAGGTGTTAACTAATTGGAAAAATATATTTTCCTGTGTGCCACTTCCTTAATTTTGGAGATAACCGTATACTACTTCCAAAAACAGAGACGATTTAACAAACAAAGTAGATTTGAATTCAGTACCCCAAATAACTTTAGAAACAGCTTTCAGCTCTCAAAATCGCCTATTTTTTTTACTAACTGAAGACTACAACCGTTAATTAAAAAGTCAAAAACTTTGCAAGAATTACAGTCATTGTAAAATTTTGGGGGCTGATCAATTAAAATCAATATAAAATAAATATTTCAACAAGTTATGTTGTAATGAATAAAAACAATTCACGTATTCCATTTTCAATGAATAATAATTATAAAACTGATATAAATGAATTCAAAATACCTGGGACGTGTTACTATTTTTCTGGTTTTTCGAACCCGTGGGCACTTATCAACCTCTAAGTTGAATATCAACCGATTTTAAATTTACAAAATGTTTGGTTGAATTCTACTGACGGTTTGTTACGGCAACAATGGAATGCATAGTATATACAGTGCTGAACGACCAGCAAATAAATTTCAAATTAAAATTTTTAATTTTTGTTTTATTTGATTAAAATATAAATTGATTTATTTATTTTTTATAGTTGTTTAGTATAACAGCTTAAAATCGAATTGAATTTTACATAAAAAAGTAGAAAATTTCGTGCATGTAAGATATTTTGGCGACTTCTAAAGTTTGCTGCTTGCCGAGTTTAGCAACTTATCTGGCAAGCTTTTGTGAGCACTGTAAAATTGTTGAAGCGGATATTAGTGACAATATTCAAATCGCAACGGAGAAGATAGATGCAAATAGGAGTTAAAGAATAGAAATAGTTGAGTGCAGGAAATTCATTATGTTTGATTTTATTCATGAAATTATTTTTCTTGTTTACAAACACTTACAACAAACAGTTTTTAAGTGCATTTTATATTGTTTATTTGTAAAATTTCCCATGATAAGATCGACAGATGTGAACAATAAATTACTTTGCTGGCGGAGGAGCAAATAAAGCAGATGAATCTTAAAAATTTCTATGTTGAAATTAATGAGGTTTTGTACTCGTACGTTGGTAAAGTTGAACTAAACACACTCTATTATAATTTACTCTACAGAATTATTATCCCTAATCATAGCCAGGTGTTACCTTAATCGGCTGGGAGTAATTATATAATGCGATTCGAATAGCAATTCGTGCAAAATAAATTTATTTTTCGAACAGTACAAATTTGTTCCTTTTACATACAGGACAAAACTATTTTTTTGTAATTATCTTGAATGCCTGCAAATGTCAAATGATTTGAAACGGTCGTATATTATTCGAATCATTTTAGAGATATGCTCTTTATGACAGACACAGGAGCTGGGACGTTATATTATATTTATATTTATAATTATAAAATAATTTTTTTTTTGATTGAAAAGAAAAAAAGACGAAAACTAATTATCAAAATATAAAAACAATAATAATCCTGAAGAAGTTAACCAAAGGTTAACAAAATATCTATAAAGAAATTTATAAAATTTACTGACCTAAAGCTTAAAAAAATAGTTTCATTGAACATATAAAAAAGGTCGAAAAATTAGATAAACAATTTAATTATTTGTATTTTTAATTTTAAAAAATACAAATAATATTTAACATTTAAGAAATTTATTATTCGACATATTGTCATAATTATATTTTAATTTGAAATTTATTTGCTGGTGGTTCAGCTTGGTCTATATACGCATTTCATTGTTGCTGTAACAAATCATCAGTAGACTTCAACCACACATTTTGAACAGTCACAAACCTCTTACTTTATGCACAGACTTTCAAAAACTATATGAGAATTCATAGAATAATAATATTTTTGAAAATCACAAAGACAAAATAAGCTTAGTAGGCTTTGAAACTCATACAAAACCCAGCAAATAATTTATATTCGATGTGAATCTATTTTATTTTTCTACACCTTCATACAATTAGAAATCCATTGGATAACAATAAAAGTAATTACAAGGCAAAATGAAAAATAAAATCTAAAATTTAACATTTAAGAAATTTATTATTCGACATATTGTCATAATTATATTTTAACTTGAAATTTATTTGCTGGTGGTTCAGCTTGGTCTATATACGCATTTCATTGTTGCTGTAACAAATCATCAGTAGACTTCAACCACACATTTTGAACATTTTTTTGAAAGTCTGTGCATAAAGTAAGAGGTTTGTGACTGTTCAAAATGTGTGGTTGAAGTCTACTGATGATTTGTTACAGCAACAATGAAATGCGTATATAGACCAAGCTGAACCACCAGCAAATAAATTTCAAATTAAAAAAAATAATATTTAACACGTGAAATTTGTTTAACCGGGTGTCCTAAGATACCTTTCTTTTTTTGTTTTTTTTTTTTTCAAATCGAATTACATAATAAACTGTCCAAATTGTTTGTCAAAATAATTAAAAATGTCCTTGGTGTATTTGCTGCTTGAGAATTATTACATATCATGGGAAAGAAAGAAACAATATTCGAAGAACATTTAATTAATAGTGTTTTCACACTGAAAGTTAAAACCTGCTTTTAACGTTAAGCCCATAAAAAGCTGATTTTGCATTCGCATTGCTAGTTTGTTTGATTCAGGTTTTAACTCACAGGTTGTCTAATAATTTTGCTCAAAAATAAAATAAATCTCCTGCAGAAATGCGAGTATTTGTTGATGTAATTTGTCTGCATTTTATAACACTTATTTGACAAACTGTACAACAACTGTTTTTGTTTGTATGAAAAACTAGGACATTTTACAATGCGTTGTAAAATGGAAATAATTTTATATTTTGTAAATAAATATTTTAAAATTATGACACTAGTAATACATAGCGAAGAAATGCTTGGAAATCAAGTTATTGTATATAAAAAATGCACAAAAACATCACAAAATAAAACTTTTTTATCGGCAGATCGATGTTAGTCATATCGTCGTTTTTGATATCCCAAAAAAAAAAATTTTTCCGGATGCTGCATACATTTTTAAGTTGGAAATCTTTCAAACGACATCTATTGTTATTCACTGGCATAAACATCATCAGCTGCTTCCGGTCATTTTGACTTGGCAGCAGTGAATTAAGCACAGGGAAAACAAGGTTGCATTTTATAAAACTAACTTAAAACCAATTCTAAAATGGTTTTAAGTTGGTTTTAACAAAAGCTCTTAAGAGATGGTTTTAACGTTAAAACCAACTTTTATTATTTTATTTTTTTATTATTATCAGTGTGAAAACACTATAAAACTAACGAAAAAATTCATAGTTGCTGTACAACTTTAATACGAGAAGCATTTTAATGTCCTTGGTATTCTATCAAAATTATGGACAATGTCAATGGCACTCTCAGTATATTCCTTCTTCTCAACAATTTAATTTTTTTTACTTCATTTAAGTTTTCTTTTATTTACTTATAGACTTCTTAATTGATTTAGTGTAATCTTTGAAAATAATTTTATTTTGGTAAATCTTTGGTTTTCCAAATGAATTTCCCCAAGTCGCTTCTTGTACAAATAATTATTTTCTTTTCCTTCATACATTTTCTAATGACAAAATTGCAAATGTTTTGTATGAGTTTCAACATTAAAATCAATAGCAAAGTTAGGATGAACAAATGAAACATCTATTTGATACTTTGCCAACTTTTCCAATACAACTTTTAAACAATTTAAGAGTGCCAGAACAACTGTCTAAGAAGATGAACAAGCAAAGAAATTAAAAAAAAATATCTATTGTTTCTGTTATAGGATTTATACAATTTGAAATTTCTTTAAAACATATTGTTGTTTATCTAATTTTTCGACCTTTTATATATGTTCAATGAAAGTACTTTTTTAAGCTTTAGGTCAATAAATTTCATAAATTTCTTTATATTTTTATTTTTATATCGATATTTCTTTAAAATGAAGAAGTTAACCAAAGAAATTGGATCTAAAAATAAGAATATAAAGAAATTTATGAAATTTACTGACCTAAAGCTTAAAAAAAATAGATTCATTTAAAAAATAAATTTGATTTTTTTCAGTTACGTCTATATATTTTAATCCCTCGGATAGATATTTGCGTTTTTTTTGTTTGTTATCAATTTTCCAATAGGATGTTTAAAAGAAGACTATTGATTTATTAAAATTGTCAAATTCCAAGTTTTGCTATACTAATTTATTGTTTCCTCCTTTAAATCTCAAGATTTTATACTTTGTTATTTAATAGATATTTCTAGCCTTTCAGCAGCATCAGGCATACATACATATACAAATGTATGCAACCCAGCTGGAAAAGTAGGCAGTAGGTAGGAATTACATAAATAATGGGAGAAATAATGTATTATTTTCCAAAGCAAGACAATACATTCCTTTCGAAACGAGAAGGTAATTTGATCAAACACATTAATTACACACCGCTTACCATTTACATTACCACATCTGCAGAAGAAGAATGTATAGTTTTTGATTCTGACGAGTGTTATAAATTATAGAATTCATTCCACGGACGAATTAAAATCATTTCTTTCCTGGGATATGATGTGCATTACCTTCTTCTTTACTTTTCATTACATTCCAATTCATTACTTTCCATGTTCTGTGTTAACCGTAATGAATCCTGGAATCCAAAATTATTATTTCTTTACTATTCATTACGTTTCCCACTGGGTATTTTTTGTGTGAGTTTCAAACATCCAGCTGTAACTCTAAGGTTTTGTTTCGTTAAACGTTATTTTTTTCATTTGTGTGGGTTTGTAGGGCGTGTGTGCCTATTTCAATATACATATTAACATTTGTTGGTATGACTCATCTGTTTGATTGTTATTTATTTTTCTTTTCGTTGCCATTTATTTTTTTCAGTTTATTTTAACAATTTATTCACTTGCTTTTTTTTTGCTGATTTTTATGGGTCTATTATGGTTAAGAAATTGTTGTTACAAAAAAGTTTTCCGATATTAACTGCCTTATGCGTTAATCTTTAGTTGCGGTTTCTTTTCTATAAATAAATTCTTGACAATTATAGGGAAAACCAAAGTGTAAAAAAGAATTTGATGTAAGCTGACGGCGGCCTAACTACCTGGGTGCACATAATTTCATATGAGCATTTGATTTTTGATCTTTATATTATGAGCTGGAACTTGGAATATTTTATCGATCAGAATTTTGATAAATTATCAAAAATGCATGTTTCTTAAACACACAAACATTAAATGGAGTTTGATAATTTTATGTACATCGAGCACTGAATGCTAAATTCGTATTAAGAGCTGGCAACGCCATAGAAATCTTCGTTTAACAACGAATTTTTTTTATCGAACAGAAATCTTTTGGAGAAAAGAAATTTTATTTTTCTCTCAATAGTGAAATAAACAAGATATTTGTCAAAAAAAATCTTATTATTATAATCAAAAATCTTATTTTGTGAGTTATGACGTTGTTGCAGTAAATGGCGGATATGATCGTCAAGAACTAAATTTTACAACTATTAAAATACTTGGAACCGATTTAACCCGAGTACAGTGTTGCAGCATCTATTTCATAAACATCTTCTTCCATTTGTAAATGTTAGACGTGTCGAATGCCTTTTGAAAGACAATACTTACGTAGCGGAATCCTAAATTATTTTCTGTTAGTTCCAGTAAATTTGTATCTTCATCGTATCGCAGACCCATAACTCCGTCTCCGTTGTATTGTGCTTTTGCAAAGTGTATTTTTATTTCATTTTCTATTTTTAATTACATTTTTATTCTCAGTTGTCACACTATTTTGAACAATCACAGTGAGAGAAATTCACAATGGCGACGTTAGTCACATCTAGTCTCAAAACAAAGTGACGCCTGGCGTTAAAATAGTATTAATAAATTTGTATCCTCGAAACTATTGATCCGATTACAAAATTATGTACCCAAAAAAAATTAGAAAAGGACCTCAGCTTTCAAATGATGATTTATGGACACCCTGTTACAACACAAGCTGAGGTACAGGGTACTAAATTAACCATCTATCTCGGGTTATAAAATCATTTTGAGCTTGTAACTCTTATGTTGATAGATTTTAAGGATTTGTTGCTTTTTTAAGCTACTAAGGAACTAATGTACTTCCATTAATTTAGCGATTCTTTTTGATTTAAAATATTTATGCTTGCATTAAAATTTTTGGAGCTATGCTCTTTATGGCGCGATACAGGTGTTGGGACGTGATTTTCGTAACAAAAATAATCGACACTAATTACAGTTATAAATTTATTTTTGTTTTGATTTCTTTGTACTTAAAAGCAGAGTACGAAACCAAACGAAACAAAATATTTGATTATGTTTTATTTCGTTCTGTAAAGTGAGTAAAACCAAAACAAAACAAGAACCATCACAATGATTTTTTAATTTAGTTTTGTATTGTTTTTGGGCAAGAGCATAACTCAGAGAACGAAGCCGATCGGATGTAAGCCCGCTAACAGCCGCCGCCAACTACAAACAATACATTAATCGTAGGCAGTTAGAAAATATAATAACGGGAAGTAAATAGAAACGTTTTGAAATATTTGCGGCGAATTTGACATGATCTATATGATCATGTCAAATATAATTTTATTCCATTGTTAATTTACACATGAAATTCTCTTTTTTTTTTGTTATTTTTGACGCTGAGTTAATTTAGTTTGTCACTGTTTGGTACTTTAGATTTTTTTCTAAAAGTTGAAAACAATTTAAAACTGATTAGCCGTTTGTAAATATCTTTATTTGTTTAATTAGGAGACATGTTTGTAATTGTGAGTTTTATAAAATAAGGGTCTCAGGTTTTAAAAGTTATTAAAAATAACGTATTTAAAAAATAATATTTTTCTTCCCATATTTGAAAAAATTAGGCTTCAGAAGAAAAATTTTAATGCATTTATACAAAAACACGTGTTCAGCATTGTCCACTTTTTTTGTTTATGTATGTATGTATTTAATAAAAAAGTAATTTATTTCAAAGAATCGTAAGTTAACTATTTATCAGCCGGTTACAATGAAGTCGTTTAGATTACAGTCGAATCTGCTTAACTTATCTCATTTTAAACTGCTTACTTAATCAATAAAGCAAGCAATTGCATACAAGCGTTAGTGACTCAATTAACAGATTATCGTATAAATGATTTATTCGGTTAGGTTAGGAAGGGTACTGCTATACCGGGTCCATTATGATTCCCTTTTATTGCCCATTAAACGTAATATTTACTCCCGGCCTTTTTTACCCAGGAGTGACCTTATTATCCGTTATTAACCCAGTGAATTCCCATGATGAAGCCCCTAAAATCCTCCATTTTACACTCCCCGACATCAGTAATGATTTAATGGAAACTTCTGCTCAGCCATCTAAGCCTATGACGTTGCAGCTTCGGGCAGTGACAGATAATCACGCTTATCGTGAACATTTTTCCCTCGAAATGTTTCCTCTTTTTCCCAAAATTGCAATCGGGAATAATTTTTCCTTAGAAATGTTTTCCTTTTTTTTGATTCCCCTTATCATGAAAAATATTTTTCACGTGAATTTTCTCACTTTTCCTTTGATTTTGTTCACTATATTTTTGCAGTCGAACTGAATTATTGCATCAAATAATTTATAAATATTTATTTTTATTGACAAGATTAGTAAGTAAAGTTCATGATTCTTAACAATAATCCCCTGCAACACCTTCTTTCATGGAGTATAAAGGGATTCATACTCCATGAAATAAGGTGTTGCACACAGTAAATTTCATGGTGTTGTACCGCGGTGGTATGCGAAAGCAAGAATTTCTTCAACTGCACCTAGAATATTTAAAAACAAAGCTTTAAACCTAAAATTTTTGTATTTCTTATTATTTAAATCTTCTTTCTTTTTTTACAATCACTGGGACTGATAGCGGGGAAAAATTTCACGGGACCAAAAAATTCCACTTGTTATTCACGATAGGGGTGAATATGGTCAATGGTTTCTGGCTCCTCTTCATCCCCGCATATCCTACAGAAATCTGTGGTGCGATTTCGAGTAACTTAACGATCCGACAATCGTAATTTTTGTCTATACATTTTGCCGCTTGCAAAAGGATTGTGTGATTCTATAACTTCTTTTTAACGATAGTTACGCAGCTGATATTGTCTGTTGATTTTTGTCGATAAAATTGACGACACAGCTGATATTTACTGAATAGCAAATTCGATAAATTTTCGTTAACATTATTTTAAGATGCGATTATCGTTAAAAAAAAAAAGTTATTGAATCGCACTACTTGAGTGCCAGTTTCCCAAATGCTGGTTCTTGCTTTTACCGAGCAGTGACCAGTCAATCACGATGTATTCGGTTAATAATCAAAAACTATTAATTTTTTAAAAATCATTTAAGCGAAAATTATTGTATTAGCGATTTAATTATTTTTTATCTTAATTTGAATTCGAAACCATTTTCTTTCGTTTCGAATTACAGAGTTGACTCCTTGCCTGTAAATAACAGGCAGCGTGTATAGCAATGCATGCATGACCTTGACTACATTATAAATTTAAACAGCTACAAATTTAAACAACTACAACTACTTCCGCTTTGCGCCCTTTAACTTTATGCGTGTTGAAATTTAATTTTATCTTTAGTCCTTTTACTATACACAACTAAGGCAGATATAATAAGTAAGATTTCAATCATTTTAATTTTCATGAAGGAAAAAAATTATGCAACAATTCAAACTCTACATTACTAATTTAAGAATATTTTCAAAAAGAAAAAGAAAGCAAAGCAACACATACATACATACATACATATTAAAAAAGTTGCCCTTAACACTTTGCGCACACCTTCCTAACACGACATTTGCATGCACCTTTCTTCTATGTAGGTGAAAGAACAATATAATTATAAATAGATTTAAATTCTGAGAAAAATAAAATATAAAATTTATTTTTGGTATTTTTCAAGTCTGAAGTCTGTTGTCGAGTTAAGGACAAATATGTAAAAGTTTATATTCTGCTACTGCTGGCAGCATCGGGCAGGAAGAGACACATACAAGAATAGCTTTAAATGTCATTGTATTTATAGCCAAGGTTGAAAACTGTTGCAAGTGTGTGCATGAACACTTTTATAACAGACAACGACTATTACTCGTAAAAAAAGGTATAAAAATGTTGATAAATCTTCTTCTTAAAAACTTTTCAATTTCTTTAAAATAAATTAATGCAAAGATAAAATATTTTTATTTTATTTTTCTCACGAAAAGTAAAACTCAAGCTTATAAAGTTAACAAAATTTTAGTTCCCCTTCCATAATTATAAAAAAATTTTCTTTTTGTCTGTAACAACTGCTGGCCGCACCTTTATGTAGAATTAATTAAGCCAAAGGCAAAACATTGTTTGCTTTTCAAGCAACAATATTAATTGATCTTAAAACAAGTTGAGAAAGACATTGTGCACCTCAATGAAAATCAACCATTAATAAAAACAGGTCAAATTGCAGAAAATCGAAGGAAGTCCAAGAATAATTAATGACTACAACATTATTATTTTCTTTTTCTTTTTAGCCTGTCAAGTCAAAACACCAATAACAACAAAAACAGCTATAAAATGTTATTATTTTATATGTAAACGTTACGCATAAACTAATCAAATTTGCCCAAAAGCGTTTAAGTTAAGGACTTGGTGAGCCAACTACAGTAAACACAAAATACGAGTATACCAAATACAATACACATGCATATTAAATTAGAAACCATCAAACATACAAAGGACATGGCAAAATGTTATAGGAATATTAAAATAACAGGACAAAGATCAAGTTAAACGGTAGAAAGGGCTTTAGCGGTCATATGAAATTGTAAAATATATTTGCAAAAGAGAATGGTTTCTGAAAGTTTAGGGATATGGTGGAAGGCACATAATTTATTTTTACAACAATGAGCGAATAAACTAGTTTTTTTGCTCAACTGAAAAGTTAGCTTTTTTGACTTGACGTATTTTGAATATAGGCTCTCAATATTAAATCGTTTGAAAATAAATGAGGAGTGAAACTGGGGAGATTTCTTAAATGTACTAAATAAGTCATTGGTGTACTATTGTACTTTCCGAGTTTGAATGGTACCAACTTTGCCAACCCTGGTTCACCTAAGTTTCTATATGTAGGGAAAGCCAAGTATGTTTTAATTTCCATTAATCTGCATGATTAATTTTATATAATTGCAAAGTTTAAAAATCACAGTAGATGAAATGAATACTCAACACTCCAGATCGGACTACTTGAAAATACTTTTTCCCCCCTTTTTTGACTATCACTACTTATGTATGTATTATTAATAACTATTAACAAGTTTATGTCCGATGGTGGTCGGGCCTAATAATTATGTTTTAGATTTAAGATTTGAATTACTTATTGTTAGTTCATATTTCAAGATACAATAAATAAATACATGTATTAAAAAAAAAAACAAAAAAATATATAATTGCAAAGTTTAAGAATCACAGTAGGTGAAATGGAGAACGGCGACATTCTTTGTTGAATGCGTGTCATAATATCAAATGAGAATTTGTGCAATCGGCAAGAAAGTTGCTGATAGTAAAGGTCTAAGACTTGTTTAATGTCTAAGGCTTCCAAAAATTTATTTTGCAACAGAGTTTTCTTGTTTTTATATTATACGAGTATACTTGCATATGTAATTTGTATAGTATCAACAGTTATTTTCCACTCCTGAGAATCTGGAGGTTTTTGAGTTGTGACTGTTTACGATTTAGTGTGTGATATGTATATTAACAAGTGATTAAGATAATTTTTTTTATTACTTTTTAGATTAAAAGAATTTAATTTTTCAATTTAGATAATAACTACGAATTTTTAGTTTTGAACATTTTATTTCGAATTTTGCTAAAATTGGGCATTTTTATTGAACACATTTCATTTATGTACATATACATAAAAAATATGCGTTAAGGCCAGAGAACAAAAATAACTAACAAGGAAAAATAAACAACAACTGCAAGAGTACGACTCGAGTCAAAATGGTGGAAGCCCACATTGGTGTTTTGTTTGCTAATTTTATACAGTTTGTTAAGCAATGTGTGCGTAACTTTGCATGAGTATAATATGAACTAGTGTGTGTGTGTGTGTGTAAATGTATGTGTGTGTGTAAATGTATGTGTGTTTGTTCTGGCATTTGTGTTTACGTGTATAACTAACAACCAGAAGTATAACCAGAGGCAGCAATATTGAGGAAACACATAATGCTTTATTTAGCAACACGTAAATGTATATATGTACACATACATACATACTTTATACGTACATACATACAAATATACATGCAAATAGCAAACGCAGCAGTGTGTGCAAAAATACCCATATACATAGGTTTACTTATGTTTGTATATAGAGGCTGGGCGGAACAATTTAAACTTATTTTAGAAATACGAGTAATATGGCTCATGGCCCAATTCATTTTGCTTTCAAGAACCGTTCCTCCTTTTTTACTTCAACGTAGCAATTGCAGAAATTCACATGCTGCAGATAAATACATAAGTAGGTATGTATTCATGTACATGAAAAACTGTTGGCTATAGTGCATGTTAATATTTCTGTCTTCTTTTAAGTAACAATTTAATTTGAGAGACAAATGAAAAAAAAACGGAAAACTAGAATGATTCATGACGTTCAAATAATAATCGTTAACTTACGCTATTTAGTCGTAATAATTTAGTATTTTATTTTCACTTTGTGGATTAACAAATTTACGTACACACATTTCTTCCAATGTTAAGTTTAATTCGTTTCAAAATTACAAAATGTTCACCGGGAAAGCGAATAATGCTGCAGCATTAAAATTACATAAAAAATGTGAAATGAGTTAATTAATGTAGACACAATATCCTGGGTGCAAATTATGGCATTCGAAACCAAACGAAATTTTAAAATTGTGTCATATGAACTGTATTGGAATATTTTGAGATTTCATAAGATTCCCCACACGTTCACACGTTCACACGTTCGGTTTTCTGTACAAAACATAACCTTACTGAATACGTTATTATTTATTTTCTCAAAAACTCATATAAGAAGCTTAACTTTCGTTTCTGAAATGTCTTTATTTTACATATTGTGACATTTCACTACTCTTTATATAGCTTTGCTATTTATTGGGCGACACAGGAGTTAGAACGTGATTTTCGTAACAAAACAGTTATAAATTTATTTTTATTTTGATTTCTTTGTACTTAAAAGCAGATTCGTTCTTTTAACCATTATAACGATTGCTCAATTTGCTTTTGCATTGTTTTTGCACATGAGCACAAACCAGAGAACACAACCTGCAAGCCCGCTAACAGCCGTCACCGGTCATAAAAAATACATTTATTTAATCGTATGCCGCCAGAAAAGAAAATAATGAGAAATAAATAGAAACGTGTTGAAATATTTGCAGAGAATTTGACACCATTATATTATCACCCGTACTGCGTATGTCACGTCCAATATTCGTCTACGAGAGTTTCCTACTAGATTAAAGAAAATGTACAAAAGGTTTGTTTAATATAGGAAAAAATTCCCGTAGTCGAATATTCGACGTGACATACGCAATACGGGTAGATATAATTTTATTGTATTGTTATTTCACACATGAAATTTGTTTTATATAACTTAGTAGCAAAGCTTTACCGTGGGTCATAAAACACCTCTCTTTTTTTTTCTCTTTCAAAAAAAAATGCAAAAGGTGACATTTTCCCCCACCGACAGACAAAGTTTAAGTTGTTTTCAAAACTCACTGTTTCCGATCAATGCTCTACGATGTAACCTATAGATTTAAATTAATTAAAGTCTTCACAAGCTAAAGCTGAATTCGACCACAAAAAAGCTGAAAAATACATAATTTAAAATATTTTGCTTTGACATGAAACACTAAAATTTCGGCGTATTATATTTTTAAGCCATTTCCGAAAATTGACATTGTAATAGATTTTTAGCGATAGAGATTTAGCTTTAGCGAGTTACAGAACAAGGGGATAGGTTAATTTAAAAATGCAAGTGCAAGTAATTCATAAACTATAAATGTGGGAAATGGGAATCTTCTCAGAGGTTGAAAGTTACTGATCGCCACTCGGACTTGGACCCCAATATTGCAGCCCTATTACCAATCTAGGAGAGGAGGGCTAGCAACCAGCCTCTACAAACAGCCTCTAAATCAAAAACCGAAATACTCGTTGACGATCTTTTCACATGCAAATAGAACTTTGATTTTGGCGCCCTATAATCCAATGATAGTAAAGGTACATATATGCACACAAATATGAAAAACGCAATAAGCGAAACCTCTAAAAAAATCGGTATCCATGGAAATGTTTTTTTAACCGGAGGTGGTAAACTTTGACACTCTGTATCTCAGGTTGTGTTGTAACAGTAAAGCCAAAAACACCGTTCGCAAGTCCTCTTTCAATTTGCTTGTGTACTTTAAATTATAATCGGATCAGCAGATCAGAAGTGACATACATTTAATGCTACTTTGTTTGCTTTAAGCGCCACTGTGCAGTTGTACTTAAAATCTGGTATCTTCACCTTAGCTATATATAAGCAAACATTTTATTTAAAATTCATTTAATCATAAAAATGTTCTTCTCCTTTACATCCGCAACAATTTATTATACTAATTTATATACAACAGAATTTTTAATTCAAGTTGTTTAGTTACAATGCCTGCAAAAAGGCGTTAGAAGACATTAAAAAGCACAACAACCGGAATACACACACACACAAGCACGAACCAAGTTGTGTTGGCTGCCATGTTTATGTAACTTAATTAACAGAATAAGCAGGATTTTTTATGATTTCTTACTCACTCGTAGACCAAAAATAAAGGAAAATTGTGAAGCCAGCTTAATAAAAATCTTTTAGTTCGAGATTAGCGCATGTTGTTATGTTGTCAAATTAATAAACTTTAAGAACTGGCAAGCAAACTTTCAACAACAAAATGTGTTTTTTAACAGCCTTTTCTAAACTTGTGTTTGTTTCTCTTGTACATTTTTATACGAAATTAAGATATTTTAATATTTATTTTGTACGAAAGACATCAACTTTCAGTATGTCAACATGATCCTAATTTTGTTAGCATCTTTTTTTCCTTATTTTTTATTTATTTTTTGTTTTGCCACAAACAATCAAATCTCTCAGCTTAACAATATAGGAGTAGTAAGGAAATGAAAATAAAATTTATTGAAAACTGTCAACATGAAAATGGAAAATGAAAGAGCTCAACAATAATGATTTATTTTAAAGTTTTGCTGAAACTTATTTTCCTTGCTCAATAATGTTTGCATTTAAAGTTGCTTAAAAGAAGTGAAATTTTAAAGAAATTCAATAAATATAACTTAATTCAAAAAGAAAAGAAAGAAATTATTTGGTTAGTAATTATTGATTTGAAATCATTGTAACTTAAGGCAAATTTGTAACGTTATAATTTCAGAGAGAGAGAGAGAGAGAGAGAGTGACGTATAAGTAATATTTATTACTTATCCAAAGCAGACTTTTGTTAAGTATACGCCCTTCTAGACATTTAAAAGACACCAAGATTTGGACAAAATACAAGGCTTGCGGTATTTAAAATACAAAATACAAAATACTTTCAGGCTATGTCTTTAAAATACAAAATACTTACAGGTCATGTATGTATTTATAATACAAAATACTTTAATTTTTTTGTACGTATTTTAAATTCAAAATACTTCCACATCATTTATACATGTACATATGTATGTATTTAATAGGGTATTAAATTAATATGGGGTTTTTGTTTTAAACGGTTATTCACTCGATTAATTAATCCAAGTTTTGGTTTAATCGGCTAATAAGTGGTTAACTTGTGATTAAAAATAAATTTTTATAAATTTTTTAATTCCAATAAATAAAAATACATAAGTTATTATTTTGAGATTTTATTAATTAAAAAAGGATAATATAACAAAAATAACAATTTTCGAACTAAATCAGACGAGGAAAAATGTATATACTTATACATATGTATGTATTAATACAAAAACAAATACATAAGTGAGTTTTTTAAATTGTTTAATAGATTATATAATCATTATCGCATAAATCAAAATGTTTTTTGATTCTTTATTTAATTTTATTATAAAATTAAATGGAAGAAAAAACTATTGACTTGTTAAATAAAATGCAGCTTACTGAAAAACCTTCTTTGTTTGCATGAAAATCAATTTCACAGAACAAATTCTTTGCTTCATAAAAAAAATATATTGCTGGTTTAACATGCAAAGGCTCTAAGTCCACTTTTATTAGAAATTGAGATTTTAATGCAGTAATGTACAATGTGGTGATGCCAACTCTAACAGTTGGTATAGTTATATTTTTTAGCGAATCTAATATTTTGTTATTGGTTTGACGAATGATATGTTATAAATTGATCAAAATGAAAACACCAACATTTTAATGTATTTTGTTTATGTATTTTGTAAACTATGTATTTAAAATACAAAATACTTCTACTTCATGTATTTAAAATACATTTGTATGTAAATGCTGCCCAACCCTGAAGACACCTCACAAACAATTTTGTATAAAAGCAATTCTTTTATTATTAAGAACGAATTAGGGTTGAGCGTTCCCGTGATTTTTTAATAATATTGCTCCTTGTGAACGTGATTTATAAATCGCTCTTCTTTTAATCTGTGACTGTGATCACAGTTCAGCAGTATTCTGTTATTTTGAGAAAAATTAATAAGAAGAGTATACGCAAAGAAAAAATATGGTTGAGGTAACCATAATAAAACAGCAACATACTTTGATTGAATTATATGGTTGTAGTCAAATCATATTATTGTCAATAGAAAAGCAAACTTTAAATAATATTATTATCTGAGTTAATAATAATATTATCAACAAAAACAATGAGCTTTGTTACACCTAATCTTATTATTGTAAATATGACAACATAATTATTCCCAGTGAAAAAAAATGGAAGTCATTCTAGCGGAAGTACATTTTCATTGCTTCCGAAAAATCGATATTTTTAATTTGCCGAGACTGAGCAAAAAACCATGTAGAAGCTTATTTTAGTCACACAAAATCTTGTAACTCCTCCATAGTGTTAGAAAATACTCACCAGAATTAAAAAAAATTTATTTTTTTAAAGAAATTTTTGAATTATTTTTAGTCTAAAATTTAAAAGTTATTTGCTTAAATTTACATGAAAACACTGTTTCGGGCTTAAATTCGTATAAAAAGAAACGAATTGTTAAAAAAGGCAACTATTTACCCTTTTTCCTAGATGAAAATATTATCATAGAACACAAAAAAGGGAATTTTTCTTAATATCGCTTCCAATTCAGTGACCAGGCATCGAAAAAGAGAACTTCTTGCAATGACAACCCTATGTAAAAATAATTAGATCGGATCGAAATTTGCACTACTTCCGCATCGTAAACTCTACATTTTCATGACTTTTTTGGAGTCTCTTTTTTTACTGGGATTATTATTAAATGGGACTAAAATATAATTGAGCCTCACCATGCCATGTTCTTATATTTTAAAAATATTGTTAAATACGACAACAGTATTATTTAATATAATAATATTTTGTTTTTCAATCATATATTTATTGGTAAATATTTTGTTTAAAACAGCTATGCGTTAAATCCGAAATAAATTAAGATTGTTGAAATAAAATGTGTATGTATATAGAAATGTATACTTACAGATATATACACATATATACACATATATAGTAAATAGATATATCTATGTATATCTACTTTCTGTACAAAGAGATATACATATGTACGAATTTGTATATATATTTATATTGATCTACACTTTTGTTTTTACTTCATTTATTTATTTGATTATTTAACACCACACGTGCACTACCGATAGCTTACAAACGAAACACTGAACTGACCGATTTTTCTGAAAAAGATTTTTTTTAAAACTTAATATAGTATGGCTTTGGATAACATTATATTGTTATTTACATCATATTATTTTTACATAATAATACAAATTATATCTTAGTCATAAGTTTGTGACAAAAATATATTGTTAAACTCCAAGCAACAAACATTACTTTGTTTGTCGTAACGAAATTAATGTTTAAAATAACAATAACTAGTTTTCTATGACCACACATTTGTTTCACAAAACATAATATTATTTATTTATTTATTTACATGATATTAAACTTATATAAATATAAGACTAACATAATATTTTAAATAGCACTAGCTACTTTGGCTATCAGCTAGAAACATAATATTGTTTTCTCAACCATTCTACAACCATATATTTTCTTTGCGTGTAGCAGTGAAGTTAAACAGTTACTGTGATTTTATAACATTTGAGCACTTCTGCTTTAAAAGTGTGCGCTAGTATTTTGAAATGAAACTAATAAGATGGGAAAGGATTTTCATGTCAATACACGTTTTCTATCGTTGGTCGTAGATCAACGTAAATAAAATATCTTGATAAATTCAGTCAGAGTTGTGATTAGTGATTTTTCAATCGCTGTGAAAATGTCAAATGTATCGCTCCTCTCTAGAACGAATGCTTGGGGCATTTATCTTGAACGAATCAATCATTTTCACTTATAATTAACTTGACAACTGATTGTGGTAAATTATCCTTCAGTACTTTTAAATAATCCATTTTAATCATTGTATCTTCTACAAAGACCAGATTTTTGACACCAGTTGACAACATTGATTCCCAGGCCACGGCATTACAACGCACAGTGGCGTGAAATAAAAAGGGGTGGTAAGAAGTCAGCAGCAACTTTTGAACTAGTCGACCGATTTCGATGAAATCAACTGTTTTGAAAAGAGGAATTCTTGAAGTTTTGTGGCAGGATATTTGGAGGCACCCTGTTGTAAGATAAGGTAGCTTCAAAGAGCATCAAAATTGGAAACTGGGAGTGTCGAAATTTTTTTGGAGCTTGTAACTTTCGTAAATATCGACAGATCGGAGCAATCAACGTTAAGAAACAAAAATAAAGCCTGCTTAAAAAACACCATTTTATCCTTACAGTTTTGAAGTTGTTTGAAATTTTTTTTTCAAATTTTTGACCACGACTTTTTTATCGTTAGTACATAACTTCTAGCCAAAATCGTTTGGTTTTAATGTTTCTTAATTTGATCTATGTAGTCACAATAGAAGACGTAATTGTCTATTAAACGGTGTATAATATGTATACCTTTGCCATTATACAATTTTTAAAATGTATAGACAAATAAAATCCCTCAGGTGAAAATTTACGTATTTATCACATTTTGTGTGACCTCTTGAAGCTGTTATTAAATATTGTTTGTTGTTAAATACTTTTATATTATATTACCTGATATTTTTTTATAGCTTTTGTATCCGTTCCTTTTAAAATACCTATACATTTCAGTTGCGATACGTTCAATGTCAATATTTCAGTTACAGCTATCATAGGGATGACAAATAAAAATAAATTGCTTGATATGGGAAAACTTCACTGATGCGATTTTTGCTTTAAATCTTTTTAATTACAAAACAGATTTCAGAAAGGACAAAATGATGGTGTTTTCTTTTCTACAAAATAATTGCTACATTTCCATAAATTTGAAGTAAGTTTCTCTCTGAATGGGTAGTAAATTTTATTCTAAAAAAATCAATCACGCTAATGGCGGAAGGCATTGCACTTTACGCCCCGAATAAATCGATAGTGTTGTTTTTGCCCTGTAAGATACTCAGAATTTAAAACGTAGCAAACTAAATATTTCGTTGAGTTATAAATAAATATGTTGCTAATATTGCCTTAGCTGTCGATGCACACCTTTAATAAATTACATATCGAAATTTAACTTAAGCAAGATCCCCATCATATTGTAAGTTAGCTTACACTTTGGCACTTGACCTCATGCTGGTGTCTAGTTTCGCGCTTGGTTTCACAAGATGATGAAGATGATCTCTGGAGAGAGTAAAGCCACTATTTATTTTTCTTTTCTTTTGACATGATTTAATAAAAATACAACATTATGCGGCAACTTTAATAAAGTTTAATATTTTCTATTTAATACATCAATTCAAATCATATTCATCATTATCATCATCATCTGTTAAAGCATCTACTGGATACCAGTTGCTTTTTATACAAAATCCTTCCTGTCATCAGCGTATTTCTTTATGAGAAATAACATGCAACAGAAGTGAAATTTATTTTGTTTTTTTTTTGCAACAAGAGAGAAAGACACTTTGGGTTCAGTATTTGAAAATCTAGTTAATATGTCAAAATAATAAAACAATAATTTAAAATGTCTGTGCGAGACTTTGAAAATATGTATATAAGTACCCAGCAAAAAATTACCCATTACCATCAGAACTACTTGCCTTTCTGATTACCAAATTTCATTACACGCTTACAAATCCCATTACCTAAAATTTAAAAAAAAAATTATGTACAAGTTTGCTAAATAAGAAGAACGATTTTTTTAGATGAAATAGATTACGTGAACAAGTTTTCAAACAAAAAAAGTAAGTACTTTTCAATAATCAATTATTTTAGTCTCAAGCCTTGTTAAAATCATTAAGTTGGTAATCCAGTAAGGAAGAGCTTCCACCAAAAATACTTAATTCCAAACTCGATAACCTTTTTTGAAATTTTTTGCTGGGTATGTATGTACTCTTTTCTTTATAATTTGCGTTCTTCTGGCAAAAAAAAAAACAAAGTCATCATCTTCTGCACTTTTGTTGCAAACTTTACTCGGTGATTGTGGAGAGCTTACAAAAGGATAAATAAAATAAAACGAAAAATTGAGTGGGTTGTTTATACAGTCGCTTACGAGGGTAATTTAAATTAATTAAGATCTTTATCTCTGTATGGTATTCGTTATTTTCAAAAGGTAAGAAAGACCCACTCGTTTCTTTAGAGAATTCCACAGATTTTTGACGCAATGTATAATAACAAATTTGATCCATTTTGTGGCCATAATTAACTGCAGCCAAACGACAGGACCGATTAATAATACGAAGAATAAAATTTTAATCACTCACGCTCACGTACCCTATATTAATAATACACTCACGTTTGATATTATTTTAATTTTTTTTTAAATTTTCAAAAACAATTGCTTAATTCACAACAATTTGAATCGTGTATTTCTGTATCAAATACACTTTTTGTTTTTTAATTGTGAACACCCCCTGTGTAGTGAGTGTATTAATGTATTTTGTATTTTTAATGAAAAAAAGAAAAACAGGCTACATAGAAATTCTCTCAGATACCTCTCTCTGAATACAACATTTTAAAAACATATGAAATAAAGTGTAATAGTGTAATTAATTTTTATATGAAAATTTCATACGCTCTTGTATTTAAGCAAATAAATTTTTATTATAGAAACATTTATATACATTTTATCTTTACTTGAAATCAGAAAAAACAAGGTACTATTTCCATTACTAATAATGGTCTCGCAGAAGTCCTTAAAATCATATACGACATTTTTTATCAGATGTGATATTCCAGACTCTATTATATAGAAAAATTAAAAAAAAATCTGAAAAATCAAATCGATTGAGGTCGGATAAATTTGTTAAAGCTTTACTTTAATGCAAAAAAATAACGCAGTTGATTACAGATGTATATACATATTAGACCCCTGCAAAAAACCACTTACAAGTATTCTTTTAAGACATGCGGAATTTTTCAAATGCCGCGAAGTCTTCTAAAACAAATGCTAAACAACACTGTTGGCAATACATTTGTTTCAGTTATTGCAGGTATAGAAGTAAAGAAGAAAATGCGGAAGAATTTGTGATGCTTGCTTCTTTCTGCGCATGGGCGCGTATACAAACGTCATCCATGCACATACACACCCACTGTGTGTATATGATCTTTTGGTTTTCTGAGCACATACACTCTAAAACATTGGCTCAAATTTAGGATCATATATTGTCTAATTTGTTGTCGAAATATTCTTAATGTTATTAGTATAAAATAAACAATGTTTGTCCTCTTTTACACATAAATTGTAATCTACTGCTAACAATTTTTATTGTTAAGCAAATTGTACATAAAATACAGCCAGATATGTTGAAAATGTTGAAAATTAAGCATATATGCGTAAAACACCAGAAATATGTTTAACAAAAAAAGTAGAAGTACAAAAGCGTAAAAGTTGCAAGAAAAGCATGCCATATTTTTTATTAAGTTAATTAAAATTAAATTTAAAGCAGTTTGTATATCAGTAACAATACTCGTAGTATGTTTTTTTATGTAAATAGTAAATAGTAAATATTGTGAAACTGGACAAAAAATTTATGAGCAAAATTAAAAGAATCTCTCATTTACATGTAAATGATTATGCATTTATGCGTATTTAAAATGCAAGAAGGTGTTTACCAATTATAATAATGATTTAGTCCATTTCACGGAGTGTTTCTAATAAAAACAGTGTTTTTTAAAATAATTTGTGTTCCGATATTCTGATCAGGTGTTTGGTGAATGTTTGCAGTTTTATTACTACTTCTTTTGAGTGTTTGTTACGAACAAGAAGTCTGCGCGGCATTGCTTGTAAACACTATCTACACGATCATCAATACATTTATTATTGATTTAGTATAATACATGCAAACGAGAATACATTTAAAAAAGAAAACGTATTTACATTTCAAAACTGTTTACGCAGGCCTGTATTACATATGTATATTTGATATGTTGACGTAAACTGTAAATAGTCAAGTCAGCGTCGTTGCCATCTTGTTGTCGAATGCTAAATTGTTATTGGATGATTAAAACAAAGTGATTTCGACAATAAAATTGCGGCAATGCTGACGACGACAAGTGGAGTTAGGATCAACTTTTATACCTAATCCTGAGTACAAATCTGGCATTTTTTGTGTTGTCATTATGCGGTGTCATTTGCACACAACGGAAGTGACAAATACTGCCACTAGTACATACCATTCAGATGTCACAAAATGCCATATTGTGTACTCAACATAAGTTTCAGAGAAAATTAATATTTTCACTTCTTTTAAAACGTGTTAATTGTAACATTTAAATTTTTTTTGACAGAAACAGATTATTTATTTAAGTATCCTGTCATTCTGATCTTTCTTCTTCTGTTAGATAAAAACATTTTATTATCTTCATATAAACCACTTAAAATTCCTAACGACACATTATTGGCATATTTCCAAATAAATTATTTCTAAGTGTTTAATATTTAATTGAGCTTTCAGAATTTGCAACACTATTTTCATGCATGCCACTTCGAACTTAAACTGGGTTAAACTCAAAGTTGCATGTTTGTGCAAGCTGGTAAATATTGTTATGTTTTTTTTCTCTAGTGGCTTTTTATTTTTTGGTGGAGATGTTTTATTTGGTTACAAAAAAAAAATACGCGAGAATATTTGAATTTAGTTGTTTTTACTTGTCTAGATGAATTTGTTTTCTAAGCCACTGGCAGCCATAATGAGAAAATAGTGTTGTTTGAAGAATGAAACTCTGTTGCTTGTTTAAACAGGCACACACAGTATGTCTTAAAACTTTAGGTACAGTTTTTTTTAATACAAAATATTTAAAATAATTCCTCTAGTTTTTTTTACCCAATTTTAAATTATAATAATGTCTTAATTAATTATTAAGTTTAAGGCCTCTTGCTTTTATACAAAAATTCTGTATTTATGTTCCTTCAATTGGCTTCTTCAGAAAAATGTTTTTTTTAGCTAAATTTGCAACCCACTGTTTAATTATTTTCCAGACTATATTTAGGGGAAAATCTTTTTTGGATAAATCAAATTTATTTTTTCATGTTTGCTCCTAAGCATATTGGTTTCACTTTATCCAAAGGGAAAAGTATGAAATATATTTGCTATTTTCTAAAGTATTTTATACAAAATTTTAAAATGTTCTTGCAGAGAATGAACACGAAACTGATGAAATAAAAAAAGAGTTGTAATTCATGTTGAATACGTGTCTGGCGTAAAAATGCCAGAAGCAAATTTACTTATGTAATATTCTGTTGCTAAAGTCTTCCTAAATTAATATGTATTTAAATTTGCAGCTCGTAATTTTTCTCTTCAAGGCAAAACCTTTTATTAGCTTTTCTTCAAAACTTCTGTTAATTTTCTTGTTTTTAGGTTTTAAATGAGATTTTTTTAATTCTAATTGTAAAAAGTGCATTAAGTATTTTAGGGTGCAAGAGAAATTGCAGTTATTTCAAGTGGAGTTGTTGAAGAGTTTTTTATTTTGTTAATTGGGGTGGAATGCAAGTAAATATACATCTATGTACATATTAGGGATGCCAAACGGGAAATCAAGAATCCCGAAATCCCGGGATTTTCGGGATTTGGCAAATCCCGATTCCCGGGATGTGTAAAATTCAATCCCGGGATTTCTTTTTCAGGATTTCATAGAAGTTTTTATATAAAAAACCATTTATAAATTAAAATTTTCGTTGATTTTATAGTATTTTTTTATAATATTTAAAAGTCCCATATAATATTATACGTGCAGTTTTAACAATTTAATGACTATTCGTGACATAAAAAATGTACATATATTGAAAATAAAAACAAATTTTCATATTTAGTTATGGTTTTCAGTATAAATTCTCTAACATCAAATCAAGTTAAAGATAGATGAGAAAAATTCTTTTGATTTTTATTTCATACTCGTATTAGAAAATTGTTAACTTTAAAGACAATATAATATTATCAACATAACCTTTTTTAAATGCATAAGATTTGTTATTAAAGTAATATTTATTTAAAAAATGATTTATTTTACCAAGATCCCGAAATCTCGTAAATCCCGAAATCCCGAAAATCCCGGGTTTTTCCAAAAATCCATACCGATTGGCATCCCTAGTACATATGTATATCTCTATGTAAATGAAAATGGAATGAAATTCATTGGTAGGGTCACAACGTGAGAGCTACCGAACTGATTAACGGTTTGATTATGGATGGCAACGCAAATTTAGTTGCGTTGCCAGTTGCCAAAATGTTATTACGCATATCAACGAACAGTTGCCATATTACAATAATATTGGCAAACACAAATTTTTAGTTGCTGCATAGATTTTAAAGCAAAAAAAAAATTACATTACAAAAATTAATATAATTGAAATTAAATTTAATAAACGGATCCTTTATTTTTTGGGAATGCATCATGCATGCACAAAAAAAAATTATTGTTGAATTTTTTTCAATTAAGTGTTTGCTTAGAAAAAATTATATTTTTTATTAATATTTTAATTGAATATCAGGCATGTTCTGTAAATCACTTTATACTAAAGTGATTTGAAATCACTGAAAAGGTGTTCTGCACACAAAAATGTTTGACATCTCGTGATTTGAAACCGGTCAACCAACTGCCTGACGATATCAAATCACTAGATGATTTTTGAAGCATTTTACTTCAATTTCGGTAATAAATCAATTATATACACACAATATGATTTGTTCTTTATTTGTTTTTCTAATAAAATTAATTATTTTACACAAAAGAACACTAAAATTTAAAAATTTATGAAAATGCTATATTTTTTGTGGACTCTTTAATATTTTTCGTGATTTACTTTTCCCTTTCACAAGTCAGCTGATATTGTTTGTCAAAAAGGCATTTTCGGTTGCCAGAGCAACAAAGTTTTAAAGTTGTGTAGCATATGCCTAATTTATTCAACTAAATTAATCATTAAGAATAAAACTTGATCTAATTTGTTCAATACTAACTATAATTATGAAATTCGATTAGTTAATATTTAATATACAATCGTTAAAAATAAGTGTAAATGGCAAAAATAAGTACTAAATACTGTGGCAGCACAATAAAAGCTTTTTGCTCGTTATTTAGCAGAATGAAAATCACTACTAAAAACTAAAAAGCTCGTGATTATCAGAACACCCAAAAATCACTTGCGTCATTTCAAAATCGTTAGTGATTTGAAATCACGGTGATTTCAGAACATGCCTGTATATGTTTGTTTTAATTAAATTTACTGCTTTATCAAAAAAGTGTTATCAACAGAGCTTAACTTAGAATACTATGAAATGGTTAACAATTATTACATATAAATTTTAAATAAATAATGAAAATTTAGTTTTTATGTATGAAAATCGAGCTGTTTTTATAGTATGCCACATTGTTTTGAAAAAAATATTTTCAATTAAAATACCCAATTAATCTTTTAATTGGTTTTGATATTTTATATGGGAGAAAAAAAACTACTCAGCTTAATTTTTCTATTCTTTTTGATTCGTAGTAATTTTGACATGCGTGAAATAAATATAAAATATAAAATTAAAAAAAAGAAATTCATTTTCTTCTCTTTTCTTGAGAAAAAATAAATACAAGCTGATAGACCAAATATGGATGCCAAAGTTCGTACATTGGCGATATTTGGGGTTCAATGCAAATGGTCTTGCGTAAGTATGTACAGTTTGTCAAACATTTCTTTTCAAAACAAAAGTTGTGTGAAAGATATAATTTCTTTGCACGTAAATACCGACAACATATATATACATATTTTAATTAAGAATGATATTTGTCTTCCTTATACCCTAAGATGTAAATACTAAAAATTATGCTTTTTTAAAACAAATACAGGTAGAAAAAAACAAAATATAAAAATAGACCCGTTAAAATTGTGTTAAAGAATTCTTTTAAAATTTTTATAAAATTCTATTAAAGGCAAATAATTTGTTCTAATAAACAACACTGGCAGTTGACAGATGTTATCTTTACACTAAAATTATTTAAGTTTAAAAAATTTGGTGAAAACAAGTTATTAGCGGTATGCCTGGCAAACGAACGGACTCAAAGACGATTCAATTAGTGTATCACTATTACAAAGGCAAATCTCCTAAGGAATTATCCGAAATGTTTCAATTGCAGTTAAGGACTATTTATAACATAATAAAGCGTGCCGAGAAAGAAGAAAGTTTAGAATTAAAAAAGTCAAGTGGCCGAAAAAAATGCGCTTTCGCCACGTGCCGAAAAAAATTATAAGAATTATTGAAGAAAATCCACAAACCAGCACCAGCGGAGAGTCTAAAAAATGAGTGTGGAGTAACAGTTTCACATGAAACAGTTCGCAAATTCCTAAACAAAAATAAATACTCTTCGCGTGTAGCCAGAAAGAAGCCTTTACTTTCGGCTCAAAATATAGAAAAACGGTTTACATTTGCAAATGACCACATTTCTCCTCCAATTGAATATTGGAATGACGTAATTTTTTGTGATGAAACAAAAATAATGCTCTACACACACGATGGACCAAACAGGGTTTGGAGAAAACCTCTTACTGCTCTTCAAAACAAAAATATTATTCCCACGGTTGAATTTGGCGAGTTGTCGGTTATGGTGTGGGGATGCATTTCGAACAAAGGAGTGGGAGAAATCAAAATTCTGGAGGTAGTAATGACGGAGGAAGTGTACCTGAACATACTGAAAGAGGAACTGACCAGAAGTGCGCAACGTTTTGGATTTCTTGATCCGCACAAGGAGGGAAAACTTAAATACAAACTGTACCAGGACAACGATCCGAAACATAAATCATATTTATTTCGGACCTGGTTGCCTTATAACTGTAATAAGGTCAATGATACACCTGCCCAAAGTCCGGATTTGAATCCGATAGAGAATATGTAGAGTTTTTTCAAGGAAATGGTAGCAAAACGAATCCCAAAGAATAAAAATGAACTAATAAGATTTATTAAAGAAGAATGGGAAAAATCCCGCTCTTATATGACATTCCGAAGCTGATTTCATCTATGTCAAACAGATTGAAGGCAGTGATTGAATATCGTGGTAAACACACCAAATATTAGGACGTACAGCGTTAATATAGTTGTAAGTTTACCAGCACTAGTTTTGATGCTGTATTTTTAAAAGAATTGTTTGACACTTTTGAAAAGTGGATTTCTTAGTTTTTGTGGTTTTTTTATTACGAGTTTTTTAGTTTTATTTTATGACATAATCTGATATATAATAAATAACGAAATGTGAAAGAAACATTTAGTAAAATAGCATATTTTTTCCTTTTATTTGATTGGTAAATGAGATATTCTAATTATTTTCAATTTTGAAAAGAATTGTTTGACATACTGTATGTATGTATATGTAGTGGAAAATATCGTAGCCTTTCTTTAAAATCCAATCACAAAATACACACAAAATTCGAAGAAAAGCTGCGATATTCTACATTTACACTCACGGAACACTATCAAACACCAAATACGGCCATTGGACGTACTTTCGTGCACCACTCTAACTTGAAAAACTATGCGGTGCATGAGTTGGGTTTATGGTACAATATAAAAACGTTTCCATTTTGGAAGTTATTTATACATACATACATAGCATCATTTTTTATATTTTTATACTATTAATTTTTTTCTATATTTCAAACTATTTTAATTGAGTCTTTAAAAATTTTTAGTTAGTTTTTTAACTGAATCGTCAAAAATATTTCGATTAATTTTTTAATTGAATCCTTAAAAATATTTCAATTAAATTTTAATTGAATCTTTGAAAAACCATCAATTAAATTTTAAGTTAATGTAATATTTTTTTAATTGAAAAAATCAAAAAAAATTTCAATTAAAATGGATGAGTTAATACTGCAATTTCCGTGATTGGTTGAAAAATAATTAATTTTTTAACTGAATCTTTGTATTTTTTTAATTGAATCTTCTTTTTACTTTTTTCTGTGTGTGTTTTTATGCCAAAACTATTTTAAACAACAAAATTTACTCACACAAGAGGTGATAATTCTAAAGAATTTGATTTTTCCTTTAAGTGCCGTCTAAGGGATGCTACATGTTGCATTTACTTCTCTTTATCATATAATGATTCCACTGAACTAATCATCTTTATTACAAGTAATTTTTTAATTACTTTTACTCAAAAATTTTTTTAGCACTTATATTTCTTATATTTTTTGAAGTTTTGTTTACATTATTTTCAATCCTATCTGTCATAATAGTTAGGGATTTCACAATAGCGTTTTAAAATGCGTCTTAATATTGCAGCGTTTCAATTTTAATACTTTAGTATGGTCTGGCAAGTTTGTTGTTTTTGTTTGTATTTAAATTAAATGAATTACCTGGTGGCAAACTTGAAAGCATAAAAAGCATGTAATTCTCAATATGGTAATGTTAACTAAACATGTTAAAACTGTCAATGTAGCTGTAGTTGATGAAAAAATATTTGTATTTTTTGCAGAAAAATTATGCAACAATAATTTCTAAAAAAAAAAAAAAAAAAAAAAAAAAAAAAAAAAAAAAAAAAAAAAAAACATTCTGATTAAAAATAATTTCTAATTTAAAAAAAAATTGTTATTTTAATACGTACCGAAGAAAGTAATTCGGTCTATCATAATCATTCGTACAAACATGCACTTAGCTCTCTCTATCTCCCTCATATTCACACTAATATATAAATAATATAAAGATGCATGTGTGTTTGCCTGACTTTGATATACACAGAATGAGTATTTATATCGTTGCCTGCTCACAAAAGAAAGAATTAAGATAGCACAATATTGCCACATTAAAATTTTAATATACTCATTGTGAATTCCCTAAGTATTTTCGATAACTTTTTTAGGCAACTGGAGAAAGTTGCCATACATAATACAAATTTTAACTTTCAAAAAGTTCGATCAATAAGAATGGGTTCTTTGGAAAGATATATTTAAAAAATTAGTAGAATTGCAATATCAAGTATTAAAAAATTGTTACGAAAAAAGCAATTCGCACTCCTGTTGGCGTACTTTAAAGTTAATAAAAACTACTCAAAATTTTAATGATTGTCATTAAATAATATTTTAAAATGATACAAAGCACAAATTTCTACAAAAAAATTAATGGATTTGTGCAATCTAATATTAGTAGTCATTTAATTAAATTTCCTTTAGGATTTATGCATTTATTTATTTAATTTGTTTTCAAAAATATTGGTATTCGTATTTGCCTGAATATGAATACGGATACGAATACCTAAAAATGGCCGAATATTCGAGGATTCGAACACGAATACGAATATTCGTGCATCACTAGTATGTATGTATGTAAGGGTGAAATGAGCATTAACTGACACCACACACAGTGGACCAAACAAAAGAATGAAGATGATCAAGGTGTACGCCCTACGAAAATAACGTATTGTTCCGTTCTGCTATTGTTTTGTATTGCATAGGCGGTGGGAGTGTCTGATTTTTATGAAATTAAATTGTTTCTTATTTTTTCAGTGGTCGAGGACGGCTCATATAAAAACATTTCACTGTGCGGCCCCGCGAAATGATTTATAGTGGCTGAATTTTAAAGAGACACGCTCGCTTCTCTCAGATACGCTACGTTCACACAGAAAGTTAATCAATTAAAAATTTTCTTTGGAGACACCCTATATTTTTTGAATTCGAATAAAATGGTATACATTACGCCATTGTGCATTCTCCCATATTAAAGATATTGCCTGAGGTTTTAAAATCTACATAATTTGCAAGTATAAACATGTCGTTGTTTATTCGACTTTATCATTTTTCAAAGTAAAATATTTGTAAATGACTGGAATCACTCAGTCGAGTTCCTTTTCGCAGTATTGTTGGCAAATCATCTTAACTGAACAAATACTTTTGATGTACTAATTTAACTCTTTTACAGTATTTTCCATTCCTTCAGTATTCAAATATGCAAATTTTTACAACAATAACATTGAGAGGCACGTTGGTGTTAAATAAATTTTATTCTTATTTAAAAATTTTTGTGCTTGTTGCTTGAAATGTGTCAAGGAGTTTGTTTATTGTGATTGTTTGCTGTAGAGACAATAAACTGCTGCTTTCATTGTAAATACAAAAAAAATTGTGTTTTAAATTTTGGCATGTGTCTTTGAGGGTTTGTGTCAATTGTATTAAAATAACATATAAAACAATAAAGATATGTTTTATAAAGTGATATATGCACGCACATACGAATATATGTACATATATGGGTTAGATTTATGAGTTTTTAACATTGGATAAAAATCATTAAAGTCTTTACTGTATGCAATAAAATTTGTAATAAATATATTATCTTATACGAAAGATAATTTTCATTATTTTACTGCCTACAAAATGATATCTCACTCTCATTTAACAAATTTTCTGTTTCAGCTTTAAGATGAATTATTTACAAAAACAGCAAATATATGCAAATAAACGTAGAGTAAGTAAGTAAAAAGAAAAGTCTTTGTTTTTTTTTCTATTAAAAACATTTCTGCAAGTTGTTTGTTATTCGTGACTTTCTATAGGGTGTTTTTTAATAGAGGAATACAACTTTAAGTTGGCAACACTCTTTAACTGGCGGCCATTTTGTTTGCTATCAAATAATTTATGTTTAGTTTGGTTTGGCATTTCAACATGAATGGACTGTTAATTATGCAAATTAATTATGAAAATCATGGTTCTGAACGAAATACGTATCGCGCACTACGTCCATCGTCGTCTATAACAGCAATTAACTCGATTAACTATGGAACGTTTTCGCACCACGTTTGTTCTAAATGATAATACGCATTCACAGAGACGTCTTACAGTGCATAGATAAGAAGTCATTACTGCCGTAGAGCATGGCGTAAAGGGAGACCCTAATCAGTTTAAATAGTATATAATCAAGGTATAGAGCCATGATTACTGACTTTTTCGTTTATCAATTGAACAACCATGGTGTGCAGGAGCTGTGGTTTCAACAAGACAGCGCAACATGTCAAACAGGTTGTGTCACAATTGATTTATTGAAGGGATCGTTTGGTAACCCCATAGTTCCACGTTACGGTCCCCTGAATTGGCCTCTAAGATTGAGCGATTTAAAGCCGCTAGACTATTTTCAGTCGCGATATGTAAAGTAACTAATTTACGTATATAAACCCGAAGCGATTGACTACTTGGAGGACAACATTCGCCGAGTTATTGCCAATATATGAAACAAATTTTGGAAATAGTTATCGAAAATTGGACCTACAGATTAGACTATGTCCGAGCCAGCCGTAGCGGTCATATTTCGAATAAAGTAAATTTCATGTCAATTTATAAAAATCATTTTTTTTTCATTCTATTTCATACTCACCCTTATCGTGAACCGTTTTTCCCTCACAATATTTTGCCTTTTCCCCAAATTGCAATCCTGAATAGTTTTCCACATGAAATGTGTTCCCTTTTTTGATTCCCCTTATCGCGAATAAAATTTTTCTCACGGATTTTTTCACTTTTCCCTTGGTTTTGTTCCATTTTATTTTTGCAGGCGAACTGAAGCAATATATCGCGTAACTTCATTATTAAACTTCCAATTAAATATTAAAAGTTGTAAGTAATTATTTTTAAAACAATATCAGTAAATAATGGGCACGATTAATAAAAATAGTTCTGTACAACATTTTTTTTATGAACCTCTTTGTTTCACATGCAGTCAATTTTATGGAGATGACATAATTAAGAATTTTCTCTACGGAACCTAAAATATTTAAAAACATTACTTTACACTTAAAAACATTGCATTTGAAACAAAAAATTTGTGTATTTCTTACTATCAAACATAAATTTGTTCGATTTTCAATTCATTTTTAAGCTTTACAAATCCTCTTACCGTTTTTTACGTTCACTAAGAATTGAATCCCCATAAAGTTCCCGATAGCAAATTTCCTGCATGGAGAATAAAAATCTCATGGGAACAAAAATTTCACATTTTATTTACGATAGGGGTGATTGATTTTTTTATTTCTAATTAATCAAGATTGAGTAACAATTGCAATGAATTGCATTTTTTTTTAATTAAAAACATATGAAATTTAATTGTTTATTGAAGAATTTCTAGCATGAGTTTCAGGAATTTGTTAAAAATTCGTCATTCGTTACTTGAATATTAATTTCAAAAATTCAGGCGAATGTTGAATAAAAGAAAACATTTTTCGAATATAACAAATTATGTTTCAATTTTAATAATTTGAGTTTTAAATAATTCAATTATATTAGACCATTTGCTTGATATTTGATTGCTAAGAAAAATAAACATATACCATATGTAATTCGTAACTTATTTTGTATGAATTGTGTTGTTTTTCGCTATTTTTGCTATTTTTTGTTTTTGTTTTAATAAAAAAGCAAAAAATAAACGTTAAAAGGACAAACTAAAACTAGGTCAAGAATGGCATGCAAAATATGGCGAATACGAATATCACCCAAGTTACTATCACCCGAAATAGCTAAATGAAGTAAGGCACAAAATTGTTGGGTAATTAGTCATTGTGAAGAAATACCCAAAAAAAAAACCGTGCCCGATCTCCCGAAAAACTAAGAAAAACCAAATAAGGTGAAATAAATAATCGCACGAAGTTTTGTTGGGTGATTGTTCATTACATACAATCGCCGCCAGAATAATCGCCCAACACCTTTTTTGGGTTTTTTAACATTTTGCCAAAATTTGGTAACTATTTCCAATTTTTTTTTACAACAATTTTTGGGCGATGCAACATTTTTGTTTTTCGGGCGATAGTAACGTGGGCGATAATTCGTACAGCCTGCAGAATATAAGCAAAATCTGAAATCATAGCGTTCTAAAGTAAGGTAAGGAAAGACAAACAAACTAAAATAAAATAAAAACGAAAATTATATGTTTTTGAGGAGACTCGTATTTTAAAATTTTGTATTTTATGATTTTTTTTTCAATTTTGTGCGATTTCAAATGAATCTAACCCATATACATACAGTGTCGGTCAATATAATAGCACCAGTTGCAATATTCTGATTCAAAAGATGTAAAAATTTCACCTATTTATTATATAATTTTTTTGAGTGTAAAAAACAGTTGCATTTTTTTGCTATCTCAGAGTGTGTGCATTTGTTTTCAAATTTCGTATAAAAAATCTTTTGTAAACACTTATCATTTCGTGCAGTTAATAAAATAGTACCAGTATGCTTTTTTAAATTTGTTTTGCAAAATTTTGTGAAAAAAAAGTGAAAACGAAAGGTAATAAAATTTTTTTTAATATACTTTCTATAAAATCGTGTAATAATTTTATAAAAATTGTATAGTTATGGGTCGCGGAAAGCATTGTTCGCCGAAAAAATGTGAACTAATAAACAAATTTGCGTCCGAGAGTAAATCGTATTCCCAAATAAGGGAATTGCTGGCCTGTTCCAATAAAATGATAATCAATGCCCTAAGATATGAGCAAAAAGTTGAATCCCGTGGTAGGAAGCGAGTTGTGTCACCCTTAATGGTAAAACGGATGGTACGGATGACTAAAGCAAATCCCTTTGTGACTGCTACGGAGCTCAAAAACACATTGGATGTGCCTGCAAGCGTGGAAACTATTCGTCGTAGACTTCGAGACAACAGCCTCAATGCCTGTAGTCCTCGAAAAGTGCCGCTCCTTTCCTCTAAGCATGTTGCTAAACGGATATCTTTTGCTAAAGCACATCTAAATTGGCCAAATGAAAAGTGGAGAAATGTGCTATGGACTGACGAATCAAAAAGTGTTTTTTTTTGGAAAGGGTTCCAGATGTTTTGTCCGTAGACCACCTAACAGCGAATACAAGCCACAATTCACATCCAAAACTATCAAACATGGAGGTCATAGTATTATGGTATGGGGTAGCTTTTCGTATTAAGGTGTGGGTCCTATATATTGGATCCAAACCGTTATGGATTCATCGGTTTATTTAAAAATCCTTGATGAAATTATGCTGCCGTATGCTTCCTACGAAATACCGCTGGTGTGGGTCTTCCAGCAAGACAATGACCCCAAACACACCAGCAAAATGGCAAAAAAATTGTTCAACGATAACTCTATCAATGTAATGGAATGGCCTGCACAGTGCCCAGATTTAAACCCTATTGAAAATCTGTGGACGGAGATAAAGAAGGGTATATCTAGAATAAAACCAACAAGTGTTGAAGGGCTCTGGGAGGCTGTACAGAAAATTTGGAGTTCCATTAAAGTTGAAAGATGCCAGCATTTAGTGGATTCCATGGGAAGGCTTTGTGCCGCGGTAATAGCAAACAAAGGGCACGCAACAAAGTATTGAGACCATACAATTAATTTATCTACAGGATGTATGGGTGAAATTTTTGATTTATTTTAAGAAAGACCACTAATTTTTCTCAAAAATTAACTAAGGTGCTATTATTTTGACTGTGTAGATTTTAAGTTTTTTTGTTTATTTTAATTAATTAAATTAATTAATTCTAAATTGTTGGAAAAAACCAAATAATTTTCTTATGATAATAAACCATCAGCATCAGAGAATTTATTATTTCGTTTTGAGTTGAATCGGTCTAACAGTTAAACAGATGTTGACGGAGTTATTATAAATTTGTGCGTGGTGCTATTATAATGACCGCAGCTGTATGTTCGTGTGTGCTACGACGTGCACACTATGATTGCTCCGCCAAAAAAAACCTTTGCTAAATTCAAGTTGACGCAAATATCAGGATCAATAGCTGTTGACATTTTCAACTACACCCTCTCAAATTTAATAAAATTTGTCATAAACAATGCCTCAGACATACACACATGCATACAAACATATATATTGACATAACATATTGGCATAAAATATATTAAACCAAAATAAAGAAACGACTTGACATTAAACAAAAGACGTCGTTAAAAGCTGTAATTTGTAAGCAAAAAATCGACTACTAAAATAAATATGCAATATTCGTGCATGACTAAAGAGATGATGTTTAGCTTTTTCTTTTCAATGAAATTTGGACAGGCAGGCGTCACCGGAATTAAAGAAAACTTTAAGTGTTTGAGTTTTTTATTTTTATTGAAAGTTAGACAACTTTTTTCGCTATTACTCATCGATATTCTTAATAATTTTTCATAAAACAGCAAAGCAAATGAGAAAAAATTTATTGACTGGCACTTTTTGTGCAACGTTAGTTAAGCACACAAAATAATAATATTCATGTATGTACATATGTATATAAAAAACAATGTTGTATATAACTTTTTTATTGAAGCAACCCTCTTTTATGTATCCTATTAAAAATGGCTACAAAAATTTGCTAAATAATAATTATACGCTTCATTCACGCCTCTGCACTGAGTGGGCGACATTTACATGTATTGAAATTAGATTGGTCTGGCAAAAAACTTACACTTTAAGCAAATAATTTTCAACATTAAGGCTGAAAATTTTAACTATTTAACTATGAATATGCTATTTTAGTTAAAGTTTAGCACAATTTAATATTTAGAAAGAAAAAGCAAATTAAACTACCAAGGATTGCATAAGAAACAAAAAAAAACAAATCAATTAATGAACCAAAACAAAAAGTTCTGTAAAACTATTAAGTATTGGCCGCCTTGTCTATTGCACTTGCACGCATGTATGCTTGCAAACGCTCCACATAACGTATGAGTAATTAAAACTATTTCAAGCAGTATTCATACGCCTTAGGGTGTGATAAGAACAGAATGTATTAATGTATAGTGAATTCTCGATTTACGCGGTAATTGTTTTATTTTAATTCGTTAAAATGCCAACTATTTTTTTAAACGGTCGCTTTCTAATGCGCTTTTAATATAAAACGCAACCCCTTCTTTGCGCTAAATACAACGCGGTGTAAACTTTGAAATGAAAAAAAAACGACAAGAAAACCATGTGAAAAATTTAACAGCGATGTAATTAAAATGCCAAAGGATATAAATTTGAGATTCTTAAAAATATACCACACATTTAGACCATAGGCCTCTTGAGAATAACCAAATTATTAGCTATTCTTCACAATTTTCACACTTTGACAACAAGTCAGGAAAGTTTATAGTTTTCTAAAGATTTAAATTAATTTGTGGGATTCAAATGGTATTCCTAAAGGTCATATTGGTATAATATCTTAATATGTTGTAAACGTTATATTTTTAAACTGTTGGGCTTCAACGAAATCGCTTTGAAAAATAGCGGAAATTATTGAGCGTAATTACGAGTGTCGTATTTCGACTACGATTACTATCGTTTTGTAGAAGATTAATGTTCTTTCGTAACATATCTGCAATTTTATCATGCATGTTTCAGTTTTGTGTTTTTGTTTTTAGACGTTTAGCTTAATTGTCAAAATCAGCTGTCACAGATTTTTGAAATATCTAACAAAAGAAAATGTTTTTTCCCAAAAAAAAATTATAAATTTTATTGTATTTTGTAGTTGTTTTAAAGTTGTTTAAAATTGAGAAATTTTTTTAGATTCTTTAATTGAGCTGTATTGAATTTTAATCAGAAATAATTCATAGCCAGGCTGAAGTTCAGTAATTTCAATTCTTATTGAATGAAATATTTTTATTAATTAATGTGAGTTTCTAAAGAAGAGAAGAAAAATTAAACTTAGACTTTAAGCTGGGGGAAATACCGATACTTTTCTGTGCAGCCACGCACTTCATCAGCACCCTAGTCTATCTACTTGGGTAGAGATTCTTATTAACATCAGCTATTTAATTTAAATTTACAATGAAACGGAATATGAGAAACGATTGTTGTGTATACAATTGATTTACCTTTGGTAAACACATTTATAAGTATCACTATTAATTTTCTGTTTTTTCCATTTTTTTTTCATTTTTCTATTTAGGTTAGCACGAAATTATATTACTCTACCTCAGTATGTTTAACTCTTCTTGCTTATCTTTTACGATCATCACATTAATTATTTTTACTTATTCGATGTACCATCGGTACATGCATGTAAGTATTATTGTAGTGGTCTTATGTTACTTGTTGTTGCATTCTACAGTTTTATTTTAGTTATTCCAGCCTTCTGAAACTGTGATAACCAAGTGAACAGTGTTTAAATTTTTTTTAAATGCACAAATTATTAACTTTCATTGGCTTTCAAAATATTAAAGTACACAAGAAACAAGTAGTAATTAAAAATAATAAAAAACCCGACTGCGACCACCTTTGAGTCGTTAAATATCCTAAACGGAATAAGAGAAACCTAAATATTATTTTAAAATACCTGTCGAATGATACCCATTTTGACATAGTTCGCAAGCTTTTTTTCCCTTTTTACAAACTGGCGTCTGTTGGCCGCATTATTGACTGCTGTCATATCTTTATTGACACTCCCAGGATTAAGATAAATCGATGTAAGCATCATCAAAATCGGTCCCAGCGTTCGCTTTATATAGTTCTCTCCCCGCATATCGGTTCAGTTTTATGTAAAAAAAATATACCAAATAATTTCATAGCGATAAATTGTGTTTTAGGGGGTGCGTCCGCCCCTCAAAGTTGTGCTTAAAGCCCAGTTTTCAATGTAATTTCTTTGCATATGACTATCTTTTTAAAAAATCATTTTACAGGAATACTATATATGGAAGTATTTTAGCTATTCTAGTCAACAACCAATAAAATACCAAGAATTGTATATAAACAAATTATATTTACATATATGGAAATTATTTATATTAAGCATGTACAAGAAGAGCTTATATCTATTAAATTATTCATACATATACATATAGTCAAGAGAAAAAAAAATTACATTGTATAAATGGGCTTGAGGGCCAACTTTGAGGGGCGGACGCACCCTCTTAAACACAAGATATTGCTATGAATTTTTTTTGGAATTTATTTTACATAAAACTGAACTGATTTGGAGGAGAGAATATAAGAAATAAAAAAAATCTCCTTACAACTAACGGCCACTTTAATGTACATACTAGTGGCCTGCGTAAGCAGTCTTGAAATGTAAATACGTCATGTTTTTTAAATGTACTCTCGTGGCATGCATTATACTAAGCCAATAATAAATACTGTTGCAGTATAAACGAAGCACGATGGATGTATTGATGTACGTGTATAAGACTGGTAACAAGCGATGTCGCCAAGACGGCTTTTTTATAACAAACAATGAAAAGAAGTACTGTTTATACATGTATGCTTGTTATTTTGCATATTGTACGTTTGGGTGTGTGTGTGTAAGATTTAGATGGTAAGCTATTATGTTTGTGTTTAAGGGAGGTTTTCTAAAGCAAGCGCACACAACTCATGTAAATACATGTGTGCGTTTGTATGTGCGCAGAAAAATAAGAGAGCATACACAAATTATAAAGGTATGTATGTATGTACATGCATGACGTTTGTATACGCAGCAATGAGAGAAAAAAGCACAAACACCACAAATTTTTCAGTCACGAACTATTTTCTTCTTTGCTCTTATTTATACCTGCAATAAGTTAAACAAATGTATTGCCGACAACGTTGGTTAGCATTTGTTTCAGAAGATTTCCCTGTAGTACAGCATTTGGAATTGCCCTCATGTCTTAAAAGTTCTTATAAGACGTCTTGTGCAGGTCTTTAGTACATAAACAAATAAAGCCAACATCGGTAAATATCTTCAAAAATCGATTTTCGATTTTTCGATCAACTTTTTTGATTTCGAGTTTTGAAATCGTACCTGAGAATCGATTTTAAAATCGTTTAAGACAAATTGGCTAGTTTATAAACAAAATAATCTTTATTCATAAAAATTAAAGTAAAATTAACAAACAAAAACAAACGTTATCAACGTCACGCATTGTCAAAATAGGACACTTAAGTACTATTTTTTCTAAGTAATTGTTTATTTTTAGAGAAAGTAAGTGCCCTATTTTCGATATTGTCTTTGCATTGATGTCAACAAAAAGTTATGGAATAAAGATGAATAATATTAGTTATCAAACCAATATTCTTCACTCAGATTTTGTGAAATAAAAGTTGCTAATTTATGAGATGACTACTTAACCATTTTTTCAGAAACTATAAAATTTTAAATTTCTACAATTTTTTTGTAAAACAAATAAGTTACATCTGCATAATAATGAAAACGACGCTTGTTTTTGAAATGTATGTAGTATGTAGCGTTGCTTAAATTAAGCGAGATATATAAGGTGTATTAAGTAAGGTAGAGTATGCTAGTAAGGCAGATTAATATTTAAAAAAATTGCCAGAATTTTGATAATAATAAAAAATCGATTTTTATAGCCCAATAATCGATTTCAGTATAAAATCGCAGACGCAAGATCGATTACAAAAAATCGGGTTTTTTTTAACATAAAATCGGTTTTCGATTGGAAATCGATTTACCAATCCCTACTAAGCAGCAACCAGGGTTCATGTTTCGACTGACATCCCCAATTTTAAAATTTGTAACTATCCCCAAAAATTCCCACTAAAAATAATACTATTTTAATTTAATTTAATTTAATTTAATTTAATTCAATTATTTTCTTGTGAATATTTTATTTAAATATCTACATTAGGCCAGGTTGATTTGTATGGATGAAAAAATAAAAAAACATCGTATAGTAAAAACGAAATCTACATATAATTCTAAGAAAATTTGGCCAAGAAACCATAGGTCTAAAATGAAAAACTTTACCGCGCCTCTTGACATGAAAATTTTTGTTGTATGGTATTGCACAATGTAGCATAGATACTAGCCTTGCAACATCTGAACTATTTGCACGATCAGTTTACATCGAAGAGTGATTTCCGCTAATAAGACTTTGTGTGCGGTCTGTATCGTTTTGTTATAACTAAGCAATATAAATCTGCGCCGAATGGCTAAAACTCTTCGAGTCTTTATAATTATACGAGTACATATATATGGAAGAATAATGTAAAAAATCCCGTAAATCGAGGGTTATTTGTATTTCCCGATTAATTAACTAATGATTGTTATTTATTTCAAGTCATGTCTAATTTATTTCTGTTGAAACCAAACTGTTATTAGGGATAATAAATTTTTAGTAACAATTAATAAATTTGAACTTTTGCCATTAACGACTAAAAGGTGTGTCGAAATTCAAGTCATAAATTTTACACTTCATTTGATGCCAAAAGAAGCAATTAAAATAAAATGAATTACTAAAATAATTGCTGTTTCGATTAATTGGTTTCCAAAAAGAATTCCCAAACAAAAGACTAGCGGAGATTTTGCCATACCCTATAAAAACATTTGCCTTGGATTATTTTATGCCTTCACACCAACACCTTTAAATATTTCCTAACCTATTTATTGTAATTGTAATGGCAACATTAGCAGAAGCAGCAACAAATTGCTTTATTAATAATTAAAACGCCATGTTTTTCTACGAACTACGACGAGTATTTCGTAAGCTAAAGAAAAACATGTCTGACAGTTTTTGTAGTTTTTTTTTTGTATTTTTGGCCAAATGCTTTTGTTCAGTATCAGCCACAACAAGAAAGTCATACGAAAAACACATGTAGGTCATGGCAGTTTTAAATGGATGTTTGGCAAAAGATGTCTGTGTAAGTTATTGTTGAACATTTAAAACCATAACTAGGAGTTTTTTATATTTATAAATTTCTTTTTCAGACAATCAACAAGGGCAGCAATAAAAATGGAATATATTTTTCAATATGTATTTCTATAATCACTGTAAATATTCAAATATTTGTGGAGGCCATATTCCTTTTGCTGAAACATTTTATATAAATAAATTATGTAACAACTTTATATAATGTTATATAATATATATAACATATATATTTTAAATATAATACATTATAATATAAGAAAGGCGTAACTCGAATTTTCAATATTTTATAGGAGATTAAAAAAAATGGAATAAAAACCCAAAGCATTTACATACAAAAATAATATTCTAAGTCGCCATAAATCTTTAATTTTAACTGTAACGTACTTCATTCTGTACGGATGATTTATTTATATGTTGTCTGCCAGAAAACGGTATAAACGGGATTGCGATAAAAATTGAGATTTTTTATATTAAGTCATCTATAGGTTGGTATGTATCTATACAAGAAAGTTTTTGATTCTAGTTTATGTTGATCGTATCAAAATTTATAAGAAATTCGTCAAAATTAGAAATAAAATTGCCAAAAATTATTTCATGTAAATTTTTCTCATCCAAATTCAAAAACATTAATGACTATAATTAACATAAGAAAAATCATCAAAATCAAATTATTTTAACTTCTTGAAGACGAGTTTTTGTAGGATTTATTTTTGAAACTACTCCTTCAAAAAACTAATTTTCCTGAATTAGAAAAATTTTAAAGTTCAAGTTTGTTAAAAAATAGCCACAATAATCGCCAACAAATTTTTTTCGCCTGAAAAAAAAACACCAACAAATTTATTTAACGCCAGAAAAATCGCCATTTCGCTAAACCAAAAATTTGCACGCCAAACAAGTTGAAAAATCGCCACGTTTGGCAAGAAATCGCCATATCGGACAGCCCAGCTAGTGTTTTATCAAAATAATTGAGATTTTTCATTCTTAATATAAAACAGAAAAAATTTGGCGTCAGCTGTTTCCCAGAAATTATGACTGTAAACACGAATTATAGCCACGGAGTTAATTCCCTTATTCGATTAATAGCGAGTTATTACTCGAACGTTCGAGTTCAAAAATAGTCTCATAAAAAGTTAAAAATAACTCAGATTTAATTATACAAAACATTTTTGTATGCATTGCCTCTAGCGCTATTCGAATTATCTATGTATGTATGTATGTACATATGTATATACTTTTACTTATCATTATTTTTGTCTTATCTAAACGTGGGTACCCCTGTGGCTGAGTGATAGCGAAGCTAGCATCTCAGTCCAGAGGTCGTGGGTTCAATTCCCGCAATAGACCTTGAGTGTTTTATGCAGACAAGCTAATCGCTCGCTTCGCAGGTTGTGTTTGTTTAAAAAAAAGATATTACAAATAAAAATGCAATATGTATTAAGTTTTAGTAGACATGACCGTCAATACAAGAACCCAAACTGTTTGCTAAGTTTCGTGGAGATCGAACAAGTAGAAATATATATAATTTTATACTAAAATTTAAGTGGATTGGCCCAGCCCAGTTTTTTAAATGCAAGATCGTGTCATTCCACGAGCTTAATCGTGGGGGTTGGTAAGTATCATTTTATACTTAACTTTAATAGGCGTGTGCCCGCAAACTTTTTTATATGCAACATTGTGTCATTTCACAGCTCAGGATTTGTTCCACGTTAGGCACGAGAAATGTAATATTAAATGTTAATGGGCATGGCTCAACCCATTTCTTAAATTTGGTATTGTGTCATTGATACCGGTCCGATAAAGCAAAAAGCATAAAATCAAAGAAAAAACATTTCCAATTTTTGGAAATGGAACCAAATGGAAGCTAGACGCTTTTAGATAAAAAGATAATTTTAAAAATCAGTCTAAAGTAGGGATGGATACTGTAAAAAAACACATATTTTTTCGATACGATGCATCGAAAACATATGTACATCAATGTTGCATCGAGATTCCATAAAATACATCGATGTTTTTTTTTATACATCGATTTTTGTTTTTTTAATTATTTTTTTCAAAAGATCTGAAGCTTATTTTACATCTCCCAATACTTTTTTTCAATACTGTGTAAAAATAAAATTTGTCACATCTTTCATTGCCTGCGTCGCTTGCGTAAATAATCTTTCAGACGGAACCGTTTTTCCCAACATTGTAAGCTATTTAAAAGCGATAGGCGGCGGCGGCTGGTTAAAACTATTCGGCGGCTAGACTTAGACGGATCTCAGCCGATCGGCTTATGTAGTATACGTCTTACACGTGGTTAGCAAGCTGTTTGTTGGGAGTAAAGATGCCAGCTTATAGTAGTGCTGCCACGTTTACATGTACAAACTTGAATCATGTCGATAATCCTATCCTTGGCAAGGATCAGATTATCTCGGTGCTGATCTTCAATAATATTTCGTGCGTGTTGTGCAGTATCGTGTTGACGAAATTGTTCGCGTGCATGTTTCGTACGTGTTGAGCGTCTTGGTGTTCGTGTTTGTGTCGTGTTGGAAAAATTCGACACGCGCCCATATCTAGTTATTATATACTATTTAAAATACATAACTGTGCATTAATCTTTTTTTGAACACGAGAAATTGACTCGAATTAGCGTTTTACAAATATATTACAAATATATCTTGGCAGCCCTGCTATAAAAAGAGCAAAATATACTCGCATTGCGCTCAAAAAGGAAGCACCAACAAAAACATAATTGTGAATGTATATGTGTGGGGATTAATGTTCTACACTGATTAGGTCCTTATGAAATAGTTCAGTGACAAGTCACAATGTGCATACGAAGTATGAATTAACCTCCTCCTAGGTCATCAAAATGTAAAAGTGATTGGTCCGATTCATAGGAAGTGTTAGAACTCGTACTGGTCCCTATCACTTGGGGATCGATCACGTGACTAGTCTTGTGTCAGTTCCATTTCCTGCAGGGAAGTTCTAACTCAAGTGAGAAAATAGGTAATGGGCTGCAGTTGGTATCGATGTCAATGTTGAGGAAGATGGACATATGTATGTATGTATATACAAATTAAACAGAATCTATTTTAAAATTTTTTGCAATTTTTGTAATCTTCTGAAATGCATTATTTTTTCATTGTTTGGTTAATAAAACAACATCATAACGCAGACAAATTAGTTTGCCTGAAACTTTAATGGAAAAAGAATATTTAATTATTCTCTTAAGAGTGGAGCATTTCAAATTCGAGTATTTCTACAAAGTTTTTACACAATATGAATAATAATATTAATAATAAATAATATCCAAAAACACCAATTTTTGATTTGATTTTGATTTCTATGTTTTTGTTTACATATTTACTCAGTGTTGTGAAATGAATTTATTCGCCTTTTTTGAACACTAAAACAAAGACACCAATTGCTTCGTATCGAGTGACATAATCAGAATACTACCTGCCCCTAGATTTTGTTATCTAAGAATATTGTGAAACAGTTGCCATAAGTCTTGTTTTAGACTCGGCAGTTTTAATTGAAGCAGTTCTTTTCAATTCTCAATTTTCAATTCTTCACACAGACGGTTTCTTGTTCAATTTTCCTATTGTTTTAATGCAGTGAATGAAGTAACATAAGAGAATGGAAGTACAACAAATCAGTACCCCTCTTCTTTCTTCTTTCCTCTATCTCCTATAAACTCAGACTTGCTTCAAGTAAAACTGCCGTAAAACATGAGTAAAGGCTCAGTTAACCGACTCTAATGTAAAGTAACTGCAACAGTAGGAAACAGCTGATCGATATTGTTATGTGAAAAGTAATGAAAATGGTTGCAGAGATGTAATGTAACGCAACCTACTTTTCATATAAAAATGCCGATCAGTTGTTTCCTACGTTGCAGTTACATTACATTACAGTCGGCTTACTGAGCCTTAAGTATGTTACAATAGTAAAATTTTTTGTGACATTGATAATTTTTTTTACTCGTATGTTCCTCGTAATCCCATGCAAATGTTTCATTTTTTATTGCTTGTATTTATGTTATAGTAGAAAGAAACAAAAATCTTTACTTTTACAATTAACTCCAAAACTCAAAAGTAATGAAGTGAAATAAAAAAAAATTGTTATCAGCCAGCAATCAGTCAGCATGTAAGACTTTTGTTGTTTCTTCTATTGGTATTTGATTTCTTGACATTTTGTTGTTGTTTTCTTTTTGGGTGCTATTAATGTTACCTTTTATAATTTAAATAAATATTGTTCTCTTTTAAATGCTTCTTCTTGGATATTTCCTATTTATCAAGCGATAAAGGATGCGACCAAAATTATATATTTTGTTTGTCTTTTGACAACTGTACAAATTACAATGGAGACTTCTTTGTTTGTTTTTTGTCAGCTCAAAGTGGCAGAGTGTTAAGCAGGTACTTTAAACATCACCAAACACTTCAATGCTAATTTGACTTTGTGTAATATTACATTCTAAGGATATCCTTTGTGTGTCAAAGAGGTAACCTTAGTGATTGATGCTTTAAATTAAGATAAAAATAAAAGAAATCATTTTTAACCCAATTATTTAATTTTAATTTTTAGCCAAATCCTTGAATACAGTTGAGATTGTAAACAAATATGTATGTGTCGGGAAAATGGCTTTTAGGATTTAATACTTTAATTACTTTACTTTTATATTCTTTCTACATAAAAATAATACAGGAACACAAACCTTCTATTTGGCCGTTAACAACGAAAGCTTCTCAACGGTATTAAATAGACTTAGTAAAACAAAATTTCACTATTTCTGAAAAAAGGACAGAAATTACTATGCAAAAAGATTTCTTGGAATACAAAAACATTAAAGCCCTTGAGATACCATCAGGCTTTATGGGAGCAAAGAAAAATTATTTATTCAGCAAATCTTACAGAGAGAAATATGTTTTAATGATTCTTCTCTACAAAAATATTTACAAATGCCAGAATTAAATAAATATTTTTAATTAAAACAATATTGAAAGTTCGCAAATAACTTGTATTATATTTAGCTTTAATTGAATTTAACATTTAAGATATTTATTATTCGACATATTGTCATAATTATATTTTAATTTAAAATTTATTTGCTGGTGTTTCAGCTTGCTCTATATGCATTTCATTGTTGCTGTAACAAATCATCAGTAGACTTCAACCACACATTTTGAATAGTCACAAACCTCTTATCTTATGCACAGACTTTCAAGAACTATTTGAGAATTCACAAATAATAATGTTTTTGAAAGTCACAAAAGAAAAATAAGCAAAACCCAGCAAATAATTTATATTCGATATGAATCTATTTTATTTTTATAATAAAATTTAAAATAGCAGCGAAAAAAGAAAGTAAGTTCGAATCTTTCGAAATAATCTGGGAAATCGGATTGTGCTAGGTGTTGGGCGTATAAACAAGTTGGCGTTTTTGTAAAATGTGCATAAAAAAAACTGTAAACGCTTCCGTTAATGCAGCACATAAGCGCCAGTTTTGAGGTGCGCCAAAGCCTTAAAAAACCAGATTTAATACGTGGGAGGGTCGATAAGTCCATGACTTTTTCTGCCTCTTAACTGAAACAACAACAGAGCTCCTGTCAACAAGTAACTGTCAGTTGACGTTTCGAACAGCTTGTGCTCGAAATCTATTGACTACCGCGTGATTTGAGATGGAAATGGAAAAAATTGAGTTTCGCAAATTTTTTGCAAAAAAAATTGCTTAAAACAAATGCAAGGTTGGTAAATATTATGGGGTCTCTTAACCGTCCACGTGAGATCTTCGTGTCCGAAATAGTTTAAAATATCCACGATATTGTGTTAACCACTTGGATATTGAAAGTGAGAGATTGTGGAAGGCAGAGGCCTCTCACATGGCCAGTGCTTTAAATTCTGAATAAATATGAGAAACTTTTCCGCAAATCGTTCACAAACTCAATCGTTTGCCGTTGTCCAAACGCAATGTGGTCGAGTTTTTGTTCCATTAAACCACCATAATACGCCAGAAAACATATAGTAGTAAAAAGAGTGAGTTTATCGTGATTAATTGTCGCCAAAGAGGGCAAAGGCTGGCTTGTTAACCAATAAAGTCATGGCGACCTTCAAAAGAGTAAAGCAATCAAAAGCGAACATTATGTTAACTTACTGGGTCGATTTAATGAATATCTGAAAAATAATCCACCACATTGGGGAAATAACTTCCGCCAGAGCAGTGAATGGGTGCGCACATGTGCAGTTTCCATAAATTTTGCTAAAAATTGCTCCCTCATCCGCTCTTTTCTGCGAATACAACCACAACTGACTATTTCTTGTTACCAAACCTGAAGATATGGTTCGGCGGAAAGAGATCTGAATCCAACGTTATACCAGCCATACACAGTTCAAAGCTCAAGTCTGGCACTGTACAGTTTTAAAAACTTAAGCAAATATAAACATCGTTTTGATATTTACTCAGTTCGCTGTGTGCAACGTATATAAACTACAAGCAAAACGTTTTGAAAGTTTTCTTTTTAACATTTATCTTATTTCACTTTCTTGAAATGTCTTCAATCCCTGTCCTTAAACTACATTCTCTACTAATACTACATACATGCTAAGAGTGTAGCTAAGACTTAACAGTTATAAAAAGAAGAAAGAGAACATTTTCAAGAGGGTTAAGTAACTTGAACAAAAAGCCTACACACCTTCAACGCGGCAAATCGTGTGGACTTTTAATGATTAGATGTCTGGGAGATATTTCCTCATCTGCTTACACATATTCCTTTCAACTCACAACTATGCAATGTACTTTATACATACATACATACATACATATGAACGTACCCTGAAAGAAAAGTGGGGTTAAGTGTCCCCAAGTCACCACTTTTGTCGACTATATTGGTGACATTGTCAACGGAGCCTCTACATGTTAATGTTATTTTTGATGCGTAGAAAATATTTTTTCAGATACACACAACTATGCTTCTTCTTAATGATTTATTGGTTTTTTGAAAATATAACAAGAATCAGAAATAATTTATAGTTAGGCTCAAGTTCAGTAATTTCAATTCTTATCGAATGAAATATTCTTATTAATTAATGTGAGTTTCTAAAGAAGAGAAGAAAAATTAAACTTAGACTTTAAGCTGGGGGAAATACCGATACTTTTCTGTGCAGCCACGCACTTCATCAGCACCCTAGTCTATCTACTTGGGTAGAGATTCTTGTTATCATCAGCTATTTAACTTAAATTTACAATGAAACGGAATATGAGAAACGATTGTTGTGTATACAATTGATTTACCTTTGGTAAACACATTTATAAGTATCACTATTAATTTTTTGTTTTTTCCAGTTTTTCCATTTTTCTATTTAGGTTAGCACGAAATTATATTACTCTACCTAAGTATGTTTAACTATTCTTGCTTATCTTTTACGATCATCACATTAATTATTTTTACTTATTCGATGTACCATCGGTACATACATGTAAGTATTATTGTAGTGGTCTTATGTTACTTGTTGTTGCATTCTACAGTTTTATTTTTGGTTATTCCAGCCTTCTGAAACTGTGATAGCCAAGTGAACAGTGATTGCCAAGTGAACATATTTTGTCCCGTGCCCAGGATGTTTTAAGTGAGAAATTTTTAGATTCTTTTTTTTTCTTCTCTTCTTTAGAAACTCACATTAATTAATAAGAATATTTCATTCAATAAGAATTGAAATTACTGAACTTGAGCCTAACTATAAATTATTTCTGATTAAAATTCACTACAGGTCAATTAAATAATCTAAAAATTTCTCAATATAACAAAAATTTAACATTTTAAAAACCCCCGAATATATCTAGAGAAGACGCGATATCTTCTAAACGGCTGAACCGATTTTGGCTAAGAACCCTCTCGACCAAGTCACCTTTCAAACAGAAAAAACTAAATCAAAATCGGTCCAGCCGTTTGGTCTGTACCTCCTCTTTTAGTCGGGGGTTAAAAAGTATGGTCATGCAAAATTTAAGTGTTTATAAAAATTATTTTAAGAAATCAAATTAAAAGGTTAATACCTATGAATCTGTTGAGCAATTCACGTTCATATTATATAAAAACTGTGAAAATTAAAATATTTTTGGTGAAAGTGCCAATTATGGAATTTTTTTTGCTAGTTTTACTACGGACATTTCCCACAGTGTGGTGATGTCGTCAATAGTAAGTCAGTACAATCTTGCTATTGACATTTTTTCACCACATGGTCCAACAAGAAGTACCTATTCAGTTTTGTCGCAGTCCACTAGTAGATTTCGTAGGACAAACCTGTGTTAAATGTCAATAGTTGATACCATTAGCTGGGGTATAATTTGTCAGTAGTACTGGTGACATCGTCAATAGATAATCAGTATAATATTACTACTGATATTTCCTGCAAGGTATGTACATATATAAGTATGTATGTATGTGTCTGCACAACATACATGTATGCATACACATTTGTTGCTTAGAAAGGATAGAAGTAATAATTCGTGAACCAGCCAAACGTGTGGTGGGTAAATAAAGAAGGTATTAAGGCCACAGGCTTATGCAATACAAACATATTTATGTATGTATGTATATGTAATACAAAAATAGCAGCAGGAGCAATAACGTTAATATGAAACACCAACTACTATCAAATGAGGTTTGAAGGTGCAAAAAAAACCGCACTGTAAAAATAACAAACGTATTCAAAGGGTAAAAAATATTATGACGGTGTACGACTAAGTTTAATGCTTCAGCAAATTATGAAGACAATGGGTAGTATGAATAAAATAAAGTATTTACTTTTTACGTACAAATTTGTTTTAAAACCTCAGATATAGGTATGTATGCGTTTATTGTTTAAAAAACAATACATAAATAATAATAATAATAATAAATTTTTAAACAAAAGCTAATATTTTTTTTATTCATACTAGCCAATAATATTATGATTTAGGGCCATTATTATGACTTAACGATAAAGTTCCGGATAGTTGTTCCTGACTTTAGCAAAACTGAACTATAAAGTGACCTTTAAAACTTTTCATTATTACAACTGTCCGATAAAATAAATAATAAAATGTTTGGTTGGTGGCAACATTTCTGTGGATATTGTGGATATTGTTGCTTAAAAATTATAAGTGGCAACTTGCTTTTGTTTATTTGTCAAATTACAAACATAATGAAAATATTTTTGTCAATTCTTTTGTTTTTTTATTATTCTTATGTGTTTTGTGTTGTATTGCTTTTGTTTTATGCCAATTTTGACCAAATAAATTTGATTTTGTTTTATAAAGTAGAAAGTGTGGCAAGTGGCGAAAATGTGGCAACTTTAAATGACTATACCTCACAATAAAAGTTACAAGTAGGATCAACTTGTCTTTAGCTTATCGCTCAGTTTTTGTTAAAATGAAGTTGTAATAATGAAAAAGTGTTTATCCATCCAATAGCATCCTACTTTTAGCTATCGTCAAGTTATAATAATGGCCCTTAGTCTTCTTACATATTACATTGACTGATTGTTAGGACAGAAAAATTTTAATAAAATCTATTGTCCTTTGGGACAATTGATTCATAGGGATCAGAAAATATTTGGCCCTAAGCCTGAGATATTCAAATTACTCTGATTTACATTCGGATTTTAAAACAAGATAATTTAATAAGGTAAATGCAAATCTTTCATCAGATCTATCTTTTTTAAAAAAAGGATCTATTAATAAAAATTATCCGTTATAAAAAGTACCTTTTATGAAAAATATCTTTTAAAATAGGCACCCTTTATAAAAAGAGCCTGTTATAAAAAGTACTCTAAAAAATATGTACCTAAAAACAGTTTGTATAAAAGCAATCTTTTATAATAACAAGAGAACGCTAAGAACGTTCTCGATCAAGTCACATTTCAAACAGAAAATACTAAATCAAAATCTGTTCAGCCGTTTGGTCTGTACGTGGACACGGACAGACACACAGATACACAGACACACACTACAAACTTATAACAATCCTTTTTTAGTCGGGGGTTAAAAAATAACTTTTTTATAAAATAGGTTTTTTTTTTAAATATCGTTTACAAAAAGTGTATTGTTTAAGAGTGCCTTTTATAAAAAAATCACATTTTATAAAAAGTACCTTTTACAAATTTAAAATTTTAAAAAGAAATTCTATAAAAAGTTTTTCAAGCAAATATGTACTACATCTATTTCTTATTGCAATAAATGATATACATATTTATGTCAACATATTTTTTTAACCAGTTTAAATATTTAAAGCTTACCTAAGATATTAGTAACTATTCATACATGTATTCAATTGTGTAAAGTGTCATGAGTGCGTTTTAGAATGTCAAAGAGAACAATTTCAATTTTCTTTTGGGAAAAACAGAGGTTGGTATAACAATATTATGGTGCTATGTTTTTTTATTGCTCATATTGTTAAACGAATGAAGCGTAAACAAATAGGCAAATAAAATATCGTTACCTACAGTCGTAAAGGAGCTAAGATTACATTTTTCGAAAATTCGGTTTTTGATGCATTTATAGTAAATACAAATATTACGTCGTTTGCAGAAAAAAATACTAATATTTGCTTTCTAGTTTGCCATGATATCGGCATTTCCATCCAAAGGTCTACCTACAGTTAGTTTTATTATTATTATTCGAACTTCATTTGATTCTATATTTATGATTTGATTAGGTTAAAGTTCGTGTCGCTTTGTAAGCCAAATTACATGTCATAATTATTAATGAATAAATAACACCAAAGTTAATTGTAAATATTCTGACAAATACGTAGTAGAACGGAACAACTAGCTGTTTTCGAAGGCCACTAAACCTTCCCAGTGAAAAAAAATGGAAGTCATTCTGGCGGAAGTACATTTTCATTGCTTCCGAAAAATCGATATTTTTAATTTGCCGAGAGTGAGCAAAAAACCATGTAGAATCTTGTTTTAGTCATACAAAATCTTGTAACTGCTCCATAGTGTTGAAAAATACTCATCAGAATTAAAAAAAAAATTTTTTTTAAAGAAATTTATGAATTAATTTTAGCCTAAAATTTAAAAGTTATTTGCTTCAATTTACATGAAAACACTGTTTCGGGCTTAAATTCGTATAAAAAGAAACGAATTGTTAAAAAAGGCAACTATTTACCCTTTTTCCTAGATGAAAATAATATCATAGAACACAAGAAAGGGAATTTTTCTTAATATCGCTTCCAATTCAGTGACCAGGCATCGAAAAAGAGAACTTCTTGCAATGACAACCCTATGTAAAAATCATTAGATCGGATCGAAATTTTCACTACTTCCGCATCGTAAACTCTACATTTTCATGACTTTTTTGGAGTCTCTTTTTTTACTGGGTTCCTCATCAGCATTCTTTGTGTTTGATTCAGTGTATGTGGTATCAGTTGATGTAGACTTCTGCTTTATATACTCAACCGTTATTGCAAATGGAATGTTTTAATTGGTTTGATTCATCGCTTTACAATTTGCTGAAAGCTTTTTTGTAATGAAAGCTTAATTTTACCATCTCTAAATTTACAACAGTCTTGCCATTATCGATTGTTCTTTACTTGTCTGGTCTTATTTTCATACATGTAAAACAAATTTACATTTATACATAACCCGTTTCGAGATATTCTAATGCTTAGTCTCAAAGGCCCAACTTCTTTCATTTGTGTATTTCTTTTGCACGTTTTGTTTTCATATAAGATTTTACAAAGAGGAATCGTCCATTGATTTTTGCTATCTAAAATTTTTCCGAGTGTGCAAAGAGTCAAAAAAGAATATATAAGAAATTATGTGAATGCAAATAGCTATAAATTTTTGCTTTACAAAATCGCATATTTCAATGTCAAGTGTGACATTGAAAAACAACATTTGTTATCAGCGTGTTGAAAGTTCATAAAATATGCAGTCAAAACAGATTAATTAATTAATTCATATATAAAAAATATGTGGCTGTGGTAACTACACAAAGTTGGTCACGTGCGACATCGATAGTGCAAAATTAAAGGGGGAAAATTACATACATTTAAATTTTTTAAATTAAGATAATAAACAAATGGAAACGGAGAAAAAATTTAATAGGACAATGAAACATTATTGCATATAAAATAAAAAGACAAGGAAAAAATGGGGAATGATTGGAAAAAGTGGAAGGCGTTGCCGGAAAGAAAAAATTAATGATTGAATAGAACAGGCGGAATGACCTAATAAGTAAGAAATAAATTCGGAAGAAACTCGTACAAATGCGATACACCGACTAAGCACAAAACGAGCCCTACAAATTCAAGCAAATATTTATAAGAGCTGTAAAGAAAGTGTGGAGAGAATCATAAAGAAAATATTACAAGTAGTTTATTACTGCTGTTAATTTGAAAACATTTTAAGTATTCTTGTTTATTTATTTCACAATAAGAGCAACCTAAAATATATAAATATAATGATGGAAAAGTGGAACGTAAGAATTCGAGTAAATTTAATTTAAACAAATCAAGACAATTTGAAGAGGCATCAGTGCACAACATTCCTAAATTGGCCAAACTAAAATATTGCTTCAGGTTTCGCTGAAATCAGCGTTTTAATCGTTGATGGCAAAAGCAACTTCTGCTTTTGTCACGTGCGAATGTCTGCGTTCTTTTTTGTTTTGTTTTGCAATTGTCTTGAAAATGAAAAATTACTCATAATCAAACTAAGCATTAATTCGAGGGCAATTTATTTTGATTTTTCCACTTGAAGTGTGTATGACGATCACGTTCGACATCATGTAAATGCCCATATGTTAAAATTTTAAGCCCATGTTGAAGAAATATAAAAATTTCGAATCAAGTTTTAATAAATAAAACAAGATTAATCAATATAGTATTTTTTGCAAATTGTTAAAACAAGTTATCAACTTTTGTAGTTTTTCATTGAACCTTTAAAGAAAATCATCAAATTTTTATCACGTTTCCCCTCTCTTGAACAATTTAATAAATTTGACTTAGCTCCTTTAGGAATGGAGGTAACGATATGTGTGACATACATACATATATTTATATACCATGTTGTGTGTTGTTATAAAAATAGAAAATAAATAGACACCCTCACACGAACATACCACTCAATCAGACTCCTACAGGAAAAATTAAGTTAAGCAGCGATATACGAGTAACTAAGTCATCTGCATAAAAGCAAAAGGGGTTTATGCAATTGTTGGGCAAATTCTGATTGAAATAAAAAGAAAATAAAAGAATTAATTATTTATATATACGAGTCATCTTTTATTGCTTTTATATTTAATTTAATTAAACATTTTATGATCCTCTAGTGTAATAGAACTAATACTTCCTTCCGAAAAAATAAATTTAAATTAAAATATCTCAAGAAACGCTTTGTACGACAGTGTCATGAACACCCCCAAGATTTTATAACTGTGCATACACACTTATGTATCACTGTGTATACATACATATGTGTGTATGTATGTATGTATGGTATAGACTTGTTTTGCTGAAATTAAATTAAAAAATCTACTGTTAACGATATCTCTCATTGTCAGTTTGTAAACCACATGTTATATTAAATGACAACAACAGCAACAACAAAATGTCCAACTTTTAAAGTGTGCAGATTGCAGCACAGGGAAGGAAAATGACTTCTTGCATTTTGTACCAACTATGAAACAAAATGTACTTTTTATACCATGACGGTACCATATTTTTAATATTTATTAATAAAAAGAGAAACGTCAAAAAATGTGTATATAAATTCAGAAGTTTACAATAAAAAGCAGAAACTCAGCCAAAATGAAAATAGAAAATATTAAATATTACATTCAAAGTACATTAAAGGTACTTACATTCGTAGATTGGACTATTATATCAGAGATTAAAACATAACAAACACAAGAAAATTAAAGAGAACATATGCAAAATTAATGTTACCATATAGTGAAACATTGACATTTTAAAATTGTACCAATTAAATCGCGGTAGTACCACGGTATCAACAAGGTCAAAAATGTACCATAAAAAGTACAATTGTACCATGATATCCATCCGTGTTGCAGCAGCACAAACTCGGTATATCGAAATTCACCTAAGATTCGATAAAAACGAATGCTCGAATTTCGAGGCAAAATTTTTCGATATTTGTTCTCAAATATAAAAAAATCGAATGTTCGCTAAAGCTTCAAACTTCAAATACCTCTCTATAGTTTTTCGAATGTGTGACGGTAGCCGAGTGTATGTGTGCTAGACTTTTATTCTAGAGCGTTGGTCGGCGAAATAAGGGCGCCGAAACTTTGAATATACACACGCATGGATGAGAAATAAACAACATTAAAAGTCTATCTTAAACATTCAAGCAGGCAAGTTTTGTGTATCGCATGCTGTTAAGAATCGGCGTTGCCACAATAAGAAAATATGTGTGCTGATAATTTACTAAAAATTTTAATTTTCAGAAAATTATTTTTGCAAACCAGAATGTTTGATTTGACAATGTGTGTTGTCACGCATGAATAAACATGACATGCAAAGGCATTTTCAAGCATATATTTAAATTATTTTAAGAAAATTTCCTACAAAAACATCTTTTTACTAACCATTGTGTGGAGGTAGCACTAAGAAAAGATGCCTTTATTTATAAAAAAAACTTGAGTGTTTCTTCTGACCATAATAAAATAGATTTTGCTTTGGAGATTTATAATTTCAAATTAGGAAAATGACACAAAATTTCACTGGCAACACCGGATCGTGGTGAGAGTATAATACACACTTTTGTAAAATGCAATTGTATAGGTTGCCGACCACGGGTCTAGAGCACTGGTGGGCACTGTCAATGTAGTGGTAAATTTTTTATGTGTTGAGGTTGCGAGCTACCCACCAAACACAAAGCCAAGCGTTTGAAAGATAATGGTGCATTATATATTTATACATAAAATGACATATTTTTTTATCTTGAGAGAAAAGGTTGATTAAGTAAAATTATTAATTGAAAATAAATCTTTTTCTAAGTAAACAGTGAAATAAAAAAATTAAAAATATTGTAGTCATGATATACGCATCGAATACAAATCAGAAGTTGGCAAAGGTCATTAATGTCTGTGCTTTCATCTAAACAAAAAGAAACGAATTTGCAATTTATTAATTTTTCTCTAATAACAGACTCTACTAATTCTCCTAATTTAGTAATATGCCGTACTACGCTGCGGCGAGACAAAGAAAGAGATTGTAAAGTCTTATTTTTATAATTAAGTTTTTGAAAAACTTTATTAATCATATTTTTAAAAAATATCCCATCAGAAAATGGTCTTCCTTGTCTAACAATATCCAAACTTATTAAATTTGATACTTCCAATTGCATTTTTTTATTTTCAAACTTTAGTTTGGTATCGTCCACTGATAGCATCCATTCTTTTATTTTTTCAATATAAATGTTTTTATTCTGATTTAAAAGGTTTTCCCTTTGCTTACCATTAAACTTATTCATATCACTATGAAAAGCATCATAATGTCTTTTAATGACATATTCCTTTTTTTCCTTAAAGCTTTGATAACATAAAAGGCATTGTATGTTACCAAATGCATTATTTATAACAAACTATTTTTCGCATATCATCATCAATTTGAAATGAGACAAGTATGTTTGCTGGACAAATACTCTTGAAAAAAATTTAAAAAAATATGTAAGCATCCGCCTGATGTGCATTCATCGCTGTCTCATCGACGACTAAATTAAAGAGGGTAAGAATACGTGTGAATATTATTTTCACAATTGTGCCAAGAAACGCCCGAGTCTGGTCTAGAGGTAACAAATTCCAGCCATGACAGCTCTGTAACTTAAAAATAAAATAAGAACACATACTTACATACATACATATGTATGTATGTGCATTAATTAAACTGAAAAAAATTTACCACGATAGCTAAGTGGATGTGTGTTAGTCTGTTAGAATGGAGGTACCATGTTCAAATCCTGCAGCGTAAGTTAAGCTATTAAAAAACATTAATAAAATAAGCAAGTTAAAATAAATAAATTAAAAAATAAAATTACTTTCTTTCTTTTTTTTTGCTGCCTTTTTGCGATATCGAAATTAGTTCGTTATTCTCTCACTTTTGACATTACTAGCGAAACTTCGAAATCAAATGATTTTTGGGACAAAACTGAGCGACTGTTGAACTTTTTCGATTCATCTTTGATTGTCACTCTTGATAGTTTTACACGATAAATGTTTGAGATATATTCGAAATCGATATCAATAACAAGAGTCTTGTCAACTGGGTTGAGCTAAGGTTTTTCCTGTGCGTGTGTATGTGTGTGTGTGTGTGTGTTTGTGTGTGAGTGTGTGTGAATGTGTGTTTTGGGGGTGGGGGCAGTGTGTTGTTATTTATACGAGTAACATGCACATTGCGTACGTTTTGACTGTTACCAATGTTAGAGATTTTTTTTAATTTTCATTGTTGTCATGTTATTTTTCCGATATAAAATTTCCGCTTCTTTTTCTTTTCATACTTACTTTTTGCTCGTTTATTTATAGTTATGTAATACTTTATTGCAGACTTTATAATGCTACTCAAGCACATAAATGCTTGTTGATATTTTAAATAAGCTTCAATTTAATTTTAGCATTATAGTTCTAGAAAATTTAATTGGTTTAATAATGCAAAATTTAAAAAATTAATTTGCACCCACCCCCTAACAAAGCAGCGTTGCATTAGATTATAAACGATCGAAAAGTTTACTTCAAAGTACCGAAAAGAACTTATGATGGAAAAAATAAATTGGTAGAAGTCGCAATTCACTATCTAACTGCATTAGTCTGGTGTAGTTCATGAACGAACTAGTTCAAATCAACAATGCAGTACTTTGAACTAAGTGAACTAGTTCAATTGTTTTACGCTCAATAGTTCAATTTTTGAACTAAGAACTAAGACACAAAATGAGCTAACACAAAATGAACTAAATGTTTTCAACGTTTTACTTTCCCTCTTTGTTGTTTGTGTGCTTTGCTTCTATACTCATCCATATGTATGTATGTGTATTTAGTTCTTGCTGGCTACTACTATCCCAAATGCAATAATAAATAAGAAAACACACACACACACACACTAAATATTTTGGATTTATGAGATTTCTAAAAAAAATTCACACTCAATTTGTTTTGCATATAAAGTTTATATTATAAACCCTTTATAAACCCTTTATAATTTATTAATTAATTTTAGTTTTCGTAAACTTTTTTAATCAGAGAATCCGTGCTTTTAATATTTTCAAAGACCACACATACATACATATGTATGTAGAATTGTAGATCATTGAACTAAAAACAGCGATTGAACTAAATGAACGAACTAGTTCATTTATAAATAATGAACTAAACTGACCGGTCACTGAAATGAACTAAATAGCATAAGTCTAAACTGCATCATTTATAAAAATTATTCGAGTATCTTATGTTACACGAAATATATTTCAGTACGATAAGCATATACAATATTTGGAGCAGTTTTAAGAGAATATACCATAAACGACGGCACGGCATTGGCGTCGAAATAGACGACTTGTCAGTTTGTTTCCTATTTGATTTTATAATAATGCAACTATGATCACATGAAAAGTATTATCGTTTAAGGGCCACTCAGACTATTATACTTTGTATTAAGACATGTTAAAAATTCAAATAATACGTACAACTGCGATATTGTGAATGCAAAATGTCATAACGAATGGTAAATAATACGATAAAAATTTGACATACCATAATACTTGACACATTTCTGAAATTTTTCTAAACGATAATACTTTTCTGATCAGTATTGCGGTTCAGTAACCTTTATCGATCCGACAATCGTAATTTTGTCGCTTAAAATAACGATTATGTGATTCGGAAACTTATTTTTTAACGATAGGACGCAGCTGATATTTTCTGCTGATTTTTGTCGCTAAAAATAACAGCACATAAATTATTGTCGCTTAAATAACGACACAGCTGACATTAACCTACAGCTAATATCGTTAAAAATGTTACTGAATAGCAAATTCGATAAGCTTTCGTTATAATTATTTTAACGATGCGATTATTGTTAAAAAGTTAGAGAATCGCACAACAGAGTTGTATTATTACAAAATCAAGTAATAAACAAACTCACAAGTCGCCACGAAGTACTAATCCTATTATTAAAAAAAACTAATATTAGAATAATTCCAGTGTGCGTTGTTTCAAAAGTTTAAAGTGAAACTACCCAGTTGACCAAGACTTTCGTTATTGATATTTTATTTAAAATATATCTCGAACCTTTATTGTGAGAAACTATCAAGAGTGACACTAAAAAATGAAACTAAAAAAGTTCACCTTTCGGTCAGTTTTGTCCCAAAAAACATTCAACAAACATCAAAGTTTCGCTAGCAATATCAAAAGTGAGAGAACAACGAACTAATTTTGATATCGCAAAAGGGCAGCAGAAAAGTTAAAAAAGTAATTTTATTTTTTCATTAATTTATTTTAACTTAGTTATTTTATTTATTTTTTAATACCATAACTGCAGGATTTGAACATGGTACCTCCATTTTAACAGACTAGCTTAGATCTACTAGGCTATCGTTACATATTATGTAAGTATGTGTTCTTATTTTATTTTTTAACTAACAGCGCTGTCATGGCTCGAATTTGGTACTTCTAGATTAACAGGCTAGTACACATCCCCTCGGCTACCGTCACACACGCGAAAAACTATCGAGAGAAGGTCTAAGCTCGAAGCTTTAACGAAAATTAAAATTTTCTTAGGTTTGCGTACAAATATCGAAGAATTTTGTTTCGAGCATTCGTTTTTATCGTATCTCAGGTCAAGTGGGTATCGCAAAAACATATATTAAATAATATTGTAAACATACTTTCAGGTACTACATTAATTTTCGTGCGATAACAATTTTTTGACGTAGCGCCTTAATACACATGTGTCTTTTATGGCAAAAACCATTTGAAACGAATACATTAAGACTGAAGGAGCAAAATCAAAACTTAATTAATTGAATTATGTGAATATTCTAATTTTTGTACAAACTTGATACTTCCACAAATTCGTTCGGCGGCAGTGAAGTTTTCAAGTGGAGGCTTTTATAGTGAATTATTTGGTTTTTAAACCATTATGAAAGAAACATTAAATCTTTTTATAAATTTTGCTTCAAATTGTGCGAAATAACACGTATAATAAATAGTTGAATAAAGTGAAGTATGAATATCAGAGTTCCCAGTATGTGGAATTACACATATTTTTGTGTGCAATTTCTACCTGCGTGTGTAGATCATATGTAATTGCCCTGCGACTATTCCCAGTAAAAAATTTTCAAGATTTTGTAATTGGTAGTTCTCTATTAATGGCTTACAAAGTAATGAGTGCTACATATTTATCTAATTATTTTATATGTATAATAATGGCCGCCCTGTAATAAATAAAATGACAACTTATTTATACCATTACGCAAAAGTAGTTATTGTAGTACTTTCTAGTTTATAACGAAATATGTATACCTACAGAAAAACTGATCGTGAAAATGAGCTTCGAAACAACAAAAAGAAAAAAATGCTGCTTAAGTTTTGAATAATTTTAAACAAAAATTAATCTAAAAATGTTTGCATATTTTTATGCAAAAAATAACTCATTATATTTTGAATACTTTTAGGCAATCACTAGTCTACTAACTTTTGGATGTTTGTAGGCAAAGTATAGGGTACGCATACTTTTTGAACTTCTCAAACAAAAATAATGGGTTATTCAGTCAAATTGTAAGTACTTACGACTGGGGAGTACATACACTTTCTTGCATTCTAGTAGGCAAACTTTTTTGCTGGGCTAATTGTTATTTTCTAAATTTCAAATTAAACAGGCGTAGCATGTGTTTTAACATCCGAAGCCACAAGAAAACATGTGAAAAAGATGTGGAAGCTATAACATACAAGTTTGTGTTATTATAGTGGTTTTTAAAAACCGCAGTAAATTAATTAATTCATCAGTCATCCTTCGATCATCAGTCATCCTTCGGTCGACTTTTCCATGCATGCAAATGTTTAAGTATCTCCTATTTTTTATACAAGTCCATTTATCCATAATTAAAAAAAATTTGCAATTGTTTTTCAACTGGTACTCGATATTTTGTTTGATTTCATTTTTTACATTATAAAAGTTTTATAAAATAAGTTTTTGCCCATCGTATTCAGTTTTTGGTAGATGAGTAAAACAGATTCTTTTATAAATAAACTTTTTGTAAAAGAGCTATTAATAGTTGATAACTTAGAAACCAAAAATTTTATTTATATCTTCTTTTTTGTTATTAGAGTATTATAAAATTGTCGTTCAAGCTTTCCGTACTTTTTCGAGAGGTTTTCCATTAAGTCTGGTACTCTGTTCACAATTTCGTGCGAAATGCTGTCAAACTACATATAAAATTATCCAAATATTTCCGAAATAAATTCGCAAAAGTAGTACTATGTTCTTATTGCGAAAAATACTTAGCCCTTATGCAAAAACGAATGGTAAATTTAAAGTTGGTTTACCAAACGAATTTTGTATGGCAAACTTGGTTTTAAAGCGTGCTTTAGCTTTAACAATCGTTTTTGCATAACAGCATTAAAATCTATCTGGCAGCACGTTTTTCCATGCAAAATGTCTCTGGCATCATTTTAGTTTCAGCTGAGAAACAACATGAGCAGTGCTTTTTTCGCACGAAATTTTAACAATGTTGCATACTTTCAAGCAATAAAAGCGAGAAATTAATATAAAAAAACCGCGAGTTGGGCTACATGTAGTACATGTCAAATTTCTCACGCGAATAAATCAATGTTACTGAAAATATTTCACAACTTCCAACAGAGTACCAGGCTTTTGGTTCAACACCTTTTAATTGTTTATTATGTATTCCCTTTAAATGTCGAATTAGACCACTTGTGCTCCTTCCTTTGCAACTAATATTTTTGGAATACAACGAGCAAACTGTTGGATCTGGTGTTTTCTTTTTAAAATAGTCCAACAAATAAGATTATCTTCCATATAAATTACACTGCACTAGAATTTGAAACTTTTTTTTGTAACAAGCCGGGGACCCAGCGGGTAAACCTAATTCTGGGAAAAATTGCGGTTTTTAGGTGATTTTAACCAAGTTTTCAATCTTAGTTATTATTTAAACAAGAACTATGCTAAAAAAAATGGTTAGCACCATTGAATTCAAAGTACTCGAATTAGGTTTATCCACCAGATTTTTTTAACTAGCACAGTGTTATTTGTATAAAAATAATGTATTTGGATGTATTTATCCGAGGAGAGTTTAACTTGTTATGGAATTCTTTTAAATAAACACTTAATATAATGAGAATTTCCAGACAGTAGAGTTTTTACACCAAATAGTTCCCAAGAATTCCCGCGATATATTCCGGGATTACAGCATTGTAAATTTTGCGGGACGGGAAATCCCGGGAATTTCCGTGAAAAACACTAGTTTACCCTATATTATTTGAGATTTTATGTATCTATCAGTGGTGCAGTATGTCACTATATTTGCATAAAGTATACCCTAATTATAAGGTACGTAACTATGTGTTTATATATTTGCAACGTAACGTTACATTTTTCTCAATTAAACAGCAATGTAAGACGAAAATATTATTTTACTGGATACAGATTATATTTTTTTATAACAAAGTTTAATAAATTCTATAGGTTGCCAGGAGATTTTTTCACACAAAAAAAGTAATTTCAATATATTTTAAAGATAAAAGAACGGCACTGAACGGGAACGAAAATTTAAAACTATTGAGGTCTTTACTATTATTATTTTCTTTTTACAAAAGAATGTATGTATGTATGTATATGTAATTTTTCTTTAAATGTGTAATTTGGGACAAATTCATGTGTAATTCTTCATTGGCAATAGTGGTGATGAGTATACATTTATTTCTTCATTAGGGTTTACATTCCAGTTGTGTACAATCTGAGTGTGTGGAGTCAGGTCATTTTCTGGTATGTATGTATGTATTCTTAAAATCTTAATCTGTGCTGTTGTTATTGCTTTCATTATACATATAACTGCTAGATTTGCCATATAACAGCTGCAAACACCCAATATACGATTACAAGTAGACGGAGTTGATAAATATTTGATGAACCAGGAAGCATAACCAAGACTCTGGGCAAATGTTTATTCAATCTAGCCTGCCAAATTTAACACTAAATTAAGTTAAATATTATTATGTATGTATTTATTACATACGTATTTAAGCATGTTGGTAAATGGAGTGGCTGCTTTAGCCTTCGCAATTATTGGTTAATTCTGACTTTAGCTTAACAATTACACTTACTTATACAAATAATTAACAGATATGTCATTATGTTGATAATGATAACGATGTTGGTCTTTCTTGTGAATATAATTATTGTAATCGAATGTGACCTTTCATTAGTTACGAGTACCATCATCTGGAGCAACTTGTTAAAGAGGAATTTATACTTTTTTGTTTATAATTGTTATTATAGAAAATTGATTTCATATAATTTATAAATAAGAAATCCTTAGCAATGTAATACAACAATGACGGCAAATATTTATATTTTAATATTAATTTTGTGGTGGTAAAGAATGAAAATCGATATCTTAAAGGAAACTACTTAATTTGTTAATTGTCAGAAAAGTTAAGTTAGTTAAGTTTGTGTTAGTGGGTAAATATTTTTGTGTTGCTCATTTATTACTCAGGCTCTACTTCTTTTCCCGGCGCCAAAATTGAATAAGTCAATAAAGAGTAATTAACTTTATTGTTTTTTTTCTCTTGTTACTACTTTCTATTATTATTTGCCATTTAACATTTAAACTTTACAACAAACAATGATTTATATATTACTTTCAATAGGAACAATGTGGTGAACATTTAACAGAATCTGTCATTGTTATCTGGTAACCCTATTCGTACGATTTGAATCTATTATATTATTTTCTCTAAGGTCATATTAAAAGGCATGTATGAAGAAAGAAAAAATAATTGATACACAGCAAAAAATGAACCTACACACAGAAAAAAATACCAATGTAAAATCACCAAAAGGTTGATTCAAATTCATTCAAATCACATTAAATTTACAAGAAGTAATATTTTGTTTCAGTGTTCATAGCTGCAATATACTTTTGTGCTTAGTTGTGTAATTTGTTTTTGTATTTTTGCTGTTTGTTTATGTTTGTAAACAGCCGACAAACTGCTGCTGGCTGGTGGGCAGTGTACTAGTCTTGCATTCGGAGGATCGCAGGTTCGAATCCTGGAGTCTAGTCAAAGTATAATTTATTTATATTTAACTAAAACTTTTCAAGTCAAAGCGTTTTGTTTTTTTTAATTAAAACTAAAAATTTTCAAATAAATTTTATGTTTAATGATAAGAAATAATTTAAGAAATTTATTATTCGACATATTGTCATAATTATATTTTAATTTGAAATTTATTTGCTGGTGGTTCAGCTTGGTCTATATACGTATTTCATTGGAGCTTGAACCAAATCATCAGTAGACTTCAACCACAAATTTTGAACAGTCACAAACCTCTTACTTTATGCACAGACTTTCAAAAACTATATGAGAATTCATAGAATAATAATATTTTTGAAAATCACAAAGACAAAATAAGTTTGGTAGGTTTTGTAACTCATACAAAACCCAGCAAATAATTTATATTCGATATGAATCTATTTTATTTTTCTACACATTTATACAATTAGAAATCCATTGGATAACAATAAAAGTAATTACAAGGCAAAATGAAAAATAAAATCTAAAATTTAACATTTAAGAAATTTATTATTCGACATATTGTCATAATTATATTTTAATTTGAAATTTATTTGAACCACCAGCAAAGCCGTGTATATGCAATTGCATGTTTTTTCTTATATGGCGTATTAATGCAGGGACAATATATTTATAGAACTTTTTATGAATTTTGGAATCGATTTGTTGGTGCATATTTTTGCATATTTTGTCCTTTAAAGACTGTGTTTGCATATATAAGTCTTACACATATATTTTAATCATATTTTCTAGTTTTTAGAGCATAATTTACGATTTTAGAGCATATTATGTTACTTTATAGATTTTTTGATTTCAGCATGCTTACAAGCTTATGTGTTGGCCAACATTTTTATTTTGCGCCATCTAAATCTCATTTCCAATGTTCCATTTAAATTTTCTTATATTTACTATATTAGGCAGTTATTATGGACGTTAGTTTCAATAAAAATTCGGTTTGGTAGTTGTGACGGACTCTGCGTCGTGTAGGCGTTGAAGGAAAATTTTCATGTATAAGAGTTTAGTTAGATGTGGCAGACAACAATCTTTATTTGAAAATATAGGTCAATATTTTATTGCTTATTGCAATAAAATTATAAATAAAAATCGTGTCTTATTTATACAAAATATAGTTCCAAAGTTTTAATTCTGATATCGTGATCTCTTTTGATATTGAAATTTAATTTTTACGATTATGCAAAAAAAAAATAATTTGTATTATTTGCGTGAGAAATTTTTAGATTCTTTAATTGAACTGTAGTGAATTTTAATCAGAAATAATTTATAGTTAGGCTCAAGTTCAGTAATTTCAATTCTTAATGAATGAAATATTTTTATTAATTAATGTGAGTTTCTAAAGAAGAGAAGAAAAATTAAACTTAGACTTTAAGCTGGGGGAAATACCGATACTTTTCTGTGCAGCCACGCACTTCATCAGCACCCTAGTCTATCTACTTGGGTAGAGATTCTTACTAACATCAGCTATTTAACTTAAATTTACAATGAACGGAATATGAGAAACGATTGTTGTGTATACAATTGATTTACCTTTGGTAAACACATTTATAAGTATCACTATTAATTTTCTGTTTTTTCCATTTTTTCATTTTTTTTTCTATTTAGGTTAGCACGAAATTATATTACTCTACCTAAGTATGTTTAACTATTCTTACTTATCTTTTTTACGATCATCACATTAATTATTTTTACTTATTCGATGTACCATCGGTACATGCATGTAAGTATTATTGTAGTGGTCTTACGTTACTTGTTGTTGCATTCTACAGTTTTATTTTAGTTATTCCAGCCTTCTGAAACTGTGATAACCAAGTGAACAGTGATTGCCAAGTGAACATATTTTGTCATGTGCCCATGATGTATTAAGTGAGAAATTTTTAAATTCTTTAATTGAACTGTAGTGAATTTTAATCAGAAATAATTTATAGTTAGGCTCAAGTTCAGTAATTTTGCTTTAGTCAAAATTAGTGCGGCAATTTTGTTTTAAGGTGCACTTCGAATTATTGTTTTTAATACGGGACTAATTCTTTGTTAATTTTTTTATTGTTTCCTTTCTTTTGTTTATTATATTTTTTATTCTTATTTTATATAAAAATGTTGTTGCATTTTTGAATTAAAAACATATTTTCATACAAATAATTTATTTTATTTTTAAGAGCATATTTTTTAAGATTTTAGTGCATATTTTAAAGTTTTAGTGTATATTGAATGCGCATATAAAATTTTTTTAGAGCATATTTCTGATATCCCTGCTTATAATAATACAAATTATTTCACTACACAAGTTTTTAAGAGACTATTTTCCTTTTTTCATGTACATACGTACTTATACATACATATTCTATTTTCTCAATTTCTATATTTTTGCAAGCACTGGCAATGAGCTGCCTCCATTGGCAATATCAATATTTTGACATTTGCGGCAATATATGTTAATGAATTTATTGCCAGCCTAGACGGGGGGTTAACTTTATTCTTTGAAAATTATTATTCCAAAGCATAATTTCAACATTTTGCAAGTAAGAAGTTTTTATAGTGCCTTCTAATTTTATACACATTTCACCCAGTCTGCACTAATGAACTATGAATGTTATAAATGGATAAAAATAATTATTAAGAATTTTCTTGTTTACTGCCAATAATATTTATTTCTTCGCATTATATTTCTTTATTACGCTTAATTATCCTACTTTTAGCTATTCATTATTTCAATATTTAGTTACATAACAAGTTGCGAGAGAAACATTTTGGGAAATACACTACATTAAATGATTTGTTAATGACTATTTTTACGGTCATAACTTCACTTAAATGTCATTAAAATATGAATGCTTGCTGTCAATGTGTATTTGTCTTTGTGTGTGTTTATAATTAATTAAACATGTTGTAGTTTTAATTAAAAACAAATGCTTTGACTGTTACAACCAAATATTTAATTTAATGGTAAATTAAAAAAACAAATCATTCGTGCGGAAATGTTTAGTATTTTTTTTTTCTTAAAGAAAGAAAAAACTTTATAGTCATGCTTTAAAATTCCTTGAATACTGTAGATATATATTTTTTTTTACAAGTCGCATTAAAGCCACTATAACATTATTTATCAAGTATGTGTTATGCAATAATTGCAGCTTCAAGTTCATTGTCAAATAAGTAGCAAAAAATATAATATATATAAAAATTGTGTAAATGAATGAGGAAAAATTTCATTTGCGAATATCTGTGTTGGAAAAATATTCTGGTTTACTGATTCATATTCGTAAAAAAATGTGTATGGGCATTTCCACAGAAAGTTGCATCAACACCAAACTATTGAAAGTTCTTGAAAATACTTTGTTCTATATTTTCACAGATTTGCTTGTTTATCTATTAATTAAATAATTATAATATTTAATGTAAAAAAAATGTTTAAATCGATACATGACCCATTTCGAGATATTCAAAAGCAAATTCACATACGCATAATTTTTTCATTTGGATATTTATTTTATAGGTTTTCACTTTTGCTATCTATATTGTTTTGAGGTACAAAAAGAAATGCATAAGAAACTATGCGATTGCAAATAACTTTAAATTTTTGCTTCGATCGCAAATTTCAGTGTCACGTGCGACATTGCAAAGCAACATTTGCTATTAGGGAGTCGAAAGTACATGCAGAAACCTGATGAAATATTCAGTATAAACAGATATACAGGATGTCTGGCGACAAATTTATATTTTTAAATATGAATATTTCAAAAAGAAATAAACGGTGCGGAGGGAGGTTAGCGCCGTTGGAACCATCGATTGTACGGATTTGCATTGCATTGCGCGTTCACTGTGCAGCATTGCGCGTTCACTGTGGATACAGTTTTTTAAGAGTAATGATTCTTAAGTAATTGCTCGTCGACAATTTTGTTCAACGTTGGGTATTCGGCGAATACGTGGACCGATTGTAAATTTAATTCGTTCGTGGGTGATTTTACTTAAAAATTTAAAAAATTTTTTTTTTTTAATTAAAAGCAAATACTTATTTTTATTCGCACTACCCATTGTGTTAAAATAAATACGTTGAATACTTTTTTAATTTGAAAACATCTTTAATTATTTATAATTTCGCAAAAAGAACAACAGAAACTATATAAATGTCATGATGGAAAAAATCTCGCGGCTGTGTTAAAATTAAAAAAATAAAATGTTATGAAATTAATGTTTCAAGTTTTGCTGAAATCAGTGTTTTTGTCAAACGCGAATTCCTTGTTTTTTTTTAATTTCAATCAAACTTTGCACCAATTAATGGTGAGCTAATTTAGAGCTATAGTAAATATAAAAATTCCTTTTATTTTTACTTTTTTTCACTTTAAATTTTTGCAGGACGGTCACGTTCGACATTATGGAAATGCCCATATATACATTCATTCAACAAGATTTTCTTTGTCGATAATGGATCCTCTTTTCTTTGTACAGAAGAAAAGCATACACTAACAAACAAAAAAAAACACTTTATAGTGGAACACAACGACAGGGTATCATTATGAATTCATTTTTTTTGCTTTCTTACTTTTTAATAAAAATGTTTCATGATGCAAATTAATTTTTTTTTTTGCTTGCACAAATCATGGTTGAATATTCTATACAGACTATTTTACGTGTACAAGTATCTGGTTTACTTTTGATTTCACTTTTGTTGCTGAGACAGTAAAATCTCGATAAATATATTCGAAATCAAGGTAATGACATTGAAACCTGATTAATACGATTAGAAGGAAATCACATGAAAATGCAGGCAAACCAGCAAACATTTTTGATATTATTTTTCATTCATAAAAAGCAATCAAATAAGGAAAAGAACACTGAAATACGTAGAAACTATAAACTGCGAAAATTTCACGATGGTTTTTGGAATTGTGTAAGGTGCATAATTAGAACGAAGAGAATTAGCCTGAGTACACCTTTAGCATTTCTTTTGTTGTAATTTTCAAATGTGTGCAATGCCGTTCACATTACGTATTTCGATAACGAACAATTTTGTTGTGTCATTGTGACCGGAAAGCATTTTCTTTCGGTTCGAAAGGGGGAATAGGCCGCCAGGGCTTAATATGTGCGTCCTATTAAAGTTTATTTTTTACAGAGTGACACAAGTTTAAATCGTAATAAAACAAGGAAATATATTTTTATTATCAAAGAAACGGGCTCTATTGGAAAGAAAATTTTATGCAATTAATTTTTAAATATGATTTCTGTCATGTGGCGCGTAGAAGCGCAATCTGGAACACCAACTTTCAATTGGTTGGAATGTTCATTTATTTCCAGGTGTTCAATTGCTTGTGAATTATTGACGTAGACAAGTGACTTAACATAACCTCAAAGAAAATTATCCAGTGGGGTTAAATCACACGATCTTGCTGGCCAATTATTTGGGCCATTAGTTGAAATTATTTTTCATCAAACGTTTCTTTGAGTAAATCAATTGTAGCGCCCGCTGTGTGACATGCGCCTCCGTCCTGTTGGAACCACATATCAGCAAGATTAATGCCACGCAATTGGAGTACGAAAAAATTTCGAATCATTTTCCTATACCGTTCATCATTGACAGTAACATTCTGAACATAATCGTTTTTGAAGACATATGGGCCATGACTCCGCCAGCCCATAAAGCGCACCAAACAGTAATTTTCTGTGGATGTAATGGTGTTTCGAAAAAAGCTTATGGATTCTCCTCACCCCAAATGTAACAATTATGCTTATTTACGTACCCATTCTACCGGAAATGGGATTCATCGGAAGTGCACGATGATTTTGACGAATAGAACAATCATGTTCTTTAAAAATTTCAACAATTTCCACGTTTTGCTCTGGTGTCAGTCGATTCATAGTGAAATTTCAAAGCAAACTAAACAAAAAGCAACTATCAACTGTTAAATGGGTGTTCAAATAAAGCACAGTTGTGACACTCTAAAAAAAAACACGCTTTATAGTGCACTATGCATTCCAGTTTGCGGAAGCAGGATTCAATTTGGTTCAACATTTTCGTGGAATGTAAAGTTGGTGTGAATGAAAAATGTGGCTCTCCAGGAAAAAATTTTGGCGACCACTGCGGAAACAACTTTAAGTGGTCTTTATATTTCCAATAAATTTTTTTTTGCACATATGTATCTATTTTTGAAATTAACGCTATAAAAACTCTTTTTATGCTGCCTTTAAATCAAACATTTTCTGCATTATGTACCCTAAAGAATTTGTTACAATTCATTTGGTGAATCACTGCCGCAAATCAATGAGTTTCTGCTTTTAGGACTAATAATCATTTATATAATTTATTTTATTTTTACGCACATAAAATTCTACTTACTTTCAAGCTTAGTGAACACATACTCGTAGTAGTAAAGATATCAGCTCGTAAGGATTACGTGATTTGAAAAGGAATTCAAACTGGTTCTATGGAATTGCATCATTCAGAAATGAATTAGATTTTTCCCATAAAAATAAAACGAAGATTTATAGTTGTTACATGTACCTGATTAACAGTAATTATATTTTTTAAATAACTTCAATTTTTATTTGTCATTTCCCAGCGCAGAAGTGCCCTTTAAACCAACGTAATAAGTTCCAAAATTATAATTATATAGAATGGTCGAATAATTTATCACGAATCCATATTATCAAATAGAACATTTCAGCACTTTTTAATATGTAGAAATACACAGAGCAAAATTGCTGCTGACTACAGTAATTTGTTACTTGACTCCTATCAAACTTTTAACAATCTACGTCCTATAGATTCTGTTTGACAGCCACGCGTGAGTTGAGAAGAAAATGTGAAAAAGTGAATTTCGTGTTTACAGCAAACATTATTTTTTGCGGAAAAAATCTTTACTCAAACCAAGGCTAAGTTTAATAAATATTATGGGGCCTCTTCAGCATCAGAATTTTGTTTCTCCGTACAAGCACAGAATATGCCGAATTTTGTGGACGCCCAGTTTAGGTCTATACACTCGAAAAAATTCAAACAAGTCACAAGTGAGAGAGATTGGGGAAATCTTATGGCTCAGTGGTTTAAATTTTGATAAGGTTTTCCGCAAGATGGGTTCCGTGTTTGATCACAAACGACCACAAACGCAATCGCATGAATGCTTAGTGTTGTTCAGCCGCAGCATGGTCGAGATTTGGCTCAGTTTCGTAACCAGGGTGACCGATGACTTTTTTCAAAAAGTGGCACCAAAAAGGGGATTTATCAAAAAAAAGGAGCAAAATTTAAAAAAAAACGAGAAAACTACACTAAACTTTTTATTTTTAATGTATTTTTACATAATTCACTCTAAAAAAATGAAGACAAAAAGTGGCAAAAGCACTCGAAAAAGTGGCAAGGCAGTCGAAAAAGTGGCAATTTGCCACTTTAGTCGGTCAAACGGTCACGCTGTTCGTAACCATGGATGAACATCAGAACACACCAGAGACCAAACATAATTAAAATAGTGCGTTGCACGGCATTGACACGGCGCCAAATAACGCCAATGTGGGCTTGTCAGTCAATAATGTAGTGACGACCGTTTTTTGGAATGCATGCGGTATAGTTCACATTGAATACTTTCAAAAGGGTAAAACCGTCAACAGCGAATATTATTTATGATTTGATTAGGCTAGATATCGTATTGCTTTGTAAGCCAAATTAATGTGATAATTATTAGTTAACAAATAACACCAATATTAATTGTAAATATTCTGACAAACACGTAGTAGAACGGAACAACTAGCTGTTTTCGAAGGCCACTGCACCTTCATCACTAGCGTTCTGTGTGTTTGCTCCACTGTGTGTGGTGTCAGCTGATGTAGATTTCAGCTTTATATACTCAGTTCTCAGTGCAAATGGAATATGTGAATTAATTGTTTTGATTCATCGTATTACAATTTGCTGAAAAAATTTTTCTTTGTAATGAAAGCTTAATTTTACCATCGCTAAATTTACAACAGTCTTGCCATTGTCGTTTGTTCTTTACTAATTATGCACGTCAATTAATTTGCTTAATTTTGTTTTACTTAAGACAAACTTTTTTCGAATATTATGTTATTTTTATCTTTTCCGATAGAACAATGGAAGGGTGCACACATGTGCAGTTTTCATGGGATAAATCTATGAATTTTGCTACGAATTGATTCCTTTTCTGTGGATATGGCACTGAGTGACTACTTCTTGTTTTCAAACCTGATGAAATTTCTCCGTGGATAGAAATGTAACGATAAAATAATCTAACAAAGAAACGCATATTTTCTTGACCTCGACAAATCTTATTTTTTGGTAGACATAAAATAGAGCTGCAAGAAGACTGCGCTAAAAAATAAAATGAGTTTTTATCCAAAAAAAACTGTGTTTCATTCAAAAAGGCTTATTGACCTTTTCTCCTAATTGATATGAATAAATTAAAAATTATATTAATAGGGCATTTACAACTACATAAAATTTAGCAGATTTAAGTTAAAAATTTATGAAAATCTATGAAAATCTATAAAGTTTACTACAAGTTTTTTTTTCATTTATCAATATTTTTATTCAAAATAAAAAAAAATTCCCAAACTCCAACCAAATAACTGTCATGTAGCCAATTCACAACCTTTTAAAGCATATTTTTTTTATAAATAGACTCCGGATCAATAAGTCCGAACTTCCCTCGTAGTTATATGAAATGGAACACTGTTCCCATCAAGTACCATCTGTTAATAGACTACTGTCAAATTTTGAGCAAGTGTCGTCATTTACTTTGCATTTAACAGCTGTTCAAAACATACAACCCCGTGTATTTTTTTAAAAATGGAAAAAAGTTAATTCGAGTACTCGTTAGACATTATTTTTTGCGAAAAAAGCGTCAATCAATCCAAGGAAAAACTCGATAAATACTATGGGGATTCTGCACTATCGATTTATATGGTAAAAAATTTATTTCCATACTTTCGTTGTGTCGCACAAGTACAAATGGCGCTGAACGTTCTGGACGGCCAATTGAGGTCAGTACACCCGAACATTTTTAAAAAAAGTGTGTGAGATTGTTGATGCCATAGGTATTTCATATGACAGTGTGGTTTCGGATTTAAATGATCAGCTGGCTTTAAGAAAGTTGTCTGCAAGATGGGTGCCGCGTTTGCTCTCAATTGATCATAAAAGTAAATGTGACAACTTCAAAGGGTTGTTTGGAGTTGTTTAACAGCAATCCGAATGAGTTTTTGCGGCATTTTGTAACTGTGAATGAAACATGGATCCATTACTGTACTCCGGAGACCAATCAGCAGTTTAAACCTGCTCCGAAGAAGACCAAGTTGAGTTTGTCTGCCAATAAGCTGATGGCAAGAGTTTTTTGTTGGGATGCACGCGGTATAATCCACATCGATTATCTTCAATAGGGAAAAATAGTAAACTTATTAGACCGATTTAATGAGGATTTAAAAAGAAAACGACCCCATGTGACCAAGAAAAAAGTTCTTTTTCATCAAGATAATGCACGAGTGCACACGTGTACAGTCTCAATAGCAAAACTTTATGAATTGGGCTACAAATTGGTACCTCATCCGTCATATTCTCCGGATTGAGCACCTAGGGACTACTTCCTATTTCTGAACCTAAAAAAATGGCTCGGTGGAAAGATATTTCGCTCCAACGATGAAATTATTGCCTATTTTAAGAACCTCGAAAAAATCCTATTTTTTGGAAGGGATACAAAAAGTGGAGAAACGTTGAAGTATGTGTATTGAGTTAAAAGGAGATTATGTTGAAAAATAAATTTTTGTTTTGCAAAAAAAAACTGTGTTTCATGCAAAAAGTCACGGATTTAGTGATCCGCCTTCGTATTGTCCAGGGTAGTAAAAAATAAATAAAAATATTAGATTTTGAGTAGATTTCATACAAATCTACGGACAAAGTAAATTTCGGTTTGTATGAGAAATCTAGTAAAAAGCAGATCGATTTAGCTCGAAATCTCATAAGTACTAGATTTCGAGACAATGTAAATGCCATATAAGATAATTGATTGGGTTGATTGATTTAGTTAGTAAAAGAAAAATTAGTTTCTAATTTTCTTTTTCCAATTAAGTAGATGATTAAATCAATCAATAACCTAATTTTTAAGTTTAAATACCACATAAAACAACGGCGGCAATTGAAAATAAAATGATGATTTTTTTTCTGCTTAATGTGACCTATAAAAATGAAACTACAAACCCTATTCTGCTGAGACGGTGTATTATAATGAAATATAAATTTATACTCGTACATCTGTGTGTGCCAATCTTCTTCTTCTGCCCATTGCTTAAAAGTCATTTAAATCGCTTAAAGTGTTTACATTTAATAACCACGATTATGCTAATTACCAACTCATCTTAAACGTTCAAGGAAGTATTTTGTTGCTTGCTTTCGACTCGTCTGTCTAGTGGCAGTTTACAGCAAGAAAACACTCTGATATACAAAGCTGATACGTTTAAATCGCAGTTCTCCTTTGCAAACGAATTATGAATTCATGCACAAATATTTGTTAAGCCATAAATCAAATTTTAAGATAAAAATTATTAGATAAGCGAAACAGTCAAAAGCGTTCCTGTCACAAATCCTTTATATATCAAACAATAAAGTTAAAATCAAACATCTTTGATAAACGCAATAAATTTTAAAAATTAAATTAAACATTTATTTGCTTACCCGTTTTAGTTAATTTTATTTAAACAATTCAAGTAAATGTACAGGCTAATTAAAGTTTTGTGAAATTCTTATTACCTAAATTTTATTATAAAAAAGGAGGCTAAATTCTAACAATATTTTAAGGAGACATATAATTTTGTAACAGTCGGAGAAAAACGACGGATTAAGGTTTTAATGGAAGGATATATAAGATTAAAAAAACTTTTGGAAAGGAATACATATCACACAAAAATAATTGTTAAAAGAATTAGAATAAAGAGTAGAAATATTTTTATAATTAAACTTAAGGTTTATTCATTTACTAAAAATTTTACGAATTTGTAACAATTGTTACTGGAAAGATTTCATTGACTAAAAAAGTATGCAAGGAGAGAGTGTCAAAAGAGAGAGAAAAAATTGTGAGACAAAAAATTCTTACAAATTATTACTACATACATAGATAGTAAAATTTTTTCTTGCAAGAACTATTCAAACAGCTGTTCTGTGTTTTATTTTCAAATTAATTATTTGATATATATCTGCAAAAGAAAAACTCAAAAATGTGAATTTCTTTATTAAAAAAAACATATTTTCTTAATTTATTGTTTTTCTTTGCTTAAACCATACAAATAATTTTTTTTCTGTGCAGGCATTTTGTTTGTTTTTACATCTGATCAGAGATAAAAAATGGCTTTTTTGTATTTCTTAATAGAATAAAATTAAAAAATAATGAAAAATGCATAAAAATAGTGAATAATGCACGAAACTATGTAAAGTATTTCATCCCAGCTAAAAAAATTATATATGGTCAATATATTTTTAATATATGAATGTATATAACTATATATGAATATGTATGAAGTCATGTATGGAAATATATGGGATTATACATGGCAAAACTATTACATATGAACTAATATATGGACTAATATATGAAATGTATTATAACATATGAGCTCATATATGAAAATTGAATTATAAAGCTCTTCATATGTGGATCCATATATAAATATAAGTTTTTATATATGGAGCCATATAAGAATGTATACATACATGATATCTCACATGAGATCGTTTTTGCAATCACAAAAGCTTGGAATTTTATCACTGCTGAATTGGAAATCCATTAGAAAATACATGCGGTATGCAAAGTTTATATGCGTACCCTCAACGTTTAAAAAAGAAAAACTTTTTGTTACAAAAAATCCATTCTTGTATGATTTTGTACATTGTGGCCCCATTTAACATATCAAATAATCAAAAGGATAATCCAGTCATTAATTTTATAGAAAATAACAAAAGTATCTAGATAAGAAACAAAGTTCATATTACTGTGATGAAAACTATTGTTAGAGGGATTAAATTTTCTTTTATAATTAATTGCATTCGTTTTTAATCTGATTTCTTAAGCTAAATGTTATGTACGAATACGATTTATGTGTTTTTTAAATAATTGATTCACCTTTTCATGAACGAAATGACTTCTATTCGTTTTGAATTATTTGTCCAAACAAATGTTTCATTAAATACAACCTCTCTCTCAAGTCTAATAAAATTTAATTTAAGTAATTTAATTTATTGCACAGCAGTGCGATTTTGTGAATCAAGAGTGTACGAATATGAACTTTGCATACTGTGGAGGGAATTTACACATACATACATCATATATGCCCATATACCCTAATTTTTCGGATCCGAACCATATATGGGATATCATATATGCTCCATACATATTTTTTTAGCTGCGAAACCAGAATGTCCAAAATACATCAGCAAAAGTGCAACTGTGTTATGATTTCCATCCATCGTTCTGATATTAATAAAATTTTCTTGCAAGTTTGTACAAGTAAACCGTTCATTTACTTTTCCATATTGCCGAGAGTAATTTTGTAAATTTCTGCCTCACTCTCTCGTTGCAAGTTTCTGCTAGGAAATTAAATGAACACACCTATTATTTGCTTCTTTAAAAAATATCCCAGCATCAATTTCGCTTATTTTTTTATTATTTTTGTTTGAGAAGTGTAAAAAAAAGAGTCATAGGATTACAAGTAATAGGATTAAGAAATGTGTGGTTGAAGTCTACTGATGATTTGTTACAGCAACAATGAAATGCATATAGACCAAGCTGAACCACCAGCAAATAAATTTCAAATTAGAATGTATTATATTTTGCCTCAAAATATCAAAAATTAATGCATAACTTTTTGCCTACAAGTCCGAGTACATAATTTTTTAACAAACATTATAGTCAGTTGAACGTAAAATCAAAGTAAATTTATTGAAAATTAAAGTAAGAATTGTTCATTATAAATTTGCAAACAAAAAATCACCTGAGGCCTAATCTCTCTAACATAGGGTCTACACCTAACATAATGTGTAAGATAAGATTATCAAATTCAATCGCAGAGCGAATTATGTTACGTGTAGACTTCAAATTAGTGTTATCTCAATCTTATAAGATTTTTTTATGAGAGCGTTGTTATAAGCAATCCTATAACAACAATCTTATGGGATGAATTGTCAAAAAACATACGTACATGAAAATAAATTAGTATGCATGTGTGAGTGTTTATTAAAATAAATGTAAAACTATGTTTTGGAAAAAAATTTCTGGGATTTTACATGTTTAAATGTGTTTAATTGATTTATAAATTAAAGTTTGTGTGAAAAAGTGAAAATAAAATAATATCTAATTATGCAAAAATAAAACATGTTAATTCGATGAGAATTTCCATAAAATGAAATGTTATAAGAAAAGTTAAATTACGTTGTCCCCTTGTATAACATGAATAGAAATATCGGCATTTTATTTTTGTTATTCTGCCGACGTTTTCTCACATATTATGTCAGAGTTAATCGCAGTTGTAGACGATATGTAAAGCGTGTACATGTTTCATATACCCTGGTTGACAGTGCGTGTCAGCTGTACTAGCGTTGCCACTAGTACTGCGTTATGCTACTATAGGGTGCACATGAAAAAGTGTACAAAAAATGAAAAATTACCGCCACTAAACAGATCTTTTTTAAACGCTTATCATCAAATAATTTTAAAAGGCCTTCGTACTGAAACTTCACCAAGAAAATACCATATGATCTTTTAAAATTTGTTGATCAGTATCCCCCGAAACGCATGATTTGTTTCCAAAATTCAAATTTACGACTAATAAACTTTAAACTATACACATTTCTTTAATAGCTATAAAGTACCAAATTAAGTACTTTCACATACTGGGAAGCCATAATTATAGAGGGTTATACATTTAGTAGTTTGAAAACCGTTGATCTGGCAATGCTGTCAGCTGTTAAATATCTGTCACCTAAAGTGTAGTTTACTTGCTCAATGGTTTTTCATTTACGTATATAGATGGTCTAACAAGCGGAGAATGGGAAAAAAAGTTAAATTTTACTACAAAAGTGGTGACTCAAACGTAATCACTTTTCGAGCATTACGGGGTGATTATGGTCGTCATAATCAACCTACTGGGCAAATAACTGGCAAGGTTACAAGGAAATTTGAAGAGACTGGAAGCGCTACAAATGTGATCAGGCCTGTGGTGCATCATCGCAATTAACGCACGGCCTAAAATATCGTTTCCGTAAAAGTTTCGAAGAACCGTTACCGTCAATTCAGAACGCTTTGGCCTCACGATGACCAAATTGTTTTTGGTCCGCAATTGAGGATTTTCAACGGCATATGTGGTTTTAACATGACAGTACCACGAGCCAAACAACACTACTGATTTTGTATTTATTGCATATAAAGTTTCTGAAATGCGTATTTTCACGTTCTGCCGACATCAACTGGCCGTTCAAGATCATACGATTTGACTCCATTAGAGGCTTTTAGTGGTGCTATGCCAGAGCTGTAAGTAAATCATGTTTTTTTATTTTAATTCGTTACGAATTAGCTAAATTTTGAATTAATTCTTTTCACAACAAAAAGAATTTAATGAAATTTTAATCAATTCAAACGAATTAGGCAGAAATGGATTGCAATTCGTTCATATTTCAAATGAATTTGTTAAAGTGAATAGCAGTTCATTTGCAATTAGTTTGAATTGAAATAATTTTGAGTTCATTCAATTTAATTGGAAAATTTAATCAATTCAATTCAAATTAGTTGATAATGAATTGCTAATTATTTTTTTTAATTCATTTGAATTTGAATTAATTCAAAATTAATTCAATTCAAATTCATTAGAAATGAATTGCAATTCACTTTGACAAATTCATTTTATTTACAAGCGACTTGCAATTTATTCTACAAATTCATTTGAATTAGAAATGAATTGGAATTCATTAGACAAATTCATTTCAATTGGAAATGAATTGCAATTCCTTTTTAGGAAATTCATTTGAATTGACTCAAATTTCATTCAATTAAATTTTTAGTGGCGAAGAGAATTCATTCAAAATTTACTAATTCAGTGCATGACTGATTTAGGAATTAATTAAAAAATTAATCATTCATTTACAGCTCTGTGCTACACCATAGGCTATGTTTACGCGCATAATCCCCTAAAGTTGAACGATTATAAAACCAACACTCGTCAAGTTATCGCTGAGATAGCGTCCGAAAAGAGCGAAAAAGTGGTCAAAGACTACCTCAAAAGGATCGACTACTACAACCATTCTAGAGAGCTCGTTTAAATGACATTTGTATTTCATATATAATGGAGAGGTCCCAGCATTATAATTAAATAAAAGTATTATATAAATCACAGCTTTATATGAGTTTTATTTAACTTAACTTTTGAAACCGAAAAATGTATAACCCTGTATAAGTGTATATTTCTTAAGTGGCACTCACATCTATCAGAAGACTGGAGGATATCAAAGAAATCAGTGTACGCATACATATGACAAGTTGAAAGTCATTTTAATGAACTAAAAATATATTTTTAGCAGCTTTCCGGCTTACTGTTGCTCTTTACTCTGTCATTTACTGAGATATTATTACTTTTTATACCATTTTACAAGCTTCTCTGCGTGTGGAAACACATAACACATAACATATACATATGTAACACATAAACATGTATGTTTGTATATATGTATAAGCACACAGAAAAAAAACAATGTAGAATCGTTAAAAATAGGGTTAATTTTAAATTTTTTGGCAATGATTTTGTTTCATGTATGTTTAATGTTAATTTCATTTAGTAATTGTCAAAAAAATTTTTCCTTTTGAAATAACTTTATTTCACGTTGAATTAGTATTTAAGTACTGCTAAAATCAAAATGAAGAATCATATTGAATCAAAGTTAGATAGATCAACAACAAGTTATATCAACATGAATTTAATTTAATGTAGTAATTGTATTTTGTTCATTATTAAACTTACGCGTTGTTGACATAGACATAAGAAACATTTTTTTATATAAATTTAATTGGCATCCCCGGCCAAGATTTGAACTCGAAACTCATCGCGTGGTAGTCAACGTGCTTAACCCTGCAGCCACAATAACATTAAACATTCTTAAGATAAATATGTACCATCTTGAATTAAATTATAACTTAACATTATTTCTAGTCATTTTACATACAATTTGTTTGAAAAGTTTTAGTTAAAAAAAATGCTTTGACTTGAAAAGTTTTAGTTAAAAAAATATACAAAATACTTTGAGTTGACTCCAGGATTCGATCCTGCGATCCTCCGAATGCAAGACTAGTACACTGTCTACCAGCCAGCAGCAGTTTGTCGGCTGTTTACAAACATAAAAAAACAACAAAAATAAAAACACAACCTACACAACTAAGCACAAAAGTGCATTGCAGCTAATAAACACCAAAATACTCAAACAAAATATTATTTCTTGTAAATTTAATGTGATTTGAATGAATTTGAATCAACCTTTTGGCATGGTAATTTTACATTGGTATTTTTTTCTGTGTGTAGTTATGTATGTATGCGTCACCAACAATGTTGTTAAGTATTACTTTTGTGAAAAAAAATGTTTACCCGGTGCTTAAGTCAAAGAAAAAGAAATTTATGAAAAACAATCAAAAGCAACATAAAATTAAGTAAAAATATCTATTAGAAAGAAAAGTTATTTTATGTGCACGCATACATGTATATATATGTACATATACATATGTATGTATGTATGCGTATGAAAATTTATGAATGCGGCTGTAAATCTAACAAAGAATTTGCTGCATCATTTAGAGAAAAGTAAAGAAGTGAAACATTTACATGCTTTTAGAATCTAAAATTTAGATCTTCTTCGCATGCATAAATACATTAAGGATTTGTAAAAGGATAATATTGCGTATGTGTGTGTGTGTGTACACAAACTTGAAGATGTCCTTGTGCATGTTTGTATGCGCACATAACATTGTTATGACAGGGACATTATGTTTAACTCAAATACATACCGAGTACATACATTTGAAATATATAAAGTAACTTTTCACTATCTTTCTATCTATCCACTATGGTTTTCCTAAGATTTGTCATTGTATGTATGATGTAATATGTTTCTGTGTATGTATGTGTGTGTGTTTATTAGTTTGTATAAAATAAGCTAATACCATATTAATAACCATATAATGTTTATGTTTGTTTCTTTACGTTAAATGGCTTCAATATATTAATTAAGCGCATTTGTGGAAATTATTTAATCATGAAAATTTATTATCAAAAATTAGTTAAAAAATTATTAGTGATGGTGTTCACACTTGGAAAACATTTCATTGATACAAAATTATAGAACTGAAAAAATAAAGATATGGATAAGGAGCAAAGAGCTACCGAGAGCTAAAGTACGCTATTATTATGCTTTATACATACATATTCGTATATACATTAGAGGCCTGCGTAAAGAGTCTTGAAATGTAAATACGTCTTGTTTATCAAATGTATTCTCGTGGCATGTATTATATTAAATCAATAATAAATGCTGTCGTTTAATAAGCGAAGCACGATGGATGTATTGGTGTTCGTGTATATGAGTGTTAACAAGCGATGTCGGCGACGACTTTTTGTTCAAAACAAACAATCAAAAGAAGTAGTGTTGATGCGTATATGCTTGTTATTTTGCATATTTAACATTTGAGTGTGTATGTATGCGTGTGTGTGTGTGTAAGATGTAAATGGTAAGATTGTATGTGTTTAAAAAAGGTTTTTTAAAGCAAGCGTACACAACTTATGTCAATGCATGTGTGCGTTTGTATGTGCGCAGAAAAATAAAAGAGCATACACACAGCTTATGTATGTATGTAAATACATGACGTTTGTATACGCAACCATGCGTATTCTTCTTTACTCCTATACCTGCAATAAGTGAAACAAATGCCTTGGCGATTTCGCTGTAGTAAAGCATTTGAAAAATCCCTCATGTCTTTGAAGTTCTTATAAGTGGTCTTGTGCAGAAGTTTAATATACATACATATCGAGCCTTTGCTGCAATAGAGCTATAACTGAAAAATCGTGATTTATGACTGAAAAATTTTAAGCTAATAAAGCAGAATTAATAATCATATCGTTCTTCATATTCTTTAAAAATTTCAGCATCGTCGGCAAAGTAAAATAAACCAACAAAATGGCTGCTAAACACACCTTCGAAAATTTAATGCGCCTCATTAACATCAGAGGCGTTGAAACACTCAATTATAAAAAAAACATCCAAAAAAGATGAGTTGTAAAAACATGAAGCTTTCTTCTATCCCTTCCTTCACCACCTGTCTTCTCTGTCACTATCCCTTTCATAAAGAAGGTAACACCAGGTAATAAAAAAAATTTAAATAAACTATAATACAAGTATAATTTACTTTTGGTTTACATTAGAACTAATATAACTATTTGAGTTTTTAGCTATGTCCAAAGTATTAAAATTTTAATTATGAAAATTAGAATTAACATTAATGAGAGAGAGTGCAATCGGAATCAAGCTTTAATGAGCTTTAATCTAATGAAAGTGCATCTAAAAATGTTAAAATTAAATTATTAAATTAAAATTAAAATTATTGATTTATCCGCATTTCCACTAATTCCATATAAAAATAAATTTACCGCAATTTTTTACTTGGAATTCCTTTTTTTTACCAATAAATTTAATCCAAAACACATAAAATTTTAATTGATAAATCAAGCTTACATAACCGTAGAATGTAACAAGCTTTTAAAAGTTAATATCTTTTAATCCAACAGAAGGGAATACATACTCTTCAGAAAATGCATCAGGGTTGCCAATAGAAAGTTTTCTTTAACATAATTGAGGGATCGCAGAATGTCGCAAATGTTGAAAAATCGAGGACTATTATTTTATCTTAAAGCTTGAATCGGATGCACCAGACCACAAAAAGTTGCAACGATAAAAACTAGGGATTTATAAAATTAAAGAACTTTATTATTTATACGAAGGGTCTTATTTATAAAACTTATTAAGGCTTTTTTTTTAAACATATTTCCATACACAATTTTTATGAAAAATCCTTTATAAAGCCTCAATAATTTTTATAAATAAGGCTGTGTAAGTATATATAAAAGTACAAATTAGGTTTGGCTTATAAAATTGTTAAGAAGGCATATTATCATCCAGCCTAAACAAATGAAGCTATTTGGAAAAATTTCTTGTTGCTAATTTAAAAGTTAAAAATTATGTTTTGCATCATCCAGCCCAAAACAAATGAGGCTATTGTCTTTAAATTCGTCATGTATGTAGGCCCGCTAAGAGATTTTACGAAATTTAAATGCTAAATAAAGGGCCAAGAAGGGTAAATAAGCAATTTAATATCTCCGAAACTATTAAAGGTAGATAAATATTCCAACTTCATTAGGATCTTATTACCAGAGAAACCGTAAATATGCAATTGCATGTTTTTTCTTACTCGACGTATTACTGCGGAGATAAAATGTTTATCTGTTTCAGAGCTTTTTATAAATTTTGGCATCGATTTGTTAGTGCACATTTTTGCATATTTGACCCTTTAAAGCATGTTTTGCATATTTCGGTCTTAAGCGCATATGTTTAGATTTTTTTTTTAATTTTGGGGCACATTTTGATACTTTATAGATATATTAAGGGTTTTCATGAGAATGTCTCATGCAACCCTTAATATATCTATAAAGCAAACTGTGCAATTGTGCATTTTTACACTCTCGTAAATAAAATGTCAAAAATTATATGGAAATTTATTTACTCAATTTTGTTAAATTTGCCCAACAATTTTTACTCGTAAACTTAAGCTGTGCAGTTGTGCATTTTGTAAACAACAATTTCTTGGTTTTTTGCCTTTCTTTAGGCATTTTTAAACACAAACACAAGCTTTTTTATTTTTTTAGAAATATATAAATATGTATTAAAATTTAAACCTGCTTAAAATTTGTTTGTTTTAAATTTATCAAATTAATTTTTTTGACATTTCATTCAAATTGACTTAATTGTTTGCACAAAAGTTGCCAAGTGGCTTCATGCAACAAGTCTCGCAAGTTTGCCCAATTGCACAAATGGCAATTTTAAGAGTTCTCATGAAAACCCTTATTGTATTTTAATATGTTTGGAAAAATATGTTGGACAAACTTTTATTTTTATTTTCCCCAGTATAAATCTCATTTCTAATGTTCTATACAAAAACCGTATAGTGATTATTTATTACGCCATACTATATTGGTATATATATCTTCTTTTCGACCTTATTTGATATTTATATGTTTTTGTTTAATATTCGAGCTTTAAGTCACTTTTTGATTAATTATTTATTTTTATTTTATTTTTCCAATATTTCGCCACTCCGTTGTGTGGCTTCTTCAGGGAATATTTTATTTTTATTTTAAAAACGTTATAAAATCTTTCAGCAGTTACAATTTTTTTGATGTTCGATATTTGCTTTTCAAATTGTAAAAGAACTATTTTTGGAATAAGTAACTTGAAGAAAGTGTACTTTTTAAGGAACGTACTTTTAGCAATATAATTTTTTGATAAGGCACTTTTTTAGAAAGTACCATTCGGAAGGTACACACACATACTCTTCCAAAAAGTATCTCTTGTAAATTTTTTAACAGTTTTTACGTCATTTTTCGAAAAATGTATTTTTAGAAGTGATATATTAAAGTGAGAAACATCAATCGAAAGAAAAAAAAATAAATATTGAAAAAATTCATGAAATGTTTTTGCTCAGCATCACATTTTTTAACATCAACTTATTTTTAAATTCGAAAAAAGGAGACAAATTATGTAAATACCCAGCTAAAAAAATATGTATGGAGCATATATGATATCCCATATATGATTCGGATCCGAAAAATGAGGGTATATGGGCATATATGATTATATATATTCATAAATTTTCATACATGTATGTGTAAACTCCCTCCACAGTATGCAAAGTTCATATTCATACACTCTTGATTCACAAAAGGCACTGCTGTGCAATAAATTAAATTATTACAATTAAATTTTTTTAGACTTGAGAAAGAGGCTGTATTTAATGAAACATTTGTTTGGACAAATAATTCAAAACTAAATAAAAGTCATTTCATTCATCAAAAAGTGAATCAATTATTTAAAAAACACAAATCATATTCGTACATAACATTTAGCTTAAGAAATCAGATTAAAAACTAATGCAATTAATTATAAAAGAAAAAATAATCCGTCTAACAATAGTTTTCAATACAGTAATATGAACTTTGTTTCTTATCTAGAGAATTTTGTTATTTTCTATAAAATTAATGACTGGATTATCCTTTTGATTATTTGATATATTAAATGGGGCTACAATTTATAAAATCATACAAGAATGGTTTTTTGTAACAAAAAGTTCTTCTTTTTGAATCGTTGAGGGTACGCATATAAACTTTGTATACCGTATGTATTTTCTAATGGATTTTCAATTCCGCAGTGATAAAATTCCAAGGTTTTTGGATTGCAAAAACAATCTTATGTGAGATATCATTTATGCATACATTCTTATATGCCTCCATAAATAAAATGTTATATTTATATATGGATCCACATATGAAGAACTTCATAATTAAATTTTCATATATGAGCTCATATGTTATAATACATTTCATATATTAGTCCATATATTAGTTCATATGTAATAGTTTTGCCATGTATAATCCCATATATTTCCATACATGAATTCATACATATTCATATATAGTTGTATACATTCATATACTAAAAATATATGGACCATATATAATTTTTTTAGCTGGGTAATTTTTTTTTTTTCAAAAGAACTGAACCCAATTATTATTGGTTTTCTACCCCTAAATTCTAGTTCGTATCTTTTTTAGCGAATGTATCTTTTAATGTCAACAAAAAATCATGCCTAGAAAAAGCATTCCCCATTCAAAATATTTCATAAAATCATAATAGTAGCAGCACGTTTAGTTATATCAGCGAAACCAAATTCATACAAATATTGATACGAAAACATATTTTAGATAATTTTAAAAACGGAAATCTTTTTAAAATTTTCGCAGCCCGTTCCACGATGTCGAAAGAAAACGTTCGATCGATTGAAAACAATAACAAATTTTGTTATTTTATTACAAGTTGTTGTCGAGCAAAGGTTTTCTTTCCTATATTTTGAGTACCATTATTTAATAGGTGCATGAAATGTTAATATTTAAAATGGCATTTGTTTTGGTTAAAAAATATTGATGTGTCAAAAAATAACTTGATGTAAACGGTATAGATTTTCACAAAGATTTTAATTGAAATCTTCTAGATTTTGTGCAGGTAAAAATTCCTTAAAAATATCTACCCAAATATTTGAAAATTTATTACAAACTTTTATACAAAATTATCTGCCAATTAAAATATATATATATTAAAACAAAGCGACAACTCTGAAATATGTTTTATACACACCCGCATACATAGAAACAAAATACGACCGACACGTGCAAAAGAAACTTTTATGGGTTTTGAAGAGTACCAACGTTATTTAAACAATATTTGCAAACAAAATTTTTACTGCAACCTGCAGACTTCAATAGAATAAGTTTATGTTTTTCGAATATCTTCTGCTTTAAAACACATAAAAATAATCATAAAAACAATCAGAAAAAATGTAATACACTACTTCGTTGCTTTATAAACTTAAAATAATTTCACATTAAAACAAAAAATACGACTTTTTAATATGCAAATTATTTTAACCTTTGAAAATAAACAGAAACGTTTCTGCTTTTTTTTGTTGTTGTTGTTGTTCGCAGTCACAAACGTTGTGATACGAATCTATTTCAATTTAATTTAAGAACAAGCACAATACAGATAAGACTCCCTACGATATGCTACACTTTTGTTTAAAGGATTATAAAAGTGGGTGGTGTGTGTGTGTCTGCACATAAATATTTATAGCACAAATAATCATTAAAGCGCAATCATTGTTTTATGCTGTTCGTCGCAGTGACATTGTATGTATTTTCTATCTATTGATTTTCAGCACTACCCGACAATAATGTGTCTTGGCAACTACAAAATGTTTTATCTATAATTTCGGAATAAAGTTGTTTATTTTGGGGCACATTTTTACAGATTTTTAAAGTTAATTTAAATAATCTTTCCTTTAAAGAATAATTTGAAAAAAATATTGTAAAACACTTAAATTTAAATCTATTGCACGCTATCAAAACCTAATATTTTTCCAAATTCGTTGGCTTTATAACTTTAATAGCAAAAAAATAATAAAAAAAATTTATTTTCCAACATATGGAGGATATGTTGAAAAATATAATATAATATATCCAACAATTCTCCAATTTGTTTATACATCCAAGGTCTGTCGAGGTCATCAAAATAGGTATTTCTTTGTTGGATAATTTCATCGTTGGAGTCAAATTCTATCTTCCGTACCGTGGAGCCAAAGTCCTTTTTTCGCTGATCAATTCATATATCTACAAATACAATACTAAGGGTCACTAAATTTTATGTAGGTACACCCAGAGAAAAAACAGCTTAAAATCAATAAATACCATATTGATTTAATAAGAAACATTAACGAAAGTATAGTAATGTTAAAATTTCTTATTTTCATATGAAAAAATATTAATTTACAGTATTAATTTATTAATTTTATTTATTTTTAAGTCTGTCAATATAAATTTTCTATTACATTGAAAATGATTGAAGAAGTGTGACGCGTTCTTATTTTTAAGTTGCAGTTTTTCCCTGACTGCAGACCTCAGGACAAACTGCATGTTCTAACAAAATAATGGAGGTATAGAATGGGGGAGACGGGTATCCCCAATACAAAGTACATAATTACTAATTAACTAATAAACAGCCCTGCCAGTTAAGGGGATTTGTCCCCAAATCGAGGATTTTTTTGGGGTTTGGGGGTAAAAATTTCGTGTTGGGGTTCTGGGGATTTTTCGGTGATGATAAGCAAATTTGAGGTGATTTTTTTTATAACTACTATCAGTTAAGAATGATTGTTTAGCTAAGAAATGTGCGTCTGGCAAGTCTAAAAATGTGTGCTATTATTTATAGTGAATGGTTTCTAATAAAGAAGAAGTATCAAGGCAGATTAACCAATAATTAACACTACCAAAACAAAAATACGTAACAAAATATTATATGACTTGTTTTAAGCACTTTTTAGAATAAACACACACTTTAAAAATATTCAATACCCAATTTGTTGTGACAAATCTAATTTTTCTGCTGAACTGCTAAAACTCTTCCATACAATTAATATGTACAACACAATTTCTGAGGCTGATGAATCAGAAGATTTCGATTCTGAAGTTTTTTAAACGGTAAACTTTGGTTAAAGTGTTTTTAATACTTCTGTACTCGTATGTTAAGCTATGTGTAATTTTTTTACAGGTTTTATGGGTAAAAATTAAATTAATGTGAATGTAAATATAGCTATCGATATACATATGTCTTATGTTTATATGTTATGAATTTTTGTTTAAATAAATATGTCATTTTTGTCATTTGTCATAAAAAAAATATTATTTTATTTTTTACAAAAGAAAAATTTGAAAAAAATAACTCCATTTGGGGACTTTTGGGACAAGCTCTAGAAAAAAACTGGCAGCACTGCTAATTAACATGATTTCTTCATATAAGAAATACCGAAGCAGGGACGAAATACATATACATATGTACATACATGACGCTTAACAAGCACAACAGGAAAAATTTTATGATATATTTTATTCACGCACGCTACTTATAACTTGGCGGCCATTTAGTGACTTCGGATAGGAATTATCAAAAAATAAATTTTTTAATCGAGCTTAATAAAGTTAGCTCGTGAGTACGTGAGAATTAAATTTATAAAATCACACACGCGATTTATTTAAATTACATATTGTTATATATAAATACAATCACGAGTTACAACCGTGACTTATGCGTCGTGACTCACACGTTGCTAATGCGTCACTCACACGCTACAAATCATGATATTTGTACATGTCTAATTTTAGACAAGCCAGCCAGAGGTGGGAATATTGCTATTGTATTAACCAATTACAGTACGAGCTCGATTTGCGCAACCACCGATTATTGCAACAAGCAGATTAGCGCAACAGTTAATTTTTTTACATTACAGTCTTTATAAATGCAACTTAAAAAAACAGCCTCAATAAGCGCAACTTTTCTCGTTTAATAAATTTAAACAAAGACTATTCAGATAAAAGTAAAGTTATAGACTTTTCAGATGAAGAAACTTCAGAGAATATACAAATTAAAAACACACAAAAGGTTTAAGTAGATGATGCCATTAATAGACATTTTTAAGGAGTGGGCAACAGATATTAATATTCCTTTTGAAAAATTAGTTAACATTCAAGAAATTATTATTATTTGTGAATTCTCAAATGGGTTTTGAAAGTATGTGCATAAGATAGTAGGTTTGTGACTATTCACAATGTGTGGTTGAAGTCTACTGACGATTTGTTAAAGCAACCATAAAATGCACATCGACAATGCTTAACCACAGAATGATACAATAATAATTTTTTAGACTCGAAAAGTTTTCACATTCTTCGCACAAACGATGGAGGCACTGATTCGAACTGAGTATATTTGTTTTATCAATTTCTACTATTGTGTGTGGCTGTCAAAAACGTATTATACTCGTAGATTTATAGGCTATTCATATATTTTTTTTTTAAGAATTTAAGTGCATATTTTCCATTTTAAGATCATATTTATAACGTAAAAAATTAATTCAAGTTGTGTAAAAGCATGCGTTTTATTAAAAAAAAAGCGAACTACATTAATCTAATTAGTTTGAAACCACTGCTGATGCATCAATACTGATGAAGGCGCTAGATCTGCAGGGTACTCATTTAATTATACATACGTGTGTGTGTGTTTCTTACGAATATACCCAGCGGTAAAACTTAGAAGACCTTTTTAGTTCAGGCCTTATTAAAGGCCTGCTCAGGAATTTTTTCGATTTCGTTTCCATTCTTATCAAACTGCTTTAGAATGCCTTATAGAAGGCCTCGGCTTTTCCGCATAAAAGATGAAGTAAACATTCCACATTCCCTTCTATGAGAAGGGAGAATGGAAAGAGTAACATTTTGTTTTCTTTTTTTTGCGAAAACAAAAGCAAACGAATTCATGTTTTTCAGTCAGTTAATATTCTTATGTAACTTATGAAGAAGGCCTTATAGAAGACTTCGGCTGTTTACTAATAAAAGATGGGATTCACATTCCACATTCCCTTCTATAAAAAGCGAAAACAGATGGAGTAAGGCTAGGAACACAATTGGGACGAACGACGAATTTCGTCCACGTTGACGAATTCGTCGTGTGAAGCACAATAAAAACGAATTTACTCACCGAATTCGTCTCTCATATTTGATAAAGTTTGTTGTTGTGTGTACAAAAACAGAGAGAGAGAGAGAGAGATAGAGAAATTTCTCTCAATTTTGTTTCTTCGTCGTTCGTCGCCGTACAAAATAGAAATAAATCTATATCAGAGTTCGTCACGCACGACGAATTTCGTTGTACGACGGTGTTGTGTTTATTTTCATATGCACAAATGTGTTTTATTTTTTATGACGAAAGTTCGCACTTTTGCCAAAGCCAAAGCAAAATAATTCCGATGCCGTTATAAAAAACAAAATTCCATATACAAAAGCCAAATACAGAACAAGCCAAAGAAAACGTAAATTATTTTAGTTGAGTTTTGTACATTGAATAAGACAGTTATTTTGTTCGATGAATATTATGTATGCATATAAATAATATATGGTGTCCAAACTAGGTTTGAAAACTAAAATTATTATTCAAAAATATTAAATAATATAATATAATGAATCTGGCATCATTTTTAAATTGTCAAATTTTCGAAAATAATTGTACTAAATATTAAACTTTTTTTAATTATAGACACGAGCTAAAAACTTGTACTCACTTGCTGTTCAACTTTCGAGTAATCTAGAACCTTTTTTGCTTTTCACACATACCGCCAGGAATATAATATATATTATAAGTATATTACTCTACCTTTGAAATTCAATAAACTGAATTATTAAATACGAATATTTACCTCGGTAATTCTTATAACAAAAACTTAAAGGTGAGTTAAATCCCTTCAATACAGCGGGCTAATTTAAAGAAACTTAAACTTCTTTCAAATGCCCCCCATAATTATAATTATTTAATGTGAGTAATTATAATTATATTCTCCCATTTAGATTGGCTCTGGTATTGCATATTCTCTCTGCCAGCTAAAAAGGAGAACTTAAATACAATATCTCAATTGTATTCATATGGGTTCTTATTTTCAGAAGTTTCCTTTCAATATGTTCGACCCTTTTGATCACAAAATATACATCAAAACACTATATGTATGGATGTGTATATTGAATACCTCATGCGTATTTTTCAAGTGCTGGAATATAAGTAAAACAGTTGTGAAAATATATTATATTTCATATATATTTTCACAACTATTTTGCTTGTATTTCAACATTTGTAAGTTTTGAGATACATGCCCCAGCAGTTGAAAACCTTTATTAAACCCCTTTCAATATGACCTTTATTTGAAGGCGTTTTTACAGCCATTCTCTGAAAGTCCATTTAACAGCCCTTCTATGGAAGGCCTTTTAACAGCCATTCTCTGGAAGGCCTTTTAGAATATCTGCGAAAGAAGGGAGAACGGAAGGCCTACCTCGCAATGACAACGTGTGTAAAAAAGATATGAAGATGGGATTGGGTGGGGTGGTGAACAGGCCTTGTACATCCAAAAGAAGGAGTACACAGGCCTTTTAGAAGGCATACGTTCTCCTTCTTTTTCCCGCTGGGTGTACGTGTGTCTGAGCCAGTTGCTAATGATTTTTGTGTAGCGCGCATGTGTGTTTTTTATTACGGGGGGTTTTCCTTTTTCACTCTTCTTCTTTGTTGCTTCCATTTGATCCTTGAATATATTTGTATATATTCTTCTATTTCCATGTCACTAGCCAAGAAATTTGTCCTTACACAATATTTTTATTTTATTTAATGTGTTTTACCCATACAGTGTGCGTTTGTATTATTAGAACGTGCTTCCTTCTGTTACCAGTATTTGTTTTTTTCGAAGACAACAAATTCCCCAAACATTTGCGGATTAAGATAAAAATAGAAGAAATGCTACTATTTTTGCACACATCTACATATCTACGAGTATAAATATACAAACACACACAAAAACTATTTGTGCTTTAATTTCATTTCCAATTTGCAAGCTAAATTTTAAAGTTTGTTTTCTATTCTATTTAATTTGCCTTTTAGAGAAGTTTTTTGGGATCAAGGGAAACTTTTTGATTTCTTATGTTTGAACTTTCCATAGTAAATGTACATATTTATTATGTATGATGTTGGGAATATAATCAACTATTCCTTACGTAATTTATATAATACGTCCACGTAGACTTTTCTGTTATTAATATTAATGTATAGAAATGTAATGAAAGAGGGATTTCAGATTTTTTTTTCACTGTAAGATACATTTCTTTTAATTTTTTTTACTAAAGTTTTTATATTTCCCTTTTAATGATTTGAGAATATTTATTTTTTTTTGTTTTTGCTCTTTTTTCTTTTGTGCTTTTTAAATTTAATTATCAAACATTTTCAAATTTGCTTTGTTTTATTACAAGCAATTTTCGATATTGGACTCTTGTAGTCATTTGGTATTATGGGGAGCATTCGACGAAGAATGTCGTCGCTATTGTGAATTTTATTCACTGTGAGTTTATTGTATCAGCTGATACTGAAAGTAAAATTAAAATAAAAAGCACAACCAAATTGAAAACGTCCTGCTATTTTGAAGTGGGAGAATAAAATAAAAATACGTTGAGTAATATTTAAAATGAAAGCAAAATATGACTACAACGTATTCAAAGAAGGCATTATTGTGAAGGTGGCCAAGAAAGGTGATTTAACTGACCGAAGTAAACGGTTAATAATAAAGTTATCGCGCTGATCATCACAAGGCAAATATCAGACAGGATAACACGTGAACTGAGGGATGATCTAGCAGGGTTCTGATCACGAAAATCCTACATAGCCTCAGAATAATTGTGGAGCAATCAGTCGAATGGCGCTTCAAGTTATATCTGACGTTTATTGACTTTGAGAAAGCATTTGACACTCTACCACATAAAATAACATGGTCTCCTCTCTCCTCTTGCTTGCAAAGGAATTCCTGACAAGGCATTATACAGAGGAGCAACCTGCCAAATATCTCACGAAAACCGACTAGGCCGTAGTATTCATTTATACAAAGGTGTGAGACAAAGAAGACCTTGTAGAGCAACGAGAAATAATATGGGGACTAGGAAAACGATTGCAGGACCTAGACTATGCGGATGACATATAATTGTTGTCACATAGTTACATAGAAGACTAGACAATGTTACCAAAGTCGCATCCAGGGAAGGCCTAAAAATAAATGTGGGTTAAACAAAAGCATTGAGAGTCAATAGCAATTTAACCAGTGTGTTCAAAGTCGATGATAGTGTAATTGAGGACGTGAACACCTTTTGTTACTTATCTGGTACACTAACAAATACCGGTGAATCTTCCGTGGAATTTGAAAATCCCATAAATCTTTGATCGCAAATATTCGAACGACTCACAAATGTGTGGAAATCACAATCATTATCCCATAACACTAAAATGAGGATATTCAACTCAAACGCAGTCAGTAGTTTTGTATGGATGCGAGACCTGGAACCCAGCAACACGTGATCTGAACGTTTAACAGGTCTTTATAAACCGGTGCTTTCGGAGAACTCGAAAGATATTTTGGCCAAAAACAATATCAAATACTATGATATGGACGCGAAAACTCCAGAGAGCAAACTGAAGGCGAAAATGGAACTGAATCGGGCTATACACTACGTATACGCCCCATAATGATATAAGCCGTATATCAATTGGATGGAACCCGCAAGGCACTCACAGTAGAGGACGACCTGCCTACACATGGAAAAGACAGATCGACAAGGGGACGCAAAAAAAAAGGAAAAGTTGGAGTGATATACAGAATATCGCCATTGACAGATCTAATTGGAGATCGTTTGTCGAGGCCCTATGCTTCTTGTAGGATCTAAGGGAACATATATATATATCGCCACCTAAAATCCAAAAAGCCGTAAGTACACTTTTTACTTTTTTACAGGAGAAGCACAAAAAACCTTATACACAGAAAAAACTAATTTTCCATTTCAAACACAAAATTCTCGGAATCAAATACTAATTTTTTCAATTTACGTCCTACAAAGAAATTTGTAAATTCAAATGCAAAATTTTGTAATAATTTCTTTGGAAAAAACCCCGATTTTTTCAATCAACAGATTGTCTGATACAACAAAATATTTTAATGAAAATAAAATAAATAACTGTTGTGTACAGTATACAATTTCAATATTGGAACAGAAATGTTCTCATAACAATTTTGTTACAAGTATTACAAAATTGGATCAAACTATTTACTGGAATAGTAAAAAATATTTACTGAATCAAAATTTTATTTCAAAAAGACTTTTGTTTGAACATTTTTTGGGAATAACTTTTTCTGTGTAAATTTAAGATTATTTATTTGTTAGATGCCAAATTGAATAATGAATAAAATCGGTATTTCTGAACATATCTATGGGAGTAAAATTTTAACTAAAGATGTATTTTGGTTAATAACATCATAATCAATTAAAAGTATATTTAGAATTATTTGGTTGTTACGGCCTTTTGAATTCAAATATATTCATAGATAAAGATGAAAGCTTACTGGGACCGACCAGATTCAGAAACCAATTCATACATGGTTGTTAGAACAACCTGAAAATTATTGACAGTACGTAAATAATTTCTTTCCAGAAGGTTTTGTCATATGGGCAATTCTCCGAGGAATTCCACTATTTTGTAGCGTGTGACAGCACGCAATTAGCCTTGTATTTTTGAACAACGTGACTGGATTTTTCTTAAAATTTTACCTAACGTAGAGCTGCTGACGGCCTAGACAAATATATAAAGAAGTAAAAAAAAGTTTCGTTTTCTTGAAAAAAAAACAGAATTTTTGCTTGGTGTCGCATGCTACAAAAAGCTGACATTCCTGTGGAAATGCCCATATGTATAATATTTAGAAAACTGGCTTAAATTTTTTTATAAAAAGCTGTCGAAATAAGCATAACAAAAAAGTTAACCGGCGATTGAGTTGAGAATTGCAATGCCAATTTATCAATGGCAACCAAATTGTTTCAAACATTGTGAACCGCAATTGGGGTATTGTAAATTTATATTTTTGCAGCGTTTTCTGCTTCGATATAAATCTCTTTATGTTATGAAATTTAATAATACCCGACAAATAAAACAAATATTTTATTACGCTCATGCGATATAAACAAGTGTTAGTTAGCTGACTTGTATAAAATGATCTCATTCTTTTGACCATATAAAAATATCAGCATTTTTTCACTTTTTCTTTCAAACAAACTTACTTATGTACATACTCGTATGTATGTCTGTATGTATGTGAACTAGTAGTACAATAAAATTTATTCAAGCATAATAACAAAAGACTCATGCCAGCCAAATACATAAATATATTAAAAGATTTTTGCAAAAGCAAAAAGAAAAAAACTAATACATAATGGAAAAAATAAACACAAAGAAGTTTATTTCTTATCAAAACATTTGATTGGCAATTTGATGATCTACCGAATATAAATATAACAATACGTGTTATAAAAATAATGACGGATATAAACATATATGTACATGCAGATATGCATATACATATATTTATACGTATGTACATACATATGTATGTAATATGAAAAAAGGAATAAATTTGTCAAGAATGTCAGAAGCAGCACAAATTGTTTGTTTGAAATCAATAACGTCTTTTAACTGCCACGCAGGAAAACAAATAACTTTTCAGGCACAAGGATATTTTTTGTTGGAAAAAATTTCACTTTAACCTATTTGCCATCAACTCATCCCAATAAGCACTCAAAAAAATTAAAATTCAAGTACTTGAAATTTAACTGGGAACAAAGTTGAATTCAAAATTTTTTTCAAGTAATATTCAAGTTTTAAAATATTTGGAAATAAAAAATCAAACAACATTCAACATGTTCAAACCTTGTCAAAAAAGTAATTTATTTTTAAAAAAAAATTTAAATTCTGGTAAAAGTATCAAAGATAAATAAAAAAGTGATTAAAATCATGTGTATTAGATGCCGCCGTAAACAGTCTTGATATGTAAATACGTCTTTCTTTTTAAATGTATTCTCGTGGCATGTCCCTGCAAAATATGCGAATAGTGAAATTATAGTGATTTACTAGTGATATTGTCAGTATTACTATTGACCAGGTGTACCCCAGCCAATGAAATCATCTATTGTCATGAAAATCTACCACTAGACTGAAGCACTGCTGAGTAAGTAGTTCTTCTGGGACCACATGAAGACATTGCCACCAAAAGTTCACGAGTAAATTTTAGGGGCTCTAGTCTACAATATCGGTATTTCCTCTATCGATGTCAATAGTAAAATGTGGTGATTTACTAGTGACAGTGTCAATAGTACTTCTGACTAGGTGTACCCAGCCAATGTAATCACATATAACATAGGGTTGTCATTGAAAATCTACCAGTAGACTTCAACACTATTCTTTTACGACCATGTGGAGACATTGGTAAAAAAGATTCACTAATACATATTAGTGACCCTCGTCTACAATTTTATTAAGGGTTGGGGCAACAAACTTAAATACATACATACATATGTATGAAATTTTTTAATATTATTATATAGTATAATAAAAAAGAAAAACAAACTATTGACGCGTTCGTTGACAATGTCACCAGAAATACACTAGAACTGTTGTATCTAACGTATCTCTACTCGCTAATAATAGGAAAGTTTTCGATATTTCAACAAGAGCAATTGTCGCTAAAAGAAGAGTGTTGGCATAGAGACATATGGTTCTAGGCTGACTATGGGGAAGCTATTACATATGTGTTTAAGTTTGGTTTTTGAAATCAAGCACACACAACTAATGTCAATGCATGTGTGCATTGTACCTTCATGACGTTTGTATACGCGCCCATGCGTATAAAGAAGCAAGCATAACAAATTCTTCCGTCGCGAAGTATTTTCTTCTTTACTCCTATACCTGCAATAACTGAGTAAAGCATTTGAAAAATCTCGCATGTTATAAAATTTCTTGTAAGTGGTCTTTTGCAGCGTTCTAATGTATATAAATCATCATATACACATATACATAAATATTTTGTACTACTACCTGCTGAGAGAAGAACAATTGTTCATGTCTCCATTGAGGTGTATGTAAATTTAAATGTGTTTTGTGCAAAACTAGTTTTTTTTTAGTTGTGACACTATTGAAGCAAATGAGTGATGTTTAGAAATATTACAATACTCAAAAAACTTTAATTCAGTTAATGGTAGCATTTATGCTTTCGCTGTGTAGGATTTAAGAATTTTTTTGTTTTCGTTAATTTGCTTTTAAAAGTTAAGGTAATAAAATAAACGCACAAATTCATTGACATTGAAATACAAATTATGCTTAGAACTTTTTTTTGTTACAAACAAGAAACTAAAAAGAATTTTTATATAAAAATATAAACCATAGTACTACATATTTATTATTATAAAGAAAGGAGCGCTTAACTTTTGCATAAAGTTTGTGTAAGGATATAGAAGAATATGATAATTAGTACAAGGATAAACAGATCTCCAGGGTTTTTTTTTCTATATTTCTTTAATTAGCAAGCAAATAAAATTAAAAGCCAGCAAGCAAAAATTGAGCATAGCAAAGGAATTAGGACAGAAGAAACTCCTAATTAAAATTGTCTTAGAAAATTGTTATTATTATTATACATATGAACTAAGAGCGGCAAAAAATTTATTTATACTCGCATAGAAATAAATGCCTTAAAGTTTTATTCGGCCATTATCGTTGTGCTGTTGGATGATAATAATAGAGATTAGTTTTATATTTTATATTTATATAATTTTTATTTATTGTTTTCTTGTTTGTATCCGCATTTTTAATATAACACAAGAATCGCTATTTATTTGATATTATAAATCGATATTAAATTGATTTTATTAAAAAATAATAAGTTATTTTTATTGAGATATCAGCAGTAATGCTGACTACAAATTATGACATTTTGTGACATCGCAATAGTGTTTACTAGTGGCAACGTTTCTCATATTTTTGTTTATGTGGCATCGCATTACAAACAAGAAACCTAATCTGGACGGCATTGCACACATTTTGAAAATAGCAACACAAAATGTATGACAACAGGAGAAATACCAAATGTATATGGGTGATTTCATTCTGGCGTTACGTGACATTTGTACGACAAAATGTTGAAAATTATGTTTGAAAAATTTTTTAATTTAAAAAGCTCTATATTCAGTGAAAAATTTATAAAAATCAAACCAAAGGATTTCAAGATATACCCAAAATATGAACTGGCGTTACGTTAAAAAAAACAGAAGTGGGGTTTGACTTGACTAACAAAATGGCTTAATTCTGCGAACTGGGCGAGTCTTTTTAGACAAAAATTTTTTTGTTAGGACGTGGACTGATATACATTTATTTTTCAAGTCACTAGATTAAAAAATATTTTCCCCTTTTGTTTCCATTAGCCTTAGTATCTAGCGTTACGTTATATGGCGTTTCGTTACTTAAATTTCCACTTGATATTTTTATGGTTAAAAATTAAGAAAAAGATACACAAACGTGTAATAAATCTATATTTTTTATTTATATATACTTATTAGCTTTATCGGCAGCTCCGCTCACGTTGTATTTTGGAAAATATAATAAAAATTTATAAATGTACATATTATTAATTGTTAGTCGCTGATAAAGGCGATAAAACAAAACAAAAAACAGAATAAAAACCGGTTTTAAGACTGGTTAAACAATCCAAACCGAATCGAAATCCACCCTTACCAGCCCAAAAATTTATTTTTCGAAAAAAAGTTCGTACCATATACAAAAACAACCGGTTCCGAACCGGATACAAAAATATGCTTTGTTTGACACTGGTAATGTAGCTTTCCATTGGTGAAATAATTAAAAAATCGGTTTAGTGATTTGGTCGTGAAAGCGAAGAAACTAAACGAACAAACTCAAAACCAAAATTTCAAGTAACTTTTAAACAAACATTGTTCCATGCAAAAAAAAATACTCACAATCTGGCGTTACATTACACACTTTTGAATATTAATATTATATTAAATATTTGTTGTATAAACGATTTTTTTTATTACTTTTCCGGGCGTTACGTTACATTGAAATATCATTTTAAGAAAAACAAAATTTTGCGGTCAATTGATATATAATGGCTTTCTCTTCATATGTCTATGATTATTTGTTGTTGTAGCAATAGTTTTGCAATCATAGTATTACTGTGCAATTGCTAGTAGAAGTATAAAAGTTAATAGAAAATGCTTATAAAATTAAGTAAAACTTACAAAAACTAGAAGCCTAACTTTGTAGCCCATTATTTCGCCATCACAACTAAAGGAAGATTCGAACTCTTAAATTTAGTTAATTTTAAATATTTATAATTTATAATACAAGAAAACAAATCTGTTTATAAACTTAAATTTTTTTTCGTCATGGTGTACTTTTTTCTGGAAGTGCCCATATCCAGCATAAGGAATAAATTTTTTGAGCAAATAGGCGGATAGACAATGCCGCTGACAATGCCAAATCAAGCCTGTTATGATTCACAGAATTCCCAAAATTACATTGCATAAATTTTCGTGGGCGTTAAAATTATTTTTTTTTATAAAATAATTCAACCATTTGTATCAGAGAAAAATTTAGTTTATAAAAAAGTTGCAATAGGGACTTAGGGTTACGGTCTCGGACTTCCATGCAAATACATGTTTTATTGGTAGTAGATAAAATGGTATTGACTAATTATCTATCGGAATCATCAAATTTTAAGTAATTTGGCATCAATTTGAATTGCATACTGTTGCATATTTTTGAAGCAAGTGCATATTTTTAAATATTTTGACAATAAATGCATATTTTTGTAATTTTAAATTTTTTTTTTGCATATTTCCAAATTAAATGCGATGATCTTTTCATATTCAACCTATATTTTTTTAAGTGAAACTATCACACCACTGCAAGGATTCAACGTCCTTGGAAAATAAGTAAATTCCAAGGATATTTTTTATAGAGGTATAGAGCTTTGAAATGGAATAAAATAAACATGAATTTTTTAAATTGACATGAAATTTAATTTATTCGAAAGATAATCTTCTGGCCTTCTGTCTAATCTAATGTGGAGGTAAAATTTTTATGACTTTTTCAAACATTTGTGGGCTAGCAACTAGACTAGACTAGCGACTTCACAAAGCCCCACAGAAAATAGTCAAGCGGCAATTCACGGGTTCGAAAAGTGAAACTATGGGGTTAACAATCTTTTCCTTCAATAAATCAAAAATATGCAGGAACCATCATGGTTTTGCAATTCATGAACGAAAAAGTAACTAATCATAGCCTTATAGCAGCAATGGCATCTTCTGTACGCACTGTATGACGTCTGTGTGGATGCGTATTATCATTTAGAGTAACCGTGGTGCGAAAAAGTTCCATAGTTAATTGAATTGCTCTTATGAACGATTATGTTGACCCTAAAATGGACGTAGTGAGCGATACGTGTTTTGAACAGAACCATGATTTTTTCAATATAAATTTTCACAATTTGGAAGCGCTGTTCAGGCGTCAATCTATTCGTGTTGAAATGCCGAACCAAACTGACAGCTGACAAAATGGCCGCCAGTTAAAAAGTGTTGCCAACTTAAAGAAATTCCAAACTCAATTATCTTTTATTAAATTTTTTTGCTGTGAAATTATACCAAAATATCACCCGCATTTTACTTCTCAATCTCCTGGCAATAAAATCTTTCTATTTTAGTTTTTATTTTTAAATTTTAAAAGATAAAAATTTTCCGATGCAACCATAAATAAAAAATAAGTAAAATATTTATATATTCATATAAATATTGTACGTATGCAGTTATTGTTCATTGAAATTCCCTTCAGACAAACCAACTAATTCAAATAACTATAAACCACAATTCTCTCAGAAAAGAACAACAAAGCATAGAACTAAAGTTAAAAAAAAATGTACGAAATAAAGATGACAATAGAATTGAAATAGTTACTGTCCCTACTCCACAATTCTTTCGTCATCTTATCCTTCCTAAGCCACTTTAATCATACATATAAACAGAGTGGGAGAAACAAAATAATGGATTCGATTGATCTAGAACAAGGTTGTCGAACCACACTCTTAATATGCCTGCTGCACATTTGAATTCATGCAAGTGTGAGCTGTGTTGGTATGAATTCTTTTGTCATATACTGTCTTCCACAATGTCTGCCAATTTATAATATGAAAAAAAAACGTATATAGAAAATCAACAATTCTAGTTTGTGGCAGAGACAACTAAAACATTTACGAACATTTTAACACACAATTTTACATTTAACAAACATCTACAATGGTGCAGTGCAGCTTGTGCAAGTGGCGTGGGGTGCAATACTTCTTTTTAATGTTTTCTTAAAATGGAAAAAAATTTGTGTGTGTGTAATATCAATAACTTTAAACACGAGAAACTATTTCGAAATTTTTTAAAAATAATTAAAGAAATGAAAATCTCTAGATTATCTGGGTTCTCTATTTTTCTAATTACCCAAATAGTATTGGTAATGTTTACTTTATTTCATTTAATACAACTCTGCTATTGAGAGATTCGTAAATTTTTATGGCATCGTTGCAGCGCCTCTGGTGTTAAGTAGCCGCATTACTTTAAGGTATCGACCGAACAAACTAAACTAAGCACTGAAGCTTAAATTAGACGTGTCATAGTCATAATACCACAGCCATAACCAAACCAAATTTTATTGGTTTCTATGGCAATTGTTATGGCGAGTAACCTATAATCAGTACAGTGTTGCCCATAAGTTTGGTTCGAACAGATGTTTTTTATGGTTATAACAATAACATCTGGTACGTCTGATTGAACCTTAAAAAGCTAAAAATAATTTAGATGCAGTTGAGAAGATTAAATGACCTCCCAATTTTCCAGCAAATGAACAACTTCATTTTATTATTACTCTACAATAATTCAGCCCCATAGTGCTTTCAGGAAAATAAAATATTTTAATTGCAAAGCATAAAAATTACAAAGAAAATATCAACATCAATCATAAATTTACTTTCTTTTACAATAACAATTAGACATTTAAAAATTATTTTCTAGTTTATGTGTTTGCTTTATGGTAAAGAAGATTTTAAGGACGGACTGTCTGGTTGTCATATAGTCCGGACAGTGGTGTTTTTCTAAGGATGTACATATATGTACATACATACTATGTACATATTTCTATGTATCTAATTGCGTGAGTAAGCGTGCGTTATTTTTGGCACAACTACTTTATACTGGTATTGCAAAATAATTTGAGTTAATATGAATAGGGAAATCATTTTAGTTGTTTTCCACTGCACTTATTTGAACACATACAATAAACAATGTTTATTCGTTTTTAAGTGCTTTTATTGCTTGTGTATTTTAAACTGTAGTTTTACACGAACTACAATATCTTTCAAAACGATTGTCAGTCATGTTGTCAATGTCTTATAAACCCAAGAACACTGATAGTCGCACATCCTTGCCATAGATGTGTCCTTCATTTTATGCAGTTTCCTTTATATCCGTGGTCGGCAACCTATACAAATGCATTTTACAATTGTGTGTGTTATACGCTCACCACGATCCGGTGATGCCAGTGAAATTTTGTGTCATTTTTCTAATTTTAAATTTTAAATCTCCAAAGCATAATTTAGTTTATTATGGTCAGAAGAAACACTCAAGTTTTGTTTTTAAAGTAAGAAATCTTTTCTTAGTGCTACCTCCATGCAATGGTTAGTAAAAAGATGTTTTTGTAGGAAATTTTCTTTAAATAATTTAAATATATGCTTTAAAATGCCTTTGCATGTCATGTTTTTTCATGCGTGACAACACACATTGTCAAATCAAACATTCTGGTTTGTAAAAATAGTTTTCCGAAAATTAAAATTTTTAGTAAATTATCATCCCACATATTTTCTTATTGTGGCAACGCTGATTCTTAACAGCATGCGATACACACAACTTGTCTGCTTTAATGTTTAGGATAGACTGATTAATGCTAGGAACACAACTGGGACGAACGACGAAATTTTCGGTGCGAACTTTCGTCATGAAAAATAAAACACATTTGTGCATATGAAAATGAACACAACACCGCCGTACAACGAAATTCGTCGTGCGTGACGAACAACAACGTGGCAACACTGTATTGATTTATTTCTATTTTGTACGCCGACGAACGACGAAAAAACAAAATTGAGAGAAAATTCTCTCTCTCTCTCTGTTTTTGTACACACAACACCCAACCTTATCAAATATGAGAGAGGATTTCGGTGAGTAAATCCGTCGTATTGTGCTTCTCAAGACGAATTTACGCAGCGAATGCTTATCGACGAATTCGTCGACGTGGACGAAATTCGTCGTTCGTCCCAATTGTGTTCCTAGCATAATGTTGTTTATTTCGTAATAAAAGAGCATATTAAAAATTGCAGCACCCTTATTTCGCCGACCAACGCTTTATATAGAAATCAATATATACGAGCATGTACATATGCTTAAGAATGTATATACATATACATACATATTTACATATGCATACATAAGTATGTATGTATGTATGTATGTACATATGTGCATACAGTTGTGTTAATAAAATTATCCTAATAAGCACTAAAAAAATTAATATTCAAGCACTTGAAATTGAACTGGAAACAAAGTGTAATTCAAGCATTTTTTCAAGTAATTTTCAAGTTGGAAAATATTTTTATATAAAAAATTAAAGAACATACAAATATGTTCAAACCTTGTACGTTACGTAATTTATTTATAATAAAAACTGAAATTGTGGTGAAAATATCCAAAATACATAAATAAAAAAAGAGAATTTGAAAAACAAAGGTGTGTAAGGTCGTGAAAAAAATAGCGAAGGCAGATGTCCAGAAAATTATTATTGGAAAACAAGGGAATTGCATTTTGCTTTCTATTTTAAAAGCCTTGTTTCTGCACCTTGAAATACACTTGAATTCAATTCTGAATTCCGCTGCAATACCATGCTTGACTTCAAGTTTAAAAACAGGTTCGGTTCAACTTGAATCACATTCAAGGCTGGAATTGCACTGTAAAGGTAATGTTTTGTTCGACTGTAATTCAATGGTTACTTTTACTGGATTCGCTATTGAATTCAACTGTGATTCAACTGTAATTCAACACTGGAAATTGGAAATTGTGACTGGATTTCAAATGTAATTCCAGCCAAAATGCTTATTGGGATGAATATTGCATTGAAAATGCATTCTCTGTAGACCCAAATTGTTACGTAATACTCTTTCTATTTCACATGGTAGATTTAATTTCCCGTGCTGCAGAAAAATCTCAGTAATAAAATTTTGTGGATGAGTTCACCTGAAAGGTGGAACAATAAAAGTATTTGCAAGGCTAAATAAAAAATAAAACATTGATTGAATATAAATTATTTGCTGGGTTTTGTGTCAGTTTCAAAGCCAACTAAGCTTATTTTTTCTTTTGTGATTTTCAAAAATATTATTGTTTTATGAATTCTCATATAGTTTTTGATAGTCTGTGCATAAAGTAAGAGGTTTGTTGTGACTGTTCAAAACTTGTGGTTGAATTCAATTATTGTATGTACACTTCTGACAATATGTCAAATAATAAATTTCTTTAAACATACAAATTGTTTTTGTTAAAACCAACTAAAAAGGATTTGTTAATTGGTTGGTTTTATGAAATGCAACCTTGTTTTCGTTGGGCAGCTGATAATGTTTACGCCAGTGAATAAGAATAAATACGAATTGATACATTTTCAACTTAAATGGATGCAGCCGCTATGATAGTCAAAACGACTGTTTGGTAATAGATTAAAGAAGACTTCAACAGTTTTTCTTTAATATATTACCAAACAGTCGTAGTCGTATTTGAAATACGCCAACCACGATAAGGCATATTGATTGGCGAAATTATTTTATAATAGCGAAATAATTAACCCACTTGTTTCTTCAAAAAACTGCGAAAATCGACATTGATTTGATTGATTATAACTTTTGACTTAATTGTGATTTTGATAAAAAAAAAAATTTTTTTAATATTACAAATTTTGTCCCTTATTCATAATGAGTTTAATTTTTTTAATCTAACAACATTTGACTTCTCCATTAGCAGAACAGTGGACAAAGAAAGGTTGGTAAAAAGTAAAAATTTTAATATTTTTTCTCTAATATTTCCTAAACTGTAAGCGAAAACCCATAAATGTAGTAGACTTTTTTTGCTCTTGGAAAAAAAACACTTGCAAGAAATCTTTTTTATTGATCAAAAACAGGAGCTTGGCATGGATTTTAATTTTTCTTTAACCCAAGGTTGCCTACTTTGGTGCTTTGTGGCTCCGCCCCCTTTAAAGATATAAAGGGTGTTTTTTTAGAGGTATAGAACTTCGAATTGAAATAAAACACAAGAAAATCGTTTTAATGTCCATCTATTTGGCTTTATTGGAAGAATAATTTTATGCCATTAATGTTTAAATATGATTTCGGGCATGTGGCCGCCGCGGCTGGCTCAAATAAAGCCAATTCTACAGGTCCAATTTTCAACCACTTTTTCGAGCATTTGGGGCCGTATGTTGGCAATAACGCCACGAATGTTGGCTTCCAAGTCCCCTAACGTTTCTGGTTTGTTGGCGTAGACGAGCGACTTCACATATCGCCAAAGAAAATAATGCAATGGTGTCAAATCACACGATCTTGGTGGCCAATTGACAGGTCCATTCCGCGAAATTATGCGCTCATTGAATGTTTCCTTCAATAAATCGATTGTGACGTGCGCTGTGTGGGATGTAGCGCCGTCTTGTTGGAACCACAACTCATCCACATTCATGCCATCCAATTCGGGAACAAAATAGTCGGTTATCATGGCTCTATTGCTGTGCACGGTGGCGAATCGATTCATTCGGGTCCTCTTCAACACTTTGCTCTACAGCGGCAATTGTTTCTTCGGTGCGCACTGTTCGACGTCTCTGCGGATGCGTATTATCATATAGAGTAAACGTAGTGCGAAAACGATCCATGGTTAACCGAATTAATTGCTCTGATGGATGATTATGTCGACCATAAAATGGACGGAGCTTGCGGTAAACTTCGCGAACTGAACCATTATTTTCTAAATAAATTTGCACGATTTGCAAGCGTTGTTCTTTTGTCAACCTGTTCATGATGAAATGGCAAACCAAACTAAATATTAATCACTTGACAGCTGACAAAATGGCCGGCAGTTAAAAAAGTGATACCAACTTAAAGTTCTATACCTCAATAAAAAACACCCATTATAGTCTCAATTCTAGACTTAAGCTCTGTGACACCTTCCTCAATGCTTGTAATATTTATAGGTCTAGAGATACGTTTCATAAGATTGTGTAAAGGAGAACAAAAACGTGTTTATAAAAGAAAGTTAATTGAAATAAATTTTTGAAATTTTATTTTTGGTGGGAATCGGTATACCGGTACATACCGGTATAGACGTAAACGGTATTCTGGATACCGGTATTTTCTAAGCGAAATGAAATTCGGTATCGGTATCGATACCGGTATCTAATTTTAGCGGTATTTGAATCGGCATCGGTATTTTTACTATACCGTTTTCCAACCTTGATTTTAACTTTCAGTGTTAAAATACTATTGCTCTTATGCAAAAACGATCGTTAAAGTTAAAGCATGCGTTAAAACCGGTTTTACATTCCAAAATTCATTTGTTAAACCAACTTTAAGTTTACCAATTGTTTTTGCATAAGGGGGTATAACTTTAGTAAACAAAATTTACGTAAATCGATGTAATTTACTTATTCTTCTCAATATGTGATCATAAATGTTGTTTTTACAAAAATTTAATTGAATTTTTTAATATAATTTTGTTAAAATATAGAAACATGAGAAGACAACGAACGCAAAGAGCAAAATTATAGTGTATTTGTCATGTTTTTCAATGAAACGTTTCTCTTGGGTAAATCAGCATTTTACAATTTCATATATAATACACTTCCTTTGCGGAAAAGAAATACAAAAGAAACATATACATAGATATTATATGTATATAAGTTATTTATTTACATATTTAAGTTTGCTTTCAAGCAAAAAAAGAAAAGTAGGCAACTTGTGCAACAAGCAGTTGTTTAAGAACAGGTGAAGTGGAGCTTGTGGCATTTGCAGTACGTTTTCCAATCCCTGCACATCTGCAATAATGAATGAATGAATGTACGAGAATGTCTGTGGTAATTGTTTGTTGTGGCTTTTAATGAAAACCTTAAGTCATCAATTTTAATTAATGGTTGAAAATGCAGTTTCTTTTGAGCGTACATTTTTAATAAGGAACTTAAATACAAAAGCGAAATTAATATACGAGTATTATGTATGTATGTAGATATACATATATGTATGTATATGTATAGATCGGCATACATTTTTAAAGTATCTGTTCAGTTTATTAAAAAAAAAACATTATAATATTAACTATTATAATGGACTATGCCGATGGTGAAAACAAGTTGTTGCATGAAATTAGTCAAAATGTTGGAGATGAAATTTAGTTGCCGGTGGAAGCTCTCGTTGAAGGTGAATAAACCTCTCTAGTTCGAAATCTCAGGTAAATAATCTGAATGAAAAACTACAAAGTGTTTACGATATAAAAGATTTATAATTACCAAAGGGACAGATAAGGCTTAAGCTTTTCAAAGAACCGCTTAAATTAAAAGCTCAAAAGTTTAAAGATTTGCATGAATGATTACACAGAAAAAAATATCAATGTAAAATCAACATGCAAAAATTTTGATTGTTAATCATAATATATTTATTAGAAACAATATGCTGATATGTTGTATACATGTATACATATTTTATAAAATTTATCTTATACCTTTTTTTACAAATATACCATAAAAAAGACATTTGTTGGCTATAAAAAATTCAGCGGTTATATTAGCGTTTATTTTTATTCAGGTAGCGTTTTTAAGCGGGTTTTCAGGGGCTTTATGGTGGGAAATCCCTACAACGTTTTGGCAACACTGTTTATCTGTGAGTGCCAACCACACAATTAAATCTGTAACCATTTTTTATTACATATTGTAAATTTTATGAATTTTGTTGTTTTGTTCTAACCAATATTAAATAAACTATGTTTACTAATTTCCATTCTTTATTTTTAGCAAAATTATTATCAAGTGTTTCTTTATCCTCTGAAAATTTTATAAAAAATCAGTTTAGAGCTGTCAAACGTATGTTATTAAATACTTTTAATGGAATAAATGAGTGGCTTTTTAAATTTCAATATTATTTAATATTCAGATGCAGCTGGATTTTTAACTTTTTGCCCTACAATTCGGTAAAAAAAAAACTGATTCTTTTTCGGTCGGTCTCTAAAAAATTATTTTTTTTTTCTTAACTAAACCCTTTTACATCGAAAAAAACAAATAGTTCAAAACATATTATTTTTTTTTTCATTTTTAACTGTTACGTTTTCCTTTGTACCCAGATTTTGTAGTAACCTAAAATATACTATTTTAAGTATGTACTGAATTAAACATTTTGTAAATACAAAGTTTGCTTACAATTTCAGAGAAAACATAAAACATTTTACGCTTTGTAATAAACATACAAGCTTGTCTTGTAAAACAATATGCAATTTTTCTTTCAGACAAAAACTATTCTTGTAAAACGTTTAGAATCATACACTTGTTAAACTTTATTTGACCAGCAACAAAAATTTATATAAATATTATATTATTTAGGTCAACATTTTTCTCTACATAAATTTCATTATATATTTATATTTGTTGTTGGAATGTTACAAATTCGGATGGGAAACCAGACGCTTTTAAACGTAATTCTTTTTTACATTTTACATTTTTTACATTACATTATGAAAACAAAAAGTCCTTTAAGTATTTAGTACTAGTTTGGTGAGTGAATGTGTCAAGTAGAGAGGGGCTGAATACATACTTGTATTTCTAAGCGCAAATTAATTTTTTGCTTATTGTTTAAATGTCAAACAAGAAACAGAAAGAGTTAGTTAATGTTAACAAGAAAAAAGGGTCAAGAAATACGAGTACATACATATGTATGTACGTATTTAAGTATGCGTGACAAATCGTGATATAGACCAGTGAATTTTTTTTTTTATATTTATCTGATGTATGTCAGAACACGTACATATCTTTTTACAAAGAAATTTTATAAACTTTTGCGACATTAGGTAAGGAAAAATATTATTAAAGGACAATTTTTCAATATGGACTTTCCTCACCCTTTTTAAAAACTGATTAAAATTTTTTTGCAAAATGGTCAAATTGAAGCAGTCAAGCATTGAAATTTGTTTTTTAGTTTGCAATATGTCATAGGAATTGGAAAAAAGTCTGGTATAAGACTAAATTGTTGTCAGCCTTCTGGCAAGTATTTGGTTCCGTCTTCTGTCAACAAAGTCATCATCAAATTTTTAATAAAAAAAAATGCAAAAGCTCTAGTTAGAAAATGTGCAGAAGATATATGCTGTCCCACAAACCATACCTTTGAAAGTCTTAAGAAAATCTGCCTACCATGAAACGCAGACTAGCAGTATGAAACGTCGGCCCCACAATGTCGACAAGAAAGTTTATATCGCTTGCTTATATCGCTTAAGTAAGCAATAGAACGTTTCTTTTCGACATCGGGCCAGCACGTATATATTTTTGCAAATCGACTGATTCATCACGATGTGAAGGCATAGGTCGCTCATAATAAGTCACAAAAATATTTTTAAGAATACATACTGTTAATAATATTATTTGCATATGGTCCAGTCACTCCGCTCATTTTTGTGCAACCATATTCTGCAAATTTAATTTTTAGAATATGTATTAAATAAATCAATAAATCAGTAACTGAATTCAGTAAATTTTATTACGATAATCGTATCGCTATAATAAATATAGCGAAAGATTATCGACTTTGATATTCAGTAACAAATGTTATCGATATTTTCTGCCGGTTGTTTAAAAAAAAGAGGAAATTCATTTAGTTTTTCTTTATTATTCTTGGTGCGTTTCGCTTATTTTCACATTTTCTCTACAGATATACCAAATGATATTGAATGAAATGCTTATTAAATTACAGCTGAAGACTATCTTAAAAAATAAATTACCATATTTAATCGTTACGCTCCAAACTAATAAATATGTTAAATATTAAGATATTCGGTTTGCAGGTACAGTTTTCGAAGTTGCACTCCTTAAATGATGCGCAAAGCATACCTTTTATTCTAAAGCGGATCAAAAGGTTTGAGGAGGTCGGCAAAACATTAAGAAAACCCACATCGGGGCGGCCAAGATTATCAAGACTACTGGTAGAAGTGGAAAGTATTTACCAGTCTGTGCGTGAAGATGCTAGATTTACATTAGGAAGCGTGCCAGTTGTTTTAGAAGTGCATAAATTGTCATTACAACGTCCCGACTATTACGAAAGAACACGTCTCGAGCAGGATGAAGTAACACAGCACAAGTCCAAAGCGAATTTGCCAGAAGTTCGTGAAATTTTCCTGAAAAATTTATCTTTAAAAAGAGTAACATAAATTGGTCTTCTTCACCCAGTCCTCATTTAAAACATATGGACTTTTCTTAATCTGGGTTCATCTCAAATCTAAAGTTTACGCCAGTAAACCGAAAATATCCTTCACGGAATTGCAGACATTACGGAGCCTACGTTCCAAGTTGCAATAAAAAATTTTACTATACGATTAAATTATTATTGTTACATATAATTTTTTTAAAGAAATAAATTACCAAGTTGTTTAGGTAATAAACAGGGAATCGGTAAATATGCAATTGCATATTTTTTCTTGTATGACGTTTTAATGCAGAGATAATACAGTTATCCATTTCAGAACTTTTTGTGTATTTCGGAATCGATTTGTTGATGCATATTTTTGCATATTTTAGTTTTAAAGCATGTTTTGGCATTATCCAGTCTTACACAGAAACAAACTAATTTTACATTTCAAACACAAAATTCTCGGAATCAAATACAAATTTTTTCAATTTAGGTCCTACAAAGAAATTTGTAAATTCAAATGCAAAATTTTGTAATAATTTCTTTGGAAAAAAACCCCGATTGTCTGATAATGAAAATAAAATAAAAAACTGTTGTGTACAGTATACAATTTCTATATTGGAACAGAAATGTTCTCATAACAATTTTGTTACAAGTATTACTTTATATTAATTATATCAATCAACTAGAATTTTTCACTCCATATTGTTTTTTGTTTTGCTTAAAACAAAATTGGATCAAACTATTTACTGGAATAGTAAAAAATATTTACTGAATCAAAATTTTATTTCAAACAGACTTTTGTTTGAAATTTTTTTGGGAATAACTTTTTCTGTATTCATGAATATTTTTAGAATTTTTATAGCATATTTAGCATATTTTAGGGCATATTTTGATGCTATTATTTATTTATTTTAATATTCTTACAAGCCATCAAAGTGTTGGTAAAAATTTTTATATTTATTTTTCATTTAAATCTAAATCTAAATTTCCAGTGTTCTATTCATGTAGTTTTTAAATTTTCTGATTTATTACGCACTTTAATTTTGTTATTTGTCACGGACTCTATCCCGATTGCATCAGTGAAGGAGTATTGTCAACGTATAAAAATTTATTTAGATGAGACAGGCAACTCTTTTTATTTGAATATTTACCTCAATATTTTGTTGTTTATTGCAATACCAATTATAAACAAAAAGTTTGTATTATTTATCGAAAATATAGTTACAAAGTTTTAATTCTGACACCGTTGTCTTTTCTAGAGTTGAAGTTAAATTTTTGCGTTCATTTAATAAAAAAATATATTGTTTTTAGTCAAAAGTTAGTTGTATTGCAATTTTGTTTTAACGTGCACTTCAAAACCAAAATGATTTTTTTTTAAATTTTTTATTGTTTCCTTTTTTTGTTTTTTTTATTATTGTTGAATTAAAAATATATTTTCATTTACAAATAACCAATTTATGTTATTTTTAAGAACATATTTTTTAGTTTTAGTGCATATCTTTAAGTTTTTAATGCATATAACATTTTTTTAAAACATATTTCTGGTTTCCCTGGTAATAAACTTTACTTCGATAAATGGCTCACTTAAGCGACCCACTAAATTACAAAATTTATTCTGAGGAAAAGTCCTCAACATATTGGGCGTTCTTTTTACAGATTCTTGGTTGAAGCGCGTTGAACTTATATTGAATTGAAAAAATGGCCGATATCTTTAAAAAAAATCATTTGACATTGTGTAGTCAACAGCAACAAAAAAAATCTATATTTGGGTGGCACAAAAAACTAACAGTATATGTTTCAGAAACATGTAAACATGATATTTTAAAACTTATAAACGGTTTTAACTTTTGAATTATTAGTGGAATTTTAAGCGGCCCACTTACAATATAATTGTGCAATTTTTCATAATATCGTCATAATTTGTATTGAACAAATATCGGCAATGTGTATGTCATATTCGAAGGTGACGCAATATATTGGCAAACATCAAAAGACTTTTGATTTTTATTATACAATCAAGACAATTGTGTAATACGGTGGCAACTTTGTGCAATGTTGTTTACTTTTTCACTGTCAGGAAAATTGGGCAATATTTTCCTTGAAAATATTGTGCAATTTATCGTTTAGTATAGGCCAAAACGAAATATGTACAACAAAATATGCAATTATATTGTACAATGGATGGGCCTCTTTAGTGATTAAAATTATACATACATATGCGTGGTTTCCATATGCGCGGGTATACTCGCCATATTCTCTTCAATTTAAAAGTTATTATGTTTCCTTATCAATTAACAAATATATACATATAACGTTATGGATCCGAAATTTTAATGACATATCTATAATGGAGTTACCGAATTCCGTCTAAAATAAAAAGTTTTGAAAACACAATGGGCCGCAAGTACCGAGCCTAATGGTATTGCATTTCGTTAAAAAGACTATTATACAAAATAAACTTTAGCACTTAAAAATTGTTTCTGTGAACTAGTTTATGAAAATAAAACTTATTATAATATGTTTTAATCTCTGACTATTTTTGATTGAGGCTGCGATATGTGGTATGAGTAAGACAGCTGCACTTCAATCTTCAAATCTAAAATCAAAAAGAATACTCAAGAGCAGTGTTGCCAGAATTTCTAAGGCTAAAATCTGCAAAATTTAACAATTTTTCACAAAAAAATCTTCAAAATCTACATTTTATTTTTAAATCTTCAAACAATCTTCACAGCTATTTTTAAAACAACTTTTTTTATATATTATTAAAAAAATTTACATAAATATGAACCCACATGTGTATTATAAATATTTTTTCATTAACCCATATTTTTTTTAAACTCTCAATCACATGTGCATTTCGTTTCTGCTTAAGAAACTCATCAGCAGACTTCAACCAAAAAATTTTTGAAATAAGGCAAAAAACTTCATATGTTTATAGAACGACTAGAAATGTGTTATTAAGAATCACGTACACAAATATAAAAGGTAATATTCACAACAATTATTTTGGGTTACAAAACGTTTTAAAACAAATTTCCATTTAAAGTTTGTTTTGTAAACCTTTTGTAAATCAAAACTATTTTTTATGAATACAGCAGAAAAAGCTTAAAGCTTCAAGTGATTTAATTTGTTACATAAATATCCAAAGGACTTCGAAGTTTTGTGTTATTCAAGTTCACTTGACTCAAAATTCTTTCGACATTTGCAAATGAATGTGGTAAAGACATTTCATTTTAATTTAACTTTAGGGCTGCAAAATCATATTCAGAATAATCTCGTTTTATATCAGATATTCTATTGCAGAAGCTTGCCAAAGTTACTTCTTTTCTTTAATGATGTCTTCTAAGTTCAAAAATTGTAAGTCTCTAAACTGTGAGTAGTTCACACATAAAAGAAACAAAAAGTAATAACAGTAATAGCAAAAATGTAAAAAAATTCACTATCATTGGAGTTGAAAAATCTGCGTTTTTAGGCCAAAAATCTTCAAATCTGGATTTCGTCATTTTGGAGGGTAAAAATCTGCAAAATCCAGATAAATCTACATTTCTGGCAACCGTGCTCAAGAGCCAAAGCACAAAAGGGAATTAAGAAAAAAAGGATATAAAAATACTTTAGTCCCAAAGGAAAGCAAATTTTACTGCCGACTTTTTATTTCACAACCATTTTTGGGTGGCAAAACAATTTTAATTTATACATAAGAAATTCATGAGCTTTGCAAAAATTATAAAAATATTTTGCTAAGCAGGGACACAAAATTTATGGACGTATTTACGTATTTATGTACAAACCCTCGTTATACGAATATTAAAACATAAAAAGGAAAAATTATCGAAGCACACAACAACAGCCTTGAACTGCGGTTTAAAAAGGAGGTCGCAACGGCATTGTATGACAAGATGCTATTAATTGGCGTAAAATCCTTTACAGAGCAGAATTTTTATTATTATTATTATTATTTTTTTAATTTTATGCTTAACACTAAAATGCTATCATTTGTTTGTTTTTACTTTGTTTCTTTAATAGAGTTTTTCTTTTTTTGGTTGTTGCCAAATCAGTCTAGACTTCAAAATTTATTGTTGCTAGCACAACGTGAAAAAAAAAATATTAAGAAGATTAAAATATAAATATTGTCTGTTTAGTTTCATTTATAACGTGATATTATTCAATTAATATTTGGTAATAAATTGATTGAAATTTATTTATATTTATACTATAAATATTTCAGATGCTTGCAAAAGAAAAGGAGTTTGAGACTAAAAAGGACAACATTTTTGCTTGGCATTTATTGAATTTTTTTCTGTAATTGATCTTGAGAGCAGGAAAGAGCTCTACTCCAAAAGTTATGCAGTTAAAGGTTCATTGATGCTAATACCGGGTGTTGCACTAAGACGTTTCATTTTGTATAGCACGACATTTTAACAGTTTTCATGACTTGTCAATTGACAGTAGTGTCCTGCACAACACAATTATAAGACCTTTACAGACATGAAATATTTTTCAAATGCTTTACTAGAGTGAAATATTCTAAAACAAACGCTAAACAACACTTTTGGCAAGACAAACAACTGAAACAAATGTCTTGCCAACAGTGTTGCTTAGCGTTTGTTTTAGAAGATTTCGCTTTAGTAAATAAAGCATTTGAAAACCCCTTCATGTCTTAAAAGTTCTTGCAAGTGGTCTTGTGCAGGACTCTTATATATGTATGTATGTATATAAGAACAATACTTTAATTTATTTTAACTTTGAAAAGAAGCGATCTTATTTTTTACTTTTGTTTTACAGTGCTAAGAGGACTAGAAACAAGAAAATGTAAGTCCTAATTTACACTACGCAAGTCTTATTGCTAAGCTGATTAGTTTGCTGGAAAGAGAGACGAGGGGAACAGAACCGTTTCTTTTCCCCTCGTCTGTCTCTGCTAATAACAAACTAATCAGCTTAGCAACAAGACTTGCATATTGTAAATTAGGACTAACCAACAGTAAGATTTTGAAATTTGGTAGAAATATTTTGTTAATACGTTTAATGAATGTGTTAAAGTTAAAATATTCATTTATCAAAAGTGAATTGAATTGAAACTTCAATTAAAAAAAACATCTTTCTGCTTTTATAAATGAAGAAACGTTTTTTTTAATTGGTCAAAAGTTTGTTAAATTATCCCGTTGATGTGAGTAATAACAATAAAATAAACTTTTTTTAATGGATTTACGCTGGAAGTGGGTTGTCAAAATTTATGTAAGTACAGACATACTATACGTATGTACATCATGTATTACCATTTACACTTACATATATTTTATTTATTAATGCCTGTTACAGCTTTTTTTGCTGCTTGTGTTTTGTTTACTTGTTTTTGTTTTCATCATTTTAGTGCGTTTTTGTGTTGTTACACTGAAATTCACATAATGCTGTTTTATTTTATCAGGGCAACCTGATATTTTAAGCAGTTAAACATGTACACTGCGCTTCACATGAATATGTGCACTATTTAGACATAAATTTTAACTCTTTGTTGTCAAGACAATTCATGAAGAGGATTGATTATGTTGTACTTCTTACTACCGGTTTAACAGCTGAGAAAAAGAGAGTGAACACACAAAATTCGAAAAAGTTCCGTTAGATACAAGTATATGCTAGTTTTTCTAAATTGTGAAGAAAATTTATTTTTTAGTCGGTGATTAAAAAGTATGGTAATTTGTGTCAAATTTAATTAGAACATAGTTGAGCAAAAACACAAAACAAAGATAATTTTTTTATTGGTCTTAATTGAAAATAGGCCGTGGTAAATCATTAAAGGTAGAAGAGAAGGCAAAAACATATGGCTACCATGATAAAGCTCTTTTTGGCCTTTTATAAAAATTAGTAAGAAAAAATCATGACAACGTTGTGTGGAACTACTTAAGAAATAAAGAAAAATATAGCAAAAACATGAGGGGAAGGCAAACAATGGCCACAACACAAACAGAAAGGCGAAATATTCTAAGAATACCCTCCAATTCTAGTAACTATCCTTCAAAAATTAAAGCAAGAAAAGGTTCTAGTGTTAGTCTTTCACTCATTATAAAGATAATAAAAACATCAGGGGTCTAATCGTCACTTTCGATAACGAGCTGATTCGATCACAATTTTTTTCAGTTTGAGATTATTGCATTCGCTATCGAACAATAAAATAATATATTTCGTATGCCATAATCTCAAGCTTAAATAAATGCATAAACTTTTTTCTTGGTAATTAGCTTTCTACAATAAGGTTTATAAATTAGTTCACGGCGACGATTACGTGATTAGTTTTAGTTGTAAAATGTTTTGAATAGGTGCGAGGGACCGGAGAACCATAAGAACTTATTAAAATTAAAGATAGTGGAAATGGAGCAAAATGAATGCTTAATATCTCAGAAACCATAATAAATTTCGTTCCATTGAGAAAGAGGTTATTCAAAATACATACATATATTTCATACCTAACTCATTCTCTTTAAGAATAGTCGGTGGAGCAAATCTATTCTGTGTCGACGACAGTGACAGTGACAGTGACAGTCATTTGATCGATCATATAAACGTTAATGATGTGTGAAACAAAGTTTATATCAAGTTTTTAAAGGCAAAATTAAAAAATGTTTGTAAACATTACTGTACATATCAATTCTGTTATTTGTACTATGCATACAGGTTCATGTAACTCTCTCGCTCTCTACATACATACATGCATACATACAGCACACTAATTTGTTATTGTATTTTTTTATGCATAGTGCCCCTTTTCTGCCTTTTATTGTTGTTTAATTTGTTTGAATTTTTAATGTTTTTTTTACTTTCCAGAGAAGTCTGTAGCCATTACTGACTGTTATTGCTAACAAACTTTTGTTATTATTTTCATTTTATCTTGAAGGTGTATGACTCATTCATGATTTGATTACAATTCGTCTAAGTTTTTTTATTATTATTATTATTTTTTTTGCCTTAGGCAAGTTGTTTGTATCGCTGTTGATAGACGGAGCAATTATGGTTGGGTAAATTAGGGGAATCCGCAAAATGAGTAAATTGTATTACTACATAGAAATACATACTACATATTAGGGTATTCATTTAATCGGGTTTTTGCTTTAATCGGTTAATCGCTCAATTAATAAATCGAGGTTTTTGCTTAATCGATTAATAATAGGTTAATTTTGGCATTAACCGGTTAGTCGATTAATAAACATTTTCCATAAATCAAGTGTTTTCAACAAATAAAAGTGTATAAAATATTTATTAATTTGAGTTTATTAGTAAAACCAAAAACACACATAATAATTCTTAAACTAATTCGGTTAATTTTTTTAGAACATTTCTTGTAATACTATCGATATTTACTTCTGTTGGCGGGTCATAATCTGACTCATAATGACAGAGCTCAGCGACGAATATTCTGCAAAAAAAGTTAATTTGTGAATTTCTTGGCTTTCGTTTTTGTACTGCCTCTCATTAAATCTAATCCTTTTATTAAATTATTAAATATAAACTTAATAATTCCCTCCAGTTAGAGTGAGTCTCTAGTTAAACTCTTTTATAGTCATGTTCAAAGATTTTGAAGTTTTACTTAAGTTAGGATCACTGAACATACTTATTTGTTTGTATGAAAAATAATTTCTAAACACTCACCTTTTACAAATGAGACGAAACAAATAATTATTCACACAAAAAATAAGTTTTAATACTAAAAAATATTAAAAAATTTGTTACGTCGGTTAATCGGTTAATCGACTGAAATTAACCGGTTTAACCGTTAACCGAAAAAAGCCGATTTTAAATTAACCGATCAGTTAATCGGGTAGTAATTAACCGGTTAACCGATTAACGGTTAATCGATTGAATACCCTACTACATGTATACATATATGTATATATGTATATATGTATATATATATATTTATATATTTATATACATACATACATATTTAAGTATAATAACAACGAGTGTTATTGTTTAATTTTAAGTTATTATTAAATTTTTTTTATGATTTATTTATTTATTATTGTTTATTTATTTGAAATTTTAGCATTTTTATGTAAAGAAAGCAAGAAAAACTTAATTAACAAGTGTTAAATAAGTTGAAAAGTATTTATTTATATGTACATATGTATGTAAGTAAAAAGATTTAAAAAGAAAATATTGTTTTGTCTGTATAAGAATGAAATCATCTTGGAATAACGAATTTTTTGTAAAATAAAATTGTGTATTTATTAAAACGAAAGTCATAGCAAAAAGCAACTCCAAAGCTGTGTTGTGCAAAGTTGTAATTGTTTCTACAAATTAGTTTGTCGAGTCAGTGTATCAGCTTACAGGAAATGGTAAGCAATTGTCATTAAATCCTAAATAATTAAAGGTATTCATTTCAGTTTTTTATTGTTAGAAAAATAAAAAAATTTTATTTTTCTTACAACAAACAGGAAAATTTTTTTTTAAATTTTTGTATGTAATTTTTCTTACAACAAAACACAGGAAAAAATTTTCTTTTTAAATTTTTGAATTTTTTTCCTGTTTGCTGTAAAAAAATTAAATTTTTTTATTTTTACAACAAAACAAAACTGAAATGAATACCTTTATTATATTTGCTAAATATTAAAAATGTGAGGATTACATTATATTATTAGGCAAACGCTTTTTATGTGTAAACATCTACCGCCTTATATGTATGTAGGTATACTCGTAAAAAACTAAATTTTCCAATTCAACACACAAAATTTTCTGAATCAAATATTAATTTGTTTAAATACTAACCCCAATATTATATAAAAATAAAACGAATTTTTAGTTTTAGGAAAAAATTTTATGAATAATTTGATATAAAATACATTTCAAATTAATTTTAAATTTTATGAATAAGGGGTTATTATCTGATTATGATAATGTTCATATAACTCTGTTTGCCAAATTAAATGTGATAATTTTTAAGGAACAAACACCAAAGTTAATTGTAAACATTCTGACAAAGACGTAGTAGAACGCAACAACTAGCTGTTTTCGAAGGTCGCAACACCTTCATCATCAGCTACGCCATTGAGCATGGTGGTTCGTCAGTAATGGTGGGTGTGGGCGTGCTTTGGTTCATTAGGAGTTGGTCCAATTGTTAAAATTGTGGGTGACATATACAAAGATATTTTTGAGACATTTGGAGAGCGAATACGTGGAAAATTTAACATTACGTTGGATATTTCAACACGATAATCACAGCAGATACTGCTCAAAAACTGAATTAGATCAAAGTAAAAATTTTATATTAGCAAGCATTGTGTATCAACTTATACCCGATAGAAAATATTATATGGGGTATTGTAAAAACTATAGTGAGTGGCTGCTCGAAAAGCTAACAACAAGTTATCTTTGTGCGAAATAGTATAGGCAGACTGGTACAAAATAAGTTGCGACCAACGCACAACATTAGTTCAACCAATGCCGCAGCCATTTGCTGAAGTGCTCCGGAATGAAGTAATCCCAAATAAATAAACACATTTTCTTCGATAAACTACATTTTTTCAAATGTTTTACTTATATGAGCACAAAATAGAACTGAAAGGAAATTCTCTTTTGAAATTAACTGCCTGTTCAAGGATATCTCAAGAAATTCTGTGAGATCGAAAGTCATTCGCTTGATTTCGTGTCAAATTGGATTTAACGATGTCGATAAGGCTGTCATACACTACCATACAAACTCGTGCGATATAAGCAAAAATACAACCCTGGTATGATGGAGTTTATGAAAATTTTCAAAAGACAAGACCAATTCATCACACCAGGGTTGTATTTTTCCGTAGATCGCACGATTTTGTATGATAGTGAGTCATGGCCTTTACGTGGTAATGAGTCAAAGCATTGCCAGATATGAATTTTCTTCATATTTAGTCGATTTCTTTAAAATATAAAAATATTACTACTCACTTGCATGAGAATAAATACAACTAAATATATTGAACAAAGAAAAACATTAAATAAAATAGTCGCAAAACAACATCCTGTTATTATTGCTTTATTTTACAACTGCATACGCTCGTTCTGTTTGAAATGTGCGAGTACTTTGTATAATGATTATAAAACAGTGATCAAAACAAAAATTTTTAATAGTATTTTAATTCATATTTTGTGTTTATTGCGTACAAATAAAAATATAAATTAAAAAATTATGAATAAATAAAATTATAAAGTGGTAAAAATTTTTTTTTGCAAATTCTATTGACTTCTTGGCAGATAAATTTGTACCAGTCGAAAGCATAATATCAATTTTCATTCGCGTAGAACGGGAAAGAATGCCTAGTTTCGATATCGTTGAATAGGCTGTAAGTTTTAGGGTCTGTCTTACGATGTCGAAAACGTTCGACTTGTCGCACACTTACTTTCGAAATAAAAACAACAAAGAAAATTTAAATTTTTTGAGGATGCACGTATTTTCGAAATCTGTGGAGGCCTATAAAAAAAATTGGTCACCAAAATCGCCAAACTGAGTATGGGGTTTTACTATCCTTTTGTAGTACTATCGAGCTTATACTGTCAGGACCGTGCGGATTTTTCACTGTTGCGCAGTGTTATATAAGCACAAGTGTATGTACGAAATCTTTTGTAAATTTTGCAAAATAATTCGCTATTCAGTAATATATTTATATTATTTTGTAATATATTTACAAAATAATGTATGGAATGTATTTACATGCATACGAGTATATATATTACAGTACATAGTGTACTGTAATATAGAAAGGGTCTAACTCATTGTTTTTTTGGCTTAAATCTAGTTTAGGGGCACCTCCCAAAAATGAAAAAAAAGGCTTAGGATTAGTTTCCGAGTTATAGGTCTCTGAAATTCTAGTATAATATTGTGATTATACGTTGTTTTTCAACGAACATGACCAATATTGGTATTTCAAAAATTAAAAAAAGGTATGCTATCCTACAGAAAATTAAAAAAAAAACTGCAATCCAGAAAATCATTACTAGGCTGCGCCGTCACGGGAAACAGCATGGTGGAGAAAATCCTTAAGCCCGACCGAAGGCCGGCAGCGCAGAAATAAGCTATTAGGCATGAAAACTTTGCATTATAGGATAGCAATTTTTTTTTTAATTTTTGAAATACCAACATTGGTTATATCGTTGAAAAACCCCGTATAATTAAAATATTGTACTAGAATTTCAGAGGCCCATAACTCGGAAACTAAGCCTCGCCATAAATTTTTTTATTTAATTTTTTTTTCTTATTTTTCAATTTACTATAGGATAGGATATTTTTTAATTTTGGGGAGGTGCCCCTAAACTAGATTTGTTCCGTTTTTTTTAATTCGGTTTTTATACATATATATTTCGATAGAAGAACATATGTGTAATGTAATGAAAAGTGCAAAAATCTCGATTTCTAAAAAATAACGAGTTAGGGCCTTTTCATATTAATGTAACCATATACAGTGGAGGCTCGAAAAAGTTAAGTCATAGAAAAGTTAAATATATGGAAAAGTTAAGCAGCTTTTATTCGTCATTGGTGACTCCAAAAAGTTAAGTAATTCTCAACTTATCTGAGAAAATTTTTTTATATATAGTTTTTTTCTCTTTCTAAGATGATCTCAACTTTTGTATGTAAATCCTGAATACATATTTATATATATGTATATATAGTGAGTCATATAAGCCTGTATACATGCAAAAATAAAACCGTGACCTTTATAGGTATATTTTTTTGTGAATTTTATATGCATTATGTAGTTGCTCTCATCAGTTGATTGTAAAAGAAATTAGTCGTAGAATTTGTTTTGTTCTGATTGCAACAATGTTAGCAGCAGGGAAGCAAAAAAAGGTTGTCAGTCGGAGAAAAATGCAAGATTTTAAAAAAATTAGATGAAGGCGTTCTTGCTAATCGATTGGCTAAGGATTTTTACGTATCTGAAGCAGAAATTTCAAATATTAACAAAAATAAAGAAAATATTTATGCAGCAGTGTCAAATACGTATGAAAAAATTAAGTTAAAAACTTTACATAAAACATAAACATAAAACATAAAGTTTTCATGTCAAAACAGTAATAAATATGTATGTATACATGTATATATGTACATATAATTCTAATTGACAATTAAAAAATTAATAAACAATGTACAAATACACATATAACCTCTTGAATTTTTCATACTACGGAAAAGTTAAGATTTCGGAAAAGTTCATCACCCCCTAAACAAACTACTTAACTTTTTTGAGCCTCTACTGTACTATACGTGTGTATGTATTAGTGATGTAACGAATGTCAATTTTTGATATTCGCGAATACGAATACGAATACGAATATTTCAAACGATATTCGCGAATACGAATATTTAAAACGATATTCGCGAATACGAATACGAATATTATATGCAATATGAAATATTAAAAAATTGTTATGAAAAAGGACTTCACACTCTTGTTGGCGTACTTTAAAGTTAATAAAAGTACCCAAAATTTTAATGATCGTCATTTAATAATATTCGAAAATGATACAAAGCACAAATTTCTATGAAAAAATTAATGTATTTGTACAAACTAAAATTTTTAGTAATTTATTTAAATTTCATTTAGGATTTATACATTTATTTATTTAATTTCTTTGAAAAAATATTCGTATTCGTATTCGCCTGAATTAAGCGAATACGAATACATTCGTATTCACCTGAAAATGGCCGAGTATTCGACAATTCGAATACGAATATTTCCTGCATCACTAGTATGTAGTATATACGAGTATGTAAACATGTGAACAATAAAAAAACTTTCTTTTAAATTTTTAGTAACTCTTTGTTATTTCATCAATTCTCTGTTCTTAAAATGAATTTTACCTAATAACTTCAAATTAGGGATGTAACAATGCCGATACCGATTCCGATATATCGGCGATATTTCCTATTTGCCGATGTATCGATATCGGCTATATTTTACTGTCGATACGGCGATACTTCTTAAATTTTTTAGAGCTGTTTTGAGCAAACAATTCAATTTTCAACGATTTTTTTTTGCATTAAAAATAAGAGATATAACATATTAAAAGCAGAACATAAAATCTAAACAGAAAAATTAAACGTTTCTTTTTTTTTTGCTTTGCACCATAGTAGTGAAATGTTCTCTCAATGATAAATCATTTATGTATGTATTAAAAAAAATAATTTGTTTTTTGTTAATTTCTTTTACACTATAATTTTGTATAATAAAAGGTTTTGTTAATATTAACTTGAGTTCAGTTTCAATATGCGTATCGGTATCGGAATCGGTGATATTTTTTTTTGAGTATCGGTATCGGATCGGCAAAACGGCGTATCGTTACATACCTACTTTAAATGCCCTTTATAACTTGAACCTCATACAATTAACCTTGTGTTAAGTTTGCAGTTTTTATTTTTATATTTTTTTTTTCACTTTTTAATATTTATTTTGTTGAAAAGTTCTCAAGCGAATGAACACACAACAACATCAGCGAACTAACAATGCAACAAAGATGTTTTTTTTGTTAGTTTTCAGCGGAAAAAAGCTTGTCATACTTGACATCATTCACTTGCTAAGTGAACGCGAAGTTTAAGATAATTAATTAACTTTTTTTTAAATACAGGAACTTCCAATAAATACGGGTCTATATTGACCTTCTGTGGTAGAAATTTATGAAAATAAAAAGATAATAATTTTGACAATAGTCATCCCAATTTAGGCAATACAGGGGGGTCTACTCTGTAATTCGAAACGAAAGCAAACACTTTTGAATACTAATGTTAACAACATACAAAATATATACCCCCCTAATTCGAAGTTTCGCAGTGTTGTATGTTGTATGTTTTATTTCTAATGCATCTCACAGTGCGGCCAAAGGCTCCTTTTCCGCTGATCAATTCATATCTCCACATCTACAATAGTGATGGTCACTAAAATTATGCAACAAATTGCATGTTCCAACAAATTCTTGGCGGAATAGGAGGGGGGCAGGGGTATCACCATGCAAAATAAATGTTATTTTCTCTATGTCTTCAGAATTACAATAGTGGGCCACATTAACAAAACAATCAAAACAAACTTGATGTTCCATGAAAATCTTGGGGGAATAGGAGAGGGAGACAGGTTACCTCCTTATAAAGTAATTATTGATTAATTAATAAATATGATTTTTTTATTCAAGAAATACCAAAACAGTCATGATTTTTTTATTATCGCACGGTCCTGACGAATTTCTTTAGATTGAATGAATTCGGATACGAATTATCCAGAAACAGAATTTTTAAAAAGCCTAAGAAAGTTATCTAAAGTCACACAGGTATTTTTTAAATAATTATTATATACAAATACAACCACTGTCACGCGTGACTAATGCGTGACTTAAAAAAGCCTTTTGCTTTTTTTCTCACACGAACAAATTGGCCCAGCCTAATATACATACATACATACATATATGAATGCAATTTTCTCTGTAAAGTAAAAAATTTATATAGTGAAATCAAATAAATTTACTATTTTTGTTCAAGCCAAATTTAGTAGCAGATGGCCTCACCAGCTGGTCGTCAGCTGAGTTTACCTCATGGTTAAAACACCAAATAAAATAGCATAAAATCTTAACCCGAGTCAATATACAAAGATAATGCTACAAAAATTGTATAGGCCACTTGTTATTAATGTTTTGTTTTTGTTGGTGTCATATTTTTTTTTCAGAAATCTGGTCACCTTGTGCCTGTTTCCTACCAAACTTAAAATACTTTAATTAACGCTTTAAATTGGTATAGAAGGAAAATACACACATGTACATGATTTTAAATTAATGTGTCAAAAATATGCATAATTTTGTATATCTCAGAAGTTAGTAAAAAGTGCTTAAGTCGAGATAAGCTAATAATAATAATAATAAGCAATCTTCATATTCAAAAGTTCGTCCATGCTAAATCTCAATTATTTTTCTTATCAGGAAGTTATAACACATTAACTTGATGCTGTAGAATAAAACTTAATGTTCAACGGTTGGTATATTAATAATTTATTTTACATTGGGTAGTATGAATAAAAAAAGTATTTTCTTTTTACTTAAAAGTTTGTTTTAAAACAAAAAATTTTTGTGATTTTTGTTTTTTTTATTCATACAACCCATTGTTCATAAAAAGCCAGGTTGATCGACATAATATATTTTACAAAGGTTGCTTTATAAAGGGTGACCCAAGTAGAGGTACTTTTTCAATAGCCTTTTTTTACAGGTCACGTATGAGTCGTGTCATGCTGTCATGTTATTTTTATTTAGTATTGTTTGGCATTTCAAAATGGAAAGACTTACGCCTGAACAACGAAATTGCTTTGCTCTATGGGCTCTTGAAAAGTTCCATGAAGATCCGACGTTTTCGAACCAAACCTTTTTTAGCGATTAGGCCCATTTCTGGCTCAATGGGTATGTAAACAAACAAAATTACCACATTTGGGAGGAAGGGCAACCTAAAGAGATTCAAGAACTGCCACTTCACCCAGAAAAAACAACGGTTTGGTGTGGTTTGTGGGCCGTTGGAATCATCGATCCATATTTCTTTAAAAATGATGCCGGTACGAACGTAACCATCAATGGCGACCGTTATCGTGCTGTGATAACCGACTATTTGATGCCTGAAATTGAAGCTCGTGATCTCGGCGACATTTGATTTCAGCAAGACGGCGCCACTTCCCACACATAACATCAATCAATTGAGAGAACATTTCGGTGAGCACATATTTTCACGTTTTGGGCCGGTCGATTGGCCACAAAGATCGTGTGATTATCACACCATCATATCATATCCCCACATCTCCTATGGGGATATGTAAAGTCTTAAGTTTATGCGGACAAACCCGCTTGGATTCAGGCCTTGGAGTAAACATCACGCGTGTCATTCGCCAGTTACCAGTCGAAATGCTCGAACGAGTCATCGAAAATTGGACTCAACGGATGGACCATCTGCGACATAGCAACGGCCAACATTTGATAGACAATATCTTCAAAAAATAAATGCCAAAGAATGTTCTTTCAAATGATAATAAACATTCTCCATTAAATTTGAATTTTCTGTTTTTTCTTTTCTTTCAAAAAGTAGGGAACCTCGAAATGGATAACACGTTATAAGTATAAAAAGAATGATTTTGCAATTTCAAAGAAGTGAAAGCAATAATAACCTTTCACGAATCTCTAATACAATATCAATCCATACGAACGAACGAAGTGCGTGCATTAGCAGCGAGATAATATTTTTAGTATTTTGCGTAGGAGCAGATGTTGTCAAGTGGGTGTCATCATTTACACTTAACAACAATAATTTTATAATAATCACTAATATTAATTTACACAAGTCATTGTCTCAATTTTGCTATTTTTATTACTTTATCGATTAATTTTGTTTGTTTGTTTGTTTTTTTTTTTTCTTCGAATAGATGATGGTAGCTTTGGCATTCATTGTTGCTAAAATTGTTGTTTGCAACATCACGCAGTTTGTTGGTCCGTTGTTTTTTTACAATGTCTATTGTTTTAACAACGCCCTTTTCGTTGCCATGTCACTTTGGTTTATTTATTTTTTTTTTTAATTTTTTTTTCTTTAATGAGTTTGAGTTTAGATTATTGTTTAATTCCAAAAGCAGCAATAACAGCAAGTTATTTTTGTTGATTTCTTTTTTTTTCTAACGTTTATTACTAATAATTGGTTGTTTCTATTTTTAATGAAAAAGAAGGAAAATAAAGAGAAAAAACGATATAAAATGAGCAAAAAATTTTTTAAACATTTCATCATCGCAGTTAATAACAGATGATGCCTTCCTGATGCTTGCATGTTTTGTCTGTATTTGTTTTTAAAAATACTGCGGGTTTTTGTTGACTTTTTGGTTGGAATTATGCCGGGTGAATCAAGATTTTTAGAAAGTTTGATTTTTAGCTGTATGTAATAGTATATTCAAATAAATAGGTAATTATCATGTTTATTTTTTAACTTTGAAATTTTGCTATGTACTCGTATTTAAAAAAAAAACATTTGATTATTAAATTTAAAATTTGTTAACGCACTAATAATCCCAAAATTATTATTTTACTTATTCAGTAAAATATTTTTTTATTAAAATACATTGAAATTGATTATTGAGGGGTTTAGCTGGATCCTATGCGCATTTCACTGTTGCTAATGCAGATCATCAGGGAACCTTTACCCAAAGCTTCTTAGAACAACTAGAGTTATTATGTTATAAACTTTCATTTAAACAAATTTTTGATTTTGATTATTGAGTTATTGTTTCAACTTTATTTATTTAGCTTCTCATTTGTTTAAATGAAAGTTTATAACATAATAACTCTAGTTGTTCCAAGAAATTATGATGGTCTGCATTAGCAACAATGAAATGCGCATAGGATCCAGCTAAACCCTTCAATAAACAATTTCAATGTATTTTTAATATAAAAAAATTTTTACTGAATAAGTAAAATAATAATTTTTAATTACTAGTGCGTTAATAAATGTTAAACTTAAATTGTAACAATTCCCAAAAAAAAGCACTAATTAGAAACAGTTATTGCTAGCTGGATTCGGCAGCCTGTTCGAATAAAAATCAACTGTTGCCCAGTTCGATTCGAAACGGAAACTTTTCGAATTTTTATGTTATTAACATTACAATTCGAACAGTTTCCGTTTCGAATCGAATTACATAATAACCCCTAGGGATGTAACGAATGTTCGCATTCGCTTTCGCATTCGCAAATTATTCGCTTACTTTTGCTATTTGCATTCACTAAAATGTATGCGAATATTTCAAGCGAATACTAAATACAACTAAATTTGTACTTCTTTTACGAAAATAGTTTACGATCATAAACAAAGCTTTAAAATTTTAGAGGAAAATTTTTCTATAAATAAGTTGGCATAAGTATCATAATGAAACAAAAATCCAACTGTGTTTGCAAATATTTATCAGTTTTTGAAAAAAAAACTTAAAACTAGCCTGTTTAAACTTTTGGAAAATTTTGAGCACCATTCATTACTTCGTGTAAAAAATTTTAAATCCAAAAAATTTAACTAGCCTTTGTTTCTTCTAAATTCTATGCGAAACAAATAAAACGCATATTATTTCGCATAAAAACTTAAAATTTTTAAGATATATTTACAAGATAAGCATACTACTACTTCTCTTAAAATTTTTGCATGAATTCATGAACAATTTTCTTATGTATTTTGGCAGCAATTCATATGAAATGTTGAACAGACCAGGATTTAGGGCTAAACTACGAATGGTTTAATTGCCTAACATTATGTAAATTTATTTTTATTATCTACTCGTATAATTATTTTAATATAATTTCATGTATGTATCTTTGTTTTAAGAATTTAATAAATTAATAAATATTTATTTGCTCAATTCAAGACTCAATTTAAATAAAATGCTATACGTAGTACATCTATGTATATAATACAACTTCACGTTTTAAAACAAATTTAGTTTCATGTGATATTTTACCGTATTGTAAGTATTTGCATTCACTGTCGCATTCGCATTCGCTTTCGCTTTCGCAAAAATTCAAATGCATTATTCGTTTTCGCATTCGCTAAACTGGTATTCGTTACTTCCCTAATAACCCCCCAGGAGACGTTCAAATAAGTTCAAATAAACTAATCAATCACATATTTAGTTGTATGCGTGAAGAAGTCGTGTTTTTCGACTAAACAAATGCCTTGTCGGGATTTATTAATGACAATTCAAAAGTTTTTAATTTTTTACGGTTATTTGCTCTGTGTTATCTGCTTTGTGACGTCATGGGGAAGTGGGCGGACGAAAAAAATTGTTTTGCATTTTTTTCGAAAAATACCGATGCTCGAAAGCTTTAATTAATTTCAATTCACGTAAAGATTTTCGTGCGTAAAAATATTTCATTTCATTTTTTTTTTTTTGTAAATTTTTTTCTTTTTTACCAAAACCTGCAGCTAATAACAAAAAATCCATAGAATAATTCCATAGCCGAATATTTAATGAATGTATTTAAGCCCTTATTGAGATAAAAATTATTTGGGTTTACAAAACGTTTAATTAATAAACAAATTTCCATACAAAATTTGTTCTGTAAACCTTTTGTAAATTAAAAAAAATTTTTTTGAATATGGCAATTAATGTTTAAAACATCAAAAAATCAAAATTTTCTTTTTTTAATTTTTCTTTTGCCAAAATGGGAACAAAAATTAAACTTATTCAAAAAGAAACGAAATGGGCACAAAAATGTCACTTTGTTTGCACAACGGTAACGCTGACCATAATGAAAAATACTTGATGTTTAACATAGTGTCCACACCTGAAGATTTTATATCACAACTGATACACGTTGATAATTTCATATCATGATGAATTAAAAAAATATTTGCAAAATGCTTGTCAAAAATATCTAATTTGCGTTTTGTTTAATTTTTTGGTCACAAATAATTGTACAACCTTTTTTAAACGAAAATTGTGCAAAAATATAAACGTTAAGTGCACAGTGACACATAAATTGATGTTTGATATCAAATTCATCTTATCAGGCCGTGAGCTCTGATGATTATATAATAACGCGGCCCTAATATTTATGAATTCAGTCTATATCCATATATATACATATATAAATTCCATCAGATGTGGTCACTGGCTCATTCACATATTACGTAACGTTATTTTCGGAGTTTTTATACCCTCCCCCCCTAGTAGCTTTTTACACACTTTTCGGTATAATTTTCTAAACCGTAACAAATCCTTAACCCCTCCCCCTGGGAACGTTACCTAATATGTAAACATTTACATATAATTGCCGAAATCAAGCCTTTAAAGTGATATTTACATGGTCGAATATCCGATAGGATTAAATATTTAGGAGTAAACCCAGATCGGAAACTGTTGTGGAGACATCACATAGAGGAAAGAATCAAGAAGGTTAACTCGTGATGGGGTCTCTGCAGAAGGGCCATTGGGTCCAGATGGGCACTTAACCCTATTGCCGCACACTGGCTCTATAGGAGTGTGTTCAGACCATTTCTAACATACGCATCGGTAGTATGGTGGAGGTCAGCAGGTAGAAAGTGCAACACTAAAATTTTGGAGAAGGTTAAACGAATGTGCTGCTTAGGTATAAATGGTGCTATGAGTACTACATCCACCGGTCATTGGAGACTATACTGTATGTCCAACATACATATATATTCGTATTAGATACGAAGCAGCTCTTGCTACAAAATGTTCACAAGTGCTGGGGTAATTGATCGGACAAGACAACATACCGCAACATCAGAACATATGGCCTTCACTGAACGGATACGACCAAGCTTTGGAAATGTCCGACCGGGTACTTGAGACTAGGTTTATAACAGAATGCGTGATATTGATTCCAGAAAGACACTCCTGGGTCAATCGAACCCTAGACAATTACTTTTTTTAATTTATTTTTTTTATTTTTTTCCAACTCTACATTTCTGGGCTTTAGGTAACGATATGCAATATTTAATTATGTAATAATACAAATAGGATTGTTGCCATAATTTTAATAAGTTTATTATTAATTGTTATTATTTTTTTAATTACCCAGCAATAAAAAAACATGACAAATCATGTGTTGAATCATGGGTTGAGTTGATGACGCATTGGTTCGATTTAGGTGAAACAGCATGATTTTTACATAAGCTTGTCATTGGAGATCATGTGTTTGTGCGAGAATTTAAATACTTTGATATCCATTCAAATTAATGAATTTAAACCCATGCAAGTTCCCTGATTCGATGAGGTTTTTTCACGTAAATATAAAACAAACAAATTAATAAAAATTTGTGTCGCAGGATACGAACCAGGGGGTCTACTCTGTAATTCGAAAGGAAAGAAAACGTTTTCGAATTTGCATGCTATTAACATAATACAAATTCGAAAACATTTTCTTTCGTTTCGAATTACAGAGTAGACCCCCAGGGATGGCAAAGTTGATACAATTGTACCTGTTTTGCTAATATTTAAACTCGGAAAGTACAATAGTACACGAATGACTAATTTAGTACATTTAAGGAATCTTCGCAGTTTCACACTATATTTCTTTTCAAACGATTGCATATGTCAATTTTCACTTTTGAACAATGAAACTCATATTCTTCTCCTTGAAAACAGTCCTGTGAAGACAAAACGCAACAAGAAAATTAAAAAAATGTGAACTATTTCATTTCCAAACCATCGGATGCCGAAGCACATGCTATTACTTTGAACGGTTTAAATTTCAACTTAAACAGGTGTAACTTACTTAAGCTAATTTGTGAAAACGATTAGCTGGCCATAACAAAATCGATTATTTTAATAAAAACAAATAATAATATGTAATTTGAACTAAAAAATTAAAAAAAGTACAATTTTTTAAAGTTGTTCGTACAATTTTAAAATTTTCAATGCCTTCCCTGATACGAACCGAGCTTTTTTTATTTTTACAATGTAGTTATAATTGGTATTTTTTTATTGCAAGTTTTCAATTACAATTGCATGTAATTGTAATTGAGATTTCTGCCAATACAATTATTTTAAATGAAATTGCTTTTTTTTCATTATCAATTATGTACATATAACAAAATTTAATTGAAATTTTTCAATTACAATTATAAGAATTTTGCATTCGATGTATAATAAATTGTAAAATGTAATCATTACTGACCAAGTCTGATATAGTATTTTCGCAAAAATAAATTAGAGATAAAGAAAATTTTTATTAACACAAAAAAATATTATTTTGTACACCTCGAAACTGAAAACCACAAATAGTTTTGTTAGAATATAAGGAAGCGGTTGGAGAGTATTTATAATTTTAGTTGCACAAAATTGGAATTAATGAATGCAATTGCATTCTGATAAAAAAAATTCACACAATTCATATAGTACATAAATAAGATATATTCATGGATTATTAATTTTTTTTTTGCTCTGTTATTGAAACTTACCTTCAACTTTAATAAATCCACAGAAAAATGTCCAGTTTATGAATCTTCGTTGAAAAGATGTTCAAAACGAGAAATTTTCCATTATTTTCTTTTTCAAAAGTTATGTCTGAAGATTGGCTAAATAATGTTGGTTGGTTAGTTGGTGGTGTTTGGTGACGGTTTGTTTGTTCGTTTGTTAAATCTTAAGATGCTGATATTTATTTGAAGGTTAGCTTAAATCAAACTACGCTTAACTTAGGTCTACTAAGCTTGATGTAAACAAATCGCATTGCAGTACTCATTTGCAGTTCTTGAATTTATTGTTATAAGACAAAGTACTCGTATGTTGTTACGTTAAAAATTTTTTTAGACAAGTGGTGAAAAATAAACGCACAATTTTCGGGCGTGTTCGAAAAGTGTGCGCTATTAACGTTATAGTGTAGTACGGGGATTTTTTTGCGTTTGCTGTTCGGAATAAAAAGTCAAGTGCAATAAAGTGGTGGATGTAAATAAAACTCTAAATGTGGCGGCATATTTCCGAGAAGTTGCAGCATACATGTACATATATATGTTAACAAAATGTGTAGTTGTTGTTGTAGTTATTGCAGGTAAATATTAATAATATGGTTAGTAGTAGCAAATCAGCGAGTAGCGCTCAATAAAACGTGCTTTAAATGATGTTTGCTGTGTTTGCTTTAGTGCACATTTGCCAAGATGATTTTTAACCAAAATGCACATTTATCTTGCAGTTTGTTTAAAATAAAACAAAAGTTGTTAAAATAAAACGAGCAGATCGTGTTGTTTTAATTTTAAGTATTGTATTTGTTTTCGTTTTTCTCGCCTTTTGGTTCTCAATATCGTTATCTTAACGCATTTAGATTGTGAAAGGTACATAATAATGCTTTACAAATGTTATTTGTAGTAAAACAAAGAATTTTATAAATTAAAAATAAATATTAGAAAAATATACATACATACACATACATACAGACATATGTACAAAAATAAAATCAAATTAAATCACAATAAATATTTTAATACTTGCACAGTTAACGTTAACAATTAAATTGAGGTTAAAAATTAAATTCAAGTAAAAATGAAAAAAAAAACTCAATTAATAAAAATAAGACTAGATTTAAATCAAAATTAAATTTAAAAAACCAGAACTGCAGCAAATTAGCTTTCAGCCTTCAACAGCAGGTAGGGGGAGTGGTTGATTGTTGTTTGAATTTCCAAGCATACTTTCAGGAGGGTAAGAAAAATCCTTGCTACATACATACATACATACAAATGTATATGACTTATTTAGATTTCGTGCTATTTTAAGATTAACGTTCCAGTTTTATAATTTTGGCATTACATTTTTAATTTTTTGGCAGCAAATATAGTTGTTTTTTATTTTTTTTTAGCAGCAAAAAAATTTTTGTTTTTTTTGATTCAGTTCAACAATGGAAAAACAAACAGCATGCATGAGCGTATTAGTCGGGAAAAACCATAAATAAAATTAAAACCCAAATGAGATCAAGAAAAAAAAGAGAAAAAAAATTATTAGAAGGGTTTACCAAAAAAAAATGCGTAATGTGAAAAATACTGCTGTCTTTTTGCCAAACAAAAGCAATTAAGTGGGTCTTGGATTTTAAAAATGTTTTTAATATAAATAATCAAAAATGGCAAAGCATTTCTTAGCTTAATGGCTTTCTTTACAAAGATAGATGAAAATGAAACAGAATAATAAATTTTAAATAAATATTCAACAACAAATATGAGAAATATATGTAGGCCGCAACAAATATTGTAACGATGAAGAGAAATTTAATTTAAAATAAAAATTTAAATTAATGAAAAATATCTAAAAATTTTAACTCATATTAGTTCTTCAAAAGCAATTGTAAAAATAAATTCTGTACATGTAAATCAGTGCTGGCCAACGAGAAAAATGTAATCGTGTATGTGTGTGTATTCATTTGTATAAGAAGCCGATTGAAGTTCAATACTCTGTTGGCTACGTACATACATACATCATACATATGCAAAACTGTTTATCGGAAATTAATTTCAGTCCAAATTTATTTCTTAAATTTTAAATTTGATATCATTATTTGTCTGCACAAAAGAATTCCAGTTTCGAAAAGTTTTTACTGGAATTAGAAATTAGAAAAATTCCCTTGAATATCTAAGACCCCATGTGGCGTTCTCAAGTGAACTCTGTTTGATCGTCTGACAGTAACCGAATTAGTTTTTAGATTATTGTGAACCACAACAAATTTTTACTTGAAATTTTTATGGCACAAGACAACTGCAAACTCAACTACAAGGTTATCTATTAAGTGGTTTCAAAACTGCCGGTCTGGCAAGGCTCTCAGCTGTTAAATATCCGTCTTACGACCATTTTTAGTTAAAACTTACTACAAAAGTGGTGACCACAGCACTAAGAGATGATTGTGTGCGTCATAATCGAATTACTATGCAAGAAATTGGCAAAATTATAAAGAAACTTGAAGACTGGAAGCGTTACAGATGTGGTCATGCCTGTGCATCATTGTAATGTGCGCACTACGTAAAATATCGCTTCTGTTAGTGAAAGAGTGGTGGATAGTCCGCAGAAACCTTCTCGTCAATTTAGAGCGCTATGGCCGTATGATAACCCAATTTTTTGGCCTGCAATTGAGGATTATGAACTGTACGATCTAACACATGCTTTCGAAAAGACGGTACTACGAGCCAAATAAAACGACAGATTTTGTCTTATTATAGGGGCAGTTTCCAGAAGGTCTAATTTTACCTTTTTGTGGACTTTTTTTCCTTTTATTGAACAAATACAACCCGCGAAGCAATTGGCTTGTCTGCGGAAAACACCCAGGGTATATGACGGGAATCGAACCCACAACATCTGGACTGAGAGGCTAGCATCGCTAGCCACAGGGCCACAGAGGCACAGGGTGAATTGTTCACCAAGATCATGCGCTTTGAACCCGTTTTTGAGACTACGCCAAAGATCGTGTCTACGATGATAATTCTCTTAACGTTAGAGCAAAAAGCCAATATTCGTCAATTTATCACCGAAATACCGCCCGAATCGTACGAAAAAAAAGTGCCCGAAAACTACCTCAAAAGGATCGACTGGTGCAAGCAATCTAGAGGCGACCATTAAAAATGACATTTCGTAAGTAATGGCAAGGTTCAAGCATTATAACGATATACAAGTTTTATCTAAAGCATAGCTTTATGTGTTTTATATTTTCTTTTGAGACCGCACAAAATGGATAACCCTTTGCTATTTAAGTTGCGAATGGAAATAGAAATGTGAAATTTGCGTTGACTCTCAAATAACTAAAGTGAGTTGAGTTTATATTGACAGTAAGGTCATCAATTTCAGGATAATTTATAGTCGGGGTCAACACATACAAAAACAGTAACTACTGCAATATGCAATAACAGCTTAAGTCGACTTAAGGAAATTAGTGTTTTTCGGAAGATTTGGTGTTACCGCTAAGAGTTTAAAAGTTTCTAACGTATGATTGTACTGTTCGTGTGATCCTTTCCTTCCATATGTAGCATTTTAACCGATTCAAACTTTAATTGGAAAATAATGCAGCACAATAAAGCTAAATTTCCTTCAGTGTATTTAAGCAACTATTTCATATTGCAAAAAAAAAAAATATATGTAACAAACGTGGCATTCGTGTTCGAATACAAATTCCAAACGTCCGTAAGTACAAGTGTTGCCAAAAATCCAGGATTTCATGGGGTTTAAATTAATTATATCTAGTCTAAAAACTTTTAAATTTTTTCCATTGAGATTTTTAGTCAAAAAGATTAGAATGAAAACAATGAATCATCAAAGATTTGAGGAGCGGCATGGAATTATATATATATAATATATGCCTGTTCTGCACACATTCTCAATCTTTTATACAAAGATATAATTAGGGGTCGTAAAAAAATGGTTGAATGATTGAAAGAAAAACAAGGCCTCATGCCTTAACTGCCAAGTAATTGTAATGTTTGACATCATTTGTTTTCAGCTTCCATTTTTATAATCAAATAAAATCGGGACTTTTACTTGGGTTAAAGAATGGCTTCTCTATAAAGAAAAACCGAAACTTCCACATCTTGCACAATCCCAAGATTTAAATGTGATCGATTATTTATGGGCTCACTTGAAGCAGAAGCGTCAAAAATAGACGGCCATCGCATCGCTCTCATAAAAAAACAATTTTAAAGGAATAATGGGAAAATGTGTCAACGGAATCAACATTTGGTTTATTCTATGCCTAAAAGGTTTAGAGAAGTTTTTTAACCCAAAAGCGGGCACACAAGCCATGTACTCGTATTAAAATTTTAAAAAATTTTACACAATATATTCAACAAAACATGGTATTTTTTGCTTGTTTAATAGTGTTTACCCGGAAATAAAATGTGATATTTTTATTTAATTTAAATAACTTCTATTTTAAAATAAAAAGAAGTTAACAATCTTATTTTTTCATTATTATAATAAAAATTTCATATTCTTTTAAAGCAAACCTCAGCCAAACAAATTTTCGAATTTTAATTGCACTCCCATTATTTTACCTTTAAATTATGCCGCCCTGGGCCCGAGGCTCTTTTAATAAAAAATACGTTTTTAATTTGTGTTGCACAATATTGCCACATTTAAATTGAAAGTATTCGAACAAAATCGATGGAAATCTATCTACAGATCGATTTTTGTGACAGAAATTAATTAATTAACAATATTAAAATCAATAGAAGATTTAAAAAAAATCAAGGCTAGTTTGTGAAAAGGCAGACTTTGTTGTTTAATATTACATTTTCTTACAAAATTGATTTCAATTATTAGAAATTCTGTGGAAACTTAATCTTTCTCTATATACATACATACATGAGAAATATGTACATACATATATTTTAGAATATTAATTTCCGATATACATATTAATATGTTTATGAAATTTATTACAATTGCCGACATTAAAAATTTTTATTACGATATTGAAATTATTTTAAAATATATGAGTAATAGAACACAGTAATTGAAAAAAAAACGAATGTTTTCTTAAAAAAACTATTTAAAATAACTGACAACCACTTAATTGATTTTTGTGTTAACCAAAAATAAGCAATTTTTCATATTGTTATAGTGAGTGTGTTAATTAAAATTATATTAAAGTTAGAAATAGAAAAAAATAGTACGAGTATCTATAAAATAAAATAAATAATTAAAATTTAGGGCATTATTTTGTACAACGCAACTCTTATCGTTGACAACTTTTGTATTTATTTTGTTTTTGTAGTTTAAATTGTTTCAATCTAAAATTGTTCAACGCTTGGCGTTGCGTTTCACAAAATTAGACCCTTAATGTACATAAATATAAAGCAAAGTATCTATTATACAAGAATAAATTATAATAATAATAATAAACAATACTGCAACATATTAAATACACTTAAAGAAATTTAGTGATAATTGTTTATTAGTACAAAACTAAATTGTGTGTTAAGTTGTAGGTAAATTTTGTATATTTTTTTTTAGTAAAGTATTTGTTGGTTGTTTTAGTATTTGTGATGTTGTTTATTGTTAATATAAAACAAGGTGTTACTATAAATTGTTTTTAACATTTTCAGAAATGAAATACTATTGATGTTAGAGTTTAAAAATAAAATTTGGCTATTGATAATAATAAAAAAAAAATATATACATATATAATAAATGAAATGTGATGGATCAAAAAGCATAAGTAAATTCCCAGTTGAGAAAAATATGCTTGCTGCTAGTAAAAATTTTTTAAAGAAGCTTTATAGTGATTTTGTTTCTCTTCTCCAATGTGAACCGAATGACAGTGACGAAATCCGTATCAACGTTGCAGAAGCTATTGAAGGAAATCGCGACACTCGTTATCGAACGAAATTACGAAATATTTGAATATTTCATGCCATTTTGCTGCAATTTCGAACAGTAAGTGTTAATTATATACACGGGAATAATAATTCTAGCTCATTTAGGGCGACTTTTTGAGTTGAAGATTAGAGATTAAATTAATTTTAATCTTCATTTGCAATTTTTGAGTAGTCGATTATATTGGTTTACTTGCTAGTTTAAGCGACCAATCGTGGTGGTTTAATCTTACTTTACAAACACTTGTGAAACATATAAATTTTTGTAAAAATTATATGATAAAATATTTTAAAACATATATATATACATATGTATTTTGTATTTCCTTTAACAAGCGAAATATTTACTTGTAAATAATAAAATATGAGTTTCTTCTGCTTCCAACAAAAAAATCAAAGTGTGTTGGTAACAAGTATGACTTTTGCACAGAAATTGTTGCCACTATTTTGTTTCTCAGTATGGTAATACTACACATAACAAGAAGTTTAAACTACCACTCAAAAACATCAAACTCAATTATGTGAGATTAAGTTAATTTTCGGATTAGCTAACTAGAGAAATAAACTAATTTTAATCTTGAACCCAAAAAGTCGCCCTTAAAGGTCGATTGAAGCAGTAACGAGTGGCATGCCTTTCTCACCACTTTTCCATTATCTAAATGTATGTATGTACATCGAACTACCCTCGGTTAGTAGCACGTTTTCAGCAGTTCTGCTAGCCTTAACGCAATGATGCAACAGCAAAGTTATTGCCACAGCAATAAAAAAAATTCTGCAAGAAGAATTTCTTTGTGTAAATGCAAAATTGCTGCTAACAAACTTTCATCATCTAAACTGATGCTAAGTGGCAGCATATTTTTCGCCAATAAAATATTCAAACAAAAGTTTTAATAAATATTTTGCGTTTTAAATAAAGAAAGTCAATAGTTTCAAGGTTTTCGATCCTGAGAAATATACAGATATATATTTTATATGTATGTATATATCACCAAAATGTATGTACATACATACATCTACGGCTTTGAAGCAGCCTGGTTCCTCATAACTTAAACAAACCACTTTGCAAGCCAAAATAAATTGCTATATAACAACTAATATTAAAAACAAATTAAAAACCAAATTCAAATTTAAAATTCGTTTATAAACATATAAAAAGTGAAACTTGTTCAGTTTCTATGTATATATCGTCACCTTAAAGACCAAACAACCTATCAGCAAAAATTTCTACAGGGTGGCCCAGAAAGACCGAAGTGGTGTAAATTCCTTATAACTTTTTATTTAAGACATATTTTTTTAATTTTTTGTTTTTTAAATACAGTAAATTTATAGGGAATATTTTTAGATTAGTTGTTAAAAATGATATCCCGCAAGTGGAGGCCATTTTCTGCATCGCACAAATGATCTCTTTTCAACACATTTTCCATGACCTTTCGCAAAACTTCCGGTGTTATGTTGTTAATTTCGTCTGGAATATTGGTTTTTAATTCCTCAATAGTCCTAGGCTTATTAACATAAACTTTCCCTTTTAAATAACTCCAAAGGAAACAGTCTGGAGCGGTTAAATCCGGGGAACGCGGAGGCCAATTAAAATTGCTTCTACGCGAATTTATTCTTTCCCCAAAGATGTCGCGTAAAATAGCCATTGTGGCCCTCGGAGTGTGCGCTGTGGCTCCATCCTGTTGGAACCATATTTGCGGATGGTATTCCACGGCTGGCCTTACAAAATTTTCCAACATGGCCCGATATCGATCACCATTGATGGAAATGGCGACATCTCTTTCATTTTCCAAAAAATATGGGCCAATGATCCTTTCTGAAGAAACACCGCACCAAACAGTACACTTAACTGGGTGTAATTGTCGTTGATGAAGTACTCTCGGGTTTTCGTTAGCCCATATCCTAAAGTTTTGCTTGTTAACAAACCCATTTAATTGGAAATGGGCTTCGTCACTCATAAATAAGTTATGAATAATGGAAATGGAAAGAGCACATTTGTGCGAAGCAGAAAATGGCCACCACTTGCGGGATACAATTTTTAATAACTAATCTAAAAATATTCCCTATAAATTTACTGTATTTAAAAAACAAAAAATTAAAAAAATATGTCTTAAATAAAAAGTTATAAGGAATTCACACCACTTCGGTCTTTCTGGGCCACCCTGTATATCATAACGCATACATACATATAAATATGTACAAAATTTTTAAAATCTACTATTACAAATGACCAAGTTATTACAGTTTTTGTATCTAGAGAATCGTTACGTACTAAAAAAGAGGAAAATAAATCATCAAAAATCATGATAACATTTTAATTTTGTTGCATAGTGTAATTTAAGCGAACATTAGGCACTTTTTTTGTTTAAACAAGTAAAAGAAACTATAACTGTTATTATTTAATTTAAATAGTATTCATGTGTTCAAAGGAATGCTTAAATTCATACTACATAATTAGTATTGCTGATAGGTTGTTTGGTTTCAGATTTTTACAACTCCAAATTATAGGCTGTGTTTAGAAAAACAAATCTTTCTCAACCGATGCATACTTCTGGTTTCATTTTAATAAGATTATATAATTTTCGTTTCAATATTGCGCAAATAGTTAAAATTTTATAACGTTTTTTCTCTCTTTCCGGTAAATTTTTGAAAACTGCTCTGCTGATAGGTTGTTTGGCCTTTAAGGTGACGCGATATGTAGTTTTGAGTAACTATTTGCATAAAATATTCAATGCAGCACACCTTATAAGCAACGAAGAAAATAAAAACGAATAAGTAGATTTATTAGAATAAACAAAAAAATATATATATGCTTTTTTACCTTTACGATGCTGTTCAATGATTTTTAAATATATGTATATTCAAATATTTGCTACATTTTTTGCTTCTTTCACTTCGCTAGAAAATTTTAAGTAAGAAACCAATTTTTATGTTTTATTTTAACAATAAAAAAACCATCAGTTTTAAAACTTTATTGAAATATCAAGAATTTATATATATTTTATATAATTTTTTGCTTTAGTTTTATTAAACTTATACTTTCTTAGATTTTGTTGTCTATTAAATTTTGCGTATGTTTAAATTCATAAAAATAAACATTCACTCCGCATGTGCGGTAAAAAAGAGATTTTAAATCGTGCTATTTCCAAAAATGAGATAAACATCTTTGAAATCGGCGACTGTGAAAACGCTTAGAAATCAAACGATTTAAAACCACTCGATTTACAATTACCATTTACGATATCTAATGTTGTAATTGAAAAAAATTTAAAAAATTCTATGAATTTTAAATAATCTACTAAAACTAAGTTTACAATAATATTTATTTTAATTATTATAACTTTTACTTTTCAATTTATTTTTATTTTTTATTTTTTTTTTTTATATTAACAAAATTGATTTTAATGCTTGTCAAAAGGAAGCTTTGGAGTTTATTTGTTTCATTATTTTAACTTAATTTTTTATATATCTTTCTTTTTAATAAATATTTTTTGTGTATAAATAAATGTGATAACTACAATTTAACACACAATCTAATCACGCACAATTAACTTACGATTAAAAATGTAAAAAAAAAATATAAGAAATCATATTTATAACAAATAAAATACTTAATGAAGAACAGTAAGTGACATTAGTAAGGAAACACTATGAAATGTTAAACCATAAATAAAATTTCGTTTTAAGAATTTAAGCAACTTTTTAAATTTGTATGGAAATGAAACATTACATATTCCAAATTTCAAAGTTAAAGATCCCGCATCTGAAAACAGAAAAGTCTTTAATTAACAGGAGTAACATTCAAACTAGAAAGACAAACGGTCGCTTTGACATTAATGATAATCTTGGCTGCAGAGAACCAATATACGATAAATTGGAAAATGCTCTTCGTAAGTCATAAAAATTATTTCCTTTGGTTGAGAACATTATCAATTGCCAAAAAAAAAGAATGAGATCAGTTTTGGAGGGACAGAGTTTTAAAAAATCTGTAGCAATCTTAATGTTGATTTTGGTTTCTATGTAGAAGCCCATAAATATTTATTGTGAAGCCAATAGAAAGCAGGTGCCATGAATTTTAACTTTTATGGGAAAAACGGCATGATATGTCATAATAAATAGTGGAAATTTAACTGGTTTTAAAATACTGTAGATATAACGGAGTATTTAGCTACAGTGGTGCTATATTCTATATTTGGGACAGCAGTGGAGGATTTGAGTGTTTTGTCTATCATTACAAACAATAAGAAAGACCCGAAAATAATTAAATGACACCTTCCTACAATTGGCTTCATCCAACCGTCTACAATTTTCGCCTATTCTTTATACCTATAAATTTTTCGTCGATACTATGCAGCCTGAAATCAGCTGCAAAGTAATTGTACACTGTTAAAATAAAGCGTAGTTAAGATTACGGCTTTCTAGACAGGGAAAATGGAACAACTGCATACTCTAATTATCCGATACAATTATTATAGCAAATAAAAACGTTTAAGAATCATTTAGTAAAGGAAATGAGAGAAGGGAAATTAGCGGTCGCAGGCACAACTAAATGGGAAAAAGTAGTTGTAAATACTACTGAATAGAGCGTGATGGCAATAATAAAAATTAAGAAGACAATACTTTTACAAATAATTTTTAGTATAATTTTCATTTGTATTTTCATTCCTTATAACAGAAAAGTTTGCTTTTAAAAATAAATACGTTAAATTAAAATCAATTTTATTTTCATTTCTCAATACATATTTATTTATTTTTGGGAGTAAAAATATTACACTGGCCTTTTTTGTAAGCACGAACGTTACTTTTTATACAAATGTTTTTTTTTATTTTTTTCCTTTTTAACTAAAAAGCGTACATATTTCCAAAATAAATGTGTTTATATATTGTATTAAAATAATATACCGAGTTACTATCTTCTAAAGATACGCCCGAAAAAGCGTAACCACTAAAGGGCCACTCAGACTATAATACAAGTATTAATATTTTTGACGAAAATGCATCCCTGGTCTTATATTTGTTTCAAAAATGTCAAAAAAAAAACAATAACAACTCAACATGTTAGAGCTGCATTTTCCACAAAAGTATTAATACTTGTGCAATAGTCTGAACGGGGCTTTAATACTACTGAAACCAGTTTTGATTCAGACACGTGTTTATTAAGTTAAACATTTTCATACATATGTATGTATGTAACTTATGAACAATGTAATATAATCTAGCATTATGGGAAACAGTTTCTGAAACACGTGTCACACTTTTTTTGTGAAAATGTTTGCCAAGTGTGGCTGGTTCTTAATAAAAGTGTTTCTTCAAGAATGTTTCTCGCAGAAGACTTTCTGTCGTATTCATATAAAATATTTTAGGTTCATTTGACAAATTTCCCCATAGAAATATGTCAAATAAGCCCTTAATATACCTTAAATATTTTTTTATGAATACGGCAGTTTACATTTAACGTTACTAAAATCAATAGCCTTAACTAATGAAAAAAATTAAATTTTAAGAAAAACATTCCTTTAAGAAAGGTACATTTTCAGAAAAATTAATTTAATAAAAGAACTTTTTGGAATAGTACGTTTCCAGAAAAGTAATTGGTAAGTAAGAAACATGCTTTTAAGGAAAAGTACCTTAAAACAAAAATTACTTTTAATTAAAGTGCTGCTCAAAGAAAGTAAATTTTACTCAAAGTACATTTTAAGGAAAGTACCATTTAAGAAAAGTATTTTTAAAGAAAATTACCTTAAATGAAAAATGCTTTTTAATAAAAGTAGTATAAAGCCTACAGTACACGGCATGTAAAAATACGCATGCGCATGTGAATATGACGTCACGTGATTTTTCAGCATGTTGGTTGCATTTTATTTAATTATTTATAGTTGCTACATGTCGTAAAATATTGATAATATTTTTGTTCCAAAATCTAAATATGACAAATTTGGCAGAGTCGGACACATTTCCAGAGACAGCACATGAGTAGTGATGTAAATTTATAAAATTACATGTTTTACTAGACCACTGCATGTGGCCAATGTAACTTCATGGTGAGGTAAAAATTACGTCAGAGCCACATATGCATGTGTATTTTTACATGCCGTGTACTGTAGGCTTAAGAAAAGTAATTTTTTATACAAAGTACCATTCCAGAAAAGTACATACCATTCAAGAAAAGTGCCTTTAAAAAAAGTAATATTTAAGTAAAGTACCTTTTATTGCATCTTAAAAAAATACCTTTTAGTACATTTTAAAAAAGTACCATTTTAGAAAAGTATCTTTTATTGACAATACTTGACAGATACTTTTCAAGAAAAGTGTCTTCTTTTTAAAAAAGTGCTTATGTTAGAATAGTACTTTTTAAAAAATTTAATATCACAGTGAAGTACCACTTGATAAAAAAAGAAAAAAAAATTTTTTAGAAAAGAATCTTTACGGGAAACTCAGCTTTCAAGGAAAGCGTCTTTTTGAATAAAGAACTGATTTCTATCTTTTAAACAATGTTATTGTTAGAAAATAATTTTCTAAGTAAATGTCTAATTTTAAAACGAGTAGAAATTCGGTGGTATCCCGGATTAACGAACGGTATAATGTCAGGCATATTCTAATAAAACTGAAGTCTATCCGAAAGTTCTAATTTTTCTATGCTTATCTGCAAATTTTGCTTCAGCAGGTCGATATAACGTCGATGATCCATTTACAAGGAAAAATAAAATGAAAAGAAGTCTTCTTAGAGGATTGACAGAAAATCGGTGGACAAATATATACCAGATCGCTTAAAAGAACTCATACGTAAGCAAAAAAAAAGGCAATTTGCTTCTAAAGCAGCTTTACATACTTTATATGATAAGAATATTACCAATGTGGAATACTTTTTTTGTTTGAATTTCTTAACTAATTTTTTTATTTAATGAAATTTTTATATTAGTTACTCTAACAATCAAATTTTTTGATTGAATACAATTTGAAGTTCCTCAATGTTTAGTTATTTTTGTAAAATTAGACAGTAAATAGTTTTTTATTGATGAAAACAAAAAAATGTTTTTATATGTCGAATAGTTTTTTTGTCCACTGTATAATAACTTTATTTCCAAGCACTTCTTCACTTTGTATAAGAAGTTCCATAATTTAAAAAATGTTTATATTTAAAAGATATAAAATAATTTACATTTTAGAACGCATTGTGAAATTTCTGAGTTTTTCATAGAAACAAAAACAGTTGTTTTAAAGTTTGTCAAATAAGTGTTATAAAAAGCAAAAAAAAAATACTACAACAAATACAAAGCAGCAAAGTTATTAGAAAGCATGTGAGTTAAAACCTGTATTTAACAAACTTACACTGTGAATGCAAAATCAGCTGTTTATGGTTTTAACGTCAAAATCAGTGTTTAACTTTGAATGTGAAAGCACTATTAAATTTAATTCGGAATTCAGATCGAATACACAATCTTGTTGTTCATTCGTTATATTAGAAAAAATCGCGAATTCGTTAACAGAGTATTCGTCAAACCGGGATATAACTGTACTTTTTGCTAATAGAAGTTAAAAATAACTTGCAAACTTGGCTATTCTGTAGTTGTACAAGAAATTAATTTCGAATTACAATACAAGATGTAGACACTTCGTCTTTGAATAGTAACTCTTTAAGAGAAGTAACATTTAAAAGTATTATCTTTGAAAAATATTTGTGTATTGTATACATATACATATAATGTTTTAAAACAAAGTGCTTTAAAATATTTTACTAGTATGTATAAAAAAATTCTTTGGAAATATGTATGTATGTAGGTATATCTTAAGAAATAGCGTTTAATTTTATGTACGAGTATTTTTACTACAAACAAATAAAAAGTTCCTCAAAAATGTCACCAAACTGTACGAAATATTTTTAATAAAAAACAATATTTTAAAAATTTAAAATTACTAGCACAGTTTCTGTTTATAAAACTATAAAGATATGAAATAAATATCAAAATAAAAAACAAGACCTCTTTGAAAATTGCACTATAGTTAAAAATTAAATTAAATTAAATTTAAAAATATATTATAATAAAATATATTTTGATTGCATGTTTTGTAGGTGTGTAATTTTATTTTATATTTAAATATTATTTTAAGTTGTTTGTTGGTTGGTTTCTTTTTTTAAGTAGATAGTTTTTGTTGTATTTTGTGTTTATTTGCTTTTGTTTATAATAAATATAAATATACATACTAAATAAATTTGTTTGTGATTTAATTGTTGTTGTTTTTTTTTCTTCATATTTTTATTAAGTAAATATTAAATATTTAGTTGTCTAAATTGCAAAGTGTGTTGTTTTTCTTTTCAATAATATTTATGTTAAAGATTTAAAGAAAATTTAAACAAAAATTTATTATTCATATGTATTTTTTATTATTATTAATTAATTAATTAATTGACTATAATACAAAAGTAAATGCGCTCTTAAAAAACTTTTTTTTAGTTTGAAGATGTAGAGAAAGAAGGATCACAAATAGGAGACATACCCAAACCATTTGAAATAGATAAGATTAAAAAAAATTAACTTTCAAACAAACAAGAAAAAACAATATTTTTAAAAATCTAGGTACATAGTTCTTTCTTTAGCAAAGCTTCTAATTTCTAATAGAAACATTCGACTTTTTATAAGGTTTGAGATTCAGTGCAAAAATGGTTGGGGTTTTGTGAAAGTAAAAACAGTATGTCAAAAAAATAAAAATAAAAACTAATAAGGAAAAACGGAAAACTTCTGCATAACATTTCAGTAATATATCGTTAACTGAACCGCAAAACATCCAACTATCATTTTATAATTTTACAGAAGAAATAAAAAAGCATGTTAAAATGGAAAAAATTGAGGTGTTCAATGCGAATTTTTCCAATCTAGTAAAATAAATTAATTCGCTTTTTTTGTTCGCGTAGATTTGTTTCGTTTGTAGCCCTATTGTTAGATAGGGCGTTTTGGACTTTTATGCAGGCAGAAAGAAGTGTTTACCGGGTTCTTCAATCGAAATTATACATATATCTGAAAAGTCGAAGACTAACTGGTGAAGAATGTGAGCTAATAACAACAAAATAACTATGGAGTTTAAGACCCTATTTGTTGTAATTTTAAGTTTGCCGAGGAAATAAAAGCAGCATACTCTCCCCACTTGGATTCAATTGATAAGGTCCCTTATAGTTAACTGCAGGGAAAGGGAGAAAAAGAAGTAGGAAAGATAGAGAAGGGTTTAGATGATAATGAACAGCATGTGGGTGTGCTAGATGGAGTCAGCGATTGAATCATCCACTGCTCCTAATAAAGGCGTGCATGATCTTAAGATCAACCGCTAATATATCCGAAAGTCCCCCTAGAACCGCTCTTCTTAAAGCGCGAAGGTGTTGGTTTTCAAGGGCAGGGCTGAAACAGAATAAGTTATTGTATGATTCCTTCCTTCCTCATTCAGCTGAAGTCTTAGTTATTTAAAATACATTGTGAGCGATAGTTCACATTATTACGCCAGATTTTGTTTGCGACACATTGCAAAATTTATTAAAATTTTTGTTTTTTTTCGCAACAAATGACTAAACAAAACTTAAAAGCTGCAGAAAATAAGGTTCTCATTATAATTTTCGACCTTGAAAGCACTGATAACTTTCCAGCAAAAAGTATTTTGTGTATCAGTTGATGGAAATATGTACACGTGAGTGAAATTCTCAATAGTGTTATTCTTCGAAAGGATTAATTAATATCATTAATTTGTAAGCAAAATATTCTGATAGGAATTTTCTCTTAAAACTTCCAATAAAAAAAATTAAATTATCTTGAAGAAAATATTTAAATATAAGTACATGTTATGTATGTGCAAAAAGATATATAAATAGAATAATATAGACATAAGTGTAAAATAGTATCAACTGAAAAAAAAAAACAAAAAAAGAAACCGAGTTCTTATTTAATCAGTCTTTTAATTTAGGCTTAATATTAAAAATTTAGAAAGAACCTATAATTTTAATTTTACAAAATTTAACAAATAATTAGAAAATTTCCAGGTAAGATTTTAAAATGGACAACGACTGGGTTAATAAATATAAGGACTATTAAAAAACGACATACTGTTTTTATAACACAAAAGAAATTAAAATAATAAGAATATTAAAACCAACAGGAGGGACGACTTTAAGGCAGGCTATTCAAAAGTTTTTGAATTTGTAACGACTTTAATTTTTTTTTAATTTTTTAAGAGATTCTACTTTATTTTATAACAATAAACAGGAAAGTTTTTTTTAATTAAAAAAAATATATAACTAAACATTTATGATTTGTGGTAGAAGTAAAAAACAAATATTAATATGAAAATATTAAAGAAAAATAACCAGAAGCAATGAAACGTATTTGCTGATTTTGTAATAATTTTTTGGGTTCGTAAAACAAGTTTTTTAAGTTTAGCTGAAAACCTAAAAAATATACATATAGAAGAATAAGAAGGCCTTAAAATAGGAAACGTCATTTAGGGAGAAACAATTTTAGAGTAAGAGCTTGTGAAAATTTAAATTTTAAGGCCTTTTATGGCAGGTTATTTTTATCTTCTTGTAAGTTTATATATGTACTAATATTTTATAGCAATATTTATAATTTGCAAGAAATTAAATTTGGTTTTATAGTAAGAATTTCGTAATAAGTGTTTTTCTTTTTTTTAAACAAACTAAACTTTTAATTTGGGAATATTATTTTGCTTTTTTATTTCGAATAACGTTTTAAAGTTTGCTTGGGATTTTTTCATATTGTGGCTAATTGTTTTATGTATTTTCATTTTAATTTAAATAATTTAAATATATAAAGGGACTTTTGTGTTTTAAGAAATTGTTCTACATTTTTTTTGTAATATTTTTTCATTGTTTTTTTAAAGAAGTATGATTATTATTAATTTTTTATTTTAAGTTAAATATTTTATATAAGTTATGTATATAATATATAAGAATAATTTCTTTATTTTGTTTAAACAAAACGATTTGTTTTGCCTGCTCTACTATTAATATTAAATTGTTTTTATGACTTTAAGGAAAATCTAATTAAGTTTAGTTTTTTATATAAAAAAATATATATAAATAACGATAACTACTTAGCTAAACTAAATCCGAAACAATAAAAAATAAAATATTTATGTATAAAAATGATAATAATAAATAAATTATCAACTGAAAAGAAAATAATGTAATAAAAAAAGAATGAAAAAAGAACATGGCATTTACATGAAATAACTGCTAACATATGAAGCAGCTATGATACCCAACACAGTCAAGCATATCAAAATCATAATCTTCTTTCGCCGGGCTTTACTTTGATATTTCAAAGCTTTCTTTGTATCCTGAGTTGCAGTCTGCACATAGTCCATAGCATGCTCCACATGATACTCAATGCGATCGATCATTTCACCCTGTGATTCCACCAACATAGCCATATCCATAAACATGTCATGCAGTTCTTTAATCGATGTCTCCAATTTCATAATATCGGCGTGACGAGCCTCAATGTCGGCCAATGTTTGTTTGGCCTGCTGAGTTTCCATAATGATGCCTTGCGTAAAAACGGCAGGATTGCCCTGCTCCAACATATCCTCTAATTCTTCGTTTGTTGTAGCGCGACCAGTGATTTCCAATTGACGTTGTATTCTGCCCTTGCAGCGTTCACGATAATCGGTTTGTGTACGATTGTATTCGGTCATTACCTCGACAAATTTGCGCGATAGTGTCGAGTGTTGAGTTTTGCGTATACGCAAATCGGCTGATGATTTATTTTGTTGTTCCTCTTGTTCAATATTCTGTTCGATGCCTTTTAGTTTGCCTCTAACGCGATTGGCATTCTTTTTAATGTCAGCCATTAGATCTTCTAGTTCCTGTTTGGTTTTCTCGTCCGACTGGGGAGCGGATAAAATGGCTGAATGTTTTTTCTTTACCTCTTCGACATTTTCCTGTACTTTATCGATCATGTTGCGAATTTCTTCCACCTGGGCAAAGAAATCGTCCATATACGAATCATGGGTGGTGTCGACATTGACGGCCACTTCTTCGGCCTCTTCATCATCCGATTGGGCTGCATGTAAAGCAGCTAATCTGTCTTTCGTCATTTTGCCGGATTTACTGCTTGGTACTAAGTGACGTTAGTTGTTGAAGCCGCAAACGTGTGTTCTTGAGACAAAATGTTTGTGAAAAGATTTGAAGGACTTTTAATTTATTTTCCTAGTTATTTATTCAGTTAATTTATTTAATTTTTAATGACACATTTAACATTGAAATCACTTCATACAAACTTGGTTTCTGTGTTTGATGACGATTATTTCATTTAAAAGGTTGAGGGAGGGCATTTACCATGTGTGGTAGTTATGGTGTTGCTTTTAGTGCTGCTTTTATCGGAACACAGCCGGGCAAACAAGTATAGAGAGTAAAGACCGATTTTTGTTACTTGCACTTCTGGTTCAAGAAACACACAAAAATGGTGAAAAACGTGACTCACTTTTTTCACTGTATTTTAATCTTGCGTATTATTAACATAAAAGATTTTCTTTTTGTCAAATGTAAATTTATTTATATTTCTTACGTAGCTTTTAATATTTTTGTTAAAATAGAATTAAGTAATACATCTATATTATTTTTAAATTTTTTATTGGCATATTTTTTTACATTTGTTTTGCTTTGTTTTCTATTCTTTACGCTCTTTCAATAACAAAATTTTCGTTCCAAATCTCTTTTAATTTCTCTCTTTATTTGTGGTTTTTAAAATTTATTCACTCGATAAATTATTCACTAAGAGATGTTAAGTATAATTTCATTAATTTATTTCCGCTTTGATTTCAGGGATCTACTAAAGATTATATGGATTTTATTATATAAATTGCATATATAACCTTCGCGGATAAAGCAAAATCAACACGTTTTCAAACTACCCGTTTGTAATCCAATTGTTTTATTAATTATTCTTGTCAATTTAGTTTGGGTTTATCTTTCTTTTCTTTTTACACTTTTAATATTAAACACCCAGAGTTGTATTGTTTAGTATTGAAATTCTATTTTAATTTAACAGTGGAGTAGCAATTAGACACCATATACATATATTTATTTCAATTTCTTAAAAAGAAATCTGATATTTCAGCTATATGATTAACAGCTTTTAATATATGTATTTATTTTATTTATTTTAATAGATCAACAAATTAGCACGTTTTCTGCTTTTCCAATTGTGTATGTATGACACAAGTTAGAACTTTGTGGTGGTATGTGTGGCTTTTAATCAATGTAAAAAATCGATTTTCTGCGCAAAGGTTTCCTTCATTCAAGTTAAAGCAAAACACAATTTTCTTTTTTTCAGGCGGAGGATTTATTAAACTATAAATATATATTTTCCTGTTGTATTTTATTTTTAAGGAGGTTATTTAATTTTTTTATATCAACGTGGATAGGTTCGGTTTTTTTATAAATTTAATACAACGGTGGGTGTTTTATTTCATTATTATATATTTTCGAAAGATATTTTTTTAACTACAGAACTTTCATTAATCTTTAAATTTGCACCATTTCATTAGAGTTTAAATTGAAAACAAGGAAATTTACATATGCTTTAATTCAATTGTATTTATCATTTTTTTTCTTTTTTTACTCCACCCGTTTGCATTAATAAATTTTTCTTATAGGTGTTACACATTTATTATTTTCACTGTTTTTAGCAACGTTGCTTTCGTTGTAAAGGCTTACTCTCGACTGAATTGGGGAGCCCTGTTCATTTAATAACTAGCTAGAAGAGAAGTTAACATTTATTTTAAAAATTTTAATAGTGCTCTCTCACTTATCACCACAACATAAAACTGTGTTGATAATGTTGTTTTTCTTTCATTCAAAAAGCCCAGCCGTCTCTGAGATTGCATACTTATTGTAGAATTGTAATCATTTCACCAAAATTCTTAATTTTACTTCAGATATCGAGAAATTCATTAAAAACACACTGAGAAACAGGTGACCTCACTGATAATAATAAGCACTCAACTTTCAAAACCTTTTTTTTTTTGTAATACGTTTAAAATTAAAAAAAAACATTTAAGTCTGCCAAAAATATAAATTGTGCTTTATATTGTGATAGTAAAATTAATGGACTATTTCTCACCTGCGACTTACAATTTATATTGAAAACAACAATAAAATATGAAAATTTATTTTTGTTTTCAATATAAATTGTAAGTCGAACGTTTTCTTTCGCAGGTGGGAAATATGCCATAAATATGAATTACATTGTTGATAGATATAGATAGTAAAATATTATTTTAGTCAACCGTTTTTGACAGATGGGGTTATTTGAACTCGAACAAACTGCATGTTATTTTGGGTATGGTTGTACATTTTCTATCAATTCTATTAATTTAATTTAATTTAATTTAATTTATTCATATCAAAGTAATACAAAGCCTTTAAGGCCAAAAATATTATTATTTTTTACAACCAAAAACACATAGAAAACTAAAAATGTAATTCACGGGAAAATGATTCATTGTTACAAAAACACAAAAAAAAATGTTTTAATTTTTGAAAAACAAGCAAATAAAAGCAAAATGTTTTATTTCATATATTGAATATTTTTAATTTCATTATTTTTCAGTGTCACATTAGAGGCCGCTCACAGTGACATAAAAGTGCCATATTTTAGTATGCCAGCACTATCAACAGTTGCACATTTATGGAGCAAAATTGTAATATATTTTTCAACCCCTCTTTTAAGGAATGTGCGTGTGTATATTTTAACATGTTAAGATATTGTGTTTCTAACTTTCTTTCATTTATTTTCTCTTAAAAAACGAGGGAGTGTTTATTTTTTTCCCTCATTATGTTATCCGGACGTTTTCTCCTATTGCAATTCGAATCAACCACTTTGAATTTCAATCCTTTTTCTATGGAAAAAAATTTTTAAAACTGTTACTATTTTGATTAAATTAATAGAAATTGCATATGAATTTGTTTATTTTTATGTTTGATATTTGCTTCACTTTTAGTTTTTTAAATTTGTTAAAATATCTTTTCCACTTTGCTCAAACACTTGCAAACCATTACATCAAAAAGCACTTATACATTTTTGTTGTTTTTCTTTTGTCTTTTGTTTCAGACTTTGTTGAATACCTAAATACATACATACTTATATATAGATATGTATGTACGTACAACAACAAATACATATGTACGTACAACAACAATATCATAGAAAATACCAACAGTGTGATGCAGTTGGAACGTACTTGTATACCTCATTATGTGTTTCTTATTACATCCACCACTCTTTTCAATGACATTTCATTGCATGACAAAAGGAAACATTCACAAAGTTTATTAGGTACTAAATTACGGTACTTTATGCGTTTAGTGTTCAGAGTTGTATTTTAAATATTAATACGTGAGTGAATTCATTTAAAGGTACGTTCACACTTAGCAAAAATTTGCCCAAAACAGCGTAACCACTTAATACTAATGAAAATCCTTTTAATTCAGGGACTTTTGTGGCCAAATGTTTGCCAAGTGTGACCGTACCCTAAGTTTATACCACAATTCAAAAGGCCTTATTTCGGAATACTGACCGTTTCGCAGTTCTGAAAATTGGCTAACAATTTATAAGAATATGTATTTAAACGTTCGAAATAATGTGTTTTGTAAGCCAAAATTTTTTTTATGAATACGTCAGTTAAAAATTTAAAATGTATTTCCATATTATTTTAATTATGGGTTTGTTTAGTCGATAAATGTAAATTTTGCATTTGTTAAGCGCTTAAAATCAATTTTTAGTTGCATGAAAGTCCGAGCCCTACTTATAAATAATAACATCATTGTGTGAACACACACTAACGGCCTGTTACATGATTTCACCAGCAAACGTTCGATCGAAAACTTGTATTGCAAGGAAGAACAAATTTTCTAATGTTGTTGTTGTGTACTACAAATTATCGATCGAACGTTTGCTGGTGACATCGTGGGACAGACCGTAAGAGATGAACGAAAGAAGAACAAAGCAATTTTGCGAGTATGTTTGTACATTAGAGCGGCCGTTACTTGTACGAAGAATTTTTTTGTTGATTTCTTTTATTCTGACACCCCAAATCGGTTCAGTTGGTTATTTTCTTCAACATTTCCTAAAATAATAATTTTAGAAAAAAACTTTCTTTGAGACTAATGCTATCGACTACAAGAGCTAAAATATTGCCATATATCATGTGCTTGTAAAATGATTCTTTTCAAAAGATAGTCATATGCAAAAATTACATTTAAAAATTGGATTGGACACCAACTTTGTGGGCGGACGCACCCCCTTAAAAAAACACAACTTATCGCTATGAAATTTTTTTGTATTTTTATTACATAAAACTGAACCGATTTGGGGGGGGTGAGAATAAAAGAAATCAAAAAATAAATAAATAACGGCTAATCTAATGTACATAAAAAGTCTGCACTTTCCCCCAACCTTTTTTTCTTTTCTCCCACCAACTCAACACTTTTCAAAGTAAACTTTGTGCATGCAAAAGGGATTTAAAGAAATGTTGAAAACAGTACTCGAATATTTGTAACATAAGTAGTTTAGATACTAGTTTTTACAGGCTTCCACGAGATGCAGTTGTGCGTTGGTATATACAATTTTTATAAAACGTATTTTCATAACCTTTTATAAATTAAAAATATTTTTTATGAAGAGGGCTGTAAATAAATAAGTTAAAATTATCTCCATTTTAGCATCTTTGGAAACAATGTAGAAATATATTACCGATATTGATTTTTTATATTAACCTTTTATGGTACTTTTTGATATTTTGGTAATAGTTTGGTTATTTTTATCGAAACTCTTTTTTCACAAGTTAAAATGAAGTTAATTTCTATTGGATATTTTATTATTTCTTTTCTTATAAAATTGTTTATTGAACAATTTCATTTAATCTTCTGACAATCGTCTATTATTGCACTTTCATTTCAAGAATTTTTAATATTGTAAAAATAAATTGTGAAAAATAATAGAATAAAACGGACTTACCTGAACCTTTGTTGTTAACACTACACCGCATATTTCATCTCCAACCAAAAATTGCTCGCCCAACATCGCCATACAAACATTTTCCCAAGCACGATCAATTTGGTTTTTACGTAAACGTATTACCCATTGGCCGCCCTTCGAATTGGATGGATCCTCCCACATCGGTTTGATGCCCTGTTTGAATAAACTCAATTCCAGGTACAGTGATAAGGCTGTGGGACGTCTAAGATGCGAGTACATGGACCACCACTGTTGTACACTGGCACAACGACCCACCACTCGCAATGATTTACTATAATCCATTGCCCGATGTGCCCCCTTGCGAGAGAACCATAACCAATATGTGTGCTGGAGACGATTCTCATGGGGACCGACCTCAAGAGGTGGTAACTTTTCGACATCAATCTCAGCATCCATGTCACTATCATCGCTCTCCACAAGATCTGGCCACGATGGTTTTGGATGATAATAACTGAAATATAAAAGTCCAATTAATTACATACTTCAGTCATAAATTGAAAAGTAAACAAAGAAATAATAGAATAAAAGGATTCCGAAATATATTTATTTGACACTCGGACTTTAAAGTATTAAGAGTATTTTTCGTTATTTTGTTGGTTGGTATAGACGTTGTATACGTATTTCGTTTCTTCTTAAGAAACTCATCAGTAGACTACAACCCACAATTTTTGAAATAAACTAAACAACGTACATATAAACATATGAAGTTTTTTCTATATCATTTAAAAATTTTGAGTTAAAATCTACTGATGGGATAATAAGTAATGATTTTTACTTAAAAATTACATCGAGTGATTCATATTTGCTATTTGCTTTTTCAGTGTGATTTCTTTTCAGTGAAAAAAAAAACTTGTAAATCGTTGAATGTTATTGCCAAAATTAGTGTCGTGTACAAGGATAAGCCAGCCACAAATCCAGCCCTGTCAGATAGTAAACCAAAAGCTCTCAATAATTATTTCATTCAGTTTTAAACATTTTCTATTTACACAATTTTCAAAACGCAAACGGTTGAAAAATCACCCATTATGTAACACAAACAATGTTTTAATAATAATAGTTGCATATGTGTACGTGCTTATTAGACCACCCAAAAACTGTATGCAACGCCGAAAGTATTTATTTTATTCGCTCCACCGCACAGTGGCTGAAAATCGTTTTTCATTGGCCAAAAGTCTAATTTTTTTTTGTCACCGATTTTTAAAATTTTTACGCTTTTTTGTAGCTAATATATCCAGATTAAGGTAGCCAAAAACTTAGGTTAAACTATTGATAATTGTGGGCGTGGCATGCTGTCAAACTCAACCGTTTTTTTAATTTCAGAAAAAGGTGTTTTTCTTTTGTTTTTTATCAAAAATAAATGGTTACTACTCGCAAGCTATCATCGATAACGGCCTGCGGTCTTTTTTATAATGTTGGTAGGACTATAGTCTTTAGTTGTTGTAAGTGGTCACAGCTTTAGCGTTTAATATTACGGGCGTTATGAAATATTTATGAAACTACTATATTTTTCTCAAATTTAAATTTTAGTGGAATAGAACTTCTAGGGAACAAAAGGGAACAAGAAACGTATACCACCAGGAGAAAGGTGAAAGTGTCCTCTTTAACGCTATATATACTTTTGCACCCGTGACGACCCGTGGGTAGAACACTTTTTTCATTTTAATGAAATTACTCTAAAAAAAATTCAAATTAATTTAAACAGCCCTATAAGTACTCGTATACAATAGTGTCTTAAATTTTCACTTTTATGCCTAAAAGTTTGTTTTTTTTTACTTTAGACTACGTAAAACGAAAAAAATTAAATATAATTCCTGCGAAAGGGTTTAATGGCTTTGTTTTGATCAGCAAAAAATAAGTCATAAAATTATCACAATAGGTTCTACAGTAAACATATGATCTCTTTCTGAATTTACCTGTTATCAAATGTTAGGGTCAACCAAAGTCATAAACATTTTTATAACAATAATGGCGACATTAAACCACTAAAGATAAAAAACAACCCCATATTGGCGAGATACTAATCAGTTTTACCTGATATTAAGGTCTGAATAACATGTGCAGTTTTGTTCAATTTAAGCACTACCTGCTATGAAATTGAAGATCAATGTGTGAATAACATGTATCTAAAAATGTATAAAACTACGGATTCCATAAGGGATTACTCAGTAATAAGTTAATCCTTTAATTGTACGGATAAAATATAACAAATAAAAATATTCAGATAAATATGGAGAGCTTCAGTTATAAAAAACTGGCCGAAGAGTATTTTAGAAACAAAAACCAGGAAGATGTTCTTAGTTACGTTAAAATAAAATTAAACTTAAATTCGTGTAGCACCGAAATGCAAGAGCAATTATCTAATTTCGTCAAAGCACTAAAAAAACGCTACAAAGAAGTTAGCTACAGTAAACAAAACTTTTATATAAAAAGTGCAAACTGGTTAGAAGGCCAACTTACTGTCGCTGCAGAAACAGCAAAGCAAGATAAGGCTGGAAGACCACGCAAATCATTAATGGGCAACTGCAGTGATAGATCTAAGAGGCGGAAACTTAAAGATTTTAACGATGCAATTGGTTGTACAAATATAAAAGAATCTTTCCTACATCAATTATGATCACAGAACCAATTATCAAAAGTGGATATCAACAAATGAAGATCTATTTAATATATTATTGGCAACGTCAGATCCGTTCATCTCCAGTATTCGAAATCAATGGAAAGTGGAACATCGGGATTTAGATGAAGAAGCCAAAAAACTACTAAAGAACAGAAATAGCACAGAACAAAATATGGAATATTTACAATCAATATTTGAGTCAAATGAATAATAATCATAATTGCCTTTCATTGTTATTTAAGGTACGAAAAGCATACTATTAGTAAAAAATAATAATAAACAGAACGTACCATTGTTACAAATGCTATTAAAATTTATTGCAGTTTTTATTTTTAATATGTTTTTTAAAATGATCAAATTTGACAGCAAAAAATAATAAATTTTTCTGTAGTAATAGCAATATTTTTAGATAATATTATTAAAGTTTTTTTTTAAGTGTAACTATTCTTTGAGTGTAAACAAAATTGCAAATTAGACAGCAAAAAATTTTTAATTTTTCTGTAATAATAGCAAAATCGTTGATTTTACAATTTTTTTTTTAGTGTAAAATTTTTTTTGAGTGTAACATTAAATAAATTCCATTATTACAAAACATATTTACAATTATTACTAATTTCCATATATTAAATTTTTTAATAAATAAAAAAATAATAAACCCATATTTCACTCTAAAAGTTAAAAAAATTCAAAAGTTCAACTTTGAGCTAGAATTCCTTAAAAAGTCCTCAATCAATTTTAATGTAATTAAAACTGAGTCAAACTGAACTAAATATCTATCCACTAAAATAAAAATTACTTCAATATTTTGATCAGTTCAAAAGTTACAGAATTTTGGCCAATGAAAAACGATTTTCAGCCACTGTGCACCGTCAGTTTCTGATAAATTGGCGATTACAATCACATCTATCTAAAACTTTCACTGTAAGCTCTTTAAGTCCCATAACTTTCAAATGCGCCGTTTTTCCGAACATTTTATATAACCATTTTTGTTTAGAATAAATAGTACTATGCGCGCATTTTTGGTAACCTAAAAGCGGAACTGATATTTACCTTCATTTGCCAAAATTATAATACGGTGTAATTCAGAACTTTTTATACGTCCGTTAAAATCCCACTAAGATATCTTAGTTAAAAACTAACTTTAAGTTGTAACAATGGCCCCCTAAGACTAAAATAAATCGCCAAGAAAAACTGAAATAAATCGCCAAAAACCGAAAAAATCGCTAAATTAAAAAAAAGACTTTTGCTTTGGATTTGGCGATTTTTAATAAATTTTAGTGCTTACTTTCGATTTTGAAACTTCTCGCGAATTTTTACAAAATTTTTGTGTTAAAAGCATATTTTGCATGTTTTCAGCATCCTAGCAGTTTTGCCGATTATTAAACAATCTTAGACTTTATCATCCTGATGTTAGTACGTTTTTGCGAATTTTCGTCATTTTCGCGATTTTTATCGAATTTTTTGCATTCCCTACAGTTTATGCGATTTTTAGTAAATTATGGATTGTTTAAATTGTTGCAACTTTTCGCGAATTATCGTGGTTTTCGCTTTGTAATTAACATTAACATCTTGTAACATTCAATTTTATTTTTGCTATAAAATATATTTCTAAACACTACTTTGATTTACATATTTTGCTATATTTTCGACAGAACTTTTGTTTTGTATCCATCAGTACAAATTGTAGAAATCAGTTTTATTGGACTGCAATCACAAAATCAACATAGACAACAGGGGGTCTACTCTGTAATTCGATTCGAAAGAAAATGCTTTCGAATTTACATGTTATAAACATACAAATTCGAAAGTTTTTTCTTTCGAATCGAATTACAGAGTAGACCCCCAGAATAAAAAAAAAACTATCAAAACTATAAAACTATAAAAACAAGTTTTTTTTAAATCTAAAGGCCCGTTGTTGTCTTGCTTTAGAGAATTTTGCGGCTGTCGCATTGTTTAATGTTTTTTCCACGATTAACCGTAATTAATACTGTTCTTTCTGGAATTTTTCATTGGCATATGCAATCGATTTTTGCATACTTATATGTATAACTGTTCCCGATTTGTGACATTTTGATGACCTGTTCAACCGCTTGTATTGTGACTAGTAACCACACTTTTTTATGGATTGTATGACGCTTGAAGGATTTTGTTGAAACTTAAATGAATAACTGGATACTGACATTTTAAATTTTTGGAAGAATAAACTGGTGGAGACCACATTGAATACTCTGAACTGGATAAATAACCTGATTTGTGGAACACGTAATTCTAATCTAACGATATAATTTTGTTGAAGAACCTGGTGGAGACCAAATATAGTACTTGGATGGTGGATAGTGAAAATTTTTATTGGAAATTTGTTGTAGAACCTGGTAGAGAACCAAATATAACTCGGATTTTAAGAAGATTTTGAATGGTGGAGACCATTTATACTCTAGGAGTGGACTCTAGGATTCTCTACTTCCTATGTGAAGGAGTGGGTCGAATGAGGCCTTGGGAAAAGTTCTATTTGTTGAAGCACCTGAAACTTTGCTCCTGGTAGCTAGCCATAAACTTCGAAACCCCAAAAAAATCTAAAGGCCCGTAACTCAGTGAATTTTTATCCGATCAAAAAAACGAAAAAGAAAATTAAATAAATGTCATATTCGAGGACAGAGACTCTAAATTAGCTAAAAAAAATAATCTAATTTTAGAGTTTTTTTTGTTGCATAGTGTAATGAACGAATTAACTAGTTTTTCGATCTAATGAAAAGTTAGCTTTTTTGAGTTGACGGATTTTAAATATAAGCTCTCGATATAATAGGTCTGTTCACTTGCTTTCCCAGCAGAAACTAGCAACGAGAGAGTAAGAGTCTGAACACAATGTAACGATTATTTATTATGAAAATAAAATAGATTTTAATTTTATTCTGTGGATTTTTACTTCAAAATCGTATGGAAAACCACACAACAAATAATCGTTACATTGTGTTCAGACTCTTACTTGTAAAAACTTGCAAGAAAATTGTATTAATATCAGAACCATGGATGGAAACCATGATAAAATTGTACTTTTTCTGATGTATTTTGTTTGATAATATTTTAAATTGCAATTTTTTTAAGAAATTGATATTTAATATGAAGTTCCTTGCACAGTTTCATGTATATTTAACATTTTTATGAATTTTTTATAGTTTTTTAATCTTATTCCATTAACAAATACAAGAATTCGACTTTCCATCTCTGATCGTATATGAGAAACAAACAAAATTATTTGCCATTAAAATTGAATTAATGTGGTTTAATGGAAGAAAACAATAAATTAAGAAAACATGCTTTCTTTTTTCATACGTATACATGTTTTTTAACAAAGAAATTCACATTTTTCAATTTTCCTTTTTCAAATATTTTTTAAATAATAATTGGATAATTCTTGCAAGTAAAAATATTACTAGTAATAATTTGTAGGGTTTTGTTTGTCTCTCAATTTTTTTCTCTCTTTTGACGCTCTCAAAAAGTTTGCAAGGAAACTTTTTGAGTTAATGAACACTTTCCAGTAACAATTCGTCGGTTTGTTTGTTTTGATGTATGGGAAATTTTTAATAAAATTGAGTTATTGATTGATTATATATGAATAATGTGTCCTCTTTCCAAATTCGTTATCAGTTTTCCGATATATTCTATCGTTTATTTTTATAAAATTAATGAACTAAACATTCTTCATCGATTTTCTCGAAAACACATTTTTGTCCAATACATCAAAACAGAAACAAACCGACGAATTTTTACAAATTCATGATAATTTTTAGTAAATGAACAAACCTAATGATTTGTTTTCTATATTTTTAAATAAACTATTTTATTTTTGCAAATGAGAAATATTTGAAAGCGGCACCGCTGATATATGTATTTATACTTCAATATCAGGTTTTTTTATGGAGCTGCCCAGCGAAAAATTACACATTACCATCAGAACTACTTGCCATATAATGACTTACTTTTCTGATTAACAAATTTCATTACTTGCTTACAAATCACATTACCTAAAATTTAAAAAAATTATGTACAAGTTGCTAAATGAGGATAATGACTTTTTTAGATTAAATAAATTACGTGAACAAGTTTTCAAGCAAAAACAGTAAGTACTTCTCAATAATTGATTATTTTAGTCTCACGCCTTGTTAAAATCATTAAGTTGGTAATCCAGTAGGGAAGGGCTTCCACCAAAAATGTTTAATTCGAAACCCGATTACCTCTTTTGAAATTTTTTGCTGGGTGGCTACGAGGCGACAAATGCAGCCAGCGGCATTTGAAGTCGTGTGTTCGTGTGGCCTGCTGCGGTGAATGGGTTTAGTGCTTTATGCTACAGCGTCAACTGTGTCCGTTTGTAAAAGGAAAACGTTAAGCGTTGATAGTTTCTTGTCGACATCGTGGGCCAAGCCGTTAATAATTTTGATTTAATTAAAGGTACGTACGGGGTCACACTTGGCAAACGTTTGCCCCAAAAAAGCGTAACGGCTAAATACTAATGAAAAACCTTTTGATTCAGACACTCTTTTATTAATTTAAACAGCTTCATACAAAGAAGCCAACACTTTTGGAAACTGTTAACTTAATAAACTCGTATCCGAATCATAAGGGTTTCCATTACCATTTAGTGGTTACGCTTTTTTTTAAGAAAATCACTAAATAATCAATGCGAATCTTTTGTTAAAAATTATCCCACTAGTAGTTGTTTTATGAAATTTATAAGAACATTTTTCAAGTCTGTTTTAAGATTATTTAATAAACTGTTAGAATTAATTTGAAATTTATGAGTTTCAAAGCCTACTAAGCTTATTTTGTCTTTGTGATTTTCAAAAATATTATTATTTTATGAATTCTCATATAGTTTTTGAAAGTCTGTGCATAAAGTAAGAGGTTTGTGACTGTTAAAAATTTGTGGTTGAAGTCTACTGATGATTTGGTTCAAGCGCCAATGAAATACGTATATAGACCAAGCTAAACCACCAGCAATTAAATTTCAAATTAAAATATAATTATGACAATATGTCGAATAATAAATTTCTTAACTGTTAGAATTAATTAATATAGTACTTTGAAGTAAAATCTTCTAAGAATATACCTTATTAGCTTATTTGTTATTTTAATAAAAACAAATAAAGATTAATTCCTATTTTTGAAAAAGAAAATATATACCTATATACACTCGTTTATATACATACATGTGTATGTATCCTAAAGAATTATGATTAAAAAATCATGCTGAAATGCTAACGAAAAGATCTGAAACCTTTAGTTTCAGATTGCGTATTTCTGTTTTCCTGTGATGAGTTTAAGATGTACAATTTGAAAGCTACAAATCTAATTCGAACAAATAAGTTTCTTATTTTAGTGAAAAACAAAATCTAAATACCTACATAATTGTTATGTATGATAACATACCTTGGTCTATGCATTTTGGCTTCCATGCTTGGAGGATCATACCTCATTTCATGTCTTGGTGGTGCGTCCCTTCTTGTTTGAAATATTTTATGTGAATAGTGCATTGGTCTACTTGAAGAACTTGAGCTGCAATAAAAAAAAATTTGTTACAAAAATTACACTTAAACAATTTTTATTTTATTTTTTTTTCATCAGTTATCTTTAATTTTTAATACGATATTCAATTTCCACAGGTGATCTGTAAATTTATTTTTTCAACTTATTGATAAAGTATACAAATTTAACGCTAGCATTTCCTTTAAGCAATTAAAATGCTAATATGTAGATTTGTTAACGTTATGTTTGTATATATTTTCGCCTCAGTCAACGTAGACCCAATTTCAATATCAAAACACAGCATTTAACATAACCTAACATAATAGAAATATTAGATGCAACCAACGAAGAAAAAAATGCACGCATAAGATCATTTCTTGTTTGAATTGCAGCGGCCCCAGTCCTTGGCCTGACAACCCAAACAAGAACAAAATAAACATTTTCCTAGCATTAAGCCACAATCAGTCCACTTACGTTGGATAGTGTTTTGATGGATATCTTGCTGGTGGTTTATCCATTGTTATTATAACAAGTGCTCTTATTTGCCGCAAAATAATAGAAAATTTTATTTTTTTTCAGTCTGGTCTGAAATCCTTTTATTTGGTTATTTTGTTTCTTGCTTTGTACAAATTCCAAACTAGTTAGACTCTAGTTTTTTGTTCCTTATTATTTACGATTTTATTCTTAGATTTTCTGCTGCTGCTGCTTTAGGTTAGTGTGTTGTGGCTCTTTGTATGTCTGTCCAACGCTGTTTTGTGGGAGTTTGCAAGAAACACTTCAATTTCTTGCCTTAGTAAGTGTAGAATCTTTTGTAAGACTCTGGAGTAATTGTTAATTATTAAATATTTTAATAAGTAGTTCACTTGGTAAAAAGTTTTTTTCTAATTCCAATGGTAAATTGCCAAAAAAAAGAGTTTTCTTTTACGATTTCTGATGTTCAGTTTGCCTTTTGCTTTACAAATAATATTCTTATTAAATGTCGCAATTTTGACGTTTCATTTTCAACATGTTTTTCTACCACATAAACATGTTCTCAGCAGCCTGTCAGAGTTGCCTAAAAAGGTATTAAAAGGTATCCGCGAATCTACAACAAATCGTCGGTTGGTTTCTGGTTTGATGTATGGAGCAAAAATGTGTTTTCAAGAAAATCCATCAAGAATGAGAATCCATCAAGTTTTATAAAAATACACGATAATTTTTTTATTTAATAATAAAAGTAATATACACACAAAATAATATGAGAGGTAATATTAACTAAGCTTGCATAGGTAATTTAATTTTCTTTATATGAAAGTAAAAACCTTGGGTTTTATTAACTATGCAGTTAGGTAATTTGTACATTACACTTTACAATAAAATCCAATTTAATATAACTATTACAATAAAGTAGCTTCATCGAAATTATTTTATTATTATTAATTTATCCCTTAGTTTCACTTATGATGGTCGAAAAAGTTCCAGATTCTACTTACGAAATGTTGGTAGCTGGATAGAGATATCAATGATATTAAACAAGTTATTGAATTACCCATTATGCCTCCAGATCTTTCGGATGCCCTGGGTATAGCTCAACCAAAGGGCGTGCTCTTGTACGGGCTACCAGCGCTATAGCTCACCAAGATGAATGTACGTTTAGAAGAGTTTAGGGAGCAGAATTGGTAAAGAAATTAATTTTCGTTATGGCTCGAACGCATGTACTGAGGTAAAAGATGTATGTACAGAAGCCGGTATGTATGCGTTCAAGTTACACAGGAAGATCTGGAGATGGACATGGCTTCTGCAGGAAAACTTCAAAAATAATCAGCCCTATTCTGTAAATAGAATTTATTTGAAATCGTACGAATATGTACATTAAAAAGTTATGGAAATAATTTTAATCAGAAATAATTCATAGTTAGGCTCAAGTTCAGTAATTTCAATTCTTATTGAATGAAATATTTTTATTAATTAATGTGAGTTTCTAAAGAAGAGAAGAAAAATTAAACTTAGACTTTAAGCTGGTGGAAATACCGATACTTTTCTGTGCAGCCACGCACATCATCAGCACCCTAGTCTATCTACTTGGGTAGAGATTCTTATTAACATCAGCTATTTAACTTAAATGTACAATGAAACGGAATATGAGAAACGATTGTTGTGCTTTCCGTTTCATTGTACATTTAAGTTAAATAGCTGATGTTAATAATACATTAATTAACAAGTAAGAGTGCTATATTCGGCTGTGCCGAATCTTATATACCCTTTACCAAAGTGCGTTTATGTAGTATAGAGATACATACATAAGCACAGAGATATGTAGGTACATATTCATTTTGTGAAAAAATTCATACTTTCATACTTTCATTTCATTCATTTCATTTCATTTTAACATCTAAGAAATTTATTATTCGACATATTGTCATAATTATATTTTAATTTGAAATTTGTTTGCGCCAATGAAATACGTATATAGACCAAGCTGAACCACCAGCAAATAAATTTCAAATTTATTTTATTTTGCTGATTTTTTTAGTTTTGGCGATTTTTTTTCATATAGCCAGTTTTTTTTGGTTTTGGCGATTTTTTCGGTTTTTGACGTTTTTTTTTAATTTTGGCAATTTTTTCGTTCTGGCGATTTTTTTGATTTTGACGATTTTTTTCATTTGGGCGATTTTTATATTTTGTGTGGCAATTTTTTTAATTTTGACACTTTTTTTCTCGTTTTGGCGATTTTTTTCGGTTTTTGGCGTTTTTTTTAATTTTAACGTTTTTTTCATTTTGGCTTTTTTTCGTTTTGGCGATTTTTTTAAATTTTTGGCGATTTTATAATTTTTGGATTTTTTAGTTTTACCGTTTTGTGAAAATTTCAAGAGTTTAACTCTTACGGTTTCCAAGATATAGCAATTTGTCAAAATTACATAGTCAAAATTGCATTAACTGATGGACCACCCTTTAATTTAAATTATTTAATTTATTTTTTTTTAATTTTAGTGTTAATTGTTGTAGCCTTTATAAAAATACACTAGTTTTACAAATGTATATTACATGGGATTTTAAAAGTTTTCGTCACTCATTTTGGAACACCCTTTAATTTTTAGCTTTTATATATTTGTTGTACACTGTCCAAATTTCAGACCCATAGCTTTTACCGTTCCTGAGAAAATATCCTTCTTCCTAAAACATGAAATATGTTTAATTATTAGGAAAAAAGTTAAAGTTTTCCAACCCTGGAAACGTTTTTTTATTTTGTTAAATTTTAAATTTTTTTTTTTAATTATAAATACCAATTTTATTCATACCGAAGTATAAAATAAGTTAATTTAATAAAGCAGCTCTGAAACCGTCTGCTCGATTTTGGTAGCAAAATTTTTCGGAAAATTTCTGACACACCAGTCCAAGAACGAAGTCTCTAGTTCTTCTAGGAGCTTGGGAAAACCGATTTCACGTACAGACAGACGGACATCGCTTGTTCGTCTTCCCTATGCATAAGGATCCAGAATATATATACTTTATGTGTCGCTTATTAATATTGTAGAAATCACAAACGGAATGACAAACCTATATATACCCTTTTACCATTTTTTGGTAAAGGGTATAATAATAAATTATTAACATATGTAAAAAATCTTTAATTATTATTTTATATCGCGAAGAAAGCTAAAATTCATGGCAATTATCACATTATAAATAATTAATTTAACTTAAATCCATGATAATTTGCCGCATTATATATGTATGTATAAGCTTACTTTGCTATTTAGATAATTCACAAAAAGAAAAAATATGAATTTACCTAGTCGTTAAGGAGTTGTAACTAAAATTTTAGTTGAATTTTCGAACATAGAAATTAACTAAAAAATTTTGTTGAATTATCTAAAAAACTTTGTAAATGCCATTCTACACTTTCACTTAGTTAAAATTATACCATAATTTTAAGAAAAATAACCCATGAATTTTTTTTGTGACTATACATATGTTTTTTACTCAAAATTAAAGTTGATGAACTTATTACATCCATCATGAAAAGTTATTAAGACTTAAAGAAAAAATTAAAGTTTATATGTAAATAATGCAAAAACGGTTGATACTCTATAAATGATGCAAGTATGTGACACAAAAACAGGCTTATAGGCAAGAAGACTGTGCTGCAAAATAGATTTTTGCGATTTTGAGAGATTTGTTCATGAAAAAACAAAAAGAAAAATTTGAGTTGCTCAAGTCGGAACAGTGACCAGCGTTGTCAACTTTGAAATTTCTAAACGCACCAAATGGAGAAAAACGCGCCATTTGCAAAAAAACGCACCAAGCTTAGCATTTCTTTTTTTAGTTTAAAATGTCTATTGAATTAATTTTGCATAAAAATTATTATATAATTTTTTTGTATAAACAATTTAAAAATTAATAAGGGCACATACATATGTTTGCATTCATTTTTGTACAAGATTAATTTTATAAATATAAAATCTGTTTAAAAGTTTTTAAAAAGAGATAAACAATTAATTAATCTATATTAATAAAGCTAATATTTTCATCATTATTGTTGTCATCGGGCCATAAAACAGATTTCATTTCAAATTGGGATGTTTAGTAAGCGTCATTACTATTAACATGGTAATTAACAGTATCAGGAAGTTGGTAAGTTTTACAACAAGAATTTTCCCTTTTTAACCCATTGTTGTGTTAAATTTGTGTTGGTGCCACCAAAAATTAAACAACGCACCAAAATTTAAAAAAAAGCGCACCGCCCACCAACTAAGGAATTTTTCGAACAAAAATTTTCAAAAAGCACTCGAAATGGTGTGAAACACACCAAGTTGACAACGCTGACAGTAACCATTTGCATTATGTGCACTTATGTCACGTAGTTTTCGATTTCGGTATTAAATAAATTTTATTTTGTTTGCGAAATCTGCTAGATTTTGCCCGAAATATCGTAAATAGTAGATTTTGCTGAAATGTAAACACAGTACAAGAATCGGCACACTAGAATATAGCTCCCTTACTTGTTTTAATTTAAATATGGCTCAAAACATCAAAATTTGATTATCAGTCATGTTCTGCAAATCACAAGATTTCAAATCACTTGTGATTTGGTGGTCCTCGTCCAGACTTGCAGTTTTTGTTGCTGCAATTTCTTAAAATTCTGTTTCGAAATTGCATAAGTGTCAAAATTATTAAATTCTAATTTTGCAATTATACATTAAACAATTCTATTTCACAATAAATTTGACTAAAACTTTTTTGTTTGTTTTTCATACAACTGAAGAAATAAAATTATAAGAAAATTATCCTACGTCTACACCTGATATATTTTTATCATAACAAAAGTCAAACTTTGCATTGAAAAAAAAATTTTTTTATGTTAGCTCTTTTTTCTATATGGAACTTGACTTTTGTCATGATAAAAATATATCAGGTGTAGACGTAGGGTTAAATACAACTAACAACTTGAAAATAACAATTAATGTTCAAACAGAATAAGTCCGCAACTTCAGGAAAAATCGTTGTCAATTTAACAAAGCCCATAATAAAAGCTATGGCAGTAACTTCAAATGTTTTCTAATTTTTATTTCATTTTCTTTTGTGCTTATAGTTCTTTGTAGCTTTATTATTTATTTATTGAACACATTAATGCAAAGTAAATTTGCATAATATGGTGTCGGACAAATATGGGCGGAGTAACGTAGACCATATGCCCAAGATGGTATTAACAGTATTTTATAAGTTTGTGACTGACTGTACACGACATATGCCTTCACATAGGAAGTAGGCAACGTGGTTGTTAAAGAAATTCCACAAAAAACGCAAGATTATACGGTTATCCGTGGCAGATCAGTCAACCAATGCGAGTGAGACGAAAACCTCTCGAAGCCCAAACAACACACACAAGCCTGACCGCACTTAAGAAATAATTACGATGAGGCGAGAGATGTTCCCCGACCCAGAGCTGCTTAACGACTGTTCTTTGTAGTTTTATTCACAAAATATATGAAATTTATTGAAAGTATGGCAGCATTATTGAGAGAATGAGCATTTAAATGTGAGAGCTTTGGATAAAACGTTGTCAAAATAAAATAGATTCTATGCCTCGACCAGTGTTGTCAGATATGGCGATATCTCGCCAAACGTGGCGACAAAAATTTGATTTTGGCTATGAAAATTTTGAAATGGCGATTGGCGACTTTCTTGGCGATATTTGAACTTCTTGGCGATATTTTTGGCTATATTTTACGATTTCAATAAAATAAAATAATGTTGAGAATATGAAATTTTTTAATGGAATTTTTTCTACAACATGAAATATTTCGTGCAAAAATTCTAAATATTTGTGACTCTTTATCTCAAAACTTTTTTTCGAAATTCAATTTGGACTACAAAATCTCATTTGGTTTTTATGAAACACAGTGGCGAAAACTTTCTTTTATAAGTTAGAAACATTATTTTGATAATGAAGTATCAAAAAGCCTGCACGAGTTTTCATCTAGAGCGTATAAATACGAAGATGCTGCTGGTACTTACCGCTTCAAGGATATGATATGTGTACTTAAATATACATGTATGTAAATGTTAATTCAGTTTTATCACAAGATTTAAATTATAATTTTTATCTTGGTGCTCAAGTTCAATTTATCCTATTTAGATTTATCTTTTGGAATAGTTTTTTTTTGAAGTATTTTTTGTACGATAGTATTTGTGTATTAATGTAAACACTTTTCTTAATTTTTCTAAAATAATATACTTTTTATGTTTTACGATAGACGTTATCTACTGAATTTAAAGCTTAACAACACTCGTATTTGTAATGTACATAAATACAAAATAAAAATTATTTTTCTAGCTATAATTTAATGTTTTATTATATTGGCGATATTTGGTGAAAAGGTGAAAATAAATCTGACAACATTGCCCTCGACTGATTTCTGGTGTTACTTTTTTGTGTCAATTTGTATGGAAAATGTGTTTATGCCGCAATTATGTTTGATCATTTACGGGTTTCAAATCAAGAGAAAATTGCAGAGCATTTGAAACTGTTTACCCCTCCCCAATCTTCTCACCCCTCTCACCAATAAATCCAAGAATTGCTGTGACAAAAACTACAAGTCTGAAGAGGGTCATAGTGTTCTGAAAATCACAAAAGTTTTAACTTTTCGGTGCGATTTTAGACTTTCGAATACACAAAAAACAGCTGACGTTTTTTTTGTAAGTGCACAATCACAAATGCAAATCAAAAAGAAAGTTTCAACATTTCGTGCAAAAGAAAGTGTCTTCAATTTTATTTATAATTTTATAAATTCTTTCGTAGAAAATTGCTCATTTTAGTATGAAAAGCAATAAAAAACAAATATTAAGTTTTTTCTTTAATTAATTTATTGCGAATTTCAAAATATATAAAGTGGTGGAATACATAACCAAGTGATTTCAAATCGTCAGGCATTTAGCTGACCGGTTTAAATGACAAAAATTCAAAAAATTTCTTCTGATTTCAAATCACAAAACATTTGAACATTTTTAAAACATGTATGTTTATAAATTAAATAAACAATAAAGATTAACAAGAAAATATCAACATAAAAAGTATTTGAAAAAAAGAAATTAAAAAACAAAATAGAAATCGAAAAGCCTTGGAAAAATCTCACAGAAGATAATATTCAGCCAATAGTTCTCATGTCTGCAAGGAATATATACCAAGTTAAGGATCACCCTGTTAGTTTTGAATAATAGTCCAAGTTAGTAATCGCCCTGTTTGGTGTGAATAATAATCTTACTTGAAGAGTTGCATTGCTGATATAAAAGTACTAAAAGCTAGAGTACTAAATAAAATACGTTACAAATTTTGTTTTTGAAATGTGTGGTATCAACAAATCAATTATAAGGATCATTGTTATGTAAGGTGTTGAAAGAAACTTTAACGCAAGGAAATCTGTGGCATTGCAAAATTATGCTTGTATGAAATTAATTAACATTGTGAGATCTTACGACACTAGACGATATGGGCTTTGAAACCAATAAGAAAATCAATTCACACGTGGTACAAAATTACATTTAGTTAGTCGCATATATTTTTTCGGCTTAATAGTAACTTGACGATAATATAAAGAAGCTTTTATCAAAATACATTCCACGCCTTACGCAGTGGAGTTGCGAGTTATTAAAAGAGTAAAGGCTCAATTAGGCGACTGTAATGTAAAGTAACTGCAACGTAGGAAACAGCTGATCGATATTTTTGTATGAAAAGTACCTTACGTTACATTATATCTCTAACTATTTTCATTATTTTTCACATAATAATATCAGCTGAGTTTCCTACTGTTGCAGTTACTTTACATTACAGTTGGCTAACTGAACCTTAAGAGTTTAAGTCTGCAAAAAGTAGCCGACAGCAGCTTTGAAGCAAATTATTCGCATATGCTTTACGCCTTTTGTATATGTATGTACTTAAATACATATAGAATTATATTTATAGGTCGAACTGTTATTCGACACATAGAAGCTAAAATTATCTTCATAAATTCGACGTCTTCGACAAAAAGATAAATTTCAGTGGTAGTTACATCACGACGGCGGCTAATCGAATCGAATTTAATTTGGCAATTCTCCGATATGCATACCCTTGCATGTTTCTCTCTACACATACTTTTTTTACAATTTATATACTTATATATTTGTAAATACCAGCAATGAAAACGTTTAGGATTCTGGACTTTTTTAAAAAAATGAAAGATACTCGTATTAATCAAGGCACAGTAAATAAATACAGGTACTCGCATTGGTTCCAACTTTGATCTTTTCAGAAAGTCTCAAAATATTTTATGCATAAACCATGACAAAGAAGTAGCTTTCAATTGAATTCTTCGCTATAAACTTGTAAGCATAAAATCAGTATTTGTAACTGAAATAACTTTAAAACCTAAGAGATATCTATGTCTTTAAAATTAAATTACAGCCCTTTAGGAATCTTAAAATTACAAAATTTACAATCCTCGAAACAGCTTTTATACACTCAGTTGAAAACTTTGTCGCTCCTTTGAACTAGCGTGTATTACAACAAGATGCACTATATGAAATCGACAAAAGTTCAAGAATTTTTTTTTATTTGATTTTATTCATTGAATTAATTTAATCTAAAGTTAAAATTTGTTTATCCTTATAGGATTCTGCGCATGGATGTAGCATAAAATCCTTTAGTGTTGAATTATACTAAGTCCTAATTTACACTATGCAAGTCTTATTGCTGAGCTGATTAGTTTGTGGAAAAGAGAGAATAGGAGACCAGAACCGTTTCTTTTCTCCTCGCCTCTCTTTCTCTCTCCTAACAAACTAATCAGCAGCGTTGTCAACTTTTAAATTTCAAAAAGCACTGAAACCACTAAAAAAGCGAGCAATTTAAGTTAAAAAGCACTAAATTTTTAATTATTATCATATATTAAAAAAAAAATTTATACACAAATATGCATATAAAAAATATAATAATCGGTTGACTTTGCAATACATTTTTAAAGCTATAAATTTGAGGCATCCGATACACATTTTAATTGTATAAGAACCAGTGAATTCTCAAATCAGTTTGACGAAGCCTTTTGTAGTTATTATAAAAAAATTTTATGTTTAATAATATTTCGTCAGGAAACAAACGTATTTTTCGAATTCAATCAAATTATAAATATCCGATAATTCTCAACTGAAAACTCGATAGTGGACTAATTATATTTTCCCTAGACTAGACAAAATTTCGATATTAAACTATACTTGGGTAAATACTTCTATTATGTCTTCTTTGTTGCATGACAAAACATTTTTTATATTAATTATGATTTAAATATTGAAGTTTAAGGGAAACATGGCGCTTATTTTTTCCACCAAGCCTTGTACAAACTTGGTAGAATTTTTTTAAATGCTCCATTTAAGTTCAGAGTTTATTTTTTTATATATATGTACATTTCCTCGAAAGAAAAAATAGGTGAGGAAATTTTTCTTCGAATTTTTGGTTTAGTGCCACCGACTCGAAACAAAAAGCACCGAAATGAATTAAAAAAAGCACTGAGCACTAACTTCAAAATTTTTCGCGTCGAAAATTTCAAAAAGCACTAAAAACGGTGCGAAAAGCACCGAGTTGACCACGGTGCTAATCAGCTTAGCAATAAGACTTGCATAATGTAAATTAGCACTCAATACGACAGTTGAAGCTCTTTTTATTTAACTCATAATGTTTCTTTAGTTAATATAACTTCCCTGGTTTTCACCTTCCTCAAAGTGATTATTTTTATTGTCGACTGCAATGATGCGATCAAAAAGTTCCTAGATTTGGTTCTGATCACCGACCTTGTTGAGCATCATCGACAGATAATTGAATCAGCGTTTGATAGAATCTCTTTTGAAAACAACTTCCTATCCGTTAGCTTCTATTATGTATATCGTTAACTTAATACGAAAATGTCCTAACTCATGTTTTTCATAGTTTACAGGAGGAGGAAAAAACTAAATAAAAAAAGTTGCAATGGTCGCATTCATAGGACGTAACAGTTGCGCAACCGTTGAGTGTTTGTCTTAGAAACGCATAGTTGAGTAGTTTCGCTCCACTCAACAGTTGAGTAATTGCTGCCATTTTTTCCATCATAAAATTTTTTCGCTACCTATAGTCAACATGTTGTGCTCAGCCTGAACAGCTGATCGAAAAGACTTATGCCGTTTATAATATAATGCAACGCCGCTTTGTTAGATGGCGGCTGCAAATATTTGTTAAATTTTGCATTTAAAATGCGATAAAGGAACGAAATAAAGAAATTAAATTAAATTACTAATTTCATCAAACATATGTATGTATATCATGCTGTCTATTTGTAATATATGTATATTACATATTTAATTCACTATTGCGTTTAAACGTTTTTTGAGCACATGGCGGCTCAGCGTTAAAATAAAAATACTATAGGCGCAGGTCTTTCTTTTTATTGCATTGTTGTTCAAACACAGAATATTTATTTTAGGGAGCAAATTTTATTGTAAAAATGGAAGATTCCTGGGCTGCTGACTTCATTAAATATTCTGTGTTATACATACACTTTAGCTAAACTAATTAATTTAGCCAATCTAAGTTAGTTTATTTGTTGCTCTTTCGTTCGTTTTCAATTGCTTACGTTCATCAGCTGTTCATTTTGCAGTACATCCATCAATCCATTTCTAAGAAGTAACTGTTGGGGCCAACAGCTGCCAACAGTTTCACAACAGTTGAGCTCAACAGCTACGTCTTATGAATGCGACCAATGTTGATAAAAAAAATTTTAACTCCATTTTTATTAAAAACACTTTACAAATTTAGTGTTATATTAGTTTTATTAATTTTAGGTGGTGTATCTAGTATTGGTCTATCGAAATATGTAAAAATATTGATTTAGAAAAATTATAAGTTGGGGCCTTTTCGTATTAAGTTAACGATATGTACATATATATCTATGTATGTAGGAAATATATATCTTAAAATTTACAATCATACATATATACTTACATTGTAGCAAAGCTAGGGTGCATAACTGTGGAGACTATTCTTTACTTTTAACGCTAGGACAGCAAAAAACCACAATAATCTTTTGGAGGTCAAGGTTTGTTGTGTTCACTCACACACTTGCGTTTAAGAATTAAGACATGCCGCGTTTTTACAACTTCTCTGTTCTAATTTCTTGATGGTTGTTCATAATTACAAATATGTAATATATGTAAGTATGGTACGCGGGTGGTCTGAAAAGTTGCTGTTGGCAATCCTTTTAAAAATTTAGAAAACTTGTAAACATGGAAAATAGCATTTTAGAGCGCACACATACCAACGATAATCGAATATGTATGTGCATATATTGAAAAAGGACAGTTAAAATATGGCTTGAATGGACATTCATCAATGAAAATCGTAGTTGCACTTCTTCTTAAGAAAACACTTTCACTTGTTTTTTTAAATTTATTGGGATACTTCGTGAATACATATTGAGCCTTATTTTCGATTTAATCGAAAGCGACAAAAATTAAAATTTTCCGGAGAAGGTTTTTTTCATAATATTCAAATATGTTTTCGTAAGCAAATTGTTGTTAAAAGTTATCAACAATTTTGTCATTTTGATAATTCTAAACTATGAGTAGACCCATGATACAATAATATAAAGGTAAACCCACATTTGACGTTTAAAATTAATTATAACTTTTACCCAAATTATTTGAATACTGTTTTTTTTGTAAACAGAAGAGGAAAACGTTGCCACATACATATAATGGTAACTTTTATTTAGGAATGCTTCTCTTCTTTAGAAAATTACATTAATTAATAAAAATATTTTATTTCATAATAATTGAAAATACTGAACTTAAGCCCGATTAAGAAACTATTCCTGATTAAAAAAAGTTACTATTAAAACTTTTATTTACTTCAAAAATTATTTTATTTAAAACGATGTAGTGAAATTTTGTCAAAAATTAATAGAAGCGAAAAAAGACTGATTGTATTAAATATTTACTTATATAATAAGTGAACTTGATGTTTTTGCAACAGTGTTAAAATTACGTGTATGAGACAGCTAAGCCAATAAATAAAGCTGTGCTGCAATTTTCAAAATATCTCAATTTGAAATGTTGTTTCCAAAAAAGCAATTTCTCAAATTGCTTGGATAAAAATTTATATCCAAACCCAGAAAACAAAGAGACTACAAAAAAGTCATGAAAATGTAGAGTTTACGATGCGGAAGTAGTGAAAATTTCGATTCGATCTAATGATTTTTACATAGGGTTGTCATTGCAAGAAGATCTCTTTTTCGATGCCTGGTCACTGAATTGGAAGCGATATTAAGAAAAATTCCCTTTTTTGTGTTCTATTATAATATTTTCATTTGGGAAAAATTGTATATAGTTACTTATTTTAACAATTCGTTTCTTTTTATACGAATTTAAACCCAAAACAGTGTTTTCATGTAAATTTAAGAAAATAAATTTTAAATTTTAGACTAAAATTAGTTCATAAATTTCTTTAAAAAAATATATATTTTTTTTTAATTCTAGTGAGTATTTTCTAACAAAATGGAAGAGTTACAAGGTTTTGTATGACTAAAATAATTCTACATGGTTTTTTGCTCGCTCTCGGCAAATTAAAAATATCGATTTTTTGGAAGCAATGAAAATGTAGTTCCACTAGAATGACTTCCATTTTTTTTACTGGGAAGTTATATACATACATTTGCTTTGTATATGTATCTTTAGTTTGATTCCGCTGAGCGGGCCTTTTTCTGGCATCATTAGAAATAAATTATCTAACGGGCTGAAAGTTGAAACTTGTCATACCATGTTATCTTCTTAAGTTTGTAGCAAAGTGATTTGGAAGACTGGATTCAAAAGTACAGATATATAGTTTAAAAAAAAGGCATTTAAAACTATTAAACATTTCTCAAAACGACCATTTCCTGTCAATTAAAAAATAAATGCAATGTAGAAATAAATTACAAAATTGTCTTGTGACCGTTTCTTGAGTATTCAATATTCAGATATTTATCAAAAGTTAAACAAATTTTCTGTAAAGTAAATAAGGTTAGTTAGTTTTTTTTTATCCAGAAGATTCAAGCAATTTATTTTTATAAGCACATATTATATGAATTATTTCCATATTTTGTGGTTTTATTTTATGATAAAAATAGTATTCCTTAGTTTTTAAAAATAAACAGATTTGTTTTAATTTTTTGTTTGTTTTTAAGGTTGCCCCTTTTTTCTTAAATTTCGATTTTTGTGCCACTTTTTGAAATTTTACAATGGTAACGCTGCATATAACAACGTTTTTCGTGTTGGAAAAAAATCTTTAAGGAATTTAAAAAATAAAAGCAAAAAAAAAATAAATTCAATTTGAATTAATATACTTATGTATTATTAAAATATTAGATATGTTTCAATTAGTGTGTTAATGCCAACAAGCAAATTTAACTTTTATTATATCCCGAAATCCCGGGATATTTAACAAAATTTCCGGCTTTCCCCGGGAAATGACAAAGTGCGGGAAAAAATTCTATTGCGCTATATCTAAGATTTCGAAAACAATTTTTCGACTGCACGTGTACAAGCGATGACTGACTTCACATGATAACAAACAATATTAGAATTGCATGTACATATTAGTATCAATATGATAGACCTTCTATGTACAGTACGTTATTAAACGCAGTCAGTCAGCAAGTTTATGATTTTCGCAAGTAAAAAAAAGAAAAATAAACAATTAAAAGAAGAAAAGTTAACAAAGGAGGGGTATAAAGGACTATCGAAAATAATACCGTTTAAAATGAACTTAAATTACATTGGAAGTTTGTGTGATTTTTTTAACGACTGTTTGGCTGTTAAATGCCCTAACCTGTATGATATGTTGTCCATAAGAGTATGTGAGTAATCGAATAATATTTAATGAATTGAATACTTGGGAAGATGGCATGCGTTTGCGACAAAAGTTGCAGTGCTATGCGAAAAGGACATATACATACATACATACATATCGAGCCTTATTTTCGATTTAATCATGAGCAAAAAATATTAAATTTTTCAAGACAAGGTTTTTTATAATGAGGGTATTCATTTCAGTTTTTTTCCTCGTTGGAAAAATGGAAAAATGTAATTTTTTACAACAAACACAGGGGAAAAAAATTTAAAAAAATTTTTGCATTTTTTTTCCTTGTGTTTGTTGTCAAAAATTACATTTTTCCATTTTTCCAACGAGGAAAAAAACTGAAATGAATACCCTCAATGTTTAACATACGTAAATTATCGCTTACGATAAAATTTTACAGTCCGTAGCTTAAGAGTTATCAAAAATTTTGGCATTTTGACAATTCTAAACTATGGGTAGACCCATTAAATTTTAAGTTTAATAAAAAGTGTATTTTCGATAATATGTCGCTTACGATAAAATCGAAAAAAAGGCTCGATATATCGTCACCTAAAACCAAAGGGAAGTACACTTTTTACTTTTTTGCAGGAGAAGCAAAAACTTTATACATTTATGACTATTTATTTGTTAAGTGCGAAATTGAGTAATTAATAAAATCGGTATTTTTGAACATATGTGAGTAAAATTTTAAGGAAAGATTTATTTTGGTTAATCACATCATAATCAATCAAAAAGTATATTTTGAATTTTTTTGTTGTTACAGCTTTTTGGATTGTAGGTGACGATATGTACATACATAAATGATTAATATAAGAAATACCAAAGTATACTTATTTGACATTCATTCTTTGAGGTATTACCCTACGTCTACACCTGATAATTTTTATCATAAAAGTATAAAGTCAAACTTTATATTGAAAAATATTTTTTTATGTTAGCTCTGTTTTCTATATGGAATTTAATATTTGTCATGATAAAAATATATCAGGTGTAGACGCAAAGGTTAGGAATTTTTGTTTGTTTTTTGGGTAACCAACGTCTACATCGATCTTTATTTTCGATTTAATCGTAAGCGACAAAAAGTTTTTTTTAAGTAGTTTTCAGCAGATTGCTGTTTTTTATAATATTCAAACATGTTTTGTAAATTGTCACATACGATAACATTTTACAGCCCGAATCAAGGCGAATTCAGTATCAGGTGACCTTATCAGAGCAGCTGATTATCAGCTGTTGATGCGAAATTGAGCAATTTGAACCAAAACGTCAAAATTTGTTCAGAAATTTATTGACAGATTGGTTTTCTAGCATATCAAACTACATGTTGTTTTTTGTGTTGTAAAATTGTTGTACTATTAAGGTCCCCTGATACTGAATTCGCCTTGAGCACGAATATTAAAAGTTATAAATAGTTTTGGCATTTTGATAATTATAAATTATGGGTAGGCCCACAAAATTTTAATTTCAATAAAAAAGTATATTTTTCACTACATGTCGCTTACGATTAAATCGATAATGGGCCTTATTACGGTTCTCGAATTTTTCTATTCGACTTCGAGAGTTTGTACCAGATTAAAGAAAAATTTTGTATATTTCTTTAATCTAGTACAGCAAATTGAAGTCGAATCTACAAATTCGAGAACCGTAATAAGGCCTAATATGGCTCGATATGTATGGAGCTCATCAGTAGACTTCAACCCAAAAGATTTTTGATTAACCCTACATAACCATTTTTTTTTTGGTTTCAAAAGAAATTTAAATAAAACACACATAAAAGCTGTGATTTTGATGAACGTTTTATTTCTTATAATGCTAGAACCCTTTTTCATTATTTCATTAACACACTTTTTTCAGCAAAAAAAGGCGAAAATAGACATTTTCAAAATATCAATTTATTATTGAATTATAATTAAAAATTCAATATTAATATAAATTGCGTATAACTTTTGACTGAACCCCTCAATAAGATCACCTGATGATATTGAATCTAACATTGCTAACCTTAATGAATATATTAAACAGTCTTCTTAACATGCTACTACCTCCCATTCGCAAACAGCGTTTAATAGAATTTATTAAACGGATATTGAACGTCTCGTATGTGAAAAAAAGAAGAGCTAGAAGGGAATGGCAACAGCACAGATCAGCTCAACATAAAATAAGACTTAAAGAGTGCACAAAACGACTCCACGAGTTGCTTGCATCTGAATAAACTGCATCTCTTAGAAATTATCTGGAAAGTATCGATGTCACACCAGCATTTAATTACTTCTTGTGGCACGCTACTAGAAAGCTTAAAAGACCCGTTGAGTTGAAACCACCTCTGCGCACTTCGACCGTAGATTGGGCAAGAAGCGATACTGAAAAAGGAAAAATATTTGCTGAGCATTTAAAATCCATATTCACCCCAAATATATGTACTGGTGTTGCAGATTTACTGAGTGTACATAGTTGCCCTACCCCCGACCCTTAAAGTTTAAGATGTGTGAATTACATAAACTAATTGCTGAGCTTAACCCGAAGAAACCTCCAGGTATTGATGGAATTAGTAACAATATGCTGATGAATCTGCCTCGCACTGCAACTGTTATTATTATTTTTAATGCCATATTACGACTAGATTATTATCCACATAGCTGGAAGCTTGCTAAGGTCAAAATGATTCCAAAGCAGAGCAAATATCTTACGAGAAAAAATTTATTGAATCTGTTCAGAAACAATTTCTTTTATTATGCTTGGCTAATTCTTCCTGGAACCCTAATATAAGTCTTCAAACATATACTGCTATATTAGCTAGAATTATAATGCCCACGTTGGAAAGTAGGCGAATAATGCTAAATGTGACCTTTCTTGTAAATTTGATAAACGGTGCAGTCTGTTCAGAAAGTAAATTTTAGCAAAGTAAATTTTAATGTGCCAGTCAGAATGAGTCGCAATTTCATTCATTTAAAATGCCAACAAACTAATTATGCTAATGCTGATCCGCTGAGAAGATTATGTCAAAACTATAATGATTTCTATAATTTTATTGATTTTAATGTAAATACAAATATTATTAGGAGTAATATAATTTTCTCCTTAAATAATGCTTAATAATTGATTGTTTTTAATATTTTTATTGTTAATGGTCTGTATCTGAGGTTTTAACCATATACTAAATTATATTAAATAAATAAAAAAAGACTGAGTCATACAGGTTAATAAGCTTACTATTAGCAATATCAAAGCTGCTCATGACAAAATTGCCATACATAGCACCATTGAACGAACGCATAGATTGGTTCAAGTTATAAGAAGAACATTTGAAGAAAAAAAGTATTGTTCTACTCTCTTTATTGATGTCTCTCATGCACTTGATAAAGTATGGCATAAAGGCCTAATTTTAAAATTGAAGACATATGTATCTACCAATAAATTTTCTAAAGCTATTGGAAAGTTATATTCTATCCCGGAAGTTAATTGTTATGGAAGGAGACTTCATGAGCGTGCCCGAATCTATCTCTACACCGCGGTGTGCCACAGGGGAGTATACTGGGCTAGGGATGAACAAAAACATCGATGTTCTTAGAACATTGTTGATTTCTGTCGAAACATCGAGGACGTGTAGTTTGATATCGAGCCTTATTTTAAATTAAAGTTTTCTGGAGAACGTGTTTTTAAATATTCAAATATTTTTTGTACATAAGTTGTCCCTTACGATAAATTTTACAGCCAGTTATCAACAATTTTGCCATTTCGATAATCCTAAACTATGGGTAGGCCCATAAAATTTTAATTTCAATAAAATATTCTATTTTCGATTACATGTCGCTAACGATAAAATCTAAACTAAGGTTTGATATGTATCTATATGTGTTAACATAATTCAAGTTTGTACATGTAAACGTTGTAAATATTAGGCGAACAACTCGTCGGGTTGCTACTGGTTTATCGCAATAATAATGTATTCTTAATATATGTGCGGCAAACCAGTAACCACCCGACGAACTGGCAACACTTTTATAACCGGCGAATAAGCTCGTGGCAGATTAAGTGGCAAAAATCTTGGTAAACTTTTATTTCTAAACAGTATTGAAAAAAAGTATTATGGAGATTTTTTTAAATAAATAATTAAAAAAAAACAACAATAGATGTACAAAAAAACATCGATATCGATGCAACATCGATGTATGTTTGCGATCCATCGCATCGAAAAAAACATCAATATTTTTTTACAGTGTCCATCCCTATACTGGGCCCAGTTTTGTGTTTGATTTATATTTGTGATATGCATATGCATATGCACTAAAATCCATACATCTACATTTGCCGATGATACAGTCTTCTTTATACCATGCACGAAAAACCTCACAAGTCATCTCGATATCTTCACGAACATATTACCCAGTTGGAAATATGGTTGAACTTACGGAGAATTAAAGTAAATGAACAAAAGTGTGTCCATATAACGTTTACCCTAAGAAGATATACTTGTTCCCCCATTCGAATCAACTATCAAAATATTCCTCAACATTCTCAAGTGAAATACTTTGGTATACACCTTGACCGACAACTTACATGGAAACACCACATTGATTCTAAGATAACAAAAATTAAACTAAAATTAACTGAGGTACATTGGCTGATTGGTAGAAACTCAACCCTTAGTCTAGATTGCAAACTTTTGATATACAAGTCACTTTTGAAACCTATATGATGCTACGGAATTCAAATATGGAGCAACTTCCTATGTACAGAGAATTCAACGAAGACAAAACAAACTTTTAAGGTTAATAACATCTGCTGCATGGTACATTAAGAATTCAAATATAAATCGTGATTTAAATATGCCACTAGTGATTGAAGAAATTGCAAAATACGCAAGCAAATAAATATTGCAATATTGGGGATGCTAAACGGGAAATCCCGAATCAAGAAATCCCGGTATTTTTAGGGATTGGCAATACTTAGTAGCGGTATTTGTACAATTGAAGTTTAGGGATTTCTTAGCAAAAAACTATTTACATACATATAAAGCCCTACTCGCATTAGCGAATATATGAATACATATCTGTCGAACTTGCTGATTTTAAAAATTTTCACTGGAGCAAAAATACTATTCAAAACATACATACATATGCCTATAAAAATGTGATAATAAGGCCGAGTTTACATCTGTGTGCCATGTGCTCAACAAAGCATAACCACTAATTACCAATGAAAAACTGTTTTAATCAGACACGTATTTATTAAGTTATACATACCGAAAAATCCCGAAATTCCGAAATTTTGGGATCGGGATTTACCGAAGTCCCGAATCCCGTGATTTTAAAAAATATATCCCGATTGACATCCCTATGCGATACACATTAGCAAAAATACTAAGGCCGGGCTTACACCTGTGTGCCATGTGCCCAAAAAAGCGTAACCACTAATTAATAATGAAAAACTGTTTGATTCAGACATGTATTTATTGATTTAAACTGTTTCCAATCATGTTGGATTGTATAAAATTGTCTATTAGTTATGTATGAAACTGCTTAAGTAAATAAATACGTGGCTGAATCAAACAGTTTTTCAATAGTAATTAGTGGTTACGCTTTTTGGCACATGGCACACAAAAATCTATGATGTCGATATGACTAGGGTCTGGCCAGGGTTTGAACTCGGGCTCATAAACACCATCATTTGGTTTGTAGTTGACGCATAACTAGGGTTTGGGAAATGGGAATTCCCGGGCGGAAAATCCCGGGAAGTGTTTGCCAGATATTCCCGGGAAATTTTTGAGATTTTCCCGAAAAAACGGGAAATTAAAAGTACACGTTATTTCCAAAATATATGGACTTTTGTCTATATATAAAATGGCCTAAGTGACAGTAAAATTTATTTTCATTCTTATAAAAATTTTGCTTTATAATCTTGTTTTAATTTAATATCAAAATGTTCATGTTTTTTTATTACAAAAGTTCACTTGAATGATTGTATGATTAAATTTACACGATGAAATTGTTTAAGTTATATTTTAAATTTGATACTGATATTTAAACACTGATACCCTGTTTATCGATGTCGAAGGACATTTTTCATTGCAACAATTCCGTTTAAATCAAAAACAAATTCTAAAATTTTGTTTTTGTTCGAATTTTAGCTGCAAGAAAGAAATACTTTCAACGACACCGATAAACAAGCAGTTAAATTTTTTGTGATTTTCAAAAATACTATTATTTCTGAATTCTCAAATAGTCTGTGCATAAATAAGATAAGAGGTTTGTGACTGTTCAAAATGTGTGGTTGAAGTCTACTAATGATTTGTTACAGCAACAATGAAATGCATATAGGCAACGCTGAACCACCAGCAAATAAATTTAAAAATACGGAATTTATACGGAAATTTCATAAAATTGAAGTAATACCATTTTTCCTAGGGAAAATTAAACTCTGGCATGTTGAGTTGTTTTCGGTTGAGATTTCTGAAAGGAAATAAAATCAGGGAGAAATTTGTGTCAAAAATATTAATTATTACTTGTATTTGAGTCTAAAACAGCCTTAAAGACTACCTTTTAATCACTGCACGCAAAGAAAAAATATGGTTGAGGTAATCATAATCAAACAGCAACATACTATGATTGAATTATATGGTTGCAGTTAAATCATATTAAATACGACAACAGTATTATTTAATATAATAATAACATTTTGTTTTTCAATCATATATTTATTGGTAGATCTTTTGTTTAAATCAGCTGTGCGTTAAATTCGAAATCAAAATAAATTAATATTGTTGAAATTAAATGTATATATAGAAATGTATATTTACATATATGTGTATTCTCGAAATTCAGACACGTCTGTATAAAGAGATGAACATATGTTCATATGTAAATGTTTTTATTTATCTACCATTTTGTTTGTTTGCACTTAATCTATTTATTTAATACGATGCATGCAATACCGATAGCTTACAAACTAAACACTGAACTGGCAGAAGATGTTTCTGAAAAAGATTTTTTTTAAACTTAAAATAGTATGGTTTTGGATAACATTATTTTGTTATTTACATTATACTATTTTTAAATAATAATAAAAATTATGTGGCAGTCATAAATCTTTAATAAAACTATATTGTTAAACTCTAACCATATAACACTTTTTTATGAATATAATAATGTAATTATTAAATTCAAACATTACTTTGCTTACTGTAACAAAATTAATGTTTAAATTAACAATAACTTGTTTTCAACGACCACAGATTTGTTTCTGAGAACATAATATTGTTTTCTCAACCATTCTACAACCATATCTTTTCTTTGCGTGTGTAACATAAGAAAGTGGAATACTTTGTATAAGTATCACTAAAAACTCTGAGTTGACAATACTTAAATGTATTATATGTGAACGCTATTATTGAAACCCCGAAATATTTGAAGAAAAATAAAATGATTAAAATTAAAAACACACTGTGGCTCAGTGTATTAAAATTCGATGCAGGTGAGCATATTTTTTTTTTTTTTTTTTTTTTTTTTTTAAAGAACAAACACAACCCGCAAAGCTTGTCTGCGGAAAACACCCAGGGTCTATGGTGGGAATCGAACTCAGCCACAAGGGCTTGTAAAGTAGTTAACGATAAGAATCCTCCTGGAATTTGTTCAAGAATAATGAGAAACAAGCAAGGAAAATTCTGAATAAAATAATTTGGCAGCCTTATTATAATCTTTTTTTTACTAATTGCGGTAATACTGTGTAATATCTATGTATATTCTATTTTCTTAAATTCACTTAAAATTTTTTTACAAATTTATCTTAGAAGTGCTTTTGTATTTAATTTATTTAAAATGAGTGCTTACACTAATGAAACAATCGACATTTCAGCAACTTTTATTTAATAAATGTGCTTAATTTAAAAAATTAGCTTTTCCCGGGTATCCCGTGAATTTCCGGGAACGCGATTTTTTCATTCCCGTTTCGCGGGAAGTGTAAAAGTGCGGGAAATCCCAAACCAATTATTAACTTAAAGATAAAATTTGTTGAGTTTTGACATTGTTCAAGTAAATGAGCGATATGTAGCTTGAAATTCTGAAAAAATATTAAAAAAATAAACAAAACATTTTCGATTTATTCACTTCATAGGGAATTTATGTACTCGTGAATTCCTCTTATTTGTCACTTTCCTAGAAACTTGATTTTTATTTTATTCGCTTTCGTTATAATGAAATCTCCACAACACTAAGGATTTTAATATCTTTTAATAATGAACTTTCCAATTTAGATCCTGTGCTAAAAACTAATTCGGCGATTAGTCTTTGCATTAGTTGCGGTTTGTGATTCCTTCAGTAAAGTTCGTTTTCAAAATTAAATAATGTGTAGTAAACGGAAACAAAATAATTTTAAGAAAATCATAATTGCCATCATCAGCATGCTTTAAAAAAAATTAAAAATTGTTAATAACATACGAAAGCAACATACATATGAAAGAGTGAAATGTAATTTATGGAAAAATGGCGAAAATTATTTCAACAATTAAAGCGACATTAACGCGTGTAATTTTCAGTGCCCATAGCATTATAGCAATATATCAAGTGGTGGATAATAAGGATGATATTATATATTGGTCGTTGGCGGCCCCTCTATTGTTATTACTCTTCGAAGGCATATTTACTATTTTCATAAAAAAGACTCAGGAGTGGAGATGGTAATTTTTTAATTATATACAAATAAAATTTTTGATTTTCTTTTTTGGTTGACGTCATGCTTATCTGTTCTACTTCTTTTAGCAGGTACTTAATTCACTTTTGTGATTTTCAAGTAAGCATTTTAAATCATACACCATAAATTTCTAACCACCATTTGTCGCACCAATAACTACATACTCGTATGTACATATGTATAGGTATGTATTTATGTACATATGACAGGGAATGGGTTTCTTTGTCTCTCTCTCACGTGAAACGTTGTAATTGCTCATTAAAAATCGCTTTCCAATCGGGGTCAGTCTATTCACTTAAATTGTTATTGGTGTTTGATTTTGTGGTCATTTTCGATTCTTAGTTTTTGTTTATTTTCTTGTCCTTTGCTCCTTAAAGCTTTTAATTTTAATGATGATGTGATTTTATTATTGGATAATTAATTATTCGTACATTAAAGAGCGTTTTTTCTCTCATTTCGCAAAACTAATAAATGCGAATGATAATTAAATGTAGGCATCAGATGTAATAGGCGAAGTGAAAATAATATAAATATATACATTTTATATATATACATCCATGTGTATATATAATTATATGTATATCTATACCAGCTGAGCCAGGCAAACGTTGTCTTATCCTAAATAATTTTTTAAACTACTAATTACTCCACACAATGGTCATTTATTGGCTCAAAAACAAACCGAAAACCTACCTTATATTGATCCGAACCTCCATAACTCTTATAGTTGAATGAATGAATTAAGCTAACCGGAGACCACAGGAAACTGCGACCGAAGTAGATATATTGTATCCCTTGCCAGGTGCTAGAACATATTATCCAGACCTACTCTCCTGATGAATCTCAAGATTGCCAGTGGGTCTATTGTTGGCATTTCCCAATCCTCCAATAGGTGTTACCCAAATGTTTATATCTTTTGTATCATAACTCTTCACAATCCTTCAGAATATGCTCTGGGGTTGCTTTGTCGTAATAACTGAACCTGCACAGGCTGTTTCTCTCAATGGCAAGTCTGTTGGGGTATTTTCTAAGACTGCAATGGACTGTGAAGAAGCCTGTGAGTATTCTTAGATTGGTTTTACTCAGAAACATAAGAGCTATGAAACGTTTGTTTATTCATTCCAATCATTAGCATTACATGCCTCAAGCCAGGGGGATTGAGCTAGAGGTATTCGCTAGTACTCTTAATATCCGTCGATATGTCTTCCTGGATTCAGGGTTCTGGTCCGACCATGGATGTACTTGCCCCTTCTGGACATTTTATCCGCATTTTCATAATCTAACATAGTGTGACCTTATTCATGCTGCTTAGCTGATTTAGCTTAATGCGGCATTCCCAAGTTAACTTAGAGGTAAACTCATACAAACTGAATGCTTTGCACCCAGACTATCCGAGCAGATGACTATTTCTCTCCCTCGGTAACCCCTATCAGGATTGAATTGTGTGCATCTGTCAATGACATAAACTTCCGATTGAAAAATGGTACTTGATTTTCCCAAGGACTCGTGGTAGTTAGCCCTGTGTCCTACGACTCGTACACCAGAAACCACGCGCACTCCAGAATACCGGGGTCATTTGTAAATGCTTATGTAGGCTTCACGAATAATTACCTAACGAAAATCGCCCAAATCACTTAAATAAAAATGAATTGCATAGTGAAGAAAAAAAAAATACCAAAGCGCAAAAAATTATGTGATCAATTATCCAAATTGAGAAATGAATTATCGTTCATCTATTTTGGTTATAATGTATTGACCAATTGCTTAAATCTGCTATGAATAATCGCCCAAAGAGGACGAATGAATCGCACAAGAAAAATCGCCAAAAACGATAAAACAAACAAACGCACAAGAATTAAAAGAAATTTATTTCTATATATTTTTATAAATTTGTTTTGGTTTGTTGTTCATGGGATTTGGGTGTTTTAACATATTGCTATTTTTGATAATTCTGTTCATTCTAGAACTCAGCACAAGCTATGAAAAAGTGCGCAGCATTGTATTTTTTCAAAAGTGAATATAGTTTCTAGTGTGAAACAAAAATAGAGAACAACGAAAAAAAAACACACAAAACCATTGTACAACAGTAGAATAGACAGTTGTGTCAAGTGTGCAATATTTTTATTGTACACTTCATAGTGCACAATACTTCATTTCACAAACTCATAATTTCATAAAATATTAAATGATAATAAAACTTTTTACAATTATGTATATACATTGTGAAAGATATTATTTTTATTTTATTTTTTAGTCTTAACTTAACGAACTTTCACGCTCAAATAATCTACGGTGTTTGTTTATTCTTTTACATATAGACATATTTGTACACTTGTGTGTTCATTTTACAATTGTCATTTGGTGTGCACTAGTGAAATATGATTCGACACTACAATAACTAATGCCCTCGCTCGGAAGATAAGCAAATGCTCTTGCATGCTTTTGATAAAATTGAATACCAGTTTTAGTATTCTCATAAAATCAAGAGCACTAAGAAAAGAGAACAATTCAATAGTGTACATCATGAAGACTAAGCAAGCAAGCATCTTGTGCTCATCTCTAGTATATACATATTTATTAGGGACAATCGCATAAACTTCAAAAATGTTGGTTGGTTGGTTTGCGTGGATGCCTTCTTCATGTAGGCAGGTATAATCTATGTAGATCAGAGTTAAGAAAAAGGCCGACCGTGGGCTCTTTGTTATGCTCTTACTTTCACGTACATTCGTACAAGCATGCATGTTTGCTTAACTCTGGTCTAGATGATTCTTTTTTGAAAGACCACTACACTCATCGGTGGCAACCTATGTTGAACCGTATCTAAGTATGCGGATACGGTGATATTAACTAGATCCAAGCCGTCACATTGAGATATCTGATAAGGTCGCTCAACCCCATCTCAGATGAATCCGAAAGGTCATCTAGTACATTTCCGACTAAAAATTTGTGTCTCGAGGGATGCAAAGCAAGAAATTTGCAAGGAAAGTGGAATATTGTTTCTTCTTTGCTTTCTTGCCGACAAATTCGGACGAACTCATTATAGGACATACCTATCCTAGTAGCATGTCTACCGACCATTAAGTGCCCCGTTATGACTGCAACGAGCCTAGAGATATCCCTACGGTTCCTGGTTATTAATTGTATTGAGCGCCACATTTTATTAGCAATCGTGTATGTGACTATATTGCACCATTTGTATTAAGCCTCATAGATATAGTGCTCGAATATGCCTTTTCTAATATAATAGAACCAAACGGCACGGCTACCGCTCCCAAATTGCAGGCCTTCATAAAAGAGCCATTTAGTTTGCCCATTCGTTACCTGGGAAGGACGAGGTAGACCATTCTTGATACATCAGTGTATATTCTGACCTCATATTCCCTTACCATTGTGCCTCCCTTCCACTCCCGTCTGGATGGAATCAGAACTTTGAAATGTTATGCACATATATTTTTTGGGCTATTTTACGTTTACCTTATTTTTACATAACATAACAAAAAAATTTTAAGAACCCCCCGAATATACTACATATCTAGAGAAGATGTGATATCTTCTAAACGGCTGAACCGATTTTCTTAAAACATAACTAAGAGCCCTTTCGATCAAATAACCTTTCAAACAAACCAAAACTAAATCAAAATCGGTCTAGCCGTTTGGTCTGTACATGGACTCGGAGCGACACACAGACACACACTATAAAGTTATTTTACCCCTTTTTTATTCGGGGATAAAAATCTCAAGATTTGTATTGAATTGATTTTTGCCAAGATGGCCATAAGGACATAAGGATTTTCTCCGGTATGATATTTCTCATAACGGCGCCACAGTGGGGGATTTTGAAAAAAAATTTAAATAATTTTGTAGTTTCTAAACGGGCTGTCCACTTGTTATGAAATTTCATACAGCATTTTAAAAGATATTGCAAAACTTAAGCTTGGAATTTGGACTATATTATCCAAAATGGGCCACCTCAAGGGGATAAAAAGTTGAAACCGATACCAAGCTGTTATTTTTGATCTGATAAAAAAGATTTTTTGCAAGTATATTTCTCTATCCAAGAGCTAAAAAAAAGTCTGCTACATGTATGGGTTTTCGCTTATAGCTTAGGAAATGTTCGAGAAAAAAAATTTAAATTTTAACCTTGATCTACTGTTCTGCTAATGGAGAAAACAAATATTTCCCGATCTAAAAAAGAAAACTTGTTATGGATTTTAACTGGAGTTGTTGAGCCTATTATAAAAATCTCTTTGCAGAAATAAGACAATCACCAAATGTTTTGACATTAATGCAAATAGGAGCATTAGAGGCACGCATATCGATATGTTTTTGCGATAGACTGGCAACTCTTAAGTCCTTCCTTTGATGGGAATTCTGTTCCAGGTTGGTTTAAGACTGCTTTGACTCATAACAAAAGCTATGCATACGAAACAAAGTTTCCATTTACTGGATACCTGGCCACAGCGGTCATCCGGGAAATGAGGAAGCATATGAACTGGGCAGACGGACCCCTGCTCGACAGTAACATTTCTGATCAAAGGAGATAACACTTTGACCGCTAAGGAGATGTTGCAGACTTTTTCAGGTTTGATGCAGGGGACAAAGCATTGATGACGATTTTAACAGTGATCCAAATAAAGTCAGAGCACTGTTCCAAAAAAAATCTGACGTCTCCTTGCGGCTTAATCAGTCTGTTGATTTAGGGTACTAATACTTTAGTATTGCGCCTCACCGCCTCTCCTCCACAACGGTCAATCTCCCCTACACGTGGCATACCCTCTTATTAACTCACGAGGCTCTGACGACGGACCATGGGTGGCATAAGCCTCACATATTCTTTGCGAGTTTAACGTATTATGTAACGGAAGTAGGCGTGGTTTTCATTCTGAGTTTCTGTGATCAGGGGGAAAATCACGGCACGCGTTATCGAACGAAATTACGAAATATTTCCATATAAACTCTATTGAAATATTTCGTAATTTCGTTCGATAACGAGTGCCTCGATTTGCCCCCAGATGACTTTCATAAGTCATACATAGATTGTTTTAATTTTCAGATCAATAAAGCAAAATTTTTAATATTAAAATTATTATTATTATAGGCAATTTAAATTAAAATTTTGAAAAAAGTAGATTTTTTGTCGTTTTTTTGCAGAAAAATTTTTTCATTATTTTACTATTATAAATTTTTTTTTTTAATTTTGGAATTTTTTTTCTCAAATTCTGAAGCTGTGGCCAAAGAATTTAACATGTCATCTTAAGATATGATATATTTTGAAATATTTCCAAAAATATTATCTGCGCTCTGCGAAAAATATGAAGAATACTGCAAGAACGCCTTTTCTGGGATTTTTTGAAGTTTTTTGGGAATTTCTGGGAACTCAAAAGCAAATTGTATTACGTTCTAATTTCTGTGCATTATTTGCATTATTTCAGTAAAAAATATTGATAAATGCGAATTTTTTAGAATTCTTTTGTGTAAAACGCTGCGTTCTGGTGCGTTTTTGATTTCTATTTGCAACTCACACAACAATTAAAGCCGGCTAAGCCAAAGACCGTGTTTACGCGGCTAGTTCTCTAACGTTGGAGCATTCAAAAATCAACATTTGTCAACGAAAACAAGAATCAAATAAAAATAGATTGCAGATTTGAGTTCAACCCATTAATTTACAACTAACCCTTATGTCTGGGTTCGTATTACTTTTAGAAATGTACAATAGCTAAACATTACTGTTCAGAACTAACTTTTGTAGTTTCCAAGTTTAAAGATGTTTTAAATATCACGCTGATAGAAGCTATTTGCTCCAGTTTAATTAACTACGAGTACTAGTAGATTGAACACAATTGTTAATGCTCTGATCATCGCTAAGTTAAGTTAGATGGATGGACTGACAAGTTGCCTTAGCTTACTGGGGTCCATCAAAAGCTCACTTGAATTGAATTTCCATACTCTATATAATTTTTTTTATATTATTGTTTATATTCTCTAGGTTTTGCCCTTCAGTATTCCTCTATTTATCAAGTATTGTGCCAGCGATATGGCTACTGGAATTCGATAAGGTTGAAAGACGTTTGCATGAGGGACTGAAAAGTTCAGAGGCGAACGATACCGCAGACTCACCGATAACCGATGTACTCGGTGTGCCAAAAATTAACAAGGACACTTGGATAACATTGATTGAACAATTTTTAATGCTTATACTAATAGTGGGACGATGGATGTTGCCAAAGGGAGATCTTACCCGTGATCAATTGAGTCAGCTATTGCTGGTGTATATAGGTAGGACTTAAATACATAAAAAGTATTATGTCTGTGCTGTATATTAAATCGAAATCATTTAAATATTAATGATACAGGTACCGCTGCTGATATAATAGAGTTTTTCGATTCGTACAAAGACGACTCAATAGCTAAAATACCCCTGCTAGTGTATTTAACATTGGGCATTTGGTCTTGGAGTCTAATGCAATTTACTATAGTCTTATCGGCCACTAGGGCCCGACGGTCTCGCGGAAGCGGTTCAAGCCGTAAAGTTGAGTAAGTTTGATTTTTTTTCAGATAATTTAAAAACAAAGTATTTTCTTTTGTGTTTTTTATCTCCATTTTAGACCCCCCACCGAATGTTGCAATGGCTGTTGCTGCGGAATTGATGTTTGGGGCATTGTACTTAATGTTATATTGCAGGATGCACCGTTTCTAACATTTCGCTTACTCATAATTTTTCAATACGATATTATCAGTTATATGAACGTTTTCTTTACTTGTAAGTAGGATTATTCTGATTTAAGAAACTAGCATATTTTGTATACCCCTTCACCAAAAAGTTATATGTATTTGTAATACAATTGCAAATAATTTTTTTCTGTGAAACTTTTGTACGTTCACATGTTGAGCTGATTTATTATACAAAAGTTTTTTGAGGTTTTGCTATTTTAGTGTACAAAAAGCTCTTCTTGAGCTCAGATATACTGAAGTATACATATGTAGATGTAAATGTCAGGTGTCATTTATTTTTTTACTAAAATTTTTTGTGCACTTGATTGAAGAAAGTTTACAAAAGCGGAAATTCCTTAAAAAAAAGTCGCATGAAAGCTTGTTTTTAAAGTGTTGGCGTGGTGACATGATGTTGGATATGAGTCACCGTGGGAATACGTTGTCGTTGATGTAACTGGAGTATATTACCTGCGGCAACGTGCCCACATGGCGACTTCTTTCAATGGCAACACGTTACGTGCAGCGAGTAAAAATATCGCCGGTCTTGTCAGGTGGACTGGAATCGCCAAAGGGAAGGCAAATCCAATTGTTGTATTTTTGCTTGTTACAAAGAAAAAAAAACGGAGATTCGTTTGTCGCTATTAAAATGTGTCAGCAGCTATTAAAATGTGTGCAACCTTAATATATCATGAAAATCTCTAAAAATATAAATATATACATATATAAATATATATAAATCCTTACAGTGTTTTCACACTGACATGGTTTTAATAAAAGTTTGTGTTAACGTTAAAACCAACTGTTAAACATACAAATTGTTTTGTTAAAACCAACTTAAAACCATTTTTGAATTGATTTAAAGTGGGTTTTATGAAATGCAACCTTGTTTTCGCTTTGCTAAATTCAGTGCTTTCAACTTAAAACAATCGGAAGCAGCTGATAATGTTTATCCCAATTAATAAGAATATATACCAATTGATAAATTTAAAACTTAAAAATGGATGCAGCCCGAATAATAATCAACAAAATTGCGGACAGAAGTGGTAGATACAGACTTAGCAACGTGTTTATGAAACCAGCAGGTTGCATTGTCGGTCGCATAGTCTGTACTCTTGTTTATGGTTGTGTTCGAAGTTGCATTCGAAGTTTCGAAAATATCAAAATATTTTGATGCTTATGGGTTGCATTGTAGGTTGCAGTGTCTGTATCAAACTATTCGAAAACGTGCTGCGTAAGCAAGTTGCCAAGTCTGTACCCACTAAAAGAATGTTTTTGACGGAAAGCAACGAAAATATTTTCATTGTCCTCTGTGAATATCACTGACATCGATCCGCCGATAAAAAGCTTTATTTTGTAATGTATTTGTGCATGATGTATATACAATAACTTGATTTCCAACCACTTCTTCACTTTTTATAAGTAGTTCCACAATTTGAAAATATTTATTTACAAAATACACTGAAAGAATTTTTTTTTAATAAGTTCTATGAATTTCGACATTAATCCAATGAAAAAATTCATTAAAATTCAACCAACGTTACGCTTCGTTGGATTAATGAAACCAGTTTCGTTAAAATTGTTTTAATGAAAACTGCATCAAATGTATTAACCAGTGACATCAATGCAATGAAAGAACTTCATCTAAACAACGAAATAATTTCATTAAAACAATGAAATAATTTCATTAAAACCACTAAATAATTTCATTAAAACAACGAAATAATTTCCAACGAGATAATTTCCAAATAAATAATTTCATTAAAATAACGAAATAATTTCATCAAAATAACGAAATAATTTCATTAAAATAACGAGATAATTTCATTAAAACAATGAAATAATTTCATTAAAACAATGAAATAACTTCACAAAAACAATGAAATAACTTTATTATAACAACGAAATAAATTAATTGAAACTGTATATGTAAGTAAGAGTACAAAGAGTGCAAGAACAATCATACAGAACTACCTTTGATGAAAGCTTTTGGTTGACAATTCGTCGGTTGGTTTCTGGTTTGCTGCAGACATAATGTATTTTGAATATACTGTGCCGCAAACCAGAAACCAACCGACGAATTGTTGAAATATAATTTAATTTATCAGACTTTCATGACTACAATGGAATTTTCATTAGGACAACGAAAACATTTCATAGCTATAATGAATTTCTAAATTGCAGTTTGTTTTATTATATTTTTTAGTTTTAAAGAATTTTAGGCCTAGTTCAGAGAAAAATAATTTAGGTTTACGAATCGTTTAATAAACAAATTTCCATACAAAATTTGTTCTGTAAACCTTTTGTAAACCAAAATATTTTTTTCTGAATACAGCAGTTATTAATCTTTAACTTAATTGCTTTAAGGTATCTACTTACCTATATATGTTTATTTCAAGCAACAACTGCAAATGTTTCTTAAATATAAAGGTGTTTCTTAATAATTAGAGAATATTGTTCTCATAAATCCAATGAAATATTATTACGAAACTAGAATACCAACGAAGCAGTTCCAATGAAATTCTTTCATAATATTCGTGAAAGTTTAATTAGATTTGTGAAATTATCATTAGATTTGTGAAAGAAATCTAATGAAATTGTTTCGATGGATTTATGAAGCAAAATTCTTTCAGTTGTTGTATTTATTGTCTGTCAAATAAGTGTTATAAAAAGCAGAAAAAACTACAGCAACCAATACACGCATTTCTGCAGGAAATTTATTTTATTTTGAGCAAATGTATTGGACGGTCTGTGAGTTAAAACCTGAATTCAACAAACTTGCAGTGTGAATGCAAAATCAACTGTTTATGGTTTTAACGTTAAAACCACTTTTTTACTATCACGATGAAAAAACTGTTACGAAGATACAGTGAAATCCCAAGTTAATCACAAAACACTCCTGATTTTGAAACTATATAGTCATTTGAAAAATTTTCAAGAAAATTTAGGAGTTATGAGCGAAGAGCAGGGAGAACGCGTGCATCAGGACTTACGCATAATAGATGAACATTACAAGGGTTTCTGGGATTTGAATATAATGTTTGACTATTCCTAGTCTTTGAAACACCATTTTTCTAAGACTACACATGAGAGAAAAGCTTCTAAGCGAAGTGTTTTAGAAACTCTATAATTTATTTAATTTTGTAATAAATATTTTGTTTCTTCTTCTTTCAGTTCTCTTTCTAAAATGTAAATAATATCAAAAGCTGTAAGCCAATTTCAATGAAAAAGGGCTCTGTTTCTTTGTAATCTATTTAGCTACAAGCTACTACATAAATCAAAAAAAAGCTTGTTGCATTTTTTATTTTTTATGCATTTTAAAATATAAAAATTTTTTTTATAATTTTTTCTAAAATTTTTATTTTTTTGGGTTAAATTCTTATAATATCTCTAAAAACACTGAGCAAGTTTAGAAATAATATTTTCACATCTATTTTGCTACTTGCTCTTAAAATATAGTCTCGTAAAAGTTTTTGTTAATATCATTATTACGAAATTTTATTGCGCATTAAAAACTTAATCAAATGTATTTAAAATAATGAGTTTTATAGGCAGATATTGTAAAAAATTTCGTTTCTAAACGTTTCAAAAAATAACGAAAATTCGTTTCAAAAAATATTTTATCCATACAAATTTCAAAACGAAAAAAATGTTTCTATTTACAAAATTTGGCCTTTAAATAATGAGTTCTTGTTTCAACTTTCTTATTTGTTGAGCTTCTCATTTGTTTAAATGAAAGTTTATAGCATAATAACTCTAGTTGTTCTAAGAAACTTTGCGTAAAGGTTCCCTGATGATCTGCATTAGCAGCAGTGAAATTCGCATACGATCCAGCTAAACCCATCAATAATCAATTTCAATTTATTTTTAATAAAAAATTATTTTACTGAATAAGTAAAATAATAATTTGGGATTATTAGTGCGTTAGTAAATGTTAAACTTAAATTGTAAAAATTCCCAATAAAAAACACTAATTATATTTAAAATAGTTGGACAAATGTTTAATGTTAAATGTTTAATGGTATTAAAAATATCTTATATGACTTTCGATGTGAGGCACTGTATTTATCTTACATTCTATACATCTGCAATGTTTGCACCAGCAGTTTGCAATGAATAGTGATTTCCGATATTTTAACAAAAGCATTATAGGATACTCATATTATGAAGCACTGCGAATTTTCTTTTTTATAAATCAACCGATCACAGATTGTTATACACTTTCTTCCTTTTTGTTCGTAAATGCAAACGACCAAATATAAAAAAATAAAACAAGCAGCTGGTTAAAAAGAACATTTCAGAATAATTATATTATGCATCATGTGACGAATTCTCGAACAAGACCATAGTTTTTCAGCTTCAACATACTACTTTTCAACTCATTTTGGTTGCGTGGTTGGTATACGTGGTTGTAGAATCTAGAATCTAGATTATGTCTTTTTGAAAAGAGCACTCCACTCGTCGGTGTCAACCTATGTAGAACCGTATTTAAGTATTCGGATATTCAGCTCATGTACTTATGTTATTTAATATGTACGACATTTTGGTTAAAGATATTAAAGATTCGGCACAAACGTTTCATGTTTCATTTTATTCAGGTAAAAACTCTTTAGTTATTGTATTACAATTGTACCGTTTGTATGTTGTAAATGCCGAATTTTGGAAAAATCGCCGAGAACAGAAAGTTGCTGCCAGGCAACGTCAATACAAATCAAGACGTCGCAACATTGAAGATGCCAATGGCATATACATTGTCTCATCGGATCGTGGAACGGAAATGAGAAGAAAAATCAGGAGGTAATAAAGTTCATATGGACATTCTAACTGCCGTATTCATTAAAAATAGTTTAGGTTTACAAAACGTTTAATAAACAAACTTCCATATAAAATTTGTTTTGTAAACCTTGTGTAAACCAAAATTATTTCTATATTTTTGGAATTCATACTCCATAACTTTATTCTTCCAGGGCTAAAGAATATTCCGACGATGAAGTTGTTTATAAAAAGAAAGACAAAAAGGACAAAGACAAGGACAAGGAAAAGTAAGTTTTAGCCTATTATATAGTCACGGAGCTCTTAAAATAATTGAAAATTACTCATGACAGAATTAAAAAACGCAAGCGCAAAGATACTGGATATTCCACCGCCAGTTCTCAAAATATCTATTCTACTAAAGTTGAACCGGAAAAGGGAGCTCGAAGAAAAGATAAAAAGAGCAAGAAGAGTAAAAGAGAACGCAGTAAGTCTCCTTGCAGCAGCGATGTGGTAGAGGCTAGAAAATCTAAACATGCCAAAAAGTCTGATAAACCTGAGAGAAAGTTAGTTATATTTTATTTGATAACCCGTAATTTTCTCCCCAATTATTTTATTTCAGAAAATCTAAAAAGATTGAAGCTGTTATTGAAGAATCTAGTACCACGAACAGCTCCTCCGATTCCAGCAATTCTACTCTGCCCAGTTATGAGGTGATCAATGAAACTAAATCCAAGTCAAAACGACGTAAGCCAAGTTCAAGTTCCTCTTCAACAAGTACAGATTCTTCCGATAACTCTTCTTCAGAGTCCTAAGTTTCAAAAATAACCGTTTAGAGAGTTTAGAAACTCTACAATTTAGTATTGGTAAAACTTCCTTTAATCTTAAGGGAGTTCATTAAGTTTATTTTATAATCGTAAATTTTTTTTTATATTTTTAACAACTAACTAACATTAATATTTGTATTGAAGTAGGAAAAGCATGAATTCATAATTTTGCTAAACGCACAGTGGCGTAAAATTTGTATTACGAGAAACTCACGTAATTTTTGTATAAATTTATAAAGAAAAAAATTTTATTAAAAATTAAAATCATCTACATTATATACATACATATATTTATAACAGCTACATACATATATATGTAGATATATATAACTAAATAAAAAATAACTCCATTTGAGTTTTTGTTCTCGATATAAAATTAGGATATCACCGATTTAACCTTAGTTTTTGGATACCAAATTTTCACCAGTGCCCTGTTTCAGTAACTTGTGAGAAGTTCTCGCATCGAGAAAAGTTAAATAATTATAGTTTTATTATTATTGTTCGAACTTCATTTGTTTCTATATTTATTATTTGATTAGCCTAAAGTTCGTATCGCTTTGTAAGCTCTAATTACATGTGGTAATTATTAATGAACAAATAACACCAAAGCTAATTGTAAATATTCTGACAAACACTAGCAGAAGGGAACAACTAGCATTTTTCGGAAGCCACGGCACCTTCATCATCAGTGCTCTTTTTGTTTGGTCGGTCTACAACAAGAACAAAAAATAAGCAAATTAACTAACATGTGCATAATTAGTAAAGAATGAACGACAATGGGAAGTCTGTTGTAAATTAGAGATGGTAAATTTGGGCTTTCATTACAAAACACGTTTCTGCAAATTGAATTACGATGAATCAAAACAATTCACGAATTCCATTTTCAAGAAAGTTACGTATATAAGGCAGAAATATCAAAATTTAAAAATATCAAAATTAAAGGGTGTTCTATACGTTGATGTAATTGTGACAACTTGCTGTATCTTGGAAACCGTAGGAGGCAAACTGTGGAAATTTTCAAAAACGCTAAAACTAAACAATCCCAAAGTTATCAAATCGCCAAATCGAAAAAATCGCCAAAAAGGAAAAAAATCGCCAAAATGAAATTAAACGCCAAAAATAAAAAAAACTTAAAAATTTAAAAACTTGCTTAAATAAAATAAATCGCCCGAACAGAAAACAACGCAAAATACGCCAAGGCTAAAAAACGACAAAACCAAAAAAAGAACGCCAAAAACCGAAAAATTCCAATAACACAATAAATATATAAAAATATATGTTAGATAGACAAAAGTTCTTATAGTATCGCACTTTACTGAATTGATTATTAATTGCTAAAATGTTCAATAACAATGCATAACATAGTGTTTTTAACAAATAAAATGGATAAGCTTTCTTTCTGTTATTTCTTTAAGTTAATTAATAACATTTTAATATTAAACTATAATTCAAACGAATATTACACTTTATTGATGTTTTTTATTAAGGCAAAGTTGTCTCAGCTAAAACTCTGACTTAATTGTCGGGACACTGCAATAACACTAATAAATTTCGTTTATACCTGATAATTTTTTTTACTTTTATTATGATAAAAATTTATCAAATATATACTCACGTTAATAAACTTAAAGAATCATATTTGTTACATGTCGTTAAGTAAAATTTCATTAGGAAATGTAACCCACGCGCGCCAATATACATATCTATCCAAATTATATGAACAGCTTGCCTTTCCAACACAAAATTTTTTAGGTGTATTTGCTTTATTTTCAGTTTAATTATAGTAAAATGTAATTAAATTGAAAACTTTCAATCACAATCACAAGTATTTTATAATCCGTCTGTTATCAATTATATATGTATGCATATATGCATACTAAAAGTAATCATTATTTTCTTACTTGCAATTATATACAATAAATTCAGTGAAGTGCGACTTTGACCGGCGCATGAAGGGTTCCGTAAGGACACGAGATATGTAATTCAATGCGAACTTTAGCCAATATAAACTATAGTTTTGGCATTTTTTTCGTTTTTGGGTTTTTTTCGGTTTTAAGCGTTTATTTTAGTTTTGGGGTTTTTTGAATTTATTGGCGCTATTTGAGTTTAGGCACTTTTTTTCTCGTTTTGGCGATTTTTTTATTTTGGGGATTTTTTTAATTTTGGCACTTTTTTATCTCGTTTTGAGGATTTTTTTCGGGTTTTGGCGTTTTTTTAATATTGGCGATTTTTTTTGTTTTAACGTTTTTTTTTAATTTTGCCGATAAACAATTGTTTTGATTTTGGCGCATTTTTCGCGTTTTGGCGATTTTTTTCGGATTTCGGCGTTTTTTTTCCTTTGACGGTTATTTTCATTTGGGTGATTTTTTCAAATTTGGCGATTTATTTTAGTGCTAGAATTTTTTTTTTAATTTTGGCTATTTTTTTTAATTTTTGGCGATTTTTTTTTGGGTTTCGGCAATTTTTTTTCGGTTTGGTGACTTTATAATTTTCGGATTTTTTAGTTTAACCGTTTTTGAAAATTTCAAGAGTTTACCTCTTACGGTTTCCAAGATATAGCAAGTTATCAAAATTACATAGTTAAAATTGCATTAACTGATGGACCACCCTTTAATTTAAATTTTTTAATATTTTAATGTTTATTGTTGTAGTCTATATAAAAATACACTAATTTTACAAACTTGAAGTGTCAATATACATATCGCTCTTAATCAACAAAAGGGTATTAAGTCAAAATTTTTTAAATTTCACTTTTTGCAAGAAATCAATTAACAACATCAATATCTATCAACTGTAAAAATTTTTGTTGGTAAAATTTTTTTTACCTTATAACTTTAATTCGAAATGTGACTCTTTTTATGACAAATTTGCCCAAATTTTATCTGATTTGCGACTCTTTTAAATATATTATTTTTTATTTTTATATTATTATTTTTCCCCAATAATCGTAAGATTTTAAAATAATCCCCAATAATCGTAAGATTTTAAAATAAAAGCAATGTAAATATATTTTCAAATGAAACTTGATTACCGTGATGTATTTTGATTTTCAAATTCTCCTAAAATGTAACAACAAACAGTTTTTCGTCTCTACTGAACATTTTAAAATTTTGATTTAATACCCTCTTGTTGATAAAGTGCGTTATGTACATACAATTGTATGTATATTACATGTGATTTTAAAATTTTTCGCTGCTCTTTTTGGAACACCCTTTAATTTTTAAATCTCGTGTATTTGTTGTTGTAGCGGCCAAGGTAGCGAAAACAATAGGGTTCCTTTTTTCACCTTTGGTGTGCGGAACCCTAAAGAACGATTTTAATCAGATGCAATTTGTAATTGAAATATTTCCAAATTCAATTACAAGTAATTGTAATTCAAATCGAAATGGACCCAAATTGGTCTCCGAGAGGAGGTTCGGTATAGCAATACTACCCTTCCTAACCTAATTGTAATTCAACGTTATTATTCAATTACAATTTGAATTAAATTTTTTTAATTACAGTTACATGTACATGTATAATTGCAATTGAAATTTAGGTAATTTTAATTGAAATTCAAGGTATTTGAAGCAGCTCTGTTAGCGCAAAAAAAATCATCCTGCTTTGGTAGCAAGTACAATTTAGAGGATGAGTTTCCTTTTCTATTTTGGAAGAAAAAATACAATTGCTGATGATGCCGCTTTCTTTGGATAATCAACGGCTAATTTTAGAAACCCAATTCGTGAGCCCAATTTGTAGGCTGAATTTTGCATTTAAATTAATAAATATTCTTTTGATATTGATAAATTTTGATACCTAAAATTTGCCCATCTTGAAAAAATGTAATTATTTGTCTGGCAATGTAAAGATTTTAATTTTCTGGACAAGTTACCTTTTAGAAACTACACCTACACTAAAATAAACTTTAGATAAATTTTTTCGCAAATTGTACTAAAAATGTTTGAAAAGTAACGGTATACCAAAGAACTCACCATTGTAACACAATCGGTACAATTGTATTCGAAATCCCAACACTGGCATGTATGAGCATTGATTCAGTGATGCGACTTTTGCGTGAATTGGAATAAAATATTCTGCTTTTTATAAATCCATACATATGTACATACATACGTACATATGTATGTACATATGTATGTACATATTTATATGTACTTGCAAACACGTATTATAGACATACATATGTATCTACAAGCATAGGTTTATGTATTAAAATTTGTGTGCAAACCTACATATTATGAGTGTCGTAATATTTATCCATTGTATAACTGGGGTGAAATTGAAAGTGACTTTGGTAACACTAGCTTGATTATACTCGCTCGTTTTCGCATTCGTTTTATTTAGTTGAACGTTAGAAATCAAACAAGTCGAAAGCAAGTAATCAACGGTACTCGGTCGCTAATTTGTTGATTTTTTTTTGTATCTACAATGTTTTTGTTATGTACTACATCTATCTAATGGTTATTTAAAATGAAACGAAAAGTGTTTATAAAATCGCAAACAAAAAATAATTAAATAGATACTTTTGAGTGTACAAAGAATAAAAGTATGTCTATAAATTTAATAAGTATTAAAATGAAAAAAAAAATAAAAAATAATTGTTGTAGTTGTATGTAGCTTGTTATGACTGACTTTTGTTGTTGTATTTATGCATACAAATGTATGTACATATGTATGTATGTAAGTACATATGTACAATATATTTCAAGTTATTTATCAGTGCTGCAACAATTTAATAGTTACATACATACACACACTTACATATGTATGTATGTTTGTGTTGTTATTAAAAAAAGAAACAACTACAAAAAATTAAAATAAAACGCATTTACTTATAAGGGGTAAATATATATGTATGTATATAATCAGGTATGGGAACTAAAAAATTTGACTTTGAAATGGAAGTGCTTATCTGGTACCTATGTCTGGTATTAATTTGTCAAACTCTATTGTTATTTTCATTAGATGTCGAAGCACAAACTATAGGACTTATTCAGAAAAAAAAAACTTTTTTGGTTTACAAAACGTTTAACAAATAAATTTCCACACAAAATTTGTATTGTAAATCAAAATAATTTTTTCTGAATACATATGTACATACATACATAGTACATATCGCTCATTTACTAAAACAACGTTGTCAGTCAAAATTATTTATTTTTATTAGAATTAATACTTACATACATATATTGTTATTCATGATACATACATATGTAAAAATCACATAAAAATATCTGGTACTTATTTATATTGAGATTTTGCGAAAAAAAATTCTTTTTCCATTAAGTTGTGTGTAAATTAAATTTTTTTTGGCAAACATGTTGACAAAGCGACAAAAATTAAAGTTCTAATATAAAGGGTGTCCCAACAACAACGCAAGATTTAAATTTGGCGCCATTTGAAGTGTCACTGTTTGACATTTGAACAATTGTTATTGTTTGCTGGTAGAAGGTACGAGGTTAGTAAAAATGGAGTGCTACACAAATGAACAACGCATTCTTATTGTGAAATTGTTTTACCAAAAGAGACAACATAAAAATGCTGATTTTGCCAATAAAATCATCTTCAGTGACGAGGCCCATTTCCATCTTGATGGCTTCGTCAATAGGCAGAATTGTCATATTTGAGGTGAGGAAAATCCTGGAGTGATTCTCGAGAAGCAAATGCATCCTCAACGTGTCACTGTGTGGAGTGGGTTTCGGGCTGGAGGAATCATTACACCTTTTTTGTATGAAAATGAGACAAGTCAAGCGCAAACAGTAATTGGTTTTCGATATCGAGAAATGATATAGGTATATAACTTTGTTTCACATACATATGTACGTAAATTGTAGCATACGATACAATTTTACAGCCCGCATCTTAAAAGTTATCAACAACCAAAAGTCATAAAATTTTAATTTTAATAAAAAGTATATTTTCGATTACTTGTCGCTTACGATAAAATCGAAAATAAAGCTCGATATGTATATCTGTGGCAAAGAAGTGCTTAAATCGAGATAAGCTGATTTTGATGATTTCATAACATCTCTGTAGTCAAAAGTACACTTTGGGGAAAATTTCAATTATTTTGTGTGATTTTTCAGGAAGTTACAGGCAGTGATGCCAAAATTTTTGGCTCAAAAAATAAAAAAACACAAAAAGCGTAATTTTGAGATTTAAAAAGCGTAAAAACAACTGAGGATTCAAACGAGTGAAGTTTAATAATGTTTTATATTTTCTAAGTTATTATCTATTTCTGCAATAGTATCATCTTTAATGAAATATATAAGACGAAAAGCGTATGCTTTACACTGAAAAAATAAATACATCAAGTTTTTATTAAAGTAATTTTAAGAAATACACACATTTCTTAAAAGCACTGCCTAGTGCACTAACGCTAAAAATTTGGCATTTTGAGTCTTCAAAAAGCACTAAAAATAGTGCCAAAAGCACCAAGTTGGAATCACTGGTTATAGGGGCAATAACTTGCTGCTTATCATTTTTTGTCTTATAATCTTATACGGAATAAAAACTTAATTTCGCTTTTACTTTAGTTAGTATATTTCAAATTGAATTATTAGTGAGTGTGTTGAACTATGTTTCCGTAAATAAATTAGAATTTAACACCGAATTTCCCAATTTAACAGCAATAAAAATAAATATCTGAAGATCAAGTTGAAAGCTTAAAAGTGCTCTTCCACAGAACAGTAAAATATGACTTAAGGATTATTTCCTTTTGTCCACAGATATCATGATACATAAATTGCAATCGTGTCCACTTTTCCATCGCTGATGGATATGTACATATGTATGTACTTACATGCATACATACATGCAAACATATGAATATTTCACTAGTTGCAAGTATGTATATGTGTATGTATGTGTATAAAAGTTTTGTAAGTTCTAATATGCTGCGAAATTGAACAGAGCATAAGTATAATTCTTAAGGTATGTATGGTGGGGCCCAAATAAGTGTAACCTTTTACTACTAACTAAATGTTAAAGATAAACCTTTTGATTAAGAAACCTGGGGAAACTTACGGCATTCAATATGACTCGAGAAAAGCTAGTGACTTCGCTTTTGGACTGGTGTGTCAGAAATGGTCCGAAAAAGATTGGTATTGAAAATCAGCATAATCGAGCTGGCAAACTCAAACTTTATATTGCCATACAAAAGTAACTACCGAAAACTAATTTTTATTTTTTTTTATACCCTTTACCAAAAAATGGTAAAAGGGTATATATAGGTTTGTCATTCCGTTTGTAATTTCTACAATATTAATAAGCGACACATAAAGTATATACATATATTCTGGATCTTTATGCATAGGGAAGACGAACAAGCGATGTCCGTCTGTCTGTACGTGAAATCCGTTTTCCCAAGTTCCCAGAACAGCTAGAGACTTCGTTCTTGGACTGGTGTGTCAGAAATTTTCCGAAAATTTTGCTATTGAAAATCAGCAAAATCGGGCAGACGGTTTCAGAGCTGGAAAACTCAAACTCTATTTTCCCATAGAAAATAACTACCGAAAACAAATTTTTATTACCTTTTTATTAAATTAACTTATTTTATACTTCCGTATGAATAAAATTGGTATTTATAATTAAAAAAAAAATTTAATAATTTAAAAAATTAAAAAAACGTTTCCAGGGTTGGAAAACTTTAACTTTTTTCATAATAATTAAACATATTTCATGTTTTAGGAAGAAGGCTATTTTCTCAGGAACAGTAAGAGCTACGGGTCTGAAATTTGGACAGAATATGTAGAACTTTGGTCGCTACAACAACAAATATATAAAAGCTAAAAATTAAAGGGTGCTCCAAAATGAGCAACGAAAAATTTTAAAATCCAATGTAATATACATACAATTATATGTACATATGTACATATATTGACACTTGAAATTTGTAAAATTAGTGTATGTTTATATAGGCTACAACAATTAACACTAAAATTAAAAACTTTTAAATTAAAGGGTGGTCCATCACTTAATGCAATTTTGACTATGTAATTTCGACAAAATGCTATATCTTGGAAACCGTAAGAGTTAAACTCTTGAAATTTTCAAAAACGGTCAAACTAGAAAATCCAAAAATTATAAAATCGCCAAAAATTTTAAAAAATCGTCAAAATAAAAAAAATCCGCCAAAACGAATAAAAATAGCCAAAATTAAAAAAAAACGCCAAAAACCGAAAAAAATCGCCAGAACGAGAAAAACGTGAAAAACTAAAAATAAATTTCCACAATGACAAAAAAACGGTAAAAACCGCAAAAATCGCCAAAACAAACAAAATTGCTTATATGAACAAAAATCGCCAAAAATTAAAAAAAAATCGTCTAAATGAAAAAAAATCGCCAAAACGAAAATAAATCGCCAAAATTAAAAAAAACGCAAAAAACCGACAAAAATCGCCAAAACAAAAAAAAAATGCCTATAAGAAATAAAATCGCCAAAACGAGAAAAAAGTGTAAAAAAAAATTCCCACAATGACAAAAATCCGCAAAAATCCCAAAAAAAATACTTATATGAACAAAAATCGCCAAAAATTAAAAATAATCGCCTAAATCAAAAAAATCGTCAAAATCAAAAAAATCGCCAAAACGAAAATAAATTGCCAAAATTAAAAAAAAACGCCAAAAACCAAAAAATATCGCCAAAACAAAAAAAAGTTGCCTATATGAAAAAAAAATCGCCAAAAATAAAAAAATCGCTTAAATGAAAAAAAATCGTCAAAATCATAAAAATCCGCCAAAACGAATAAAAATCGCCAAAATTAAAAAAACGCCAAAAACCGAAAAAAATCGCCAAAACGAGAAAAAAGTGTCAAAACTAAAAAATTTACAAAAAGAAATAAAAACGCCAAAAACCGAAAAAATCGCCAAAACAAACAAAAATTGCCTATATGAAACAAAATCGCCAAAAAATAAAAAAATCGCTTAAATGAAAAAAATTGTCAAAATCAAAAAAATTGCCAGAAGGAAAAAAAGTCACCAAAATTAAAAAAACGCCAAAAACAGAAAAAAATGTCCAAAGCCAAAAAAAAATTTCCTATATGAAAAAAAATTGCCAAAAATTAAAAAAATTCACAAAACAAAATAAATCGCCAAAATTTAAAAACCACCAAATTAAACATAATGCCAAAAACCTAAAAATTGCACTAGAGAAAAAAGTATGAATTTTTTCACAAAATTAATATCTATGTACCTGCATATCTCTGTGGTTATGTAACTAAACTAAACTAAACTACATAAACGCACTTTGGTAAAGGGTATATACGATTCGGCACAGCGGAATATAGCACATTGTTTCCAGTTTTGGGAAACTTTAACTTTTTTTATTCAAAAGTAACTTAATAAAACAAAATTTTCCTCTTTTTTCTATAAATTAAACATATCTTATGTTCTTAAAAGAAACAGATTGGTGTAAGGAATCTGAAAAATTAATAAAAAGGATAATTCCAGGGTTGGAAAACTTACACTCTTTGTAAGTAAAAAAAATTAACTACCGAAATTTAATTTTTATTAAATAAACTTATTTTATACTTCAGTACGAATAAAATTGGTATTTCAATTTGGAAAAAAACTAAAAAGTTTCAAAACTTTAAATTATTTTCTTATACAAAAGTAACTTACTAAAACAAATTTTTCCTTTTCTTTTTTTTCATAAATTAAACATATCTTATATTTTTAAAAGAAAGAGATAGGCACAAGGTACATACGATATTTTGCATTTGCACTAACGCAAGAACATTTGTATCAAATGGCCTTGAGTTAAAATAGTTTTAATTTTCAGTGTTATTGCTTCATAAGTTTTACTCGTAAACAAAAACAATCAAACACTTTCATACATGCAACTTTTAATAGTTTTTCTTTGCGCTACAGGTGGTGCTTTTATTACATGTGTAAAACGTATGTTTGTATGTAAATAAATGCATATACATTCGTACATATTTATGTATGTATATTTAATAGTTACGAGTAAGTCCTCTGTGGCTACGAGTATGAAGCCTTCAAGTTCTGACACTTTTGTACAAGCAAATAGCTTAACATTAGAATCTTTATACAATATTATTAGGTTAAGAGGAGGTTACAAAAGTTTAAGCGTATTTTATTGATGATTTTAACCCTGGGTTAGTATACATTCGTTGAAACGTCGCACAGTGCTTTGTTCCCATACAACGATGGGACAAAAATAGAAGGAGTTGTCGTAGAGTTCTGAAAATTGGTACACTGGTACTAGATTAATTAATTAACTAAGATAAATTTAGTTTTTAAAAAAAATTGGACAAGGGACACGCCTACCGCCCATATAAAACAAAAATATAATTTGATGTATTGGCCACATTATTGCTTCTAAAGTCCTAAAAATCTGCAGTTATTCAACATATGAAAGTAGCAATTTATGTGTCAGTTTATACTCTAACTGAAGCAAGGACTCGTTATCCTGCCGAAATTTCCTTCATATTAAAAATGCAATAACTTATGAAGAAATTATGCTATCATTCAGTATATAAGGATATTAAGTTTTGTTGTTATAATCGGTACTATTTGTGGAAAAAAATTAGAAGTCGATTCTAATCAAAATTATAGAATTTTTGTAGTATGTCAGATAATAAGTTGATATCATGATCTTTTGAAATTGAAGTTAAATTCTTATGAGACCATCTAATAAAAATTAATTTATATTATTCAAAATTTTTATGGTAATTTTGTTTTAACCTGCTCGTCAAACCCAGTTATTCTCTGTCAATTTTGTTTCCTTTTTTTATTTTTTCTCTTATTTTATTTGCAAATGTTGAATTTTTGAATTGAAAATATATTTTCATTTACAAAAAAAAACAATTTATTTTATTTTTAAGGACATATTTTTTGACTTTTTAGTGCATATTTTCTAGGTTTTAGCGCATATTGAATGCGCATACAACAATTTTTTTTAGAATATATTTCTGGTTTTCCTGATAATAATACTTGTGAAGTATGTACAAAAAAAGTATCTGTACCTATTAAAGCTAAAGTTTACTAAAATATTTCTAATATTCAATGAAACAATTTTTTTAAGCTTTATGTCAGTAAATTTCATAAATTTCTTTATGTATTTATTTTTATATTGATATTTCGTTAACATTTGGTTAACTTCTTCAGGATTATTCTAATAATAAAATAAGAAACTAAAAAAATTATATGACACACATTGTTATTTATAATTATAAAATAATTTTTTTGATTGAAAAGAAAAAAAGAAGAAAACTAATTATCAAAATATAAAAACAATAATAATCCTGAAGAAATTAACCAAAGGTTAACGAAATATCGATATAAAAATAAAACTATAAAGAAATTTATAAAATTTACTGACCTAAAGCTTAAAAAATAGTTTCATTGAACATATAAAAAAGGTCGAAAAATTAGATAAACAATTTAACTAAGGGCCATTATTAGAACTTGTTGTTAGCTAAAGGTAGGATGTTATTGGATGGATAAACACTTTTTTATTATTACAACTTCATTTTAACAAAAAGTGAGCGATAAGCTAAAGATAAGTTGATCCTACCTGTAACTTTTATTGCCAGACTTTCTACTTTATAAAACAAAGTCAAATTTATTTGGTCAAAATATGCCATAAAACAAAAACAATACAACACAAAACACATAAGAATAGTAAAAAAAAAACAAAAGAATTGACAAAAATATTTTCATAATGTTTGTAATTTGACAAATAAACAAAAGCAAGTCGCCACTAATCATTTTTAACAAACAATATCCACAATATCCACAGAAATGTTGCCACATTTTATTATTTATTTTATCGGACAGTTGTAATAATAATTAAATTTTAATAATTTTTATAGTTCAGTTTTGCTAAAGTTAGGAATAACTATCCTAAACCTTATCGTTAAGTCATAAAAATGGGCCTATGGGTAATTTTCACAAGTTTTTCTTTAGCTTAAGACAGGATTTTATCAGCCCGACAGCTTTGCATTATAAAACCTGCATTTATTATTTGTTTATCCCTTAAATACTGTTATTATTGATAATAATAGCAATAAAAAATGGAAGTTATAATAATGCAAAGCTACTTTTCGGGCAGAAAAAATCCTACCTTTAACTAAAGGCAAGTTGTGAAAATGGCCCTAACTTTACCTTTATTGTATATATAGTATATAGTTTTTTAATTATATCAAAGTAAATTTGATAATCGTCTGTTCGATGAAGCTTGCCAATAAAGGGGTAAATTTAAGTATACCAATCTAGGGTTAAATACAAATTTAATTTTTTAGTTTAATTTCTTTTTCTTGACAACAAATTTAATTATTAAAATCTCTATTTGAGATAAGAATTCCAGACAGTTTTTGTTGATTATTGATAAGTTTTTATTAAAGTAAACGAAAAAATGATTAAAAAGATTATGGAAAAACACTTTCTATTTCCAAATTCAAGTTTATTGCCTCAAAACTAGTCCGATTATAATAAATAAAGGCGATAAAAATAAAGATTACCAACTTTTTTTTTTAATTGTGTGTAAGCTCTTGTCTCCACTAATGTAGTTTCCTACTCTAACCAAAAAAAAAAATACATTCTCATCTAATAACTGGAATCTGATGTTCGTTGCACGAAACGCTTACGCTCTCTAAATGAATAGTGTTTTATTTTAAAAAAAAACTACCCAGGCAGAAATTGTGACTTTGCCCAAAAAATATATACCACCACAAGACTGCAAATCCAAAATTACGACTCTTCCAAAATTGTTAAACCACCACAGTACTGTGAACACAAAAATATGACTTAACGTTTACAAATACCGCGTTCTTAATAATGCTGTACCACTGCAACACTGTATTTACAAAAATCTGACGTTAGTTTCCCAATACCCAGTTTACAATAATTCTATACCGCTACAACACCGTAAATACAAAAATTTTACTTTAGTTCCCCAAATACCTCGTTTACAATAATTCTTTACCGCTTTAACATCGTAAATACAAAAATGTTACTTAAGTTGAGAAATTTATATTGTGACGACCTTATAAATTTGTATTTATAGTATTGTGACAACATTGAAAACAAGAGTCGGAGGACGGTCATTCGGTGTTATCATTTTAATGTTATGAGTATATTAAAATTTTGGTAAACGAATGTTGTACTGATGTTAGTTGTACCCGCAGACAATCGTAGCAACGTCGTGCTGATTGTCCATTTCTGCCTGGGCAACTTCAAAATAGTGGAAGGCATTACGCCCCATAAAAATTGCCAGTATTAATATTGCCCTGTAAAACAGTCGAGCTTTGCTTATGCATAGTGTTATCAGACAATGTTGGGAAAAAATTGCTTGGAATCAGAACAGTAAAGAGAGTAACTTTTCAATTTATATTTATATTGAATTTAAAGAATTTTCTAATATATTTTTCATAACTTGCTAATGCAAAATTTTCTGTGATATAAAATTCAAGTAGATTGAGTGAAATAAAATCGGCTTAAATAAGCTTTTAAATAAACAGATGAATGGGAAATATAACAGCCTTCTTTAACATACGTACCAGAGATCTGTATGATTACGAATGAAACGAAATCAATTTTTAATTTTCTAAAATGAATATTGAGCACTTAACATTAAAAAATTAAAAGATGCTATTGCATGATTCATATCAATGAGACTGTTATTAATAAATGCATGCAACTGCTTGCAATTTCTATTCATTCATATGATTCACTAAAGCAATGAATCAGTATGATGGCTTTGAAAAGTTCTTAAGACCCCTTACAAGTACAGTTTTATGTAATATTATGATATTACTATTATTAGAATAGCTAGGCTCATTTTATTTTATAAATTATTTTAATACGAAAAAAACTATTAATTAATACGCAATGTTTTATTAACTTAAGACTTCATCTAGTCAACGTGCTTTTGGGAGTTATTTGATTACTATACAAAACAATCCAAAAACACTAAGAATTTTTATGTAATTTTAGTAACAGCATTCTTTTTAATTATTTTTTTAAACAGTTTTCAACACTTGCATTTGAGAAAATAAATGTATGTATCTACGTCCTTTTCTATCACATATGAATATACATTGTGATATTTTGCATTACAAATATGGTACAACTATAGTTGTACCACCCAGCATAAAGAAGAATAAGGACGAATCACAGACTTATGAAATTCTTATGCGTTTCTCCGGTTTTTGTTACAAGCTATCTGCTGCAGAAAGAATATTTAGCAATTTTAATTCAGATTCAAGAAAATAGATGTCATCTGATACGATTTCATCGATTATATTTGCTAAAGAAGGAGTACATAGAAATGGTGGACCAAATTTTGAACCTATTCAAAAAATGATTAGCAAAAAGTGGAACCTTCAAATAACTGGAAAAAACCAATATATTTGATCTCAAAATAAATGTGATGTATTTCACTTTGCTTATTTCTAAGCTATAAATTACTAAATAAAATAGTATGAATTTTTTGTTTTGTTTTTGACTTTTTTATGAAATAAAAAAACGATGCATCTTTAATTAAAAAATAACTATAAATCGCTATTTTTTAAACAAAAAAAGGCTTATATTATTAAATTAAAAAATACGTTATTTTGCAAAAAAAAAACATGTGTAATTCGTAATTTCATGTGTAATTTTGCCATGATCGATGTATAATTTAACATTTCGCTGGTAGCAGTAGTGGTAGTAGTAGTAGTAGTAGAATTTATTAGTATTGTCAATACTTTAAGAAAACAAAAGCAACTTCCATATATCAAAAGAAAAATTACAAATTATGTTTTACAAAATATACAGCATATTTTCTAAATATATTATTGTTTCTTTCGGTTTTGATATTATTTGGTAAATCGTTGTATAGTAGTAAACCCTTATAGAACAGTGATCGTGGCATTGTACTGGTTGATAACCTTTCAATCCTGAAGTGCTCAGCATTTCTTAGTGGATATCGCTGGACCTCCCTTACGTTCGCAATTTGCTCCGTTAAATATTTTGGCGCTTCGCCTCTTTTTATTTTTTGTAGTCTTTGTTTTATATTTAGCCATTTTAGCGTTTCTAGCATAAAGTTTATTGATGTATATCTATAAAATTTGAATATTAGCCGCATTGATTTGTTTTGTAGTTCCTGCAGTCGTTCAATTTGGCGCGCCGTACAACAAGAGTATAATATAGTTGAACCGAATTCGAAATGAGGCTTTATTATTGTATTATAAACATTTATTGCTGTTATGTATGATATTTGTTTTCTAATTCGTTTGAAAAAGTTAATTTTTTTTACCAATCTTTTTACATACATATGTAGTCAATATGATAATTAAATTTCAGATCTTGATCGATGACGAAGCCTAGATACTTTATTTGATTCACCTTTTCTATTAATTCATTATTTATTTTGAAGATTTCATTACTATTTGCGTTCACTTCTTCCATTATTTTCGTTTTAGTTTCGTTTAATTTAAGCTTGTTCATATTGAGCCATATTTTAATTTTTTCCATATCTTCAGTAAGGTTCAGGTAGCATTGTAAAAATAAGTGTATCGTCAGCGTATAGGGTTATTTAACATTTATCCATTACGTTCGGCATATCATTAATGTACGCAATAAATAATAGTGCACCCAATATCGATCCCTGTGGTACTCCGTAATCATTGTTAATTATACTGGATTTTTCATTATTGACTTTAGTAACTTGTTTTCTGTTTGTTAAATGAGACTCAAACCACTTTAATTCTGTATTCATGATGCCATATTTATACAATTTTAGTAGAAGTATATCCCTGCCGATTGTTTCAAAAGCTCTTTTAAAATCGAGAAATATTGCCAAAATCTTGTTGTTTTTTTCTATCTTTTTCCACCTATTTATTAGGTAATTAACTGCAGTTTCGCACGAAAATTTCTTTCTAAAACCGGACTGGTATTTTGATAGCAATTGATTTGTTTCTAAATATTCTTCAAGCTGTTTCTTAACAACTTTTTCCAATATCTTTTCGCAAGTCTTCAGGGTATTAATTGGACGAAATTCTTCACATTTTCTTGATTTGGCTACCTTTTCTATTGGAGTTATCATCAAAGTTTTCCAGTTCTCTGGGAATATACCTGTTCTTATTGATTCATTTATTATATTTAACATTGTTCTCCCAACTATATTCCAACTATTTATTATTATTTTAATGGATATTTTATTATAGTCTGATTTGTTTTTTAGGTTCTAACATATATTTTTCAGTTCTTCTAGTGTTATTGCACGAAATATGAATTTAGGGCTTATCACAGATACGTCGACATGATTGATATATTGCACATTATTATTTATCGTCTCCCTTATCGACCTAATACTATTAACGAAATAATTATTAAATTTATTGGCTATGTCAAAATTTTCCTTATATTCTATTTGGTTAAATATCACAGATTGGATTGCACTTTGGTTCTTCTTTAGAGTTTGTTTCTTTATTTCTCTCCACATCTCCTTCTGATCCTTGGCATCATTTATTTTTAGGGTTCCGTTCACCAAAGGTGAAAAATGGAACCCTATTGTTTTCGCTACGCTGTCCGTCTGTCCGTCTGTCCGTCTGTCCGTCACACGGTATTTTCTCAGGAACCAAAAGAGCTACGGACCTGAAATTTGGACAGAGTACGTAGAACCTTGGCCACTACAACAACAAATACATGAGAATTATAAATTAAAGGGTGCTCCAAAACGAGCGACGAAAAATGTTAAAATCTCATGTAATATACATACAATTGTATGTACATATGTATATTGACACTTGAAATTTGTAAAATTAGTGTATTTTTATATAGACTACAACAATAAACACTAAAATATTAAAAAATTTAAATTAAAGGGTGGTCCATCAGTTAATGCAATTTTGACTATGTGATTTTGACAAATTGCTATATCTTGGAGACCGTAAGAGGTAAACTCTTGAAATTTTCAAAAACGGTAAAACTAAAAAATCCGAAAATTATAAAATCGCCAAACCGAAAAAAATCGCCAAAACCTGAAAAAAACCGCCAAAAATTTAAAAAAAATCGCCAAATCGAAAAAAATCGAGAAAATTAAAAAAAAATTCTAGCACTAAAATAAATCGCCAAATTCGAAAAAATCGTTTAAATGAAAAAAAATCGCCAATATGAAAAAAACGCCATAAACCGAAAAAAATCGCCAAAACGCGAAAAATGCGCCAAAACCCAAATAATTGTTTATGTGAAAAAAAAATCGCCAAAATGAAAAAAAATCTCCAAAAATTAAAAAAAAAATCGCCAAATTTAAAAAAAAATCGCCAAAACGAAAAAAATCGCCAAATTTAAAATAAACGCCAAAAACCGAAAAAAGTCCTCAAAACGAAAAAAAAGTGTCAAAACTAAAAAAAGTCGCCAAAACCAAAAAAAAATCACCTATATAAAAAAAATCACCTATATGAAAATAAACGCCAAAATTAAAAAAAATCGTCAAAATAAAAAATCGCCAAAATAAAAAAAACGCCAAAATAATAAAAATTCCCAAAATTAAAAAAACTTCAAAAACCAAAAAAAAAATCGCCAAAACGTGAAAAAAAGTGCCAAAACTCAGAAAGCGCCAATAAATTCAAAAAACCCCCAAACTAAAAAAAAACTTAAAACTGAAAAAACCCAAAAAACGAAAAACGAAAAAAATGCCAAAACTATAGTTTATATTGTTCGTATTGAGTTACATATCTCGTGCCCGTACGGAACCCTTCGTGCGCGGGTCAAAGTCGCACTTCACTGAATTTATTTTATTAACATATTCTTTTATCGCGTTTTCAACTTTTACTTTATATATGTTTCGAATTGTTATGTAATTATTCCACGCTTCTTCACTGTTTTGAATCCTTGCGATTTGGAATTTTGTAATTTTTTGATCTTTTAAACGTCTTATTTCATTAGTAAACCATATATTTTAATTATTGTCACTAATTGTCTTTTTTATTGTTAGTTTTTTAACTGCATTTTCTAAATATCCATCAAATTCATAAACGGTGTTATTTATGTTATTTCTAGTATTTATGTTCTGTATATCTACTATTTCTCTCTTATATGTATATATCGCGATTATATTTGAATATTTCAACTTCATTGTATGTGTTCTGATTAGGACTATAATTAGCATTATTTATTGTTATCTCAAGGGTTTCATAATCTGAGATTTTGTTTTCATTATTCACTTTACCCGTAATATTTTTATTATTTGTGATGATATAGTCTATTATTGTTTTAGAGTTCTTTGTTATTCTTGTGAACGAATTGGCAACCAGTGGCAACACTGGTTAAAGAAAAAAACAAAAGCATTGTAAAAGTGAGTGGAGAGGAAAGTGAATCAACTCACACAGTTCTCTGATACAGTGGGCGATTTTGTGTAAAAAAAATGGAAATAATTCTGCAGTTTCTAAACGAGCCGTTCGATTGTTACGAAATTTCATACAACATTTGAGGAGATGTGACAGAGCTTAAGTCTGGAGTTTGCACTATATTTATCATTCATTATAAAATAATGAAAACGGATTATTATTATCGCTATCAAATTTTTAGCGAGAGATGTTAAAAAAAACCTTCTCAAAAAACTTAATTTCAAACCATTCAAGAACCATGATAGCATATAGTAAGACCAAAACTATTTTAAGGAAAAATGTTATGCTATTTATTCTAAACAAAAGTGGTTACAAAAATTTTTCCCAAAAGCGCCGCATTTGAAAGTTGTGGCGTTAAGACTGTTTATAGTGAAGATAAAATATGTGAAAAGTGAAATGCGCATGACCCCTTTGCTCGCTATCAGTACAATTTTTACACACATGTGATTTTTTATGGGCAGTCTATCGGATCTTTTTAAGCAAACATCGTTGTAGAGAGTATAAGTAATACATTTAAGTTGAAATATACAAAAGTATAACCTCAATTAAGCTATTATTCCAAATTAGATTAGAATTCTGAAAACGATAAGTCGCAAGTCATAGTGCTATAACTTCCTGAAAAATTACACAAATTAATTGAGATTTTGACCAGAGGAACTTTCGAATATGCTTATTACAGACGTACCATTAACTCAAAATCAGCTTATCTTGACAAAAAGTAATGCTATACAATTCGCATTTGTCAATATTTTCGGCTGAAAATTCTTTCTTAGATGGATAATGATGCATCTAATACACAAAAAGTAAAAACAAATAGAATTTGTTTCTGAGTTCCCGCCAATTCCCAAAAACATCGTAAAATTCCAAAGATGATTTTCTGAAGTATTTTTGCTGTATTTTTCTTACCTTTCGCCGGGCACAGATAATATTTTTGGAAATATTTAAAAACATATCATGTCTTACGGTGTCATGATACATTTTTTGGTTCCAGCTTTGAAGTTTGAGAAGCCTTAAATTGACGAAACGAAAATTTTTAACAAAAATGTCTGTAATATTTCTTATAGTATTACCTTTTGAATAAAAAAATATTTTTGCAATATATCTTAATAATAGCGAAATAATTAACCCGCTTTTTTCTTTTGTTCATTAGAAGAATAGTGGACCAAGGTTGGTGAAAAAGCCTAAATATAAATTTTTTTCTCGAATATTTCCTAACCTGAAAACGAAAACCCATAACTGTAGCACACTTTTTGTATCTCTTGGATATAAAAATCCACTTGCAAAATATATTTTTTATCAGATCAAAGACATCAGCTTGGCATCGAATTGAATTTTTCATTAACCCGAGGTTGCCCACTTTGGGGCTTTATGACTTTTCCCCCTTTAGAGATATATAGTGCGAACTCCGGACTTAAACTCAAATGCTGTATGAAATTTCATAACAATCGGACGGCTCGTTTAGAAACTGCAGAATTATTCAAATTTTTTAACGAAACCCCTCACTGTGACATAATGCAATTATACCATTTGTTGTACAAAAAAACGGCAACCATAGATGTGTAAAGAACTTAAAAATGTCAAAAGTATGGTGTAATTATACAGGTGACTGCCTAAGGATATGTTATACAAAAATATGGCAACCATAGCTGTGTAAAGAGCCGAAGAACGTCAAAAAAACAAAAATAATTGTATCAAAACAAAAACCAAACGAAGTTTTTGATATTCCTAGCTGACGAAAGCACATAGAGCAAAAGAAAACATCAGCTGAAGTAACGCTGCCACCTGGTTCCATACACCTTGGTCAAAAGCTCAAAAATAATTGTACCAAAAGCAAAATAAAAAAAATAAGTTTTGAACAATTGTCATATCACGAGCAAAAAATTATCATATAAAATAATACGCATTGACGTATAAATTTTTTTTGGAGTGGCCCTTATGAACGGTGTTTTTCATGAGCAATAATAAAATAAATAATTAAATGCAATTTTTAATAATTCTGGGGGGCAACATCAATTCTTGGGTCTTTCTACGCCTCTTTAGGTACGCCTTGATACATACATACATAAATATGTATGAGTGTCTTTGCAAAGGCATCACTGCTCTGCATCATGCGTGAAAACTTTTATTTAAAATGCAATACAAGTTCGCTGATAATCTGTTTTAGTAGTAATCATGTTTGTACACCATATTTGAAATTTATTTGTGCGTTATCTATTTCAGTGAACCAGTTAAGAACATTTAAATTTCAATATGCAGTGCAGTGATGCATTTACGAACATATCTTATTTTATGGAAAAAAATTGTTATACTTTCTAAAATTTTTTGAAATAAATGGTCTGTGGGACATCAGGATAATGTGTGATGTTGTTATTTTATTAATTTTTTTGGAAACTGGGCTCGAAAACATGACTTTTTGGTTTTAAAGTCAATGTGTTATTTATTTTAGTCAATGCCACTCATCATATCATGCACTATTGCCATATTAAAGCTCCACACCTAAAAAAACAACACGCTATATTATTTTCATGCTTTCTTTTCATATAAATTTTCTGTATTGAATTCGGTTCTTTTCCACAATTATTATAGTGACAATCAATATTGCACATATTGTACGTTATGAATACAATACTTCAATTATAATAAATTTTCATTCAATTTATGATAAAATGAATGCAAGAAAAAAGCAAACGGAAAAAAAATTCTATTATGTTAAAGTTTTAATTCATACTAAGCACATCGCTTTAAAGTGCAATGCAACAATAATTGAAAATAATCACGTGTCAACGACATGCGACTTTCAATTGATTTTTATTGAAGAAAATTTAAATGTGTGTTTATGTAAATCTGGGCAGAGGAACAAATTTAATAACAAAAAAATAAATAAAATAAAATAAAATAATTTTTTTTTGAAATGCAAATTTTCCATTTAAAACTTTAGCGGAAGGCAGAAGACTGCACTAAAAAACTTGAAAGCTTTTTTTTGTTTTTTATTTTGTGAACATAATGATGTCTTTTTAGGACATCCTTAGGGACCATGTTATTAACACTCAAGTTTAAACCTCGTATGTCGGTCGATAATAATCTTTAAATAGCTTTAAATAAGTTCGCAATCATTATTGTCTCTGCTTGCACTTTTGTGTCTGCTGGATAGTTAGTAGAAAAGCAAAGCTATTGGACCGAAAAGCCACACTTTCCTGTTACTTTCAATTAGTTATAAAATTATCCACCACTCAACCACTTCTATTAATTAATATTGGAAGGCCATGGGTTGGTTGCATGCCTCGGTTTTCATTTTGTTAACGGAAGAACTTGTAGGGGAAACCAAAAAAAAATCTTTTTATTTGTGTTAGTTTAGCAAACGACTGGCTATTGTTCACAGAAGAGTAATTTTGTTTTAATTATAAAATAAATAAAGTAAGTTTTATTTTTGCCCTCGAAGACATTAAACATATAATACATACATAGATGTGTTAAATCGATCATGCAATTTACTAATTTGTTAACAATCAACTGGCGTACGTTGCATGAATTCTCTGTCTATTAATAAATCAAACATTTATACATACTTACGCTTGTTGCATTCCAAAAAATAGCATAGTCCATTTTAAACGAATTGTTAAAATATCGACTTAAAGAACACACAGACCGCTGCAAGTAGAGGCCATCGCAGTTTCTGCAAACAAATAATTATTTTTTTAATATCCAAACCAAAAAATTATTATGCAAGAGAAATCAACATAATGATTCATTACTCAAACTAAGCTTTATTTGTTAGTGATTTTATTAAAAAAAATAAGTAGGAAAATTATTTTCAGTTTTATTTTTAAACCCCGACTAAAAAAAGGGTGTTATAAGTTTGAAGTGTGTGTCTGTTTGTCTGTCCGTGTCCACGTACAGACCAAACGGGTGGACCGATTTGGATTTAGATTTCTTTGCCTGAAAGGTGACTTGATCGAGAGGGTTCTTAGCTTTCAAAAAAATCGGTCTAGCCGTTTAGAAGATATCACCTCTTCTGTATTCGGGGGGTTTTTACCATTTTTAATTTTTGTTATTTAATTTAAATTCACTGCATTACAGTGCAGACGGCAACTTTTTTGGCCAAAACTATTTTGCTGCTGTTTTGTTTTGTAAATTTATTACTACAACTTAAAAGTCCATACTACAGCAAATAAAAATTAATTTTGTTTTTGTTAACATTAATTAGGGGTTTTCCACTCCTGAAATTTCCCGATTTCACGGGATTTTTTATGCGGGATTCCGGGAAATAACAAAAAAAATAATTGACCTTACATTTATACTACGTTTATACGTGCATTATTTGCAAATAAAAATACTTGCAAATATATACTACGTTTATACGCAGGGCTTATTTGCAAATAAAACTATAAATTGTTGCCATATTATCGTTTGTATTGCGACTTACTAATTCAGAAAACTATTCACGTTTAACGCACTATTTGCAAATAAAATGCTTGAGGTTGCCACACTTTCAAATGTTTGCTAATAAAAAACAATAAATTGATAAAATAATGTACAAAAAACATTGATAAAAGAAAAAATTACCATAAAAACAAACAGCCAGTTCGGCGCTATAAATATACATACATATGTATATACTAAGTTATATTATGCATTTACTAGGGTTCGCATTCAAAAAATAACTTTTCGAATATTCGAATAAATTTGTTGGCGGGAAAAATAGTTTGCAATAGAAACTTTCTTAAATAAATTCTCTACTGTCTGTAATTAGATAAATAAGTACATATTTCTTTCAAAAAGTTTTAGAAAACAACAACAAAAAATATTTTAATTAGCTTTTAATTTTTATTCTAAGGTATGTTTGGTTTCCTGTTTGATTTAATTAGATGTCAGTTAATGCAAAATTCAGCCTTATTTTCAGTCAAATAGAATACGTGAATTGTTATTTGATCATAATCAATCATGCACATATAAATATGTATTTATATGTATGAAGTATCTGTTTATTATTTTTTTACTCAAGACAAACTTTTTTGTATATAAATTTTATTTAAGCTTTAGGTTTTTTTTTAAATTGATAACAAATTTATTTTTAAAAAGACCTAAAGCTTAAAAAATTTGTATAATCAATAAAAAGGTAGAACAAATTATTATAATATTTATGAACTTGTTTGGGTTTTTACTTTAAGTATGAACATTAGTGTCTATATATATATATTTACAAAACTAGAAAAAACTTATTCAAATATTCGAATTATTTGTGTTTTAATAATAACTCTTACAAGTACATATGTACAAATGTATATTGAATATGTAGACGGTTTTCGTGCATCTTTTATAACAAAATTCATATAATTTTTTTTATTACCTCTTCAGAAATTGTAAAGTTTTTTTTCTATTAACAAAATATAAAGCTTTATAAAATATTCTTCAATATTGTTTTGCTTCTTTTGATCCGTTTGAAAAAATAAAAAACAATGTAAATTTGTTTTTAATCTATATATTTCGAACCCTTTTGGTTCATCTTCAGGATCTACAATAATACATTATTAGTTTTTTATTTTTTATACAATTTATATCTAATTACCTTCTTTGATTATTAATTTTAAGACAATAAAAATTCAATAATTAAAAATTACATATAAGTCAAATTAAATATAAGCTACTACATAAAATTATTTGAAATTAGAAATTAAATTACAGTAAGTGTTTATGTAATTTTTCTTATCAGTTTTTTCATTACAAGTATATCTCTCATACTTAAATGATTCATTCATTTTATGTAGTAGCTTATATTTAATTTGACTTATATGTAATTTTTAATTATTGAATTTTTATTGTCTTAAAATTAATAATCAAAGAAGGTAATTAGATATAAATTGTATAAAAAATAAAAAACTAATAATGTATTATTGTAGATCCTGAAGATGAACCAAAAGGGTTCGAAATATATAGATTAAAAACAAATTTACATTGTTTTTTATTTTTTCAAACGGATCAAAAGAAGCAAAACAATATTGAAGAATATAACTACAAGGATCCAGCAACACAAAATTTGATTTATTTTATAAATCATTATACTTTATAAAATAATTTAAAATTAATTTACACCATGTAACTAGTCGTGAAATATTGAAACAAACTAAATATTGGAACAAATTTCATGTTGATTGTTTGAAAAATCTCAATACACATATAAATTTAAGAGAAAATTAAAAAAAAATTTAATATAAATATTTCATGGCGTAAATTAATTCTAACTCGAATAATTTATAACCGTAATATGCATACAAAAATATAAAATAAATATTTTCGTAATAGAACTGACAAGCCATGCCTTCCTACATACATTCATACACATTTACATATTTTTACTTAGTCTTCTTATATACAGTGATAAGAAAAAGTATGTCACTAATGAAATAAAGAAAATAAGCTAGAGCAAATCTCGTTGACTTTGTTCTCCAGTTCTAAAAATGTTTGTATGTACATATGTATATAAAATTAAAGCACTTTGTGTTTATTTCTCTTTCTTTCTTGCAAATCCATAAATAAACAAATAAGTACGTAAGATTTATAGAATCAGATTGAATCAGAAAGATTACACATTCTTAAAATTCAAACTCAGTGGACAAAGTACATTCGGTATTCGAATATTTTTTGTCGTATTGGCATACATGTCTGCAACACTTGTTGTTGTTATCGGCAGTGTTGGTATCTCTACGAAGAGCAAACGCACAATGAGCTGTTGCGAAAAGGGTAAAAAGAGCAAAAAAATAAGAAAAAGAGGGTAAAGAAGCACAAATTTTTTTTTTTAATTTTAATACATTAAGACACTTAAAAAAGGAGAGTTTGGAGTGTAAACATCATAATATAATTTCAAGTTTTTGCCTCAAAATATTTAATACATATATGAAATATATGAAATTAAAAACTGCTTGAAATTTTCTTGTGTTATTTTTATTAAATTAATTTTTTTTTGACATTTCATTCAAATTGCCTTAAAAAGTCAAAGGGGCTTCATGAAACATATTTCCCCAATTGCACAAATGACAATTTTAAAAGTTCTCATGAAAACCCTTATTAATTTCTCAAAATGTTAGTAGTTATATGATCGGTGTTAGTTATTTGGTAGGTGAAGCTTAGGCTTAGATTAAGATACATATGTATGTATGTTACTTAAAAATATTTAAAGCATACAAAAGCATTAAAAGCATCACTTTTTTCCTTAAGTAACTTAAAAGTTTTTGTTTTTGCGATATTCACACTTATTCCAGTTGCCAACATTGACAGCACGTCAATACGATACCAAAAAATTGGGACTTGGCTACCCGTTGTCTAAAACAACTGACAACCTCATGCTGTCAATTGATCTACTATCAATAAATTATTATGCAGAGAATTATGTGGTACTTCCGATTTATATTTTGCAAGAAATATTTTAATTTTTTAATCCCAATTATGAAACGTTTTCTAAATTGTTTTTAACATAGTTTCCGTTATTGTCATTAAAAATAATTTAAGAAGGCTCAGTAAAAAGATGCTGATATTAGCTCTTAAAAGTACATTAGGTTTGTAAATTAAAATAAATTTTTATTTCACAAAAAAGCACCAAAAGCACTGTGAGAAATTGTTAAAAAGCACTGTAAATACCCGCTTTTAAAAAAAGGGTATTAACCAAAATTTCGCGTTTATGAAGAGGCAAAAAGCACCAAAAAATACCCGAAACGCACCAAAATACCATCACTGGTTATCGGCTATTTTGTATTTCTAGCTTTGTTTTTGAGGAATAAAATAAATTCAGTGAAGTGCGACTTTGACCCGTGCACGAAGGGTTCCGTACGGACATTAGATATGTAATTCAATACGAACTTTAGCATATGTATATAAAATATAGTTTTGGCATTTTTTTAGTTTTGGCGTTTTTTTGGTTATGGCGATTTTTTTAAGTTTTGGCGTTTTTGGTTTTTTTTTTGTTTTGGCGATTTTTTTCTGCTTTTGGCGTTTTTTAATTTTTGGAGATTTTTTTCATTGTGGCGATTTTTTTTATATAGGCGTTATTTAGTTTTGGTGCCTTTTTCGCGTTTTTGGCGATTTTTTTCGGATTTTAAAGTTTTTTCATTTTGGCGATTTTTTTCATTTTAGCGTTTTTTTTGATGTGGCGATTTATTTCAGTGTTAGAAATTTTGTTTGATTTTTGCGATTTTTTCGTTTTGGCGAGTTTTTCCCGATTTTTTGCCAGTTTTTTTTTATTTTTTTGCGATTTTATAATTTTGGGATTTTTTAGTTTTACCGTATTTTAAAATTTCAAGAGTTTGCCTCTTACGGTTTCCAAGATGCAGCAAGTTGTCAAAGTTACATAGTCAAAATTGTATTAAGTGATAGAACACCCTTTAATTAAATTTTTTTTTAATCTTAGTGTTAATTCTTGTAGTCTGTATAAAAATAGATTAATTTTACAAATTTCAATTTCAAATTTCAAAATTCAATAACACGGGATTTTAAAATTTTTCGTTGCTCGTTTTGCAACACACTTTAATTTTTAACTCTCATGTAATTGTTGTTGTAGCTGCCAAGGTTCTACATACTCTGCCCAAATTTTGATGTCCGTAGCTCTTACGGTTCCTGAGAAAATAGCCTGTGACGGACAGACGGATCGCGTATCGAAAACAATAGGGGTCCTTTTCACATTTGGTGTACAGAACCCAAAAAACAGCAAGTGTTAACAAGTTGTAACGATTTTTTTCGTCCACCTTAAGAATTTGTAGCCTTAAGTATGCCGAAAAACTGGCATGGAGTTAGCAGAAATTGCGAAATTGAACACGGCCTTAACGAATTTTTCCTTACAACTTAATTTTAACTCACTGTTGAAACCCAGCGTGATTTTTATTGCAAAATTGTTTGGTAAAAGTCGTTGAATTCATATTCAATTTTGCCGCATATGCTGATTTCATGCCAGTTTTTCGTTACACAGATATTCAAACCGTAGTCTTAAGTGTTATAGTGTCATAATCAGGGAAACCAGAAATATCCACTAAAAACTAAAAAAATATGCTTTTAAAATAAATTAATCTGCTTTATTTATATGTACATAAATGAAAATATATTTTTAATTAAAAACTCAGACACATTTGTAAAAGAAAGTAAATTATGCTCTACATATTCCAAAATATGATAAAAATATGCATGTAAGACTGAAATATGCAAAATAATGCTTTAAACGCTAAAATATGCAAAAACATGTCACCAACAAATCGATGCCAAAATTTATAAAAAATTCTGAAACGGATAAATATCCTATCTCCGCAATAATAAGACATATAAGAAAAAATATGCAATTGCATATTTGCGGTTTCCTGATTATAAACGTCAAAATTATGTTCTGACAAAACAAGTTACGCCAATGTAAGTGATTGTGGCTGAATAAAAATAATGCTCGTTCAACCCCCAAGACGATATAGATTGTTTCTGTCCGAAAACATGTTAAATTTTAAAATTTTTGTATGTATGATGAAAAAATAAACACCCAAGTGATTATGATTTCTTATTAACTAAACACATATCGAAAAATAGTTTACAAATGTGTTCTGATAAAACGGCGTAAATGGAGATGTGTTTCTTTGTAAGGAAAACATTATTTTGCAAAAGTGAATGTTTGTCAATATACTACGTTATTGTTGAAACTTAATTGAAAAAAGCAGTTGTATTGCTATATTAGAAAATAATTTTATAATAGGTCCATATATTTAAACAAAATTTTAGATCTTTTTAAAAAGCATTTAAAGTATAACAATTTGACATCATAAACTCGAAAAGAGAAAAATTTATCATACGTTGTCATTAATGAAAGCCACAGAAATAAGTACAATATTTATAGTTATAAATTGGGAGGAGTTGCTCACAGCAGTCATATATTTTCGTCTTATTATTTTAAAACATATTCATTTATGTCTACCATTTGATAACCCCAATTATTTTATTTTTGTAATATATTTTATCATTTATTTTTTATTATCTTGTTTGTACTTCAAATAGCACACTAAAACATGTAGTTTTAACACTACCGAGTGAATACCCCAATTGTTTTGAACTAACTACACACTTACTGCCAGTTTATAGAACCCATGTGTAAAAATTCTCGGCTATCTATTTATATTGAAAAAAAAACAAATTTCGAGTGCTTTGTTTTTGTTTTCAATATAAATAGGCAGGCGATAATTTTTTACATGGCTTCTATGAACTGGCACATAATAATGTAGCACTTTTTATCAAAATATTTAGATTCTCTTCCACTGGCAAGTAATAAATCTTTATTTTCTGAATCCGTGGAAATAATAATAATAAAGAAATAATTTTTATCTTCTGAGGAATAAATAAAACTCAAGAAATAATCATTAAAAAGTAGATTTTTAAATAAAATATAACCGATTTTATTTGAATTATGCCTCAACAATTTATGTTAGCCCAGCTAAAAAAATTATATATGGTCCATATATTTTTCATATATGAATGTATATAACTATATATGAATATGTATGAATTCATGTATGGAAATATATGGGATTATACATGGCAAAACTATTATATATGAACTAATATATGGACTAATATATGAAATGTATTATAACATATGAGCTCATATATGAAAATTTAATTATGAAGCTCTTCATATGTGGATCCATATATAAATATAAGATTTTATATATGGAGCCATATAAGAATGTATGCATACATGATATCTCACATAAGATCAGTTTTGCAATCAAAAAAGCTTGGAATTTTATCACTGCTGAATTGGAAATCCATTAGAAAATACATAAAAAAAATTTTTGTTACAAAAAAACCATTCTTGTAGGATTTTATGCATTGTGGCCCTATTTAATATATCAAATAATCAAAAGGATAATCCAGTCATTAATTTTATAGAAAATAACAAAATTCTCTAGATAAGAAACAAAGTTCATATTACTGTATTGAAAACTATTGTTAGACGGATTATTTTTTTCTTTTATAATTAATTAAATTAGTTTTTAATCTGATTTCTTTAGCTAAATATTATGTACGAATATGATTTATGTGTTTTTTAAATAATTGATTCACCTTTTGAAGAATGAAATGACTTTTACTTCGTTTTGAATTATTTGTCCACACAAATGTTTCATTATATACAACCTCTCTCTCCAGTCTAAAAAAATTCAATTTTAGTAATTTAATTTATTGCACAGCAGTCCGCTTTTGTAAATCAAGAGTGTATGAACATGAACTTTGCATACTGTGGAGGGAATTTACACATACATGTATGAAAATGTATGAATATATATAATCATATATGCCCATATACCCTCATTTTTCGGATCCGAATCATATAGGGGATATCATATATGATCCATACATATTTTTTTTAGCTGGGTGGCCCTTTTTATAAATTAGCGTATGATTATTGTATTATTTAAATATTATTTAAATACTCATACGTCCAAAATTCAACAAACATGAAATTTTTATGCAAAAATTATAAGTGTTCCACCCTGTTCTGTAAATTTCTCGATTTCAAAAAATTAATAATGGTTCTACAGACGTTTCAGATATGATATTTGGAAATCTATATAATAAAAAAAATTTATAAAAATAAAAAAAAAATATTTCTATTTGCGGTTTCAAATCGATCGGTTTACGGAACAGAGCCGCTTATTTCCAATAATAAGCTGGAAATCACTATTTTGACTTAATTTACAAGTTCTAGCATTTAGATAAGCAGGTGTTTTAAATATTTCGGCAGCCGGAGACATTTATAATACCAACTCAACTCAAAATTGATTATATTACAACCACAATATTTAGGCACACCGATGTTTCAGAAAGTTATAGCGCAATGACTCGTTGCTTAGTTTTTTTTTGACGTATAATTTTTTATGGAATAGTGGCTTAACACGTTAACTGCCAACTGCGAGATAATTCGTAGATTGTGTTCCCTTTTATGAAGCCAACTACGAGTTATGTCGTACTCACTGAACTATCGATTTTTGTGTAGCTACGAGTAATGTCGGATGATGTCAATGCCAGTATCGATAAATGGGTTCTGGGAAAAGAAAAAAAATCAATGTTGAATTGCGTGAAAAAATAAAAATAAAATTATGATATTTATAATCGGAAACCATAATTATAAAACAATATATTAAAGACCTATGAATTAACAATAATAATAAACAATAACGATAATTATTATAAACACAACACAACACAATAATTATTACAAATATAATAATAATTATAAAACAAAATATTAAAGAAATAAAAAAAGACCCTACGAATTACCTCGCAGTTGGCTTCTGCGTACACGCAAAGAAAAAATATGGTTGACGTAACCATAATGAAACAGCAGCATACTATGATTGAATTATATGGTTGTAGTTAAATCATATTATTGTCAATAGAAAAGCAAACTTTTAATAATATTATTTATTATCTGAGTTAATAATAATATTATCAACAAAAACAATGAACTTTGTTACACATAATCTTATTATTGTAAATATGGCAACACTATTGTTAGATGTGACTAAAATATAATTGAGACTCACCATACCATGTTCTTATATTATAATAATATTGTTAAATACGACAACAGTATTATTTAATATAATAATAGTATTTTGTTTTTCAATCACATCTCTTATTTAAAGAAGCTGTGCGTTAATCCGAAATAAAAATAAGTTAATATTGTTTAAATAAAATGTATATATAGAAATGTATACTTAAATATGTGTGTATACTCGAAAGACACGTCTGTATAAAGAGATGAACATATGTTCGTATGTAAATGTTTTTATTTATCTACCCTTTAGTTTGTATGTACTTTATTTATTTATTTAAGACGATGCGCGCAATACCAATAGCTTACAAATGAAACACTGAACTGAAAAAGATTTTTTTAAAACTTAAAAATAGTATGGTTTTGGATAACAGTATATTGTTATTTACATTATATTATTTTTAAATAATAATCAAAAATTATATTGCAGTCATAAAGTTTTAACAAAACTATTTTGTTAAACTCTAACAATATCACACTTTTTTATGAATATAATAATGAATATATTAAATTCAAACATTACCTTGCTTACCGTAACAGAATTAATGTTTAAAATAACAATAACTTGTTTTCAACGACCACACATTTGTTTCTGAGAACATAATATTGTTTTCTCAACCATTCTACAACCATATCTTTTCTTTGCGTATAGCGATTTCTATTACAGAAGCCAACTACGATATAATTTGTAGGTCCTTTTTCTCCTCAAAAAACATTATTTTTTCTTTCTGATGGTACCTAGTTGCGTTACTAGTTACTAACTAACAGCTGGTAATTTCAGTTGCCATATTGGCAACCACAATTATTTAGTTGCTGCATAGTAAAAAGTGAACAAATTAAAAATTAAGTGCAATATTATTTTTATTTTCGAGTTTCTTCTTTGCATATTAAAAAGAAAATATGATTTAAAGTTAAAAGAGATTGTTAAAATCTATTTTATGCCGTCTAAGAGATTCCACATTTTGCATTTCCTTCTCTTCATCAGCAATTAATTCCACTTAACTAATAATTTTTAAGATAAGTATTATTTTAAGCACTTTTACTTAATGATTTTGCTTAACACTTGTATCTCTCATAATTTGCATTTTTTTCACATTATTTTCATTTGCCAATCTGTCATAATCGCATTTTCGATAACTTTATGGCAACTGGAGGAAGTTGCCATACATAATACCAATTTTAGTGTCAGTTGCGTTGCTAATTAACTCGGCAACTGAAGTTCGGTTGCCATCCATAATCGAGCCATTAATGTTTTTTGCATGAGATAAATATATAGAAGATACTTCTATTCTCTCTTTGTTTTTAAAAATAAGTATTTTGGAAGTTCGTTTTTTGAAAGGAATAAAGAAAAATGTTCCCGTGTAGTAAAAAATTTACAAAAATGTGTAATTCTCTTAACAAAAATTTCCGAATAATTAAAGTCATATACACAACTACACATCTGTGAAGTTTAAAAAGTGGTTATGTAATAACTTATCTCATATTTTTTTATTTTCTGCTTTATACAAATCTTTTAACTATATTTTCATTTAAATTTGGCGTGGAGAAACCAAATTTATTAATGTTTTTGATTAGTTGACAATGCATTTTCATTAAGCTTAACAAATATTGATTGATATTGCATTTTGTTTATTCTACATAATTCTTTTCTTATTGATTATAATATCCTTTTCTAAAATATTGAAGAAGATCTTTTGGCAAGTCTATTTCACAGATCTTACAAGCTCTTAGCCACTTTTGACGATCACTAGGAAATGAAGGGAATTTAAGAAAATACTACACTCATATTTTTACTTCTGCCCTAATTCCGTAAGAAGATTTAGGACGTTTTTGTTTGAAAATAGTTTTGAGTTCTTGTTTTTGAATTCTCTAAATTATTTTCATCAAAAATGGTTGTTGTTTTTGATAATAAAAAATTAAAATATTATTACCATGTTTTTAAAACTTAAAAATTAAATTAAAGTATTATACAATAGTTTGAAAAGTATATGAAAAAATATGTGTTGGATATAATTTTTGGAACGAAATCATAAAGCAAATACACGAACCTTCTAGCATAGACAACAAATAATATTTTAAGTAATCACAACTGCGGCTTTTTTTCGTCCATAGACAAAACGATACAATCGTCGAATAGAATTTGGGCATTAATAATTAAATTTATACATTCTGTATTTTATAAAAATAATTTTGAAATAATTTTTTAATAAAATTTTGAAAACAATCAGGAAGTAGAAGGGGAAATATTAATTTAATACGGTAGCACGATTTGACCGGAAACTTCGGAATACTTATTTCTAGTTGTCAGAAGTTGAATGTCGAGAAAAAATGTTGAGAAAAAATTTATATCATGGTTTTTTGTAGTTTTAATGACAAAAAAAGAACAAGCTACATTAAAATTTTTTCAGAGAGCCTCTCTCTGAATCAGTAATGCTAACCAAAAATCTTTATTGGATGTAGATACGATGTGAAAAAGTGGTAGTTTCCAACAAATGTTATTTTGAAAAGAGGCAGATCTACCACTTTTATTTTTGAAGTATTTTTTTTACCGTTAATTAACCTTTCGTTGCGATAAAAATTATTTTATTGCATTTATTCGTTAATACTCAAAATTATAATATAAAAAAACTGAAAAAATTTAAGAATTCAATTATGCCATCCTAATTTAATTAATATGAAATAGTTTATGTGTTCAAAAGAAACACTTACATACAAATGTTGTCATATTTAAAGGAATAAATGAAATAATTTCTAAAGCTTCTCTGCACGTGTAAGTTTATCAGCGCTAGTGCTTGCAGAGTATCAGTAAACACTTTTCAACAAATAAAATTTCAACATTCGAACAGCAATTTTCTCACAAACTATCCTAATAAAAGAAATATTTGGGCATGTAGCAGGTTTTAAATAGTGTCGTCAACGCAGCGTTGTTGCTGAAAGTATATTTTAGTTGAACTTCTAGGTTGGATTAGGAAAAAGACTCGAGTAACTTTACTTTTGCATTATTATTGAAAAACTAAAAAGTGGTAGAATTTTCTCGGAAAGTTGTAGAGTTGTGTGAGATACCCACAAAATTGGTAGAATTGGCATCGCTGCTCTAAATACAACATTTTCAAAACATATGAAATAAAAGTGTATTAGTGTATTTAATTTTTATATGAATTCCACAAAAATCGGTTGAATAGTTTCGAAGAGACAGAAATTGCCCCCATGCCTATGTTGATACTATTTTTTAAGTTTAATGAAGCGAGTGTGAGCTTTTAGACGCAGACGTATCCATATTTAGAATTTAATAGCAGATATTGTCCCTTTCCACCTATTGATCCTTCTTAAAAAAAAATATATTAACAATGTTGTTATTTGCACGCACATCTATTTGTGTTTTGAATTTCATAATTTCTGAATTGGAAGCGAGAGAGTGTAGACAGGAGAGTAATCGACGTACTCACGTTAATAAGTTTCTGTTTTATTTTTAGTGAGGAACCCTAAAATCTCTTTCTTAAATAGATGTGGGCTTACCGCCCCTCGACTCTGCACTACGCACTTTAACGGCAGAATAAATATCCTCTGTCCGTTGGAAGCTCTATTCTTTGGTGTTGGATTACACAGATTACTTTTTTCAAACATACAACAATAAAAAAAACCTATTTATAATATCAAATGACTATAACTTTTTTTTAGCCACTGTACATTTTTTTTGTATACTAGACGTCAACATGTATGCATGTATGTTTGTACAGTTGTATATGACACATCTTTGAGAATTTTCAACTAGTTTTGCAATTAGTTTAGACGCGATTTTCAACGACGATACAACTTGTTCTTGTCGCCATGAAAATACGAAATACAATCGAATAAAAAAAAAGAAAAATCAATTTAGAAAAACAAATGTTAATACCTACACATACTATATTAATTTTTCTTATCATTTATTTATTGTGAATAAAATTGTGAAACTTAAATGAGAATTTATTATTATTTACGCTACCATACATGTAATTATTATTTAAATATTTGTTGCATGTAGTAATTTTGCTATCTCAGCAAACAATGTTCCGGTCAATTGAAAAAAATAATTATGGAATTAGTGCTCACTTGCTAACAGATAGTAGTTGAACTCTTTAAATTCAATTGTTGTGAAAATGTTAAAGTTTTATTATGGGATATACATTTTTTTTATTTAAACTGCAGCATGCATTTACAGAATGATTTTCATAGTATTTTTCTTTGCAATTTACATTAATAAATTTTGACACGACTAACTACATTTTGGTTGTCTGTTTCTTAAAAATAAAAACAGAAATTTTGTCTCTAGAATTTTTTCACTGAGCGTGAACAATTTGATCTTAATTGAGGAAGCTATGTTAGATACATGTACATACATACATACATATCGTCGGTCACAAGTAGAAAGGCCCTAACTAAAATAATTGTAACTTTACAGGAGAAGCTTAAAACATAAAAGAATAGGTACAACTGCTTGTACAAACTGCTTTGTATAACTGCTTGTAAAAGCGTTATTTTTTACACTATTGCAATATGTGCGGAGGTGTATATGGATGTGTGAAATATATTGAAATCAATATAAAAAGCACGAGTTAAGGCCCAACTATAATATGAATAAGCGAACTTAAGCAACTGTGCGGTTACATATAAAACGTATGTGGCAAACTATAATGTACTTATTGAACTTTTCGTCAAGTTTCGTCAAATGTCATTTGCTTAAGCTAAGTGCCAAACTGAACGCACATTCCGTACGGAAAACACTGTTTGTGCATTTTTTAAACTCAAGCAAACAGCATCAGAAAATATTCATTGATTTTAAATATTTTTTTATTGTATCTTATTTTAAACTCATTCTTTGTTTTACAGTACACACATGCACATGAGTTTATTTATGTATGTTCATTGTTGTACTTTTTAGTAGGCAAAACAAATAAAACAAGTAATAAAGTGGTGGATACAATTATACGTGAATTTTTAATAGATTAGGATATTCCAACAAGTTAGTTTGATTGAATTGCATTCATTTAGTAGTTATAAGAAGAAACAAAATTAATAAAAAATTGTGAACAATACCTATGTATATGTGAGCTGTGGCTAAAAAATACTTAAGTGCATGTAAGTCTATTGTGGCCAAATAGAAGTCACATCTGAATTGCTTAAGTATTTGATAAACTTATCGCTCAATTCTGGCATTAGCTTAAGCCATCTTATTCATATTATAGTTGGGCCTTTAGAGTTTTCTACTTGAGACCATCGCTATGTATGTTACATATTTTGGCTTAATATAAAAAGGGCGCATCTCTTTTTTTTTTGAAATCGCGTTTTAAGGTTTTCTGGGAGACAATGTATAATTGCATCCTCCTGGAAGATCTTAGTACGTTACAGTTCAAAATCAAGGACTTATGGCAACTTAAAAATATTTCTGCATGTAAATACTTTTTTTCTTCAGTTTTTCTCTTCTCCTATAAAATATTGAAAATTCGAGTTCCACCTTTCTTATATTAAGCCATCGATGTATTCATATTTATTTAATAAGAAATGTGTAAAACTGAAAATAATAGGTACGTTTGATATCGAAATACATATCGTCATAAAAAAGCAAAAAAGGACTATAACTCTAAATTGTCTTTTTGATTTGTATAGTATAATTAACGAATATCAATCTACTCACAACATTTTTATGCGTGTATGGCCAAAAAACTTCGAATTCACACTGACATGGTTTTAATAAAAGTTGGTTTTAACGTTAAAACCAACTGTTAAAACCTGGGGTCAAACCGTCACATCAGTGAACGTACAACTCGTCACCTAAAAACACCATTTTCGGATTATGACACACGTAAAAGTACTGAAATTCCATTCAGCTTACACGATTGACGTATCAATTAATTTGTTTTCGTACGATTGCCTATACGATCACTTATGTGACGATTTGAGCCCTTGTTTTACCATATGAATTATTTTTGTTAAAATCAACTTAAAACCAACCTTGCAACCTTGTTTTCACTGTGCTAAATTCAGTGCTGCCAAGTCAAAATGACCGGAAGCAGCTGATAATGTTTATGCCAGTGAATAACAAGAGACGGCACTTGAAAGATTTTCAACTTAAAAATGGATGCAATTATAATTATATATAAATTATAATAAGTAAAAATAATTAATGTGATGATCGTAAAAGATAAGCAAGAGTAGTTAAACAGACTTAGTTAGAGTAATATAATTTCGTGCTAACCTAAATAGAAAAATGAAAAAATGGAAAAAACAGAAAATAAATAGTGATACTTATAAATGTGTTTACCAAAGGTAAATCAATTGTATACACAACAATCGTTTCTCATATTCCGTTTCATTGTAAATTTAAGTTAAATAGCTGATGTTAATAAGAATCTCTACCCAAGTAGATAGACTAGGGTGCTGATGAAGTGCGTGGCTGCACAGAAAAGTATCGGTATTTCCCCCAGCTTAAAGTCTAAGTTTAATTTTTCTTCTCTTCTTTAGAAACTCACATTAATTAATAAAAATATTTAATTCAATAAGAATTGAAATTACTGAACTTGAGCCTGACTATGAATTATTTCTGATTAATACTTATTTACAAAATATAAAATGCTTTCTATATTACAACGAATTATGGGTTTTATAATTTTTAAATTACGAGCCAAACCGAATGTCGTGCTTTGTCACCCAAGGTTTTAACTTTCAGTGTGAAAACACTATTTTTAACGAAAGCTAAAAGACTAAATTGAAGGTAACTTACGCCTTTTTTGATTTTATATGACGATATACATACATACATATGCGTGTGTATATGTATGTATATAAAAATCCCAGATGTTCGGCAGTTACAAAAAGCTGTTGATGACGTACAAATAATGCAAGTAGGTAACATAATAATTTAAAAAAATATAAAAATTATGAAAATCTGCTGGGCGTCCGATACGACTCGTAAATTGAAAATATTTCAATAGAGTTTATATGGTATCAAATAACTATAATATCATAAAGTCAAATAAAAAATCTGTGGGCGTGTCCCGTCCACTTTTTTACAATGGGACCAATTGGTGCCTCTTTCTCCTCTCAAACAAAAAAATTATTTTTACAATCGGTCTAAAATGTACCGATTATCAAGTAGCAATGTCAAAAAAATAAAAACAGACAAATTGAAAACCGCCTCTTTTTTTAAGTCGGTTAAAAAAACCGTTATGCATTTTATATTGATCAAGAAGACTGTGGCAAAAGAAGTTTTAGTGGTAGTTTATGAAAAAATAGAACCCTTTTGTTAATTTTCATTTGTGACCGTCTTTGATTTAGTGTGCGATATGTGTATATGTTATGTTTTGTTTTTACAAATTACATAAATTAAGCTTGACTCGTGATAACCAAAACTAATTTAATTAGCTATGGCTTGAAGAATATTCATGGAATGGGTTAAGCTGCTAAATGTAAATGTTATTACGAAATATTTACATATATAAATGTGTGCGTATGTAAACAAATTTAAAATGTCTGTAAGAGATTTAACTACACGTACAAATGCTTTTGAACAACTCTTTGATTTTTTTTTAGTATTTTTTCCCAAATAAGCAGATAATTTTCAAAATCATCCAATTCCCAGTGAAAAAAAAATTGGATATAATTATTCAGGAACTATTTCTTATTTCGTAACCTTCACATATGGGTATCTCCACAGAAAAGTCCACTTTTTGTCACGTTACTTCACCATGCCATTTATCTTGTATTTTAGAGCTATGCTGTTCGATTGCTTTCTAGTTTTTACCGAATGTAGAACTAATTGCGCTCTACACCGACATGCAAACCAATTTTATAAAACTATTTTTTTTGCAAAACAAGATAAATCACAAAGTTACGTAACGTGACAAAAGGTGGACTTTTCTGTGGAAATTGCCATATTTTAAGGCTTAATTTAAAAATATTTTAAATATTTTTATCGCTTCAAAAAGCGATATGAACTTTAGCCCGTTCAAATAAATCATAAATATAGAAACAAATTAAGTTCGAAAAATAATAATTAAAACTCAACATATATAGTTTTTTTCTTGCTCATCTTGTGTTTCACAGAATGATAACAGTTTTTTCGACTTGAAAAGTTCCAACATTCTTTACAGATACGAGGCACTGGTTCAAAAGTTAAGCAATTACTTATCGCCCCTGTGCGTCTGTTTCAAAATTTTTACTTTTTAAGGGGCGAATCTTAAAATTACATATTTAGGATTGGCATGTTATAACATTATTAATATTATAAGTATACATATAACAATTTTAATATCATTGGGGTATTGAAATTGTACTCATAAATGACTGTGTTTGAAAATAATAACACGAAAAAATATGAGTGCTGTGAGCAACCCCTCATAATTTACAACTATAAATATTAAACTTATTTGTATTTTCGCATTAGCACCTCTTTACATTGCCTAATGTACGTTCACATTTAAAAAAAAGCATTTGCCCAAAAAAGCGTAACCACAAAACACTAATGGAAAATCTTAAAATTCAGAGACGTGTTCATTAAGTGGAAAAGTTTCCAATCATGATGGATTCTATAAAATTGTCCATTAGTTATGTATGGAACTTTTTAAATTAATAAATACGTGTCTTAATCAAAAAGTATTTAATGGTTACGCTTTTTAGAGCAAATGTTTGGCAAGTGTGAACGTAGCTTTACTGTCTCACTTCCTTTGGTAAACTATCTCACATTTCTACGCGTAATTATGACAAAAAAATAAAATTTTTTTTTTAAACTATGTTAAAATATTAAGATATTATGACTTAAGACACTTAAGACTACCGTTTGAATACACCCATACAAAACATGTACATATGTGTATCCCTACAAGAACATGGACGGTCATTTGATGCATCATCTGATGGACATTTCTAATGGGTATATATGTACATCAGAAGTTTCTATCATTTTGTTAAGGGCAATATGAAAAAACTGATGTAAACATTCGAGTACGTGTGATTTTGTTTCTCTCTCATGAACTAGTAAAACATATATCTGAACTGCTCACTCCACAGTATATTACTAATCAGTACTGATGATAACATCGTCAGAGCTGACTAATCAGTACTGATGTATAAGTCACATTAGCAAAAAAAATTTTGTTTGCAAGTTTTTAAATAAAAATTTTTTTAATTTATTTCAAAATTAATGCTTTAATAAATAAAAATAAATAGAAATTACTATAATATTAATATAAATATTAACACAATAAAAAAAACAGAATTACCTAGGCAGCATCTAGCCCTCTTCACACTTTTTCACCACCAACGCTTTTTACAAATACTCGGGCATGTTCTGCAAATCACGACATGTCAAATCACGGTGATTTCATAGAATTAATGAAAGTTAAATCATTGCTTTTTTGAATTACACGATTTTTAGCGTTGGAAGTTGAAAGAAAATATTCTACTATAAATGATAAAAACTTAAAATATAATAAAACCCCACTATCAAGTCAGGTATTAGTAGATTACTTTTGAAATCACCGTGATTTTCAGAACAGGCCCGACTTATCTAAAATTTTTAAACTAAATATACATATATTAATTTGAAAGTTAGTCGCTGACCAAAGAAAGGGGTGTAATAAGTTTGTAGTGTGTATCTGTGTGTGTCCTTGTCCACTAACAGACCAAACGGCTGGACGGATTTTGATTTAGTTTTTTTTTCTGTTTGAAAGGTGATTTGATCGAGAGGGTTCTAGTAGGTTTTCTAATTTCCCGGACTTTTCCAATTCCCGGGAATCGAGAAGTAAAATATTTTACAATTACAAGTATATAATTTTGTGAAAAAACATACAACATTTAAATTAAAAACAAAACAACTTTATTCGTTCACTTGATGAACAACAATAATTAAAAAAAACAAATAAATTCATAAGCTTTGAGTTATAGCGTTGATGGAAATTCCATCTAAATCTGCCAATCTAGATATTATAAACACTTTTTTTTAAATATTTCGTAAAAAAATTTTGTTTGTGTTAGTTTCAGTCAGTCGTTTTTTGTAGGGATATATGTACATATGTACCAAATAAGCATTTTTCGAAAATTGCCAACTTAATGTTTCAATTTTGAATTAAATGTTTTGATCAATAGATCAACCCACATTTTCGCGTGGCGTGGGAAGTAGCCACCTACAAAATATTGCCTTTACATACATACATATGTGTGTATGTACGTTTTTATAATATATTTACAAAAAATTTGGGTCTAAAAATTTGTCATTACAGTTTTCAGCTGACATCATAAAACTATTTATTATTTATAATTCGTTTTAAAGATTAATTTTATATTTTTCATGCAACTTTGTGCTCCGTATATACAGATATTTATATACATACATAAGTACATAAAGAACACACCTGTATTTTATTATTTTGTATATTAACATACAGTGTTAGTCTAAAATATGCGAACAAATTGCATTCCATTTGCACACACAGTTTTTTTATTATTATATTATCAAAGTAGCATCTTCCCGCGACTTTTTGTCGAATCCAAAAAAAATCTCCAATAAACTGTATTTATACCAAGTTTAACAAAAACAGAAAAAGTATCAAAAACTTCAAAAATAGTGTTCTTAATGTAATACAAAAATGTTGAATCAATGATATCTTAAAATTATTTCATATTATTGAACAGAAAGAACATCCCGAAATTCATGTAAAGAAATAAATATATATATATATATATATATATACATATACATATATATATAAGTTAGAGCGACTCAAGTTGTATGGAAGCGAAATTCGCGCAAAGTGTACCCGCTCAAAATTAACATCGGTATTTTTATGATGACAGCTTTGACCTCTCGTGAGCTGGACCATTTTGAAAAAGGGTCTATTTTTTCATGTTTTGTCAGTTTGAGAATCTGTTTCCTTACCAACATATACAATCAGCGTGACCGTTTGACCGACTAAAGTAGCAAATTGCCAGTTTTTCGACTGTCTTGCATCTTTTTCGAGTGCTTTTGCCACTTTTTGTCTCCCTTTTTTATAGTGAATTATATAAAAATACGTTAAAAATAAAAAGTTTAGTTTAATTTTCTCGTTTTTTTTTTGAATTTTGCCACTTTTTTTGATAAATCCCCTTTTTGGTGCCACTTTTTGAAAATTGCCATCGGTCACTCTGTATACAATATGGATATCATAAGAAAGGTTTTTTTCATGCGCGTATAAGATGTAATATAACGTAAGCTGCTTTTCACATACAAATACCGATCATCTATTTCCATTACACTCGGCTAACTGAGCCTTTAGAATTCACAGAAATGCAAAGAACGCTCAAGTATAAAACGGATCGTATATACTTTCAGCAGAGGAAATGTTTGTCTGCGGCTTTTGGATACTTTATAGCACATACATACATACATACAAATATTTTATACATTCAAACTAAAGGGTTGCATTTGTATATGTACTTGTTGATATAGCCAAAAAAAATATATCATGGTATATATCATATAATTGTAGTGTGAGCAGCAGAACTAGTCTAAGAGTTATTGTGTGTGCATGCTTTTTCGAATTACAATACAATTAAAAACAAATAACAATTGGTTATTGTATTGCTCCTGAGGAATTTTTTGTATGTGTTTTTGTTTAAAAATACTAGTTGCAGCACAAATATATGAAAAAACCACTGTTGAAACAAATACATGTTGTGTAATTTTTTTTTGTATTTGCAGCTCATGTGTTTCATGTATTATTTACTTACATACATATGTATGTAAATGCAGAAAAGGTTATATACATTCGTATTGTGTGTATTTTTTTTGTATTTGCAGCTCATGTGTTTCGTGTATCATTTACTCACATATATACATATATATATATGTACGTATGTATGTGAAATTTTACTTTTATTCATTCATTTATCAACCACGTACATTTTTTCTCAACACACCATAATGTACTTATGGTAAAAGCAGTTTTATGTATCTTATTTGATTTAGAAAAACAAATACAAACCAATGTGTTGTTCTCATTTGCCCATTGCCCAACCATACAATAATTGCTTAAAAATATCAGCATTAACAACTAGTAACAGAAAAGCTAAATAACATATTTGTTCATACCAGAACCAAAAACACGCAAAACTGGTGCAAACAGATGTATCTGTGCAATGCTATAGATCAAACATGTGTTATTGCTGCTTTTATTTTGAAATCGATTTTGTAGTATCCGTATTTGTTTTTAGATTTGTAAAAAGTATCGGAAGCACTAATATATAAGAAGACTTAAGTGGATTATTATTTATGCAAACAATTTTATGCACTAAAGTCTTATGTATTGCTGCATATTTTTCTTCCTATCTGTGGCTTGTCTAATGTTTTCATCTAATTTTAATTTATTTACAAATATATCGCTCATTTATTAAAATAGTTTCATAACTCAAAAATGGAATTAATCTTCATATTGATATTCGTGTAAAAATTTCATAAAAATACCTTGTAGTATCAACTCTTAAGAGAAAAATTTAATTTTCTCTTTCCATTACGATGCTTGTAAATAAAATACTTTGTACTATTTTTCTTGCAAAATGGTTTTTTTTGAATTATGATATTGTTCTAGTAAATGAGCTTTATTATTATTGTATTATTTATTATTATTATTATTGGTTTCATTGCATTTAATTTTTTTAATTCATTTTATGTTAATTTATTTTGTTTTATTTTATTTTATTTTATTTTATTTTATTTTATTTTATTTTATTTTATTTTATTTTATTTTATTTTATTTTATTTTATTTCATATTATTTTATTTTATTTTATTTTACTTTTTATGCTATTTTATTTTATTTTATTTTATTTTATTTTATTTTATTTTATTTTATTTTATTTTATTTTATATTATTTTATTTTATTTTATACGATTTTATTTTATTTTATTTTATTTTTAGGCGTTTTTGTAATATAAATTTTTTCATGTAAAATTGTTCAACGCTTGGCGTTTTACAAAATCAGGACCTTAAATGTTAATTTATTTTATCAAGAATTTTACCTTAGGGTTGACACATTGTGTATGTATTTTAAGAAATATTTTAAAATTATCATAATTTACTTATTCATTTTGATATTTAATTATAGAATTGCAACAAAAAGTACAAGGTACCAAATATGTAAATCACGTGCTAAATATAAAAAAACAAAAATTGTTTAAATACTATACCAAACCAAAATGCTGACAAATGATAAAATAATGAAAAATAACTGTGATCGCAACACCACTAATATAAACAACAATTATTTTCCTACGACAAATATCATAAATATGAGTATAAGTGATGAAAAGAGAAATAGTTCCTGGAGAGAAACTGCAACACAAAACAACAATGATCAATTTAATTATGAAACGACCAATGGCAGAACTCATTTGCTGAAAAGTGACAGTTTTACTGTCGATTTATCGCTAATGAGTTGCTGTAGTGACGACGAAGATGAGGAAAATGATATTGAAAATGTTTTTGAGCATGAAAGTGATAGAGAGCAAAATAATGAAATATATTATGACAGTACAAATGAAAGTGAAGATTCCAAAAGCGAAAATACTAACGAAAATCGAAATTCAAATAAAGAAACGATAGACAGTTGCGAGGAGGAGAAAAGTGGTTTATCGAAACTGTACCTGAACGATATTGAAATCGACAGTAAAGAAGAAGAACAAACTGTAACGGAATTGGTGAATGTAGCCGAGAGAGATAAACTAATGCAAGTGTAAGTTCAGGCTAAATATTTTAAAAATCTTTATATCTTGATAAGTTATTTTTTTAAAGGGAGCAAAACAAAAGCTTGCGTGTGACAATTGGTGTTATCTTACGCTTAATATTTCCTTTGGCAAATGGTATAGTTCGCGGTATAAGGGGTATAAGAGATGTGCGCTTTTTAAAAGTTATACGCAGTATTGCTTCCAGCCGTCAGGCCTTAACCAACTTATTTGCTTTTGCTGCTAATACAATATCTTTGAATTTATCTTCCGTACAAGGTAAACTTTTAGGGATTACCTTCCATAATTTTTTGAGTTATTTCAGTTTTTATATTTTTTCTTTCTAGTATCCCATCGCATTGACCCTATATTGAAATTATTAAAAATACGCAAGTCTCGCGATGGTATTGAAAGTCTGCCTGACTCACCCACCGAGCCGAATGGTGCAGAAACTTTAACACCTCCACCTTCCCCGCTATCAGCAGCTATCACATTTTCGCCACTTTCACGGGAACCGCGCTACTCATTACCCAACTTCCGAACCAGTGGCAAGAAATTGTCCATAGAAGAGTATGAAGCCACAAAATGTTGCACACTGAATATCTTAGCCGAGCCAACTCAGGGACAACCCATACGTGCTGATATTGTTTTTATACATGGCCTACATGGTTCTTTGGCAAATACATGGAAACAGGGTTTGTGGGAGAACGAAAGAAGACCGGTTGAGTTTCAACGGCCGCCTAAGCCGCCAGTGCGTCCGCCAAAGCGACCTCGACATTCACGTACAAGTACAGTACATCCTCCACATCATAAGAAGAGAGCACGTTTTGCTTATGCTGACGTCCATCAAAGGGTTTCTCATGAGAAAGATTCCATCGACGAAACAGATGAAAATAAGTGAGTAAATAATGAGTGTTTTCGCTAGTAGTAGTAGCAGTAGAAAGTGAAAAAAATGTTGTAAGAAGACTTTTCGTAGATTGTACTTCTGCTTGAGTAAATCTTTGGTCCACTTTAAGAATTCGATTACACCCATAAAATCGAAAGTTATTGATAAAATACTATTTTAATTAATTCCATGTTTTAAGTTTAGTAGAAAATTTATATGAAGAGTACTAATTTTTTTTAGTGATTTTCATAAAAATTGATGTAATTAGGTTATATTTGCAAAGATTAAGAAGTTTCAGATATTGTGTTGAAAAACTCAAGACATGTTAGTTCTCTTAAAAACCGTTAACCTATCTTATATGATTGTTAAAAAAATATTTTAAAAAATCTTGAAATATTGTTTTTACAAAATTTTGCAAATTTTGCTGTATCTTCTTAAGAACTCGGCTATTATTAAAAAAGTGCCAGTAGTAGTAATCCACATAAAAGTTAGGTTATCTCAGGAAGCGTGATGCTTCAACACACCTCCTCCTTCAACACAACTCCTTCCTTCACACACTTTCCTTCTGTTATTATCCGTTAATACAAATTTAAAACCGAATAGTACCCAGAAGAGCAACAATTATCTGTCATTGAGCCACGATAAAGCCCATGATATCCTCCAGTTTACACTTTGTGATATCACTTATGCTCTTATGGATACGTCTTCTCAGTCACCTAAGTCTATGGCTTCCGGCAATGGGAGATAATATGGTCAATGGTTTGCGATTTATCTTCATCCTCAGGCAACCTATAGAAATCTGGATGCTGGTTCTTGCTCTGACCGAGCAATCTTAAAGATATGTGCTCTTATGCAAAAACGATTGTTAAAGTTAAAGCACGCGTTAAAACCGGTTTTGCCACACAAAATTCGTTTGTTAAACCAACTTGAAATTTACCAATCATAGGGGGACAGACACCAACCGCTGTGCTTCTTCCATTTTTTACCTATCTATAAAAACCGCACTACCCTGAAATAGCTTGTCAGATTTTACCCAATAGTTCCTATCCGGAATTACTAGTGAGGGCGTTCTACTAAAATCAATTTCAACGACCTTATGGTCCCAGAACCCACGAATTACGGAGCTACGACCACTAAAACTTATGTCATATAAGATTGATGTGTGACCTCTTACTCCCGTCCGACGGAAGTATTTGAACAGCTTGATGCTCCATTTTATTTATTACATTAATTTTATTTATTTGTTTCGTTATTTATTTTGTTAAGTTTTATTTTCACTGCCACAAAACAAAAAAACCTGAATCAGAACATACCAAAAAAACCCACGAATATCTGTCAAACTACTCAATGTACGCAAAAAGTTAAAAGTTGAAAATTTTTTGTACTTTTCGTTGACTTAATTGCGTTACTTAATGTAACAGACCTCATAAGAAACCGTGTATTTCAACTTAGCAGTCAGTTGATGCATGAAAAATTTAATGGACTATACATCGTCAATTTTTAAAATTTTTATGAAAAAATTTAATGAACTATAAATCGCCCATTTCATATGCAAAAAACTAAAAACACTATGCATCGTCTATTTTTCATGCACAAATATTAAATGGGCTATACATACAAAATATAATGGGCTATACATGGTTCATTTTTTAAATTTTTATAAAAAACATTAATGGGCTATAAATTGCCCATTTCATATACAAAAACTTAAATGGACTATATACGTCGTCTATATTTCGTGCAAAGAATTTAATGAAATATACATCATCCAGTTTTTTAATGGACTATACATCGTCAATTTTTCAAATTTTTATGAAAAAATTTAATGAACTATAAATCGTCCATTTCATATGCAAAAAACTAAAAACACTATACATCATCTATTTTTCATGCACAAATATTAAATGGGCTATACATACAAAATATAATGGGCTATACATGGTTCATTTTTTAAATTTTTATAAAAAACATTAATGGGCTATAAATTGCCCATTTCATATACAAAAACTTAAATGGACTATATACGTCGTCTATATTTCGTGCAAAGAATTTAATAAAATATACATCATCCAGTTTTGATAAAAAAAAATTTTTTATGAAAAAAATTTAATGGATTTCAATTTTTCAAATTTTTATGCAAAAATTTAATGAACTATAAATCGTCCATTTCATATGCAAAAAACTAAAAACACTATACATCGTCTATTTTTCATGCACAAATATTAAATGGGCTATACATACAAAATATAATGGGCTATACATGGTTAATTTTTTAAATTTTTATAAAAAACATTAATGGGCTATAAATTGCCCATTTCATATACAAAAACTTAAATGGACTATATACGTCGTCTATATTTCGTGCAAAGAATTTAATGAAATATACATCATCCAGTTTTTATACAAAAAAATTTTTTATGAAAAAAATTTAATGGACAATTTTTCAAATTTTTATGAAAAAATTTAATGAACTAGAAATCGTCCATTTCATATGCAAAAAACTAAAAACACTATACATCGTCTATTTTTCATGCACAAATATTAAATGGGCTATACATACAAAATATAATGGGCTATACATGGTTCATTTTTTAAATTTTTATAAAAAACATTAATGGGCTATAAATTGCCCATTTCATATACAAAAACGTAAATGGACTATATAGTCGTCTATATTTCGTGCAAAGAATTTAATGAAATATACATCATCCAGTTTTTATGCAAAAAATTTTTTATGAAAAAATTTAATGGACTATACATCGTCAATTTTTAAAATTTTTATGAAAAAATTTAATGAACTATAACACGTCCATTTCATATGCAAAAAACTAAAAAAACTATACATCGTCTATTTTTCATGCACAAATATTAAATGGGCTATACATACAAAATATAATGGGCTATACATAGTTCATTTTTTAAATGTTTATAAAAAACATTAATGGGCTATAAATTGCCCATTTCATATACAAAAACTTAATGGCCTATATACGTCGTCTATATTTCGTGCAAAGAATTTAATGAAATATACATCATCCAGTTTTTATACAAAAAATTTTTTTATGAAAAAAATTTAATGGACTATACTTACTCGTCAATTTTTCAAATTTTTATGCAAAAATTTAATGAACTATAAATCGTCCATTTCATATGCAAAAAACTAAAAACACTATGCATCGTCTATTTTTCATGCACAAATATTAAATGGGCTATACATACAAAATATAATGGGCTATACATGGTTCATTTTTTAAATGTTTATAAAAAACATTAATGGGCTATAAATTGCCCATTTCATATACAAAAACTTAAATGGACTATAAACGTCGTCTATATTTCGTGCAAAGAATTTAATGAAATATACATCATCCAGTTTTTACACAAAAAAAATTTTTATGAAAAAAATTTAATGGACTATTATACATCGTCAATTTTTAAAATTTTTATGAAAAAATTTAATGAACTATAAATCGTCCATTTCATATGCAAAAAACTAAAAAAACTATACATCGTCTATTTTTCATGCACAAATATTAAATGGGCTATACATACAAAATATAATGGGCTATACATGGTTCATTTTTTAAATGTTTATAAAAAACATTAATGGACTATAAATTGCCCATTTCATATACAAAAACTTAATGGACTATATACGTCGTCTATATTTCGTGCAAAGAATTTAATGAAGTATACATCATCCAGTTTTTATATAAAAAAAAAATGTTTATGAAAAAAATTTAATGGACTATACATCGTCAATTTTTCAAATTTTTATGCAAAAATTTAATGAACTATAAATCGTCCATTTCATATGCAAAAAACTAAAAACACTATACATCGTCTATTTTTCATGCTCAAATATTAAATGGGCTATACATACAAAATATAATGGGCTATACATGGTTCATTTTTTAAATGTTTATAAAAAACATTAATGGGCTATAAATTGCCCATTTCATATACAAAAACTTAAATGGACTATATACGTCGTCTATATTTCGTGCAAAGAATTTAATGAAATATACATCATCCAGTTTTTATACAAAAAAATTTTTTATGAAAAAAATTTAATGGACTATACATCGTCAATTTTTCAAATTTTTATGCAAAAATTTAATGAACTATAAATCGTCCATTTCATATGCAAAAAACTAAAAACACTATACATCGTCTATTTTTCATGCTCAAATATTAAATGGGCTATACATACAAAATATAATATAATCGTCAATTTTTGAAATTTTTATGAAAAAATTTAATGAACTATAAATCGTCCATTTCATATGCAAAAAACTAAAAACACTATACATCGTCTATTTTTCATGCACAAATATTAAATGGGCTATACATACAAAATATAATGAAATATAAATCGTCCATTTCATATGCAAAAAACTAAAAACGCTATACATCGTCTATTTTTCATGCACAAATATTAAATGGGCTATACATACAAAATATAATGGGCTATACATGGTTCATTTTTTAAATGTTTATAAAAATTATTAATGGGCTATAAATTGCCCATTTCATATACAAAAACTTAAATGGACTATATACGTCGTCTATATTTCGTGCAAAGAATTTAATGAAATATGCATCATCCAGTTTTTATACAAAAAAATTTTTTATGAAAAAAATTTAATGGACTATACATCGTCAATTTTTGAAATTTTTATGAAAAAATTTAATGAACTATAAATCGTCCATTTCATATGCAAAAAACTAAAAACACTATACATCGTCTATTTTTCATGCACAAATATTAAATGGGCTATAAATACAAAATATAATGGGCTATACATGGTTCATTTTTTAAATTTTTATAAAAAACATTAATGGGCTATAAATTGCCCATTTCATATACAAAAACTTAAATGGACTATATACGTCGTCTATATTTCGTGCAAAGAATTTAAGGAAATATACATCATCCAGTTTTTATAAAAAAAAAATTTTTTATGAAAAAAATTTAATGGACTATACATCGTCAATTTTTAAAATTTTTATGAAAAAATTTAATGAACTATAAATCGTCCATTTCATATGCAAAAAACTAAAAACACTATGCATCGTCTATTTTTCATGCACAAATATTAAATGGGCTATACATACAAAATATAATGGGCTATACATGGTTCATTTTTTAAATTTTTATAAAAAACATTAATGGGCTATAAATTGCCCATTTCATATACAAAAACTTAAATGGACTATATACGTCGTCTATATTTCGTGCAAAGAATTTAATGAAATATACATCATCCAGTTTATATACAAAAAAATTTTATGAAAAAAATTTAATGGACCATCGTCAATTTTTCAAATTTTTATGAAAAATTTTAATGAACTATAAATTGTCCATTTCATATGCAAAAAACTAAAAACACTATACATCGTCTATTTTTCATGCACAAATATTAAATGGGCTATACATACAAAATATAATGGGCTATAAATGGTTCATTTTTTAAATTTTTATAAAAAAAATTAATGGGCTATAAATTGCCCATTTCATATACAAAAACTTAAATGGACTATATACGTCGTCTATATTTCGTGCAAAGAATTTAATGAAATATACATCATCCAGTTTATATACAAAAAAATTTTATGAAAAAAATTTAATGGACCATCGTCAATTTTTCAAATTTTTATGAAAAATTTTAATGAACTATAAATTGTCCATTTCATATGCAAAAAACTAAAAACACTATACATCGTCTATTTTTCATGCACAAATATTAAATGGGCTATACATACAAAATATAATGGGCTATACATGGTTCATTTTTTAAATTTTTATAAAAAACATTAATGGGCTATAAATTGCCCATTTCATATACAAAAACTTAAATGGACTATATACGTCGTCTATATTTCGTGCAAAGAATTTAATGAAATATATATCATCCAGTTTTTATACAAAAACAATTTTTATGAAAAAAATTTAATGGACTATACATCGTCAATTTTTCAAATTTTTATGAAAAAATTTAATGAACTATAAACTGTCCATTTCATATGCAAAAAACTAAAAACACTATACATCGTCTATTTTTCATGCACAAATATTAAATGGGCTATAAATACAAAATATAATGGGCTATACATGGTTCATTTTTTAAATTTTTATAAAAAACATTAATGGGCTATAAATTGCCCATTTCATATACAAAAACTTAAATGGACTATATACGTCGTCTATATTTCGTGCAAAGAATTTAATGAAATATACATCATCCAGTTTTTATACAAAAAAATTTTTTATGAAAAAAATTTAATTTAAAATTTTCTAAATTTTTCAAATTTTTATGAAAAAATTTAATGAACTATAAATCGTCCATTTCATATGCAAAAAACTAAAAACACTATGCATCGTCTATTTTTCATGCACAAATATTAAATGGGCTATACATACAAAATATAATGGGCTATACATGGTTCATTTTTTAAATTTTTATAAAAAACATTAATGGGCTATAAATTGCCCATTTCATATACAAAAACCTAAATGGACTATATACGTCGTCTATATTTCGTGCAAAGAATTTAATGAAATATACATCATCCAGATTTTATACAAAAATAATTTTTATGAAAAAAATTTAATGGACTATATATATATATATATATATATATATATATATATATATATATGTACATCGTAAACTATATATATATACATCGTAAATTTTTCAAATTTTTATGAAAAAATTTAATGAACTATAAATTGTCCATTTCATATGCAAAAAACTAAAAACACTATACATCGTCTATTTTTCATGCACAAATATTAAATGGGCTATACATACAAAATATAATGGGCTATACATGGTTCATTTTTTAAATTTTTATAAAAAAAATTAGTGGGCTATAAATTGCCCATTTCATATACAAAAACTTAAATGGACTATATACGTCGTCTATATTTCGTGCAAAGAATTTAATGAAATATACATCATCCACTTTATATACAAAAAAATTTTATGAAAAAAATTTAATGGACCATCGTCAATTTTTCAAATTTTTATGAAAAATTTTAATGAACTATAAATTGTCCATTTCATATGCAAAAAACTAAAAACACTATACATCGTCTATTTTTCATGCACAAATATTAAATGGGCTATACATACAAAATATAATGGGCTATACATGGTTCATTTTTTAAATTTTTATAAAAAACATTAATGGGCTATAAATTGCCCATTTCATATACAAAAACTTAAATGGACTATATACGTCGTCTATATTTCGTGCAAAGAATTTAATGAAACATACATCATCCAGTTTTTATACAAAAACAATTTTTATGAAAAAAATTTAATGGACTATACATCGTCAATTTTTCAAATTTTTATGAAAAAATTTAATGAACTATAAATCGTCCATTTCATATGCAAAAAACTAAAAAAACTATACATCGTCTATTTTTCATGCACAAATATTAAATGGGCTATACATACAAAATATAATGGGCTATACATGGTTCATTTTTTAAATTTTTATAAAAAACATTAATGGGCTATAAATTGCCCATTTCATATACAAAAACTTAAATGGACTATATACGTCGTCTATATTTCGTGCAAAGAATTTAATGAAATATACATCATCCAGTTTTTATACAAAAAAATTTTTTATGAAAAAAATTTAATGGACTATATATATACATCGTCATTTTTTCAAATTTTTATGCAAAAATTTAATGAACTATAAATTGTCCATTTCATATGCAAAAAACTAAAAACACTATACATCGTCTATTTTTCATGCACAAATATTAAATGGGCTATACATACAAAATATAATGGGCTATACATGGTTCATTTTTTAAATTTTTATAAAAAACATTAATGGGCTATAAATTGCCCATTTCATATACAAAAACTTAAATGGACTATATACGTCGTCTATATTTCGTGCAAAGAATTTAATGAAATATACATCATCCAGATTTTATACAAAAAAAATTTTTTATGAAAAAAATTTAATGGACTATACAACGTAAATTTTTCAAATTTTTATTAAAAAATTTAATGAACTATAAATTGTCCATTTCATATGCAAAAAACTAAAAACACTATACATCGTCTATTTTTCATGCACAAATATTAAATGGGCTATACATACAAAATATAATGGGCTATACATGGTTCATTTTTTAAATTTTTATAAAAAACATTAATGGGCTATAAATTGCCCATTTCATATACAAAAACTTAAATGGACTATATACGTCGTCTATATTTCGTGCAAAGAATTTAATGAAATATACATCATTCAGTTTTTATACAAAAAAAATTTTTATGAAAAAAATTTAATGGACTATACATCGTCAATTTTTCAAATTTTTATGAAAAAATTTAATGAACTATAAATTGTCCATTTCATATGCAAAAAACTAAAAACACTATACATCGTCTATTTTTCATGCACAAATATTAAATGGGCTATACATACAAAATATAATGGGCTATACATGGTTCATTTTTTAAATTTTTATAAAAAACATTAATGGGCTATAAATTGCCCATTTCATATACAAAAACTTAAATGGACTATATACGTCGTCTATATTTCGTGCAAAGAATTTAATGAAATATACATCATCCAGTTTTTATACAAAAAAAATTTTTATGAAAAAAATTTAATGGACTATACATCGTCAATTTTTAAAATTTTTATGAAAAAATTTAATGAACTATAAATAGTCCATTTCATATGCAAAAAACTAAAAACACTGTGCATCGTCTATTTTTCATGCACAAATATTAAATGGGCTATACATACAAAATATAATGGGCTATACATGGTTCATTTTTTAAATTTTTATAAAAAACATTAATGGGCTATAAATTGCTCATTTCATATACAAAAACTTAAATGGACTATATACGTCGTCTATATTTCGTGCAAAGAATTTAATGAAATATACATCATCCAGTTTTTATATAAAAAATTTTTTTATGAAAAAAATTAAATGGACTATACATCGTCAATTTTTCAAATTTTTATGCAAAAATTTAATGAACTATAAATTGTCCATTTCATATGCAAAAAACTAAAAACACTATACATCGTCTATTTTTCATGCACAAATATTAAATGGGCTATACATACAAAATATAATGGGCTATACATGGTTCATTTTTTAAATTTTTATAAAAAACATTAATGGGCTATAAATTGCCCATTTCATATACAAAAACTTAAATGGACTATATACGTCGTCTATATTTCGTGCAAAGAATTTAATGAAATATACATCATCCAGTTTTTATAAAAAAAAAATTTTTATGAAAAAAATTTAATGGACTATACATCGTCAATTTTTCAAATTTTTATGAAAAAATTTAATGAACTATAAATCGTCCATTTCATATGCAAAAAACTAAAAACAATATACATCGTCTATTTTTCATGCACAAATATTAAATGGGCTATACATACAAAATATAATGGGCTATACATGGTTCATTTTTTAAATTTTTATAAAAAACATTAATGGGCTATAAATTGCCCATTTCATATACAAAAACTTAAATGGACTATATACGTCGTCTATATTTCGTGCAAAGAATTTAATGAAATATACATCATCCAGATTTTATACAAAAAAAATTTTTTATGAAAAAAATTTAATGGACTATACAACGTAAATTTTTCAAATTTTTATTAAAAAATTTAATGAACTATAAATTGTCCATTTCATATGCAAAAAACTAAAAACACTATACATCGTCTATTTTTCATGCACAAATATTAAATGGGCTATACATACAAAATATAATGGGCTATACATGGTTCATTTTTTAAATTTTTATAAAAAACATTAATGGGCTATAAATTGCCCATTTCATATACAAAAACTTAAATGGACTATATACGTCGTCTATATTTCGTGCAAAGAATTTAATGAAATATACATCATCCAGTTTTTATACAAAAAAAATTTTTATGAAAAAAATTTAATGGACTATACATCGTCAATTTTTAAAATTTTTATGAAAAAATTTAATGAACTATAAATTGTCCATTTCATATGCAAAAAACTAAAAACACTATACATCGTCTATTTTTCATGCACAAATATTAAATGGGCTATACATACAAAATATAATGGGCTATACATGGTTCATTTTTTAAATTTTTATAAAAAACATTAATGGGCTATAAATTGCCCATTTCATATACAAAAACTTAAATGGACTATATACGTCGTCTATATTTCGTGCAAAGAATTTAATGAAATATACATCATCCAGTTTTTATACAAAAAAAATTTTTATGAAAAAAATTTAATGGACTATACATCGTCAATTTTTAAAATTTTTATTAAAAAATTTAATGAACTATAAATTGTCCATTTCATATGCAAAAAACTAAAAACACTATACATCGTCTATTTTTCATGCACAAATATTAAATGGGCTATACATACAAAATATAATGGGCTATACATGGTTCATTTTTTAAATTTTTATAAAAAACATTAATGGGCTATAAATTGCCCATTTCATATACAAAAACTTAAATGGACTATATACGTCGTCTATATTTCGTGCAAAGAATTTAATGAAATATACATCATTCAGTTTTTATACAAAAAAAATTTTTATGAAAAAAATTTAATGGACTATACATCGTCAATTTTTCAAATTTTTATGAAAAAATTTAATGAACTATAAATTGTCCATTTCATATGCAAAAAACTAAAAACACTATACATCGTCTATTTTTCATGCACAAATATTAAATGGGCTATACATACAAAATATAATGGGCTATACATGGTTCATTTTTTAAATTTTTATAAAAAACATTAATGGGCTATAAATTGCCCATTTCATATACAAAAACTTAAATGGACTATATACGTCGTCTATATTTCGTGCAAAGAATTTAATGAAATATACATCATCCAGTTTTTATACAAAAAAAATTTTTATGAAAAAAATTTAATGGACTATACATCGTCAATTTTTAAAATTTTTATGAAAAAATTTAATGAACTATAAATAGTCCATTTCATATGCAAAAAACTAAAAACACTGTGCATCGTCTATTTTTCATGCACAAATATTAAATGGGCTATACATACAAAATATAATGGGCTATACATGGTTCATTTTTTAAATTTTTATAAAAAACATTAATGGGCTATAAATTGCTCATTTCATATACAAAAACTTAAATGGACTATATACGTCGTCTATATTTCGTGCAAAGAATTTAATGAAATATACATCATCCAGTTTTTATACAAAAAAATTTTTTATGAAAAAAATTTAATTTAAAATTTTCTAAATTTTTCAAATTTTTATGAAAAAATTTAATGAACTATAAATCGTCCATTTCATATGCAAAAAACTAAAAACACTATGCATCGTCTATTTTTCATGCACAAATATTAAATGGGCTATACATACAAAATATAATGGGCTATACATGGTTCATTTTTTAAATTTTTATAAAAAACATTAATGGGCTATAAATTGCCCATTTCATATACAAAAACCTAAATGGACTATATACGTCGTCTATATTTCGTGCAAAGAATTTAATGAAATATACATCATCCAGATTTTATACAAAAATAATTTTTATGAAAAAAATTTAATGGACTATATATATATATATATATATATATATATATATATATATATATATATGTACATCGTAAACTATATATATATACATCGTAAATTTTTCAAATTTTTATGAAAAAATTTAATGAACTATAAATTGTCCATTTCATATGCAAAAAACTAAAAACACTATACATCGTCTATTTTTCATGCACAAATATTAAATGGGCTATACATACAAAATATAATGGGCTATACATGGTTCATTTTTTAAATTTTTATAAAAAAAATTAGTGGGCTATAAATTGCCCATTTCATATACAAAAACTTAAATGGACTATATACGTCGTCTATATTTCGTGCAAAGAATTTAATGAAATATACATCATCCACTTTATATACAAAAAAATTTTATGAAAAAAATTTAATGGACCATCGTCAATTTTTCAAATTTTTATGAAAAATTTTAATGAACTATAAATTGTCCATTTCATATGCAAAAAACTAAAAACACTATACATCGTCTATTTTTCATGCACAAATATTAAATGGGCTATACATACAAAATATAATGGGCTATACATGGTTCATTTTTTAAATTTTTATAAAAAACATTAATGGGCTATAAATTGCCCATTTCATATACAAAAACTTAAATGGACTATATACGTCGTCTATATTTCGTGCAAAGAATTTAATGAAACATACACCATCCAGTTTTTATACAAAAACAATTTTTATGAAAAAAATTTAATGGACTATATATATACATCGTCATTTTTTCAAATTTTTATGCAAAAATTTAATGAACTATAAATTGTCCATTTCATATGCAAAAAACTAAAAACACTATACATCGTCTATTTTTCATGCACAAATATTAAATGGGCTATACATACAAAATATAATGGGCTATACATGGTTCATTTTTTAAATTTTTATAAAAAACATTAATGGGCTATAAATTGCCCATTTCATATACAAAAACTTAAATGGACTATATACGTCGTCTATATTTCGTGCAAAGAATTTAATGAAATATACATCATCCAGATTTTATACAAAAAAAATTTTTTATGAAAAAAATTTAATGGACTATACAACGTAAATTTTTCAAATTTTTATTAAAAAATTTAATGAACTATAAATTGTCCATTTCATATGCAAAAAACTAAAAACACTATACATCGTCTATTTTTCATGCACAAATATTAAATGGGCTATACATACAAAATATAATGGGCTATACATGGTTCATTTTTTAAATTTTTATAAAAAACATTAATGGGCTATAAATTGCCCATTTCATATACAAAAACTTAAATGGACTATATACGTCGTCTATATTTCGTGCAAAGAATTTAATGAAATATACATCATTCAGTTTTTATACAAAAAAAATTTTTATGAAAAAAATTTAATGGACTATACATCGTCAATTTTTCAAATTTTTATGAAAAAATTTAATGAACTATAAATTGTCCATTTCATATGCAAAAAACTAAAAACACTATACATCGTCTATTTTTCATGCACAAATATTAAATGGGCTATACATACAAAATATAATGGGCTATACATGGTTCATTTTTTAAATTTTTATAAAAAACATTAATGGGCTATAAATTGCCCATTTCATATACAAAAACTTAAATGGACTATATACGTCGTCTATATTTCGTGCAAAGAATTTAATGAAATATACATCATCCAGTTTTTATACAAAAAAAATTTTTATGAAAAAAATTTAATGGACTATACATCGTCAATTTTTAAAATTTTTATGAAAAAATTTAATGAACTATAAATAGTCCATTTCATATGCAAAAAACTAAAAACACTGTGCATCGTCTATTTTTCATGCACAAATATTAAATGGGCTATACATACAAAATATAATGGGCTATACATGGTTCATTTTTTAAATTTTTATAAAAAACATTAATGGGCTATAAATTGCTCATTTCATATACAAAAACTTAAATGGACTATATACGTCGTCTATATTTCGTGCAAAGAATTTAATGAAATATACATCATCCAGTTTTTATATAAAAAATTTTTTTATGAAAAAAATTAAATGGACTATACATCGTCAATTTTTCAAATTTTTATGCAAAAATTTAATGAACTATAAATTGTCCATTTCATATGCAAAAAACTAAAAACACTATACATCGTCTATTTTTCATGCACAAATATTAAATGGGCTATACATACAAAATATAATGGGCTATACATGGTTCATTTTTTAAATTTTTATAAAAAACATTAATGGGCTATAAATTGCCCATTTCATATACAAAAACTTAAATGGACTATATACGTCGTCTATATTTCGTGCAAAGAATTTAATGAAATATACATCATCCAGTTTTTATAAAAAAAAAATTTTTATGAAAAAAATTTAATGGACTATACATCGTCAATTTTTCAAATTTTTATGAAAAAATTTAATGAACTATAAATCGTCCATTTCATATGCAAAAAACTAAAAACAATATACATCGTCTATTTTTCATGCACAAATATTAAATGGGCTATACATACAAAATATAATGGGCTATACATGGTTAATTTTTTAAATTTTTATAAAAAACATTAATGGGCTATAAATTGCCCATTTCATATACAAAAACTTAAATGAACTATATACGTCGTCTATATTTCGTGCAAAGAATTTAATGAAATATACATCATCCAGTTTTTATACAAAAAAAAATTTTATGAAAAAAATTTAATACAAAATATAATGGGCTATACATGGTTAATTTTTTAAATTTTTATAAAAACATTAATGGGCTATAAATTGCCCATTTCATATACAAAAACTTAAATGGACTATATACGTCGTCTATATTTCGTGCAAAGAATTTAATGAAATATACATCATCCACTTTTTATGCAAAAAAAATTTTTATGAAAAAAATTTAATGGACTATAAATCGTCCATTTCATATGCAAAAAACTAAAAACACTATACTTTACACATATTCATATAGGAATCTAATGAAAACAATAAGGAATAACTTATTGAAAAAATCAATAATAAATCCCTATAGTTTACAATTTATAAGAAAACCCAATAGAATCAAGAAGATTTTCTCTATGGATTGTTTTTTTTTGGTGCGAAAAATAACGGAAATTGAGTAAAAAAAGTTGTGAATAATAAGATTTCTTCTTGATTTTATGTGGTTTTCTTTTTGATAAAAATAATAAGATTTACTACATAAAAACAATAACAAATCTCTATGAAAAAGTCTTCGCATCTTTCTGCTGGGATACTCCTTAGCCTAAAAACGTTTCATAGAGAAAATCTTCTTGATTCTATTAGGCAGTTTTTTCTCTTTGTTTACTAATGTTATTAAATGTCCCCTCAATGTTTAAGAATGCAGCTGGTGTGTAATCCTTGTGCTGAAATCCTCGGTCTATAACATCAACTACGTCATGAAGCGCACTCGCAACAGAACTTCCCTTTTTATAGTCATGCTGAGTACCAGTAATGACGGGGGTATCAAGTGTGTTTCTTAAGGCCGGGGTACAATGAATCCGTCTTACGTTAAACTTCGTCTTTTTCAACAGACATTAACGCAACGACGGAGAAAGTTGGTGCAATGAGTAATTCATTGACGGAAGTATTTGAACAGCTTGATGCTCCATTTTATTTATTACATTAATTTTTTTTATTTGTTTCGTTATTTATTTTGTTAAGTTTTATTTTCACTGCCACAGAACAAAAAAAAACCTGAATCAGAACATACCAAAAAAACCAACGAATATCTGTCAAACTACTCAATGTACGCAAAAAGTTAAAAGTTGAAAATTTTTTGTACTTTTCGTTGACTTAATTGCGTTACTTAATGTAACAGACCTCATAAGAAACCGTGTATTTCAACTTAGCAGTCAGTTGATAAAGGCGAAGTTTAACGTATGACGGATTTATTATGTTCCGGCCATTAGATGCAGATGAAATCCTTCGGCTTCGATTAGCTTGCTTTACCCACCTTGATTATAAAGATGACATTAACCTCTCTCCAGCTTTTCGGTGTAAACCTACTAAGCAAACATATCTTAAAGATATTCACCAGAGATAGTAGTACTCACTCGGGGAGATTCTGCAACATGGCCGGAAAAATACCATGCGCGCCCGGTGATTTATACAGATCAAAGAAACTTATTACCCATGTTGCTTTTTTAATACAAATGAGGTTCCTATAAGTAGTTAAAACCGGCAACCTCAACCTTGCCTCTTCTGTTATTTCCCTACAATGTGAAAATGTGTGCCCATTAAGACAGAAAGTGTTTCAAAGCTGGATTCCGTCCACTTTCCATACATTCTTTGCATATTTCCAGGGTGAAATAAGCTTTAGTGAATTATAGAATAAGAGAGCTGTTCAATCTCTCCCTCTCTCTTCCACTTTTGTGTCACCGTAATATCTTCTTGAGTGTGTGTGGTTTTTACTCTCACTCGCACTTGTTAATGATTACCTCAGCTAACTGTATGGCTTACAGTTATCTTGAGGTATTTTCCATTAGTAAGTGCGTTTTTAATAAGATTTATACTGGTGGAGACCATAAAAAACTGTAGGAGTGAATTTTGGAAAGTCTTACTTCGTAAGGTATAGGTCGTTTACGGCTACGAAAGGAAGCTGCTACACGTGGTATACCCTGGCTCTTAAGATATGTAGCTTTGCAATTTTTAGTTCCTTTTGGAATACGAATTCCGAAAAAATAACGGTACAGTTTGATTCAAAGTAATATTAGCATGAGTGTTACGTTACGTCTCTTAAAAACACATTAAGACTAATTTTTTTTCGAAAAGTGAAAAGTTTCTCTATTTTTCCAGCGAAGTTCCATATAATTTAATTTAAAACAAATATTATATTATTTTCTGCTCTCCTATAGTCCAATTTCCGCCAAGAAAGTTTTGTAAATATGGAGCGTTACTTACTTATGATAAGTAAGTTAACAGTGTTTGTGTGTCACTTTGTCCTCTGTAGAGCTAAAAGTCTTCGCTTCTCAATATTTAAAGTACATAATTTAAGACTTTTGTACAAAAATTTCTGAAATAAAATTCTTTCTCTTCCAGCTTTTCAATTATATGTGGCGAACCAAAAGATTTACAAATATGCGATGGCATTGAATATAGCTTTCCTACCTTCCGCTTGCGCATGCACGATAATGGTCGCCTTTTACAAGCTGAACATGATTCGAAAGCTCATGATGCCAATAACCAACAAAACAATAATGGCTCAGCTGAAAACTCTGACTATTCCAACGTTGATAAAAATCTTAACAAAAAGCCTTTGAAACCATCTGCAAATGATCCAACTTATTCTAAATGTTGGCCGGGCGATTGGTTGCCTATAGATTGTCCTGGAGTACGTGTCATGGCACTAAACTATACCACCGACCAGCATCTGTGGCGTCCTCTGTGGAAAAAGAAAGAACCTCGTTCGAATTTAATACAACGTGCCAGAGAAATGACTGAGCTTTTGATTAAGCATCGTGTGGGATATGGCCATCCCATTATATGGGTGGGCCATTCCAAAGGCGGCTTGTTTATAAAGCAAATAATTGTAGATGCTTGGGAGAGTGGTCGACCAGCAGCGGCACCCCTCTGGCGTTCGGCTAGAGGAGTATTTTTCTATTCAGTGCCACACCGTGGATCACATTTGGCTTCAATTAAAGCACCGCTTCTTTTGAGATCTGTTGAATTAATTGATATAGAGAAGAGTGAGTTGGCCTTAATAGTGATGTTGAAAACATAATTAGTTTTAATGCTTGTTTCATTGCAGATAACAAATATCTTTTGGATTTGCATCGCCGCTTTGCCGGTTTGTATCATTTGGGACATTTAAAGATTGAAGTTTTTAGTTTTGTAGAAACTGCTTTAACGCTCATGTCAGTGCTTTATATGCGCATTGTGGGCGTGGATTCGGCAGGTAAGAATAATATATATTAATTAATGTGCATAAATAAAACCTATCTAAATTGCTATTGATTGTAAATTAAGTTCAATTGAATGGAAATTAAAAAAAAACAAGATGTATTAACACATCGAAATGAAAATAATGCAATAATTTTCCAAGTTGATTCCCGTTATAAAGTCACGTTCTACAAAACAATCTAAAGATAAAATGTAGTCAAATTGTTGAAATAGGTTTCCTTTCCTTATCTCTTGTTTAACATTTTTAAAGATGCTTAATACATACATGAAAACTTATGTCGTATCAAAGTACAACAAACTTATATTAGTAATAAAGGTAATAGATAATACTATTTGAGTTACTTGATCTCTGGAAAACTCCAAAAATGTGTATTGCTAAGAACACAACTGGGACGAAGGACAAATTTTTCGGTGTGAACGTCCGTCATAAAAAATAAAACACATTTGTGCATATGAACTATGAGACGAACATGAGATAGATTTATTCTATTTTTTACCCCGATGAACGGCGAAAAAAATTTTTCTCTCTCTGTCTTTGTACACACAACAACCAACTTCATCAAATATGAGAGAGGAATTCGGTGAGTAAATTTGTCGTTATTGTGCTTCACACGACGAATTTACGCAGCGAATCCTTATCGACGAACAGCGTTGTCAACTTTTAAATTTCAAAAAGCACTGAAACCACTAAAAAAGCGCGTAATTTAAGTAAAAAAGCACAAAATTTTTAATTATTATCATATATTAAAAAAAAATTGTTATACACAAATATGCATATAAAAAATATAATAATCGGTTGACTTTGCAATACATTTTTAAAGCTACAAATTTGAAGCATCCAATACACATTTTAATTGTATAAGAACCAGTGAATTCTCAAATCAGTTTGACGAAGCCTTTTGTAGTTATTATAAAAAAAATTTTATCTTTAATAATTTTTCGTCAGGAAACAAACTTATTTTTCGAATTCAATCAAATTATAAATATCCGATAACTCTCAGCTGAAAACTCGATAGTGGACTAGTTATATTTTCCCTAGACTAGACAAAATTTCGATATTAAACTATACTTGGGTAAATACTTCTATTATGTCTTCTTCGTTGCGTGACAAAACATTTTTTATAGCAGTTATGATTTAAATGTTAAAGTTTAAGGGAAACATGGCGCTTATTTTTTTCCACCAAGCCTTGTACAAACTTGGTAGAATTTTTTTGAATGCTCCATTTAAGTTCAGAGCTTATTTTTTTATATATATGTACATTTCCTCGAAAGAAAAAATAGGTGAGGAAAATTTTCTACGCATTTTTGGTTTAGTGCCACCGACTCGAAACAAAAAGCACCGAAATGAATTTAAAAAAGCACTGAGCACTAACTTCAAAATTTTTCGCGTCGAAAATTTTAATAAATTCAGTGAAGTGCGACTTTGACCCGCGCACGAAGGGTTCCGTACGGGCACGAGATATGTAATTCAATACGAACAATATAAACTATAGTTTTGGGATTTTTTTCGTTTTTGGGTTTTTTCGGTTTTAAGCGTTTTTTTTGTTTGGGGTTTTTTGAATCTATTGGCGCTTTCTGAGTTTTGGCATTTTTTTCACGTTTTGGCGATTTTTTGTTTGTTTTTGAAGTTTTTTTAATTTTGGCAATTTTTATTATTTTGGCGATTTTTTTTTAAATTTGGCGATTTTTTTTTAATTTTTGGCGATTTTTTTTTCATTTTGGCGATTTTTTTTTCACATAAACAATTATTTTGGTTCTGGCGCATTTTTCGCATTTTGGCGATTTTTTTCGGTTTTTGGCGTTTTTTCATATTGGCGATTTTTTTTCATTTAAACGATTTTTTCGAATTTGGCGATTTATTTTAGTTCTAGAATTTTTTTTTAATTTTGTCGATTTTTTTCGATTTGGCGATTTTTTTAAAATTTTTGGAGATTTTTTTTAGGTTTTGGCGATTTTTTTCGGTTTGGCGATTTTATAATTTTCGGATTTTTTAGTTTTACCGTTTTTGAAAATTTCAAGAGTTTACCTCTTACGGTCTCCAAGATATAGCAATTTGTCAAAATTACTTAGTCAAAATTGCATTAACTGATGGACGACCCTTTAATTTAAATTTTTTAATATTTTAATGTTTATTGTTGTAGGCTTCATAAAAATACACTAATTTTACAAATTTCAAGTGTCAATATACATACATATGTACATGCAATTGTATGTATATTACATGAGATTTTAACATTTTTCGTCGCTCGTTTTGGAGCCCCCTTTAATTTCTAATTCTCATGTATTTGTTGTTGTAGTGGCCAAGGTTCTACGTACTCTGTCCAAATTTCAGGTCCGTATCTCTTACGGTTCCTGAGAAAATACCGTGTGACGGACAGACAGACAGACGGACAGACGGACAGACGGACAGCGTAGCGAAAACAATAGGGTTCCATTTTTCACCTTTGGTGAACGGAACCCTAAAAAGCACTAAAAACGGTGCGAAAAGCACCGAGTTGACAACGCTGTCGACGAATTCATCGACGTGGACGAAGGCAAAAACTCAATTTCACTACTGCCATGTAAGCCTTCAATCGTTGAAAAGGTCAACAAAATAAAAGGAAAAGGCAACACATCACTTAATATTTCTGCGCATTTAGTCTATATCGCATTCAATCCAACAAGAGGGTATATCTACTGTAAAAATTTCAACGTATTTTGACCACTCTTTTGTTGATAAAATTTGTCTTACTTTATAATTTTAATTCGAAATGTGACTGTTTTTATGATAAAATTGCTCAGATTTTTTCTGATTTTTAACTCTTTTCAAAACATAGATATTCTTCCCTCATAATTGCAAGATTTTAAAAGAAAAACAATGTAAATATATTTTCAAATGGAATTTGGTTACCGTGATGTAATTGGGTTTTTCGAATTCTGCTTAAATGTAACCACAAAAAGTTTTTCATCTCTACTGAAAATTTAAAAATTTTGAGTTAATACCCTTTTGTTGATCAAGTGCGATATGTAAGTATATTTTTTTAATATTCACCTGAATTTGGCAAATAAAAACTACCGGATATTCGGCAATTAGAATATGCACATATATTTATTTGCACATCACTAGTACATACATATGTATGTACAATTTAAAATTTCTAAGAAGACAAAAAAGTTCATTTTGACTGGCTTTTTTTTCTAGAGCTTATCACCAATTTTTGATTTGTCATCCCCAAATTGAGATTTATTGATTAAAATTTTTCTTTTGCGAAGAAATCAATTTTTTTTAATTTTTTTTTAAATAAATGACAAAAATAACATTATTATTCAATAAAATTCATTAATATCAAAAGCTATATTCATATTAATTTAATTGGTACTTATAAGACTTTTAAAGAAAAAATTACACATATTAAAGAAACTTTCACCAAAGTTTAGCGTTTCAAAAACTTCAGAATCGAAATCTTCTGATTTATCCGCCTCAGAAACTTTTTTGTACATTAAAGTAGTACTTGTATTGGAAAGCTTTAGCATTTTAGCAGATGGATTAAGTTTGTCACAACAAATTGAATTTGAAGTGTATGTTTATTCTAAGAAGTGCTTAAAACAAGTCATATTACATTTTGTTACGTATTTTTGTTTTGGTAGTGTTCATTATTGTTTAATCTGCCTTGATACTTCTTCTTTATTAGAAACCATTAACTATAAACAACACAAATTTTTAGACTTGCCAGACGTACATTTCTTAGTCCAAAAATCATTCTTGTTATCATCAGTTACGAAAAAAATCCCCAAAACATTCCCTAAAATTTATTTGTCATCCCGAACTAATCCCCAGATCCCCAACACGAAATTTTTATCCCCAATGGCGAAAAAACATTCCCAATTTGGTGAAAACTTCCCAAAACTGGCAGCGCTGGGGGAAAATGCTGCATTCAATGGGGATTATATCCATTAGTAAAAATTAGTTATATATTTTATTTACTTATCTAACTATTGCTAAAAAAATCCTACAGCAACTGAAGGGATTGTAAAAAAATTTATTAGATGATTTTTTTTAACACTATCTGCATAATGTTTTTCTGCATGATTAAGCTTTTAGGATGATAAGAGTACAACTTAAACACATACTAAAAAAATGTGTACACTAGTGGTCCCCAAACTTTTTTCCTTGACAGAAACATAACATAAATCGTTGAAAACGTCAAAGTCTCTTCTTTTCAAATCAAAATCGTCTAATATTCAACAGGTTGATAAGTGTATACGGGAAGAGAAACCCGGGTTTTACCCGTAAAAAATAGTAACACATTCCAGGTATTTTTTTGTCACACATTGTAATTTGTGAAAATTATTGACATAAAAGTTTTCATTCCGAACAATAAAATTTTGAAATATGGGTGTATGTTTGTATATAGATTTCTAAAAAAGCAATTATTATTTCAATTTTTAGATCCCGGCATTGGTGATGTTTGTGGCATACGTTTGGATCATCGTGAAATTTGTAAACCCCGAAGTCGTGATTGTATTTTATATAAACAATTAGTTAATATGATTAACAAAGTTTGTTAAGTTTAAGGTTCTATTTTATTAAAATAATCATTTACATACACATAAATTTGTGATTTAATAGCATTAGAAAGAAAAATATACTAAGTTTTACATACATATACTTTTAATTTTATTCAATAAGTTAAGCCAAGACCCACTATCGGCGCAATGCACACCAATTTTTGTCATCTCACTGCAATAGTGGGATCTCGGCTTAAAAGAAGAAGATATGTATATGTATGGATCTGTATTGTAAAAACAGTAATGGTTTTTCCACTAAATGTGATTGATATTCAAAAGAATTTAGAAATGTAAGAGTATATACACATATTTCATTTGTTAAAGTTCATCATTAAACTTTATCAATAACTTTTATTATGGTTTTCGTAAGACAGAGAATGGAAAGTTAAAGAATACTTTAAAAAAAAATATTTTCACTTGCTTTATTTAAAATTCAATTGCTTAATATTAAATTTGATCTTTTCGTTGCTATGATTTTTGATTCAAAATATAGATTTCGACTTGTGATAAATAGTTTTACTATTATAAAACCAAATACATATGTTTACTTTATTTACATAGTACATGCATACATTGTAGACCTTTAATAGTTGTAGATAAAATTTATTTTGTTTTTATAACTCGATTAACTTTTATGTTGTATTTTTTCACTTATAATTTATATTAAAGAGATTAAAGTATTAAAGTTTATCAACAATAAAATTTTACCATGAATTTTTTTCCATCGAAACTACAAGTTAAATGATAAAAACAAAAATGTGTATACACATAGTTGTTGGATGTTTATAGTTATACGTAATGCCCTATCACACACGAGAAAAATTGTGCTAACATAACATGCCAGTTTGTTACAGAGGCAAGGAGAGTGGTTTTGTGGTTAGCAAAATTTTTCAACCAGGCACAACCCCGCATTAGCATCACAAAACCAATACACACACAACTTAAAAAACAGGGGGTCTATGTCTACTCTATAATTCGAAACGAAAGAAAATGCTTTCGAATTTACATGCTATAAGCATACAAATTCGAAAGCATTTTCTTTCGTTTCGAATTACAGAGTAGACTCCCAGCAAATGTTAAAAGAATATAAAAACACTAATACATATAAAGCTGTATGCACGTATACATTTTTATGCCAGATGATTTAGTCTCGTGTGTTCTACAAAGAACAAAAATTGTGCCGGCATACAAATTAGTCTCGTGTGTGACAGGCGATTCAGTTTAAAAATAATGCGTGTGTTTGTATTTTGCGTGTCAAAAAGTACTTAAAACGATATATTTGTTATTCTCTGGTCTGCAGCAAACCAATAACCAACCGACGATGTTTGCTCCCAGATTATCACGCTTATTCTAATTGGTCAGGCAATTTCCCAGAGTAAATCATTCCTTTGACAGGATAAAATGATTTTGAGTCGCGCAACCACCATATCTTTATACCGTACTTGGCAGGCATCGATGGAATGTATGAGAATAACTGCTCATCATCGGTCACTGCATCATGCGGAGTGTAAGCTGCCAAATATCATCAGTAGCCGTAGTTTTGCTGCTGTCACGTATTTCCATTGTCGAGTCTAAAGCATTGTTTTATTAACTTCATACGATCTAATGATAATGCAGCTATATATATTTTACAGCGCGTTTGGCCCCATAACTCTTCAAGACGTTCACTATTCGATTTAGTGAGTCCAGCATACAAAATAATAGCCAAAAAAGCATCTAACTAAGTGATTGGTTTCCATTCCTTTGTGTTAGTTGGATTTGCCAAATTCCATGCACCGTTCACTTCCCTGCCATTCCGATTTGATTCGCGTATTATGATGTACGCTATGTCTTCGGTGATGGGCGAGCGGAAATATGGTAAAGGGATCATATGTGGTTCCTACTGGTCCCGGGTTCCTTCATGAGTAGTCGACCACGTTATAAGCACAAGTACTGGAAGTCGGTGGTGCATTTTTAGTCCATTTGGTGCCATCTTTGGAAATGAAGTAATTGTCACTTGTTTGCTGAGCATCAGTTTCTTCCTCTTCATCATCACTAATATCTTCATTGATGTCTATATGTGGTTCAGTTTCCGCATCCGAATCATCAACATGACAATTTGCTTGATATTTGAAATCGTCATTATCCGCACCTTCAAGACCAAATGTTGGAATAGCACATTCATCGTCATCACTCATCTCCGCACTCATGAAGTCTGCAAATCTATCATCCACTGCACGTCTTTCATCCTCACTCATTTGCTGGTAGCGTGTACTACGACGTACCACAATTTCAGCAATGGCTAAATTTTCCTCTGCCATTGTATTGTACTTTTATTTCTCTTTATAAAATTCATAATAAAATTTCGCACTCGATGTTTACTGTCTCAACTTTCAAAGATTTGGTTTACGAAACTAGAGCCGCTTTTATACCCTTTTCTACGTCTACCTGGCTTCTAGCTTGTACATCTGCGTCTATGTGAGAGTAAGAGTAGGTAAAAGTATGCGTAAAAAGCAAGAATAAATTCAAACAACTCAAAAGGGACGGTAACAAAAATTCAAAAAGGGAAGGAAAGTTTATTATTGTTTCAAGGAAAGGCAAAATAAAATAATCCAAAAAGTAACTAAAATTCAAGGAACATGTTTGTGATGTGTTCAAACAATTCTTTTATTGCCAAAAGAAGGTGCATTCATTAACGATTTCTTGAAATTTCAGTACAAGGTCCCAGCGGACCTTTTCACACGTTCCCCTACTAAACACATTTAAATCTCAATAGAAACTAAACTATTGGTCGGATCGCTTTGAATTTTAAAATGAGTTTAGATAAAATTTCCTTGGAATACATGTGGGGGTCGGGTATACTTCCCATGGACCATCAAGGAGTAATTTCAGTTTGAAAATTAAAAAGGTCTCCTGGGACCTTCTCACCCGCCGGAGGGTTAATGCGAAAACAATTACATATTACTTTGTTGTGTTTTTTGGTAGTATATACGTGTTTCTTTCTTGGGAGTATAAATTTTTTATGAAACATCACAAACATATATATTTCATGTTTGGAAAAATAGCTAGATTAAAATAAAAATGGCTAAAAAATAGCTAATAGCTAAAAATAGCTAAATTTAGCCAGAAAATGGCTAAATTGTTATCACTGCCTACTATATAGTAATTTTCTAATATTAAAAATAGACTTGCATCGAACTCTTTTAGTAGCTCGTTTTTTACACAAATCTGTGATCAAACCCATTTAAATTTCATGGGTTTGATCATTGGTTTATGTTAAAAACGAGCTATTGAATGAGTTCGATACAAGTCTAATTAAAAACTGTAAATACAAGAGTGTAAAAGTTGTTGTTTGAATTTTTCATATAAAAATGAAATACACTATTACACTTTTATTTCATATATTTTTAAAATATTGTATTCAAAGAGAGGTCCTCTGATAGAATTTGTATGTAGCTTGTTCTTTTTTATCATTTAAAATACATATCTAAATGCACTACACACAGGGTGTTCAAAATAAGAAAACAAAGTGTATTTTATACACTAATACACGACACATATTGTTGTGAATTAAGCAACTGTTTCTTTCTATACATATTTATATATCTGTAGTGCGATTCGATAACTTTTAAAGATCCGACTATTGTAATTTTTTTCTACACATTTTGTCGCTTAAAATAACGATTGTGTGGTTCTGAAACTTTTTTTAACGGTAGGACTGGACTCAACTGATATGTTCTGTTTATTTGTGTCGATAAAATTAACAGCACATAAATTATTGTCGCTTAAATAAGGACACAGCTGGCATTAGCCTACAGCGAATATCGTTAAAAATGTTACTGAATAGCAAATTCGATAAATTTTCGTTATAATTATTTTAACGATGCGATTATCGTTAAAAAAAAGTTAGTTAAACGCACTACTGGTCACGTTATTAAATGGTGATTAACATAATTACGTATGAGTAATACATTAATCCTCATCAGTATTACTCATACGTATTCCCATTATTATATTCAATAGAGTAGCTGCCGTATTAAAAAAACTCGCCCATGTTCTGGAAAACGTATTTTGAAAAACTCAAGACGCGTTGTGGCACCCCAAAAAAAGAGGTGTTATAAGTTTGTAAAGTGTGCAGTTTTGCCAATAGATTTCTCAAAAAAAATACCTACACATGCTAAAAAAAATCCGATTTTCCCTACACGTTGAAAAAAATTTCCCTACAAAAATCCCCGCGCATTTTTGTCATTGAAACAGAAGTTTTGTGGGGAATTTTCATAGATTTTTTGGAAACATGTATTTATGAAAACAATGTCACGGCATTTCCGAACGATATAATTTCACGTGGAATGCAGATCATAGCCGATTGTTTTAAAACGTGAGTAAAGTAATAGATTAATAGATTATATATTATAATTAAATTCGGACGGTTACTGGTTTCCTGCATGGAACATTAAAAAAAATCGAGTTATTGATCGATTATATATGATTAATGTGTCCTTTTCTTAAATTTGTTTTCAGTTTTTCGATATCTTGTATATATTGGGATATATAAAGTTATTTTCCCCTTTTATATTTATCTTATCGCAGTGGTTAAGTAGTTCTGGGCTGAAAAACAGCTCTCGCGTCATCGTAATTATTTCTTAAGTGCCGTCAGGCGTGTGTGTGTTGTTTGGTGTTCGAGAGTTATTCATCTCGCTCGTTCTGGTTGACTGATCTGCCACGGATAACCATATAATGTTGCGGTTCTTTTGTGGAATTTCTTTAACAACCACGTCGCTATTTCCTATGTGAAGACATAGTTCGTATACAGTCAGTCACAAAACTTTTTAAAATACTGTTAATAACATCTTGCGTATATGGTCTAGTTGCTCGGCCCATATTGGACCTACTTGAAAGGAAGTGAACAATATTATTGTCATGATTGGTATATATGTGGCAAAAAAGATTTTTGTCTTTTTCTGTACATCCTAATAACTCTTCACGTCGAGGGTAAAAAGCTTAGAAACTTTAACGGCCTGAAAACAAAAACAAAATATGAAAGTTTGTCTTTGTTTACAATATAAGTAAGCTATACAAAGTTTCTTGTCAACGTCGTGGCCCAGGCCCGTTAGTTCAAATTAAAACATATGTGTATATTACTTTTTTTTATTAAACAAAATATTCTATCGTGTATTTTTATAAAACAAGTGGAAAAAACATTCTTCATCGATTTTCTCGAAAACATATTTTTGTTCCATGTGGCGACGATATGAATATATAGTATTTTATACGTATGAATGTATAGTTTTGAATATTTTGTTGCATATAAAAATGTATAATTATTTTTGCGCCAAAATTAGCAATCAACTGTTGTATTTATTTTACTGGATTTTAGAATTTTTCCGTTCGTGTACTTTTATATGCAAACTCTTTTGTTGAGAGCAATTTTTTTAAATTTGCTCAGTATTTACTCAGTTACTGGATTTTAATGGAAAAGTACTCAAATTCACCTAATAATTGAAATTTATTTGCTGGCGATCAAGTATGTCTACATACGTATTTCGTTGGCGCTTGAACCAAATCATCAGTAGACTTCAACCACAAATTTTGAACAGTCGCAAACCCCTTATCTTATGGACAAACTTCCAAAAACTATTTCAGAATTCACAAATAATAATATTTTTGAAAATCACAAGAGGAAAAATAAGCTTAGTAGGCTTTAAAACTGAAAGAAAAATAAAATGAGTTCACCTGAATATAAATTTTTTGCTGGGGTTTGTTTTCGAAACAACTATGACCCAGCCATTAAGTTGTCTAAATTTGATATCTAGAGGCAAATTATGGCATTCGATATCGATCAAAATTTCTTCTATACTGATCTATATACTAAAATTTTCTATATTAGGACTGTAACCATTGTTTCCATTTCTCTGGCAGCCGTCACAGAAAAATTAATCAACTTGTCGAGCAATTCTTTTCTATATTTTTCTGTTCTACACTTTTGTTAAAGAAATTTTTTATTTGAATAAAACTATTCGAAAAAATTTCATACGAATTGATGGTTCGATTAACAATAACTGCTTTACCTTTTTATTCGAACAAAATTCATCGAATATTTAATGCTTGATGCTAGAGTTAATGTCGACGTCGTGGACGGCGTCAAATGTCAAAAAAAAGTTTAATCGTTTGAAATTGTATGAGAACAGTTAATCTTAACGCCGTAAGAAATTCGACGGCGAAAAAGTCCAATCTGTTTCAACTTTTTCTGCGTCGTTGCGGTGTTGCTCAATGTTGTTGTATATTCAATGTTGTTGTATTTTAAATGTTATTGTATATTCAATGCAGTAGTACACAGCTGTGTTAACGTCGTTGACGGCGTTTACATTAACAGCAAAATGAAATTTTACGACAAACATCACAATTTCGGCGTTAAGACGCCGTCAACGACGTCGACATTAACTCTAGCATGAGTAAAACTTCTCAAATAATTTTAATTTTAATAATTTATATTCGAATAAAGAAAGCTTCAGGATTTTTTTTTTAATTTTTAAATGTTAAGCACCGCTTTTTCGCAAAGCCAACTACAATTTGGCTGCTATCTATAATCGACTAAAAATTTAAAACATCCATTTGTTTGTATGTGCCCCAAATAATACTTTTTTTTATTAAATTTATTTTTCTTTAATAAAAGTTAAAAAGTTCTTAGTTTAAATCTTGATTAAAAAACGTAAATTTATTGAAAAAAATTACATAATGTAAGTTTAGTTTTAAGAAAATCATTAAACTTATATTTTAAAGCGAATTTTTTTCTTTTGAAATCAACCAAAATAGTTTAATTTGTTTTACAAACTTGTCAAAATCTTACATCTAAATAGTTATTTTCGTTACAATTATATTTTTGTTTCTTTTTAATTTGTTCAAATAATTTATAATCAATTACATTGTTGTAATTTAAACATTAAATACTAAAATTTTTTCTTGTAATTTTTTGTTTATCTTAAAAAAGAAAAGAAGGATTAAAACATCATAATTAAAAAAACATCTTAATCAAAAAACTAAACACACTATACATCGTCTATTTTTCATGCAATAAAATTAAATGGGCTATACATACAAAATATAATGGGCTATACATGGTTAATTTTTTAAATTTTTTATAAAAAACATTAATGGGCTATAAATTGCCCATTTCATATACAAAAACTTAAATGGACTATATACGTCGTCTATATTTCGTGCAAAGAATTTAATGAAATATACATCATCCACTTTTTATACAAAAAAAATTTTTATGAAAAAAATTTAATGGACTAACATCGTAAATTTTTCAAATTTTTATGAAAAAATTTAATGAACTATAAATCGTCCATTTCATATGCAATAAACTCAAAACACTATACATCGTCTATTTTTCACGCAAAAAAATTAAATGGGCTATACATACAAAATATAATGGGCTATACATGGTTAATTTTTTAAATTTTTATGAAAAACATTAATGGGCTATAAATTGCTCATTTCATATACAAAAACTTAAATGGACTATATACGTCGTCTATATTTCGTGCAAAGAATTTAATGAAATATACATCATCCAGTTTTTATACAAAAAATTTTTTTATGAAAAAAATTTAATGATCGTCAATTTTTCAAATTTTTATGGAAAAATTTAATGAACTATAAATCGTTTATTTCATATGCAAAAAACTAAAAACACTATACATCGTCTATTTTTCATGCACAAATATTAAATGGGCTATACATACAAAATATAATGGGCTATACATGTTTCATTTTTTAAATTTTTATAAAAAACATTAATGGGCTATAAATTGCCCATTTCATATACAAAAACTTAAATGGACTATATACGTCGTCTATATTTCGTGCAAAGAATTTAATGAAATATACATCATCCAGTTTTTATACAAAAAAATTTTTTATGAAAAAAATTTAATGGACTATATATACATCGTAAATTTTTCAAATTTTTATGAAAAAATTTAATGAACTATAAATCGTCCATTTCATATGCAAAAAACTAAAAACACTATACATCGTCTATTTTTCATGCACAAATATTAAATGGGCTATACATACAAAATATAAGGGGCCATACATGGTTAATTTTTTAAATTTTTATAAAAAACATTAATGGGCTATAAATTGCTCATTTCATATACAAAAACTTAAATGGACTTTATACGTCGTCTATATTTCGTGCAAAGAATTTAATGAAATATACATCATCCAGTTTTTATACAAAAAAATTTTTATGAAAAAAATTTAATGGACATAGTCAATTTTTCAAATTTTTATGAAAAAATTTAATGAACTATAAATCGTCCATTTCATATGCAAAAAACTAAAAACACTATACATCGTCTATTTTTCATGCACAAATATTAAATGGGCTATACATACAAAATATAATGGGCTATACATGGTTCATTTTTTAAATTTTTATAAAAAACATTAATGGGATATAAATTGCCCATTTCATATACAAAAACGTAAATGGACTATATACGTCGTCTATATTTCGTGCAAAGAATTTAATGAAATATACATCATCCAGATTTTATACAAAAAAATTTTTTATGAAAAAAATTTAATGGACATCGTCAATTTTTCAAATTTTTATGAAAAAATTTAATGAACTTTAAATCGTCCATTTCATATGCAAAAAACTAAAAACACTATACATCGTCTATTTTTCATGCACAAATATTAAATGGGCTATACATACAAAATATAATGGGCTATACATGGTTCATTTTTTAATTTTTTATAAAAACATTAATGGGCTATAAATTGCATCCATCGTAAATTTTTCAAATTTTTATGAAAAAATTTAATGAAATATAAATCGTCCATTTCATATGCAAAAAACTAAAAACACTATACATCGTCTATTTTTGATGCACATATATTAAATGGGCTATACATACAAAATATAATGGGCTATACATGGTTAATTTTTTAAATTTTTATAAAAAACATTAATGGGCTATAAATTGCCCATTTCATATACAAAAACTGAAATGGACTATATACGTCGTCTATATTTCGTGCAAAGAATTTAATGAAATATACATCATCCACTTTTTATGCAAAAAAATTTTTTATGAAAAAAATTTAATGGACTATAAATCGTCCATTTCATATGCAAAAAACTAAACACACTATACATCGTCTATTTTTCATGCACAAATATTAAATGGGCTATACATACAAAATATAATGGGCTATACATGGTTCATTTTTTAAATTTTTATAAAAAACATTAATGGGTTATAAATTGCATCCATCGTAAATTTTTCAAATTTTTATGAAAAAAAAATTAATGAACTATAAATCGTCCATTTCATATGCTAAAAAACTAAAAACACTATACATCGTCTATTTTTCAGGCACAAATATTAAATGGGCTATACATACAAAATATAATGGGCTATACATGGTTAATTTTTTAAATTTTTATAAAAAACATTAATGGGCTATAAATTGCCCATTTCATATACAAAAACTGAAATGGACTATATACGTCGTCTATATTTCGTGCAAAGATTTAATGAAATATACATCATCCAACTTTTATGCAAACAAATTTTTTATGAAAAAAATTTAATGGACTGTATGTACATCGTCAATTTTTCAAATTTTTATGAAAAAATTTAATGAACTATAAATCGTCCATTTCATATGCAAAAAACTAAAAACACTATACATCGTCTATTTTTGATGCACATATATTAAATGGGCTATACATACAAAATATAATGGGCTATACATGGTTAATTTTTTAAATTTTTATAAAAAACATTAATGGGCTATAAATTGCCCATTTCATATACAAAAACTGAAATGGACTATATACGTCGTCTATATTTCGTGCAAAGAATTTAATGAAATATACATCATCCACTTTTTATGCAAAAAAATTTTTTATGAAAAAAATTTAATGGACTATACATCGTCAATTTTTCAAATTTTTATGGAAAAATTTAATGAACTATAAATCGTCCATTTCATATGCAAAAAACTAAAAACACTATACATCGTCTATTTTTCATGCACAAATATTAAATGGGCTATACATACAAAATATAATGGGCTATACATGGTTCATTTTTTAAATTTTTATAAAAGACATTAATGGGCTATAAATTGCCCATTTCATATACAAAAACTTAAATGGACTATATACGTCGTCTATATTTCGTGCAAAGAATTTAATGAAATAGACATCATCCAGTTTTTATACAAAAAAATTTTTTATGAAAAAAATTTAATGGACATCGTCAATTTTTCAAATTTTTATGAAAAAATTTAATGAACTATAAATCGTCCATTTCATATGCAAAAAACTAAAAACACTATACATCGTCTATTTTTCATGCACAAATATTAAATGGGCTATACATACAAAATATAATGGGCTATACATGGTTCATTTTTTAAATTTTTATAAAAAACATTAATGGGCTATAAATTGCCCATTTCATATACAAAAACTTAAATGGACTATATACGTCGTCTATATTTCGTGCAAAGAATTTAATGAAATATACATCATCCAGTTTTTATACAAAAAAATTTTTTATGAAAAAAATTTAATGGACTATACATCGTAAATTTTTCAAATTTTTATGAAAAAATTTAATGAACTATAAATCGTCCATTTCATATGCAAAAAACTAAAAACACTATACATCGTCTATTTTTCATGCACAAATATTAAATGGGCTATACATACAAAATATAATGGGCTATACATGGTTCATTTTTTAAATTTTTATAAAAAACATTAATGGGCTATAAATTGCCCATTTCATATACAAAAACTTAAATGGACTATATACGTCGTCTATATTTCGTGCAAAGAATTTAATGAAACATACATCATCCGGTTTTTATACAAAAAAATTTTTTATGAAAAAAATTTAATGGACTATACATCGTAAATTTTTCAAATTTTTATGAAAAAATTTAATGAACTATAAATCGTCCATTTCATATGCAAAAAACTAAAAACACTATACATCGTCTATTTTTCATGCACAAATATTAAATGGGCTATACATACAAAATATAATGGGCTATACATGGTTAATGTTTTAAATTTTTATAAAAAACATTAATGGGCTATAAATTGCTCATTTCATATACAAAAACTTAAATGGACTATATACGTCGTCTATATTTCGTGCAAAGAATTTAATGAAACATACATCATCCAGTTTTTATACAAAAAAATTTTTTATGAAAAAAATTTAATGGATACATTAATACATCGTAAATTTTTCAAATTTTTATGAAAAAATTTAATGAACTATAAATCGTCCATTTCATATGCAAAAAACTAAAAACACTATACATCGTCTATTTTTCATGCACAAATATTAAATGGGCTATACATACAAAATATAATGGGCTATACATGGTTCATTTTTTAAATTTTTATAAAAAACATTAATGGGCTATAAATTGCCCATTTCATATACAAAAACTTAAATGGACTATATACGTCGTCTATATTTCGTGCAAAGAATTTAATGAAATATACATCATCCAGTTTTGATACAAAAAAATTTTTTATGAAAAAAATTTAATGGACTATACATCGTAAATTTTTCAAATTTTTATGAAAAAATTTAATGAACTATAAATCGTCCATTTCATATGCAAAAAACTAAAAACACTATACATCGTCTATTTTTCATGCACAAATATTAAATGGGCTATACATACAAAATATAATGGGCTATACATGGTTAATTTTTTAAATTTTTATAAAAAACATTAATGGGCTATAAATTGCTCATTTCATATACAAAAACTTAAATGTACTATATACGTCGTCTATATTTCGTGCAAAGAATTTAATGAAACATACATCATCCAGTTTTTATACAAAAAAATTTTTTATGAAAAAAATTTAATGGATACATTAATACATCGTAAATTTTTAAAATTTTTATGAAAAAATTTAATGAACTATAAATCGTCCATTTCATATGCAAAAAACTAAAAACACTATACATCGTCTATTTTTCATGCACAAATATTAAATGGGCTATACATACAAAATATAATGGGCTATACATGGTTCATTTTTTAATTTTTATAAAAAACATTAATGGGCTATAAATTGCCCATTTCATATACAAAAACTTAAATGGACTATATACGTCGTCTATATTTCGTGCAAAGAATTTAATGAAATATACATCATCCAGTTTTTATACAAAAAAATTTTTTATGAAAAAAATTTAATGGACTATACATCGTAAATTTTTCAAATTTTTATGAAAAAATTTAATGAACTATAAATCGTCCATTTCATATGCAAAAAACTAAAAACACTATACATCGTCTATTTTTCATGCACAAATACTAAATGGGCTATACATACAAAATATAATGGGCTATACATGGTTCATTTTTTAAATTTTTATAAAAAACATTAATGGGCTGTAAATTGCCCATTTCATATACAAAAACTTAAATGGACTATATACGTCGTCTATATTTCGTGCAAAGAATTTAATGAAATATACATCATCCAGTTTTTATACAAAAAAATTTTTTATGAAAAAAATTTAATGGACTATACATCGTAAATTTTTCAAATTTTTATGAAAAAATTTAATGAACTATAAATCGTCCATTTCATATGCAAAAAACTAAAAACACTATACATCGTCTATTTTTCATGCACAAACATTAAATGGGCTATACATACAAAATATAATGGGCTATACATGGTTCATTTTTTAAATTTTTATAAAAAACATTAATGGGCTATAAATTGCCCATTTCATATACAAAAACTTAAATGGACTATATACGTCGTCTATATTTAGTGCAAAGAATTTAATGAAACATACATCATCCAGTTTTTATACAAAAAAATTTTTTATGAAAAAAATTTAATGGATATATTAATACATCGTAAATTTTTCAAATTTTTATGAAAAAATTTAATGAACTATAAATCGTCCATTTCATATGCAAAAAACTAAAAACACTATACATCGTCTATTTTTCATGCACAAATATTAAATGGGCTATACATACAAAATATAATGGGCTATACATGGTTCATTTTTTAATTTTTATAAAAAACATTAATGGGCTATAAATTGCCCATTTCATATACAAAAACTTAAATGGACTATATACGTCGTCTATATTTCGTGCAAAGAATTTAATGAAATATACATCATCCAGTTTTGATACAAAAAAATTTTTTATGAAAAAAATTTAATGGACTATACATCGTAAATTTTTCAAATTTTTATGAAAAAATTTAATGAACTATAAATCGTCCATTTCATATGCAAAAAACTAAAAACACTATACATCGTCTATTTTTCATGCACAAATATTAAATGGGCTATACATACAAAATATAATGGGCTATACATGGTTCATTTTTTAATTTTTATAAAAAACATTAATGAGCTATAAATTGCCCATTTCATATACAAAAACTTAAATGGACTATATACGTCGTCTATATTTCGTGCAAAGAATTTAATGAAATATACATCATCCAGTTTTGATACAAAAAAATTTTTTATGAAAAAAATTTAATGGACTATACATCGTAAATTTTTCAAATTTTTATGAAAAAATTTAATGAACTATAAATCGTCCATTTCATATGCAAAAAACTAAAAACACTATACATCGTCTATTTTTCATGCACAAATATTAAATGGGCTATACATACAAAATATAATGGGCTATACATGGTTAATTTTTTAAATTTTTATAAAAAACATTAATGGGCTATAAATTGCTCATTTCATATACAAAAACTTAAATGGACTATATACATCGTCTATATTTCGTGCAAAGAATTTAATGAAACATACATCATCCAGTTTTTATACAAAAAAATTTTTTATGAAAAAAATTTAATGGATACATTAATACATCGTAAATTTTTCAAATTTTTATGAAAAAATTTAATGAACTATAAATCGTCCATTTCATATGCAAAAAACTAAAAACACTATACATCGTCTATTTTTCATGCACAAATATTAAATGGGCTATACATACAAAATATAATGGGCTATACATGGTTCATTTTTTAAATTTTTATAAAAAACATTAATGGGCTATAAATTGCCCATTTCATATACAAAAACTTAAATGGGATATATACGTCGTCTATATTTCGTGCAAAGAATTTAATGAAATATACATCATCCAGTTTTTATACAAAAAAATTTTTTATGAAAAAAATTTAATGGACTATACATCGTAAATTTTTCAAATTTTTATAAAAAAATTTAATGAACTATAAATCGTCCATTTCATATGCAAAAAACTAAAAACACTATACATCGTCTATTTTTCATGCACAAACATTAAATGGGCTATACATACAAAATATAATGGGCTATACATGGTTCATTTTTTAAATTTTTATAAAAAACATTAATGGGCTATAAATTGCCCATTTCATATACAAAAACTTAAATGGACTATATACGTCGTCTATATTTCGTGCAAAGAATTTAATGAAATATACATCATCCAGTTTTTATACAAAAAAATTTTTTATGAAAAAAATTTAATGGACTATACATCGTCAATTTTTCAAATTTTTATGAAAAAATTTAATGAACTATAAATCGTCCATTTCATATGCAAAAAACTAAAAACACTATACATCGTCTATTTTTCATGCACAAATATTAAATGGGCTATACATACAAAATATAATGGGCTATACATGGTTCATTTTTTAATTTTTATAAAAAACATTAATGGGCTATAAATTGCCCATTTCATATACAAAAACTTAAATGGACTATATACGTCGTCTATATTTCGTGCAAAGAATTTAATGAAATATACATCATCCAGTTTTTATAAAAAAAAATTTTTTATGAAAAAAATTTAATGGACTATACATCGTAAATTTTTCAAATTTTTATGAAAAAATTTAATGAACTATAAATCGTCCATTTCATATGCAAAAAACTAAAAACACTATACATCGTCTATTTTTCATGCACAAATATTAAATGGGCTATACATACAAAATATAATGGGCTATACATGGTTAATTTTTTAAATTTTTATAAAAAACATTAATGGGCTATAAATTGCTCATTTCATATACAAAAACTTAAATGGACTATATACGTCGTCTATATTTCGTGCAAAGAATTTAATGAAACATACATCATCCAGTTTTTATACAAAAAAATTTTTTATGAAAAAAATTTAATGGATACATTAATACATCGTAAATTTTTCAAATTTTTATGAAAAAATTTAATGAACTATAAATTGTCCATTTCATATGCAAAAAACTAAAAACACTATACATCGTCTATTTTTCATGCACAAATATTAAATGGGCTATATATACAAAATATAATGGGCTATACATGGTTCATTTTTTAATTTTTATAAAAAACATTAATGGGCTATAAATTGCCCATTTCATATACAAAAACTTAAATGGACTATATACGTCGTCTATATTTCGTGCAAAGAATTTAATGAAATATACATCATCCAGTTTTGATACAAAAAAATTTTTTATGAAAAAAATTTAATGGACTATACATCGTAAATTTTTCAAATTTTTATGAAAAAATTTAATGAACTATAAATCGTCCATTTCATATGCAAAAAACTAAAAACACTATACATCGTCTATTTTTCATGCACAAATATTAAATGGGCTATACATACAAAATATAATGGGCTATACATGGTTAATTTTTTAAATTTTTATAAAAAACATTAATGGGCTATAAATTGCTCATTTCATATACAAAAACTTAAATGGACTATATACGTCGTCTATATTTCGTGCAAAGAATTTAATGAAACATACATCATCCAGTTTTTATACAAAAAAATTTTTTATGAAAAAAATTTAATGGATACATTAATACATCGTAAATTTTTAAAATTTTTATGAAAAAATTTAATGAACTATAAATCGTCCATTTCATATGCAAAAAACTAAAAACACTATACATCGTCTATTTTTCATGCACAAATATTAAATGGGCTATACATACAAAATATTAAATGGGCTATACATGGTTCATTTTTTAATTTTTATAAAAAACATTAATGGGCTATAAATTGCCCATTTCATATACAAAAACTTAAATGGACTATATACGTCGTCTATATTTCGTGCAAAGAATTTAATGAAATATACATCATCCAGTTTTTATACAAAAAAATTTTTTATGAAAAAAATTTAATGGACTATACTTCGTAAATTTTTCAAATTTTTATGAAAAAATTTAATGAACTATAAATCGTCCATTTCATATGCAAAAAACTAAAAACACTATACATCGTCTATTTTTCATGCACAAATATTAAATGGGCTATACATACAAAATATAATGGGCTATACATGGTTAATTTTTTAAATTTTTATAAAAAACATTAATGGGCTATAAATTGCTCATTTCATATACAAAAACTTAAATGGACTATATACGTCGTCTATATTTCGTGCAAAGAATTTAATGAAACATACATCATCCAGTTTTTATACAAAAAAATTTTTTATGAAAAAAATTTAATGGATATATTAATACATCGTAAATTTTTCAAATTTTTATGAAAAAATTTAATGAACTATAAATCGTCCATTTCATATGCAAAAAACTAAAAACACTATACATCGTCTATTTTTCATGCACAAACATTAAATGGGCTATACATACAAAATATAATGGGCTATACATGGTTCATTTTTTAAATTTTTATAAAAAACATTAATGGGCTATAAATTGCCCATTTCATATACAAAAACTTAAATGGACTATATACGTCGTCTATAATTCGTGCAAAGAATTTATACAAAAAAATTTTTTATGAAAAAAATTTAATGGACTATACATGGTAAATTTTTCAAATTTTTATAAAAAAATTTAATGAACTATAAATCGTCCATTTCATATGCAAAAAACTAAAAACACTATACATCGTCTATTTTTCATGCACAAATATTAAATGGGCTATACATACAAAATATAATGGGCTATACATGGTTAATTTTTTAAATTTTTATAAAAAACATTAATGGGCTATAAATTGCCCATTTCATATACAAAAACTTAAATGGACTATATACGTCGTCTATATTTCGTGCAAAGAATTTAATGAAATATACATCATCCAGTTTTTATACAAAAAAATTTTTTATGAAAAAAATTTAATGGACTATACATCGTAAATTTTTCAAATTTTTATGAAAAAATTTAATGAACTATAAATCGTCCATTTCATATGCAAAAAACTAAAAACACTATACATCGTCTATTTTTCATGCACAAATATTAAATGGGCTATACATACAAAATATAATGGGCTATACATGGTTCATTTTTTAATTTTTATAAAAAACATTAATGGGCTATAAATTGCCCATTTCATATACAAAAACTTAAATGGACTATATACGTCGTCTATATTTCGTGCAAAGAATTTAATGAAATATACATCATCCAGTTTTTATACAAAAAAATTTTTTATGAAAAAAATTTAATGGACTACACATCGTAAATTTTTCAAATTTTTATGAAAAAATTTAATGAACTATAAATCGTCCATTTCATATGCAAAAAACTAAAAACACTATACATCGTCTATTTTTCATGCACAAACATTAAATGGGCTATACATACAAAATATAATGGGCTATACATGGTTCATTTTTTAAATTTTTATAAAAAACATTAATGGGCTATAAATTGCCCATTTCATATACAAAAACTTAAATGGACTATATACGTCATCTATATTTCGTGCAAAGAATTTATACAAAAAAATTTTTTATGAAAAAAATTTAATGGACTATACATGGTAAATTTTTCAAATTTTTATAAAAAAATTTAATGAACTATAAATCGTCCATTTCATATGCAAAAAACTAAAAACACTATACATCGTCTATTTTTCATGCACAAATATTAAATGGGCTATACATACAAAATATAATGGGCTATACATGGTTAATTTTTTAAATTTTTATAAAAAACATTAATGGGCTATAAATTGCCCATTTCATATACAAAAACTTAAATGGACTATATACGTCGTCTATATTTCGTGCAAAGAATTTATACAAAAAAATTTTTTATGAAAAAAATTTAATGGACTATACATCGTAAATTTTTCAAATTTTTATGAAAAAATTTAATGAACTATAAATCGTCCATTTCATATGCAAAAAACTAAAAACACTATACATCGTCTATTTTTCATGCACAAACATTAAATGGGCTATACATACAAAATATAATGGGCTATACATGGTTCATTTTTTAAATTTTTATAAAAAACATTAATGGGCTATAAATTGCCCATTTCATATACAAAAACTTAAATGGACTATATACGTCGTCTATATTTCGTGCAAAGAATTTAATGAAATATACATCATCCAGTTTTTATACAAAAAAATTTTTTATGAAAAAAATTTAATGGACTACACATCGTAAATTTTTCAAATTTTTATGAAAAAATTTAATGAACTATAAATCGTCCATTTCATATGCAAAAAACTAAAAACACTATACATCGTCTATTTTTCATGCACAAACATTAAATGGGCTATACATACAAAATATAATGGGCTATACATGGTTCATTTTTTAAATTTTTATAAAAAACATTAATGGGCTATAAATTGCCCATTTCATATACAAAAACTTAAATGGACTATATACGTCGTCTATATTTCGTGCAAAGAATTTAATGAAACATACATCATCCAGTTTTTATACAAAAAAATTTTTTATGAAAAAAATTTAATAGATATATTAATACATCGTAAATTTTTCAAATTTTTATGAAAAAATTTAATGAACTATAAATCGTCCATTTCATATGCAAAAAACTAAAAACACTATACATCGTCTATTTTTCATGCACAAATATTAAATGGGCTATACATACAAAATATAATGGGCTATACATGGTTCATTTTTTAAATTTTTATAAAAAACATTAATGGGCTATAAATTGCCCATTTCATATACAAAAACTTAAATGGACTATATACGTCGTCTATATTTCGTGCAAAGAATTTAATGAAATATACATCATCCAGTTTTTATACAAAAAAATTTTTTATGAAAAAAATTTAATGGACTATAATACATCGTCAATTTTTCAAATTTTTATGAAAAAATTTAATGAACTATAAATCGTCCATTTCATATGCAAAAAACTAAAAACACTATACATCGTCTATTTTTCATGCACAAATATTAAATGGGCTATACATACAAAATATAATGGGCTATACATGGTTCATTTTTTAAATTTTTATAAAAAACATTAATGGGCTATAAATTGCCCATTTCATATACAAAAACTTAAATGGACTATATACGTCGTCTATATTTCGTGCAAAGAATTTAATGAAATATACATCATCCAGTTTTTATACAAAAAAATTTTTTATGAAAAAAATTTAATGGACTATACATCGTAAATTTTTCAAATTTTTATGAAAAAATTTAATGAACTATAAATCGTCGATTTCATATGCAAAAAACTAAAAACACTATACATCGTCTATTTTTCATGCACAAACATTAAATGGGCTATACATACAAAATATAATGGGCTATACATGGTTCATTTTTTAAATTTTAATAAAAAACATTAATGGGCTATAAATTGCCCATTTCATATACAAAAACTTAAATGGACTACATACGTCGTCTATATTTCGTGCAAAGAATTTAATGAAATATACATCATCCAGTTTTTATACAAAAAAGTTTTTTATGAAAAAAATTTAATGGACTATACATTGTCAATTTTTCAAATTTTTATGAAAAAATTTAATGAACTATAAATCGTCCATTTCATATGCAAAAAACTAAAAACACTATACATCGTCTATTTTTCATGCACAAATATTAAATGGGCTATACATACAAAATATAATGGGCTATACATGGTTCATTTTTTAAATTTTTATAAAAAACATTAATGGGCTATAAATTGCCCATTTCATATACAAAAACTTAAATGGACTATATACGTCGTCTATATTTCGTGCAAAGAATTTAATGAAACATACATCATCCAGTTTTTATACAAAAAAATTTTTTATGAAAAAAATTTAATGGACTATACATCGTAAATTTTTCAAATTTTTATGAAAAAATTTAATGAACTATAAATCGTCCATTTCATATGCAAAAAACTAAAAACACTATACATCGTCTATTTTTCATGCACAAATATTAAATGGGCTATACATATAAAATATAATGGGCTATACATGGTTAATTTTTTAAATTTTTATAAAAAACATTAATGGGCTATAAATTGCTCATTTTATATACAAAAACTTAAATGGACTATATACGTCGTCTATATTTCGTGCAAAGAATTTAATGAAACATACATCATCCAGTTTTTATACAAAAAAATTTTTTAGAAAAAAAATTTAATGGATACATTAATACATCGTAAATTTTTCAAATTTTTATGAAAAAATTTAATGAACTATAAATCGTCCATTTCATATGCAAAAAACTAAAAACACTATACATCGTCTATTTTTCATGCACAAACATTAAATGGGCTATACATACAAAATATAATGGGCTATACATGGTTCATTTTTTAAATTTTTATAAAAAACATTAATGGGCTATAAATTGCCCATTTCATATACAAAAATTTAAATGGACTATATACGTCGTCTATATTTCGTGCAAAGAATTTAATGAAATATACATCATCCAGTTTTTATACAAAAAAATTTTTTATGAAAAAAATTTAATGGACTACACATCGTAAATTTTTCAAATTTTTATGAAAAAATTTAATGAACTATAAATCGTCCATTTCATATGCAAAAAACTAAAAACACTATACATCGTCTATTTTTCATGCACAAACATTAAATGGGCTATACATACAAAATATAATGGGCTATACATGGTTCATTTTTTAAATTTTTATAAAAAACATTAATGGGCTATAAATTGCCCATTTCATATACAAAAACTAAAATGGACTATATACGTCGTCTATATTTCGTGCAAAGAATTTAATGAAATATACATCATCCAGTTTTTATACAAAAAAATTTTTTATGAAAAAAATTTAATGGACTATACATGGTAAATTTTTCAAATTTTTATAAAAAAATTTAATGAACTATAAATCGTCCATTTCATATGCAAAAAACTAAAAACACTATACATCGTCTATTTTTCATGCACAAATATTAAATGGGCTATACATACAAAATATAATGGGCTATACATGGTTAATTTTTTAAATTTTTATAAAAAACATTAATGGGCTATAAATTGCCCATTTCATATACAAAAACTTAAATGGACTATATACGTCGTCTATATTTCCTGCAAAGAATTTAATGAAACATACATCATCCAGTTTTTATACAAAAAAATTTTTTATGAAAAAAATTTAATGGATATATTAATACATCGTAAATTTTTCAAATTTTTATGAAAAAATTTAATGAACTATAAATCGTCCATTTCATATGCAAAAAACTAAAAACACTATACATCGTCTATTTTTCATGCACAAATATTAAATGGGCTATACATACAAAATATAATGGGCTATACATGGTTCATTTTTTAATTTTTATAAAAAACATTAATGGGCTATAAATTGCCCATTTCATATACAAAAACTTAAATGGACTATATACGTCGTCTATATTTCGTGCAAAGAATTTAATAAAATATACATCATCCAGTTTTTATAAAAAAAAATTTTTTATGAAAAAAATTTAATGGACTATACATCGTAAATTTTTCAAATTTTTATGAAAAAATTTAATGAACTATAAATCGTCCATTTCATATGCAAAAAACTAAAAACACTATACATCGTCTATTTTTCATGCACAAACATTAAATGGGCTATACATACAAAATATAATGGGCTATACATGGTTCATTTTTTAAATTTTTATAAAAAACATTAATGGGCTATAAATTGCCCATTTCATATACAAAAACTTAAATGGACTATATACGTCGTCTATATTTCGTGCAAAGAATTTAATGAAATATACATCATCCAGTTTTTATACAAAAAAGTTTTTTATGAAAAAAATTTAATAGATATATTAATACATCGTAAATTTTTCAAATTTTTATGAAAAAATTTAATGAACTATAAATCGTCCATTTCATATGCAAAAAACTAAAAACACTATACATCGTCTATTTTTCATGCACAAACATTAAATGGGCTATACATACAAAATATAATGGGCTATACATGGTTCATTTTTTAAATTTTTATAAAAAACATTAATGGGCTATAAATTGCCCATTTCATATACAAAAACTTAAATGGACTATATACGTCGTCTATATTTCATGCAAAGAATTTAATGAAATATACATCATCCAGTTTTTATACAAAAAAATTTTTTATGAAAAAAATTTAATGGACTATACATCGTCAATTTTTCAAATTTTTATGAAAAAATTTAATGAACTATAAATCGTCCATTTCATATGCAAAAAACTAAAAACACTATACATCGTCTATTTTTCATGCACAAATATTAAATGGGCTATACATACAAAATATAATGGGCTATACATGGTTCATTTTTTAAATTTTTATAAAAAACATTAATGGGCTATAAATTGCCCATTTCATATACAAAAACTTAAATGGACTATATACGTCGTCTATATTTCGTGCAAAGAATTTAATGAAACATACATCATCCAGTTTTTATACAAAAAAATTTTTTATGAAAAAAATTTAATAGATATATTAATACATCGTAAATTTTTCAAATTTTTATGAAAAAATTTAATGAACTATAAATCGTCCATTTCATATGCAAAAAACTAAAAACACTATACATCGTCTATTTTTCATGCACAAACATTAAATGGGCTATACATACAAAATATAATGGGCTATACATGGTTCATTTTTTAAATTTTTATAAAAAACATTAATGGGCTATAAATTGCCCATTTCATATACAAAAACTTAAATGGACTATATACGTCGTCTATATTTCGTGCAAAGAATTTAATGAAATATACATCATCCAGTTTTTATACAAAAAAATTTTTTATGAAAAAAATTTAATGGACTATACATCGTCAATTTTTCAAATTTTTATGAAAAAATTTAATGAACTATAAATCGTCCATTTCATATGCAAAAAACTAAAAACACTATACATCGTCTATTTTTCATGCACAAATATTAAATGGGCTATACATACAAAATATAATGGGCTATACATGGTTCATTTTTTAAATTTTTATAAAAAACATTAATGGGCTATAAATTGCCCATTTCATATACAAAAACTTAAATGGACTATATACGTCGTCTATATTTCGTGCAAAGAATTTAATGAAATATACATCATCCAGTTTTTATACAAAAAAATTTTTTATGAAAAAAATTTAATGGACTATACATCGTAAATTTTTCAAATTTTTATGAAAAAATTTAATGAACTATAAATCGTCGATTTCATATGCAAAAAACTAAAAACACTATACATCGTCTATTTTTCATGCACAAACATTAAATGGGCTATACATACAAAATATAATGGGCTATACATGGTTCATTTTTTAAATTTTAATAAAAAACATTAATGGGCTATAAATTGCCCATTTCATATACAAAAACTTAAATGGACTACATACGTCGTCTATATTTCGTGCAAAGAATTTAATGAAATATACATCATCCAGTTTTTATACAAAAAAGTTTTTTATGAAAAAAATTTAATGGACTATACATTGTCAATTTTTCAAATTTTTATGAAAAAATTTAATGAACTATAAATCGTCCATTTCATATGCAAAAAACTAAAAACACTATACATCGTCTATTTTTCATGCACAAATATTAAATGGGCTATACATACAAAATATAATGGGCTATACATGGTTCATTTTTTAAATTTTTATAAAAAACATTAATGGGCTATAAATTGCCCATTTCATATACAAAAACTTAAATGGACTATATACGTCGTCTATATTTCGTGCAAAGAATTTAATGAAACATACATCATCCAGTTTTTATACAAAAAAATTTTTTATGAAAAAAATTTAATGGACTATACATCGTAAATTTTTCAAATTTTTATGAAAAAATTTAATGAACTATAAATCGTCCATTTCATATGCAAAAAACTAAAAACACTATACATCGTCTATTTTTCATGCACAAATATTAAATGGGCTATACATATAAAATATAATGGGCTATACATGGTTAATTTTTTAAATTTTTATAAAAAACATTAATGGGCTATAAATTGCTCATTTCATATACAAAAACTTAAATGGACTATATACGTCGTCTATATTTCGTGCAAAGAATTTAATGAAACATACATCATCCAGTTTTTATACAAAAAAATTTTTTAGAAAAAAAATTTAATGGATACATTAATACATCGTAAATTTTTCAAATTTTTATGAAAAAATTTAATGAACTATAAATCGTCCATTTCATATGCAAAAAACTAAAAACACTATACATCGTCTATTTTTCATGCACAAACATTAAATGGGCTATACATACAAAATATAATGGGCTATACATGGTTCATTTTTTAAATTTTTATAAAAAACATTAATGGGCTATAAATTGCCCATTTCATATACAAAAACTTAAATGGACTATATACGTCGTCTATATTTCGTGCAAAGAATTTAATGAAATATACATCATCCAGTTTTTATACAAAAAAATTTTTTATGAAAAAAATTTAATGGACTACACATCGTAAATTTTTCAAATTTTTATGAAAAAATTTAATGAACTATAAATCGTCCATTTCATATGCAAAAAACTAAAAACACTATACATCGTCTATTTTTCATGCACAAACATTAAATGGGCTATACATACAAAATATAATGGGCTATACATGGTTCATTTTTTAAATTTTTATAAAAAACATTAATGGGCTATAAATTGCCCATTTCATATACAAAAACTGAAATGGACTATATACGTCGTCTATATTTCGTGCAAAGAATTTAATGAAATATACATCATCCAGTTTTTATACAAAAAAATTTTTTATGAAAAAAATTTAATGGACTATACATGGTAAATTTTTCAAATTTTTATAAAAAAATTTAATGAACTATAAATCGTCCATTTCATATGCAAAAAACTAAAAACACTATACATCGTCTATTTTTCATGCACAAATATTAAATGGGCTATACATACAAAATATAATGGGCTATACATGGTTCATTTTTTAAATTTTTATAAAAAACATTAATGGGCTATAAATTGCCCATTTCATATACAAAAACTTAAATGGACTATATACGTCGTCTATATTTCGTGCAAAGAATTTAATGAAACATACATCATCCAGTTTTTATACAAAAAAATTTTTTATGAAAAAAATTTAATGGATATATTAATACATCGTAAATTTTTCAAATTTTTATGAAAAAATTTAATGAACTATATGCAAAAAACTAAAAACACTATACATCGTCTATTTTTCATGCACAAATATTAAATGGGCTATACATACAAAATATAATGGGCTATACATGGTTCATTTTTTAATTTTTATAAAAAACATTAATGGGCTATAAATTGCCCATTTCATATACAAAAACTTAAATGGACTATATACGTCGTCTATATTTCGTGCAAAGAATTTAATAAAATATACATCATCCAGTTTTTATAAAAAAAAATTTTTTATGAAAAAAATTTAATGGACTATATATACATCGTAAATTTTTCAAATTTTTATGAAAAAATTTAATGAACTATAAATCGTCTATTTCATATGCAAAAAACTAAAAACACTATACATCGTCTATTTTTCATGCACAAATATTAAATGGGCTATACATACAAAATATAATGGGCTATACATGGTTAATTTTTTAAATTTTTATAAAAAACATTAATGGGCTATAAATTGCCCATTTCATATACAAAAACTGAAATGGACTATATACGTCGTCTATATTTCGTGCAAAGAATTTAATGAAACATACATCATCCAGTTTTTATACAAAAAAATTTTTTATGAAAAAAATTTAATAGATATATTAATACATCGTAAATTTTTCAAATTTTTATGAAAAAATTTAATGAACTATAAATCGTCCATTTCATATGCAAAAAACTAAAAACACTATACATCGTCTATTTTTCATGCACAAACATTAAATGGGCTATACATACAAAATATAATGGGCTATACATGGTTCATTTTTTAAATTTTTATAAAAAACATTAATGGGCTATAAATTGCCCATTTCATATACAAAAACTTAAATGGACTATATACGTCGTCTATATTTCGTGCAAAGAATTTAATGAAATATACATCATCCAGTTTTTATACAAAAAAATTTTTTATGAAAAAAATTTAATAGATATATTAATACATCGTAAATTTTTCAAATTTTTATGAAAAAATTTAATGAACTATAAATCGTCCATTTCATATGCAAAAAACTAAAAACACTATACATCGTCTATTTTTCATGCACAAACATTAAATGGGCTATACATACAAAATATAATGGGCTATACATGGTTCATTTTTTAAATTTTTATAAAAAACATTAATGGGCTATAAATTGCCCATTTCATATACAAAAACTTAAATGGAATATATACGTCGTCTATATTTCGTGCAAAGAATTTAATGAAATATACATCATCCAGTTTTTATACAAAAAAATTTTTTATGAAAAAAATTTAATGGATACATTAATACATCGTCAATTTTTCAAATTTTTATGAAAAAATTTAATGAACTATAAATCGTCCATTTCATATGCAAAAAACTAAAAACACTATACATCGTCTATTTTTCATGCACAAATATTAAATGGGCTATACATACAAAATATAATGGGCTATACATGGTTCATTTTTTAATTTTTATAAAAAACATTAATGGGCTATAAATTGCCCATTTCATATACAAAAACTTAAATGGACTATATACGTCGTCTATATTTCGTGCAAAGAATTTAATGAAATATACATCATCCAGTTTTTATACAAAAAAATTTTTTATGAAAAAAATTTAATGGACTATACATCGTAAATTTTTCAAATTTTTATGAAAAAATTTAATGAACTATAAATCGTCCATTTCATATGCAAAAAACTAAAAACACTATACATCGTCTATTTTTCATGCACAAATATTAAATGGGCTATACATACAAAATATAATGGGCTATACATGGTTAATTTTTTAAATTTTTATAAAAAACATTAATGGGCTATAAATTGCTCATTTCATATACAAAAACTTAAATGGACTATATACGTCGTCTATATTTCGTGCAAAGAATTTAATGAAACATACATCATCCAGTTTTTATACAAAAAAATTTTTTATGAAAAAAATTTAATGGATACATTAATACATCGTAAATTTTTCAAATTTTTATGAAAAAATTTAATGAACTATAAATCGTCCATTTCATATGCAAAAAACTAAAAACACTATACATCGTCTATTTTTCATGCACAAACATTAAATGGGCTATATATACAAAATATAATGGGCTATACATGGTTCATTTTTTAATTTTTATAAAAAACATTAATGGGCTATAAATTGCCCATTTCATATACAAAAACTTAAATGGACTATATACGTCGTCTATATTTCGTGCAAAGAATTTAATGAAATATACATCATCCAGTTTTGATACAAAAAAAGTTTTTATGAAAAAAATTTAATGGACTATACATCGTAAATTTTTCAAATTTTTATGAAAAAATTTAATGAACTATAAATCGTCCATTTCATATGCAAAAAACTAAAAACACTATACATCGTCTATTTTTCATGCACAAATATTAAATGGGCTATACATACAAAATATAATAGGCTATACATGGTTCATTTTTTAATTTTTATAAAAAACATTAATGGGCTATAAATTGCCCATTTCATATACAAAAACTTAAATGGACTATATACGTCGTCTATATTTCGTGCAAAGAATTTATACAAAAAAATTTTTTATGAAAAAAATTTAATGGACTATACATGGTAAATTTTTCAAATTTTTATAAAAAAATTTAATGAACTATAAATCGTCCATTTCATATGCAAAAAACTAAAAACACTATACATCGTCTATTTTTCATGCACAAATATTAAATGGGCTATACATACAAAATATAATGGGCTATACATGGTTAATTTTTTAAATTTTTATAAAAAACATTAATGGGCTATAAATTGCCCATTTCATATACAAAAACTTAAATGGACTATATACGTCGTCTATATTTCGTGCAAAGAATTTATACAAAAAAATTTTTTATGAAAAAAATTTAATGGACTATACATGGTAAATTTTTCAAATTTTTATAAAAAAATTTAATGAACTATAAATCGTCCATTTCATATGCAAAAAACTAAAAACACTATACATCGTCTATTTTTCATGCACAAATATTAAATGGGCTATACATACAAAATATAATGGGCTATACATGGTTCATTTTTTAATTTTTATAAAAAACATTAATGGGCTATAAATTGCCCATTTCATATACAAAAACTTAAATGGACTATATACGTCGTCTATATTTCGTGCAAAGAATTTAATGAAATATACATCATCCAGTTTTTATAAAAAAAAATTTTTTATGAAAAAAATTTAATGGACTATACATCGTAAATTTTTCAAATTTTTATGAAAAAATTTAATGAACTATAAATCGTCCATTTCATATGCAAAAAACTAAAAACACTATACATCGTCTATTTTTCATGCACAAACATTAAATGGGCTATACATACAAAATATAATGGGCTATACATGGTTCATTTTTTAAATTTTTATAAAAAACATTAATGGGCTATAAATTGCCCATTTCATATACAAAAACTTAAATGGACTATATACGTCGTCTATATTTCGTGCAAAGAATTTAATGAAACATACATCATCCAGTTTTTATACAAAAAAATTTTTTATGAAAAAAATTTAATAGATATATTAATACATCGTAAATTTTTCAAATTTTTATGAAAAAATTTAATGAACTATAAATCGTCCATTTCATATGCAAAAAACTAAAAACACTATACATCGTCTATTTTTCATGCACAAACATTAAATGGGCTATACATACAAAATATAATGGGCTATACATGGTTCATTTTTTAAATTTTTATAAAAAACATTAATGGGCTATAAATTGCCCATTTCATATACAAAAACTTAAATGGACTATATACGTCGTCTATATTTCGTGCAAAGAATTTAATGAAATATACATCATCCAGTTTTTATACAAAAAAATTTTTTATGAAAAAAATTTAATGGACTATATATCGTAAATTTTTCAAATTTTTATGAAAAAATTTAATGAACTATAAATCGTCGATTTCATATGCAAAAAACTAAAAACACTATACATCGTCTATTTTTCATGCACAAACATTAAATGGGCTATACATACAAAATATAATGGGCTATACATGGTTCATTTTTTAAATTTTAATAAAAAACATTAATGGGCTATAAATTGCCCATTTCATATACAAAAACTTAAATGGACTACATACGTCGTCTATATTTCGTGCAAAGAATTTAATGAAATATACATCATCCAGTTTTTATACAAAAAAGTTTTTTATGAAAAAAATTTAATGGACTATACATTGTCAATTTTTCAAATTTTTATGAAAAAATTTAATGAACTATAAATCGTCCATTTCATATGCAAAAAACTAAAAACACTATACATCGTCTATTTTTCATGCACAAATATTAAATGGGCTATACATATAAAATATAATGGGCTATACATGGTTAATTTTTTAAATTTTTATAAAAAACATTAATGGGCTATAAATTGCTCATTTCATATACAAAAACTTAAATGGACTATATACGTCGTCTATATTTCGTGTAAAGAATTTAATGAAACATACATCATCCAGTTTTTATAAAAAAAAATTTTTTAGAAAAAAAATTTAATGGATACATTAATACATCGTAAATTTTTCAAATTTTTATGAAAAAATTTAATGAACTATAAATCGTCCATTTCATATGCAAAAAACTAAAAACACTATACATCGTCTATTTTTCATGCACAAACATTAAATGGGCTATACATACAAAATATAATGGGCTATACATGGTTCATTTTTTAAATTTTTATAAAAAACATTAATGGGCTATAAATTGCCCATTTCATATACAAAAACTTAAATGGACTATATACGTCGTCTATATTTCGTGCAAAGAATTTAATGAAATATACATCATCCAGTTTTTATACAAAAAAATTTTTTATGAAAAAAATTTAATGGACTACACATCGTAAATTTTTCAAATTTTTATGAAAAAATTTAATGAACTATAAATCGTCCATTTCATATGCAAAAAACTAAAAACACTATACATCGTCTATTTTTCATGCACAAACATTAAATGGGCTATACATACAAAATATAATGGGCTATACATGGTTCATTTTTTAAATTTTTATAAAAAACGTTAATGGGCTATAAATTGCCCATTTCATATACAAAAACTGAAATGGACTATATACGTCGTCTATATTTCGTGCAAAGAATTTAATGAAATATACATCATCCAGTTTTTATAAAAAAAAATTTTTTATGAAAAAAATTTAATGGACTATACATGGTAAATTTTTCAAATTTTTATAAAAAAATTTAATGAACTATAAATCGTCCATTTCATATGCAAAAAACTAAAAACACTATACATCGTCTATTTTTCATGCACAAATATTAAATGGGCTATACATACAAAATATAATGGGCTATACATGGTTAATTTTTTAAATTTTTATAAAAAACATTAATGGGCTATAAATTGCCCATTTCATATACAAAAACTTAAATGGACTATATACGTCGTCTATATTTCGTGCAAATAATTTAATGAAACATACATCATCCAGTTTTTATACAAAAAAATTTTTTATGAAAAAAATTTAATGGATATATTAATACATCGTAAATTTTTCAAATTTTTATGAAAAAATTTAATGAACTATAAATCGTCCATTTCATATGCAAAAAACTAAAAACACTATACATCGTCTATTTTTCATGCACAAACATTAAATGGGCTATACATACAAAATATAATGGGCTATACATGGTTAATTTTTTAAATTTTTATAAAAAACATTAATGGGCTATAAATTGCCCATTTCATATACAAAAACTGAAATGGACTAAATACGTCGTCTATATTTCGTGCAAAGAATTTAATGAAACATACATCATCCAGTTTTTATACAAAAAAATTTTTTATGAAAAAAATTTAATAGATATATTAATACATCGTAAATTTTTCAAATTTTTATGAAAAAATTTAATGAACTATAAATCGTCCATTTCATATGCAAAAAACTAAAAACACTATACATCGTCTATTTTTCATGCACAAACATTAAATGGGCTATACATACAAAATATAATGGGCTATACATGGTTCATTTTTTAAATTTTTATAAAAAACATTAATGGGCTATAAATTGCCCATTTCATATACAAAAACTTAAATGGACTATATACGTCGTCTATATTTCGTGCAAAGAATTTAATGAAATATACATCATCCAGTTTTTATACAAAAAAATTTTTTATGAAAAAAATTTAATGGACTATACATCGTCAATTTTTCAAATTTTTATGAAAAAATTTAATGAACTATAAATCGTCCATTTCATGTGCAAAAAACTAAAAACACTATACATCGTCTATTTTTCATGCACAAATATTAAATGGGCTATACATACAAAATATAATGGGCTATACATGGTTCATTTTTTAAATTTTTATAAAAAACATTAATGGGCTATAAATTGCCCATTTCATATACAAAAACTTAAATGGACTATATACGTCGTCTATATTTCGTGCAAAGAATTTAATGAAACATACATCATCCAGTTTTTATACAAAAAAATTTTTTATGAAAAAAATTTAATGGACTATACATCGTAAATTTTTCAAATTTTTATGAAAAAATTTAATGAACTATAAATCGTCCATTTCATATGCAAAAAACTAAAAACACTATACATCGTCTATTTTTCATGCACAAATATTAAATGGGCTATACATATAAAATATAATGGGCTATACATGGTTAATTTTCTAAATTTTTATAAAAAACATTAATGGGCTATAAATTGCTCATTTCATATACAAAAACTTAAATGGACTATATACGTCGTCTATATTTCGTGCAAAGAATTTAATGAAACATACATCATCCAGTTTTTATACAAAAAAATTTTTTATGAAAAAAATTTAATGGATACATTAATACATCGTAAATTTTTCAAATTTTTATGAAAAAATTTAATGAACTATAAATCGTCCATTTCATATGCAAAAAACTAAAAACACTATACATCGTCTATTTTTCATGCACAAATATTAAATGGGCTATACATACAAAATATAATGGGCTATACATGGTTCATTTTTTAATTTTTATAAAAAACATTAATAGGCTATAAATTGCCCATTTCATATACAAAAACTTAAATGGACTATATACGTCGTCTATATTTCGTGCAAAGAATTTAATGAAATATACATCATCCAGTTTTTATACAAAAAAATTTTTTATGAAAAAAATTTAATTTAAATTTCATAAAAATTTAAATTTTTCAAATTTTTATGAAAAAATTTAATGAACTATAAATCGTCCATTTCATATGCAAAAAACTAAAAACACTATACATCGTCTATTTTTCATGCACAAATATTAAATGGGCTATACATACAAAATATAATGGGCTATACATGGTTAATTTTTTAAATTTTTATAAAAAACATTAATGGGCTATAAATTGCTCATTTCATATACAAAAACTTAAATGGACTATATACGTCGTCTATATTTCGTGCAAAAAATTTAATGAAACATACATCATCCAGTTTTTATACAAAAAAATTTTTTATGAAAAAAATTTAATGGATACATTAATACATCGTAAATTTTTCAAATTTTTATGAAAAAATTTAATGAACTATAAATCGTCCATTTCATATGCAAAAAACTAAAAACACTATACATCGTCTATTTTTCATGCACAAATATTAAATGGGCTATACATACAAAATATAATGGGCTATACATGGTTCATTTTTTAAATTTTTATAAAAAACATTAATGGGCTATAAATTGCCCATTTCATATACAAAAACTTAAATGGACTATATACGTCGTCTATATTTCGTGCAAAGAATTTAATGAAATATACATCATCCAGTTTTTATAAAAAAAAATTTTTTATGAAAAAAATTTAATGGACTATACATCGTAAATTTTTCAAATTTTTATGAAAAAATTTAATGAACTATAAATCGTCCATTTCATATGCAAAAAACTAAAAACACTATACATCGTCTATTTTTCATGCACAAACATTAAATGGGCTATACATACAAAATATAATGGGCTATACATGGTTCATTTTTTAAATTTTTATAAAAAACATTAATGGGCTATAAATTGCCCATTTCATATACAAAAACTTAAATGGACTATATACGTCGTCTATATTTCGTGCAAAGAATTTAATGAAATATACATCATCCAGTTTTTATACAAAAAAATTTTTTATGAAAAAAATTTAATGGACTATACATCGTCAATTTTTCAAATTTTTATGAAAAAATTTAATGAACTATAAATCGTCCATTTCATATGCAAAAAACTAAAAACACTATACATCGTCTATTTTTCATGCACAAATATTAAATGGGCTATACATACAAAATATAATGGGCTATACATGGTTCATTTTTTAAATTTTTATAAAAAACATTAATGGGCTATAAATTGCCCATTTCATATACAAAAACTTAAATGGACTATATACGTCGTCTATATTTCGTGCAAAGAATTTAATGAAATATACATCATCCAGTTTTTATACAAAAAAATTTTTTATGAAAGAAATTTAATGGACTATACATGGTAAATTTTTCAAATTTTTATGAAAAAATTTAATGAACTATAAATCGTCCATTTCATATGCAAAAAACTAAAAACACTATACATCGTCTATTTTTCATGCACAAATATTAAATGGGCTATACATACAAAATATAATGGGCTATACATGGTTCATTTTTTAAATTTTTATAAAAAACATTAATGGGCTATAAATTGCCCATTTCATATACAAAAACTTAAATGGACTATATACGTCGTCTATATTTCGTGCAAAGAATTTAATGAAATATACATCATCCAGTTTTTATACAAAAAAATTTTTTATGAAAAAAATTTAATGGACTATACATGGTAAATTTTTCAAATTTTTATGAAAAAATTTAATGAACTATAAATCGTCCATTTCATATGCAAAAAACTAAAAACACTATACATCGTCTATTTTTCATGCACAAATATTAAATGGGCTATACATACAAAATATAATGGGCTATACATGGTTCATTTTTTAAATTTTTATAAAAAACATTAATGGGCTATAAATTGCCCATTTCATATACAAAAACTTAAATGGACTATATACGTCGTCTATATTTCGTGCAAAGAATTTAATGAAACATACATCATCCAGTTTTTATACAAAAAAATTTTTTATGAAAAAAATTTAATACATCGTAAATTTTTCAAATTTTTATGAAAAAATTTAATGAACTATAAATCGTCCATTTCATATGCAAAAAACTAAAAACACTATACATCGTCTATTTTTCATGCACAAATATTAAATGGGCTATACATACAAAATATAATGGGCTATACATGGTTAATTTTTTAAATTTTTATAAAAAACATTAATGGGCTATAAATTGCTCATTTCATATACAAAAACTTAAATGGACTATATACGTCGTCTATATTTCGTGCAAAGAATTTAATGAAACACACATCATCCAGTTTTTATACAAAAAAATTTTTTATGAAAAAAATTTAATGGATACATTAATACATCGTAAATTTTTCAAATTTTTATGAAAAAATTTAATGAACTATAAATCGTCCATTTCATATGCAAAAAACTAAAAACACTATACATCGTCTATTTTTCATGCACAAATATTAAATGGGCTATACATACAAAATATAATGGGCTATACATGGTTAATTTTTTAAATTTTTATAAAAAACATTAATGGGCTATAAATTGCTCATTTCATATACAAAAACTTAAATGGACTATATACGTCGTCTATATTTCGTGCAAAGAATTTAATGAAACATACATCATCCAGTTTTTATAAAAAAAAATTTTTTATGAAAAAAATTTAATGGACTATACATCGTAAATTTTTCAAATTTTTATGAAAAAATTTAATGAACTATAAATCGTCCATTTCATATGCAAAAAACTAAAAACACTATACATCGTCTATTTTTCATGCACAAATATTAAATGGGCTATACATACAAAATATAATGGGCTATACATGGTTCATTTTTTAAATTTTTATAAAAAACATTAATGGGCTATAAATTGCTCATTTCATATACAAAAACTTAAATGGACTATATACGTCGTCTATATTTCGTGCAAAAAATTTAATGAAATATACATCATCCAGTTTTTATACAAACAAATTTTTTATGAAAAAAATTTAATTCAATTTTTCAAATTTTTCTGAAAAAAATTAATGAACTATAAATCGTCCATTTCATATGCAAATATATAATGGGCTATACATGGTTAATTTTTTAAAATTTTATAAAAAACATTAATGGGCTATAAATTGCTCATTCCATATACAAAAACTTAAATGGACTATATACGTCGTCTATATTTCGTGCAAAGAATTTAATGAAACATACATCATCCAGTTTTTATACAAAAAAATTTTTTATGAAAAAAATTTAATGGACTATACATCGTAAATTTTTCAAATTTTTATGAAAAAATTTAATGAACTATAAATCGTCCATTTCATATGCAAAAAACTAAAAACACTATACATCGTCTATTTTTCATGCACAAATATTAAATGGGCTATACATACAAAATATAATGGGCTATACATGGTTCATTTTTTAATTTTTATAAAAAACATTAATGGGCTATAAATTGCCCATTTCATATACAAAAACTTAAATGGACTATATACGTCGTCTATATTTCGTGCAAAGAATTTAATGAAATATACATCAGCCAGTTTTTATACAAAAAAAATTTTTATGAAAAAAATTTAATTCAATTTTTCAAATTTTTCTGAAAAAAAATAATGTACTATAAATCGTCCATTTCATATGCAAATATATAATGGGCTATACATGGTTAATTTTTTAAATTTTTATAAAAACATTAATGGGCTATAAATTGCCCATTTCATATACAAAAACTTAAATGGACTATATACGTCGTCTATATTTCGTGCAAAGAATTTAATGAAACATACATCATCCAGTTTTTATACAAAAAAATTTTTTATGAAAAAAATTTAATGGATATATTAATACATCGTAAATTTTTCAAATTTTTATGAAAAAATTTAATGAACTATAAATCGTCCATTTCATATGCAAAAAACTAAAAACACTATACATCGTCTATTTTTCATGCACAAATATTAAATGGGCTATACATACAAAATATAATGGGCTATACATGGTTCATTTTTTAATTTTTATAAAAAACATTAATGGGCTATAAATTGCCCATTTCATATACAAAAACTTAAATGGACTATATACGTCGTCTATATTTCGTGCAAAGAATTTAATGAAATATACATCATCCACTTTTTATACAAAAAAAATTTTTATGAAAACAATTTAATGGACTATACATTGTCAATTTTTCAAATTTTTATGAAAAAATTTAATGAACTATAAATCGTCCATTTCATATGCAAAAAACTAAAAACACTATACATCGTCTATTTTTCATGCACAAATATTAAATGGGCTATACATACAAAATATAATGGGCTATACATGGTTCATTTTTTAAATTTTTATAAAAAACATTAATGGGCTATAAATTGCCCATTTCATATACAAAAACTTAAATGGACTATATACGCCGTCTATATTTCGTGCAAAGAATTTAATGAAATATACATCATCCAGTTTTTATACAAAAAAATTTTTTATGAAAAAAATTTAATGGACTATTATACATGGTAAATTTTTCAAATTTTTATGAAAAAATTTAATGAACTATAAATCGTCCATTTCATATGCAAAAAACTAAAAACACTATACATCGTCTATTTTTCATGCACAAATATTAAATGGGCTATACATACAAAATATAATGGGCTATACATGGTTAATTTTTTAAATTTTTATAAAAAACATTAATGGGCTATAAATTGCTCATTTCATATACAAAAACTTAAATGGACTATATACGTCGTCTATATTTCGTGCAAAGAATTTAATGAAATATACATCATCCAGTTTTTATACAAAAAAATTTTTTATGAAAAAAATTTAATTCAATTTTTCAAATTTTTCTGAAAAAAATTAATGAACTATAAATCTTCCATTTCATATGCAAATATATAATGGGCTATACATGGTTAATTTTTTAAAATTTTATAAAAAACATTAATGGGCTATAAATTGCTCATTTCATATACAAAAACTTAAATGGACTATATACGTCTCCTATATTTCGTGCAAAGAATTTAATGAAATATACATCATCCAGTTTTTATAAAAAAAAATTTTTTATGAAAAAAATTTTATGGACTATACATCGTAAAAAAAAAAAAATTTAATGAACTATAAATCGTCCATTTCATATGCAAAAAACTAAAAACACTATACATCGTCTATTTTTCATGCACAAATATTAAATGGGCTATACATACAAAATATAATGGGCTATACATGGTTCATTTTTTAATTTTTATAAAAAACATTAATGGGCTATAAATTGTCCATTTCATATACAAAAACTTAAATGGACTATATACGTCGTCTATATTTCGTGCAAAGAATTTAATGAAATATACATCATCCAGTTTTTATACAAAAAAATTTTTTATGAAAAAAGTTAATGGACTATACATGGTAAATTTTTCAAATTTTTATGAAAAAATTGAATGAACTATAAATCGTCCATTTCATATGCAAAAAACTAAAAACACTATACATCGTCTATTTTACATGCAAAAAAATTAAATGGGCTATACATACAAAATATAATGGGCTATACATGGTTAATTTTTTAAATTTTTATAAAAAACATTAATGGGCTATAAATTGCTCATTTCATATACAAAAACTTAAATGGACTATATACGTCGTCTATATTTCGTGCAAAGAATTTAATGAAATATACATCATCCACTTTTTATACAAAAAAAATTTTTATGAAAAAAATTTAATACAAAATATAATAAGCTATACATGGTTAATTTTTTAAATTTTTATAAAAAACATTAATGGGCTATAAATTGCTCATTTCATATACAAAAACTTAAATGGACTATATACGTCGTCTATATTTCGTGCAAAGAATTTAATGAAATATACATCATCCAATTTTTATTCAAAAAAATTTTTATGAAAAAAATTTAATGGACTATACATCGTCAATTTTTCAAATTTTTATGAAAAAATTTAATGAACTATAAATCGTCCATTTCATATGCAAAAAACTAAAATCACTATACATCGTCTATTTTTCATGCACAAATATTAAATGGGCTATACATACAAAATATAATGGGCTATACATGGTTCATTTTTTAAATTTTTATAAAAAACATTAATGGGCTATAAATTGCCCATTTTATATACAAAAACTTAAATGGACTATATACGTCGTCTATATTTCGTGCAAAGAATTTAATGAAATATACATCATCCAGTTTTTATACAAAAAAATTTTTTATGAAAAAAATTTAATGGACTATATATACATCGTAAATTTTTAAAATTTTTATGAAAAAATTTAATGAACTATAAATCGTCCATTTCATATGCAAAAAACTAAAAACACTATACATCGTCTATTTTTCATGCACAAATATTAAATGGGCTATACATACAAAATATAATGGGCTATACATGGTTAATTTTTTAAATTTTTATAAAAAACATTAATGGGCTATAAATTGCTCATTTCATATACAAAAACTTAAATGGACTATATACGTCGTCTATATTTCGTGCAAAGAATTTAATGAAATATACATCATCCAGTTTTTATAAAAAAAAATTTTTTATGAAAAAAATTTAATGGACTATAAATCGTCCATTTCATATGCAAAAAACTAAAAACACTATACATCGTCTATTTTTCATGCACAAATATTAAATGGGCTATACATACAAAATATAATGGGCTATACATGGTTAATTTTTTAAATTTTTATAAAAAACATTAATGGGCTATAAATTGCTCATTTCATATACAAAAACTTAAATGGACTATATACGTCGTCTATATTTCATGCAAAGAATTTAATGAAATATACATCATCCAGTTTTTATACAAAAAAATTTTTTATGAAAAAAATTTAATGGACTATAATACATCGTCAATTTTTCAAATTTTTATGAAAAAATTTAATGAACTATAAATCGTCCATTTCATATGCAAAAAAACTAAAAACACTATACATCGTCTATTTTTCATGCACAAATATTAAATGGGCTATACATACAAAATATAATGGGCTATACATGGTTCATTTTTTAAATTTTTATAAAAAACATTAATGGGCTATAAATTGCCCATTTCATATACAAAAACTTAAATGGACTATATACGTCGTCTATATTTCGTGCAAAGAATTTAATGAAATATACATCATCCAGTTTTTATACAAAAAAATTTTTTATGAAAAAAATTTAATGAACTATAAATCGTCCATTTCATATGCAAAAAACTAAAAACACTATACATCGTCTATTTTTCATGCACAAATATTAAATGGGCTATACATACAAAATATAATGGGCTATACATGGTTCATTTTTTAAATTTTTATAAAAAACATTAATGGGCTATAAATTGCTCATTTCATATACAAAAACTTAAATGGACTATATACGTCGTCTATATTTCGTGCAAAGAATTTAATGAAATATACATCATCCAGTTTTTATACAAAAAAATTTTTTATGAAAAAAATTTAATGGACTATACATCGTCAATTTTTCAAATTTTTATGAAAAAATTTAATGAACTATAAATCGTCCATTTCATATGCAAAAAACTAAAATCACTATACATCGTCTATTTTTCATGCACAAATATTAAATGGGCTATACATACAAAATATAATGGGCTATACATGGTTCATTTTTTAAATTTTTATAAAAAAAATTAATGGGCTATAAATTGCCCATTTCATATACAAAAACTTAAATGGACTATATACGTCGTCTATATTTCGTGCAAAGAATTTAATGAAATATACATCATCCAGTTTTTATACAAAAAAATTTTTTATGAAAAAAATTTAATTCAATTTTTCAAATTTTTCTGAAAAAAATTAATGAACTATAAATCGTCCATTTCATATGCAAATATATAATGGGCTATACATGGTTAATTTTTTAAATTTTTATAAAAAACATTAATGGGCTATAAATTGCTCATTTCATATACAAAAACTTAAATGGACTATATACGTCGTCTATATTTCGTGCAAAGAATTTAATGAAATATACATCATCCACTTTTTATACAAAAAAATTTTTTATGAAAAAAATTTAATAGAATACATCGTAAATTTTTCAAATTTTTATGAAAAAATTTAATGAATATTAAATCGTCCATTTCATATGCAAAAAACTAAAAACACTATACATCGTCTATTTTTCATGCAAAAAAATTAAATGGGCTATACATACAAAATATAATGGGCTATACATGGTTCATTTTTTAAATTTTTATAAAAAACATTAATGAGCTATAAATTGCCCATTTTATATACAAAAACTTAAATGGACTATATACGTCGTCTATATTTCGTGCAAAGAATTTAATGAAATATACATCATCCAGTTTTTATACAAAAAAATTTTTTATGAAAAAAATTTAATGGACTATACATCGTAAATTTTTCAAATTTTTATGAAAAAATTTAATGAACTATAAATCGTCCATTTCATATGCAAAAAACTAAAAACACTATACATAGTCTATTTTTCATGCACAAATATTAAATGGGCTATACATACAAAATATAATGGGCTATACATGGTTCATTTTTTAAATTTTTATAAAAAACATTAATGGGCTATAAATTGCCCATTTCATATACAAAAACTTAAATGGACTATATACGTCGTCTATATTTCGTGCAAAGAATTTAATGAAATATACATCATCCAGTTTTTATACAAAAAAATTTTTTATGAAAAAAATTTAATTCAATTTTTCAAATTTTTCTGAAAAAAATTAATGAACTATAAATCGTCCATTTCATATGCAAATATATAATGGGCTATACATGGTTAATTTTTTAAATTTTTATAAAAAACATTAATGGGCTATAAATTGCTCATTTCATATACAAAAACTTAAATGGACTATATACGTCGTCTATATTTCGTGCAAAGAATTTAATGAAATATACATCATCCACTTTTTATACAAAAAAATTTTTTATGAAAAAAATTTAATAGAATACATCGTAAATTTTTAAAATTTTTATGAAAAAATTTAATGAACTATAAATCGTCCATTTTATATGCAAAAAACTAAAAACACTATACATCGTCTATTTTTCATGCACAAATATTAAATGGGCTATACATACAAAATATAATGGGCTATACATGGTTAATTTTTTAAATTTTTATAAAAAACATTAATGGGCTATAAATTGCCCATTTCATATACAAAAACTTAAATGGACTATATACGTCGTCTATATTTCATGCAAAGAATTTAATGAAATATACATCATCCAGTTTTTATACAAAAAAATTTTTTATGAAAAAAATTTAATGGACTATACATCGTAAATTTTTCAAATTTTTATGAAAAAATTTAATGAACTATAAATCGTCCATTTCATATGCAAAAAACTAAAAACACTATACATAGTCTATTTTTCATGCACAAATATTAAATGGGCTATACATACAAAATATAATGGGCTATACATGGTTCATTTTTTAAATTTTTATAAAAAACATTAATGGGCTATAAATTGCCCATTTCATATACAAAAACTTAAATGGACTATATACGTCGTCTATATTTCGTGCAAAGAATTTAATGAAATATACATCATCCAGTTTTTATACAAAAAAATTTTTTATGAAAAAAATTTAATGGACTATAATACATCGTCAATTTTTCAAATTTTTATGAAAAAATTTAATGAACTATAAATCGTCCATTTCATATGCAAAAAACTAAAAACACTATACATCGTCTATTTTTCATGCACAAATATTAAATGGGCTATACATACAAAATATAATGGGCTATACATGGTTAATTTTTTAAATTTTTATAAAAAACATTAATGGGCTATAAATTGCCCATATCATATACAAAAACTTAAATGGACTATATACGTCGTCTATATTTCGTGCAAATAATTAAATGAAATATACATCATCCAGTTTTTATACAAAAAAATTTTTTATGAAAAAAAATTAATGGACTATTCATCGTAAATTTTTCAAATTTTTATGAAAAAATTTAATGAACTATAAATCGTCCATTTCATATGCAAAAAACTAAAAACACTATACATCGTCTATTTTTCATGCAAAAAAATTAAATGGGCTATACATACAAAATATAATGGGCTATACATGGTTCATTTTTTAAATTTTTATAAAAAACATTAATGGGCTATAAATTGCCCATTTCATATACAAAAACTTAAATGGACTATATACGTCGTCTATATTTCGTGCAAAGAATTTAATGAAATATACATCATCCAGTTTTTATACAAAAAAATTTTTTATGAAAAAAATTTCATTAAATTTTTCAAATTTTTCTGAAAAAAACTAATGAACTATAAATCGTCCATTTCATATGCAAATATATAATGGGCTATACATGGTTAATTTTTTAAATTTTTATAAAAAACATTAATGGGCTATAAATTGCTCATTTCATATACAAAAACTTAAATGGACTATATACGTCGTCTATATTTCGTGCAAAGAATTTAATGAAATATACATCATCCACTTTTTATACAAAAAAAATTTTTATGAAAAAAATTTAATGGACTATACATCAATTTTTCAAATTTTTATGAAAAAATTTAATGAACTATAAATCGTCCATTTCATATGCAAAAAACCAAAAACACTATACATCGTCTATTTTTCATGCACAAATATTAAATGGGCTATACATACAAAATATAATGGGCTATACATGGTTAATTTTTTAAATTTTTATAAAAAACATTAATGGGCTATAAATTGCTCATTTCATATACAAAAACTTAAATGGACTATATACGTCGTCTATATTTCGTGCAAAGAATTTAATGAAATATACATCATCCACTTTTTATACAAACAAAATTTTTATGAAAAAAAATATGGACTATACATCAATTTTTAAAATTTTTATGAAAAAATTTAATGAACTATAAATCGTCCATTTTATATGCAAAAAACTAAAAACACTATACATCGTCTATTTTTCATGCACAAATATTAAATGGGCTATACATACAAAATATAATGGGCTATACATGGTTAATTTTTTAAATTTTTATAAAAAACATTAATGGGCTATAAATTGCTCATTTCATATACAAAAACTTAAATGGACTATATACGTCGTCTATATTTCGTGCAAAGAATTTAATGAAATATACATCATCCACTTTTTATACAAAAAAAAATTTTTATGAAAAAAATTTAATAGACTATAATAGACTATCAATTTTTCAAATTTTTATGAAAAAATTTAATGAACTATAAATCGTCCATTTCATATGCAAAAAATTTAAAACACTATACATCGTCTATTTTTCATGCAAAAAAATTAAATGGGCTATACATACAAAATATAATGGGCTATACATGGTTAATTTTTTAAATTTTTATAAAAAACATTAATGGGCTATAAATTGCTCATTTCATATACAAAAACTTAAATGGACTATATACGTCGTCTATATTTCGTGCAAAGAATTTAATGAAATATACATCATCCACTTTTTATACAAAAAAAATTTTTATGAAAAAAATTTAATGGACTATACATCAATTTTTAAAATTTTTATGAAAAAATTTAATGAACTATAAATCGTCCATTTTATATGCAAAAAACTAAAAACACTATACATCGTCTATTTGTCATGCACAAATATTAAATGGGGCTATACATAGAAAATATAATGGGCTATACATGGTTCATTTTTTAAATTTTTATAAAAAACATTAATGGGCTATAAATTGCCCATTTCATATACAAAAACTTAAATGGACTATATACGTCGTCTATATTTCATGCAAATAATTTAATGAAATATACCTCATCCACTTTTTATACAAAAACATTTTTTATGAAAAAAATTTAATGGACTATACATCGTCAATTTTTCAAATTTTTATGAAAAAATTTAATGAACTATAAATCGTCCATTTCATATGCAAAAAACTAAAAACACTATACATCGTCTATTTTTCATGCACAAATATTAAATGGGCTATACATACAAAATATAATGGGCTATACATGGTTAATTTTTTAAATTTTTATAAAAAACATTAATGGGCTATAAATTGCTCATTTCATATACAAAAACTTAAATGGACTATATACGTCTCCTATATTTCGTGCAAAGAATTTAATGAAATATACATCATCCAGTTTTTATACAAAAAAATTTTTTATGAAAAAAATTTAATGGACTATACATCGTAAATTTTTCAAATTTTTATGAAAAAATTTAATGAACTATAAATCGTCCATTTCATATGCAAAAAACTAAAAACACTATACATTGTCTATTTTTCATGCACAAATATTAAATGGGCTATACATACAAAATATAATGGGCTATACAGGTTCATTTTTTAAATTTTTATAAAAAACATTAATGGGCTATAAATTGCCCATTTCATATACAAAAACTTAAATGGACTATATACGTCGTCTATATTTCGTGCAAAGAATTTAATGAAATATACATCATCCAGTTTTTATACAAAAAAATTTTTTATGAAAAAAATTTAATGGACATCGTAAATTTTTTAAATTTTTATGAAAAAATTTAATGAACTATAAATTGTATATTTCATATGCAAAAAACTAAAAACACTATACATCGTCTATTTTTCATGCACAAATATTAAATGGGCTATACATACAAAATATAATGGGCTATACATGGTTCATTTTTTAAATTTTTATAAAAAACATTAATGGGCTATAAATTGCTCATTTCATATACAAAAACTTAAATGGACTATATACGTCGTCTATATTTCGTGCAAAGAATTTAATGAAATATACATCATCCACTTTTTATACAAAAAAATTTTTTATGAAAAAAATTTAATAGACTATATATACATCGTAAATTTTTCAAATTTTTATGAAAAAATTTAATGAACTATAAATCGTCCATTTCATATGCAAAAAACTAAAAACACTATACATCGTCTATTTTTCATGCAAAAAAATTAAATGGGCTATACATACAAAATATAATGGGCTATACATGGTTCATTTTTTAAATTTTTATAAAAAACATTAATGGGCTATAAATTGCCCATTTCATATACAAAAACTTAAATGGACTATATACGTCGTCTATATTTCATGCAAATAATTTAATGAAATATACCTCATCCACTTTTTATACAAAAACATTTTTTATGAAAAAAATTTAATGGACTACACATCGTAAATTTTTCAAATTTTTATGAAAAAATTTAATGAACTATAAATCGTCCATTTCATATGCAAAAAACTAAAAACACTATACATCGTCTATTTTTCATGCACAAATATTAAATGGGCTATACATACAAAATATAATGGGCTATACATGGTTAATTTTTTAAATTTTTATAAAAAACATTAATGGGCTATAAATTGCTCATTTCATATACAAAAACTTAAATGGACTATATACGTCTCCTATATTTCGTGCAAAGAATTTAATGAAATATACATCATCCAGTTTTTATACAAAAAAATTTTTTATGAAAAAAATTTAATGGACTATACATCGTAAATTTTTCAAATTTTTATGAAAAAATTTAATGAACTATAAATCGTCCATTTCATATGCAAAAAACTAAAAACACTATACATTGTCTATTTTTCATGCACAAATATTAAATGGGCTATACATACAAAATATAATGGGCTATACATGGTTCATTTTTTAAATTTTTATAAAAAACATTAATGGGCTATAAATTGCCCATTTCATATACAAAAACTTAAATGGACTATATACGTCGTCTATATTTCGTGCAAAGAATTTAATGAAATATACATCATCCAGTTTTTATACAAAAAAATTTTTTATGAAAAAAATTTAATGGACATCGTAAATTTTTTAAATTTTTATGAAAAAATTTAATGAACTATAAATCGTCCATTTCATATGCAAAAAACTAAAAACACTATACATCGTCTATTTTTCATGCACAAATATTAAATGGGCTATACATACAAAATATAATGGGCTATACATGGTTAATTTTTTAAATTTTTATAAAAAACATTAATGGGCTATAAATTGCTCATTTCATATACAAAAACTTAAATGGACTATATACGTCGTCTATATTTCGTGCAAAGAATTTAATGAAATATACATCATCCACTTTTTATACAAAAAAATTTTTTATGAAAAAAATTTAATAGACTATATATACATCGTAAATTTTTCAAATTTTTATGAAAAAATTTAATGAACTATAAATCGTCCATTTCATATGCAAAAAACTAAAAACACTATACATCGTCTATTTTTCATGCAAAAAAATTAAATGGGCTATACATACAAAATATAATGGGCTATACATGGTTCATTTTTTAAATTTTTATAAAAAACATTAATGGGCTATAAATTGCCCATTTCATATACAAAAACTTAAATGGACTATATACGTCGTCTATATTTCGTGCAAAGAATTTAATGAAATATACATCATCCAGTTTTTATACAAAAAAATTTTTTATGAAAAAAATTTAATGGACTATACATCGTAAATTTTTAAAATTTTTATGAAAAAATTTAATGAACTATAAATCGTCCATTTCATATGCAAAAAACTAAAAACACTATACATCGTCTATTTTTCATGCACAAATATTAAATGGGCTATACATACAAAATATAATGGGCTATACATGGTTAATTTTTTAAATTTTTATAAAAAACATTAATGGGCTATAAATTGCTCATTTCATATACAAAAACTTAAATGGACTATATACGTCGTCTATATTTCGTGCAAAGAATTTAATGAAATATACATCATCCAGTTTTTATACAAAAAAAATTTTTTATGAAAAAAATTTAATGGACTATACATCGTAAATTTTTCAAATTTTTATGAAAAAATTTAATGAACTATAAATCGTCCATTTCATGTGCAAAAAACTAAAAACACTATACATCGTCTATTTTTCATGCACAAATATTAAATGGGCTATACATACAAAATATAATGGGCTATACATGGTTCATTTTTTAAATTTTTATAAAAAACATTAATGGGCTATAAATTGCCCATTTCATATACAAAAACTTAAATGGACTATATACGTCGTCTATATTTCGTGCAAAGAATTTAATGAAATATATATCATCCAGTTTTTATACAAAAAAATTTTTAATGAAAAAAATTTAATGGACTATACATCGTAAATTTTTCAAATTTTTATGAAAAAATTTAATGAACTATAAATCGTCCATTTTATATGCAAAAAACTAAAAACACTATACATCGTCTATTTTTCATGCACAAATATTAAATGGGCTATACATACAAAATATAATGGGCTATACATGGTTAATTTTTTAAATTTTTATAAAAAACATTAATGGGCTATAAATTGCCCATTTCATATACAAAAACTTAAATGGACTATATACGTCGTCTATATTTCGTGCAAAGAATTTAATGAAATATACATCATCCAGTTTTTAGAAAAAAAAATTTTTTATGAAAAAAATTTAATGGACTATATATACATCGTAAATTTTTCAAATTTTCATGAAAAAATTTAATGAACTATAAATCGTCCATTTCATATGCAAAAAACTAAAAACACTATACATCGTCTATTTTTCATGCACAAATATTAAATGGGCTATACATACAAAATATAATGGGCTATACATGGTTAATTTTTTAAATTTTTATAAAAAACATTAATGGGCTATAAATTGCTCTTTTCATATACAAAAACTTAAATGGACTATATACGTCGTCTATATTTCGTGCAAAGAATTTAATGAAATATACATCATCCAGTTTTTATACAAAAACATTTTTTATGAAAAAAATTTAATGGACTTTACATCGTAAATTTTTCAAATTTTTATGAAAAAATTTAATGAACTATAAATCGTCCATTTCATATGCAAAAAACTAAAAATACTATACATCGTCTATTTTTCATGCACAAACATTAAATGGGCTATACATACAAAATATAATGGGCTATACATGGTTCATTTTTTAAATTTTTATAAAAAACATTAATGGGCTATAAATTGCCCATTTCATATACAAAAACTTAAATGGACTATATACGTCGTCTATATTTCGTGCAAAGAATTTAATGAAATATACATCATCCAGTTTTTATACAAAAAAATTTTTTATGAAAAAAATTTAATGGACTATACATCGTAAATTTTTCAAATTTTTATGAAAAAATTTAATGAACTATAAATCGTCCATTTCATATGCAAAAAAACTAAAAACACTATACATCGTCTATTTTTCATGCACAAATATTAAATGGGCTATACATACAAAATATAATGGGCTATACATGGTTAATTTTTTAAATTTTTATAAAAAACATTAATGGGCTATAAATTGCTCATTTCATATACAAAAACTTAAATGGACTATATACGTCGTCTATATTTCGTGCAAAGAATTTAATGAAATATACATCATCCAGTTTTTATACAAAAAAATTTTTTATGAAAAAAATTTAATGGACTATACATCGTAAATTTTTCAAATTTTTATGAAAAAATTTAATGAACTATAAATCGTCCATTTCATATGCAAAAAACTAAAAACACTATACATCGTCTATTTTTCATGCAAAAAAATTAAATGGGCTATACATACAAAATATAATGGGCTATACATGGTTCATTTTTTAAATTTTTATAAAAAACATTAATGGGCTATAAATTGCCCATTTCATATACAAAAACTTAAATGGACTATATACGTCGTCTATATTTCGTGCAAAGAATTTAATGAAATATACATCATCCAGTTTTTATACAAAAAAATTTTTTATGAAAAAAATTTAATGGACTATACATCGTAAATTTTTAAAATTTTTATGAAAAAATTTAATGAACTATAAATCGTCCATTTCATATGCAAAAAACTAAAAACACTATACATCGTCTATTTTTCATGCACAAATATTAAATGGGCTATACATACAAAATATAATGGGCTATACATGGTTAATTTTTTAAATTTTTATAAAAAACATTAATGGGCTATAAATTGCTCATTTCATATACAAAAACTTAAATGGACTATATACGTCGTCTATATTTCGTGCAAAGAATTTAATGAAATATACATCATCCAGTTTTTATACAAAAAAAATTTTTTATGAAAAAAATTTAATGGACTATACATCGTAAATTTTTCAAATTTTTATGAAAAAATTTAATGAACTATAAATCGTCCATTTCATGTGCAAAAAACTAAAAACACTATACATCGTCTATTTTTCATGCACAAATATTAAATGGGCTATACATACAAAATATAATGGGCTATACATGGTTCATTTTTTAAATTTTTATAAAAAACATTAATGGGCTATAAATTGCCCATTTCATATACAAAAACTTAAATGGACTATATACGTCGTCTATATTTCGTGCAAAGAATTTAATGAAATATATATCATCCAGTTTTTATACAAAAAAATTTTTAATGAAAAAAATTTAATGGACTATACATCGTAAATTTTTCAAATTTTTATGAAAAAATTTAATGAACTATAAATCGTCCATTTTATATGCAAAAAACTAAAAACACTATACATCGTCTATTTTTCATGCACAAATATTAAATGGGCTATACATACAAAATATAATGGGCTATACATGGTTAATTTTTTAAATTTTTATAAAAAACATTAATGGGCTATAAATTGCCCATTTCATATACAAAAACTTAAATGGACTATATACGTCGTCTATATTTCGTGCAAAGAATTTAATGAAATATACATCATCCAGTTTTTAGAAAAAAAAATTTTTTATGAAAAAAATTTAATGGACTATATATACATCGTAAATTTTTCAAATTTTCATGAAAAAATTTAATGAACTATAAATCGTCCATTTCATATGCAAAAAACTAAAAACACTATACATCGTCTATTTTTCATGCACAAATATTAAATGGGCTATACATACAAAATATAATGGGCTATACATGGTTAATTTTTTAAATTTTTATAAAAAACATTAATGGGCTATAAATTGCTCTTTTCATATACAAAAACTTAAATGGACTATATACGTCGTCTATATTTCGTGCAAAGAATTTAATGAAATATACATCATCCAGTTTTTATACAAAAACATTTTTTATGAAAAAAATTTAATGGACTTTACATCGTAAATTTTTCAAATTTTTATGAAAAAATTTAATGAACTATAAATCGTCCATTTCATATGCAAAAAACTAAAAATACTATACATCGTCTATTTTTCATGCACAAACATTAAATGGGCTATACATACAAAATATAATGGGCTATACATGGTTCATTTTTTAAATTTTTATAAAAAACATTAATGGGCTATAAATTGCCCATTTCATATACAAAAACTTAAATGGACTATATACGTCGTCTATATTTCGTGCAAAGAATTTAATGAAATATACATCATCCAGTTTTTATACAAAAAAATTTTTTATGAAAAAAATTTAATGGACTATACATCGTAAATTTTTCAAATTTTTATGAAAAAATTTAATGAACTATAAATCGTCCATTTCATATGCAAAAAAACTAAAAACACTATACATCGTCTATTTTTCATGCACAAATATTAAATGGGCTATACATACAAAATATAATGGGCTATACATGGTTAATTTTTTAAATTTTTATAAAAAACATTAATGGGCTATAAATTGCTCATTTCATATACAAAAACTTAAATGGACTATATACGTCGTCTATATTTCGTGCAAAGAATTTAATGAAATATACATCATCCAGTTTTTATACAAAAAAATTTTTTATGAAAAAAATTTAATGGACTATACATCGTAAATTTTTCAAATTTTTATGAAAAAATTTAATGAACTATAAATCGTCCATTTCATATGCAAAAAACTAAAAACACTATACATCGTCTATTTTTCATGCACAAATAATAAATGGGCTATACATACAAAATATAATGGGCTATACATGGTTAATTTTTTAAATTTTTATAAAAAACATTAATGGGCTATAAATTGCTCATTTCATATACAAAAACTTAAATGGACTATATACGTCGTCTATATTTCGTGCAAAGAATTTAATGAAATATACATCATCCAGTTTTTATACAAAAAAATTTTTTATGAAAAAAATTTAATGGACTATACATCGTAAATTTTTCAAATTTTTATGAAAAAATTTAATGAACTATAAATCGTCCATTTCATATGCAAAAAACTAAAACCACTATTATACATCGTCTATTTTTCATGCACAAATATTAAATGGGCTATACATACAAAATATAATAGGCTATACATGGTTCATTTTTTAAATTTTTATAAAAAACATTAATGGGCTATAAATTGCCCATTTCATATACAAAAACTTAAATGGACTATATACGTCGTCTATATTTCGTGCAAAGAATTTAATGAAATATACATCATCCAGTTTTTATACAAAAAAATTTTTTAAATTTTTATGAAAAAATTTAATGAACTATAAATCGTCCATTTCATATGCAAAAAACCAAAAACACTATATATCGTCTATTTTTCATGCACAAATATTAAATGGGCTATACATACAAAATATAATGGGCTATACATGGTTAAATTTTTAAATTTTTATAAAAAACATTAATGGGCTATAAATTGCTCATTTCATATACAAAAACTTAAATGGACTATATACGTCGTCTATATTTCGTGCAAAGAATTTAATGAAATATACATCATCCAGTTTTTATACAAAAAAATTTTTTATGAAAAAAATTTAATGGACTATACATCGTAAATTTTTCAAATTTTTATGAAAAAATTTAATGAACTATAAATCGTCCATTTCATATGCAAAAAACTAAAAACACTATACATCGTCTATTTTTCATGCACAAATATTAAATGGGCTATACATACAAAATATAATAGGCTATACATGGTTCATTTTTTAAATTTTTATAAAAAACATTAATGGGCTATAAATTGCCCATTTCATATACAAAAACTTAAATGGACTATATACGTCGTCTATATTTCGTGCAAAAAATTTAATGAAATATACATCATCCAGTTTTTATACAAAAAAATTTTTTATGAAAAAAATTTAATGGACTATACATCGTCAATTTTTCAAATTTTTATGAAAAAATTTAATGAACTATAAATCGTCAATTTCATATGCAAAAAACTAATAACACTATACATCGTCTATTTTTCATGCACAAATAATAAATGGGCTATACATACAAAATATAATGGGCTATACATGGTTAATTTTTTAAATTTTTATAAAAAACATTAATGGGCTATAAATTGCTCATTTCATATACAAAAACTTAAATGGACTATATACGTCGTCTATATTTCGTGCAAAGAATTTAATGAAATATACATCATCCAGTTTTTATACAAAAAAATTTTTTAAATTTTTATGAAAAAATTTAATGAACTATAAATCGTCCATTTCATATGCAAAAAACTAAAAACACTATACATCGTCTATTTTTCATGCACAAATATTAAATGGGCTATACATACAAAATATAATAGGCTATACATGGTTCATTTTTTAAATTTTTATAAAAAACATTAATGGGCTATAAATTGCCCATTTCATATACAAAAACTTAAATGGACTATATACGTCGTCTATATTTCGTGCAAAAAATTTAATGAAATATACATCATCCAGTTTTTATACAAAAAAATTTTTTATGAAAAAAATTTAATGGACTATACATCGTCAATTTTTCAAATTTTTATGAAAAAATTTAATGAACTATAAATCGTCAATTTCATATGCAAAAAACTAATAACACCATACATCGTCTATTTTTCATGCACAAATAATAAATGGGCTATACATACAAAATATAATGGGCTATACATGGTTAATTTTTTAAATTTTTATAAAAAACATTAATGGGCTATAAATTGCTCATTTCATATACAAAAACTTAAATGGACTATAAACGTCGTCTATATTTCGTGCAAAGAATTTAATGAAATATACATCATCCAGTTTTTATACAAAAAAATTTTTTATGAAAAAAATTTAATGGACTATACATCGTAAATTTTTCAAATTTTTATGAAAAAATTTAATGAACTATAAATCGTCCATTTCATATGCAAAAAACTAATAACACCATACATCGTCTATTTTTCATGCACAAATAATAAATGGGCTATACATACAAAATATAATGGGCTATACATGGTTAATTTTTTAAATTTTTATAAAAAACATTAATGGGCTATAAATTGCTCATTTCATATACAAAAACTTAAATGGACTATATACGTCGTGTATATTTCGTGCAAAAAATTTAATGAAATATACATCATCCAGTTTTTATACAAAAAAATTTTTTATGAAAAAAATTTAATGGACTATATATACATCGTAAATTTTTCAAATTTTTATGAAAAAATTTAATGAACTATAAATCGTCCATTTCATATGCAAAAAACTAAAAACACTATTGTTTTTGTTTTTTTTTGTCTATTTTTCATGCACAAATATTAAATGGGCTATACATACAAAATATAATGGGCTATACATGGTTCATTTTTTAAATTTTTATAAAAAACATTAATGGGCTATAAATTGCCCATTTCATATACAAAAACTTAAATGGACTATATACGTCGTCTATATTTCGTGCAAAGAATTTAATGAAATATACATCATCCAGTTTTTATACAAAAAAATTTTTTATGAAAAAAATTTAATGGACTATACATCGTAAATTTTTCAAATTTTTATGAAAAAATTTAATGAACTATAAATCGTCCATTTCATATGCAAAAAACTAAAAACACTATACATCGTCTATTTTTCATGCACAAATATTAAATGGGCTATACATACAAAATATAATGGGCTATACATGGTTCATTTTTTAAATTTTTATAAAAAACATTAATGGGCTATAAATTGCTCATTTCATATACAAAAACTTAAATGGACTATATACGTCGTCTATATTTCGTGCAAAAAATTTAATGAAATATACATCATCCAGTTTTTATACAAAAAAATTTTTTATGAAAAAAATTTAATGGACTATATATGCATCGTAAATTTTTCAAATTTTTATGAAAAAATTTAATGAACTATAAATCGTCCATTTCATATGCAAAAAACTAAAAACACTATACATTGTCTATTTTTCATGCACAAATATTAAATGGGCTATACATACAAAATATAATGGGCTATACATGGTTAATTTTTGAATTTTTTATAAAAAACATTAATGGGCTATAAATTGCTCATTTCATATACAAAAACTTAAATGGACTATATACGTCGTCTATATTTCGTGCAAAAAATTTAATGAAATATACATCATCCAGTTTTTATACAAAAAAAATTTTTTATGAAAAAAATTTAATGGACTATATAACATCGTAAATTTTTCAAATTTTTATGAAAAAATTTAATGAACTATAAATCGTCCATTTCATATGCAAAAAACTAAAAACACTATACATCGTCTATTTTTCATGCACAAATATTAAATGGGCTATACATACAAAATATAATAGGCTATACATGGTTCATTTTTTAAATTTTTATAAAAAACATTAATGGGCTATAAATTGCCCATTTCATATACAAAAACTTAAATGGACTATATACGTCGTCTATATTTCGTGCAAAGAATTTAATGAAATATACATCATCCAGTTTTTATACAAAAAAATTTTTTATGAAAAAAATTTAATGGACTATATATACATCGTAAATTTTTAAAATTTTTATGAAAAAATTTAATGAACTATAAATCGTCCATTTCATATGCAAAAAACTAAAAACACTATACATTGTCTATTTTTCATGCACAAATATTAAATGGGCTATACATACAAAATATAATGGGCTATACATGGTTCATTTTTTAAATTTTTATAAAAAACATTAATGGGCTATAAATTGCCCATTTCATATACAAAAACTTAAATGGACTATATACGTCGTCTATATTTCGTGCAAAGAATTTAATGAAATATACATCATCCAGTTTTTATACAAAAAAATTTTTTATGAAAAAAATTTAATGGACTATACATCGTAAATTTTTCAAATTTTTATGAAAAAATTTAATGAACTATAAATCGTCCATTTCGTATGCAAAAAACCAAAAACACTATACATCGTCTATTTTTCATGCACAAATATTAAATGGGCTATACATACAAAATATAATGGGCTATACATGGTTAATTTTTTAAATTTTTATAAAAAACATTAATGGGCTATAAATTGCCCATTTCATATACAAAAACTTAAATGGACTATATACGTCGTCTATATTTCGTGCAAAGAATTTAATGAAATATACATCATCCAGTTTTTATACAAAAAAATTTTTTATGAAAAAATTTAATAAACTATAAATCGTCCATTTCATATGCAAAAAACCAAAAACACTATACATCGTCTATTTTTCATGCATAAATTTCAAATGGGCTATACATACAAAATATAATGGGCTATACATGGTTAATTTTTTAAATTTTTATAAAAAACATTAATGGGCTATAAATTGCTCATTTCATATACAAAAACTTAAATGGACTATATACGTCGTCTATATTTCGTGCAAAGAATTTAATGAAATATACATCATCCAGTTTTTATACAAAAAAATTTTTTATGAAAAAAATTTAATGGACTATACATCGTAAATTTTTCAAATTTTTATGAAAAAATTTAATGAATTATAAATCGTCCATTTCATATGCAAAAAAACTAAAAACACTATACATCGTCTATTTTTCATGCACAAATATTAAATGGGCTATACATACAAAATATAATGGGCTATACATGGTTAATTTTTTAAATTTTTATAAAAAACATTAATGGGCTATAAATTGCTCATTTCATATACAAAAACTTAAATGGACTATATACGTCGTGTATATTTCGTGCAAAAAATTTAATGAAATATACATCATCCAGTTTTTATACAAAAAAATTTTTTATGAAAAAAATTTAATGGACTATATATACATCGTAAATTTTTCAAATTTTTATGAAAAAATTTAATGAACTATAAATCGTCCATTTCATATGCAAAAAACTAAAAACACTATACATTGTCTATTTTTCATGCACAAATATTAAATGGGCTATACATACAAAATATAATGGGCTATACATGGTTCATTTTTTAAATTTTTATAAAAAACATTAATGGGCTATAAATTGCCCATTTCATATACAAAAACTTAAATGGACTATATACGTCGTCTATATTTCGTGCAAACAATTTAATGAAATATACATCATCCAGTTTTTATACAAAAAAATTTTTTATGAAAAAAATTTAATGGACTATACATCGTAAATTTTTCAAATTTTTATGAAAAAATTTAATGAACTATAAATCGTCCATTTCATATGCAAAAAACTAAAACCACTATACATCGTCTATTTTTCATGCACAAATATTAAATGGGCTATACATACAAAATATAATGGGCTATACATGGTTAATTTTTTAAATTTTTATAAAAAACATTAATGGGCTATAAATTGCTCATTTCATATACAAAAACTTAAATGGACTATATACGTCGTGTATATTTCGTGCAAAAAATTTAATGAAATATACATCATCCAGTTTTTATACAAAAAAATTTTTTATGAAAAAAATTTAATGGACTATATATACATCGTAAATTTTTCAAATTTTTATGAAAAAATTTAATGAACTATAAATCGTCCATTTCATATGCAAAAAACTAAAAACACTATACATCGTCTATTTTTCATGCACAAATATTAAATGGGCTATACATACAAAATATAATAGGCTATACATGGTTCATTTTTTAAATTTTTATAAAAAACATTAATGGGCTATAAATTGCCCATTTCATATACAAAAACTTAAATGGACTATATACGTCGTCTATATTTCGTGCAAAGAATTTAATGAAATATACATCATCCAGTTTTTATACAAAAAAATTTTTTATGAAAAAAATTTAATGGACTATACATCGTCAATTTTTCAAATTTTTATGAAAAAATTTAATAAACTATAAATCGTCCATTTCATATGCAAAAAACTAAAAACACTATACATCGTCTATTTTTCATGCACAAATATTAAATGGGCTATACATACAAAATATAATGCGCTATACACGGTTCATTTTTTAAATTTTTATAAAAAACATTAATGGGCTATAAATTGCCCATATCATATACAAAAACTTAAATGGACTATATACGTCGTCTATATTTCGTGCAAAGAATTTAATGAAATATACATCATCCAGTTTTTATACAAAAAAATTTTTTATGAAAAAAATTTAATGGACTATACATCGTAAATTTTTCAAATTTTTATGAAAAAATTTAATGAACTATAAATCGTCCATTTCATATGCAAAAAACTAAAACCACTATACATCGTCTATTTTTCATGCACAAATATTAAATGGGCTATACATACAAAATATAATGGGCTATACATGGTTAATTTTTTAAATTTTTATAAAAAACATTAATGGGCTATAAATTGCTCATTTCATATACAAAAACTTAAATGGACTATATACGTCGTCTATATTTCGTGCAAAGAATTTAATGAAATATACATCATCCAGTTTTTATACAAAAAAATTTTTTATGAAAAAAATTTAATGGACTATACATCGTAAATTTTTCAAATTTTTATGAAAAAATTTAATGAATTATAAATCGTCCATTTCATATGCAAAAAACTAAAAACACTATACATCGTCTATTTTTCATGCACAAATATTAAATGGGCTATACATACAAAATATAATGGGCTATACATGGTTAATTTTTTAAATTTTTATAAAAAACATTAATGGGCTATAAATTGCTCATTTCATATACAAAAACTTAAATGGACTATATACGTCGTGTATATTTCGTGCAAAAAATTTAATGAAATATACATCATCCAGTTTTTATACAAAAAAATTTTTTATGAAAAAAATTTAATGGACTATATATACATCGTAAATTTTTCAAATTTTTATGAAAAAATTTAATGAACTATAAATCGTCCATTTCATATGCAAAAAACTAAAAACACTATACATTGTCTATTTTTCATGCACAAATATTAAATGGGCTATACATACAAAATATAATGGGCTATACATGGTTCATTTTTTAAATTTTTATAAAAAACATTAATGGGCTATAAATTGCCCATTTCATATACAAAAACTTAAATGGACTATATACGTCGTCTATATTTCGTGCAAACAATTTAATGAAATATACATCATCCAGTTTTTATACAAAAAAATTTTTTATGAAAAAAATTTAATGGACTATATATACATCGTAAATTTTTCAAATTTTTATGAAAAAATTTAATGAACTATAAATCGTCCATTTCATATGCAAAAAAACTAAAAACACTATACATCGTCTATTTTTCATGCACAAATATTAAATGGGCTATACATACAAAATATAATAGGCTATACATGGTTCATTTTTTAAATTTTTATAAAAAACATTAATGGGCTATAAATTGCCCATTTCATATACAAAAACTTAAATGGACTATATACGTCGTCTATATTTCGTGCAAAGAATTTAATGAAATATACATCATCCAGTTTTTATACAAAAAAATTTTTTATGAAAAAAATTTAATGGACTATACATCGTCAATTTTTCAAATTTTTATGAAAAAATTTAATAAACTATAAATCGTCCATTTCATATGCAAAAAACTAAAAACACTATACATCGTCTATTTTTCATGCACAAATATTAAATGGGCTATACATACAAAATATAATGCGCTATACACGGTTCATTTTTTAAATTTTTATAAAAAAACATTAATGGGCTATAAATTGCCCATATCATATACAAAAACTTAAATGGACTATATACGTCGTCTATATTTCGTGCAAAGAATTTAATGAAATATACATCATCCAGTTTTTATACAAAAAAATTTTTTATGAAAAAAATTTAATGAACTATAATACATCGTAAATTTTTCAAATTTTTATGAAAAAATTTAATGAACTATAAATCGTCCATTTCATATGCAAAAAACTAAAAACACTATACATCGTCTATTTTTCATGCACAAATATTAAATACATACAAAATATAATAGGCTATACATGGTTCATTTTTTATATTTTTATAAAAAACATTAATGGGCTATAAATTGCCCATTTCATATACAAAAACTTAAATGGACTATATACGTCGTCTATATTTCGTGCAAAAAATTTAATGAAATATACATCATCCAGTTTTTATACAAAAAAATTTTTTATGAAAAAAATTTAATGGACTATATATACATCGTAAATTTTTAAAATTTTTATGAAAAAATTTAATGAACTATAAATCGTCCATTTCATATGCAAAAAACTAAAAACACTATACATTGTCTATTTTTCATGCACAAATATTAAATGGGCTATACATACAAAATATAATGGGCTATACATGGTTCATTTTTTAAATTTTTATAAAAAACATTAATGGGCTATAAATTGCCCATTTCATATACAAAAACTTAAATGGACTATATACGTCGTCTATATTTCGTGCAAAGAATTTAATGAAATATACATCATCCAGTTTTTATAAAAAAAAATTTTTTATGAAAAAAATTTAATGGACTATACATCGTAAATTTTTCAAATTTTTATGAAAAAATTTAATGAACTATAAATCGTCCATTTCATATGCAAAAAACCAAAAACACTATACATCGTCTATTTTTCATGCACAAATATTAAATGGGCTATACATACAAAATATAATGGGCTATACACGGGTTCATTTTTTAAATTTTTATAAAAAACATTAATGGGCTATAAATTGCCCTTATCATATACAAAAACTTAAATGGACTATATACGTCGTCTATATTTCGTGCAAAGAATTTAATGAAATATACATCATCCACTTTTTATACAAAAAAATTTAATGGACTATACATCGTCAATTTTTCAAATTTTTATGAAAAAATTTAATAAACTATAAATCGTCCATTTCATATGCAAAAAACTAAAAACACTATACATCGTCTATTTTTCATGCACAAATATTAAATGGGCTATACATACAAAATATAATGGGCTAAATACGGTTCATTTTTTAAATTTTTATAAAAAACATTAATGGGCTATAAATTGCCCATATCATATACAAAAACTTAAATGGACTATATACGTCGTCTATATTTCGTGCAAAGAATTTAATGAAATATACATCATCCAGTTTTTATACAAAAAAATTTTTTATGAAAAAAATTTAATGGACTATAATACATCGTAAATTTTTCAAATTTTTATGAAAAAATTTAATGAACTATAAATCGTCCATTTCATATGCAAAAAACTAAAAACACTATACATCGTCTATTTTTCATGCACAAATATTAAATAGGCTATACATACAAAATATAATGGGCTATACATGGTTAATTTTTTAAATTTTTATAAAAAATATTAATGGGCTATATATTGCTCATTTCATATACAAAAACTTAAATGGACTATATACGTCGTCTATATTTCGTGCAAAAAATTTAATGAAATATACATCATCCAGTTTTTATACAAAAAAAAATTTTTTATGAAAAAAATTTAATGGACTATATAACATCGTAAATTTTTCAAATTTTTATGAAAAAATTTAATGAACTATAAATCGTCCATTTCATATGCAAAAAACTAAAAACACTATACATCGTCTATTTTTCATGCACAAATATTAAATGGGCTATACATACAAAATATAATGGGCTATACATGGTTCATTTTTTAAATTTTTATAAAAAACATTAATGGGCTATAAATTGCCCATTTCATATACAAAAACTTAAATGGACTATATACGTCGTCTATATTTCGTGCAAAGAATTTAATGAAATATACATCATCCACTTTTTATGCAAAAAAATTTTTTATGAAAAAAATTTAATGGACTATAATACATCGTCAATTTTTCAAATTCTTATGAAACAATTTAATGAACTATAAATCGTCCATTTCATATGCAAAAAACTAAAAACACTATACATCGTCTATTTTTCATGCACAAATATTAAATGGGCTATACATACAAAATATAATGGGCTATACATGGTTAATTTTTTAAATTTTTATAAAAAACATTAATGGGCTATAAATTGCCCATTTCATATACAAAAACTTAAATGGACTATATACGTCGTCTATATTTCGTGCAAAGAATTTAATGAAATATACATCATCCAGTTTTTATACAAAAAAATTTTTTATAAAAAAAATTTAATGGACTATACATCGTAAATTTTTAAAATTTTTATGAAAAAATTTAATGAACTATAAATCGTCCATTTCATATGCAAAAAACTAAAAACACTATACATCGTCTATTTTTCATGCACAAATATTAAATGGGCTATACATACAAAATATAATAGGCTATACATGGTTCATTTTTCAAATTTTTATAAAAAACATTAATGGGCTATAAATTGCCCATTTCATATACAAAAACTTAAATGGACTATATACGTCGTCTATATTTCGTGCAAAGAATTTAATGAAATATACATCATCCACTTTTTATGCAAAAAAATTTTTTATGAAAAAAATTTAATGGACTATAATACATCGTCAATTTTTCAAATTCTTATGAAACAATTTAATGAACTATAAATCGTCCATTTCATATGCAAAAAACTAAAAACACTATACATCGTCTATTTTTCATGCACAAATATTAAATGGGCTATACATACAAAATATAATGGGCTATACATGGTTAATTTTTTAAATTTTTATAAAAAACATTAATGGGCTATAAATTGCCCATTTCATATACAAAAACTTAAATGGACTATATACGTCGTCTATATTTCGTGCAAAGAATTTAATGAAATATACATCATCCAGTTTTTATACAAAAAAATTTTTTATGAAAAAAATTTAATGGACTATAAATCGTCCATTTCATATGCAAAAAACTAAAAACACTATACATCGTCTATTTTTCATGCAAAAAAATTAAATGGGCTATACATACAAAATATAATGGGCTATACATGGTTAATTTTTTAAATTTTTATAAAAAACATTAATTGGCTATAAATTGATCATTTCATATACAAAAACTTAGATGGACTATATACGTCGTCTATATTTCATGCAAAGAATGTAATGAAATATACATCATCCAGTTTTTATACAAAAAAATTTTTTATGAAAAAAATTTAATGGACTATACATCGTAAATTTTTCAAATTTTTATGAAAAAATTTAATGAACTATAAATCGTCCATTTCATATGCAAAAAACTAAAAACACTATACATCGTCTATTTTTCATGCACAAATATTAAATGGGCTATACATACAAAATATAATGGGCTATACATGGTTCATTTTTTAAATTTTTATAAAAAACATTAATGGGCTATAAATTGCCCATTTCATATACAAAAACTTAAATGGACTATATACGTCGTCTATATTTCGTGCAAAGAATTTAATGAAATATACATCATCCAGTTTTTATACAAAAAAATGTTTTATGAAAAAAATTTAATGGACTATACATCGTAAATTTTTCAAATTTTTATGAAAAATTTAATGAACTATAAATCGTCCATTTCATATGCAAAAAACTAAAAACACTGTACATCGTCTATTTTTCATGCAAAAAAATTAAATGGGCTATACATACAAAATATAATGGGCTATACATGGTTCATTTTTTAAATTTTTATAAAAAACATTAATGGGCTATATATATATTGCCCATTTCATATACAAAAACTTAAATGGACTATATACGTCGTCTATATTTCGTGCAAAGAATTTAATGAAATATACATCATCCAGTTTTTATACAAAAAAATTTTTTATGAAAAAAATTTAATAATTTAATAATTTAATCGTAAATTTTTCAAATTTTTATGAAAAAATTTAATGAACTATAAATCGTCCATTTCATATGCAAAAAACTAAAAACACTATACATCGTCTATTTTTCATGCAAAAAAATTAAATGGGCTATACATACAAAATATAATGGGCTATACATGGTTAATTTTTTAAATTTTTATAAAAAACATTAATGGGCTATAAATTGCTCATTTCATATACAAAAACTTAAATGGACTATATACGTCGTCTATATTTCGTGCAAAGAATTTAATGAAATATACATCATCCACTTTTTATACAAAAAAATTTTTTATGAAAAAAATTTAATAGACTATACATCGTAAATTTTTCAAATTTTTATGAAAAAATTTAATGAACTATAAATCGTCCATTTCATATGCAAAAAACTAAAAACACTATACATCGTCTATTTTTCATGCAAAAAAATTAAATGGGCTATACATACAAAATATAATGGGCTACACATGGTTTATTTTTTAAATTTTTATAAAAAACATTAATGGGCTATAAATTGCCCATTTCATATACAAAAACATAAATGGGCTATATACGTCGTCTATATTTCGTGCAAAGAATTTAATGAAATATACATCATCCAGTTTTTATACAAAAAAATTTTTTATGAAAAAAATTTAATGGACTATACATCGTAAATTTTTCAAATTTTTATGAAAAAATTTAATGAACTATAAATCGTCCATTTCATATGCAAAAAACGAAAAACACTATACATCGTCTATTTTTCATGCACAAATATTAAATGGGCTATACATACAAAATATAATGGGCTATACATGGTTCATTTTTTAAATTTTTATAAAAAACATTAATGGGCTATAAATTGCCCATTTCATATACAAAAACTTAAATGGACTATATACGTCGTCTATATTTCGTGCAAAGAATTTAATGAAATATACATCATCCAGTTTTTATACAAAAAAATTTTTTATGAAAAAAATTTAAATTTAAATTTTTCAAATTTTTATGAAAAAATTTAATGAACTATAAATCGTCCATTTCATATGCAAAAAACTAAAAACAATATACATCGTCTATTTTTCATGCACAAATATTAAATGGGCAATACATTCAAAATATAATGGGCTATACATGGTTCTATTTTTAAATTTTTATAAAAAACATTAATGGGCTATAAATTGCCCATTTCATATACAAAAACTTAAATGGACTATATACGTCGTCTATATTTCGTGCAAAGAATTTAATGAAATATACATCATCCAGTTTTTATAAAAAAAAATTTTTTATGAAAAAAATTTAATGGACTATACATCGTAAATTTTTCAAATGTTTATGAAAAAATTTAATGAACTATAAATCGTCCATTTCATATGCAAAAAACTAAAAACACTATACATCGTCTATTTTTCATGCACAAATATTAAATGGGCTATACATACAAAATATAATGGGCTATACATGGTTCATTTTTTAAATTTTTATAAAAAACATTAATGGGCTATAAATTGCCCATTTCATATACAAAAACTTAAATGGACTATATACGTCGTCTATATTTCGTGCAAAGAATTTAATGAAATATACATCATCCAGTTTTTATACAAAAAAATTTTTTATGAAAAAAATTTAATGGACTATATATACATCGTAAATTTTTCAAATTTTTATGAAAAAATTTAATGAACTATAAATCGTCCATTTCATATGCAAAAAACTAAAAACACTATACATCGTCTATTTTTCATGCACAAATATTAAATGGGCTATACATACAAAATATAATGGGCTATACATGGTTCATTTTTTAAATTTTTATAAAAAACATTAATGGGCTATAAATTGCCCATTTCATATACAAAAACTTAAATGGACTATAAACGTCGTCTATATTTCGTGCAAAGAATTTAATGAAATATACATCATCCAGTTTATATACAAAAAAATTTTTTATGAAAAAAATTTAATGGACTATACATCGTAAATTTTTCAAATTTTTATGAAAAAATTTAATGAACTATAAATCGTCCATTTCCTATGCAAAAAACTAAAAACACTATACATCGTCTATTTTTCATGCACAAATATTAAATGGGCTATACATACAAAATATAATGGGCTATACATGGTTCATTTTTTAAATTTTTATAAAAAACATTAATGGGCTATAAATTGCCCATTTCATATACAAAAACTTAAATGGACTATATACGTCGTCTATATTTCGTGCAAAGAATTTAATGAAATATACATCATCCAGTTTTTATACAAAAAATTTTTTTATGAAAAAAATTTAATGGACTATACATCGTAAATTTTTCAAATTTTTATGAAAAAATTTAATGAACTATAAATCGTCCATTTCATATGCAAAAAACTAAAAACACTATACATCGTCTATTTTTCATGCACAAATATTAAATGGGCTATACATACAAAATATAATGGGCTATACATGGTTCATTTTTTAAATTTTTATAAAAAACATTAATGGGCTATAAATTGCTCATTTCATATACAAAAACTTAAATGGACTATATACGTCGTCTATATTTCGTGCAAAGAATTTAATGAAATATATATCATCCAGTTTTTATACAAAAAAATTTTTTATGAAAAAAATTTAATGGACTATAAATTATACATCGTAAATTTTTTAAATTTTTATGAAAAAATTTAATGAACTATAAATCGTCCATTTCATATGCAAAAAACTAAAAACACTATACATTGTCTATTTTTCATGCACAAATATTAAATGGGCTATACATACAAAATATAATGGGCTATACATGGTTCATTTTTTAAATTTTTATAAAAAACATTAATGGGCTATAAATTGCCCATTTCATATACAAAAACTTAAATGGACTATATACGTCGTCTATATTACGTGTAAAGAATTTAATGAAATATACATCATCCAGTTTTTATACAAAAAAATTTTTTATGAAAAAAATTTAATGGACTATACATCGTAAATTTTTCAAATTTTTATGAAAAAATTTAATGAACTATAAATCGTCCATTTCATATGCAAAAAACTAAAAACACTATACATCGTCTATTTTTCATGCACAAATATTAAATGGGCTATACATACAAAATATAATGGGCTATACATGGTTAATTTTTTAAATTTTTATAAAAAACATTAATGGGCTATACATTGCCCATTTCATATACAAAAACTTAAATGGACTATATACGTCGTCTATATTTCGTGCAAAGAATTTAATGAAATATACATCATCCAGTTTTTATACAAAAAAATTTTTTATGAAAAAAATTTAATGGACTTTACATCGTAAATTTTTCAAATTTTTATGAAAAAACTTAATGAACTATAAATCGTCCATTTTATATGCAAAAAACTAAAAACACTATACATTGTCTATTTTTCATGCAAAAAAATTAAATGGGCTATACATACAAAATATAATGGGCTATACATGGTTCATTTTTTAAATTTTTATAAAAAACATTAATGGGCTATAAATTGCCCATTTCATATACAAAAACTTAAATGGACTATATACGTCGTCTATATTACGTGTAAAGAATTTAATGAAATATACATCATCCAGTTTTTATACAAAAAAATTTTTTATGAAAAAAATTTAATGGTATACATCGTAAATTTTTCAAATTTTTATGAAAAAATTTAATGAACTATAAATTGTCCATTTCATATGCAAAAAACTAAAAACACTATACATCGTCTATTTTTCATGCACAAATATTAAATGGGCTATACATACAAAATATAATGGGCTATACATGGTTAATTTTTTAAATTTTTATAAAAAACATTAATGGGCTATACATTGCCCATTTCATATACAAAAACTTAAATGGACTATATACGTCGTCTATATTACGTGTAAAGAATTTAATGAAATATACATCATCCAGTTTTTATACAAAAAAATTTTTTATGAAAAAAATTTAATGGACTATACATCGTAAATTTTTCAAATTTTTATGAAAAAATTTAATGAACTATAAATCGTCCATTTCATATGCAAAAAACTAAAAACACTATACATCGTCTATTTTTCATGCACAAATATTAAATGGGCTATACATACAAAATATAATGGGCTATACATGGTTAATTTTTTAAATTTTTATAACAAACATTAATGGGCTATAAATTGCCCATTTCATATACAAAAACTGAAATGGACTATATACGTCGTCTATATTTCGTGCAAAGTATACATCGTCAATTTTTCAAATTTTTATGAAAAAATTTAATGAACTATAAATCGTCCATTTCATATGCAAAAAACTAAAAACACTATACATCGTCTATTTTTCATGCACAAATATTAAATGGGCTATACATACAAAATATAATGGGCTATACATGGTTAATTTTTTAAATTTTTATAAAAAACATTAATGGGCTATAAATTGCTCATTTCATATACAAAAACTTAAATGGACTATATACGTCGTCTATATTTCGTGCAAAAAATTTAATGAAATATACATCATCCAGTTTTTATACAAAAAAATTTTTTATGAAAAAAATTTAATGGACTATATATACATCGTAAATTTTTCAAATTTTTATGAAAAAATTTAATGAACTATAAATCGTCCATTTCATATGCAAAAAACTAAAAACACTATACATTGTCTATTTTGCATGCAAAAAAATTAAATGGGCTATACATACAAAATATAATGGGCTATACATGGTTCATTTTTTAAATTTTTATAAAAAACATTAATGGGCTATAAATTGCCCATTTCATATACAAAAACTTAAATGGACTATATACGTCGTCTATATTACGTGTAAAGAATTTAATGAAATATACATCATCCAGTTTTTATACAAAAAAATTTTTTATGAAAAAAATTTAATGGACTATACATCGTAAATTTTTCAAATTTTTATGAAAAAATTTAATGAACTATAAATCGTCCATTTCATATGCAAAAAACTAAAAACACTATACATCGTCTATTTTTCATGCACAAATATTAAATGGGCTATACATACAAAATATAATGGGCTATACATGGTTCATTTTTTAAATTTTTATAAAAAACATTAATGGGCTATAAATTGCCCATTTCATATACAAAAACTTAAATGGACTATATACGTCGTCTATATTTCGTGCAAAGAATTTAATGAAATATACATCATCCAGTTTTTATACAAAAAAATTTTTTATGAAAAAAATTTAATGGACTATATATACATCGTAAATTTTTCAAATTTTTATGAAAAAATTTAATGAACTATAAATCGTCCATTTCATATGCAAAAAACTAAAAACACTATACATTGTCTATTTTTCATGCACAAATATTAAATGGGCTATACATACAAAATATAATGGGCTATACATGGTTCATTTTTTAAATTTTTATAAAAAACATTAATGGGCTATAAATTGCCCATTTCATATACAAAAACTTAAATGGACTATATACGTCGTCTATATTACGTGTAAAGAATTTAATGAAATATACATCATCCAGTTTTTATACAAAAAAAATTTTTATGAAAAAAATTTAAAGGACTATACATCGTAAATTTTTCAAATTTTTATGAAAAAATTTAATGAACTATAAATCGTCCATTTCATTTGCAAAAAACCAAAAACACTATGCATCGTCTATTTTTCATGCACAAATATTAAATGGGCTATACATACAAAATATAATGGGCTATACATGGTTAATTTTTTAAATTTTTATAAAAAACATTAATGGGCTATAAATTGCCCATTTCATATACAAAAACTTAAATTGACTATATACGTCGTCTATATTTCGTGCAAAGAATTTAATGAAAATTACATCATCCAGTTTTTATACAAAAAAATTTTTTATGAAAAAAATTTAATGGACTATACATCGTAAATTTTTCAAATTTTTATGAAAAAATTTAATGAACTATAAGTCGTCCATTTCATATGCAAAAAACTAAAAACACTATACATCGTCTATTTTTCATGCACAAATATTAAATGGGCTATACATACAAAATATAATGGGCTATACATGGTTAATTTTTTAAATTTTTATAAAAAACATTAATGGGCTATAAATTGCTCATTTCATATACAAAAACTTAAATGGACTATATACGTCGTCTATATTTCGTGCAAAGAATTTAATGAAATATACATCATCCAGTTTTTATAAAAAAAATTTAAAGGACTATAATACATCGTCAATTTTTCAAATTTTTATGAAAAAATTTAATGAACTATAAATCGTCCATTTCATATGCAAAAAACTAAAAACACTATACATCGTCTATTTTTCATGCACAAATATTAAATGGTCTATACATACAAAATATAATAGGCTATACATGGTTCATTTTTTAAATTTTTATAAAAAACATTAATGGGCTATAAATTGCCCATTTCATATACAAAAACTTAAATGGACTATATACGTCGTCTATATTTCGTGCAAAGAATTTAATGAAATATACATCATCCAGTTTTTATAAAAAAAAATTTTTATGAAAAAAATTTAATGGACTATATATACATCGTAAATTTTTCAAATTTTTATGAAAAAAATTAATGAACTATAAATCGTCCATTTCATATGCAAAAAACCAAAAACACTATACATCGTCTATTTTTCATGCACAAATATTAAATGGGCTATACATACAAAATATAATGGGCTATACATGGTTCATTTTTTAAATTTTTATAAAAAACATTAATGGGCTATAAATTGCTCATTTCATATACAAAAACTTAAATGGACTATATACGTCGTCTATATTTCGTGCAAAGAATTTAATGAAATATACATCATCCAGTTTTTATACAAAAAAATTTTTTATGAAAAAAATTTAATGGACTATATATACATCGTAAATTTTTCAAATTTTTATGAAAAAATTTAATGAACTTTAAATCGTCCATTTCATATGCAAAAAACCAAAAACACTATACATCGTCTATTTTTCATGCACAAATATTAAATGCGCTATACATACAAAATATAATGGGCTATACATGGTTCATTTTTTAAATTTTTATAAAAAACATTAATGGGCTATAAATTGCCCATTTCATATACAAAAACTTAAATGGACTATATACGTCGTCTATATTTCGTGCAAAGAATTTAATGAAATATACATCATCCAGTTTTTATACAAAAAAATTTTTTATGAAAAAACTTTAATGGACTATACATCGTAAATTTTTCAAATTTTTATGAAAAAATTTAATGAACTATAAATCGTTCATTTCATATCCAAAAAACTAAAAACACTATACATCGTCTATTTTTCATGCACAAATATTAAATGGGCTATACATACAAAATATAATGGGCTATACACGGTTCATTTTTTAAATTTTTATAAAAAACATTAATGGGCTATAAATTGCCCATATCATATACAAAAACTTAAATGGACTATATACGTCGTCTATATTTCGTGCAAAGAATTTAATGAAATATACATCATCCAGTTTTTATACAAAAAAATTTTTTATGAAAAAAATTTAATGGACTATATACATCGTAAATTTTTAAAATTTTTATGAAAAAATTTAATGAACTATAAATCGTCCATTTCATATGCAAAAAACTAAAAACACTATACATCGTCTATTTTTCATGCACAAATATTAAATGGGCTATACATACAAAATATAATGGGCTATACATGGTTCATTTTTTAAATTTTTATAAAAAACATTAATGGGCTATAAATTGCCCATTTCATATACAAAAACTTAAATGGACTATATACGTCGTCTATATTTCGTGCAAAGAATTTAATGAAATATACATCATCCAGTTTTTATACAAAAAAATTTTTTATGAAAAAAATTTAATGGACTATATATACATCGTAAATTTTTCAAATTTTTATGAAAAAATTTAATGAACTATAAATCGTCCATTTCATATGCAAAAAACTAAAAACACTATACATTGTCTATTTTTCATGCACAAATATTAAATGGGCTATACATACAAAATATAATGGGCTATACATGGTTCATTTTTTAAATTTTTATAAAAAACATTAATGGGCTATAAATTGCCCATTTCATATACAAAAACTTAAATGGACTATATACGTCGTCTATATTACGTGTAAAGAATTTAATGAAATATACATCATCCAGTTTTTATACAAAAAAATTTTTTATGAAAAAAATTTAAAGGACTATACATCGTAAATTTTTCAAATTTTTATGATAAAATTTAATGAACTATAAATCGTCCATTTCATTTGCAAAAAACCAAAAACACTATACATCGTCTATTTTTCATGCACAAATATTAAATGGGCTATACATACAAAATATAATGGGCTATACATGGTTAATTTTTTAAATTTTTATAAAAAACATTAATGGGCTATAAATTGCCCATTTCATATACAAAAACTTAAATTGACTATATACGTCGTCTATATTTCGTGCAAAGAATTTAATGAAAATTACATCGTCCAGTTTTTATACAAAAAAATTTTTTATGAAAAAAATTTAATGGACTATACATCGTAAATTTTTCAAATTTTTATGAAAAAATTTAATGAACTATAAGTCGTCCATTTCATATGCAAAAAACTAAAAACACTATACATCGTCTATTTTTCATGCACAAATATTAAATGGGCTATACATACAAAATATAATGGGCTATACATGGTTAATTTTTTAAATTTTTATAAAAAACATTAATGGGCTATAAATTGCTCATTTCATATACAAAAACTTAAATGGACTATATACGTCGTCTATATTTCGTGCAAAGAATTTAATGAAATATACATCATCCAGTTTTTATAAAAAAAATTTAAAGGACTATAATACATCGTCAATTTTTCAAATTTGTATGAAACAATTTAATGAACTATAAATCGTCCATTTCATATGCAAAAAACTAAAAACACTATACATCGTCTATTTTTCATGCACAAATATTAAATGGGCTATACATACAAAATATAATGGGCTATACATGGTTAATTTTTTAAATTTTTATAAAAAATATTAATGGGCTATAAATTGCTCATTTCATATACAAAAACTTAAATGGACTATATACGTCGTCTATATTTCGTGCAAAGAATTTAATGAAAATTACATCATCCAGTTTTTATACAAAAAAAATTTTTATGAAAAAAATTTAATGGACTATACATCGTAAATTTTTCAAATTTTTATGAAAAAATTTAATGAACTATAAATCGTCCATTTCATATGCAAAAAACTAAAAACACTATACATCGTCTATTTTTCATGCACAAATATTAAATGGTCTATACATACAAAATATAATAGGCTATACATGGTTCATTTTTTAAATTTTTATAAAAAACATTAATGGGCTATAAATTGCCCATTTCATATACAAAAACTTAAATGGACTATATACGTCGTCTATATTTCGTGCAAAGAATTTAATGAAATATACATCATCCAGTTTTTATACAAAAAAATTTTTTATGAAAAAAATTTAATGGACTATACATCGTAAATTTTTCAAATTTTTATGAAAAAATTTAATGAACTATAAATCGTCCATTTCATATGCAAAAAACTAAAAACACTATACATCGTCTATTTTTCATGCACAAATGTTAAATGGGCTATACATACAAAATATAATGGGCTATACACGGTTCATTTTTTAAATTTTTATAAAAAACATTAATGGGCTATAAATTGCCCATATCATATACAAAAACTTAAATGGACTATATACGTCGTCTATATTTCGTGCAAAGAATTTAATGAAATATACATCATCCAGTTTTTATACAAAAAAATTTTTTATGAAAAAAATTTAATGGACTATATACATGTAAATTTTTAAAATTTTTATGAAAAAATTTAATGAACTATAAATCGTCCATTTCATATGCAAAAAACTAAAAACACTATACATCGTCTATTTTTCATGCACAAATATTAAATGGGCTATACATACAAAATATAATAGGCTATACATGGTTCATTTTTTAAATTTTTATAAAAAACATTAATGGGCTATAAAATGCCCATTTCATATACAAAAACTTAAATGGACTATATACGTCGTCTATATTTCGTGCAAAGAATTTAATGAAATATACATCATCCAGTTTTTATACAAAAAAAATTTTTTATGAAAAAAATTAAATGGACTATACATCGTCAATTTTTCAAATTTTTATGAAAAAATTTAATAAACTATAAATCGTCCATTTCATATGCAAAAAACTAAAAACACTATACATCGTCTATTTTTCATGCACAAATATTAAATGGGCTATACATACAAAATATAATGGGCTATACACGGTTCATTTTTTAAATTTTTATAAAAAACAATAATGGGCTATAAATTGCCCATATCATATACAAAAACTTAAATGGACTATATACGTCGTCTATATTTCGTGCAAAGAATTTAATGAAATATACATCATCCAGTTTTTATACAAAAAAATTTTTTATGAAAAAAATTTAATGGACTATATATACATCGTAAATTTTTCAAATTTTTATGAAAAAATTTAATGAACTATAAATCGTCCATTTCATATGCAAAAAACCAAAAACACTATACATCGTCTATTTTTCATGCACAAATATTAAATGCACTATACATACAAAATATAATGGGCTATACATGGTTCATTTTTTAAATTTTTATAAAAAACATTAATGGGCTATAAATTGCCCATTTCATATACAAAAACTTAAATGGACTATATACGTCGTCTATATTTCGTGCAAAGAATTTAATGAAATATACATCATCCAGTTTTTATACAAAAAAATTTTTTATGAAAAAAATTTAATGAACTATAAATCGTCCATTTCATATGCAAAAAACTAAAAACACTATATATCGTCTATTTTTCATGCACAAATATTAAATGGGCTATACATACAAAATATAATGGGCTATACACGGTTCATTTTTTAAATTTTTATAAAAAACATTAATGGGCTATAAATTGCCCATATCATATACAAAAACTTAAATGGACTATATACGTCTTCTATATTTCGTGCAAAGAATTTAATGAAATATACATCATCCAGTTTTTATACAAAAAAATTTATGATGAAAAAAATTTAATGGACTACATACATCGTAAATTTTTAAAATTTTTATGAAAAAATTTTATGAACTATAAATCGTCCATTTCATATGCAAAAAACTAAAAACACTATACATCGTCTATTTTTCATGCACAAATATTAAATGGGCTATATATACAAAATATAATAGGCTATACATGGTTCATTTTTTAAATTTTTATAAAAAACATTAATGGGCTATAAATTGCCCATTTCATATACAAAAACTTAAATGGACTATATACGTCGTCTATATTTCGTGCAAAGAATTTAATGAAATATACATCATCCAGTTTTTATACAAAAAAAATTTTTTATGAAAAAAATTTAATGGACTATACATCGTAAATTTTTCAAATTTTTATGAAAAAATTTAATGAACTATAAATCGTCCATTTCATATGCAAAAAACTAAAAACACTATACATCGTCTATTTTTCATGCACAAATATTAAATGGGCTATACATACAAAATATAATGGGCTATACACGATTCATTTTTTAAATTTTTATAAAAAACATTAATGGGCTATAAATTGCCCATATCATATACAAAAACTTAAATGGACTATATACGTCTTCTATATTTCGTGCAAAGAATTTAATGAAATATACATCATCCAGTTTTTATACAAAAAAATTTTTTATGAAAAAAATTTAATGGACTATATACATCGTAAATTTTTAAAATTTTTATGAAAAAATTTTATGAACTACAAATCGTCCATTTCATATGCAAAAAACTAAAAACACTATACATCGTCTATTTTTCATGCACAAATATTAAATGGGCTATATATACAAAATATAATAGGCTATACATGGTTCATTTTTTAAATTTTTATAAAAAACATTAATGGGCTATAAATTGCCCATTTTATATACAAAAACTTAAATGGACTATATACGTCGTCTATATTTCGTGCAAAGAATTTAATGAAATATACATCATCCAGTTTTTATACAAAAAAAATTTTTTATGAAAAAAATTTAATGGACTAAAAATTTAATTGCCCATTTCATATACAAAAACTTAAATGGACTATATACGTCGTCTATATTTCGTGCAAAGAATTTAATGAAATATACATCATCCAGTTTTTATACAAAAAAAATTTTTTATGAAAAAAATTTAATGGACTAAATTTCGTAAATTTTTCAAATTTTTATGAAAAAATTTAATGAACTATAAATCGTCCATTTCATATGCAAAAAACTAAAAACACTATACATCGTCTATTTTTCATGCACAAATATTAAATGGGCTATACATACAAAATATAATGGGCTATACACGATTCATTTTTTAAATTTTTATAAAAAACATTAATGGGCTATAAATTGCCCATATCATATACAAAAACTTAAATGGACTATATACGTCTTCTATATTTCGTGCAAAGAATTTAATGAAATATACATCATCCAGTTTTTATACAAAAAAATTTTTTATGAAAAAAATTTAATGGACTATATACATCGTAAATTTTTAAAATTTTTATGAAAAAATTTTATGAACTATAAATCGTCCATTTCATATGCAAAAAACTAAAAACACTATACATCGTCTATTTTTCATGCACAAATATTAAATGCGCTATACATACAAAATATAATGGGCTATACATGGTTAATTTTTTAAATTTTTATAAAAAACATTAATGGGCTATAAATTGCCCATATCATATACAAAAACTTAAATGGACTATATACGTCGTCTATATTTCGTGCAAAGAATTTAATGAAATATACATCATCCAGTTTTTATACAAAAAAATTTATTATGAAAAAAATTTAATGGACTACATACATCGTAAATTTTTAAAATTTTTATGAAAAAATTTTATGAACTATAAATCGTCCATTTCATATGCAAAAAACTAAAAACACTATACATCGTCTATTTTTCATGCACAAATATTAAATGGGCTATATATACAAAATATAATAGGCTATACATGGTTCATTTTTTAAATTTTTATAAAAAACATTAATGGGCTATAAATTGCCCATTTCATATACAAAAACTTAAATGGACTATATACGTCGTCTATATTTCGTGCAAAGAATTTAATGAAATATACATCATCCAGTTTTTATACAAAAAAAATTTTTTATGAAAAAAATTTAATGGACTATACATCGTAAATTTTTCAAATTTTTATGAAAAAATTTAATGAACTATAAATCGTCCATTTCATATGCAAAAAACTAAAAACACTATACATCGTCTATTTTTCATGCACAAATATTAAATGGGCTATACATACAAAATATAATGGGCTATACACGATTCATTTTTTAAATTTTTATAAAAAACATTAATGGGCTATAAATTGCCCATATCATATACAAAAACTTAAATGGACTATATACGTCTTCTATATTTCGTGCAAAGAATTTAATGAAATATACATCATCCAGTTTTTATACAAAAAAATTTTTTATGAAAAAAATTTAATGGACTATATACATCGTAAATTTTTAAAATTTTTATGAAAAAATTTTATGAACTACAAATCGTCCATTTCATATGCAAAAAACTAAAAACACTATACATCGTCTATTTTTCATGCACAAATATTAAATGGGCTATATATACAAAATATAATAGGCTATACATGGTTCATTTTTTAAATTTTTATAAAAAACATTAATGGGCTATAAATTGCCCATTTCATATACAAAAACTTAAATGGACTATATACGTCGTCTATATTTCGTGCAAAGAATTTAATGAAATATACATCATCCAGTTTTTATACAAAAAAAATTTTTTATGAAAAAAATTTAATGGACTAAAAATTTAATTGCCCATTTCATATACAAAAACTTAAATGGACTATATACGTCGTCTATATTTCGTGCAAAGAATTTAATGAAATATACATCATCCAGTTTTTATACAAAAAAAATTTTTTATGAAAAAAATTTAATGGACTAAATTTCGTAAATTTTTCAAATTTTTATGAAAAAATTTAATGAACTATAAATCGTCCATTTCATATGCAAAAAACTAAAAACACTATACATCGTCTATTTTTCATGCACAAATATTAAATGGGCTATACATACAAAATATAATGGGCTATACACGATTCATTTTTTAAATTTTTATAAAAAACATTAATGGGCTATAAATTGCCCATATCATATACAAAAACTTAAATGGACTATATACGTCTTCTATATTTCGTGCAAAGAATTTAATGAAATATACATCATCCAGTTTTTATACAAAAAAATTTTTTATGAAAAAAATTTAATGGACTATATACATCGTAAATTTTTAAAATTTTTATGAAAAAATTTTATGAACTATAAATCGTCCATTTCATATGCAAAAAACTAAAAACACTATACATCGTCTATTTTTCATGCACAAATATTAAATGGGCTATACATACAAAATATAATAGGCTATACATGGTTCATTTTTTAAATTTTTATAAAAAACATTAATGGGCTATAAATTGCCCATATCATATACAAAAACTTAAATGGACTATATACGTCGTCTATATTTCGTGCAAAGAATTTAATGAAATATACATCATCCAGTTTTTATAAAAAAAAATTTTTTATGAAAAAAATTTAATGGACTATAATACATCGTCAATTTTTCAAATTTTTATGAAACAATTTAATGAAGTATAAATCGTCCATTTCATATGCAAAAAACTAAAAACAGTATACATCGTCTATTTTTCATGCACAAATATTAAATGGGCTATACATACAAAATATAATGGGCTATACATGGTTAATTTTTTAAATTTTTATAAAAAACATTAATGGGCTATAAATTGCCCATTTCATACACAAAACCTTAAATGGACTATATACGTCGTCTATATTTCGTGCAAAGAATTTAATGAAATATACATCATCCAGTTTTTATACAAAAAAATTTTTTATGAAAAAAATTTAATGGACTATACATCGTAAATTTTTCAAATTTTTATGAAAAAATTTAATGAACTATAAATCGTCCATTTCATATGCAAAAAACTAAAAACACTATACATCGTCTATTTTTCATGCACAAATATTAAATGGGCTATACATACAAAATATAATAGGCTATACATGGTTCATTTTTTAAATTTTTATAAAAAACATTAATGGGCTATAAATTGCCCATTTCATATACAAAACTTAAATGGACTATAGACGTCGTCTATATTTCGTGCAAAGAATTTAATGAAATATACATCATCCAGTTATTATACAAAAAAATTTTTTATGAAAAAAATATACATCGTAAATTTTTCAAATTTTTATGAAAAAATTTAATGAACTATAAATCGTCCATTTCATATGCAAAAAACTAAAAACACTATACATCGTATATTTTTCATGCACAAATGGGCTATACATACAAAATATAATGGGGTATACATGGTTAATTTTTTAAATTTTTATAAAAAACATTAATGGGCTATAAATTGCCCATTTCATATACAAAAACTGAAATGGACTATATACGTCGTCTATATTTCGTGCAAAGAATTTAATGAAATATACATCATCCACTTTTTATACAAAAAAATTTTTATGAAAAAAATTTAATTCAATTTTTCAAGTTTTTCTGAAAAAAATTAATGAACTATTATAAATCGTCCATTTCATATGCAAAAAACTAAAAACATTATACATCGTCTATTTTTCATGCACAAATATTAAATGGGCTATACATACAAAATATAATGGGCTATACATGGTTAATTTTTTAAATTTTTATAAAAAACATTAATGGGCTATAAATTGCCCATTTCATATACAAAAACTTAAATGGACTATATACGTCGTCTATATTTCGTGCAAAGAATTTAATGAAATATACATCATCCAGTTTTTATAAAAAAAAAATTTTTATGAAAAAAATTTAATGGACTATACATCGTCAATTTTTCAAATTTTTATGAAATTTAATAAACTATAAATCGTCCATTTCATATGCAAAAAACTAAAAACACTATACATCGTCTATTTTTCATGCACAAATATTAAATGGGCTATACATACAAAATATAATGGGCTATACATGGTTCATTTTTTAAATTTTTATAAAAAACATGAATGGGCTATAAATTGCCCATTTCATATACAAAAACTTAAATGGACTATATACGTCGTCTATATTTCGTGCAAAGAATTTATACAAAAAAATTTTTTATGAAAAAAATTTAATGGACTATACATGGTAAATTTTTCAAATTTTTATAAAAAAATTTAATGAACTATAAATCGTCCATTTCATATGCAAAAAACTAAAAACACTATACATCGTCTATTTTTCATGCACAAATATTAAATGGGCTATACATACAAAATATAATGGGCTATACATGGTTCATTTTTTAATTTTTATAAAAAACATTAATGGGCTATAAATTGCCCATTTCATATACAAAAACTTAAATGGACTATATACGTCGTCTATATTTCGTGCAAAGAATTTAATGAAATATACATCATCCAGTTTTTATACAAAAAAATTTTTTATGAAAAAAATTTAATGGACTATACATCGTCAATTTTTCAAATTTTTATGAAAAAATTTAATAAACTATAAATCGTCCATTTCATATGCAAAAAACTAAAAACACTATACATCGTCTATTTTTCATGCACAAATATTAAATGGGCTATACATACAAAATATAATGGGCTATACATGGTTCATTTTTTAAATTTTTATAAAAAACATTAATGGGCTATAAATTGCCCATTTCATATACAAAAACTTAAATGGACTATATACGTCGTCTATATTTCGTGCAAAGAATTTAATGAAATATACATCATCCAGTTTTTATACAAAAAAATTTTTTATGAAAAAAATTTAATGGACTATACATCGTAAATTTTTCAAATTTTTATGAAAAAATTTAATGAACTATAAGTCGTCCATTTCATATGCAAAAAACTAAAAACACTATACATGGTCTATTTTTCATGCACAAATATTAAATGGGCTATACATACAAAATATAATGGGCTATACATGGTTCATTTTTTAAATTTTTATAAAAAACATTAATGGGCTATAAATTGCCCATATCATATACAAAAACTTAAATGGACTATATACGTCGTCTATATTTCGTGCAAAGAATTTAATGAAATATACATCATCCAGTTTTTATACAAAAAAATTTTTTATGAAAAAAATTTAATGGACTATACATCGTAAATTTTTCAAATTTTTATGAAAACATTTAATGAACTATAAATCTTCCATTTCATATGCAAAAAACTAAAACCACTATACATCGTCTATTTTTCATGCACAAATATTAAATGGGCTATACATACAAAATATAATGGGCTATACATGGTTAATTTTTTAAATTTTTATAAAAAACATTAATGGGCTATAAATTGCCCATTTCATATACAAAAACTTAAATGGACTATATACGTCGTCTATATTTCGTGCAAAGAATTTAATGAAATATACATCATCCACTTTTTATACAAAAAAATTTTTATGAAAAAAATTTAATTCAATTTTTCAAGTTTTTCTGAAATAAATTAATGAACTATTATAAATCGTCCATTTCATATGCAAAAAACTAAAAACACTATACATCGTCTATTTTTCATGCAAAAAAATTAAATGGGCTATACATACAAAATATAATGGGCTATACATGGTTAATTTTTTAAATTTTTATAAAAAACATTAATGGGCTATAAATTGCCCATTTCATATACAAAAACTTAAATGGACTATATACGTCGTCTATATTTCGTGCAAAGAATTTAATGAAATATACATCATCCACATTTTATGCAAAAAAATTTTTTATGAAAAAAATTTAATGGACTATAATACATCGTCAATTTTTCAAATTTTTATGAAACAATTTAATGAACTATAAATCGTCCATTTCATATGCAAAAAACTAAAAACACTATACATCGTCTATTTTAATGCACAAATATTAAATGGGATATACATACAAAATATAATGGGCTATACATGGTTTATTTTTTAAATTTTTATAAAAAACATTAATGGGCTATAAATTGCCCATTTCATATACAAAACTTAAATGGACTATATACGTCGTCTATATTTCGTGCAAAGAATTTAATGAAAAATACATCATCCAGTTATTATACAAAAAAATTTTTTATGAAAAAAATTTAATGGACTATATATACATACATCGTAAATTTTTCAAATTTTTATGAAAAAATTTAATGTACTATAAATCGTCCATTTCATATGCAAAAAACTAAAAACACTATACATCGTATATTTTTCATGCACAAATATTAAATGGGCTATACATACAAAATATAATGGGCTATACATCGTTAATTTTTTAAATTTTTTTAAAAAACATTAATGGGCTATAAATTGCCCATTTCATATACAAAAACTGAAATGGACTATATACGTCGTCTATATTTCGTGCAAAGAATTTAATGAAATATACATCATCCACTTTTTATACAAAAAAATTTTTATGAAAAAAATTTAATTCAATTTTTCAAGTTTTTCTGAAAAAAATTAATGAACTATTATAAATCGTCCATTTCATATGTAAAAAACTAAAAACATTATACATCGTCTATTTTTCATGCACAAATATTAAATGGGCTATACATACAAAATATAATGGGCTATACATGGTTAATTTTTTAAATTTTTATAAAAAACATTAATGGGCTATAAATTGCCCATTTCATATACAAAAACTTAAATGGACTATATACGTCGTCTATATTTCGTGCAAAGATTTAATGAAATATACATCATCCACTTTTTATGCAAAAAAAATTTTTATGAAAAAAATTTAATTTACTATAATACATCGTCAATTTTTCAAATTTTTATGAAAAAATTTAATGAACTATAAATCGTCCATTTCATATGCAAAAAACTAAAAACACTATACATCGTCAATTTTTCAAATTTTTATGAAAAAATTTAATGAACTATAAATCGTCCATTTCATATGCAAAAAACTAAAAACACTATACATCGTCTATTTTTCATGCACAAATATTAAATGGGCTATACATACAAAATATAATGGGCAATACATGGTTAATTTTTTAAATTTTTTATAAAAAACATTAATGGGCTATAAATTGCCCATTTCTTATACAAAATCTGAAATGGACTATATACGTCGTCTATATTTCGTGCAAAGAATTGAATGAAATATACATCATCCACTTTTTATACAAAAAAAATTTCTATGAAAAAAATTTAATATAATTTTTCAAATTTTTCTGAAAAAAATTAATGAACTATAAATCGTCCATTTCATATGCAAAAAACTAAAAACACTATACATCGTCTATTTTTCATGCACAAATATTAAATGGGCTATACATACAAAATATAATGGGCTATACATGGTTAAATTTTTAAATTTTTATAAAAAACATTAATGGGCTATAAATTGCCCATTTCATATACAAAAACTTAAATGGACTATATACGTCGTCTATATTTCGTGCAAAGAATTTAATGAAATATACATCATCCAGTTTTTATACAAAAAAATTTTTTATGAAAAAAATTTAATGAACTATACATCGTAAATTTTTCAAATTTTTATGAAAAAATTTAATGAACTATAAATCGTCCATTTCATATGCAAAAAACTAAAACCACTATACATCGTCTATTTTTCATGCACAAATATTAAATGGGCTATACATACAAAATATAATGAGCTATACATGGTTCATTTTTTAAATTTTTATAAAAAACATTAATGGGCTATAAATTGCCCATTTCATATACAAAAACTTAAATGAACTATATACGTCGTCTATATTTCGTGCAAAGAATTTAATGAAATATACATCATCCAGTTATTATACAAAAAAATTTTTTATGAAAAAAATTTAATGGACTATGTATGCATCGTCAATTTTTCAAATTTTTATGAAAAAATTTAATGAACTATAAATCGTCCATTTCATATGCAAAAAACTAAAAACACTATACATCGTCTATTTATCATGCACAAATATTAAATGGGCTATACATACAAAATATAATGGGCTATACATGGTTAATTTTTTAAATTTTTATAAAAAACATTAATGGGCTATAAATTGCCCATTTCATATACAAAAACTTAAATGGACTATATACGTCGTCTATATTTCGTGCAAAGAATTTAATGAAATATACATCATACACTTTTTATGCAAAAAAATTTTTTATGAAAAAAATTTAATGGACTATAATACATCGTCAATTTTTCAAATTTTTATGAAACAATTTAATGAACTATAAATCGTCCATTTATACAAAAAAAATTTTATGAAAAAAATTTAATTCAATTTTTCAAATTTTTCTGAAAAAAATTAATGAACTATAAATCGTCCATTTCATATGCAAAAAACTAAAAACACTATACATCGTCTATTTATCATGCACAAATATTAAATGGGCTATACATACAAAATATAATGGGCTATACATGGTTAATTTTTTAAATTTTTATAAAAAACATTAATGGGCTATAAATTGCCCATTTCATATACAAAAACTTAAATGGACTATATACGTCGTCTATATTTCGTGCAAAGAATTTAATGAAATATACATCATCCAGTTTTTATGCAAAAAAATTTTTTATGAAAAAAATTTAATGGACTATAATACATCGTCAATTTTTCAAATTTTTATGAAACAATTTAATGAACTATAAATCGTCCATTTATACAAAAAAAATTTTATGAAAAAAATTTAATTCAATTTTTCAAATTTTTCTGAAAAAAATTAATGAACTATAAATCGTCCATTTCATATGCAAAAAACTAAAAACACTATACATCGTCTATTTATCATGCACAAATATTAAATGGGCTATACATACAAAATATAATGGGCTATACATGGTTAATTTTTTAAATTTTTATAAAAAACATTAATGGGCTATAAATTGCCCATTTCATATACAAAAACTTAAATGGACTATATACGTCGTCTATATTTCGTGCAAAGAATTTAATGAAATATACATCATCCACATTTTATGCAAAAAAATTTTTTATGAAAAAAATTTAATGGACTATAATACATCGTCAATTTTTCAAATTTTTATGAAACAATTTAATGAACTATAAATCGTCCATTTCATATGCAAAAAACTAAAAACACTATACATCGTCAATTTTTCAAATTTTTATGAAAAAATTTAATGAACTAGAAATCGTCCATTTCATATGCAAAAAACTAAAAACACTATACATCGTCTATTTTTCATGCACAAATATTAAATGGGCTATACATACAAAATATAATGGGCAATACATGGTTAATTTTTTAAATTTTTTATAAAAAACATTAATGGGCTATAAATTGCCCATTTCATATACAAAAACTGAAATAGACTATATACGTCGTCTATATTTCGTGCAAAGAATTTAATGAAATATACATCATCCACTTTTTATACAAAAAAAATTTTATGAAAAAAATTTAATTCAATTTTTCAAATTTTTCTGAAAAAAATTAATGAACTATAAATCGTCCATTTCATATGCAAAAAACTAAAAACACTATACATCGTCTATTTTTCATGCAAAAAAATTAAATGGGCTATACATACAAAATATAATGGGCTATACATGGTTAATTTTTTAAATTTTTATAAAAAACATTAATGGGCTATAAATTGCTCATTTCATATACAAAAACTTAAATGGACTATATACGTCGTCTATATTTCGTGCAAAGAATTTAATGAAATATACATCATCCACTTTTTATACAAAAAAAAATTTTATGAAAAAAATTTAATACAAAATATAATGGGCTATACATGGTTAATTTTTTAAATTTTTATAAAAAACATTAATGGGCTATAAATTGCTCATTTCATATACAAAAACTTAAATGGACTATATACGTCGTCTATATTTCGTGCAAAGAATTTAATGAAATATACATCTTCCAATTTTTATTCAAAAAAATTTTTATGAAAAAAATTTAATGGACTATACATCGTCAATTTTTCAAATTTTTATGAAAAAATTTAATGAACTATAAATCGTCCATTTCATATGCAAAAAACTAAAAACACTATACATCGTCTATTTTTCATGCACAAATATTAAATGGGCTATACATACAAAATATAATGGGCTATACATGGTTAATTTTTTAAATTTTTTATAAAAAACATTAATGGGCTATAAATTGCCCATTTCATATACAAAAACTGAAATAGACTATATACGTCGTCTATATTTCGTGCAAAGAATTTAATGAAATATACATCATCCACTTTTTATGCAAAAAAAATGTTTAAAAAAAAATTTAATGAACTATAAATCGTCCATTTCATATGCAAAAAACTAAAAACACTATACTTTACACATATTCATATAGGAATCTAATGAAAACAATAAGGAATAACTTATTGAAAAAATCAATAATAAATCCCTATAGTTTACAATTTATAAGAAAACCTAATAGAATCAAGAAGATTTTCTCTATGGATTGTTTTTTTTGGTGCCAAAAATAACGGAAATTGAGTAAAAAAAGTTGTGAATAATAAGATTTCTTCTTGATTTTATGTGGTTTTCTTTTTGATAAAATTAATAAGATTTACTACATAAAAACAATAACAAATCTCTATGAAAAAGTCTTCGCATCTTTCTGCTGGGATACTCCTTAGCCTAAAAACGTTTCATAGAGAAAATCTTCTTGATTCTATTAGGCAGTTTTTTCTCTTTGTTTACTAATGTTATTAAATGACCCTCAATGTTTAAGAATGCAGCTGCTGTGTAATCCTTGTGCTGAAATCCTCGGTCTATAACATCAACTACCTCATGAAGCGCACTCGCAACAGAACTTCCCTTTTTATAGGCATGCTGAGTACCATTAATGACGCGGGTATCAAGTGTGTTTCTTAAGGCCGGGGTACAATGAATCCGTCTTACGTTAAACTTCGTCTTTTTCAACAGACATTAACGCAACGACGGAGAAAGTTGGTGCAATGAGTAATTCATTGACGGAAGTATTTGAACAGCTTGATGCTCCATTTTATTTATTACATTAATTTTTTTTATTTGTTTCGTTATTTATTTTGTTAAGTTTTATTTTCACTGCCACAGAACAAAAAAAACCTGAATCAGAACATACCAAAAAAACCAACGAATATCTGTCAAACTACTCAATGTACGCAAAAAGTTAAAAGTTGAAAATTTTTTGTACTTTTCGTTGACTTAATTGCGTTACTTAATGTAACAGACCTCATAAGAAACCGTGTGTTTCAACTTAGCAGTCAGTTGATAAAGGCGAAGTTTAACGTATGACGGATTCATTATGCCCCGGCCATTAGATGCAGATGAAATCCTTCGGCTTCGATTAGCTTGCTTTACCCACCTTGATTATAAAGATGACATTAACCTCTCTCCAGCTTTTCGGTGTAAACCTACTAAGCAAACATATCTTAAAGATATTCACCAGAGATAGTAGTACTCACTCGGGGAGATTCTGCAACATGGCCGGAAAAATACCATGCGCGCCCGGTGATTTATACAGATCAAAGAAACTTATTACCCATGTTGCTTTTTTAATACAAATGAGGTTCCTATAAGTAGTTAAAACCGGCAACCTCAACCTTGCCTCTTCTGTTATTTCCCTACAATGTGAAAATGTGTGCCCATTAAGACAGAAAGTGTTTCAAAGCTGGATTCCGTCCACTTTCCATACATTCTTTGCATATTTCCAGGGTGAAATAAGCTTTAGTGAATTATAGAATAAGAGAGCTGTTCAATCTCTCCCTCTCTCTGCAACTTTTGTGTCACCGTAATATCTTCTTGAGTGTGTGTGGTTTTTACTCTCACTCGCACTTGTTAATGATTACCTCAGCTAACTGTATGGCTTACAGTTATCTTGAGGTATTTTCCATTAGTAAGTGCGTTTTTAGTAAGATTTATACTGGTGGAGACCATAAAAAACTGTAGGAGTGAATTTTGGAAAGTCTTACTTCGTAAGGTATAGGTCGTTTACGGCTACGAAAGGAAGCTGCTACACGTGGTATACCCTGGCTCTTAAGATATGTAGCTTTGCAATTTTTAGTTCCTTTTGGAATACGAATTCCGAAAAAATAACGGTACAGTTTGATTCAAAGTAATATTAGCATGAGTGTTACGTTACGTCTCTTAAAAACACATTAAGACTAATTTTTTTTCGAAAAGTGAAAAGTTTCTCTATTTTTCCAGCGAAGTTCCATATAATTTAATTTAAAACAAATATTATATTATTTTCTGCTCTCCTATAGTCCAATTTCTGCCAAGAAAGTTTTGTAAATATGGAGCGTTACTTACTTATGATAAGTAAGTTAACAGTGTTTGTGTGTCACTTTGTCCTCTGTAGAGCTAAAAGTTTTCGCTTCTCAATATTTAAACTACATAATTTAAGACTTTTGTACAAAAATTTCTGAAATAAAATTCTTTCTCTTCCAGCTTTTCAATTATATGTGGCGAACCAAAAGATTTACAAATATGCTATGGCATTGAATATAGCTTTCCTACCTTCCGCTTGCGCATGCACGATAATGGTCGCCTTTTACAAGCTGAACATGATTCGAAAGCTCATGATGCCAATAACCAACAAAACAATAATGGCTCAGCTGAAAACTCTGACTATTCCAACGTTGATAAAAATCTTAACAAAAAGCCTTTGAAACCATCTGCAAATGATCCAACTTATTCTAAATGTTGACCGGGCGATTGGTTGCCTATAGATTGTCCTGGAGTACGTGTCATGGCACTAAACTATACCACCGACCAGCATCTGTGGCGTCCTCTGTGGAAAAAGAAAGAACCTCGTTCGAATTTAATACAACGTGCCAGAGAAATGACTGAGCTTTTGATTAAGCATCGTGTGGGATATGGCCATCCCATTATATGGGTGGGCCATTCCAAAGGCGGCTTGTTTATAAAGCAAATAATTGTAGATGCTTGGGAGAGTGGTCGACCAGCAGCGGCACCCCTCTGGCGTTCGGCTAGAGGAGTATTTTTCTATTCCGTGCCGCACCGTGGATCACATTTGGCTTCAATTAAAGCACCGCTTCTATTGAGATCTGTTGAATTAATTGATATAGAGAAGAGTGAGTTGGCCTTAATAGTGATGTTGAAAAGACAATTAGTTTTAACGCTTGTTTCATTGCAGATAACAAATATCTTTTGGATTTGCATCGCCGCTTTGCCGGTTTGTATCATTTGGGACATTTAAAGATTGAAGTTTTTAGTTTTGTAGAAACTGCTTTAACGCTCATGTCAGTGCTTTATATGCGCATTGTGGGCGTGGATTCGGCAGGTAAGAATAATATATATTAATTAATGTGCATAAATAAAACCTATCTAAATTGCTATTATTGTAAATTAAGTTCAATTGAATGGAAATTAAAAAAAAACAAGATGTATTAACACATCGAAATGAAAATAATGCAATAATTTTCCAAGCTGATTCCCGTTATAAAGTCACTTTATACAAAACAATCTAAAGATAAAATGTAGTCAAATTGTTGAAATAGGTTTCCTCTCCTTATCTCTTGTTTAACATTTTTAAATATTCTTAATGCATACATAAAAACTTATGTCGTATCAAAGTACAACAAACTTATATTAGTAATAAAGGTAATAGATAATACTATTTGAGTTACTTGATCTCTGGAAAACTCCAAAAATGTGTATTGCTAAGAACACAACTGGGACGAATGACAAATTTTTCGGTGTGAACGTCCGTCATAAAAAATAAAACACATTTGTGCATATGAACTATGAGACGAACATGAGATAGATTTATTCTATTTTTTACCCCGATGAACGGCGAAAAAAATTTTTCTCTCTCTGTCTTTGTACACACAACAACCAACTTCATCAAATATGAGAGAGGAATTCGGTGAGTAAATTTGTCGTTATTGTGCTTCACACGACGAATTTACGCAGCGAATCCTTATCGACGAACAGCGTTGTCAACTTTTAAATTTCAAAAAGCACTGAAACCACTAAAAAAGCGCGTAATTTAAGTAAAAAAGCACAAAATTTTTAATTATTATCATATATAAAAAAAAATTGTTATACACAAATATGCATATAAAAAATATAATAATCGGTTGACTTTGCAATACATTTTGAAAACTACAAATTTGAAGCATCCGATACACATTTTAATTGTATAAGAACCAGTGAATTCTCAAATCAGTTTGACGAAGCCTTTTGTAGTTATTATAAAAAAAATTTTATCTTTAATAATTTTTCGTCAGGAAACAAACTTATTTTTCGAATTCAATCAAATTATAAATATCCGATAACTCTCAACTGAAAACTCGATAGTGGACTAGTTATATTTTCCCTAGACTAGACAAAATTTCGATATTAAACTATACTTGGGTAAATACTTCTATTATGTCTTCTTTGTTGCGTGACAAAACATTTTTTATAGCAATTATGATTTAAATGTTAAAGTTTAAGGGAAACATGGCGCTTATTTTTTCCACCAAGCCTTGTACAAACTTGGTAGAATTTTTTTGAATGCTCCATTTAAGTTCAGAGCTTATTTTTTATATATATGTACATTTCCTCGAAAGAAAAAATAGGTGAGGAAATTTTTCTACGCATTTTTGGTTTAGTGCCACCGACTCGAAACAAAAAGCACCGAAATGAATTTAAAAAAGCACTGAGCACTAACTTCAAAATTTTTCGCGTCGAAAATTTTAAAAAGCACTAAAAACGGTGCGAAAAGCACCGAGTTGACAACGCTGTCGACGAATTCATCGACGTGGACGAAGGCAAAAACTCAATTTCACTACTGCCATGTAAGCCTTCAATCGTTGAAAAGGTCAACAAAATAAAAGGAAAAGGCAACACATCACTTAATATTTCTGCGCATTTAGTCTATATCGCATTCAATCCAACAAGAGGGTATATCTACTGTAAAAATTTCAACGTATTTTGACCACTCTTTTGTTGATAAAATTTGTCTTACTTTATAATTTTAATTCGAAATGTGACTGTTTTTATGATAAAATTGCTCAGATTTTTTCTGATTTTTAACTCTTTTCAAAACATAGATATTCTTCCTTAATAATTGCAAGATTTTAAAAGAAAAACAATGTAAATATATTTTCAAATGGAATTTGGTTACCGTGATGTATTTGGATTTTCAAATTCTGCTTAAATGTAACCACAAAAAGTTTTTCATCTCTACTGAAAATTTAAAAATTTTGAGTTAATACCCTTTTGTTGATCAAGTGCGATATATAAGTATATTTTTTTAATATTCACCTGAATTTGGCAAATAAAAACTACCGGATATTCGGCAATTAGAATATGCACATATATTTATTTGCACATCACTAGTAAATACATATGTATGTACAATTTAAAATTTCTAAGAAAACAAAAAAGTTCATTTTGACTGGCTTTTTTTTCTAGAGCTTATCACCAATTTTTGATTTGTCATCCCCAAATTGAGATTTATTGCTATGTTGCTATGATTTTTGATTCAAAATATAGATTTCGACTTGTGATAAATAGTTTTACTATTATAAAACCAAATACATATGTTTACTTTATTTACATAGTACATGCACACATTGTAGACCTTTAATAGTTGTAGATAAAATTTATTTTGTTTTTATAACTCGATTAACTTTTACGTTGTATTTTTTCACTTATAATTTATATTAAAGAGATTAAAATGCTTTCGAATTTACATGCTATAAGCATACAAATTCGAAAGCATTTTCTTTCGTTTCGAATTACAGAGTAGACCCCCAGCAAATGTTAAAAGAATATAAAAACACTAATACATATAAAGCTGTATGCACGTATACATTTTTATGCCAGATGATTTAGTCTCGTGTGTTCTACAAAGAACAAAAATTGTGCCGGCATACAAATTAGTCTCGTGTGTGACAGGCGATTCAGTTTAAAAATAATGCGTGTGTTTGTATTTTGCGTGTCAAAAAGTACTTAAAACGATATATTTGTTATTCTCTGGTCTGCAGCAAACCAATAACCAACCGACGATGTTTGCTCCCAGATTATCACGCTTATTCTAATTGGTCAGGCAATTTCCCAGAGTAAATCATTTCTTCGACAGGTGGCGCAACCACCATATCTTTATACCGTACTTGGCAGGCTTCGATGGAATGTATTCTGTGAAGCGGGTGCGGCCTCTGTATGAGAATAACTGTTCATCAACGGTCACTACATCATGCGGAGTGTAAGTTGCTGCCAAGTTAGACTGCAACATTTGCCAAATATCATCAATAGCTGTAGTTTTGCTGCTGATTAGTTGCTTTTGTCTCGTATTTCCATTGTCGAATCTAAAGCATTCCCCCTTATCGTGGTTGGCGTATTTCGACTGCGACTACGACGTTTTTGTAAAAGATTAAAGAAAATGGCAAAATTTTTTCTTTAATCTAGGACAAAATGTCGTAGTCGAAATCGAAATACGCCAATCACGATAAGGCCCATTATCTTATTAACTTCATACGATCTAATGATAATGCAGCTTTATATATTGGACAGCGCGTTGGGCCCCATAACTCTTCAAGACGTTCACTATTCGATTTAGTGAGTCCAGCATACAAAATAATAGCCAAAAAAGCATCTAACTAAGTGATTGGTTTCCATTCCTTTATGTTAGTTGGATTTGCCAAATTCCATGCACCGTTCACTTCCCTGCCATTCCGATTTGATTCGCGTATTATGATGTACGCTATGTCTTCGGTGATGAGCGAGCGGAAATATGGTAAAGGGATCATATGTGGTTCCTACTGGTCCCGGGTTCCTTCATGAGTAGTCGACCACGTTATAAGCACAAGTACTGGAAGTCGGTGGTGCATTTTTAGTCCATTTGGTGCCATCTTTGGAAATGAAGTAATTGTCACTTGTTTGCTGAGCATCAGTTTCTTCCTCTTCATCATCACTAATATCTTCATTGATGTCTATATGTGGTTCAGTTTCCGCATCCGAATCATCAACATGACAATTTGCTTGATATTTGAAATCGTCATTATCCGCACCTTCAAGACCAAATGTTGGAATAGCACATTCATCGTCATCACTCATCTCCGCACTCATGAAGTCTGCAAATCTATCATCCACTGCACGTCTTTCATCCTCACTCATTTGCTGGTAGCGTGTACTACGACGCACCACAATTTCAGCAATGGCTACATTTTCCTCTGCCATTGTATTGTACTTTTATTTCTCTTTATAAAATTCATAATAAAATTTCGCACTCGATGTTTACTGTCTCAACTTTCAAAGATTTGGTTTACGAAACTAGAGCCGCTTTTATACCCTTTTCTACGTCTACCTGGCTTCTAGCTTGTACATCTGCGTCTATGTGAGAGTAAGAGTAGGTAAAAGTATGCGTAAAAAGCAAGAATAAATTCAAACAACTCAAAAGGGACGGTAACAAAAATTCAAAAAGGGAAGGAAAGTTTATTATTGTTTCAAGGAAAGGCAAAATAAAATAATCCAAAAAGTAACTAAAATTCAAGGAACATGTTTGTGATGTGTTCAAACAATTCTTTTATTGCCAAAAGAAGGTGCATTCATTAACGATTTCTTGAAATTTCAGTACAAGGTCCCAGCGGACCTTTTCACACGTTCCCCTACTAAACACATTTAAATCTCAATAGAAACTAAACTATTGGTCGGATCGCTTTGAATTTTAAAATGAGTTTAGATAAAATTTCCTTGGAATACATGTGGGGGTCGGGTATACTTCCCATGGACCATCAAGGAGTAATTTCAGTTTGAAAATTAAAAAGGTCTCCTGGGACCTTCTCACCCGCCGGAGGGTTAATGCGAAAACAATTACATATTACTTTGTTGTGTTTTTTGGTAGTATATACGTGTTTCTTTCTTGGGAGTATAAATTTTTTATGAAACATCACAAACATATATATTTCATGTTTGGAAAAATAGCTAGATTAAAATAAAAATGGCTAAAAAATAGCTAATAGCTAAAAATAGCTAAATTTAGCCAGAAAATGGCTAAATTGTTATCACTGCCTACTATATAGTAATTTTCTAATATTAAAAATAGACTTGCATCGAACTCTTTTAGTAGCTCGTTTTTTACACAAATCTGTGATCAAACCCATTTAAATTTCATGGGTTTGATCATTGGTTTATGTTAAAAACGAGCTATTGAATGAGTTCGATACAAGTCTAATTAAAAACTGTAAATACAAGAGTGTAAAAGTTGTTGTTTGAATTTTTCATATAAAAATGAAATACACTATTACACTTTTATTTCATATATTTTTAAAATATTGTATTCAAAGAGAGGTCCTCTGATAGAATTTGTATGTAGCTTGTTCTTTTTTATCATTTAAAATACATATCTAAATGCACTACACACAGGGTGTTCAAAATAAGAAAACAAAGTGTATTTTATACACTAATACACGACACATATTGTTGTGAATTAAGCAACTGTTTCTTTCTATACATATTTATATATCTGTAGTGCGATTCGATAACTTTTAAAGATCCGACTATTGTAATTTTTTTCTACACATTTTGTCGCTTAAAATAACGATTGTGTGGTTCTGAAACTTTTTTTAACGGTAGGACTGGACTCAACTGATATGTTCTGTTTATTTGTGTCGATAAAATTAACAGCACATAAATTATTGTCGCTTAAATAAGGACACAGCTGGCATTAGCCTACAGCGAATATCGTTAAAAATGTTACTGAATAGCAAATTCGATAAATTTTCGTTATAATTATTTTAACGATGCGATTATCGTTAAAAAAAAGTTAGTTAAACGCACTACTGGTCACGTTATTAAATGGTGATTAACATAATTACGTATGAGTAATACATTAATCCTCATCAGTATTACTCATACGTATTCCCATTATTATATTCAATAGAGTAGCTGCCGTATTAAAAAAACTCGCCCATGTTCTGGAAAACGTATTTTGAAAAACTCAAGACGCGTTGTGGCACCCCAAAAAAAGAGGTGTTATAAGTTTGTAAAGTGTGCAGTTTTGCCAATAGATTTCTCAAAAAAAATACCTACACATGCTAAAAAAAATCCGATTTTCCCTACACGTTGAAAAAAATTTCCCTACAAAAATCCCCGCGCATTTTTGTCATTGAAACAGAAGTTTTGTGGGGAATTTTCATAGATTTTTTGGAAACATGTATTTATGAAAACAATGTCACGGCATTTCCGAACGATATAATTTCACGTGGAATGCAGATCATAGCCGATTGTTTTAAAACGTGAGTAAAGTAATAGATTAATAGATTATATATTATAATTAAATTCGGACGGTTACTGGTTTCCTGCATGGAACATTAAAAAAAATCGAGTTATTGATCGATTATATATGATTAATGTGTCCTTTTCTTAAATTTGTTTTCAGTTTTTCGATATCTTGTATATATTGGGATATATAAAGTTATTTTCCCCTTTTATATTTATCTTATCGCAGTGGTTAAGTAGTTCTGGGCTGAAAAACAGCTCTCGCGTCATCGTAATTATTTCTTAAGTGCCGTCAGGCGTGTGTGTGTTGTTTGGTGTTCGAGAGTTATTCATCTCGCTCGTTCTGGTTGACTGATCTGCCACGGATAACCATATAATGTTGCGGTTCTTTTGTGGAATTTCTTTAACAACCACGTCGCTATTTCCTATGTGAAGACATAGTTCGTATACAGTCAGTCACAAAACTTTTTAAAATACTGTTAATAACATCTTGCGTATATGGTCTAGTTGCTCGGCCCATATTGGACCTACTTGAAAGGAAGTGAACAATATTATTGTCATGATTGGTATATATGTGGCAAAAAAGATTTTTGTCTTTTTCTGTACATCCTAATAACTCTTCACGTCGAGGGTAAAAAGCTTAGAAACTTTAACGGCCTGAAAACAAAAACAAAATATGAAAGTTTGTCTTTGTTTACAATATAAGTAAGCTATACAAAGTTTCTTGTCAACGTCGTGGCCCAGGCCCGTTAGTTCAAATTAAAACATATGTGTATATTACTTTTTTTTATTAAACAAAATATTCTATCGTGTATTTTTATAAAACAAGTGGAAAAAACATTCTTCATCGATTTTCTCGAAAACATATTTTTGTTCCATGTGGCGACGATATGAATATATAGTATTTTATACGTATGAATGTATAGTTTTGAATATTTTGTTGCATATAAAAATGTATAATTATTTTTGCGCCAAAATTAGCAATCAACTGTTGTATTTATTTTACTGGATTTTAGAATTTTTCCGTTCGTGTACTTTTATATGCAAACTCTTTTGTTGAGAGCAATTTTTTTAAATTTGCTCAGTATTTACTCAGTTACTGGATTTTAATGGAAAAGTACTCAAATTCACCTAATAATTGAAATTTATTTGCTGGCGATCAAGTATGTCTACATACGTATTTCGTTGGCGCTTGAACCAAATCATCAGTAGACTTCAACCACAAATTTTGAACAGTCGCAAACCTCTTATCTTATGGACAAACTTCCAAAAACTATTTCAGAATTCACAAATAATAATATTTTTGAAAATCACAAGAGGAAAAATAAGCTTAGTAGGCTTTAAAACTGAAAGAAAAATAAAATGAGTTCACCTGAATATACATTTTTTGCTGGGTTTTGTTTTCGAAGCAACTATGAAACAGCCATTAAGTTGTCTAAATTTGATATCTAGAGGCAAATTATGGCATTCGATATCGATCAAAATTTCTTCTATACTGAGCTGTATACTAAAATTTTCTATATTAGGACTGTAACCATTGTTTCCATTTCTCTGGCAGCCGTCACAGAAAAATTAATCAACTTGTCGAGCAATTCTTTTCTATATTTTTCTGTTCTACACTTTTGTTAAAAAAAATTTTTATTTCAATAAAACTATTCGAAAAAATTTCATTCGAATTGATGGTTCGATTAACATGACTGCTTTACCTTTTTATTCGAACAAAATTCATCGAATATTTAATGCTTGATGCTAGAGTTCATGTCGACGTCGTGGACGGCGTCAAATGTCAAAAAAAGTTTAATCGTTTGAAATTGTATGAGAACAGTTAATCTTAACGCCGTAAGAAATTCGACGGCGAAAAAGTCCAATCTGTTTCAACTTTTTCTGCGTCGTTGCGGTGTTGCTCAATGTTGTTGTATATTCAATGTTGTTGTATTTTAAATGTTGTTGTATATTCAATGCAGTAGTACACAGCTGTGTTAACGTCGTTGACGGCGTTTACATTAACAGCAAAATGAAATTTTACGACAAACATCACAATTTCGGCGTTAAGACGCCGTCAACGACGTCGACATTAACTCTAGCATGAGTAAAACTTCTCAAATAATTTTAATTTTAATAATTTATATTCGAATAAAGAAAGCTTCAGGATTTTTTTTTTAATTTTTAAATGTTAAGCACCGCTTTTTCGCAAAGCCAACTACAATTTGGCTGCTATCTATAATCGACTAAAAATTTAAAACATCCATTTGTTTGTATGTGCCCCAAATAATACTTTTTTTATTAAATTTATTTTTCTTTAATAAAAGTTAAAAAGTTCTTAGTTTAAATCTTGATTAAAAAACGTAAATTTATTGAAAAAAATTACATAATGTAAGTTTAGTTTTAAGAAAATCATTAAACTTATATTTTAAAGCGAATTTTTTTCTTTTGAAATCAACCAAAATAGTTTAATTTGTTTTACAAACTTGTCAAAATCTTACATCTAAATAGTTATTTTCGTTACAATTATATTTTTGTTTCTTTTTAATTTGTTCAAATAATTTATAATCAATTACATTGTTGTAATTTATACATTAAATACTAAAATTTTTTCTTGTAATTTTTTGTTTATCTTATAAAAGAAAAGAAGGATTAAAACATCTTAATTAATTTACCATTTATCACATCCACTTAAACGACGTTCACTAACAAAACGCAGTCACAAGTTTTTAATTTTTCCATTGAATAAAATTTCTCTCTCTCTCTCTCTCTCTCTTTTAAAACTAAATATATTTCGTTTTCTTTTTATTTTAAACTTTAATTAAATTTTTAATTAAATATTTATAACGTATTTGTTTTTTTCTTTTCTTAGGAATTTTGAGTTCATTTTTTTATATGTATGAGTATTAGTGAGTGTGTGCTTGTGTGTGTGTGTGGGTGTGTAGTAAATGTGAATTTTCTGAAGTAAGAGATGGAATGGAGTTTTAGTTTAGTATTTTCTGATTTTCTTTATATTACTATAATAAATATGTTTATTAATTAGTTGCAAGTTAATAATTATTTTATTGAACACAATTTTTTTTTAATATTTTAGCATATGCATATAAGTATGGATATATGTATATGCACATACTAATATAAATATACATATATACGAGTATATGCATGTATGTCCGTCTGTCTGTTTATATTTTTGTGGACTAAAAGGTACTGGGGATTAGTGGTATTTCTTTTTCTATTTTCAATAAATATCTATTACATAATTTAATTGGAGATCTGGTTGTTGTTTTTGTTAATATTTTACATTTTATTATGGATTTGTTACATTTATGGCTATGGCTGGTTTACATTGTAGTTTATTGCACTTAAATTCTACAAAAAGAAAGAACATACATACAATAAATTACAATTATTGATACAAACAAGTATTTACATTAGAAATTTCACATTCCATAAATATTGAATGACAAATGCCAATAGTTATAGTTACTGTGGGATTTTATTTTATGTTAAGTTGCATATTTTCTTATTATAATTGAATACTTTTGAAAAAGGAAATGAAAAAAAATCATTTCCGTATTTCATATTCTATTCGTTAGTTTTTATATCATAATAATTTTGAAATCTTTATTCTTGGTACTAAATTATTAGAGAAAAAGAAATGTTAATACCAACAGCAACTGAATTTTATTTCCGTTGAATACAAATTTTTATGAATTTATTTACAGCATGTTTATAGAACCCAATTTTTGTAACGTACGCTTGTAAAGCCTGACATTTATCAAGTTTGCGGTTGTATAACGCAAATGTCATTTTATTTTTGTAAAAAACATAACAAGTGACAGTTTCTTTGGGGTTGTGTAACGCGTTTTCAGCTGTCAAAATAAAAGTAAGTGCACGAATGCAAAATTACATTCGTCGGTGGAAAAAATTAAAAATGTTATAAAAAATAAATAAAATAAAATTGACATTTCCGCCAAAAAGTGAATGTTGCTACAAATAGTACATTTTTATTTGTTTTTTTATTATTATTGTAAGTGGAAATTACAGCATAAAGTTGACAACAGCCGAGCAGTTACTATTTTTTGAAATTCATTTTCTTTTCATGCAAGATAATATCTCATTTTATGCTATTTCATTATTTTTACATGTGTTTAAAGTTAAAGATTTCTTTTTTAAATAAAAAATTTTTATTTACATAAATACTTCCATCTTGCCTTCAAAAAGGGTTACACCTTTTTTAATGACAAAAATCAAAAATAAAAATTTCATATGAAGAAATGTAAACAAATAAAAATTATTTACGGAAAGGCAACACTTTGATTGTTACACTAAATTGTTAAGTTCGCTACACGCCGTAAGACGGACGAAAAAAAACTATCGTGTTCAACAAACGCAAATTGTTACGCATTCGTGCGTGCCTTGATTGTGACGTGTTGTATAAACATGCTGTTATTATTATTTTTGTTCGAAAGAAGTGGTTTAAATAAATTTTATTTGAATTATATTTATAATGAGTTAAACTAATATATATGCCTCATGGATTTTGTTGGTGCTCTTATAGTTGTTAAATATTCCATAAAGTTCGAAAAATTTTTGTTTGCAAAAACCAGGGGGCAAATTACGTTGTTCGATATAGTTCGAAATTTTTATAAAAAACACAATTAAAATAGCATGAACATTTTTTCGATATCAGATGTTCTAATTTGACCTCAGGTTAGGTTTTTTATATTAAGACTCGGTCCCAATAAGCAGGGTATAAATTAATCGTACGTTATTACAAGTCAAAATAACTGTGTTTAAAAGCGATAACAGCATAAGTCGACTTAAGACAAAATCGAGTTATACATCTGTGTATGCTTCAAAATTATTCAAACGAAAATTCACATTTACGTGAAATCTCCATATCTCTAACAAAATTTACTATAAAGAAATAAATAAAAAAAATTCCTTTAAAATTTGTATTCAGCACCAAATTATACTCAAAACCACATTTTTGTAAAATCTTGGGTGCACTCATTTGATTTAAACAAAAATAGGATTTAAAAAAAGTTTATACGTTGGAAGTAGTTTTTTTTTTGAAACTAAATTTAGTCGCTTATGATCACAGATAACTTCTTTTTTGACATAGAAACAACTACAAGTACCTGGTTGACACACTTCATGTTTTCTTGCTCAAAATTTTGATCTTATATAGGAGAGATAAGAAAGAAATAAATAAATAAGGCCTTTCAAATCAAAAATTGTTATTATTATAAATAACAATGGAATGAAATAACAAAAAATTAACCAAATAAAAGTGAAATCACGGAAGTTTAATCACGGAATAAAAAGCACTTTTTAACTATTTTTGTCAATTGATTTTTTTTTTTTTAGTATACAACGAATTTTTAGCTAATTTTTTTTTAAGAACAAACACAACCCGCAAAGCGTTTAGCATGTCTGCAGAAAACACCCAGAGTCTATGGTGGGAATCGAACCCACGACCTCTGGACTGAGAGAATAGCATCGCTACCACTCAGCCACAGGGGCACTCAAACCCAAATTTCAGATTTTTAAAGCACCAAAAAGATGATTTATATTGAGTTAAAAAAATGTTATAACCAAACAACTTACACGCCAATGTAAAGTTCATACACCACTTTTCTTATTTTATTTACAAAAAGTAGCTTTTTGTGCTCCATAAGTATACTTACTGCTGTGTATTGTTGAGACGAAATTTAATGCTTAAAATGAATTTTTCTTGCTTTCAATAGAAATAAGTCGACCGTTTAACGCCGACCAAGAAACCGCCGCATTAATACATATTTTTAAATATCGATACACGATGCACAAGAAAAACTAATAATTAAAGTGTATTTAATATAAAAAATTAAATTAAATTATTTATGTTATACCCAAAAATGCATAGTTAAGGTTTCTTTTATTTTACTCGTATTTTAGTGTTAAATAAGTTTTTATTAAAACATGTAATCGGCTTATGCGTCTTGGTGATGATTTTTTTGCTTAACAGTTTCGTTGAATAATTCTTACGGCACCTTCTTTTTTAGTTTTCATTTCTTAAAGAAGTGAAGCAAAACAAGAGTTAACTTTACTACATACGTTTTTGTATGAAGAATATGACGCAATCGCCAAACAGTGGCGCTTAAAGCAAAACAATACTTAATAAATCTTAAAAATACATGAAGCATGAAACCATAATAAATTTCGTGAAACGCGTTTTTGATTCAGAAAGAGTGTTTTCAAAATATATGTATATATTCTATATCTAACTAATTTTTTTAAGAATGGTCGGTGGAGCAAAACTATTCTGGGGTGACCATTTGTACAACTCTCTTTCTTCGTAAGTATAAAATCAAAACTTGAGCAAGAAAACTTGACGTGTGGGATGATTAATCACCGTTATCATGATATTTAAAATCATTTAGATTTTTATATATATTTTAGATTTAATTTCACGTGGAACACAAATCATACCCGATTGTTTGTATGTACATATGTATGTACATTAGAGTGACACTGAAAATTCAAATTTTGATTTTCACAAAAGCCCAGGCGGAACTGAGTATAAATTTAATATGGTTAAAATTTGAGCTGAATCGGACAACTCTAAGCCGTTTCCCGCTGAGGCCAGCAGTTAATTAGAAAAGTCAACAATTTTAAACCGATTGATCTGAAAAGCGACAACGGTGCTATTATAATTCTTATAAATAATATCCTCTTATGTTTTGAAAACCAACCCTTGTGAGTCATGTGAGTCGAAATGGCACTTATGTTTTCAAAGATATTTCAAAGCCAAAAAAATTAACCCTTCCACACGTTGGGACCAAAATAGCAGAATCCAAAATATTTTCCAAAATTTGAAGATTTAAAGTTTTTGATTGGGTCATTTTGTTGATTCAAAGAGTGAAGGGGTTAATATTTTCGTTTATTTAGCATTTTTGGAATAGGTTTGCAAATATTTTTTAAATTTTCCAAAAAATCATTGTTATATTTCAAAAAAATAAAATAATAAAATAATAAAATAATTTTTCTAACACAAAGTTTTAAATACAATTAAGAATATTCTAAAGTGCACTCTTGCCGATTTTCAAAAGTTTCAATGCAAAATTACCAATTTTCTTTCTCATGAACATGAACGAATTTTGCTTAATTTGACCCCAATCAAGCAGGGGTCCGATTTAACTCAAAATTTCACCTTTTAATTTTAGACCAGCTACGTCCAAACACTTATACTCCGACACTTACATTTCAGGTAAATTACTTTGAAAGATATTGGCGGTATTCGATGTTTAATGCAAATGGACTTGCGTGAGTGCAAATGAAAAATATCGTAGCTTTTGTTTGGATTGTGTGTGTATTTTTTTGTTAGATTTTAAAGAAAAGCTACGATATTTTGCATTTGCACTTACGCAAGTCCATTTGCATTAAAAATCGAATACCGCCATTGTTCTTGTTTCTTTACAAAGTAAGAAGAAGCATTGTGGTCGCCAAGATCTGATTGGCTGTTGAACTCTCTTGTGCTCTCGTCGGTGTGAAAGCAGGGAGGCTCTTCTGTAAAAGTTTTCACATTGTGCATATTGCTTGAACGTAGCAGTTTTAGACTAAGGGCCATTTTCACAACTTGCCTTTAGCTAAAGACAGGAATTTGTCTGTCCGATAAATGGCTTTGTATTATAAAACCTTCATTTATTATTTTTTAATCCTTTAAATATTATAATTATCGATAATAATAACAATAAAAACTTTAAGTGTGCAATAATGCAAAGATATTTATCAGGCATACAAAATCCTATCTTTAACTAAAGGCAAGTTGTAAAAATGGGCATAAGTGTGACAACAATTTGCTTAAAATTCATATTTTTCATACATTCTAACGCCACTCGAATATGCATACATATTGTTTTTCCTTATTGGCTACTGGAAAATATTTCTTCGGAAATATTATAGTATTTTTGAACTCTGATTGTTCATTGTAATTATTCTAGTTTGTAGTGTAATAACTAATTAAATATGTTATTGCGAAAAAAAACCCTAAAGTTGTCATTTCCTGTTTCAAAATCATTCAATTACTATTTTTTATACTTAATTTATAAATTTTATTTGAAAATAAAAAAATAGTTCTCTTTATTAAATTACATGCAACATTTTTTCGTTTTTGTTTTGTTGAATTAACATTCAAGGGTTCCATTTAATATTTTAATTTTTAGAGGTACTCAAATACAGGTTTTTGTTTTTCTTCTTTTCGACTCTTGGTTTTTATGCAAAATTATTTTTCTTACAAAAAATTATCAGATAAGAGAAGTTTTTACTTGTTTTTTTTTTGGTTAAGCAAAGTCTATATGCATCTCGTTCCACTTATGGAACTCGTCAGTAGACTTTAACCCAAAAGATTTTTTAAATAAGCTAAAAACATTCGTATGTTTATAGTAAGACTCTTAATACATTATTGAGAATCGCCATATACATACAAACATAAGTTTAAAAGGCTCAAACAAAAATCTTTGCAAAACAAGCATCTTATTCTATTATGCATAAAATTTTTTCCACCACGAAATTTTTTAGCTTAACGTTGCTTAACAAAAAAATAAAAAAACAAAATGCAAAAGTTCCAATTACATTAAAGACTGAATGTCAAATCAATGTACTTCGGTATTTTTTAAATTATCAGATTATAATAATTACTAAAGGAACAATAGGAAAGGATCATACTGGGAAAATATTTGATAAGATCACATTAAGAAGGAGTTTTGCTAAATATTGATTAAATTTTATATGACATACACGACATACAATTAAGTCTACCAATTTACTAGAAATTTTTACGAATTTGCAACAATTTTTACTGGAGTGTTTTTAATCCGAAAGTTTTAAAAGGAGGAGTGTCAAAGAGACAGTAAAAAATTTAGAAGTAAAAATATCGATCAGCTGTTTCCTGCCGTTGCAGTCGAGAATGATAAAATAAAGATAACGCCTTGCGCATGATTTACCGTTTGATGACGTAGTAGTCCCCTCGCAAAGATTACCAAGTCTGTATCAGGTGTGAAATTTATAATTTCTTGCAAAAATTTATGTATTTTGTTGTAGTTGTCAGCCATGTAATTAATTTACACAGAGAGATTTCCAAAAAAAAATTAAATGTTGTTGTTTAAAAGCTGCAAAACTAAGAAAAATAAAAACAAAATAAAGCGAAGAGAGAAGCAAATATGAAATGTGAGTGTTTGTGTGTGTAATAGTTCTACATCTGAATTTTACTAGCCAATGAGAACGCAGGCTGGGTGACGTCAGAATTCCATCACGCGCAGAAATGTTTTTTTATTCTTGCGCGCTGGCGTAATCTTTATTTTATCATTCTTGGTTGCAGTTACATTGCATTATTATCGGCTAACTCAGACTTTATTCTGTTTAATGATTTACTGTCAGTTCACAGAAGACAAGTAAAAATTTTCGTCTAGCTATTTATATTAAAAACAAAGCACTCAAAATTTGTTTTGTTTTCAATATAAATAGACCAATGAGAATTTTTATTTGTCTTCTATAAACTGGCAGTTAATCAATGTGTATTATACAACGTATGAGTATTATACAATTAAAATGATATATTAATCATACGCTGTCGCTTAGAAATAAGTGAATAGTCAACAACAGTGTTGCCATAAAATGATGATGGGAGAATGCTAAATCGGTTAAAAATTTCTGCTAAACAATGTTCTACGGAAATAAAATTAAAATACTAGATTTTAAATTTACATAGGTTTTTTTTGACAGTTTTTTGCGTAACTTTAGTGCTTTTATACCAAAGAATATGCTAAATATAATAGTGAAAATTCTAAAATGGCAACAATGGTCAACAAATAAATTCGTTCATTTACTATGACAACGTCATAACTGTGAAAAACAAAAATTTACAAACAATTTAAGGCAAAACAAAAGTTTTTTTTCTCTCAGTAGTTGTGGCCACGAGATATTTGTATGAAATATTTATACAATATGAACAGTAATATGAGGATTAATTCTGCATTATTTACCCACAAACTAATTTTTTTTAGTTATATCGTTATTGCAGCAAATGGGTGATATAAACATATGTATATGTGCAAATACTTACATACATATGCATATATATATATATATATATATATATATATATATATATATGTACATAATAAATAAATGAGGTGAAATTTATTGTATTGTTCATAAATTACAGATACAGTTTTTGCAGTTTAAATAAATATTTTGTAAATTAGGTTGAACCATTCACAAAACAAATTAAACTTTTTGTTAATCAAATTGAACCCCTTAAAAAGCAACAACAGAAATTAAATTGAAACTTTCCAATGCTTTAATTAAATTAATTAATTAAATGTACATGAAAATGTTTGTTATATTTATTTATTTATATAACACACAAATGGTTGCACAAAAATGTACGGCTGACTAAGACCATATGTCCATGATGTTATTAACAGTTCTTAAAAATGTTTTTGTTTTTTGACTGACTGTACACGACCTATGCCTTCACATAGAAAGTAGCAACGTGGTTGTTAAGGAAATTCCACAAAAGAAGATTATACGGTAATCCGTGGCAGATCAGTCAACCAGTGCGAGTGAGACGCAAAACTCCCGAAGGCCAATAAACAACAGTGACCTGGTTGCATTTAAGAAATAATTGCCAACGACGCGTTATGTTGACTCGCTCAGAGCTGCTTTACGACTGATATTTGTTATATAAAACTTATAACTAATTTATCTTTATCTAGTTTACACTAGTCAAAACTTATTGGCAAGCTTATCACTATTTCTTCTTTGAACTTTCATCGACGTTCACACAATGCTGCTCATAGTTTTGTGTTTGATTTAACGTTACGAATGAGAAAGCAAAACGAGTTGACAGTACATCAAGCTGAGTACTTGTATCTTTTCTCCTCTTATCACCTCCTACAAGCTAATCATCTTAGCAATAAGACTTGAATAGTGTAAACTTGGACTAATTGATCTCCAGGATGCTTATTCTGTATTGCAACGCTAAACTTAATGGGACTCGAAAACATATAAACAACAACAATTGCTATTCTGTGTTACAATGTTCGAAAAACTTTCTATTTACATTTCAATTGCGAAAAAGTCGGTACTTTAGATAATGCGAAAATTCTTATAAAAATTGTAAATTTTATGTGAATGCAAAATAACACTCGCAAAGCACACAAATGTAAGTGAAAAATTATATTTTATTTATTTCTTCAATAACTTGTTCTTAAAATTATAAAATAAACTGTTCTATAACATGATGCATTAACTTTCTAGCGTCCAAGCCATATGCACAATGTGCAAACTTTTACATAAGGGCTTTTGTACTTTCACAACGACGAGAGTAAGACATGCCCACAACAACAACACAGAAAACAGACAAAAATGCTTGCTCTTACTTTGCAAAGAAGCAATAACAAATTTAAGAGCTTTCAAAGCTGTTTACATCAAGTGCAAATATCAGTGTATGTATACTTGGACGTAGCTGTTCTAGGTTATCAGTTCAAACAATAATAGCGGATTTCACGGTTGGCCATGTAGATCTTTTACATCTTTTAGCTTTGGTAAATTGTTGTTGCTTTGCTTTAAATTTAACAAAATTTACAAAAGCTACAATATGTAAGAGATCTACAAGGCCAACCGTGAATTCCAATAACAAATCTAATTTAATTGCCTTTAATGATGAAACTTTATTCAGGGAAATTAACAATAAAACCACCAAATAGCGCGAATTTGAAATTATGAATAACACCAGCCAATTGACAAAACGTTGTTTGAAAACACAAACTGCACGCCGCTCGGCAAATCCTGCGCAAATTAGAGAAAATCTAGGATGGAAAAATTCAAGAAATATGTAAATCACTGCAGGCAATCAGGCTTATCATGAGTAAAATTTCACATGGAAATTTCTGAACGTGTGAACAATTGAATTCAAAAAACTTTATGAGATTGCCAAATATTTTGACAATTTATGAAGAAAATCATTCACAAAGATTTGCCTGTTGAAAAAAGTGGAAATATGTAAGCTTTTAGTTTTATTCGAATTGATGACGCGAAATTAAAATCCATGAGAACGAAAAATTTGATTCGGAAATTTCCACATTTGAAATTCATGAATATTTGATTCGAAGTTTAATTTTTATAGATTTGGGCCGATTTTAAGCTTGTAATAGAACATTTGGACGTAGTGCCGTTACAACGTTACGTTAGTTACGGAAGTAATGGCTGATTCGGAGATGAATTAGTAATATATTGTGGAAGATCTTCGGAGTCGACAATTCGCTCCATTGATAGTTCAAAGTTAAATCTGCGGCAAATTAGTTCCCAAGATTCAGTTTTAGGCAAATTAGATTAAAAAAAATTTTACTTTAGATTTGACGTTTATTTGTTATTTTTTGACCAGTGTTGCCCCGATTTTCGAAAGTCTGATAGAATACCAACTTTCTTTCGCATCGCATTTAATTTGACCATCGCGTTGAATTTCGCATCGGTATACAGAATAAGTCTGGTGCAGGAGGCTGATGGTAGTTTCATTGACATGACGGAATTATGAATAATTTCTACTGTATTGCCATTATTAACAGTACCGTCCAACATTTTCCTTGCACACAATTTTGTTTTAAGGAAAACTTCTTCAATTGGAGTGTAATGTATGCTTTGTCTTACTAATCAAATCCCGCACTTCCTGCACAAAAAACAATACTTTTAGGATTCTTAACTAGGGGTCTCCACTAACCGTGAATTTGGTATGGGCATGATGTCGATCATCGCAATGGAGAATGGAGACCGCTCATGTCCAACTTTCGTCCATGCTCTGACATCAATGCCCGAGCATATGTCTGAGCAAGAAAGTTCGCCATGGGATTCACCGTCCGTAGCCATTTACAATTGAAGGAAAGAGAGTGAACAAAATTGGTAAATATTCCATATCGATTGCTCTACCGCAAAATACTTTGATATGCCTGAATATGGCAAAAAAACGTTGTAGTTGAAGTCTAAATACGCCAACCATGATAAGAAATAAGTATTTGCAGTGATTTAACATTCAATACAAGTCAAGGTTCAATTTGATTTGCAAAAAATTCATGTTGCTTTGTAAAGAGTTCAATTTTATTTGCATAAAGTTCATATTGTTTTGAAAAGCGTTCAATTTCACTTACAAAAATTTTAAAATATAGCATCTTTTTCAGAAAGGCGAAAATGGCTCATACCGAAAGAGTTAAAGTTTTTGAGTATTCAATAAAAATTTTCGAAAAGCTCCCCAACATGTTCTTCACATATGTTAGGTTCAGACCTCAACTTTCAGAACGCCGATACAAGCGTATTATTTTTGCTCCATAGCAGCAGAGTCAATCCTTAAAACTTGGTTTTTTATAAAACATCTTATTTTGTTGTACAGTGTTGTGTTTTGTAAGTTTAAAATTTCTCAACCAAAAATAATATTAATTAGAATCTACATAAGTAACAAATTTCGGTAGCCAAACTTTGGAAGCTGGAAAATTGATTTGCTTTAAATAAAAATAAATAATAACAAAATATTAATTTTGGGAAAAGTATATGGAATTTTCTTTTTCATCTGTCATTTCGATATTTTAACAGGTACAACTACCAAAACCAACTAAACTAATCGAAAATCCTTAATGTTTTATTCAAAAAGCTGGCTGTCTCCCAGTAATAAATCAATTAAGTAAAATTATAAAAAATCTCTTACGAAACAGAAAGTTTTGTCATTTTTTTAAGTTCAATCAGGTACTTTTTGGATATTTTATGATTTAATTTTATGGTATGGAAAAAATGAACTCAATTTAATATAAAACAATTATAATTATTTATAAATAAAAAAAGTTAGTTAAAACATTATCATCATATCATTTATAAGTAAAAAAACATAAAAATAAGGAATGCAACAACTGTATTATAATAATTAAAAATATATATTTAATACATAATTATAAAAAAAAACAAATAAAAATAAATTAAAATCTATTTTAATAAAAATAAAAAATTGGTCTGACTATTGCAATTGTATGGATGGAGGAAGGAATATATTTGAATATGGAGTTATTTAAATTGTTGGTGTATTTTTTGTTTAATTATGTATGTATATTAAATTCAATGGTTCTTGTTATCAGGCTATTGCAAGTTTTGTATTGATGTGATTATTGGAGTGTTTTAAAAGTAAATAATTTTCATTACCTTATAGTACAATACTTAATTCAAGGAATATTATAATAAGTTTATGCAATAATTATGTGAATAGCCTCAATAATATGAAATTCGTTTTTATTACAAGTAAATTTATTTTTAGTTTACATAAAACAATAAAAAAAGGAGTTAGTCATTTTTGTTTTTAAAGGAAGTATTCGCAGATAAATTTTTTCTTAAAACTTTCTAAGAGTGAGCACTAGTTTAAGCTTGACTTGCTTTTAAATTTTATTTTTATAATACGCGACTGTAAATTAAAAAAGTTATAAACATATGTACATATAGATATACATATAAAGCTAGTTCGTACAAAGAGTTTAAATACACTCTTAACAAAGGATCGCATTTTGTAATGGGTGGAAAAGTAACAATTAGGCTCGCCGTATATTGGGCGATTCTAATTCATTTGCTGTTGATTTAATACCTAGGAAATTCATTCTCTGTTCTCCTACATAAACTTGGTAAGCGTTAAATACCCAAATCCGCACAAACGATTTGTGTTTAGTATGCCATATGACATAAGAACATAATGACATGCGTGACCCTTTCAGATAAATACGGAATTTCGTACCTTATAGTGAGATTTTGAACTTTATTGGAAATGTAAACCGTTGTATACAGCCTTAATATATTTTGCATTATTCGCTTATTTTGCCTAAACGGAGCTGTTTCAGGAATACAAATGTTACCAAAGATTTCAAATCATACAAATGATAAATTTCATTAAATTACTGTAGATCCAACCCCCCAGTTTTTGACTAAACATTTAACTACGTATTTAGTTAATTTTTATTTAAAATTTTCAAATTTAAAATATGTACTGACTGCAGAACTGCAAAATTTCGAAATACTATCGAAAGCTTTCCATACAACAGCTGTTTAACATGAGGAATAAAGTTTATTTATCAACGTGTGGAAAATTTAAATAGCAAAACACATATTTAATAAAATTAAACAATTATCAGAGCACATTCTTCTTCATTGTCTTAAAATGCACTCAAAAGCACAATTTCGCATTTAAATCTTAAAAATTTTAAAACTTAAAAATACATGACATTTAATTATCAAGTAAAAAAATGGCATAAGTATGTATACATATAATGATTTTTTTTAAATCTATCGGTGCTGTTCTGTAAACCGAATCCGAGTAAATTTCTTGGTTTCCAAAAACTAATAATAATCCTGCAGAGGTGTTTAAAATCCTACACTATAACTTTCTTTCAGATATGATATTTGAGAACATCAATAATAAAATATATAAAAAAAATTTAAAAAATATATTTCTATTGCCGGAGTTAGTTTTCCAAAATCATGAGATTTCACAGAACAGGGCCGTATAATTGACTGATGCACTCCAAAAAGGAGGATTCTCAACACTGTTGCATTTTCAATGATTGTTACCTCAAAAGTCCGTCAATCACTTAATTCGTTATTTGTTTTAAGCGAGAATTTACGGGATTAGGGTTTGCACAGCGATTAATCCTAATCACGATTAATCGCACTTATTAATCGTAACCGTAATCGCACCCATTAATCGTTCGATTGCGATTAAAAAATTGACCCTTTTTTAAACAAGGAATTTATTTCAAATTTGCATATATTTAGTTCAAATTCAACTCATAAAAAGATTAAATTAATATTTTTAATGCCAAATATATGTACATATGTACATACAAAAATTTATGTATACTCGTCTTATTTAACAAATCATCACTATACTTCAACCATACTTTTGAAAAGTTTCAAGACCCTTATATTATGCACATACTTTCAAAAATCATTTGAGAATTTACATAAGCTTTTGGACATTCCAATAGAATAAGCGAGTAGGCTCAGAAACTTATACAAAGCACAAGAAACGATTTATATTCGATATGCATCTATTTTACTTTCCTACACGATAATACAATTAAAATATTATAAGGCAAAACGATAATTAAAGTCCACTTGTTAAATTTATCATTTTATTTTAATATATTCTCTCAATTTTATTTAAAAAAAAATATTTTTCATTCGGTTGATAGATATATGAAGTTTGCTTTATCTTAGGACCTCGCATTATTACAAAAAACATAGAAATACTAAAAAAGGTTAAAGTTATAATTGAGTTTCCACACGTGATGAATTTATGTCGTGATGAACAACTTCGTATAAAAAACGGTATGAATAATACTGTTTTTATATGAACTTGTTCATTAATTATGATATATATTTTCTTAAATTTAGATTGTAGAAATTTTCGCATTTCAATCTTGAAATTTGCTCGGTAACATTGACGATCTCAAATTTAAGCATAAATTCTTAATTTATAGCATGAATTCTAAAAATTAAGAACGTGGTCTTCATTTTAAGATTATATTCTTAAATTTTTAAGAATATGATATTAATTTAAGATTTTTATTAAGAACAAAATCTTGAATTCGATCTTAAAATGAGATTTAATTCAAGATTACAATCTTAAATGCGATCTTAAAAAAATTTTATTCTTTAATTAAGAATTGTCGCATTTACCAGACTATTAAGATTGAAATGATTTGATTTCGAACGTAAAATCCTGATTTTTTCACGTTTTTTTCCTTTAGTGTATTATTTTTGATACAAATAAGTTCTGATTTACGAACTTCATCTTACGTGCGTTACAATTTTCTCAAAATAAAAATACAATTTAATTGAAAAACTCAATTAAAACGCGAACTCAAGACAAAATATATAAAGGACTTAATTTATTTTGGTCTTAGAAAAAATTATAATAGTATATTTTCTTGATTGATCGCGTTTAATCGATAATCGCGATTAATCGCATATTTTTTAATCGTAATCGCGATTATGAAAATCTGCAATTATTTGCAAACCCTACACGGAATCCCAGGAAATTTAAGAACCAATTCTGATTTCCCGGGACTTAAAAAAGTGCGGGAACAGAAAAACACTATTTGTGACAAATGTGGGTTGGCAACTACATACTTTTGTTTATTTCTTCAATTGAAAAGGTAATGAAATCTTGTTTGTGTATTCCTTTGTTTTCTGTAAACCTTTTTTTTTGTTTTGTGTTATAGTTTGTTGAAAAGTTTTTACAATTTAAGTTTGCATATCTCAGACAACCCTGTCATCAAGGTTACCATATCTTCAGCAGAAAATGTGGCAGCTTAAAATGCTTAAAGTTTACATTTAACGGATGTATAAACCTGCCGCCGTTAGCAAATCAGCCACTTTTAAGTTAAAGTAAACTTGTAGTAATAAAAATATACCAAAATATGTCGCATTGTACAGACTAATTCGATACAATAAATTAATTCAATTTTACTAAATATTAAACATGATCGTTTTTACGATTTCCCATACACCGTCAACTAAAATGCAAGACCACGTAACAAACAAAAAATTCGATTTAGAAGTTATTATTATTTTTTATTTTTATTAATTAATTATTGGGTATTTCAAAACTTTATCATAAAAATCAGCCGAATTAAAAATTAAAATAACAAAAAACTTTGCTTCAGTCACTTGCATAATTTTATTTAGTTTTTTTCTCTCTGCTATAAAATTTTAAAAAGTGTAATTAAGTAATTTTGCATTTCAGCTAACGGTATATAGTATATAGCTTTTAGAATTTCCTTGAATACTTCCTCAGCAAAAAAAAAAATTAATACATAAAAAATAATGTATGTATGTGTTGCATACATTTATAAAAATATGTGGTAGAAATCAGCAAAAAATTTTCAAAAAAGTACTTTCTACATAGATTATAAGATCTAATTATGTGACAGGAATAAATCGTTCATTTACTAATATGCGACGCAAATTAGAAACATGAATTTTCGTTATCTGGTGTAAATACATTTGTATATCAAACAACTACATATAATATCTACATGTATGTACCTTTAAATTGCTTAATTTATTCCTAAATTTAAAAGTTCAGAAATCACGGTACTGCACGGTAACAAATTAATTACGAGGAGTAATAATGAGCATTCCAATATGAGTATTATAGAGATGACATAAGTAAGTTTTTACAGTTAGTTCTTCCATAAAAATTATGTGAATCTGCGAAAATATATACAACAAATTATCATTAAAAAAATTTAAATTTCACAATAAGTATGTATAACATTTTTTAAAAGCTTCTAAATTAGGAAGGTGGAAAGAAGACTGTGGAGCCGTGTGCTGAAAATTTAAAGCCTCCTCTATTGATTAAAGTGAATTAAATTTTTTGATTTGTATACAAGTTCTCAGACTTGTCTTTAGCAAATGAACGAAATATTCTTAAATCTTTCTCGGTAAATCAATTTTTAATAATAATTTTGAGTTTTAACTTCTAAAATTCTTAAGCATACATATATTAAATTTAATTAGTAATTTCTATAATTAAAAAAATTTTTTCTTCTTTCTTTTGCTTTTGAAATAATTTTTGCTGTTTTTAAATACATAATACGTATATTTTTGTTTTGTAATGTAAGAGGATGATTTTGTTATTAAAATAAATAAATCTTAAAGAATATGTAAAAAAATATTAAACATTTATAAAATGTTACCTTCATGGAATGTTTTGTGTTCTATTTTCATTAAAATTATCACTGTGTTTCGAGATTTGTTTTTGTTGCCGTGTTGTGTATTTTGAATAAAAAAAGGATTTCTTATTTTTGCTGTCTGCGGTTTTCTTTAAAATCAGACAATAATTTCAGAAATTTGACCGTTGATTGTATGTATTTTGTTGTTCTTTTAAATTCCATGGAGATTTATTTCAACCATTGGGATCCATGTTGGGAAACTTGTGTTTCGTTTCTAGGCCACAGGATGTGGTCGCATAGTTGAACCTGGGTGGTGACCATGATCTAAGCGATTTTGAATTTGTTTCAACTGATGCTGCGGTGGCGGTTAGAGGATCAGTGACAGGAACTATGTAAGATAAGTCGCTTTTATGTTCATTATTCGTTGTCGTGGCTTTTGTTTTTGTGGACTGTGTCCGCTGATGGTTGCCTCTCGCAAATGAATTTTGCAGGCTTGAGGTTTTTTTGGATTTATTTCTTTTATTGTTGTTGTTATGAGTTTTTGTTTTAAATATAGAAGTTTTCGATGAAGGTGAGCTTTTCGAAGTTGAAGGTTTTGTAGAGTATTGAGTTGAATTAACATGCTGCAATGAAAAAGTTAAAGAGGTTTAAATTATATTCGGTAGAGAGAAGTGTGCCTTACCTCTCCATTGAGTTTGAAACCATTTTTGAGCACTTCCGCCGTCACATCAGTTTCCGAAGTGGGCGTGGGTGTTGAGGCCGTTTGTTCTTCGGCCAATAGACAAATGCCATCAATCGATGTGGAATGTTTAGGAAAATTACCATGGAACTGTTTAGATTTTATGGAATTGGATGTACTAGAACTGCCATTACTATTACTACTGCTACTTAAACTATTGCTGCGACGTGAGCTAAAACTGCTATTCATATTTTCAACTGGTGTTAAAGTCAAAGCTATTGAATTTGGCGGTGTTTGCACACTGGCCGCAAATATTGAGGAACTTTGTTTCTGCGCTATGGCCACATTGTGGGGATGCATTGTTTTGAAGGGAATAAAGAAGGGTTTTGTTGTCGTTGCCGTTGACGTTTGGCCGCCGCCATACTCTGAAACAATGGCAACTTTGGTAGACTTTTTATGGGGGCTCGTTTTGCACAATGGCATCGACGATAAATTGTGTTCACTGCACATATCATATTCACTTAGAATTGATGAGGTATTAGTATTTTCGAGATTGTCTATAGTTTTACAGCAAACATCTCCATTGCCATTGGACAGTTGGGTAGTTTCATATTTGTTAGTGTCACTGGGCATAAGATCAATTCTTTTGCCCGCCGCTTTGGGGATAAGATTTTGCATTTCATGACAGTCTGGTGGCATGGTATTGGAGCTTAGGCCACCCGCACTGCCACCCGGCAAAGCGGTATTACTGAGGTTACCAAAGTGTATGTCGGTGGGAGTTGACAAATGGGTGGGTCCTTGTTGGCGAGATTTAAAGCGTTTTCTTTGGAACATTATCAAAATGGCAAAACCAAAAATACACACTATAGACAACAAAGAGCCAATGGCGATGCCACTGTACACCTGAGAAGTTGAACCTGTGCTTTCAATTTCTAAAGAACGATGGTTAATGTTTCGCAAATCTATTGAAATGGGAGCGCCCACACCGGTCTCGCCCACCACTCTAATGGATATATTTATTTTGGCTGATTCAGATATATTAGGAAACTATAAGTAAAGGTTAACAATAAATATTTGAGCTTATATTTTGCGTATAATTGACTGCTTACCTTATAGTAACAAACTTTGCAATCTAAAACATTAGCCTCATGCGTTACATTTCCCAGGGTCCATAATATATTGTAGTGATGAATTTTGCCATTTGGCTGCAAGGGTGGTTCCCAATTCAGCTTCAAACCATTTTGTCGTGTCACCTTTTGATTGCTTATGGTGCCCGGAGGATCTTGCAGAGTAACCACATTCATTTGTCCGTAAAAAATGCTGGTATCACAGCTAGAGAAATGAAAACTATAGTGGGTATTTGGATGTAAGTTTGTTATTTCCAATTCAGTATGAACAATAGGATGATGTTCACATTTTCTTTTCTCTTCAACAATATGGGGAAAGTGAATTTGTCGGTAGCACACTTGGACGCAGGTCTCATTGAAGCCATCTTGGAAATGAAAAACAAGCATGCGGGATTCAATGGTAGTTAAATGATAAGGTATGGCTATCACATCGCCCGTGTCATTGACAATCTGAAATTAAATAAACATATGGTATCAAACACATGTGTGCATATATTTCTATACAAGTGAAATATATAACTTACCGATTTCCACTCCACATAACGGAAATCTTGTGCCAAATTCTCATTCTCTGAGGTAATAAGTAAAACTCTTAATTTTAAACGTGTGAAATGATTCAGCAACAAACCGGTAACACTCGCATTTAAAACCAAATTAAATATGTTTTCTTCTCCATCTAGATTATTGGAAATGGTGGCATCATTGTCACTATAACTAGAAACTGCATTCTTCAAAATTTTTTTCGATCTAGCTTCATTTAAAGTTTCAATATTTCTTAATTTATGGTAAATATCATCGGCGTTTAAATTCACTATTTGAGTGGTACCCAGAAGTGGTTGAGACAGAGATCGCTGGGGATCTGGAATACTGTTGTTGATGGAAAATTGTACAATAAAATACTTCTTTGTATTTAAAGCAATCAAGGACCAAGTAATAAAGGTATTGTTGCCCAATTGAACTACGCGTAGAGGTACTGAGGGAAAATAATGCAAAGAAGAATGAGAATGAGAGAATATTTTTGATAACATATTCAAATGAGAAAAATATTTACATCCTTGAGTACAGCATTTGACAGGATGGCTTCTTAGGGTGCTCAGCATGCTTTGTTGCGTGGGATTATTTCCCATAATAACTTCGGAGGTGGGCATTAATCCTCTTGTAATCAGCTCGAAAGGTCTTATGTAGGGCAAATCATTGTCAATAATTATATAGGAAGTGTTGAGCTTCATGGGTGAATATGGTGTTGCCCAACGAAACGGATTATTTTGTATAATATGAACTATAAAAAGAGACTAAAAGAAAAGAACATTTAGACGGAAATCAAATTGTTAAAGTTACCGCTAAAAAACTAAAATTACTCAAAAGTTTTGCATAATTTTTATAATAAAAGTATGTAAAGACATTTAACTCTATCGGGAATATTGTTTCCCTTAAAAAATATTTTCTTTTTCCCGGATATTTCTGTCATGAATAAGTTCCCCTTATCTTGATTGATAGTTTTACTTTACTTCGGCTAGCGACTAAATAAATATATCACCCTTCAATATCACATCAATACTTTCCTTCTATTTAAACATTAAAGGTTATAAGCATTTATTTTTAGGACAAAATACTAAATAATATTATGATTTTTATTAATAATTCTCTGTAACACTTTCTTTGTAGAGAGAATGTACCTTTTTGGATGGCTTGTAAACTCTTTTTACAGTTTCTTTTTAAAGAAAAGTAACACTTAGGTAATGAATGCCTACTACTACTATTAGGTGTTACCTTCTTTAGGAAAGGGATAGTTATAGAGAAAACAGGTGGTGAGTGTAGAGATAGAGGAGAGCTTTATTCTTTTACAACTCTGCTTTTTGCACGTTTTAATATTGCAGTGTTGCAGCGCCTCTGGTGGCAATGAGGTGTATTAAATTTTGAAGCTGTGTTTAGTAAACATTTAATTGGTTATTTTACTTCGCCGATGATTCTCCTACACAATACCGACGTAGGAAGGCTCTCTGATGTTACATTAGGATTAGCATCTTCTGAAATTACGTTGATAAAAAACAACAAACATATCGAGTGCGGTATTCAAATAAATGAATGTAAAGGCTGAATTTTTTTTATTTTCTGTTTTGTCACGAATCAGCTGACTCTTTTTTGTTTATGGCAATCTAATACAAGTCGTCAGTTTTTCTCTTTCGTTCTGTTCTGTTTCGGTTCAACCTGTGAAACTCAAAAAATTGTTAAGTAATTATAATGGTAGATACAGACTTAGCAACGTGTTTATGCAACCAGGCAGATTGCATTGTCGGTCGCACAGTCTGTAGTATTGTTTATGGTTGCATTCGAAATTGAATTCGAAGTTTCGAAAATATCAAAATGTTTTATTGTTTATGGGTTGTATTGACTGTTACATTGTAGGTTGCAGTGTTGATAAAAAACAACAAACATATCGAGTGCGGTATTCAAATAAATGAATTTAAAGGCAGAATTATTTTTTATTTTCTGTTTTGTCACGTATCAGCTGACTCTTTTTTGTTTATGGCAATCTAATACAAGTCGTCAGTTTTTCTGTTTCGTTCTGTTCTGTTTCGGTTCAACCTGTGAAACTCAAAAAATTGTTAAGTAATTATAATGGTAGGTACAGACTTAGCAACGTGTTTATGCAACCAGGCAGATTGCATTGTCGGTCGCACAGTCTGTAGTATTGTTTATGGTTGCATTCGAAGCTTCGAAAATATCAAAATGTTTTATTGTTTATGGGTTGTATTGACGGTTACATTGTAGGTTGCAGTGTCTGTACCAAAGTATTCGAAATCGTGTTGCGTTAGCAAGTTGCAAGGTCTGTACCCACTATAAGTGACCGCATAAACTAAATAAAAACATTTTGAAATAAATTGTGATTGTGCTTTTAGAATTTAAAAAACTTAATTTTTAAAAGAAAAACATAAAGTTATATTGAAACATAGCAATGGACGATACATAACTCATCATCACTTTAGTGGAAAACTGAGACCTTTCTGATCAGAAACTGCTGATAATTTGTTACATTGTTACAGAAAAAATGTACTCAAATTTAGAAGCAGAACGACACAGTACAGAACAGCAAAAGAAAGTAAATACTCATGCGATCTTAAAAGGGGATTACATAAATATACATACATAAGACATATATTTGCTCATAACAGTTGAAGGAACACTAAAAAGTTTAAAATAAAAAATAAATTTCAAAAATTAAAAAACCCGACAACCTAAAAATATCTGGAAAGAGAAAAAAACACAAGTCCAGTCGTGAGGATCATAAGTGCTAAATCATGTGTTCCTTTCTTTCATTACTTGGAATTCATTATTATATATACACACATAAGTATATAATTATAAAATAATTAGATAAATAAGTACCACTCATTACTACGTAATCTATTGAGACAGTACTACCAATTAGAAAAAATCTAGAAAAGTTTTTACTGTCTGACTTCTTGTTCACTTGTAGGTGTGATAATTTTATTTAGATATAAATATTTCGAGACTACCGTTTTCTGAGTCGGAAAGGATTTTTTTGAGTTTTAGCAAAACTCTTGATTATTTTGTAAGTTTTTTTCACTACTTCATAAACAAAAAAAAATAAATAGAAATTTGATTTACACTTACCACCGAGCTTTCATTTTCAAACGTTACATTAACCGAACTAAAAGTATGAGCAAAACAGCGTATATTCTTCAATGGATTTGATTTTACATCACCCCGATTCCGGGGACGTATTTCACCGGCCGTATAGACTTCTCCCGCTATATTACGTGCAAAGCATTGATAAATGCCACTTTCTTCAGGGTCGAACGATTCGATGTGCAACTCGTTACCATTGATGTAACGCGTAATAGAACTATTAAATAAAAAACCATTATGGTACCAAGTTATAGTTGGGCGAGGATTTCCCGTCGCCAAACATTGATAAACAATTGACGAGGCCACAATGCCTTCGTACATTGGCAGTTCTTCAGAGACGTGTGGAGGTTTGGTAACAATAACATGGAAAGTCTAAAAAAAACATTTTGCTCGAATAACATGAATTTTATATATAAAATAAATTTCATATAATTTACCTGATTGTTGTAGATGGTCGAACATGTATAAAAGCCTTCATATTCTTCAATACTGCTTCGTATATGATAATCTTTACTGTTATTGGACAATTTAACCCAGGGCGTGCTGCTAGACTGTTGAAACCACCATTCGATGGGCACATCATCCGTTATCGTACAGCATGTTAAATTTAAATCACCATTTAAGGGAACATATAATGTGGTATTTTGTAAATGAGGTATTAGTTGTCCATTAGCAGGTGTTTGTTCTTCACTCGTTTCCAAAACTCTTAAATTCATGAAAAATTGCCGATGCACTTTGACTGCGAACTGGTTGTGGGCGATACACCTAAAAGTAATAAATAATAATTAATTAATAGATATGAATTTAAGTTTTTTTTAAAGAAAATTATCTATTCCAATTCGCCGTTTGTTATAATTAGTTAAAAATATTGTTTTTATAAACGGTAGGTCAACATTCTATAAAGTAACACAAGGAAATTTTTCGCAAAATGCTTGCAAAGAAAAAGTCATAGTAAACTTAATTTTTATTTTTTAAGAAAATTGGTGGCGCAACTTCTATAGCAAAATATGAAATTCTATATGTTTATTATTTTTTTAATTATATTTAATAAATACTATAAACATAATTAAAAAAAGCTTTGTACTTTCATTACGGCCTGCAACACGATATCAACAAAAAACGCTCGATCGACAACTTGTATAGAAAGCACCAATAAAATAAGAAATTTTTATTTTTGTTTTCAATATAAGTAATCGAGCAAACGTTTTCTATCGACATGCTGGGACAGGGCGTTAGTTTAAAAGTTACAGTTGACTTGTTGAATACACTTTAGATATATTTATGATTTGATAAGGCTAAAGTTCGTAGTGCTTTGTAAACCAAATTACATCTAATAATAATTATTAATGAACAAATAACACCAAAAATGACAAACACGCAGTAGATCAAAGCCTGGGCGGTTATTATGTAATTCGATTCGAACAGGTAACTGTTCGAATTGTAATGTTAATGACATACAAATCCGAACAGTTTCCGTTTTGAATCGAATTACATTATGTAACCGCCCTGATCAAATCACATATACATATATTGTAGAAACCAATATGAAGTTCGAACAATAATAATTAAAATTAACACTTTATTTGGACGATTTGTTAAATTTTTATGTCGTCATATTTCGGAAACCTTACGATATTAGATTATGTTAGGTTCAGCGTTGTCAACTTTTAAATTTTAAAACGCACCAAAATTGAGAAAAAACGCGCCATTTACAAAAAAACGCACCAGCCTTAGAATTTCTTTTTTTAGTTTAAAATGTTTATTGAATCAATTTTGCATAAAAAGTATAATATAATTTAAAAAAAAAGAAACAACCAATTTGTTTATATTCATTTGTACTACACAGATAGTAATATTTTTTAAATTTTAATCAGAAATTAAATTAAATTTTTAGTCAAGCTTAAGTTCAGTAATTTCAATTCTTATTGAATTAAATATTTTTATTAATTCATGTGAGTTTCTAAAGAAGAGAAAAAAAATTAAACTTAGACTTTAAGCTGGGGAAATACCGATACTTTTCTGTGCAGCCACGCACTTCATCAGTTCCCTAGTCTATCTACTTGGGTAGAGATTCTTATTAACGTCAGCTATTTAACTTAAATTTTCAATGAAACGGAATATGAGAAATGATTGTTGTGTATACAATTGATTTACCTTTGGTAAACACATATATAAGTATCACTATTAATTTTCTTTTTTTTTCATTTTTCTACGAAATTATATTACTCTACCTAATTATGTTTAACTATTTTTGCTTATCTTTTACGATCATTACATTAATTATTTTTACTTATTCGATGTACCATCTGTACATGCATGTAAGTATTATTGTAGTGGCTTTAAGTTACTTTTTTTAGATAAGCAATTGTCTGAGTTATTTAACTTTTCATGAAAACAAAATTTTTACCAAAATGCCTGCACAATGTTTTTGGTGTTGTTTTTAAGCACCTTCTAGTAAGTTACAAATCAATGTTATTCTAAACACCCAAATAAATTTGTAATGAGAGTTTTATTCATTCAAAAATCCGTAAATCTGGATTTTGGAGGTGTCCGGCATATTTCACTATTGGATTCTTCTTTAACTCGGCAAGCCCTACAAAAAAAATAATATCCGGTCGCAGGTTTTTTGGACTGGCGCACCATGTAATTGATCGATTATAGAGTTCATTTTTTTTAACTTAATGAAAAAAGTATTTATTTAAATGAACTAGCACTAAAATAATTTTCCAGGTTCTAAAAATAAATTCTCGTGATATTATCAGCGAATAAGTTGAGCTTCAAAACAAAAAATAATTGTTAAAAAACTCCATTCCAATAAAAAGTTACACGATTTTAAAAATTAACAACTTCATGTGTTTTTATTGTTTTTAATTCATTAAAAACTATTTAAGTTTAAAGTACCGTTATATTGTTATTGTTGATAAATTGGCCAAAGTTTTTGCAATTTCTTTTTTAATAACAAGTGCTCTTTCATATTTGATAAAAATATTTACTCAAAGTGAAACTCAAATAACGACTTTTGTCCAGCTAAATTAGCAAAATCTTACACTGTGCAATACTTACAGGCCTTTTTCTGCTATTGCAATAAGTAATTCCTTTCGAAATTGAATGCAACCGATCTGATTCATTTATAAGGAAAAAAACTTTTATTTAAATGCTAAAATTTTGTTTTTGATACATAAATATACACATGCTACAAGCATTTTGCACTTCCTTGATTCAAATATCTGGCAAAATTAAAAAAATTATGTATTTATTTTATATTTTAATTCTTATATTTTTTAATGTGTATTTTAGCAGGTATTAATATCAGACTACATGTCAGAGTAATTAATGTTTCATAACATTTCATGTTCTACGGCAACTGTTTGTGTTAAATATTTATGTAATTGCAACAATTATCAGTGGTAACGAACTGAAAAAATAGTTCTTTGTTCAAGATTGTTAAGTGTAAATAAGGAATTTTAAACTTTTTTTGTTGAGATTGAAACAAAAAACTTTTTAAATTACTTTAATAAAACGCGATGGATTTGCTCATTAATTTAAACGAATAAGAAAGACGCTTCAAAATATAATTAAAATCACTCACCTGTATTTGCCAGCATTTTCCAGTTGGACTTGTCGCAAAACCAAACTTCCATTGCTTAACAGTAAGAAACTGTTTAGATGAACAAGTATGTAAAATAAAAGTATATTAGAATTTTTTATAAATATACGGCATTATTTATAAAAATTATTAAGGCTATTATTAAGAGGTTTTAAAACTTCATAAAAAAATTTTTTTATTAAGCCTTTGTAAAACCTTAATAATTTTTATAAATAAGACTGATCATTTTTAATAAAGAATAAGATCAATTTAACAGTCATTAGTCACACTCATCAATTGAAGGAATTTATGCCAGCCAAAAATACATATGTACATACAAAGAATATTTTTTCAGTCTTACATATTCGAGAAAATTTAGTTCTGTTATTGTTTTTTTCATATTATAACATTTAATTAGAAAAGCAATTTCACTTCGATTTGATGGTATACACTTTCATCTCTACTCGCCTGTTTTCATTGAAAAATTTCGATAACGATACATTTCCATAGAACCATGTTATGTTGGCAGGTGGAATACTAAAAATAGGACAATTCAATGTAAATGGCAGACCATACCAAGCTGTTAAGTTTATATTGGCAGAACGACGTTTTAGAACTGAAACGAGAGAAAATTCAAATGTTAAGGAAATAAATATAATCAGCCCAATCATGAATATTCCCTCGGAATTTATTTCTCACGGAAAATAATTTTCTCGAGAAAACAATCCTTCAATCATAAATTTCTTGCGAACAAAGAAGAGTAATACGTGTCATCACCGCATTACGAACCTCGTTGTTTTGCTTGTTTGTTGACATTTTGTTTCTCCCTTTTTTTTCGAGTGAGAGGGTAAACAAAATTACTAAAATTCAACAACTTGGAAAAATATGTAAAACAAACTTTATAAATGATTTATTTGTGCATTATTTGTGTTTTTTTACATACAAGATCTATAAAATACAAGTTTATGTATATAAATTGTGTTTTAACTATGTTTTGATGTAAACTCCCTTCTGTGTTGCAAGGGAAATATTTTTGGTGAAAAAAGCAAGTTCAACGGCGTTCATACCTACTTTTTTCCCGGGGAGTTTTTCTATTCCCGCACTCGGCAAAAAAAGGGGAAAAAACAAATTCATGATTGGAGAAAAGGGTGAAAAGTGAAAAAACTCGCACGGAATTGTTATTAATGATTGGGCTGAATATGAAATAAATACAAGGCGAATTCATATTAGGTGGTTTCAATTGCTCAGGTTACTATTTTCGCCGCTTTGAATTTGAATATCAGTTAGATGTCAACATACATTTTTCAGTACTTTTTTGACATCAAAAGTATAAATTTTTCAAAGCGAGTTCACCCTACAAGAAATTAATGACTGAAACCAACACAAACAAAATTTTTTCACTAACACATTTCCAACAATGGACTTATTTTTATTTATAGTTGCTACACTCCAGCATACATACATATATGTATGTTAGAGTGGATTATCTAATGTGAAAATTAAAATTTATACGCTTTAAAACAGATGAGTAAAAACAATAGTGAAGAAAAGAAATTTACAAAATTTAATTTAATATATGTATATTTCTTTTAAAAATTTTTGATATTTGTAAAAAGCAAGATGCGTTGGGGGTGCAAATTTGTGAAGAGGACCGCTTAAGCTATTTAGTGTTTTTGTTTATTTGTATTTTTGTTTTATATATGTTATTTACTTGTATTATTTTAAGGTTATTTTTATAATAAAAAAGCAATTAAAATAATATATAAAGTATATTTATTATCAATATGGTTACTCAATTGTGGGGGACATATATTAGTCAATTATGATCAGTCAAACTGGACTAATATTTATGTCATCATTGGTTATGAAGACCTGCACAAGACGTCTTATAAGAACTTTTAAGACATGAGGGCAATTTCAAATGCTTTACTACAGGGAAATCTTCTGAAACAAACGCATTTGTTTACTTATTGCAGGTATAAGAGTAAAGAAGAAAATAGTTCGTGACTGAACAATTTGTGGTGTTTGTGCTTTTTTCTCTCATTGGCTCGTATACAAACGTCATGCATGTACATACATACATACCTACATTATTTTTCTGCGCACATACAAACGCACAAATACATTTACATGAGTTTTGTGCGCTCGTTTTAAAAAACCTCCCTTAAACACAAACATAATAGCTTACCATCTAAATCTTACACACACATCCAAACGTACAATATGCAAAATAACAAGCATACATATATAAACAGTACTTCTTTTCATTGTTTGTTATAAACAAGAAGTCTTGGCAACGTCGCTTCTTAACAGTCATATACACGTACACCAATACATCCATCGTGCCTCGTTTATAGTACGACAGCATTTATTATTGGCATAGTATAATGCATGCCACGATAATACATTTAAAAAACATGACGTATCTACATTTCAAGACTGCTTACGCAGGCCACTAATTGGTTATTAAAAATCAGTACAGTTAGCAGTGCAACTATATGTTATATTCGTTAGTTAGAGAGAGACGCAACATCACACGTACACAAAAGTTTTCATCACATTTTTAATTTCGCCGATAATAATGTGATAGAAACTTTGTTCTAAGCAATGATGAATATGTCCTGCATGACTTCCGATCAAATGACCGGTCAATTGACTCATAATATTCTTGTAGGGGAGCTAAATTTGTTTGCCTTGATAAATATGTACTATGAATGTATGTACATACTAAAGTCCTGCACAAGACCATTTATAATTATATATTTATTTTCTACACATGAGAGATTTTTCAAATGCTTTACTACAGCGAAATATTCTAAAACAAACGCTAAACAACACTGTTGGCAAGACATTTTTTCAGCTTTTTGTCTTGCCAACATTGTTTTTTAGCGTTTGTTTTAGAATATTTATCTGTAGTAAAGCATTTGAAAAATCTCTCATGTCTTGAAAAGTCTTATAAATGGTATTGTGCAGGATACTACTATATACCAACTATTTTTTTAGGTTAGCTCTTGTTTAAAAAAATTATTAATATTGAAAACTTGGTCAAAAGCACCTAAAAATCTCAATTTTTTACAACACTGGGTCTTCACGTACCAATATCGATTGCGGAAATTGTCAAATTTGATTGCGTCCATGAAATTTCCTACGTATAGACAGCGATTGCCATAAGTTTTAATCCATTGCGTAATGATTGCTGTGCTGATTGCTCGAGCAATTATTGCCAAGGAATCTGCTGTCACTTTTGTTTTTTGTTTTCATTACTCTACGTCTCCACCTGACATGAATTTTTGCTGTAACTTGAAGTTATAACTGAGTTGTTAAAACAAATGCATTAACAATAACGTTATAACTTGAAAAAAGCGTTAACTTGAGCAGTCTACGTTTAACATTAACTTAAAGTTATTGTTAAAGTTATGCATTTTATGTCGGATGGAGACTGCAAATTAATTTTTGAAGAACAAGGAATTCTAGCAAAATATAATAAAAAATCATTCGAAATTCATAATATAAAAAATAAATAAAATAAATAATAAATTTTTCGTATTTTTGCCTTGTAGGAAATATATATTTGCCCTATGTGTAAGATTTGTGGAAAAAATTGCCATACGTGTTCTCTGCCTCAAAGCAAGAAAAAAACATTAAATTATTCTGCTGATGATATTGCTTGTTCTCATTTTCATTCATTCTCAATTGCAAAAATAAAATTGCCCCAATTAAAAAAAAATAAATTTTTTGGCAAAAAAAAAATGAAAAAAAAACTTCCAAACATTTTTAATTTATTACAAAAAACTTTCTGAGGACGCAAGTTCATCAATAAATGTCTTTTCAATCGATATAAAGGTTAATAAATGAGAAAAATTGCGATTTTAAGATTTTAACCAAGTTTTCAACCTTAATTATTTTTTAAACAAGAGCTAACCTAAAAAAATCGTTAGCACCACTAAATTTAACGAATTAGGTTTACCTATAATATATATTTATATATATATATATATATATTTATAACATACTTACCAGGATATTCAACCATAATGCTCTCCGATATAACGGCAGTTTCATTGGCATTGATTTTACAGCGATAGTGACCACTGATTTTCTCATCGGCTGAGATGCGCAGAGTTCCATTGCGATAAATGGAAAAATTATTTTGCTTTTTATACTTGATAATATTGTCGTTGAAAAACCATGTGTAAAAATATTTGGTTTCATCTGTTTATAAAATATACAAAAATAAACAATTTATTTAATATTTCTTAATAAGTTTGATGTATGCACAAAAAAATTATTAGAAGATAGCATTAGTAAACAGGGATTTTTGTATTTATAATGGCAAACTCCAGACTAAAAACTCTTCTTGGGCATAAGAAATTTTGAATGCTAAACTAAATATAATATAGATAGATTGACATACACATGCTGACTAAATCTGCAAGCAATGCATAATGATTATCAGCATCTGACTGATGAAGGTTAAGAACCTACAGTCGCGCCCTTACCCTTAAAATGATAGTGCATTCAAAGCTCTTTTTCCAATAGAAAATATGTACAATATAAAGTGAATATAACACGAGCACATAAATTTATTGACTGTTGTCATTCGAATAAAAACTATTCGAATATTCAAAAATTTATTTTTAATTTTTGTTCGAACGAACAAACATTTTTTCTATTCATATTAAAGAATCATTTGAAGAGTTTTTTTGAATACTCGAATTTTCGAAAAATTTCCTTAAATACTTTATTTAAAGCGATTTGTGTGACTAATAAACGAGATCTAGGTCACAAAAGAATACGATTTTATTGTGATGAAAATATTGCCACGAATGATCTCAACTGCGATGAAGAATTAGGTGACTTTCCCGAAATTCTACAGAGTTTTTCCTTCTTTTTTATACCAATATTGCTTAGCATTTTATTATATATGTGAAGAAAATATTTAAAAAAGGCATTGTTAAATATGTAAAACTTTTTAAAAAATATTTAAAATTAGGAAACGAAAAATTAAGTATGTTTGAATATGTTTTAGTAATATTTTTAAATTGAACTTAATCTATTTTAAAAATAAAGTTCAATTAAGAGTTTTTAATGGATTTTTATTAGAGATGGTATTGTGAATATATTATTTTTTTTTTGCTCAAGATTATAATCGCAGAAGATAATGATTTTTTTTTTGAAGTTACGAACCCATTTTCAAAACACCGCATAAAAGTATGAACGATTTATATTTATTTGGCGCAATTGTGGAAGCTGTTTAACAGAAATTTAAAATTTTGTGCAAGCAAGTAGGCTCAATTTATTGAAATACAATTTATTCTTGAGTGATTAAGTGTAATTGTGCATTATTCAATCAAGCAAACTACAGTAGCGGTACCGTACCCATATTCACTTTTATTATATAGTATTCACTTACATAAAACTACTTTAAAATATATGTATAATTACTTACTTTGATAGTAGGACTCATCAATGGTTGCCTTACACTCTAGATAATGGGGTTTGTGTGGATGCGTTATTATCAGTCTTGTTATGGAGGGACTTTCAATTTGCAGAAATGGTCTTTGATTTATTGGATTGGCATTAACTGTAATGAGAAATTTAAAAGCACACAAATAAATACATTAAAATATGAATATACGAATTATTTTTGAAATGATTTTGTTATTTAAATGTGCTAATTTATAACAAAAAGTCAATTTTGAAAAATTTAAACACACTCGTGCATATCATTGACACAATCAATTGAGCAAAATAAAATAATTGAAACAAATTATACGTGAAAATATGGTCATGTTGTATTAAAATTAAATAAGGTGTGATTTCCAATATGGATATTTAGGTGAACCGCTTCAATTCGTTTGTAATTTACTACATATACATTTATATACACATATACACAAATACATACATACATACATATGTACATGTATCTATTTGTTCATGCGTTAACATTTTTAATTTTCATCCAGCTAAATATAAACGCATGTAAAATTGGCAAAGAGCTAAAAATGATATGAGTAGCTAGATTGTAAGACATTTTTAAGATTAACCATATTCTTTAGCAGCAGGAAACGATTTTGTACTCCAATAAAACTTTAAAATATTTTCCCACAAATGCAAAATATTTGTTTTAAATTTTATGTATTTTGTTTTAAATTGTATGTTCTACTGACATATATCGTCGCCCCAGAATAGTTTTGCTCCACCAACCATTCTTAAAAATAATTAGTTAGGTATGAAATATACACATACACATTTTGAATACCATTTTTCATTTAATTTTGCTCCATGTCCACTATTTTTAGGTTTAATAAGTATTGTTTTGCTGTACACGCCACTGTTTTGCGGTTGCATCAAGTTAAAGGCAGAATTAGTTTGTACGTGCTGTTCTGTTCGGAATCAGCTGTTTTGTTTCTGTTTAGTTGAAAATCTGTATGGGTCGTTAGTTTTCCCTTTTTCGTTCTGTTCTGTTGCGGACAGATCTGTAGAAAATAGAATTCAACGTTAAGTGACAGTCAAAGGTGTGTATGTATTAGTATGTTTTGATACTTTGTGTACAAGTGTAATCAATTCTATAAGTGCCAGCTAATTTTTTTCACAGAAAAATTAATTGCAAAATATTTTATTCGGAAAAGAACGGCACAGAACAGCAACAGAAAGTAAAGACTAATGAAGCCTTAACTCTTGTTTTGCTTCATATCTATAAGAAATGAATAATAAAAAAGAACGTGACATAAGAAAAATTCAACGGCAAGTGTTAAGCAAAAACATCATCACCCAGACGCAGCCGCCGATTGCATATTTTAAAATAAACTAAAATAAAGGAAACAAACCTTAAACACTAAAATAAAATAAAATAAACCTTAATTATTCATATTTGAGTATAACAGAAACGACTTATGCCCTAATTCAGTTCAGTTTGCCTATGGACGAAAATAAAACGCAGTTGGGATTTTTTTATTTATTATTTATTCTCTGTGCTAGAAGGTTCGTGTATTTGCTTCATGTTCCAAATGCTATATCTAAAGCTATGTACAGACGGTTGTCAGATCTTGCAATATTGCCAGTAAAATGTGCTCAAAATATCTTACAACAGTGTGAACTGGCAAATTTTTGTCAGGCGTCGTTTCCAGAAAAAGCATTGTCAGTCCATTGAAAGACTAGCAGCTGACAACAAATTGTCAGATATGTTACAATCGTGTGAACACATTGTAATATTATTGCCAGATAGTTGTCAGACATTTTAATATTGTCAGATGTGCAAAGATTATGCATCTGACAATGGCGTCATTGTAAGAGAATTATTTCTATGGGCAACACTGCACACACTTGATTTTAAATAAAACATTTATAATAAAATATATGCACACATCATTGCACACATCATTGCAATGCACGCATCATTGCAATTGCTTCTTTATGGTCCATAATAATTTATACATTCACTTTTTACATTTAACACAAACACAAACGATTGATATTTAACAATTTCTAAAAAATGATTTGAGTCTGGCAACCCATAACAACAGATCTGAGAATTTGTACATATGACAACCGTGTGAACTGACAATTTTTCGACTGACGATTTTGTCAAATGAATTTATTGCCATACAACCGTCTGGCAATAAATTGTAAGATTTTCTTACAACCGTGTGAACTGAAAAGGAATATTGTACTGGCAATTTTCGATTGCCATAGCTTAACACATATTTTTTTTCATATATGTATGTATGTATTTTTGAAAATATTGTATAAGTCATAGTCCAAACAAAGTATACTTTAAGAGTTTAGAACCAGTATTTTGTATGGGAATACTGGTTTTAATTTCTTAAAGTTTACCTTATTCTGACTATGACTTTGCCCCATGGTAATAATATTTTTATTTTTCATTGTAAAAGACAGTAACCATTTTGAAGAAAATAATTTAGAGAATTCAAAAACAAGAACTCAAAAGTATTTTCAAACAAAAAAGTCCTAAATCTTCTTATTGAATTAGGGAATTAATTTCATTCTTTATATTGAATACACTTCAATTAGTTTTTTTTTCCTTGTGTAAGTGTGTAAGCGGATCGATAGTTAAAACTATTATGGAGGCGACTTCTTGGTCGGCTTTAAACGATCTACTTATTTCTCTAGACAGCAAGAAAAATAAAGAAAACAACAAAATAATCAATTCACAGCAGTAAAGCATACGTATGGAGCAGAGAACAGATTGAATGCCGTATTTTGTTGTTTTGAATGCAATCACAAAAAACCTGCATATTGTTGTCAATCAACAACATTTGAAATAAGCAACGCATGTCACAATCGAAAGAGATGAGTGCGGCGAATTTTATTGCGTGAACTGCTTGTTTTATATAAATGTTCACTGATCTTGTCAAAAGCAACGAATAGTCAGTGAATGGTGCGAATGATTTATACTGTGATTGACCACAACGCAGTCTTTTACTTTGTGCTTGTATAAAACTCTTACATTAGTATTCATAAAACACGATAGAGATTTGAAATGTATTTTATGTAAAACTTTATATAACACAGTTATTGAAAATACATTTCAGATCTATTTTACATTTTCCAAATTTTACTTTTTGTATTTTCCTTTCTTCTAACACCGTATATATCGGCATTTATTTTTTTTTAAATTTCCTCCCTCACACTGCATTTTTTTTATTTATAAAAATTAAAAGCACTTAAAATAAACTTGTTATTTAATTGTGATATCCAAAAGATCAGCGAATACTGAGTGAGGGGTATGAAAGAAATCCATTCTTTGATGCTGCATCATTTCATTTCGCTGCTTGTGTTATATCGGTATTGTAATAATAGAGTGAGTATGAGCAATCAACAAATCGGAATGATATGATATGATATGATATGTATGAGAGAAATTACATTTGTTATTGTTGTCGAATAAATGCATGGCAATAGCAACGAATTTATGAATTGTTAGCAAATGCGAATGGTCTCATTGTGTTCTCTGGTATGGAGCACAAGAAGCTACTTTTTGCAAATAAATTAAAAAAAGTGGTGTATACGGCACTAAACATATTTTTACTTTTACAATAAAATAATATTAGCTTCTAACTTAATTTATGAAAATTCACAAAAATTTTAATTTTTCTTTAAAACAGGAAACAGTGATGCAAATCAGATAATGACAAAAGTATTGTGTTAAGTACTTTTTGAGTGTTGGCCGTAAAACAACTGCGAATTTGTGCAGCTAAAAATAAAAAACATGCAAAATACCAACACACGCATTAATTTTAAACCGAATACGTATAACTGTAAATATCCAACAACTATGTGCATAGACATTTTTTTTAATTACCCAGCACAAACGACAACAACTAAAATTGATAGACGAATACACATGCGTAATACACACACAAACATGTTTTCAACCACACACACACACAGCCACACATTTTCCATTCCATTTTATGTACACAATGGCGAATGGTGAATATATACTCCGAGTATGACTGCATTATTTTTTTTACTGAATAAATATTAATATTATAAATCATTATTTTTTTCAATCGTGATTCGATACATTAGATGTTGTTCTATCGAAACATACAAAAAACTTTATTTCAAAAAAAATAATGAGTTAAGGCCTTTCTATATTAGGGTAACATACATATATTTATTTTAGTTAATTTTTTTTAATAGATATATCACTGTGTAACACATAAAATACAAACTCCTTCTACAAAGTGTAGAATTTCCTAAGGTAATTATTAAAAATAACAAAAGCCCGTTCTGCGAAGAAAATGTAATTTTATAACGGCTATATCCCTTTAACCAACTGTTATTTTATTTTCCTATCGTCGATATTACTGCAGTTATAGACAGTGAGAAAAAAAGTGTAAAGCAAACTAACCCAAAAAAACTGCATCTAGTACCTCAAAGTTGCTATAAATTCGAAAATAAGTTTTAAGGACAGTTTTGAATAAAATTCCGGGAGAAATTTTTCCCTTTTCCAATTAGAATTTTTTTGTTTTCCCTATTACTTGCTTTTAGGTGGAATTATTCCCCGGCAAAAATTTCTCGCGGAATTTTATTCATAATTGCCCTCTTTAACTATCCACAACGTTGAAATTAGGGATGTAACGAATACCGAATATATCGGCGATATTTCTGATTTGCCGATATATCGATATCGGCGATATTTTACTGTCGATACGGCGGTACTTCTTAAATTTTTTTATAGCTGTTTTGAACAAAGAATTAAATTTTCAACGATTTTTTTTTGCATAAAAACTAAGAGAAATAACATATTAAAAGCAGAACATAAAGTCTGAACAGAAAAATTAAACGTTTCTTTTTTTTTTGCTTTACACCATAGTAGTGAAATGTTTTCTCAATGCTAAATGATGTATGTATTTAAAAAATTATTTGTTTTTTGTTAATTTCAGAATGAATTGAAATATCAATTTTATATATTAATAATCTCTTACACTACAATTTTGTATAATAAAAGGTTTTGTTAAATTTATCTTAAGTTCAGTTTCAATATGCGTGTCGGAATCGGTATCGGCGATATTTCTTTTTGAGTATTGGTATCGGTATCGGATCAGCAAAACGGCGTATCGTTACATCCCTAGTTTAAATACATCTTACCAAAAACTCATCAATGACAAAATCCGAAACGTTATTGTTGCCTATTTAAATATTACCATATCAACGTTTGGGTACCATGAAATAAGTTCCAAATGAAATAACTTCTTATGAAATAACTCCCAACCAAAATGAAATAAGTCCCAAACATAAAAAATTAAATAACTTCCAATTGTTCTAATGAAATAACTCCAAATAATTGGAAATTATTTCATTAAAAACGAAATAATTCCCAAAAAATTAAATAAGTCCCAGTGGAATTAGTCACCATAAAAATTAAGTAGCCTTTAATGAAATAAGCCCCAAGAAATATGAAATAACTCCCAAAACCAATACATACAAACAAAAAGAAAACAACACGTTATTAGCGGGATAACTAGCCATTACCTTTGAATTTCACCCACAACAAGGTTCTTTTGCATCAGTTGCATTTTTCTTGTCATTAAAGTATGCATAACGGCACAGCCAACTGAATATTTTGTGCAGAGACAGCCTTCGACCGGTCTCAAGAATTTTCTCCACGATAGTATTCTCCGTCACGACACCCTACTATAGGTTTCTTAAATACCTTAGTATAGACGGTCTGTATCCGGAACTAGGGATTTTCTACATCTTCGTATTTCCCGACACGGCGCAGCTTACTAAAGGTTTTTTGTATAGCCGGCCTTCGGCCGGACTTATATTAATACTATAAAAAAATCAACAATATGATAGATGACATAGCACCAAAAAAAAACTTAAATGACTCCCAAATAAAAATTAAATAACTCTCAGTTAAAAATTAAACAACTCCCAATCGGCGAATCAAATTATTCCAAACGGCAAAGGAAAATAAAATAAGTACCCACAGATTTTTCGTTGGAAGTTATTTCATTTGGGAGTTCTTTCATATGCAATAAATCCCAACAAGAAAAAATTAAATAATTCCCAATTTTGTAAGCAGAAATCATTGGGAGTTATTCAGCCCAATCATGAATAACAATTCCGTGCGAGTTTTTTCCCTTTTCTCCAATTATGAATTTGTTTTTTGCCCTTTTTTACCAAATGCGGGAATAAAAAACTCCTCGGGAATAAAAGTAGGCAATATGAACGCCGTTGAACTTGCTTTTTTCAATAAAAATCTTTCCCTTGCAAAAGAGAAGGGAGTTTACATAAAAATATATTTAATACTCCATTAAAACAAAATTTATATACATAAACTTGTATTTTATAGATCTTGTATGTAAAAAAACACAAATAAAGCACAAATAAATCATTTATAAACTTTTTTTTACATATTTTTCCAAGTTGTTGAATTTTAGCAATTTTGTTTATTCTCTCACTCGAAAAAAAAGGGAGAAACAAAATGTCAACAAACAAGCAAAACAACGAGGTTCGTAATGCGGTGATGCCACATATTACTCTTTTTTGTTCCTAAGAAATTTATGATTGGAGGATTGTTTTCTCGAGAAAATTATTTTAAGTGAGAATAAAATTCCGAGGGAATATTCATGATTGGGCTGATTAAACTTTTTTCTTGGGAGCTATTTGATTTCGTATTTAGTTCATGACATCTTAAATAAGTATGCAGAAGTGGCTACTTGACGAACAAATTCGATAGTTTTTTTGTTCCAAAATCTAAATGTGACACATGACTTTGTATTTGAAGCGGACACATTTTCTGAGAACTACTCGTCGTTAGCACGTTGACTACAAAACCAAGATCCTGGGTTTCAACAAGGTTCCGACAGTAATTAAAAAAACCCCACACATTTTTCTGAGGTGCATTGGTGTTCCTATGTATCACCTGTTGTAATAAAGTTGAAGTGATGAAGGGATGGTCACTGGTCACTGAACTACACCGGCTTCAGCGGATATTAATCCGCTGTAATATCAGAGCCCCTCCTTCATCGGCACTGTGTAGAACAATCATCGTCGAAGTGAAATAACTAATAAAATAGCTATTAAGCACAATTTCGAAATTTAATACACCGCATTGACACCAGAGGCGCTGCAACACAGCAATATTAAAAAAAACGTGCAAAGTCAAAAACTCTTTTCTCACCAAAAAAACATTTTTTTCTGAGTTCTTGTCGTCTTCAGTTTTTTAGCGAAACAATTTCTTAAAATGAAAGTAATCGAAAAACAAACAAATAAGTTTTAAAACTTTGGAATTATTTCACATCGATTAATTCCGAAAATTTATAAGAAAATTTAAAAATTAAAATCACTTAATTTTTTTAGTAGTTATTTTGTTGGACATTGTTTATTTATATTATTTTCACTATTTTTATATCATCTTCTCATTATTTTTTACAAAAAATTTAAATATATTTCTGTATTTATTTGACGTTATCTAATATAATTAATAGCTTTTTTGTCCAGGTTTTAGGGCTGGACATTATAAACATACAAATTGTTAAGAATTAAATACTGGTATGCTAAGTTCAGCATTTTTAAAAATGCAGCCAGAAGTTTGTACCCCATTGCAGACTTTATGATTTTATTTAAAAAGATTTGGTAATTATGGGTTAAAAAAGTCTACATATTCGTACATAGTGAACCCAGTCTTATAGACAAACTCCCAATTAATTAATGAGAATTACAAGACTTTAAACACGAAAACAAAACTTTAAGATTTATGTGTTCTCCTGTTTTTGTTTACAACTAATAATCAATTTAGGCTACATAAATCGAAATCGAAGGAACGCAAAATTCCACGCTGTTGAGGGATTACTGTGTCAAGTATTTCCAAGCCAAAATTCTTGTACAAATAAGAGTAAATATTAATGTATTTAAACCGAAACTTCGATACCATTATCAATAACAAGTTTTGGTGTTATAGATTGTATCAAGAAAATATAAAAAAATGGCAATTGATATCTGGTCGTATGTGAACAAAATTAAGTATTATTCATTTATCATTAATTTGAATAAAAACTAAGCAGTGCAAATTTGTCTGCTGCTTTTTTCTCTCCTTCAGATATAATTGCATTTGTTACTCCCTCAACGTCAACTTTTATAGCAGCGGCACAAATGTGTATTGATTTTTGTGATATTTGCTTATTTCTAAAATTATTGAGTTAATTTTACATTTTTTTTTTGCATTGCAATTATATTTTACGCACATGTGTCCAAGTGCTTGCCTGCGAATCAGTTAAAACGTGCGTCTTAAAATTACGGCACCGCCTTTTTTGGATACAACCATCTGGTAATGATTGAGGTGATACAAATTTTTGGCGCTTTTGGCGCTTGCTTAATGCAATAAAAGGCTGAGGTAATGGATATATGAAGCTGGAATCTTTTTAGGCATATGTATGTATGTGCGCCGCTTATTATTACGCAATGAAGTTTTAAGCTTAAGATATGAATTATTTGTATTTTTAATTTTCATTAAATTTAGATTAAACAAGATATGTATGTTCAATTTATCTAACATTTAAATCTGCTTGTTTAAGTGGCTGTTGCAATTCAAAATTATGTAAAAAAAAAATTATGCAAAACATGAGTATCATTAGCATGGGCATTTCACATTCACGTTACATAATTGTCACGTTACGTCGCCAAGCAATTAAGCTTGTATGTTAATGCCTTGCTGTTCTATTTGTTCATATATTTTACTAAATCTAGAGCTATCTACGTTCTAAACTATACATACATATGTACATATCGATGACAAAATTGTTCACATAAAAGGTCGACATAAGAATTCTTCATTTATATATAGGTTAATTATTCCAAAACACAGAAAATATTAAAGTACTTTGGCCACTAATGCAGCGAAGCACAACAAACAAGCTTATGGCCTCTGTTTCCTGAAAAAACACTAATTATATATATTTATAGTTTATTATTATTAGTGCGTTAATAAATGTTAAACTTAAATTTTAACAATTCTTAATAAAAAAACTAAATATATATTTATGTTTAAAATTTTTAACGAACTAATAATCTCAAACTATTAGTTAGTTAAATATTTTTTATTAAAAATTAATTGAAATTGGTTATTAAGGGGTTTAGCTGGATCCTATGCGCATTTTACTGTTGGTATTGCAGATCATCATGGAATCTTTACCCAACTCTTACAACTACAACTCGACAACTACAGCCAATGTTACAATTGCAAAGTAAGAAAATAAAAAACATGTTGATTATTAAGTTGTTGTTTCAACATTGATATTTGTTGAGCTTCTTATTTGCTTAAATGAAAGTTTAACATAATAACCAGTGTTGCCAAAACGGCGGTTTTCCCGCTATATATGACTGTATTTTGTTGTCAATAGCGGAAAGTCAATTTAAAAAACCACCAGCGGGAATTTTAGCGGAAGAATTTCTTAGTTGACGGATTTTTAGCGTTTTTCTGAAACTTTTAAAGAAAGGTATTGAATCAAAATAAAGTATTTTTAATGCAGCTCTGCGACACGTACCCTATTATTTATGTAGAGTTTTTTTTCGATATAAGCACGCACAGAGAAAAGAAACTAACGTCACTTTTTTTGCAGATAAAAAATTGACATATTGTGGTCGTATAGTATAATGTGAAACGTTAAGAGGTTAAAAATAAAATCATGTATATACATACGAGTATAAAAGTGAAAAAATCTCATTTTTAGTGAATAAAATTTAATTAGAGATTAAAATTATATTACAAACCAATTTAATCATTCTTTTCGTATTAAAAATAATAGTAAACAAATCTTTAAACAAACGGAAAAGAAACCGAAAACTGGGTGATTGGACCAGTGAGTATGAGGAAAACATAATATCAACCAAAATGTCTCAAAACAATAACTTTTTCTGAATAATTTGTTTTTCATTAGACTTTTTTAATTAAATTTTCCTTCGAAATTAAACTTCAAGCCAATTTGAATTGAGCCACAGAGTTTATTTTATTAACACTATTTTTTAATTTCAGATAGTCTGAAAGTCAGGAAATTTTAACAATATTATGCAAATACTTCAAACAAAACGGCAAGATATTATACTACACGTGTAGAATATTTGGGGTCTATCGCAGAAAATATTGAAAAGATACTGATTCAGCTTAAACATTAATATTATAAGATGGAAAAGTTCCTTGGATTCTACTTTTTCCTAGTTGGAAGTTCATGTATGGAAACTCTGCAGGAAATAAAATACCTACTTAAAGATGAGGCTGAGGTTTGCTTACAAATATTGGGGAAATATGAGATTCCAACATACATATGTATGTACATCTATGAATATGTATACATATTTTATAAAATTTATCTTATTCTCTTTTTTATCAATAAACCATAAAAAAGACATATTATGTTGGTTATAAAAAATTCAGCGGTTATATTAGCGTTTATTTTTATTCAGCTAGCGGTTTTTAGCGGGTTTTCAGGGGCTATATGGTGGGAAATGCCTACAACATTTTGGCAACACTGATAATAACTCTAGTTGTTCTAAAAAATTTTTGGGTAAATTACAGGCTTACTTTGCAAACTCTTGAGAGAAGAAAGAAATTTAAATCAAAAATGTTTCAATCGGTAGCTAATTTTTGTTAGATGGTATAAACATTATCAGCTGCTTCCGGTAACTTTAGCTTGACAGTGCTGAATTTAGTACAGCGAAAACATGGTTGCATTTTATAATACTAGCTTAAAACCAATTCAAAAAAGATATGTAGTGAGTTTTAACAAAATAATTATGTTTCTATTATTTGGTTTTAACGTCAAAACCAACATTTGAACCATGCCAGCGCAGTGCATATCATGTCGCGCTTTTTGCAAAAACCATCTGGTTACGTTAAGCATCCCCTGATAATATACAAACTTGCGTTTCTTATACATACATCACTCTGAATCATCCATTACTCGGACTCAATAGTAAAACAAACAAAAAATCCTGAACAATTTATTAGTGCCACAAAATATTTGACGGCCGTCCTTAAAAATAATCTTCAGCTATTGCATGCAAACGTCTAACGTTATAACCAGGGAAACCAGAAATATGCTCCAAAAATGTGTTTTATGCGCATTCAATATGCACTAAAAACTTCGAAATATGCACTAAAAACTCAAAAAATATGCTCTTAAAAATAACATAAATTGGATTATTAGGAAATGAAAATCTAATTTTAATTCAGCAATTCAATAAAATTTGCATATGAAAGAAGACAAAAATAAAATAAACATAAGAAGGAAACAATAATAAAATTAATTAACAACAAAAATTTAACTTTTACTTCTAAAGCGATCACGATATCAGATTTAAAACTTTGGAACTGTATTTTAAATGATAACTGCCAGTTCATAGACGTAAAAATTCTTGGCTGTCTATTTATATTGGAAACAAAAACAAATTTTGAGTGCTTTGTTTTTGTTTTCAATATAAATAGGCAGACGAGAATCTTTGCATGGTTTCTATGAACTGGCAGCAAGACAAGTTTTTTATTTATAATTGTTATTGCAATAAACAAAAACTATTCATTTAGCTTTTTAAATAAAAATCGCTGCCTGTAACATCTAAGTAAACTTTTATACATTGAAAGTGTTCTTTTTCTACCTCAACTGATGTAATTGGGGGCAGAGTTCTTCACAATTACCAAACCAAGCTTTTATTGAAATTAACGTCCAGTGAGGATATTAAAACAAATGTTACACCTTTTTAAGTTGAAATTTTGAATATACGAATCAATACTATTTGTTTCAGCATTAAAATTTAGCAGAAAAAAGTTGGACATGAACGATTTAATTTTTTTTATTTTCTTGTTTCGTTTTTCTTTCACAAGATGTTAGAACACATACTAATAATAAGTATATTCTAAATTTCAACTTTAACACGTGTAGCATGTGTTTTAACATTAGAATTCACAAGAAAACGTGTGAAATCGATTCGGAAGCCAGAACATACACAATGGCCTTTTTTAAAGTCTAACTTCATAATGGTAGCAAAATATTGCTTCCCCATACTACTGTTTTTTTTCACTACAAAACGAAATTTTTACGAAAAATAGTAAAAAAATTTTATCAAAATTTTTTTTTTAAATATTAAAATGAATTTTTTTTTTAAAGTACCAAAATATGCCCTAAAAACCCCAAATATTCTCTAAAAATTCAAAAAATGCTCAAAATATGCGTGTTAGACAAAAAGTTCTGAAACGGATAAATATCTTAATTCCGCATTGATATATCAGACAAGAAAAAACATGCAATTGCATATTTGTGGTTTCCCTGGTTATAACCAACTTTTTTTCATAAAACAAGGAAAATATTTTCGTTGACGTCTCTTCGGTTCTAAAAGACGAAGTTATATTTGGATGTTGACGAAACTCAATCAGGAAAGAAGGCCCCAATTTTAACAAAGTATTTAACAGCATTCATATAAACTAACTACATACATAAAGACATTCTGCTAAACAGCAGCAAAATTGCAAACGTTCATAATTCCAAAACATACATATATTTAGCAATGAAAACTTCAGACTTATTTTCATATTTGAAATACTTTTAACATTGTACATCATAAATACGTATGTATATAATTTTTTTTATATTTCACTAATTTTTTACATTTTATCTTATTAACAATAATCTCTGTGGAAACAAAGCGCAATATAAAATTTGTTCTGAATTCAACGTGAAAAACCAATAGAAACACACACCCGTACATACATACACATACGGACATATTTTATTTAGTTGCGTGTGGTGAATAAAATACTTGATAATAAGTACATATATAAATTTTATCGTTGGTGTTAACATAACAATTGAATGTTTGTGCATATTAACAAATGCTTGCCTTATTCCATATTAACAATTTATTATATTGTATCTCTAAATTTATTATTTGTAAAATGTAGTTATAATTTTCATAATTTATTATAACGGCTCCAGTTATTCATTGGCGCCAGTTTCCTTCATCCGAATTTCTTTGCAATACAAATTCTAGCCAAGAGAGCAGACGAGAAGACCTCCTACTATTCTATGAAATACCACTTTTATTCATGGGTAATTTGTTAAGAAATTAATATGCAATACTTGTTAATTTTTTACATTATTTTTCTATTATATCACTTATGTACATATCTGTGTTTTTTTTTTTTTAATTTATTTATTTTTAACAAGTTCATGTTTTAACAATCATACAGTGCTAATGACGCCAAATTTCTTTGGATGAATGTATGTATGTACTAGTGATGCAACGAATGTCAAATTTTGATATTCGCGAATACGAATACGAATATTTGAAACGATATTCGCGAATACGAATACGAATAGTATATGTGAAATTTATAGACACAAAATTTGGGTTCTATTTACGCCTACAAAATGAAATATGAAAAAAATTATTATTAAAAAGAACTTCATACTCCTGTTGGCGTAATTTAAAGTTAATAACAACTAACCAAAACTTTTTATGATCGTCATTAAATAATATTTCAGAATGATACAAAGCACAAATTTCTATAAAAAAAATTAATGAGAATTTATTTTTAGTTATTTAAACTTAATTTAGAATTTATGCATTTATTTATTTAATTTTTTTGGAAAAATATTCGTATTCATATTCGCTTGAATTTGGCGACAATTCGAATACGAATACGAATATTCGTGCATCACTGGTATGTACATATGTATGTAAGCATGTATGAACGAATAATGCCCGTTATTTCTTAGCCATAGATATCTAATAGTGTACAGATATCTATCGTGTAAGTTAAATTTTATAAGGCCAACTCGTAGGTAAAAACCTCAGGAACAGGTAATTTGTTCGTATATATAACGGGCATAAGCACCACATATAATTCCTGAATTTTGTTTTAGTTAAAGGGATTATTCAGTTATTAATTACGAAATGGGTTTATTTTCCTTTCTACATACATATGCAATAGGGTTTGGGAAACAGGAATTCTCGCGCGGGAAATCCCGGGAAATTTCAGAAAGGTGTACTTTTAATTTCCCGGGAAAACGGGAAATTAAAAGTACACCTTATTTCATAAATATATAGGCTTTTGTGACACATAAAAAAATTGCTTAATAATTCTGTTTTAATTTGATATCACCATTTTCATTGGTTTTTTTTAATTAGAAAAGTTCATTTGAATGATTGTATGACTAAATTTACACGATAGAATTGTTTAAGTTACCTTTTAAAGTTGATACTGATCTTTAAACATTTTTCATTATAGCAAATTCCATTTAAAATAAAAACAAATTCTAAAATTTTGTTTTTGTATCAAATGTAACTGCAAGAAAGAAATAATTTCTTCGACACCGATAAACAAGCAGTAAAATGTCCATTAAATTTTTTTAAATAAAAAATAAAAATGGGAGCTGTTAAAATTTGTACGGAAATAAAAATTTCATAAAAAATTCCATAAAATTGAAGTCATATCATTTCTCCTAATTCGTCTAACTACGAGAAAGAAATTATTGCTCTATTCGAAAACTAGATGCATTTAGTAATGGCTGTTTCACACTTTAATCCTTTTGTGGACAATGTTGAGTTGTTTTTTCGTTGAGTCCCGGGAATTGAAAGAGAAATTAAATCAGGGAGGCATTTTCGTCAAAAGTATTATTACTTGTATTAGAGTCTAAGACATTCTTAATGAAGTGGAATACTAGGTCTGAGTATCAATGATTGCAATGATCAAATGGTTTTCTCAAACAATAATAATTTAAAAAAAAACTTGAAGTGATTTTTGCTAATTAGTGAACAAATTTTGGAAAGTGTAGTTAGTGAAAATTGTCAGCTAATAGATGCTGTAAAAACTTTGAAGCTTTGAAACCTATGAAACCCTGAGGGAAGTATTTGATGAAAAATAAAATGATTAAAATTAAAAACATTTAGACAGACTGTGGCTCAGTGTATTTGAAATTCGGTGCAGGTGAGTATAGTACTATAACTTGCTTGTATAGTACTTAGCGATAAGAATCCTCGTGGAAATTTTTCAAGAAGAATGAGAAACAAGCAAGGAAAATTCTTAATAAAGTGATTGGGATGCTTTATTATAAAATTGTTTAGTAATGGATCTATTACTAAGTAGCAGCTATATTTTATTTGCTTGAATTCACTTGAAAATTCTTCAAAATGTATCTTGGGAGTGCTTTTGTATAAACTTTTATTTAAAAAGAATGCTTACATTAATAAAACAATCATTTAATAAATGTACTTAATTTAGTAAATTTGATTTTCCCGGGAGTGCCGGGAATTCCCGGCAAGAGTCCGGGAAATCCCAAACCCTAATATGTACACATGTGTATACTATTTCAAATCGTGCGCCTTCGCAAAACCAAGACTAACCAAATAATGTAGTTAATGAGTCCAATTTAAGTTCGAATAAGATGAAATAAGCTTCGTATGCAATAAAAAAGCTTCAGCAAATTAACTATTACTTACTGAGATTAATTTTTTTAATAGATAGATATCAAATTCCAGATAGATAAAAATTTTCACGTGTAAAAATGTCTTCTCAGTATATCTTTAATATCCTTGAGGTTGAGCATAGTACTGAGGTGTTATGTTAAATTTCATTTGTTACATAAACCTCAGACAAGTTTGAAATATGCTGATATAGGTATGTACATGTACATTACAGCGGATCGATTTGTATTGACAAAAATTAATCGATACTGTGCCATCGATTTTTCGATAGCTTTTGGCATGAGGAAAAAAAGATCCACGACGACATATAAAAAATATCATTTAAATTTTTTTTAGTTTTTTTAGCAGGTAATAAAAAAAACTCGGCTGACTTAATTTTTTTAAATAATCATATACATATGTAAATAATTTTTTTTGTTGTGTAGTTAAATATTGATACGCAATAAATTAATATCATGCAAAATAATTATAAATTTATTTTCGGTATAGAAGAAATCTGCATGTTATTTGAAAGACCGACGAAACTTCTACCGAGAGTGTTCGTATCTTAAGCCTCATGTTTTATACTGTTAAAAAAGTATAAAATTCGAGCATTGTTCTTAAAAAACTTAAAATCAATTTAATATCTCTAAGATTTTAAATAATTTTTTCGTGACCTGAGAATGATTAATGGGCTTTTTTATTTAGTTTCTTTTTAGAGTTACGTACACCAAAGGCGAAAAGGAACCTGTGTGTCAATCAAAAAATCAAAAACTTCTGGCGACTCGAAAATTATTTTTTTTGATGTCGTAGTGGAGCTATTTTTTCTCATGCCGAAAGCTATTGAAAAATCGATTGCAAAATCGACAGCCCCATACATATATATATATATATATATTAGATACATGCGTAAACATTCTTAAAATGTATATAAATTGTGTTTTTCAAATGTATTCTTGCGGCATGTATTATAGTAATCCAATAATAAAAGCATTTATCATGAATTCGTATTATAAGCGAAGCAGGATGGATGTATTGGTGTACGTGTATATGAGTTTAAACAAGCGATGTCGCCAAGACTTCTTGTTCATAACAAACAATCAACAGAAGAAGTGTTGATGCGTGTATGCTTGCTAGTTTGCATATTGTACGTTTCAGTGTGTATGTGTAAGATATAGATGGTAAGCTACTATGTGGTTAAGCGAGGTTTTTTAAGCAAGCGCACACAACTAATGTAAATGCATATGTACGTTTGTATGTGCCCAAAAAATTAAGAGAGCATACACACAACTTTTCGGCTGTCCCCATTTCATAAGTCGACATAGCATGTTACGCTTGGAATAGCATTTCTGAATTCGTCATTTATTAACTTAGATTCTGTAAAATTGTTTGTAGTAATTGGACTATTCTATCAAAAGTTATGAGCAAAAATGTACTTAGCATAATATGTAAATTTTAAATAACCTCAATTTCAAATGTTTTAAGTCCACTTAGCATGATTTAGTTTGAAATTAAGTAGTAAAAAAAAATGCATTTAAATTTTTCTCCAAAATAAAACATGCTAAGTGTACTTAGATGATTTTAGGTGAGAAATAACCTTACTTAAGAGGAGGTAATAGATTTGTGATTTAAAGTCACTTTTAACTATGATCTACGATAAATTTATAAAGTTCAAATAAACTAAAAAAATTCTATTGCAATTATTATATGATTACAAAAAGTCTCAGGTATCTCGTCGATAATCTACTAAATATCTCGACCAAAGAAATATATGATATAGACCATTTTCATAATTAAGGGCACATATATCAGTACTGCATGTGACAGATAGAAATCGTAAAAATTACAATCAGCCCAGCACCATCGCTATATATATATATTGAATTATCATAAAAATTTCATAATTTGATTGAATTCAGCCATGCTAAGAAGACCCTGAGTAAAATAATCGACAACTGTTGGTTCTGTGGTTTATGTTCAACCAAAATTACTAATTTAGTCTGCCTGGCTGGGTTTCATTATATTTACTATTTTCAAAAGACTGTCAAAAATTAACACGAATTGTTCTTGGCATGTCAGCTGTTTATGCTAATTTTTCTAATTTTTTCGCAACACTTTCCCACATGAATGTAATGGAATAAAAATAATCTTGCGTGAGTTTAGGAACTTATTTTCATTTTGTTGCTAAACTTAATACTGTTAAATAGTCAGAAAACTAAATGAGGGGAAAATTGTTGGCGAGCAAAAAATTTTTGAAATTGGTTACACGCACTTTTATTTTAATTTAATTTTTAAATAATAATTTATGCAGAATTAAATCATTGTTAAATGTGCGTTTAATTATTTGAAGATAAAAATAAATTGTTACACATCACACATGTTTCGTATATTTGAATGTAAAGAGATACAATTATTATTATACATGCATTACATGGACTGAAAAGTATCGGAGCAACAATATTTTTTCTATTAGCAAATGAAATTAATGTTGCTTAATGAAGTATGACCTCATGCATTTTTTAATTGCTCTTGTAGCAATAACAAACGCGAGATATTTTAAAGCAATCAATTTTGAAAATTGTAATGCATTTTTACTCGATACGAGTGTTACAACATTATTGCTATTCCAACACATTGCAAAACAATAAAAAAAGTTGTTGAAAAGAAGATTATCTATCAAAAGCTTTCCAATAAACTATATACGACTGGCTTTAAAATGCACATAAAATATTAAAAAATGTTTTTGTACGTAAATTGTCGCTTACGATAAAATTTTACAGCCCGTATCCTAAAAGTTTTATCAACATTTTTGGAATTTTTATTATTCTGAACTATGGGTACGCCCATAAAATTCCAATTTCAATAGAAAGTTCTTTTTCGGTTTTATCTTAAGCGACATGTTATCGAAAATAGACTTTTTTATTTAAATAAATGTTTTATGGCCCTACCCATAGTTAAGAATTATTAAAATTCCAAAATTGTTGATAACTTTTAAGAATCGGGATGTAAAATGTTATTGTAAACCATCGTATCGTATCGTATTATAAAAAAACATTCTCCTGAGAAATTTAAAAATAAGGCTCAATATGTAAAACAAATTTAAATATCGATCCTTATTTTCGATTTTAGCGTAAGCGACAAAAATTAAAGTTATCAGAATTTTTTTTATATATATTCAAATATGTTTTTGCACGCAAATTGTCGTTTACACAGAAAAAAATAAGTTTAACTTTTGATAACAAAAATTCCGGTATTCTATCATTTTAATTTTCGAATTTCCTGTGATAAAGAAATCAAAAATTTTAAAAGAATAATATATATATTTTTTTAATAATATAAATATTTGAATTAATAAAATATCTTATCAATAATTTGTAATTTTGTCAATAAATAAATTTAATGAATCAAAGAAAAAAGTTGTTGACTAATATTTTATTTTTACTTATAATTGTTATTGTGTGTGTGTGTATGTATAAAAGTCAAATTTTTCAACCCTTTTTGTTTGCTTTTGCTTGGCTGATATTAAAGCTAAGTGTGTTTGGGATGAGTCGAACCGGCAATCTCTTGACTAATAAACTAACGTACTTATCACTCAGCTAAAGATCAAATCGTTGTTGGTTACGCAAATAATGAATAGACGCAAAACATGATTTCTTTTGTTTCTTCTAATCTAAAAATATCTTTGTTGAGTAAAAAAAACAGGCCACGACGTTTTTTGGCTTCTTGTCCGAATTCACACGTATGCAACACGAGCAATAAAAAAACAACAACATCAGCACATGACCACGTTGAGTCAATCCAAAGCAAGCAAAATACCAACACAAACAAATGAAATTAAATGATACTTTAAAATGCGCGGAATTAATAAGGGGCTGTCCATATATTAAGTAACGCTCAACGAATTGTTATGAAGGGGGGAGGGGGTCTTTGAAAATGTTACGTAACAGAAAAAATTACGAATTTCGTACTAATATACGTATTTTTTTCTCATTTATTTATCTAATTGATCACACGTGTTACCTAAATATATTATATATGTATTAGTGATGTAACGAATGTCAAATTTTGTTATCCGCGAATATGAATATTAAATGTGAAATTTACAGGCATAAAATTGGTGTTCTGTTTACGCTTGCAAAATGAAATATGAAAAAATTGTCATGAAAAAGAACTTCATACTCCTGTTGGTGTACTTTAAAGTTAATAAAAACTACCCAAAATTTTAATGATCGTCATTAAATAGCATTTGAAAATGTTAAAAAGCACAAATTTCTATAAAAAATTTAATGAAAATTTATTTTTAGCCATTTATTTAAATTTCGTTAAGGATTTATCAAGGTTGGCAAACGGTATAGAAAAAATACCGATACCGATTCAAATACCGCTAAAATTAAGATACCGGTATCGATGCCGATACCGAAACCCATTTCGGTTAGAAAATACCGGTATCCAGAATACCGTTTACGTCTATACCGGTATGTACCGGTATACCAATTCCCACCAAAAATAAAATTTCAAAAATTTATTGCAATTAACTTTCTTTTATATATGTATATATATACATATATGCCATGAATTCATAGCGGGGCCTAAAGTACCCGATACACAGTGAGGATTTTGTAAAAAAATTGGAAAAAAAATTCTAAATTAGCTGTTCTATTGTTATAAAATCTTACACATCATTGAGAAAGGTGTCACAGAGCTTATGTCTGGAATTTAGACTATATATTTTAAAGAGGGCGGAACCACAAAGCACCAAAGTGGGCAACCTTGGGTTAATCAAAAATTAAAATCCATGCTTGTTTGTTTTTGATCAGATAAAAAGGATTTTTTGCAAGTGTTTGTTTTTATCCAAGAGCTAAAAAAAGTCTACTACATTTATGGGTTTTCGCTCAAAGTTTAGGAAATATTAGAGAAAAAATATTAAAATTTTGACTTTTTTACCAACCTTTGTTCACTGTTCTGCCAATGGAGGAGTCAAATATTGTTAGATTAAAAAAATTAAACTCATTATGAATAAGGGACAAAATTTGTAATATTAAAAAAATTTAGTATCAAAATCACAATTAAGTCAAAAGTTATACTAAATTTAAACTAAAATTTTGAACGAAAGTCGATTTTCGCCGTTTTTTTAAGAAACAAGTGGGTTAATTATTTCGCTATTATAAAAGAATTTCGCCAATCAATATTTTCGTCTGAAAAGTCTCTCTTAGGTAGAAAATTATGCAATCAAAATGCAGTTTGCTTTTGAGTTCCCGGCAATTTCCAAGAAATTTAAATTAAAAATGGGACTTTTCAGTATTTTTGCATCATTCTTCTTATTTTTTACTAATTAATGGGTTGATGGAGATAATGGAGGAAAATTTTCGAAAATGTTATATCTGAAGTTAAAGATTGCCATTGTTACAACTTAAAGTTAGTTAAAAGTAGGATTTTATCGGACGTATAAAAAATTTTCCATCAGTACAATTTTAACTTAACCTAAAGTGTGCGCTAAGTTAAAGGCAATGTATCCTTCCTGGTAAGTTAAATTAAATTTATAATAATGAATAGCCTAAAGTAGCACTTTATACGTTCGACAAAATCCTACTTTTAAATATATTTAAGTTGTAATAATGGCCATACTTGTTAATTGTACGAGAAATTAGTTTTGTTTGTTTTTAAGTTGGCTACAAGAATATTGTTTATTGCTTGATATTAAATATTCGCTTCGTTTGAATTTGGCGAGTACGAATACGAATGTCGAAAAAAAGACGAATATTCGGGAATTCGAATACGAATATTTGCACATCACTTAAGTGCATACAATTCTATATGTACTTCGTGTATAATGTCCACACGCTGTATGTATTTATTTTTATTATTTTGTTTAATTAACCAAAATGTATACTTTATACATATATGCAAAGTTTCAACTGCAGTTTCCTTATTTTACTTTTTTAATAAATTATTTTTTAATAAAAGTATAAAAACGTATATAGAAACATATAAGTTTAAATGTTTTTATATGTTAATGTAAAAATACTCCCTTTTCGAAGTAATTTAATAAAAAAGAGATTTTTTGTCTCAACTAATAATTTAGCAGTCATATCGGTATACCGGTATTATAAACTCAATAACGGTATGTACCGGTAATACCGATACCGAAATAAAAAAAATACCGATACCGTTACCGATACCGAAATTCAAGAAATAGTTGTACTGGTATCAATACCGATACCGTTATTTGTTTCGGTTGCCAACCTTGGGATTTATACATTTATTTATTTAATTTTCTTGGGAAAATATTCTTTCCTATTTCGCGAATATGGACACGAATATTTAAAAATGGACGAATATTCGTGCATCACTAGTATTGTATGAATACATACACACATGTGCAGAATGTCAAGTTTTGATAATAGTGAATTCGAATATTTAAAACGATATCCGCGAAAACCAATATTTAAAATGATATTCGCGAATATCTATTGCATGTGAAATTTATAGACATTTAGGGCCAATTTCACCAATTTAGTTAAACATCAATTCATATTTAAATGTCATTTTTCCATACAAAAGTTAATAAAAATCGACATTTAAATATGAATTGATATTTAAATAGGGTTGGTGAAATTGGTCCCTACAATTAAAAAAATTTTTATGGAAAATAACTTCATACTCCTGTCCCCGTATATTAAAGTTAATGAAAAAAATCAAAAATTTAATGGTTGTTAAATAAAATTTGAAAATGATACAAAATTGTTATAATAAATTAAATAAATTGTAGTCAAACTGGTTACATTGTTCCTAATTCCTCATCTTTATCCATTTAAATTTTTTAAGATTCTTAATATGCATATGTGAGTACATATAACTTCTTTCCTTATCAAACTGCAACATATACGTAGAAGAAAGTGGTATTTGTAGAAGTTTACGAAAACATATCTTGCGATTCTCATGGCAAAAAATATCCTTTCAAAAAATATAAGTATTCTTCCGTATATGTGCATGACAATATCCAATTATCAAGTTTTAAAATTTTGGTTGGTCAACTACAATGTTGAAGTCTGAGACATGTGTTAATGGAAACTTGCAAACATAGATGTATTTTCATAAGGATATTATTTAAATTTTGTATACAACCGAACAAGAAAAAATATTTAGAAAACAACAGTGTCTAGGAACTAGATTGTGTGCTCCTCTAATTTTAAGGTATTTTTAAGGAATACTCTTTTAAATGAGCAAATATTATCTATTAAAAATGTAATGTTGCAGAAAGGACAAAAAATAAAAAAATAAATATTACATATCTTTTGTAATGGACATCATTTTGAGTAATTTGATCTACCAAAATATGTTTAAAGTCCTCACGCTAAGTGCACTGGTTAAAAAATGTTGTCTCTTAGACAATAAAATATTTTTCAACACGGCAATCTTTATTGATCCAAGATATAATTTATTTAAGTTTCACGCACATTTTAGATTAATTTGAAGATGGCCAAACGGAGTATCTTCGAGAGCTTTGATATGCACGACGGCTTCACTTATATACACTAGTGAAAGGGACGTGAGCCTAATGCCAATTCTCATCCTGGTGTTTCAAATACTGCAATATGGAGTACTATAGCAGATTATTGGGCGGAAAAACGGATAGCAAAAATATAGAAATAAATTGTTTTTTTTTTAATTATTACAAACTAATATTTGTGTGCCATTCATTTAAATTTCGTTTTGGATTTCTGAATTTTTTTTTTATACATACATTTTTATAAACGAATACGAGTACATATCTAAAAAATACATACAGTTTCGGAATAACCTCTCCATAAAACCATAATTTTTGGAGTTTAAGGACACTTGGGAAAAAATTTAATATATATTTCTGCCAATATTTTTATTGTGTTCATGAGTAGGCTTATTTAATTTTTGTCTACGCACTGTGCTAGTCTAAAAATTGGCTTTAATACAATGAATTAAATTTAATTTTTTTAAATGAAAACTTTTTAAACTATGCAATTTGTTTTTAACTCATTGTTACGTTATTACGATCTGTTAATGGGGGGAGGGGGGTGAAAAATAGGAGAATATGGACAGGCCCTAAAAACAATATTCAAGGTAATGACAAATATTATTGAAATTAAAAATTTTATTCAATAACATGGTTTTATTGAAAATATTTCTTGTCTATTTTTTTCTGTATATGATAAAATTGTACAGCCAGTATCATAAAAGTTATCAACAATTTTGGCATTTTGATAATTCTAAACTATGGGTAGGCCCATAAAATTTTTATTTCAATAAAAAGTATATATCGATAACATGTCGCTTACGGTAAAATCGAAAATAAGGTTCGATATTATAAGAAACACACTCGTGAAAACTTTTTGTCCCTTACGATAAAATTGAAAAAAGGCTAAATATGTACATATGTATGTATGTATATGTACTAGGGTAATAAAAAAACATTTGTTTAGTTCAATTTGGTTAAAAAAACTTCACGCTCCGAAAGCGATTTCTAATTTTTTTTTTCATATTTGGTCATATGTATGTATATTATTGGTAACTTTTTTTAACGATTGCGAAAAACCAAAAATGCAATTTTTTATTTTACCTTGGGAAGTATGATATTTGCAAAAAATGCAATATTATAACGCAAATGTATACATTAAATAAAATATTAATAAGAAATCAATATATTTTTAATGAAGTGGAAGGGATATGAATTCATGTTTTTAATAAAAAATGTTCATTATTTACTCCTTCTGTTTTATTATATTTATGACATCTTTTCATTACTATAATGAAATATAATCATTGAATGAATGAAGCAATAGCATAAATTTAATGAAAAAACAATCATTAAATGAAAAATTATCTCTATATAAAATTTATATACATACTTACATATGGGCTATTCCACAAGAATGTCACGTACGATGTCACGTACGTTAACCAATCAATTAAGCTTGTAGTTCACAGAAAATTTAAATTTTTATTTATTTCTTTATGTAATTTTGAGGAGCGTAGTTAGTTCTACCTTTAATAAAATATAAGGAAAAATATAACTACATTGATCTGAAATACAAGCTTAACTGATTGGTCAACGTACGTGACATCGTACGTGACATTCTGTGGAATAGCTCATATATTATAAATGAATAAACCTCATTTATGGTATGCAAAAACATCATTAAATCAATAAAGCAATTACATTTAATTTATGAAACAGTTTCATTGAACTAATGAAATAGTTTCATTAAATTTATGACATGGACACCATATCAATTTCATAAATACAATGAATCATTTTTCATTGATGCCATGAAAAGCTTCATTAGCTGACTCTCAATGAAAACATTCATTGATACAATGAATAATTTCATTGTCTGAATGAAAGGTAGTTTCTTTTCAGTGTAGCAAGATATGTTGTTATTTTAAAGCATATGAATATAAGCATATACATATGTATATCGTTACCTTAATGTAGAAAGATCCTAGCTCATTATTTTTTTTAGATCGAGTTTTTTGCATATTTTGTTAAAAGAAAAATAAATTGATTTGGGGCTTTTCGATATTAAGGTAACGATATGCTGATTCAACATATCGTCTAGAAAAAGCTTTAGATTAGCCTTAGAAATATTTTCCTACCGTATCGATAATAATATTTTCACCGTTTCATATACAAGGAGCTAACGTTTAACACAAACAATTTTTTATTTATTACAGTAATTTTTCATTTATGAAAGAAAACAAGGCAAAATATAATATTTGCTAATTTATTTTCTTCCTCAAACCATACATTTATTACAAATTCAACTACTTATGTATTGACATTTACAAAGCGAAGAAACAAATTTAAGCATCAACACATAGTCGATTAGTTAAAATTTAATAAAAATAATAAATGAAAATTAATGAAAGCGTAAAAAATTGGGAATAAATGCATTCCAAGAAAATTGGATTCGCAATTGTGCAAGCAAATATGGAAATGCAAGTGATCTCATTCTTATGCCGAGTACACATCTGGCATTTCTTGCGTTGTCATTTTGTGGTATCATTTTCAAAATGTACGCAATGCCGTTTCCATAATGTTTTTTATATGCAAAGGAATGTCACACAATGAAGAATATTGAAAATGAAAAAGTTGCCATCAGTATACAATACTGCGATGTCACAAAATGCCATAGTGCGTAATCGGCACTACAGTTATTAATGAAAATAATTGAGTTAAGAAACTTATAATTTTAACTTGCTGATACTCCTTTTAGTTCAGCTGTGTGAAAAACAGAGGAAGGAATACTATCTCTTTCTGTCTCTCTCAGCTGAATTAAGGCTACGCAAAGTAAAATTTCCGTATCAAAAAGGGGTATAACTTTCGGATGTTGGTATGAGAAATCGACAGTGATGACAACTTACCGCTTTTTACGTTAGGTTTTGCTCTTTTTGAAAACCACAAATCGCAAATTTTTTATTTACTGCCTTTTCGAAAAAATATATATCGTTTTTGAAACTTTATTCTGAAAAGAACAGCGATAAATTTTTATATTGTCAAAAATCGAGATGGTGAATGAATAAATTTACCACAAACAGTTAACTGATTTATATTCACAGAAAAAAGTAAAAACAAGATTCAATTAAAAAAAAACAAAAATTCCGTTAAAAAATTAATTAGTTTTCAACCAATCACGGAAATTGTAGTATTAACTCATTCATTTTAATTGAAATTTTTTTTAGTTTCTTCAATTAAAAAAATATTACATTAACTAAAAATTTAATTGATGGTTTTCTAAAGATTCAATTAAAATTTAATTGTAACATTTTTGAAGATTCAATTAAAAAATGAATTGAAATACTTTTTAGGATTCAATTAAATAACTAATTAAAATTGTTTAAAGCTTCAATTAAAATAGTAATTGAAATATAAAAAATCTAAGAAAATAAAAAATAGAAAACTGTAAAAATATAAAAAATGTTATGTACATATGTATGTATGTATATTCATATAAAATATTTACAAAAATGGAAACATTTGTCTATTGTACCGAAAACCTTTTGCATCGAACCCCCAATACCGTCAATGTACTAAGTTTATCTACCACATTTGGTCTATAATCTTGCATTTTTTATCATTATTGTCTTGTTATTTCTGAGCATAAGGGAACAAAATGAATTTCTGTTTTTTTATTTTCATATTTAATTGTTATCCATATAAAATATCAAAACCAATTAAAAGATTAATTGAGAATTTTAATTGAAAATATTTTTTCAAAACAATGTGGCATACTACAAGAAACAGCTCGATTTTCATACATAAAAACAAAAGTTACATTATTTACATACAATTAATATGTAAAAGTTGTTAACCATTTCAGAGTATTCTGAGTTAAGCTCTGTTGATAACACATTTTTGTTAGAGCAGCAAAGTCAATTAAAACAAACATATATTCAATTAAACTATTAATAAAAAATATTATTTTTTCTAAGCAATCACTTAATTAAAAAAAATTCAACAATAATTTTTTCTGTGTTCGAATGGATTCAGTTACTGAGGGAAAATGTAGATAAGTAGAAAGGGAGCTCAAGGCAGAATAAATTGAAAGAATCTTAATGAAACTTGAGTATTTTTTTGCTTAAACAAAATTGATGACATTGTACCGACAACCACAAATATTTCAGAAAATATTTTTCTCCTGCTTGATAATTGTTGTCGACTTATTACAATCCCGACATGTTCATCATTTATCGTTATTTTTAATAATTGGCAAACAATATCGTGTACTGTATGAAAGAAAGCCACAAAACAAACAATGCAAAATATATAAAAATTCCAAAAATTTTTTAGTTTAAGCTACTCGCGTCTTTACCTACTACAGATGAACTAACATATTTACTCTAATGTTACAAATGTGTTAATATTTGTGCTTCATTTTCATTAAGGCATCAATGTTGCAAACAACAGAATCATACCGTTGACACCATGACGATTTTGTGATTATTTCTTCTACATATTGCAGTTGCACGAATTTTTTTTATATTAATTTCGTTACTTTTTTCTGATTGTAATTTATCATAAATCTTTTGCATTATATGGCTGCTGTTGTGCTGTTGAAACTATTGCAAGTTTTTAACACAGTGGGTAGTAAAGGTTGAAAAAAGTATATACTCGTATCTAAAAAAATATATAAGAAAATTAATCAAAACAAAAAATTCTGAATGAGCAAAATTTTCATTGCTTCTCAAGTATTAATAACTGCATATATTGGAATTCTAAAAAAGCCATTTTAACAACTTCTAAATGTCTAAATATTATATTTTTATTAAAAACGTAAAAATTAATGTACTTATGTTCACACTCAAAAAAAATTAACTTTGGAAAATTATCTAAATTTGAATAAAAAAAGTTGTCGTATGGCGCCAAAGCTGTTTTTTACTTGAAACCAGTAAAATATTTACTCAATTTCTAGATCATGAATGATCTAGTTTATAATAATTATATTTTCATATTTAAGTAAAATTTTTCCATAAAATTCGGAGCTTTGCAAAAAAATTTTTTCGTCTTTCATCTCAAATTTAGTAAATTTTCCAATTTTTTTTGTCTTTAATTCTGGTACTTATTTTTATTTTTAATTAAATTCTATATCAAATGATATGTTATTTATTTTATCTTCATATTATATTCTTAATTATAATTCACCATACATACATATAAATTCCTTGAGAGGAGACAAGTATTGAACCAGCAACCTTCTGATTAATATGCAAGCACTCTAACCAATTGCCAACAAGGCAGCCTGAATAAGCATTGAAATAATGATAAATTTACTTAGATTTTTTGCTAAATGCAAATTAATAATAAATTCTATAATTCAAAGAAAAAATACTTCAAACTGGTACATATTTTCCTAAAATTTAGTATACCTTTTAACATCTTTTAAGTAAGTCAAATTTCATGAACTAGTCAGGAGTAATTCATTTCCTAAAGTTTATTTTTTGATTTAAGACGAAATTGACTAGTTCTTAATATAAAATTTCCTTCAGTTTATAACCATTTTCTTACTCTTAGTAAATATTTCCTTTAAGTCAGTAAACATTTCCTGAAATGTGAGAAATTTATTGTGTATTTCTATGAACTATTTTTTAGGATGTGAACTATTTATTTTTTAATCATATTTAGTAATTTTTACTAGATTTTTGTAAAAATTTACTTAAACTTAGAAAAAATTACTTAAACTTGGAAATTTTTTTTACTTGAATTTAGGAAAAAAATTTCTTAATAATAGAACATGTCTTTTTTTTTTTTAGTGTACTGACAATAGAATAATATGTAGTAGTTTCTATCGTTATAGCGGTTCGTTGTAGAAATTATGAAATGTGTAGTGGATGGGAGTGTGTATCGGTTTGAAATGTGTGCAATTAAATGTGTATTAGAAAAAATTAGTGATATAATCATATCAGCAGCTGTGTTTTGCACACGATTTAATTCAGTCTGCATCATTTGGCATCTCTGCATACAAAATGTCAAAAGCACAAATAACAATAAAAATCGAAATAAAATTGAACTTGTGATTTTAATTTTTTTAATTCAATTGACACCGAATATCGTTAAAATATATTAATGCATATCAAATACGACAAGTTTTCGTTATATTTACTATAGCGATATGATTGCCGTAATAAAATTTACTGAATACAGGTACTGATCTGAAAGTTTATTTTTAGATCAACAAAAATGTGTTTAGTTCATCGGACTATCACTCAAAAATAATATTTTCTGATAATTTTATTTAGAAGTTGTTAACAATATCTGAATTGCCCGTATTATTTATTCTCCGACAGATTTGGTATAATTTCAAAGCGGAATGCAATGGAATAGAAATTATGCTAAATTAATAAAGCTTTTTGCCTGTAATATAGAACTAGAATGCTCGTAAGTGAGTGTAATTTCTTTACATCAGTTCTTTCGCTGAGAATGACAATGACTACTCAACAAAATATAAATAAATTAAGTAAAGTGCGACTTTGACCCGCGCATAAAGTACACTTTTGTCGGTAGAAAAACGTGACTACACGCGACTCCTCTTGATAAGTCATTTATGAGTCCTTTTTCTATATTAGTTTAGAGTCATTTTCGACCCTTTTACTAGTAGTATTGAAAGTCTTTTTAGAAACATTTTCTGATAATTTATTGGTCTTATTTAGCTTCATTTTTGAATCTTTTTCGAATTGTCTTTCAGTCATGTTTCTAATCCCTTACGATTCTTTTGTGAAAAATTTATAAGTCTTTTTATTGTCATTTATGACTCTAATTTGAGTCATTTATCAGTCGCATTTCTAATCGTATTTGACTCTTTTTCGAGTATTTTTTAGTCGGCTTTCTGAGTCCTACGTTTAATGGTCAAACAGAATTATGGCATTAACACATTTTCCATACAAATTGCCACAAAAATAAAGTCACAGAAAGCAATCGAGAGATAGAATCTATTTTATTTTGATTGTTTTTTCTTTTGCTATCACTTTCAATAAATTTCATAAATTTTGTAAACAAAACTACAAAGAAAAATAAGCTCAAAAGAAATTGGTTTTCAGAGAGCATTTGATGTTACTGCCGTAGATTTTATTATGGAATATGCTAATTTGACATTGATTTTTCCTGAAGTTGCAGACTTATTCTATTTCATCATTTAATTTCATATTCGATTTAACTTTTATAAATGAAAAAAATTAAGTTTTTGACATTTATTCAAAAATACGTAAATATTGCCCCGTTATACTCAAAAATTACATATAAAGAAGTGTTGAATCATCTATCTGCGTAAAATTTGATCATAATATAATAATTATTATCACTTTTTAAACAACTGCATGATCAGTTGTTGATTAAGCATTTCTCAATCTTCCAGATGAGCAAAATATAATAAATAGTCAGATTTTGAACGTCTGGATGATTAATTTGTGATTGCTATACAATTTGTTATTGTATTTTAAATCGAACAGTTTTTACCCATTAGCGCGAATCATTTTCGAGTTCTTTTTTGATCGTCAAAGTGATTAATTAGTTTTTGATCACCAATAGTGATCTAAAAAGACTCAGCAGGACGATTTTTTAAAAAAACAATCTTCCAAATGCTAGATGGAATTGTAGCTCACACAGCCTATAAATTTTAGTTATAGTTACATCTTATATAAACATAGTTTTTATATATGTTTATTGTTATACTTATTTGATTTAAAATTAATGTATGTTTGCATATAAGCGTGTTTTTATTTTTAGCTGTACGTAAATCACCGATATTTGACATTCCATGATTTGCAGAACAAGCTGGATTTTTTACAAGTTCTCCTCAATAGTCCAGAAGTTATGAGTTTCCTTGTGATTACACCAGTATGTGATATTTTGGTATGACTATGGCTGAGTTTACATCTGACATTTCTTGTGTGTCATTTGCCCAAAAAAACGTAACCAACTAATACCTAATGAAAAAATGTTTGTTTCAGACATGTATTTATTGATTTAAACAGTTTTCAAGCATGTTGGATTCTATGTATGTATTCTATTTAAATATGAAAATGTTTAACTTAATAAATACATGTCTGAATCAAACACTTTTTCATTAGTAATTAGTTGGTTACGTTTTTTTACGCTTGTGTGACATTTGGCACACAGATGTAAACCAGGCCTATCATACACAAGAATTAAATCTATGATTCAAGTTTAGTTATTTTCCAAAAATAATTGTTCAATTCAGAGCATGAATCGTATGATTTATGGTTTCAAAATAAATGATATTTGTTTATGCGTTTGCTAACAAACAAATTTATAGTAATAGTTAATTTAATTTAATTTTTACTAGTCAGAAATTGAAATTGACATTTATTTCATTTAAAAGCCTGAAATTTAAACAGGTACAGAAAATTCAATTTTATACGAAATGGTTATACGTTTTTCGTTATAAGTAGTTTTGAATAATAAAGTTTAAAATTTTAATTGAAGTGAATTAATTATATATTTATCACCAAGATGAATTTCTTTTTTGGTATCCGTTAAAAATGTTTATGAATTAATTTAATATATTGAAACTTCCCCAGACCTGGCCTCAATTTTAACAAGACGTGAGACTAAAATAATCGATTCTTGAGAAGTAGTTATGTTGTTTATTGTAGGAAGTAATTATTATTTTTTCGTTGTGGGAAATAGTTATTATTTCTTGATGGAACTTCTTTTTTGTTTTTGTTTTCAAAATGTCGTGTTTTGAGTAAATGCAAGATCTTGATTAAAAGCTAAGTTTGATTAAATAAATAATAACTTTTAAAGAATAATATAAATAAATTTCAAAATACTATTTTTTTACTACGAAATAAAGCATTTTTAACCTCCGACCAAAAAAAGGGGTGTTATAAGTTTGTAGTGTGTGTCTGTTTATCTATGGACTTGTGTGTCTGCCTGTGTTCACGTACAGACCAAACGGCTGGACGGATTTTGATTTAGTGTTTCTGGCTTGGTCGAGAGTGTTCAGAGGCTCAATAGATGCGAATGGAACCGAATCGATAATTCACGGTCGTCAACAACACTGGCGGTCTTCAACAACAACTGCGATATTTTCCTCTGTCCGTATTCTAAGTATGCGTGTTTTGTTGTTTTAACGTTCACAATGTAATTTTGGTGCGAAACTTAATCACAAGATTCCATAAAATGGAAGTGCACGGATGCACTTCTTTAACCGAGCATGAATTTTTATAATAACATTTAATAATCAGCAAGCGTTGTTCATTTGTAAGTCGATTCATGGTTAAATTATAGACCAAACTGAACATGTTTAACCGTAAGATGATACGCGAAAACAGCTGAGTTCCAAACACAGTGTTGTCAAAGAGAAATTTGCTAAAAAAAATCACCCTTTATAATTAGACAACGCATACGACGTTTATTGGAGCTTGTGAAGTGAACAAATATTTTACTCCTGCGGTAAAATATTATTTGTTTCTTGTTTCAAAAAAACTACTTTGGTGAAAAATGGTAATCTTATAAAACAGGTTTAGCTTTCAAGGCCCACACAACACCAAACACACGCATTTCTGCAGGAGATTTATTTTATTTTTGAGCAAAGTTATTAGATAGTCTGTGTGTTAAAATATGAATTTAACAAACTTGCAGTGTGAATGCAAAATCAGCTGTATATGGTTTTAACGTTAAAACCAGGTTTTACCTTTCAGTGTGAAAACACTATAAGAGTCTTACTATAAACATACAAAGTATCTTTAGCTAATTTTAAAATCTTTTGGGTTAAAGTCCACTAAAAATTTCCGTGAACAGGAATAAAATGTATATAGACTTTGCTTAACCAAAAGAATAAGCTAAATTTTAAAATTATAATAAATAAGTGTATTCAATAGTTAGATAAGTAAACCAAATACATAATTTATCTCCACCAATAGATATAGGTCACAGGAAATGCAGAATTCGCCAACAGGACTAAATTAACTTAAATTAAAAAATATCATTTCTAATTAAAGGTAATAAACACAGAAAATGCAGCATTTGCCCAGCGAATCTTTTTTAAAGAAAATCACATTAACTAATAGAAAATATTAAGTCTAATTGAACAAGCAGATTTGGAAATACTGAACTATATACTTAAACTGATTAAGGTAAATTATTCCATGAATTAAAATAAATAAATAACTTTTTAACGTCGCAAGAACCACTGTGCCGCGTATACATTGTTGCAGTTTAAAATATATAAATATTTAATTTATTTTGATGACATAAAAAATCTCAGTGCAATATATACATTGTTGCAGTTTCAAAAGGAAACATGACTGCAGTTGTCGGCTGGTCAGTAACATAAATAATCTTTATTACTATTGGCTGCTAATTTAACGAGTTTTCCGAATTGCATTCAACAAAAGCAATGCTCTGTTACTTTTATTTGTTTCTTTTTACTTGTTTCTGCTGTTACGTTATGCATTTCAGCTGTTTCTTGTTGTTGTTGAATGTTTCAGCATTCTTTTTAACTATTCTGTATATGTAACTGCATATACTACGTCAGCGGACACGATTGATACGTTAAGGGAAAATTTAAATTTTAAAATTTTTTATATAAAAATCGTATTAATATGGAATAGACATAGAAAAGAGATATAATACTTCCTTTTACAGTGAAATTATATGTTATTTTGTGTCGTGTGTATGAACAATTATTTTTCAAAATGGAATTACAATCTTTGCTAGATGTGCAACCTCCCACTGTGCAGCTATTTTTCTTGGAAACGTAATGCTACCCTATCGCATTGGCGTATTTCAACTCTTACTACGGATTTTTTAAAATAAATTAAAGAACGCCTCTCTTAGAATCCGAATTATCTATTTCTAAATGATTTCAATTTTAAATAAATTCACGGACATTAAATATGTCCCCCGAAAGAATTTTGCTTCATAAATCCAACGAAACAATTTCATTAAATTTTTTTCATAAATAAATCATAATGATAGTTTCACAAATCTAATAAAAATTTCACGTATATTGTGAAAGAATTTCGTTGGAATATTTTCCGAAAAATTTCAGTACCCTTGTGTGCTTTGAATTGAAATTCAATATAAATACAAAATAAATAAAAACAATATTTAACATAATAAATATAATGTAAAACTTATTGAATAAAAATAAAAAATGTATAATAAAAGAAAATGTCTTATTTAGAACCATTTTCACAAGTTGCCTTTAGTTAAAGGTGGGATTTTGTCTGCCCAATAAATATCTTGCTATTATTACAACTTAAATTTTTTATTGATATTATTATCAATAATAATATTTAATGGATAAAAAAATAATAAATGAATATTTTATAACACGAAGAGATTTATAGGGCAGAAAAAATCCTGCCTTTAGCTAAAGACAAGTTGTGAAAATGAGCCTTAAGCGTGTTATTTACACTCGTATTGTGCAAATAATTGTGTTTTTAATAATATATTATATAAATGTATATACATACATATGTACGTACGTATGTATGTATATAAAAGTGTGTTTAGTAAAATATTTTGTTTTCTGAAATGGCAGACAACAGTTCCAGCTTCTGAGGGACTTGGATTGGGAAGCAGCCTATCACTATATGAGTAAGTAATAAATATAGGGTCATAAGCAAAAGCTTAATGTGTGTTATATATTTTATCGGATGTGCATATTGTTTTTGTTGTTTGCGTCTTTGCATTTGGTTTTACAACATCATATCTCAAAAATTGGAACTTTAAGTTAATAATGCAGAATTAATCCTCATTTCGTTATTCGGAATATGTAAACGATTTGAAACCGCACGATTTTAGAAAACTAAGTCCGACAATAGAAATATTTGTTTAGATTTTTTGCAGTTTTTTTATTATATAGATTCTCAAATATCATATCTGGAAGAAAATTATAGTGTATGATTTTAAACACGCCTGCAGGACCATTATTAATTTTTTGAAAACGAAAAATTTACTCGGATTCGGTTTACAGAACGGGGCCGATTTTATGTATACATCTCTTATATTTAACTCTTGAGAGAAAAAAAATTTTCTTTTTCCATTCAGTTGTGTGTAAATTGATGACTTGTAAACTAGTTTCCTGTAAAATTATTTTTTTGAGTTATAATGTTCAAGTAATGGTGTTAATTTGTAATCTTTTTTGTAGTTGCATCACAAAACTACAGATAAAAAATATGTGTACATAATATGTATTACATATTAGTTAAAAAAGAGTAAAAGGTATGAAAACCTTCTGCACACACATGTCTCGTTGGTTCTCATTGTATAATTATTTTCTTTTGCTCAACTCGCTGTAAGACCGGACTCAGATAGATGTTATCGCTCTAGGTGACAAATACCCTCAGGCTTCTTAATAACATAGTTTCCCTTAGAGCAATGATGGGGTTGCAATTTTGGAGCGATAACGATTATTAATGTAATCAGTTTAGAAACGTGAGCTTTAGTTGAGAACAAAACATATAATTATTCATTGATGACAAAGAGGCAGTATTTTGCAGACATTTGTATTTATTTAAGACTGTTTTATTTTTTAAACTATTCAGAATTTGTTCGAATTAACTTTTTATTTGCATATATAAATATTTGATTTTTTGATATACATATGTATATGTATCTTTTTGTATATATACATCTGCTCAGGTAACACACAACAGTTTACAATACTTGCAACAGATTGACATAAAGAAAGCAATGCCCCTCTTGGTCTTCTATGGAATTTTTCTGAAAAGTCTTTCAAGTGGAAAAAACTAAAGGTATTTTAATAAATATATAGAATATGTATGTATATATGTATTTATATTCAATTGTGTATCTCTATGCAGTTCGAAAGCGACGATGATTCGCCAGAATATTAAATCATTCACTGAACGGGATTTCCTTTCTGGAATGCAAAAAGCAGAAAGAGAGAATACGAAGAAGTTTTTATAAGTAATTATTGATTTTTTTAACTATAAGATATTTTTTTTTTAAATTATGATTATAAATTTACTTATACTTAACAAATTAATTCATTATTAACATTGATTTTTTTTTTAATTCTAATCAATAAAATTATAAATTGTAACCTTGTACTTTAAAATTAATTATTATTATTGTGCAAACTATTGTCAATAATTTTAATAAAAATAATACAATAAAAACTTACAATGTATTTTAACAGTTGTCAACCAAAAGCTTGCATAAAAAGTAGTTCAGTATGATTGCTCTTGTACTCTTTGTATACTTATTTACAACGACAGTTTCAAGTAAGTTAATTCGTTCTTATAATAAAGTTATTCCATTGTTTTTATGAAGTTATTTCATTGTTTTATTGAAATTATTTCATTGTTTTAATGAAGTTATTTTATTGTGTTAATGAAATAATATCATTGTTTTAGTGAAATTATTTCGTTGTTTCGATGAAATTCTTTCATTGCATTGATGACACATTTCATTAAAATAATTTTAACGAAATTGGTTTCATTAATCTAACGAATCTTGACGTTGGTTTAATTTTAATAAATTTTTTCATTGGATTAATGTCGAAATTCATAGAACTTATGAACAAAATTCTTTCAGGGTACGAGTAATAATATACAAACTTAAGCCTATGTAATCGAATATCTTACCTGTACCCGTGTTCTGTAAAGCTTCGATCACACGATTGGCACAATGTACCAATTTTCGTCAGCTCACTGAAATAAATTCATAAGTAACAAGATAAATTTGCTTTATTTCTCACCTAACTGAAATATAATTACATAACTCCATCACACTGAATTGTTAATATAGCCATATAGACTTATTCAAGAATTAACTGAGTAATAATCTTAAATTTGGCTTATTACTTATGACTTTACTGCAGTGAGCCGACGAAAATCAGTACATTGTGTGCCGATCATGTGATCCAGGCTTAACTCTCGTCACGAGAAATTTTTCACTTGGAACATGTTAAATGAATAAAAATTCCATAAATTGATACAAACAGCTGTTTTTCTCACTAAACTGTGTTTGTAATTTTTTTTTGGCGAGTAATATCTGTCACGTAACGAAATTACTCGACAATTTACAGAAAAAGTGTGTCTGTACAATTTTCGTGAGAAAAGTTTCCGTTTTATACTGTCAAATAACGTCACAAATGAAAACGTGTTGAGATAAAACTTTAACCAAAAAGGCAAAATGAAATGAATAATAACGCAAAAAAAATTAAGCATTTTGTTCTGAAGAGATACTTTCATTGTTAAATTATTTTCACAATATATTTTACTAATTTTTTTTTCATCAAAGTCGCACTATACATTATTTGGTTCTATTTTCACAGCCGTCGTTGAAAGTTTTCAACGTTTATTGAATTTTGGTGGACGCCAAAGACATTTTCGATAAGCGATCACGAGGTCTGCGATATTAAAGAGTTGAATATTATGACATTCCTAACGTAAGGACGTAATCACTGCTACACAGAATTTTGCTTCAGAAATCCAATGAAATTTCATTAAAAATTTTACACAAATCTAATGATAATTTCACAAATCCAATGAAAATTTCATGAATATTGTGAAACAATTTCATTGGAATTGCTTCCTTGATATTCTGGTTTCGTTAGAACATTTTATTGGATTTATGACAACAATATTTTCTAATTATTAAGAAACCCCTTTATATTTAAGATGTTTCATTATTTTCATGACTTTATTTTATTGTTTCGATTAAGTTATAGCACTGCAGTAATTACACTGTTAAATAAGTTTGATGAAGTTTTCAATAAAATAATTTTAACGAAACTGGTTTCATTAATCCAACGCAGCGTGACGTTGGTTGAATTTTAATGAATTTTTCATTAGATTAATGTCGAAATTCATAGAATTTCTGCCAAAAATTCTTTCAGTGTAATAGTTTTCGACATGAGTTACAGACACACTTTTTTCTCACTTTTCAAGCAACGATGGAACATTTTATTTCACATCTTTCTGACGTGAGCAGTTTTCACCAAAGTTACAGAGCATGAGTACTGATTAGGGTTTGGGAAACAGGAATTCCCGGGCGGGAAATCACGGGAAATGTCTACCTCTTATTTCCGGGAATTTTTTTGAAATTAAAAGTACACCTTATTTCATAAATATATAAGCTTTTGTGACAAATATTTATATAATGGCATTAGCTAGCCAGTCTAATTTATTTTCATTCATAAAAAAAATTGCTTTAAAATCCTGTTTTAATTTGATATCAACATTTTTATTGTTTTTTTTTAATTACAAAAGTTCATTTGAATGATTGGCTAACTAAATTTACACGATGGAATTGTTTAAGTTACCTTTTAAAGTTGATACTGATCTTTAAACAATAATACCCTGTTTATCGATGTCGAAGGAAATTTGTCATGGTAACAATTCCATTTAAAATAAAAACAAATTCTAAAATTTTGTTTCTGTATGAAATGTAACTGCAAGAAAGAAATAATTTTTTCGACACCGATAAACAAGCAGTAAAATATAAATTAAATTTTTTTAAATAAAAAATAAAAATGTGAGCTGGTAAAATTTGTATGGAAATTTCATAAAAATTCCATAAAATTGAAGTCATATCATTTCTGCTAATTCGTCTAACTACGAGAAAAATTATTGCTCTATTCGAAAACTAGATGCATTTAGTAATGGCTGTTTCAGACTTTAATACTCTTGTGGACAATAAAACTCCGACATGTTGAGTTGTTTTTTCGTTGAGTCCCGGGAATTGAAAGAGAAATTAAATCAGGGAGGCATTTTCGTCAAAAGTATTATTACTTGTATTAGAGTCTAACACATTCTTAATGAAGTGGAATACTAGGTCTGAGTATCAATGATTGCAATGATCAAATGGTTTCCTTAAGTAAGTAATGAGATGTTAAACAAACAAATAAAGTTCACACAATAATAATAATAAAAAAAACTTGAAGTGATTTTTGCGAATTAGTGAACAAATTTTGGAAAGTGTAGTGAAAAATTTGAGCTGATAGAAGAAGTAAAAACTTTGAATTGATAGTACTTAAATTTATTATAAGTGGACGCTATTATTGAAACCCTGAGGGAAATATTTGAAGAAAAATAAAATGATTAAAATTAAAAACATTTAGACAGACTGTGGCTCAGTGCATTTAAAATTCGGTGCATGTGAGCATAGTACTGTAACTTGCTTGTATAGTACTTAGCGATAAGAATCCTCCTAGAAATTTTTCAAGAAGAATGAGAAACAAGCAAGGAAAATTCTTAATAAAGTGATTGGGAAGCTTTATTATAAAATTGTTTAGTAATGTCTCTTACTAAGTAGCAGCTATATTCTATTTGCTTGAATTCACTTAAAAATTCTTCAAAATGTATCTTAGGAGTGCTTTTGTATTAACTTTTGTTTAAAAAGAAAGCTTATACTAATAAAACAATCGAAATTTTGTAAATTTTCATTTAATAAATGCACTTGATTTAGTAAATTAGCTTTTCCGGGGAGTCCCGGGAATTCCCGCGAACGAGATTTTTTCATTCCCGTTTTCCGGTAAGTGCAAAAGTCCGGGAAATACCAAACCCTAGTTCGGTTTTTTAATTTTGGCGCTTTTTTTATTTTAATCGGATTTTTGGTGTTTTTTTAGTTTTGGTATTTTTTAATTTCAGAGGACTTTTTCGCTTTTTGGCGATTTATTTTATTGATTTTTTAGTTTTGGAATTTTCAAGTTTTAGCGTTTTCAAACATTTCAAAAGCTTGACTATTAAAATTTTCAAGATACAGCAAGTTATCATAACTACATAGTCAAAATTACTGATGGGATATACCCATTAATTTTGATTTTTTTAAAATTCAGTGTTAATTGGTGTAGTCTGCATAAAAATACATTAACTTTGAAAATTTTTAGTGTCTATATGTATATAATATGCTTTATATTACATTAGGATTTAAACATGTTTCGTTGCTCACTTTAGAGACGATCCTTTATTTTTTAACTGTCATATATTTGTTGTTGTAGCACCCGAAGTTTAACATATTCTGTGAAAATTTCAGGTCCATAGCTCTTACGTTTCTCGATAAAAATAGCCTGTAACATACAGGCAGACTGACAGAAGAACGGACATCGTAGCGAAAACAAGTATAATATTACTGTTCGAATTTTTTTTGGGAAGTTTAATTTTTCGGATATAGTATTTTTTCGAAGCAATTCATATATTCTATTTGCACTGCAAAGCTGAGTATATAAAGCGGAAATCCACATGAACTGATACCACACACAGTGGACCAAACACAAAGAACGCTGATGATGAAAGTGCAGCGACTTTCGAAAAACGCTAGTTGTTCTGCTAGTGTTTGTTAGAATATTTACAATTAACTTTGGTATTATTTGTTCGTTAATAATTATCACATGTAATTTGGCGTTCAAAGCGAACTTTGACGAATTTCAGCCTAATCATATCATAAATATAGAATATTGACGGTATTCGGTTTCGGATGCAAATGGTATTGCATAAGTGCGAATGCAAAATATAACTTTTCTTTGGATTATGTGTGTATTTTGTTCTTGGATTTAAAAAAAAAAGCTACGATATTTTGCATTCGCACTTAAGCAAACACCAAATACCGCCACTGTTTTCTGTTCAATATGGGCAGTTCTTCCTCAATCGTATTTGGCAACACTGATAACGATTAAGGAGTTAATAAGTCCGGATTTCGCCTAGACAGTCCACAAATTTTAGTTCATATATTAGGAAAAATGTTTAGCTATGAAACCCCTCCATCGAACTAATTTATTACTATTTATTACATAAGTATTTGACTTATAATTTCCTCTTTATATATATTCAAAATATTCTAAGAAATGTCGTTAATGGCAATTGTGCAAAATCGTTTACATCAGCGATCTTCTAACCCGCGCAGGCGTGCGTGTGCTCTCACGATAATGAAGAGAGCAATAAGAGATAATTTTTATTTTTATATAATGTGTACTCAATTGTTAGTACTTTAATTGTTATCACTGTAATCTCAGACTATTCATATGTGCCGGTTGTGTAGTCGCATGTTTTAGACAACAACGGATTCTTTTTAAATTATTTTAATTTCAATGTTTTCTACTTTTTAAAGTTTGGATAATCATATCTGAAACTAAAATATTATATACTATTTAAAATACATCAAATGTGCATTAATCTCTTTTTGAACACAATAAATTGACTCCAATTTTACAAATATATCGTGGCAGCCCTGCTATAAGAAGAGCAAAAGATATTACGCTCAAACGAAGCACCAACACAAACATAAGTGTTAATGTATATGTGTGGTGATCGCTGGTTTATATTGATTGTTATGAATTAGGATTTTCCCTGAAAAACATTAACTATTTACTGCTTAAACAAATCAAATAAAATTTTTCATATCTTAATATATGAGCTGAAGTCGACTAAGAAAAAGCTAAGTAAATAAATACGGTGGAATTTCTCTTGAGCGGACACCGAAGGGACCATTGCATGTGTTCGTACAAGGAGCCTGAACGGTCAAGAGAAAACTACACATAGGTATATGTAAATGAGTAAACTTTTTTTAGCTGACTAATTTTTTTAAAAACTTTTTTTTTTTAAATAAACAATTCAATTGGGTTTAATAACAAAATATCAATAATATGTAAATATGCACTACTTCCATATATAATAAAAGTTTAAAATATTTTATAAGTAGATTATTATTTCAATAGATATTCCTGTTTTGGTCTTGACAATATGAGTCAAGAGTCCAGCGATGAATATATAACATGAGATTGTCAAATTCAATCGCCCATAAAATTATGTTACTTGTATACTTCAAATTAGTGTTATCTAAATGTTATAAGAATTTTTATGAGATCGATGTTGCAAGAAATTTCATAACAAGAATCTTATGAGATGAACTATCAAAAAACACACGTACTTGAAAATGTATTATTGTTGATGTGTGAGTATTTATTAAAATAAATTTAAAGCTATATTGTTTTTAAATAAAGTTTTGTGATTTTATTTATTTGGTGTGTTCAATTTATTTATAAATTAAAATTTGTATGAAAAATTAAAAAAAAATAACTATTTATGCAGCAGTAGCAGTAGATGTAAACTAAATGAGCATTTGCATTAAATGAAATCTTATAAGATCACTTGCTCCCCTTGTGTAAGATGAAGAAAAATATCGACATTTTATTTTTCTTATCCTGCCGAAATTCTCTCTCATGGTATGTCGCACATGTAGACGCTAAGACTGAATTTACATCTGGCATTTCTTGTGTGTCATTTGCCCAAAAAAACTAATTACTAATGAAAAACTGTTTGATTCAGACATGTATTTATTATTTAAATAGTTTGTAATCATTTTGGATTCTATAAAATTGTCTATTAATTATGTATTAAACTTTTTAACTTAATAAATACATGTCTGAATCAAAAAGTTTTTCATTAGTAATTAGTTGGTTACGCTTTTTTACGCTTATGTGGAATTTGGCCCACAGATGTAAACCCGGCCTAAGTTAGTTTGAAACATTATTTAAGAGACAAAATATTTACCATACCAACATTTAATTATGTATGTTATTTGATGTAGTAAATATGACAAACCGATCTTTGTTGTTAAGGCGAGCAACTTAAGAGTCTTGGCGAGCTTATTTGTAAATTATGACATAAAAAAATCGGAAAATACAAACGAAATGTCCGTTCAAGAGAATTTTTTTCGTAAAGCGGGTGTCCTAGTCCGCTCATGAGAGAGTCCGTTCAAGGGGGAGCGATTGCAATGTTTTTCTTAAGGAGCGCTGCCATGACCTGTCAAAAGTGTCCGTCCAAAGGGGGTGTCCGCTTATAGCAACCCAGTGAGAAAAAAATGGAAGTCATTCTAGCGGAAGTACACTTTCACTGCTTCCAAAAAATCGATATTTTTAATTTGCCGAGAGTGAGCAAAAAACCATGTAGAAGCTTATATTGGTCATACAAAACCTTAAAACTCTTCATTAGTGTTGGAAAATACTCACCAGAATTAAAAAAAAAATATTTTTTTTTAAAAACTTTATGAATTATTTTTAGTCTAAAATTTAAAAGTTATTTGCTTAAATTTACATAAAAACACTGTTTCGGGCTTAAATTCGTATAAAAAGAAACGAATTGTTAAAAAAGGCAACTACAGGGTGGCCCAGAAAGACCGAAGTGGTGTAAATTCCTTATAACTTTTTATTTAAGACATATTTTTTTAATTTTTTGTTTTTTAAATACAGTAAATTTATAGGGAATATTTTTAGATTAGTTGTTAAAAATGATATCCCGCAAGTGGAGGCCATTTTCTGCTTCGCACAAATGATCTCTTTTCAACACATTTTCCATGACCTTTCGCAAAACTTCCGGTGTTATGTTGTTAATTTCGTCTGGAATATTGGTTTTTAATTCCTCAATAGTCCTAGGCTTATTAACATAAACTTTCCCTTTTAAATAACTCCAAAGGAAACAGTCTGGAGCGGTTAAATCCGGGGAACGCGGAGGCCAATTAAAATTGCTTCTACGCGAATTTATTCTTTCCCCAAAGATGTCGCGTAAAATAGCCATTGTGGCCCTCGGAGTGTGCGCTGTGGCTCCATCCTGTTGGAACCATATTTGCGGATGGTATTCCACGGCTGGCCTTACAAAATTTTCCAACATGGCCCGATGTCGATCACCATTGATGGAAATGGCGACATCTCTTTCATTTTCCAAAAAATATGGACCAATGATCCTTTCTGAAGAAACACCGCACCAAACAGTACACTTAACTGGGTGTAATTCTCGCTGATGAAGTACTCTCGGGTTTTCCTTAGCCCATATCCTAAAGTTTTGCTTGTAAACAAACCCATTTAATTGGAAATGGGCTTCGTCACTCATAAATAAGTTATGAATAATGGAAATGGAAAGAGCACATTTGTGCGAAGCAGAAAATGGCCACCACTTGCGGGATACAATTTTTAATAACTAATCTAAAAATATTCCCTATAAATTTACTGTATTTAAAAAACAAAAAATTAAAAAAATATGTCTTAAATAAAAAGTTATAAGGAATTCACACCACTTCGGTCTTTCTGGGCCACCCTGTATTTACCATTTTTCCTAGATGAAAATATTATCATAGAACACAAAAAAAGGGAATTTTTCTTAATATCGCTTCCAATTCAGTGACCAGGCATCGAAAAAGAGAACTTCTTGCAATGACAACCCTATGTAAAAATCATTAGATCGGATCGAAATTTGCACTACTTCCGCATCGTAAACTCTACATTTTCATGACTTTTTTGGAGTCTCTTTTTTTACTGGGAAGTGTCCGTTAAGGGAGATTCCACTGTAATTACCTTCCCCCATCAAGTAAATATTTTTATTAAATCCTTTCGAATATTTAAGATTTCAGCAACATTCAATAGAACACTTTTTTTTTAATTCACATTTATAACATGCATACACACATATATAATTATTAAATGAATTCTTAGATATTTATGCATATCATAGAAAATTCTCAGAATTCCAAGATGATCAAGTAATTTGAATGCAAAATTTATGCCTACACTCACTCGCCATTCGCTGGTATTATCAATTTGCCCAAACGATCATTAACATTAATTTGTTTTTTTTTTGCTTTTGCTTCAGTGGATTCATTCTTTTCGATTTATATGCAAAAAAAAAGGAGAAGAAAAAATGGAGCTGAACTGGTAACCTAAATACTTTAACTTACTTTGAAGCTGTTATGCGCCAGAATGCAGCCACAAAAAAGAGCAACAACAATAATAAATAATAACAACAACATCAAGGCACAATGGATTTCAAACGATGCATCCACACATTTTATATGCATTCTGTTATGGATGCAAACATAATGTGTGAGTACGTGTGTTTGCTTTAATACCCAGTGGTATGTGTTATAAAATTTTAAGACTATCAAGAGTCTGACTGTTTTTCGAAGAAACCTGTGTTTTACAAGGATGTCTCATATATTAACAGCATATAATATATTTGTAAAAGAATTTAAAAGTGCAACAGAAACATACACATATATCAAATTTTAAGCAATGTGCTTTCAGGGTTTGTATCATAATTAGATCTTTCCAATATTCGGACTAAGAAATGTTGGAATGAAAACTTATTCGATTAGTGTAGAAAATTTCAAGTCAAAAATATAACTATTTTTAGACTTTATGTTATAATAATATATAATAATTATAACAACTATACATAATAAATGAAATAATAATATAAATTTAGTTATAATTAGACTTCTAATTTCTTTAAGTGAAAGTTAAAGATATTCGGCCTTATAAAGGGTGATGTTTTTAGCAAGTTTCTTTTTGGAAACACTGTGATTGGCAACTCAGCTGTTTTCGTGTAGCATGTAACTGTTAAACATGTTCCAGTTTGGTCTATAATTTAACCATGAATCGACTTATAAATGAACAACGCTTGCAGATTATTAAATTTTATTATCCAAATTCATGCTCGATTAAGAAAGTGCATCGGTGCACCTCTTCCATTTTTTGGTGAGTTTGGGCTAGCTTCTGGGCGGCTATTCTGAATGTTGTGATTAAATTTTGCACCATAATTACATTATTGGACATTAAACCAACAAAACGCATACGGAGAGTCCGGACAGAGGAAAATATCACAGCTGTATCCACCAGTGTTGTTGATGACCGTGAATTGTCGATTCGGCGCTATTCGCAGCAATTCGGCATATGTAACTTTTTTTGCCCAAAATGGAAGAACTGGAGTTGGCTGACATGTGGTTTCAGCAATGGCAAAGGCAAAGGCACACATCATGCGAAACAATGGTACCATTGAAAGACAACTTCGGTGAACAGTTTATTTCAAGTTTGGGGCCGGTCAATTGGCCGCCTAGATCGTGCGATTTAGCACCTTTAGAATATTTTTTGTAGGACTTTGTTAAGTCTCATGACCAGGGAAACCGCAAATATGCAATTGCATGTTTTTTCTTGTGTTACGTATTATTGCGGGGACAAGTTATTTATCCGTTTCAAAACTTTCAATGAATTTTGGCATCGATTTTATACAGCCAAGTCACAGAGCTCAATTCCGTTCGGAAACGGAATTCAACCCGTATTTTGGTGCTTTGGAAACCGAAAAACGAAAAAAAATTCGGAATGAAATCACTTTTAATTTCATGGACGGAATTAAAATTTTCTGCATGTTAAAGGAAAATAAATATTTTTAAAAAAAATTTTCCAATAAAGAGTATTATTTTTCATTTATTTATTCAAAGCTGAATCGCAATTAATTAGTTTTTATTTATTTATTATGTAAATTTCTCAAGTCATTACAAAAATAAAATCAAAAGAACCAAATGTCCGGAATTGGTTTCTTTAGTACTGCCATACCATTTTTGTATGTACTTTATCGAAATCTTCATGTTGGCAGCACACAAAACAAAAAAATACAAGGCAAAATTAAAATATGCATACAAAAAAAATTTAAAACGCCTAAACATATGCCACATTATGCTTTACTACAAAATTATGTTGCCACACTTACAAGATAAAATATTATCATGATCAAATTAAAAATCAATCTGGTTTTTTAAGTGGGTTAAAAACGCCCACTTTTAATGTAAAATTTTATGAAGTAACTCGTTAGCACCTTGAACAATTTCGTCACTTTCGTCACTAACTTCATGCCAGTATTTTCTTATACATAAGGCTAAATATCTTTAGTTCTTCTTAAATATTTTTGTTCAAAGTTCCCTGATTAGCAACAATAAAATGATGGTCTTTAATATTATTGTGTTATTTTGTAGGAAAAGGTATCTTGGACTTATTTGATGTTATTTGAAAAAAAAAATTTATTTCACTTTCTTTAATTTCATAATTTCTCGGGCGCAAAAGCTTGATCTTCAAAATCACCTTCCGTTTCTAGGGCATTTGAGGCAGATAAATAGAATTTATATTCAATAAAAATTTTTCTACTATTGATGTCAAACAAAAACTTCGACCAATCTCACACGAAATTGGCAATCGTGTTTCAGTGGTTGATGGCCAGCCAAGTTCGAAAATTCAACTCATAATAGGTGGTCAAATATTCAAGGTTAGGTTAGGCTAGCAGTTTGCTAAGAAGAGAAAATAAGTTTTCAGCAAATAACATGTATCTTTGTGTTCCCTGAGAGTAGGAAAGGAATAGTTCAACTATAGACGAGCTTCGCTGACCATCGAATATGGAATATCGAATGTTCAATTCATATTATGACGTTCGAAAACTTCGTTGAGCAGCGAATTTTCTATCGAACAGAATTTAGCTATCGGTGAAAGATTTTAACATGAACACTTATTCAAAACGATTAGTTTTTATTTTTAGTTAAGGTGGTTGCATATTTTAAAAATCACTCTGAGAGATATTCACAATAAGGAAATGAATGTCCTGTCAAATGCTCATTATAATACCAAATGAAAATTCGTTCGGTCAGTACTTTCGATTACAGTCTAAGATCGAAAGATTCTCATAATAAGGACCTTAGTCATGTTTTCTTTTCTTTTCTTTACAACTATTGTGCGTTTTGTTACTTTTTATAGCATGATTTCAGCGCCTCTGGTGTTAAATAGACGTATTACTTTAATCTACGCAGCCATTTTATTAGTTATTTTACTTCAATGTCTATTAATTCCCACAAATATTGATTAAGGAGTCTGCTTCGATATATATACATTAGCATAGACACTCACGCATATCAGAAAAAGCTATGATGTTGAGATGAGTAAGTCTAGTCAGAGTTTGAACTCGGGCTCTCGAACAGTTATTTGCTTTGTAGTTGACACACTAATTACTTCAGCCAATAGCACCGCTGCTCTAAATTAAAAAATATTCACCTTTATTCCAGTTGTCAACATCGACATCACGTCAATACAATATTAAAATATTGGGGCTTGTATACTCGCTCTCAAGAAGAATTATGTGCTATTGTATGTTCCCTGAGGTCTAGAAAATAGCATAAGTCCGTCAATAGCAGTTAGTTGTTTTCGAAAATAGGTAGACAAGCCCCAACTTTTTGGTATTGTTTTGACGTGACGTCGATATTAACAAATGAAATAAGGGTGATTATTTAAAAATTTTTTTGCAGCAGTTCATACAATTAAACAATACAAATCTTATTCCCGTATTATAAAGATAAAATAAGATGTTTTATTTTTTGTTAATTGGTACTCTTTGAACTGAAGGGTATATAAAAATGTTCACCAAGATTTCTATGCGTTTTTCAGTTCTTAATTGTTTTTATTGCAAAAAAAATGTGGGACCTAAAAGCACACGACATTCATGATTACAACATTAGTGATGAAGATGATGATATTGAACATGATGATTAAATTAGTATTTGGACCATGTGTGTATATATGTATGTGTGTTTGCATTAAATGCATTCATTTGTATGTATGTATGTATAAAAAATATATGCAAGATTATTTTAAAAACCTTTGGGAGCTTATGCACGATCAGCACATTCAATTTATTTGCAAATATAACAAAAAAAAAGGAACACAACGATAGTGCATATAAAATAAACAGACAGGGTTTTACCATAATATGAATAAAAAAAATAATCAACTTATAGCACTTGTTCCTCTAACGCGGATCAACTCAAAATTTACAAATTCTCAGTAGTGGGAAAATGTATCTTTCTTCATATACTCTTATATCACAAAAAAGTCATGAAAAAGTAGAGTTTGCAACCTGGAAGTAGTGAAAATTTCGATCCGATCTAATGATTTTTACCTAGGGTTGTCATGCAAGAAGTTCTCTTTTTCGATGCCTGGTTACTGAATTGGAAGGAATATATAAGAAAAATTCCTTTTGTGTATTCTATGGTAATATTTTCGTCTAGAAAAAATTATAAATAGTTACATATTTTAACAAATTCGTTTCTTTTTATACGAATTCAAACCCGAAACAGTGTTTTCATGTAAATTGAAGCAAATAACTTTTAAATTTTAGACCAAAATTAATTAATAAATTTCTTTAAAAATATGATTCTTTTATTTAATTTTTCGACCTTTTTTATATATTCAATTAAACTATTTTTTTGAGCTTTAGGTGTGGTATTATTTGTATTTTATTTGATCAATATTTCGTTAACCTTCGGTTAACTTCTTCAGGATATATGTTAATTGTTTTTTGTATTTTAATATTTATTATTTTTCTTTTTTCTTTTCTCCTTTCAATTACAAATTATTTTTTACAATTTTAAAATACAAATAATACCAGACCTAAAGGTCAAAAAAATAGTTTAATCGAATTTAAAAATATAATTTTTTTTTTATTCTGGTGAGTATTTTCCAACACTATGGAGGAGTTTTAAGGTTTTGTATGACTAAAATAGAAGCTTATTGGTTTTTTGCTCACTCTCGGCAAATTAAAAATTTCGATTTTGTTACATAAGTTGTGTGTATGCTCTTTTATTTTTCTGCGCATATACAAATGGACATTAATTATAGGCTGTTCAAGCTGGCACCAGAGTGGCGAACATCAAACGGCTTCTTGTAAAAATGAATTCACATACGCCAATACATTTCTCTCGGCGGGCAGATCTGCATTAGTTGTGTGCGCTTGCTTTAAAAAAACATCCTTTACTCGCATAATAGCTTACCATCTACATCTTACACATACACTACAACGTACAATACGCAAAATAACAAGCATACACGCATCAACACTACTTCTGTTGATTGTTTTTGTTTGTTATGAACAAGAAGTCTTGGCAACATCGCCTGTTAACACTCATATATACGTACTAGTGATACACGAATATTCGTATTCGTATTCGATTTGTCGAATATTCGGCCATTTTCAGGCGAATACGAATGTATTCGTATTCGATAAATTCAGGCGGATGCGAATACGAATGTATTCGTACTCGTCAAATTCAGGCGAATACGAATACGAATATTTTTCCAAAGAAATTAAATAAATGAATGCATAAATCCTAAACGAAATTTAAATAAATGACTAAAAATTTTAGTTTGTACAAATACATTAATTTTTTATAGAAATTTGTGCGTTGTATCATTTTTAAATATTATTCAATGATGATCATTAACATTTTGGGTACTTTTTATTAACTTTAAAGTACGCCAAATAGAGTGTGAAGTCCTTTTTCATAACAATTTTTTAATACTTCATTATGCATATAATATTCGTATTCGCGAATATCGTTTCAAATATTCGTATTCGTATTCGCGAATATCGTTTGAAATATTCGTGTTCGTATTCGCGAATATCAAAAATTGACATTCGTTACATCACTAATACGCACACCAATACAGCCATCCTGCTTCGCATATAATACGGCAGCATTTACTATTGGTTTAGTATAATACATACCGCGAGAATACATTTAAAAAACTAAACGTATTTTTATTTTAAGACTGTTTACGCAGGCCTGTAATGCCCACTACTATTACTGGGTTTTGTCTTGTTTAGGAAAGGGATAGTGAAAGAGAAGAGAGGTGATCAAGGAAGAGATTGAGGAAAGCTTCATTATTATACAACTCTGCTTTTTGCACATATTTCATAAAGCAGTTTTGCAATGCCTTTGGTGTCACTGAGGAGCATTAAATTTTCACAGCTGTGTTTAGTAGCCATTTTATTAGCTCTTTTACTTTGCCGACGATTCTACTACACAATACCAATGAAGGAGGGCGCTCTGATGTTACATTAGGATTAGTATCCGCTGAATCAGGAGTAGTTCAGTGACCAGTGTCTACGCTTTCATCACTTGAACTTTCCTATAACAACTGATACAAAGGGATAATAATGAACATCAGACAAATGCGTGGTGTTGTTATTTAATGACTGTCGGATACCGGGCTCTAAACCATGATGAAAAATTTTTTTGCCTCGTCATTCTAACTAATTTGAGTTGTAAGAATGTAATTCAATTTACCATTTCCTTACTTAATTTAATGGATATAAACATTTGACATAACTGAAAACTATCTTAAATTGCTGACGTACTGCCTTGCTGGTTCAAATATATTTTTCGTGCTGAAGTAGTAAAGGAGTTTCCTCCAGCTCCAGTTCACTTAGCAGCAGATGAACTTGGCAACCTGTATTGAACTCCTATATCAGATAAGGTACAGAATTATTAAAAAAATTAATTAATATGAAAAAGTTCAATATTAAAAGTATCAAGTTTGCTTCCAGAGTGAAAAGCAATAAATAAACGCTCCCTTGAGTGCCGAATTGGAATAAAAATCGTGTGAAAGAGAGGATTTAGATAATAATAGATAGATAATAATAATAGATAATGCTCAAAAAATTATGCTCGATGTTTTAACAATTTCAAAAATTTTCGTTTTAATTTTTTTTTATTTGCTTCACATAGTTGAACACATTTTGCTGTTTTGTACAATTTTAATTGTCGAAATTATTTTTACTTATTTTTATTTTTGTACTGATTTTTCGTTATAATTTTTAAAATGAGAATATATAACCTTCCATGCATAACAATATTATTCATTCATACATATTAAGTATGAACATTATATATTTCACCGTCCTTAAATCAAGTGGGCTTAAGTAAATCACTTCAAAGTGTTTCCATTTTGTGAATTTTATCCACATGAACTTGACATTTAAACTGCTTAAATATTCCTTAATACCTTTTTTCGAAATTGTCAATCACTATTGCCGGGTGACCCAGCATGGAGCTTGTAATTTTAAAAGCAACGCAGGGTTGCATAGATAAATCCGAAATGATTTAAAATAAATCAACAACTTTGAGGTAATTTATCCCTATGCAACATGTATGGTAAATCATATATGTATAAATTAACACGATTTGCTCAAATAACCATTATTTGTCTAAATCATGCCGGTGGAAACGTACTAAGGCATTATTTGAGTCATTATTTTTTAATGTGTTCTTAACATGTAGTAATTTATTACACATAAGTATACAATTACAAATTATATAGTAACATACTCTCATCGATCATAGTAAGAACACGTTCCAATAACGACCTGAGTGTTTGAGTGGAAACCGATTTCAGAACAACGCGATACATAAACACGAAATATGAAGACGATCTCAAAACATAATTATGTTTAAGTTCCATCAAAGACTCTTTACAACACACCCTGTTTAATTCCTGAAAAGAAAATACTCAACGTAGAGTAAATTACACTGTTGTTGTGAAAATACATCTTTAATATATTTTGCGCCTCTGCAAAATGTACGCAAAAACAAAAAGCTAGAATTAACAATGAATTGGCATTGTATAAGGGTGATCGATTATTCGGTTTTTTTTTAACAGTATGTACAGGTTTTCCCAAATGGGGTTCGCTCGAATGTTAAATAGACTTCCACCCAAAAGTTTTTGAAATAAGCCAAGCAAATTGATATTTACTAGATTTTACCCGCGGCTCCGCTCGTGTTAATCGGTTAAAAAAAAATAAATATATATATATATATATATATATATATATATATATATATATATATATAGAAACCAGTTTGTTTTGGTTAAACAAACAATCAAACACGAAACGAAAATTATTCAAAGCAGCTTCTAAAAAAACCGTGCAAAATATGAAAAAAACCGGTTCCGAACTGGATAAAAAATATCTCATATTTGACGCTGGTAATGTAGCTTTCCATTGGTGAAAGAGTTTTCAAAGTCGGTTTAGCGGTTTTTGGGGTGAAAGCGTAGCAAACAAACAATTCCAACATTCAAGAGCATCCCTACTTCGTTTGTCCCAGTTCACACTAGTCAAGTCTTATTGCTAAGTGTATCACTTTTTATTCATTGAACTTTCATTTGAACTTATGGAACTTTTCGTCAAGTTTCGTCAAATGTAATTTGCTTAAGCTAAGTGCCAAACATTCCGTACGGAAAACACTGTTTGTGCATTCTTTAAACTCAAGCCAAACAGCATCAGAAAATATTCATTGATTTTAAATATTTTTTTATTGTTCCTTATTTTAAACTCAAAAAGAAAGCAACACTTTTATTTTCATTCTTTGTTTTACAATACACATATACACACATACACATGAGTTTATTTATGATGTTCATTATTGTACTTTTTAGTAGGCAAAACAAATAAAACAAGTAATAAAGTGATGGATATACATAATTATATGTGAATTTTTAATGGATTAGGATATTCCAACAAGTTAATTTGATTGAATTGCATTCATTTAGTATATCTACTAAGAAGAAACAAAATTACTAAAAAATTTTGAACAATACCTATATGTGCAGCTGTGGCTAAAGAATACTTAAGTGTATGTAAGTACATTCTGGCCACCTGAAAGTCACATCTGAATTGCTTAAGTATGTGACAGACTTATAGTTCAATTCTGACAGTAGCTTAAGCCAGCTTATTCATATTATAGTTGAGCCTTTATTTTTCATATTTTTTATGAATAGTTTTGTGTATGCTTGTTTGCTTTTTTAACATTACAAATGGGAAAGCAAAACGTATTGACAGTACATGAAGCTGAGTACTCGTTTCTTTTCCCCTCGTCTCTCTTTCTCCTACAAACTAATCAGCTTAGCAATAAGACTTGCATTGTGTAAACTAGGACTTTATACGCAAGACTAAAATATGCTCAATTAAAAATAAATAAGCACATGCGTATCAAATGCATTCGCTTTCTGTCATACTTATAGTCGGAGTATGTTTATACTCAGATTATGGATATTTATTCGGATAAAAATAATACACGTATGATATTTATTCATCATTCGCCAACGTATGCATACATTTGTGTATGTATATAAATTGGAATGGATAAGCGTGGTATGTGTGTGGCTGTTTGAAAACATGATTTATGTGGATGTGTGTGTGTGTGTGTGTAGATAAAATAGTCTTGTATAAACGGATGTCTAGCCGATTAACCCTAGAATGGTAAACATCGCCTGTGAGGCGAAGCAATATTATTTTTTAACGATATTTTCTGATCACTTACACCTACCTAAGCATACGCACGTGCCAACTGTGCGCACACTTGCTCTGTTTTTATTCGCTGCATAGTCGAATAATACATATGTCAGTTGCCTGTGAGGCGAAGTTTACTAATAAAGGAAATTTTTGGCATATAATAGTTATACAATTTTTTATTTGATTTATTGTATTTGCATATGCTTAGTTCCATACTGCAATATAAGACTTAAGTCTTGTGTATGGGACATCGAAAAGAAATAAATAATAATAATAATAATAATAGTTTGTTAGTTTCCCCCCCCCCCCACCTTACAATTAGTATATGCATATAATCTTTTTAATTTTTTATGATGACTGCTTATGAAGCGCAGATACTAAATTGACAACGAGCTAAGTACCGACTGGTGCGCCACTCGTTTGGACGAAAGAACGCGTATGCAAAAAAGAGTTCGTGCAGAAATACATGAGGATATTGGTCATTACACTGATGATTATGCAGACGAACCAGGCATAAAAAAAATAATAATAATAATCAAAAAATAAAAATATGATTTCTGTTCCCGAAATCAAAACGTATGAGCGTATATATCTGCGTAAAATGCAAGAAAAAATACATTTTAGAGCACAGATCACCGAACTGTTGCCAATTTGAAGCAAAAAATTTTTTGAAAAACTACAAAATTTAATTTGTAAATGCATAATTAAACAATACATTCTAGTATAAATAGGAAGTCATTTTTAAGGAACTACATTATCATTGCTTCCAGAGAATCGATATTTTTAATATGCAGATAATTAGCAGAAAAGCAGGAAAAATTAGAGATGTAGCGAATGTCAGCTTAGCGAATAATAGATTTTAATTTTTGTGAAAACGTATGCGAAAGCGAATGCAAATCACACAATACATTAAAAAACACTTGAAAATAAATTTGTATAAGAACATAAGCTTGTATTATATGCATAGACGTACCAAATTGAAATTGAAACTTAAATTCAGCAAATATTTATTAATTTATTACAAATATAAATTTTTAAACAACCACGACTTGTTACTAGACTAAAGAGCATTGCAACAATCCGCGTGTGCTTAGAAATACACTAACTGTATTAATCATGTAAGTGTATACATAACGGACTTATAGTTGACCAGCAAAACCAGGGCTTAGAAACTCAAATAACGGGAATACAGCCAGACGTTTTTTTTTTTACCAAAATGTCGAAGTTTCAGCGGAAGTTACAAAAATCGACGTTGAACTGATCAAAATGTTGCATACTAATTTAGTTGCTGTATCGTGTGGTCATCAGATTAGTGTTGAAAAATTTGGAAATTTTACTTTATCGAACGCAAAAGACTTTGTTGGAAAATATCCATGGTATAACACGTCCTCCACTTTACATAAATTTTTAATACATGGTTCGGGGATTATTGCTCATGCACTGTTACCTATTAACGGAGTTAACGGAGGAAGCGGAGTTGTCAGATATGGCGATATCTCGCCAAACGTCGCGACAAAAATTTGTTTTTGGCGATGAAAATTTTGAAATGGCTATTGGCGATTTACTTGGCGATATTTGAACTCCTTGGCATTATTTTTGGCTATATTTTTACGATTTCAATAAAATCGAATAATGTTAAGAATATTAATTTTTTTTAAGTAATTTTTTTCAACAACAAAATATTTCGTGCGAAAATTCTAAACGTTGTGACCTTTTATCTCAAACAAAGTTTTCTGAAATTCATGAAGTTTTAAAAAAATATGGACCACGAAATCTCAGTTGGTGTTTGTGAAACACAGTGGGGAAAACTTTCTTTTATAAGTTAGAACCAACATTTTTATAATGAAGTACCAAAGAGCCTGCACGAGTTCTCGCTCAGAGTGTATGAATACGACGATGCTGCTGGTACTTACCACTTCAAGGATATAATATGTGTAATAAAATACACATTTAAGTAAATGTAAATTCAGTTTTATCACAAAATTTAAGTAATAATTTTTATCTTGGTGCTCAAGTTTAATTTATCGTATTTAGATTGATCTTTTGGAATAAGTTATTTTTAATTATTTTTTGTACGCCAGTTAATGTTATCACTTTTCTTAATTTTTATACCCTTTACCAAAAAATGGTAAAAGAGTATATATAGGTTTGTAATTCCGTGTGTAATCTCTACAATATTAATAAGCGACACATAGAGTATATATATTCTGGATCCTTATGCATAGGGAAGACGAACAAGCGATGTCCGTCTGTCTGTACGTGAAATCGGTTTTCCGAAGCTGCCAGAACAGCTAGAGACTTCGTTTTTGAACTGGTGTGTCAGAAATTTTCCGAAATTTTCAGAGCTGGAAAACTCAAACTCTATTTTCCCATACAAAATGACTACCGAAAACTAGTTTTTATTAATTTTTTTTATTAAATTAACTAATTTAATAATTCAGTATGAATAAAATTGGTGTTTCTAATTTAGAAAAAATTTAAAAAAAAATTTAAAAATTTAAAAGACGTTTCCAGGGTTGGAAAACTTTAACTTTTTTTCTTAAAATTAAACACATTTTATGTTTTAGGAAGAAGGCTATTTTCTCAGGGACCGTAAGAGCTACGGATCTGAAATTTGAACACTGTATGTAGAACTTTGGTTGCTACAACAACAAATATATGAAAGTTAAAAATTAAAGGGTGTTCCAAAACGAGTAACGAAAAATTTTAAAATCCCATGTATGTATACAATTGTATGTAAAAATGTGTAACGTGTGTGAAGATAAATTTCGAAATTTAAAACCCAAGACACAAACCAGTAGCATTAACAGAGCTATGTTAACCTGATAACAGAGCCCTGTTAAACATGAAAATCTTGGAATTGTGTACTACAAATGGAATCCTGGCCATATTTTTCAACAAAATCAGCTAAAAAAATCGAAACATGCAGATTATTGAATTTTTCTTTATAAAAACAAAAAAAAAATCATAAAAAATTTAAAAGGATCTATAATTTTTTAACTATCAAAGTTAATTAAATTTTTTTATGGAAATTTTGGAATTCCTGGAGAGCGAACATACCTGGGCGGCTAAACTTTATTGCAATTTATGTCTTTTGTGCCCTTTTATGATACTCAGATGTCAAAACCCTTAACATTTGCGGTTTTCATAGAGAAATTTGATTTTTTCTAAATTTTCAAATTTCGATTTTCACTAAAGGACGAATTTCAGGAGAACCAACATACCTGGGCGGCTAAATTTTTTTGGAATTTGTGTCTTTTGTGCCCTTTTATGATACTCAGATGTCAAAACCCTTAACATTTGCGTTTTTCATAGAGAAATTTTATTTTTTCTAAATTTTCAAATTTCGATTTTAGAAAATCCGAATAAATATTGAACAATTTTGTTTCGAAGTTACTTCGCTTTAGCTTTATCGAATCTCAGGTCAAGTGGGATATTAAATATTGTTTTCATTGGATAGTTTTGATATAACGGCGTTATATGTTTGTATAGCTTTGAGTGCAACAAACGAGTAACTTATTCATCAAGTATCAAGAATTACAATTACTCTTTATGCAGCAAACTCGTATCTCAATAAATGTGCTTCATGCTTAAACTAAAAAGATTAGTATATTATAACTACAAATATACATAGATTTAATAAATTTCTTAATAATTGCATTAGAACTTTTATCCAAACAGCGAAGTACAAAGAGTTGAACCGTTTCTTTTTTGCTCTCCTGACAACTTGTAATTTTTAAGATACGAGGTTGAGAAATTAAGGCATCTACATTCAACTTATTGCTATAATCAAAAAAAAAATATTTAATCGAAAAATACCGAAAGGTCACTTACTAAATATTGCACTAAAGCAAAAATTATGAGTTTTTTCACAAAATAAATATGTACCTGTATATCTATGTCCTTATGTATGTATATATCTCTATACTGCATAAACACGCTTTTGTAAAGGGTATATAAGATTCGGCACAGCCGAATATAGCGCTCTTAGTACCTGTCCAGACTTGAAATTTTTGTTGCAGCAATTCTTGAGTTTATTGGTGAGAGGGGTGAGAAGATTGGAGATGGATACACAGTTTTATGTGCTCTGCAATTCTCTTTTGATTTGAAATTCGTCAAGTTTTCAATAGTATTTGACGTTTTTTATTGATTTTATTTATTCAGTTGTGTGAAAAATAAAAAATATAAGAAAAAATAAATGGAATTATTAATTTTTCAGAGAAATTTCTGGTGTAATAGAAAATTTTTAATGCATAATTGCAAATGAGAATTTCATAATGTGGACACTTATGCAATTTCAATGCAGAAATTTAAGAAATTGCAAGTCTGGACGAGGACTTACTTGTTTTAAAATAATATAATTTTTATGTTTTACGATAGACGTTACCTACTGAATTTAAAATTTAACAATATTTGTAATGTAATTACAAAATAAAAAATATTTTTGCAGCTATAACTTAATGTTTTATTATATGCAGTCGCGAAAAGTCTAATGAAGATTTGTCCCAATAGATTTTTAATAAGCTCTGATCCTATTATTAGTACTATGAGCAAACATTACAAAAAGAAAAGTAGCGTGTTACCACAGCAGGTATTGGACCTACTAACATTACCTAAAAATTCAGAAGAAAATTCCGATGATATTTAATTTAGTGCCAGCGAATACTATTAAAAAAAATTTAATTTATTATATGTATATGTTAATATTAACAAAAACTTTTTTAATAAATATATATTAGTATGGACTATTTCCGGGAAAATTTTGTATGGGGGCTATACTAAATCATTTACCACTTCCGTCAAATTTCATCCATTAATCTTTAAAAATGGAGTTTGCAAAGCAATTTAAATATTCATACCGGCAGACAAACGGATATCCCTGGAGTTTTAATTTTTTTTCAAAACTGATTTTTTAACTACCAGTGGCCCATTTAATACTACGAAACAGAAAAATAAGTGCTATATCTAACGCCTGAACTAAGAGCCGTTTTTAGCAATTTCAACCCAATGTGCATCGTATAGAATTTTTCATTAACCCGATGTTGTCCACTGTGAGGCTTTGTAATATAGATATATACATATAGCCCAAATTTTCAGACTTTAGCTCTGGAAACCTCATTTTCATAACAATCCGACGGCCCGTTTAGAAACTGCAGAATTATTCGCATTTTTTTTTAAATCCCTAGCAAACCTAATATTTTAAATAGTGCAAATATATCAATAAAAAAAAATTCAAATAGTCTAATGTTCAGGGTATCCGCCGGGAAGGTACACTACTCGCAGCAATGCCATTGTAATCCTGGCTGCGTGCGATGTGGCACCGTCTTGTTGATACCACATATTAATCAAGCCCAAAGCATGCAGTTGTGGCGTTAAAAAGTTTTCAATCATATCACGATATCGTTCCCTATTCACAGTTGCCGTTACGCCGTTTTCATTTTCGAAGAAGTAAAATCCAATGAATTGCACACCAGACTGTCACTTTTAATGGATGCAAACGTGACTGATTAATAATTTGAGGGTTTTCGATTGACCAGAACCGACTATTCTGTTTATTCACATACCCATTCAAATATGTGCTTTGTCACTCATTTTGATTTTTTCGTGAAAATCGGGGTTGTCATGGGCGAGCTGTTTTAACGATTAAAACACGTTGGTTTATCGAATATTTTTGCATAATAAATTTGCCACGTGTCTACTTTACGAATACCAAAAATGAACTGTCAAGAGTAATGTTTACGAAAATGCCGGCAAAACACCCTGTACGATATATACGTATATATGCATAACATATATTATATACAATACATTTACTTAAAAATAGTATCCGAGCTTAACTTGGAGTGACTTCGTATCCGAGCTTGCCGACTTGGAGTGACTTCGATTCAAATTTTAAAAATAATTCGCATGATAGAGCACATTTTTCATACATTCAACTTTCAGCTGAGAAATTAATCATTAAATAAAATAAAACCTCTATTAAGTTAAGTATTACAATTACATGTAAAATCAATTCACCTTTTGACTAACCCTGCTAATAGGAATTAACATGAAAGATATGAAAAAAAAATGCAAATATTAATCTTCAATGTTGCAAGAAACTACTTGCATACTTATAAAGTTAATAAATAATATAACAGGCAATCGCATAAGAGAAAGTTCGATAGTTGTAAATGTCAAATACATGATGAACTTTCGAGTTAAATTCATGAATATATTTTACAAGTTACTTAGTCATCATCATCATCATCATCATCATTATCATCATCATAATTCATACACCAACATCAGCATGCTTCACTTGAATTGAATTCTTGCTACGTATACTATGTTGCATGTACTTGAATTTGTTACAAGCTGCATAGTTTATTTACTTTCCCGCATGAAGATCTTTTACAAAGTATTATTGATACTTCTAAGAAAACATTGTTTTAGTTTTTTTTACTTATATATGTACATACATACATATGTGTTTAAGTAAAATCTGGTAGGTCCCCTATAGGAAGTCAAACTCATTTTTAAGTACCTTCAAACTTGTTTTTTAATAACCACAACTGGTTGATTAAGTGACTTTTTTCCTTGTCGCCGACTCACTATTTTAACATAGGCATGTCATAGGAAGTACTCAATTGGCCATCTCTGCATGACTTTTAAATTGACTACTAACTACTTATTTTTCAACCACTCTGAAGTCACTTAATATCTATTATAGTTAAATAAATATTTATGTAAATCTTCATACACATTTGTGTATCATATACATACATACATACATATGTATATACTATATATAATGAATATATGTATGTATATTGATATATAGAAATAATTAGTATTTTTATATTTAAAACAAAAATACATACATTCATACGAAAGTTTTTCCTGCTCATAGAAAATATTATACATATTAAGTATTCAAATTATTATTTTTTTTTCAACACAAACATTTGGCATTTGATTTCAAAGAAGCATGCCTTCTTTTGATTTTTTTATTTTCTTTTCATTTACTTATTTTGCTTTTATTTATTTTTTACGTGTGCTTCTATTCAATATGTTTGGTTGATACCTGCATGAGATTAAAACCAATTTGTAGTCAATTGCAAAATAATTAATTTATAGCTAGTGTTTTTTGTCAATCGACTATTTTATTTACTACAGGGTCTAGAGTCCTTTTTTAATATCACGAGAGTCTATATGGGCATTTCCACAGAAAATTCCACCATTTGTTACGTTACGTCACCATGCAATTTAGCTTGTATTTTAGAGCTATGCTTTTCGATGGCTTTCTAGTTTTTACCGAATGTAGACCTAACTGCGCTCTACACCGACATGCAAAAAAGTATATTTTATATACTTTATACATAAGGTTTTCTTTGCAAAAGGATACATTACAGAGTAACGTAACATGACAAAATGTGGAATTTTCTGTGGAAATGCCCATATTCAGAAGACGTTAACACAAATTTGGTCAAAATTTGTTTCTCATGGCAAATAACTTCCCTATGCAATAGTCATCTTTAATATAAATTTCGAATCAAAATAATGATTTTTTTCTCGTTTTCTATCAATATTTCTTATTCTGGTATCTCAAAGTATAATTTTTCTTGTGAAAATAAATGCTCCCATGTAAATTTTTATTTTTAAAAAATTAGTAATTTATTTTAAATATAACTCATACTTTATTGCATTTGGCATGCTGAAGACGAATCCGGTAAGGATTTTGATATCCTAAGGTTAGTTTTTGAGATATGGTCACTTTAAATATATTAGTATATGGGGGTTACGATAAAAAAAAATTGGTATTGTATGTAGAACTTTTAAAATGTTAATCAAATAGAAACATAATGTATGAATCGATTATAGTCAATGATATAAGCTTCCAAAATTAATAATTTACAGTTACCCTGTTACACTAGAGAGTGAGTTAGAGAGCAGCGATGCCAGCTTGGTGCTTTTGGCACATTTTTGGTGCTTTTTAAAGACTCAAAACGACAAATTTTGAGCGTTAGTGCTGAACTAAGAAAAAGCACTTAGTAGTGCTTCTAAGAAATTTGTGTATTTTTTTAAATTACTTTAATAAAAACTTGGTGTATTTATTTTTTCAGTTTAAAGCATACCCTTTTCGTCTGATATATTTCATTAAAGATGATACTATAGCAGAAATAGAGAATAGCTTAGAAAATATTAAGCTTCACTCGTTTAAATCTTCACTTGTTTTTCAGGTTAGTGCCTTTTAAGCTTTTTATATCTCAAAATTACGCTTTTTTGTGCTGTTTTTAAGTTTTGATGTGCTTTTAGAGTCAATAAAGTTGTCATCACTGTTAGGGAGTGCTAAAACTGACCACCTAGAGATGGAAGAGGCTTTCAGTCAGGCTTAAGTTATTTTTTTTATGGTATTTTAAGTTTTTTCTTATAGCTTTTCAATTCTTATATCTAGTATTGAGTAAACGATTTCACAAGTTGATTAAAACACAAATATATTCAAACAAAATCAAATTTTTTTTCGACAAAATATGCCAACTCTAAAAAAATATTTTTATTTTGATTGACTAAAATATGCTATCTCAAAAAAATACGCAAACCAATGTAAAATAAAATAATTTTTGCAGACCAATAAATTAGTCAGCATATTTAAACCATATTATGGAAGGATATCATTTATTTTTACAATAATGAGCGAATTAACTAATATTTTCGCTCTAATGAAAAGTTAGCTTTTTTGAGTTGATGTATTTTGAATATAGGCTCTCGAGATGTCGATAAAGATTTCAAATAAAATCTGCTAAATTTCGAGACAATATAAATGCAGAAATATATATATGCATCTTGGTCCCTTTGGTTCCTTATAAGGAGCATAGGGTCTCAAATGCAGTATTAGACTGTAAAATTTTATAATATTAGTGTACTAGAAATTTTTCGGGGGAAGTGAAAGCTCGGGCATTTCTAAAGAGCTTGCCTTTTAACAGGGGTCGAATCGTCACATCCGTGAACGTACAACTCGTTACCTAAAAACACCATTTTCGGATTATGACATACGTGAACTTACTGAAATCCCATTCAGTTTATACGAGTGACGTATCATTTAATTTGTTTTCGTACGATTGTCGATAAGATCACGTACGTGACGATTTGAGCCCAGGGGGCAAATTACGGCACTCGTTAACGAACGAAATTACCAAATATTTCAATAGAGTTTATATGGAAATATTTTAAAATTTCGAACCGTATCGAGTGCCGTAATTTGCCCCAAGGACTTATCTACGCAAATGATAAAAAAAAAATTATGAAAATTAAAGAAAATTCATAAGAAAACCCTAATAATTGTGAAGATGAATGCTAGGTATGCTCTGAAAAAATCTTGGGGTGGGTTATACATTAGGCTGTTCTAGACAAACTCTGGGAAAAATTAAAGCAATTTGATGTATCTTGGAAACCACAATCTGCAATTAAAAATCGCCAAAAACCAAAAAAAAACAATAACTAATTATTTATTATACGTCCATATTCATAAAAAATAAAATGTATTTGAAATCCTTTTTAAGAAAACTTTGTATGACAAATTTGAAACAAAATACTTTTCAAACTTACATATTTTAAATTGTATGAATATGCGGGTTAGAACAAATTAAAGTTTCATTTAATTTTGAAGGTTAATAATTTAGATAAACGGGCTGTTTGTGAAGAAGTTTTAAAAGAGCCCAATGCAAATTTGAACGTAACGTTTTCAATGCGTATTCTAAATTGGTTTTGATAACTTTAATAGAATATATAAGAACGCTTAAAACAAGTCTATACAAATATAATTTAAAATAATAATACAATTTAAAGTTCAATCTAACATTTGCTTAACTCACAAAACCTCTTGTACCTCTGTATCGATTGTATTTTCATATTAAATACAAGAGTGTAACATTTGTTGTTTGAAATTTTCAAATAAAAATGAAATACACTATTACACTTTTATTTCATATGTTTTTAAAATGTTGTATTCAGAGAGAGACTCTCTGAGAGAATTTGTACAGGGTGGCCCAGAAAGACCGAAGTGGTGTGAATTCCTTATAACTTTTTATTTAAGACATATTTTTTTAATTTTTTGTTTTTTAAATACAGTAAATTTATAGGGAATATTTTTAGATTAGTTATTAAAAATTGTATCCCGCAAGTGGTGGCCATTTTCTGCTTCGCACAAATGTGCTCTTTCCATTTCCATTATTCATAACTTATTTATGAGTGACGAAGCCCATTTCCAATTAAATGGGTTTGTTAACAAGCAAAACTTTAGGATATGGGCTAAGGAAAACCCGAGAGTACTTCATCAACGACAATTACACCCAGTTAAGTGTACTGTTTGGTGCGGTGTTTCTTCAGAAAGGATCATTGGTCCATATTTTTTGGAAAATGAAAGAGATGTCGCCATTTCCATCAATGGTGATCGATATCGGGCCATATTGGAAAATTTTGTAAGGCCAGCCGTGGAATACCATCCGCAAATATGGTTCCAACAGGATGGAGCCACAGCGCACACTCCGAGGGCCACAATGGCTATTTTACGCGACATCTTTGGGGAAAGAATAAATTCGCGTAGAAGCAATTTTAATTGGCCTCCGCGTTCCCCGGATTTAACCGCTCCAGACTGTTTCCTTTGGAGTTATTTAAAAGGGAAAGTTTATGTTAATAAGCCTAGGACTATTGAGGAATTAAAAACCAATATTCCAGACGAAATTAACAACATAACACCGGAAGTTTTGCGAAAGGTCATGGAAAATGTGTTGAAAAGAGATCATTTGTGCGAAGCAGAAAATGGCCTCCACTTGCGGGATATCATTTTTAACAACTAATCTAAAAATATTCCCTATAAATTTACTGTATTTAAAAAACAAAAAATTAAAAAAATATGTCTTAAATAAAAAGTTATAAGGAATTTACACCACTTCGGTCTTTCTGGGCCACCCTGTATGTAGCTTGTTCTTCTTTTTTTATTAAAAATACATTAATACATTAATACACTACACAGAGTGTGTTCACAATTAAAAAACAAAAAGTGCATTATATACACAAATACATGATTCAAATTGTTGTAAATTAAGCAATTGTTATGATTATTATGTTTGAAAATAATCGAAGATTTATCCATGAATTTTATTTTGTTAATTTGTAAAGAGATCGTTTTTTACAAACTTTATCAAAATTAAATTTACAGTTATTGTGGAACGAAAAAGCATAATTATTTGCCAAGTCTTTGCAAATTACACTTTTCAGTGTTTACACTGCACTTTGCACAAAAGAACGTACGTGGAACAGAAATTGCAATAAGAGCATAAAATTGCAAAGACTTTGCAAATTGCACTTATCACTTATCAAATTTTGTAGTTCTCAAGAACAAAAAGTTTTGCAAATTGACGAAAAATTTGATAAGTGAAAAGTTGATAAGTTTTGTGGAATAGAACCCTGCTCTATACTTAAAAAACTGCACGTTTGGCAACGCTGCTTGTGAAGTTTGCATACGGAAACCCTTCGTGTGCGAATCAAAGTCGCACTTTACTGAATTTATTTTAAATTAACACACTTTTCGTAATGAACAAATTTAAATATAGATTTTTCGTTGATACATACATATGTATGTATATGATGCGCTTGCTTTTATGTTCATTCTGGAAATGTCTTTGAGAGCTTTTTTTTCGACTCAACATCATCACAAATTTCAAAATTAGAAATTTTTGTTATTTTCGTTAAAAATTTACTTTTTTCAAACAGCTGTTTGTTTATACCGCCATTATATAAATATTTAACAATAACAACGCTTCAATTAGCACATTCAACAAAAAAAAAGGAAATAATTTGGATCATTTTAAATAAGCAATTTGGTCTTAAGGCCAATTAGTAGAAAATTTATGTTAATATAATTTATATTGACCAGTAGCTGAGCTAAATTAACCACATTTTCTCATGCGCGAAATTGTTAAGAAACCCAACCGCTTCCTTGATAGTTTTGTTGCTAATAAATAGCCACAAATGAAAAGACAACAACCATTCTCTCTGTTGAGAAAAATGGAAAAATCTAAAATTCCTCACCTTGTAGATAATGAGCTGCTGTTTTTGTGTTAATTTTTTTTTTGCTTTAAGTTTTCAAGTCTTGCGAATATTATTTATCCCCTCGAAAGAGTGTTGAAAAGCACAAATTGTAGCACTTAAAATATATTACAATGTTGCAGGATCCGTATGAAAGAGTAACCAAGAATTTGTCGTGATCTCGTTAAACACCAGGAACATCACAAAAATAACTACAAGTTGTGCACTGGAAACAATTAATTAGCATGTTCCACATGGGAGCAAAAAAGGAGATGTTAATAGCGTTAAATTTCCAACAACAAAACAACAGCTGCAAATTTCTCTGACCACCATGAACTGATGAAAACAAAATGTACTTTTGTAATTCTTTCTTCTTGAGTCTTCAATATTTTCGCTTAATTTCCTTGGACCATGCACAATATAAAGGTAAACAGCAACAGGATATTCGCTTGTAAATGTTTCTTTTTTCCTCCTCACTTGATTGTATAAAAAGATTATTAAAATTAACAACTTGTCTACCACCGAAACATCGCCAGCGTTCAGTTCAAAAAAAGGTCCACTTTAAAGACAATTCCCATTTGATTCGATACTTTTTTTTTGTATTTTTGTTTTACTCGTCTGTCTGCCGAGCGGACATTTCGTTTCATAGAGTTAGACGGATAGATGATGGTTGGCTGGCTGGGTGACTGACTAGTGGTTGTTTGGATGGTCATCATTTGTATTGCTGACCATTTAGTAAGTCAACATATATTAGCACCTTTGGCTGTGGTATCATTTGCTTAATTTAATGTTTGTTTAAAATGTTTTTATTGGTTTGGGATAAAATTAATTTTCTCAGATTTTTTCTGCTCTTCGTCCATGTATTGGATAGCATTATTTTTAACTCGCGAGAGAGTCCAATTATATGAGCATATGTACGTATGTACTTGTAAGGCTTTACTTTGTGCTCATTTCTCGAATATTCGTCGCATGCTTCGCTGGAATATTTTCAGTTATTTAGCCTTTTGATTGAAACTACAAAGAAGATTTCGTTGAAGCCATTCGTTCACTTCCCGAATCATTTCATGAGATGTTGCGGTTTTTGTCATAAACTGATTGTATTATTATAACGATTTGTGGTGTGATACACAAACATTTTATTCACTTTGATCACACTATTATGTTTAAATTCCTTTTCGAATATCTTCTGTTCTATAAAATTTAGATGGAAGAGCTTGTGGTAACTTGTGTATAATAAAATTTCACATGGCTGGCATTATCGGATTCCCAGTATTGTAAACTTGAAGTTGGTAACATTTCAATCGGCTAAATCTGTGTATAATTCAATATCAGCAGCTCTTAAATAAGTTCTTATATGGCAGTTTTGCATGCAAGGAATCTTTGGAAAAAATTACGACTCGCCATGACATCAATTCATTGAGCTAGTTTGGATATAACGATAGACTTAACTCATTTTGATACGAGACAAATTTAAGCTTAAATACCCCTTACTAAAACAGTCTATCCGCTCTTCACTTTAGGATAGTAACAGACATCTTCAAAGGCTCAGCCAGCCGGCTGTAATGGAATGTGACTGCAACAGTAATGAAAATGGTTATAAGTTATATTCCAGTACAGTCGGCTAATTGAGTCTTAAGTAAGTATTCCTATGTTTATACGCACGACTTACAAACTCAGAAAAGTAATCACGATTATCGCACCATTTGCTTAAGATTGCCACGTTTACAAATGTTTGCTAACAGAAAAAAATTGGATAAATATTGCACAATAGAACATTGATAAAAAAAATAATGATAATGATGAAATACATTTGCATAATTGTTTTGTAAACATAAGTAGGTTTTCTATAGAAGTGCTACCAAATTTTTGTACATTTGCTATGCCATATAAACAGTCAGTTAATTTATTTGCAAATAATGCGCGTATAAACGTAGTATATATTGCTAGGTATATTAATTGTCTGAGTATTATTTAAATTATATATTTTTTTAATTAAACCCACTTCAAAATTAAGCACTAAAAAGTTTAAATTATTTTAGATTCAGTTAAATAAAATATTTTTGAATGTTTCATCTATAAAGCTATTCGAAGCCGATGCCATTCAGGTTATCAAATTCTATATTCACTTATTTGTATATGCGTTTAGTTATCATTATTATTATCACTGACTTTGAATATCATTTTGGATAATACATATTTAAATATTTTATTTAACTGAATCTAAATTATTTTTAACTTTTAAGTTCTTTTTTTTTAGAAAATTTTAAAATTTTGAGTACCAAGTTTATATTTTTAAGAGCCGCCAATTTGGCAAATATTAGTGTCACTCCACTTTTTATTGGCATGGCCCGCCCACTTATTTAAGCACAAAATTATTTGACTCTGCGAAGTTTCAGGGAAGTCGGATAAGTACACACAAAGAAAAAATATGGTTGTAGAATGGTTGAGAAAACAATATTATGTTCTCAGAAACAAATGTGTGGTCGTTGAAAACAAGCTACTGTTATTTTAAACATTAATTATGTTACGGTAACCAAATTAATGTTTGAATTTACTAATTACATTATTATATTCATAAAAAAGTGTGATATGGTTAGAGTTTAAAAATATAGTTTTGTTAAAAATCTATGACTGCAACATAATTTTTGTTATTATTTAAAAATAATATAATGTAAATAGCTATATAATGTTATTCAAAACCATACTATTTTAAGTTTTAAAAAAAAACTTTTTCAGAAAAATCTTCTGTCTGTTCAGTGTTTCGTTTGTAAGCTATCGGTATTGCCAGCATCTTGTTAAATAAATAAATAAATAAAGTACAAACAAACAAAAGGGTAGATAAATAAAAACATATACATACGTACATATGTTTATCTCTTTATACAGACGTGTCTGAATTTCGAGAATACACGTATATGTAAACATACATTATATATATATACATTTTATTTCAACAATATTAAGTTATTTTTATTTCGGATTTAACGCACAGCTGTTTTAAAGAGATCCACCAATAAATATTATTAAAAAATAAAATAATATTATATTAAATAATACTGTTGTCGTATTTAACAATATTATTATAATATGTAAACATGATATGGTGAGTCTCAATTATATTTTAGTCACATCGAACAATAGTGTTGTCATACTTACAATAATAAGATTAGGTGTAACAAAGTTCATTGTTTTTGTTGATAATATTATTATTAACTCAGATAATAATATTATTAAAAGTTTGCTTTTCTGTTGACAATAATATGATTTAACTACAACCATATAATTCAATCATAGTATGTTGCTGTTTGATTATGGTTACCTCAACCATATTTTTTCTTTGCGTGTAGAAGTATATGTAATAACCTTTAACAAGATAAAATATTTTTCAGAGCTCAATCAAGGGCTATGCCAAGTTTCATAAAAATCGATAAAGTAGAAGCACGTGAAATTTAATATTAAATGTTGATGGGCGTAGCCCAGCACACTGTTTTTAATGCAAGATTGTGTCTTTTTAAGAGCTCAAGATTTGTGCCAAGTTTCGAAAAAATTTGTGTTGTACAATGACGTGATAATACTAAATTCAATAGGAGTGGTTGCGCCCTCTTTTTTTTCGGGCGTGGGCCAAGTTTCGTAAAACTTGGTCAATAAGAATCATGTGCAATATAATATTAATTTTTATTGGGTGTGGCTCTGCCCATTTCTTCAACTTCAAGACTGTGTCACCACGACAGCCCAATGTGTTGCAATTGCTAAGAAGAATATTATAAAATCAAACAAAAAATTGGTGGGCTAGGTCCTGCCCACTTTGTATACAAAGGGACAAAATGGAAGCTATACCCTTTAAGAGAAAAAAATATTTTTAATCGGTCTAAAATGTACCGACTTATGAAGTAACAATGCCAAAAGGAAATAGAGACGAATTGGCAACCTCCCCCTTTTTTGAAGACACCTCTCTGATTAGCAATTAGGCTGTAGTCAAGAAAAATGCGGAACTGAAGGAATAATGTTATATTTCCAATCGGTTTAGTTTTTAGTGGCTACAAAATGGATGCAGATTTTCTGAACATCTCTACCCTTTTGGTGTTACCCATATCATCGTACAACCGCTCTATATCCCTGGCAGAGATCAACGGAATAATAGCAAAAACATTTGAATAAAATTTATGAACTTCAACATCCATTTAAGGAAACACAGTCGACGTTCGCGCTACTAAACTCACTAATACTTTTATATTTTTACACCCATATTCATAAACGATTGTTAAGTTAAAGCATTCTTTAAACAATCGTTTATAAAAAACCCTTAATTAGGGAGTTGTTACTGAATTTAAGGCTGACTTCAAACTTATTTTAAAAACTTTTTTCAATTGCACTCTAGTAGTTTAGCTTTTTTAAGGGGAACCTGTTCGGAAATCCATCATTGCGTTTCATCTGATGGCCATTACATTCTGAAAAGTACGAGTTGTTTGTCAGCACTGCAAATATTATGTATTCTAAAATACAACACTGAAGTAGATTATACGCCAAAAAATTTAAATACTAATCACAAAATGGCTGATGCAACGGATGACTAAGTACAGGGTGGCCCAGAAAGACCGAAGTGGTGTGAATTCCTTATAACTTTTTTATTATAATTTTTTTTTTCTTTTCTTTTCAGTATTTTATAAAGAAGACTTGGATAATTTATAATGGAGCAATACACAATTGAACAACGTGCCCAAATTGTTGAAATTTACTTTTCAAATCAACGGTCCATTGTGTTGACTCAGCGTGCATACCGTCGTCAATTTAATGTGCGGGTTGCACCCTCTCAGTCAACAATAAACCGTCTGGTTGCAAATTTTCGAGAACAAGGAGCAGTAAGGAACCTTCCTGGTCCCGGCAGACACCGAACTGTCCACACGGCTGACAATATTCAAGTGGTACAGGAGAGTATTCGGGAGGATCCAGAAACATCAACCAGGAGACGTTCGTCACAACTGGGCCTCTCAAGAACGTCGCTGCAGCGAATTTTGCACACCATAGGATTGGATGGAGCCACAGCGCACACTGCGAGGGCCACAATGACTCTTTTACGCGACATCTTTGGTGAAAGAATAATTTCTCGTAACAGCAATTTTAATTGGCCTCCGCGTTCCCCGGATTTAACCGCTCCAGACTGTTTTCTTTGGGGCTATTTAAAAGGAAAAGTTTATGTTAATAAGCCTAGGACTATTGAGGAGTTAAAAACCAATATTCGAGAAGAAATTAACAACATACCACCGGAAGTTTTGCGAAAGGTCATGGAAAATGTGTTGGAAAGAGCACATTTGTGCGAAGCAGAATATGGCCACCACTTGCGGGATATCATTTTTAATAACTAATCCAAAAATATTCCCCATAAATTTAATGTATTTTAAAAAAAAAATTAAAAAAATATCTCTTAAATAAAAAGTTATAAGCAATTCACACCACTTCGGTCTTTCTGGGCCACCCTGTATTTACTGGCTGGCCGACATCGTGGGCAAGAAACTTTCTATCGCTTACTTATACTGAGAACAAACACAAAATAAGAAAATTTGTTTTTGTTTTCAATATAAGTAAGCGAAAGAAAATTTCTTGTCGACATCGTGGGCCAGGCTGTTAATTTCTTATTTATGGCAATCGAAAATTGCCAGCACAGGATAGATTGTCAGTTCACACGGTTGTATCAAATTTGTCAGAAAATCTTGAAATTTTTTGCCAGACGATTGTATAACAATAAATTTATCTGACAAAATCGTCAGTCGAAAAATTGTCAGTTCACACGTTTGTCATATACAAAAATTGTCAAATCTGTTGTTATGCGTTGCCAGACTAAAAACATTTGTTAGAAATTGTTAAATATGAATCGGTTGTGTAAGTAAAAACCTAAATTATTATAGACCATAAAGAAGCAATTGCCATGATTTTGTCTGCATATATTTTATTATGCATAAACTTCACACATCTGACAATGTTAAAATGTCTGACAAATATCTGGCCGCAATTTTATAATGTGTTCAGACGATTGTAAGATGTTTGACAATTTGTTGTCAGCTGGTAGTCTTGCAATGTCCTGACAATGCTTTTAATAGCAAACAATGTCAGACAAAAATTGCTAGTTCACACGGTTGTAAGAAATTTTAAGTACATTTTACTAAAAATATTGTAAGATCTGACAACAGTATGTACAAAGCTTAAGAAACCTTCTTAAAATATATTTCTATAGGTTGCACAATAAGAAACTCAGCTAAATCGTCCAAAATTGTACAGCAACCATGGAATAGACTCTTTCACTTCTCTAATAATAAAAAATAAGCACTCGTATAGCTGTTAATACAAGTTTTGTTAGTTTGGCTGATTTCTTCATGTTTTCTTGAATTAATGGCATTAAGTGACATTAATTTAATAGCATTAGCCTTTCTGCATCTATCTGTTTTTAATTTTGCTTTTTTCGACTTGAAATTTTTAAACAACCAAAGATAAACATAAATGTAATTATTTCAATAAATTTTAACAGATAAAAAAACTACAGTTTTCTTTATCTGAGGCCGACTTTACCACCAGACGAGTGTGCAAAGAACATCTTAAAAAAATGGAAAAAATTTATTTTTATTGAAATTAATGTTGACAATAAAAATACAAAAATATAGATCGCTTTAGTAAATGTTGTTTCACATTTTTAATGCCTTTTCTGGCGGAAATACCTGATTACCGGAAACTATGCAATGGAATGTAATCACAAAGCTTTTTTTCTCCGTAACTTTTCCACCACTAAGAGTTAATGTGCTACTTTAGTTAATAATTTGCCATAGTTCTCTCAGTGATTATAGAAATGAAAAATAGCTTGGAATAATTGAAGTAGTCTCTTAAGTGTCACAATAAAAATAATTAGCAGAATTCTTATTATTATTCTAATTGATTAGCACTCAGTGTGATAATGATTAAATGCAAAATAAAAGTTGTAGCTCATTATTAACTAAGGTTAAGTGCAATGAAAGCATTATTGAAATATACCTGGAAATAAAACCATTCTCAACTTAAAAATAATATTTGGAAATTAAAACATTATACACACGAGTAAGACCAAGTTTCCTTCACGATTGCAAATAATACTGCTTGTATGACACATTGGAGGGTACCTAAAGTTTTCTGTCAAATTTATTTAACAGACTGTCACAATGTCAACAAAACACATTTGAGCGACAACTTGTATTGAAAACACCAATTATTTAAGAATATTGGTATTTGTTTTTAATACAAGTACACAATCGATCGGACATCATGAGTATATATGTAAGTGCCAATTTTTACTGTCGCCTTGATGTGACGTCGATGACGCCATTCGCAATAAGGGGGAATTATAACGAAAATTTATCCAATTTGCTATTCAGTAACATTTTTAACGATATTCGCTGTAGGTTAAATGTCAGCTGTGTCGTTATTTAAGCGACAATAATTTATGTGCTGTTAATCTTATCGACAAAAATTAACAGAAAATATCAGCTGCGAGCGTACGTTAAAAATAAGTTACAGAATCACACAATCGTTATTGTAAGCAACAAAATGAAAAGACAAAAACTACGATTGTCGGATCGTTAAAAGTTACTGAATCGCACTACACTTGTACTTTGATTATAATTGTTCATTTATGTCTATATTTATGATTTAATCAGGCTAAAGTTCGTATCGCTTTGCAAGCCAAATTATATGTGATAATTATTAAAGATCAATTGCTCGTAAGCAAGCGGATTAGGATGTGACTCGAGTTTTTTTTTAGCATTTACCTGCGTATTTTGTAATTTCTTCAGTCACTGTAAATTATTTAAATCACGATGTAAATTTAAGTTTATTAACATGTAGAATGAAATAGACAATCTTGTTAGCAAAGGCTATGCGAGGAAGTTATCTCAAGTAGAACTCGAACGAAACACATTCCAATCCAGTCTGGTACTTGCCTATATTTGTTACGTTAAATCCAAATAATCCGGAGAAAGTACGTTTAGCAGCGAAAGTTAATGGCACATCGCTCAACGACTTCTTAATGACTGGACCAGATATGTTAAGGCCACTTTTAGATACCTTGGTTGATTTTCGTGCAGGGAAAAAAGCTGTTTGCGCAGACAACTCCGAAATGTTCCATCGCATAAATGTTCGCGATGAGGATATGCAGGTGTAGCGTTTTTTGTGGTACGACGACTTTCAAAGCCAAGAAACTCCAAGCGTGTATGTGATGCGAGCTCTCACCTTTGGTATATCATGCGCACCTTGTATAGCATATTTTATTCGTAACATGAACGCAGATAAACTTGCTACAGATTATCCCCGTGCAGTGAAAGCATTCAAATTTCAGCATTACGTAGACGATTTAATTGATTGCGTAGACACGTATGACGAAGCTTTGCAACTTGCATCAAACGTCAAAGCTATTAACCCCGCAACAGGATTCAGCATGCATAACTGGACAACAAATTGTGCAACTTTTAAAAAGCAGTTCTGTATCGATAATAATAAAGATCAAGTTTCCCACAATTTCGGCGCCGTGGAAAAAATATTTGGAGTGTACTGGAAACCCAAGAACGACGTTTTCAAATACATTTGTACATTTTCCAAGTTTAAACGAGATTTATTTCTCGACGAAACAATACCAACGAAAACAGAAGTTTTACAAGTATTAAAGGCCATATTTGACCCGCTGGGACTTCTGTTAGTCTACAAAATAAGTTTTAAAATCCTTCTTTAAGATATCTGGCGTTAAAAAATCAAATGGGACGACAAATTGACAACTGACTTACACAGTAAATGGTGTCAATGGAGATTAACATTGCCAGACATATCGAACGTTTAAATCCCACGCTAATACTCATGCCTTCTCCCAACCGCTAGCAATATTGAGTTACACACGTTTGTAGACGCCGGAGAATATGCCTATGCAACGGCATGTTACCTACGGGTTCTATGCAATACTGATGTTGATGTATCACTTATAGCAGCCAAGTGGAAGGTGGCATCATTAAACCCTATATACATACCAAGAATGAAATTACAAGCCACTGTTATCGGGGTAAGGTTAGCCTCCAAAATTCTTAATAGTATACGTATTAAGTTCAACAGATGTTGTTGGTGGACAGATTCAACAGTGCTGGGGGCAAATCACCGCATTCGAAATCGAGTACTTTGTCTTCGAAATGTTGTTAACGTGGATCACGGCAATCGTTAACGAAACGTATCTACTCGAAGTTGCACTCGATTGGTAGTCTACTATCGAAAACAAGTAAACTCTTAGCTTTTTGCCGCGAAACAAACCAAAGAAACAAAACAAAGGAAAAAGAAAGAAGTTATAAAAATATAAGTATTTTGCGGATATTTTCGAACAATTAGTTTAGAAAATATAATTTTTATTATTTTTAAGGAAAGTGAATATCAATACAAAAATTTTCCAATAGGCAGTGCAAAAATATAAATAAGGAAAAATCGTTTCCAGAACAAATACAAATAAAGTAAATGTGAAACAAAAAGAATTTTCGGAGCAATTTATGATGGAACATCCCGTTTCGTTTGGTTTTTCTTATTGTCATATGATAACAGCAATGTAAAAAATAGTAGTAGGTAACATAACATACGATTGAATACCGTGATCCAAAAAATTGCAGCCATCGAAATAATTATCTACACGAACGTGCACTCGATTTCGAATGCCGTGATTTGCCCCCTGAACTGGTTATCAATGGACCCGCGAAATATTAAACCCATCGTAATGTATCGTGTAGGTGAAATCTTAGAGATTACAAACCTCTCATAATGGAACTGGGTTCCATCGAAATTGAATTCTGCCGACGCAGCCACAAAAATTTGAAAGGTAAATAATAACCAATGGTTTAATGGACCCCAATTTTTGAAACACATAGAAGAAAACTGGCCCGCACTTCCAAACTCAAATCATCCAAAGCTAGATATCGAAAAAACCAGTAATGAGAAATGTGAGCTGCGCCACAATGGCTTTCAAATTCACAAAGAAAAATATATCAAACTCAACATCATCTCATTCTGGAAAAAGCTTTATAGAGCTATCGGAACATTTATACTCTATATAAATTATAACTATGTTTCTATATAGACGACTTATGTATATCGTTCCCGGCTGATATTTGATAACATCCTTCCGATAAAAACCGCAACGAAACCATTTGTTTCAAAACCGAAATAATTTATACAACGATAAATTCTCTTTAATACTATCAGGTACCAAAGCAAATCCTTCCTTGCCTAAATGAAAATTGGCTTCAAATCTGCAAAGCAGCTTTTAACATAGATAAGCGCAAAATAAAATGCACTTACACTTTCTTGGAGAGTTCAGGTGGATTGATGCAATCCATAGCTGGCTTGTGACACTAGTGTGCTGAACTGCATTATATAAATAAATTAATATATACATACGTGAATACATGTCTGTCGGTAGCCAGCAGTGATATATGACTTTTTTTAAAACTCATTTTTCGAAAGTCCTTAAATGATTACAGATATGCAACTTAATTTGATTTTTAACGAGCCATCAGGAGCACCATTTACATATAGTGGGATATATGTACTCATCTCCAATTTCCCACAATGACCCATTTTCGATCCAAAATAGGACCTTTTTAAAATTAATTTTCTGTGTTATTCATATATCTGTTATATATTCCATTAGTATAAATTCATTATTCAGATCTCGGACCATATTTTCTATTAATTTTTGGGTATATGGCATCAGTCCTGTTCCTGGATTTCGCTACCGAAATAATGTTCCTTTATTGTACTAAGACTGTTAAGTGCTTAACAGTGCACTGTTACGTTGAAACTGAGCTCTGTAAAATTTTTTGGTTTTTGTCTCTGCTAGTTAAATTTAAATTTATCTTCACACGCATTACCATTTTCCAGATGCTACGATGCAAGACCATTTCGCAAGATTGTAAATTGGGCTATTGTGTGTTTTTATTTGCATGTATTGTTTTTTTTTTTTTATTTCAGGAAGTAAAGCTAATTTTTGTTTTACATATACCAATTATGATCTTATTTTAGCCATGCTAACCGTGATTTTTTTTAGCAAGTATAAGCAATTTTATCTGCTATTGGAACTACTGGGTTAATGATAACAATTAAAAATATAAGCCCAATTCACAATATTGAGAATTGGGCTATAGTGCCACTACAAGAAAATTGCAGTTGTGATACCAGAATTCTATGATGGTGGGTGCAACTGCCAAAAAAATTCGATTGGCAACAAATTCGGTTGTCTCAACGAATCTGTTTTCTCTGTGTTTACTCTACTACATTATCTCATCGCTATTGTTGTCATTTATTTAAAAACAGATATTCCTGCTTTAACATTTAATGTACACCAAAAAACTTATCTAAAAAACAATGAATAACATATTTGAACTCAATGTTATAAAATATCGCGTGCATCAAGGACATTTTAAACATTAATGTAAAATAAAACACCAAATAGTAAATATTAGTATATTACAATATTATGCAGAGAGATAAATATTTCTGACTTCACTAAAAAAGCAAGAAATAAATAACAGAGATAAGTAGCCGGCCGATAATATTAAGTTTCACCCCGAACAGCAGCAGCAACAGCAGCTGTGTTGTACCAAAACAATCCATTAAATTCTTATACAAATTAACGCCATAAAACTAGAAAATTTATCTTATAATTCATAAATTTTAGTCCAGTTTAAAAATTTAAGAAGAGGGGGAAATTGAACAAAAATCATTGATTAAAGGATAATTTTTTCATACGAATAATAAGCAGATGTTTTGTGTGAAATTTTGGGAGGGGGAATTGTGTGGCTTTATGTTCCAAATTTAGCAGCCACAAAATAAATTATGTTCTTTATTTAATAATAAAGATAATCACTTATTATAAGACATGAGCAGCAAAATTCAATTAAGCAAATTATGTAAGTAAGCAAATCCATGAAAGCCAACATTTAATTGCATACAATAAGTTTATATGAAAATATAAAATAAATAAATAAAATGTTAATAATATATATATAGATTTTTATTACTGGATGCAGCTAAAATGTTTCTACTTCAGGCAGCTGTTTAGAAAAGTCATAAGCTTCATAATTTAAAAAAAATGTTTTTAGCAAATAACCTTTACCAAAAACCGCATATCTAATTTCAAAAAATCAATTACAAATGTAATATGATCATAAATTAAATTGAGCCGAATAAATAAAAAATTTTAACTATAAAAATAAAAATAACAGTTCATGGACTCACACTCGTTATTTATAGCAAACGTATCAGTTGTTTCCAAATTGTTTGCCAACTTACCTGCAAATAAATGTTAAAAAGAAACAAAATAAGCATAAATTATTTAAATTGTCAAACATTTATAATCATTTATTAAGTTAATAAATTGTTTAAATAAACTAAAACAGAAATCATAAATAAAAAAATAAATAAAAACATCAAATTAAATTGTGTTGTTTATTCGATCGTACGGCAATAAATTAGAAAATAAAAATTTTTAATATAAATCGGTTTGTTTATTTTTGGAATTTTTTTTATAGATATTCGTCTAAATAATATAAAATAACAAGTCAATTCCAATATAAAAAAAATTAACATATTCGATAGAAATTCTTTAAAGTTATAAGTTTATTAGAAGTGTCACAATAAGAAACCATAAAAGAGGAGTTTCATTGATTTAAAATGTTGATTGTAAAAATATTTTTTTTATAATTTCGTAAAAAGAGCAATAGAAAAAATCACCTTTATTCCAGTTATCGACTCGACGTCACATTAACACAATACCAAAAAATTTAGGCTTGTTTACTCGCTCTCGAGAACAATTTTGTGCTACTGACAATTTACTTCCGTTCCCTAAGTTCTAGGAAATAGCATAAACTTTGCAACAGGGGTCAGTTGTTTTCAACAACGAATACACAAGTCCCAATTTTTGTATTGTGTTAAAGGTTGAATATAAATAGCATGACGGGACGTGCGACAGTAATTGAAATTTAAATAAAAGAAAAATTATTTTTGGGTAAAATTAAATTATTTCAAAGAGACATCAGTTCACAACATTCTAAAATATATCACATTAAAATATTAGTTCAGGTCAAACTTACGAGTAGTACCGATTGTTAGATCTTTTAGTTACGGTTATATTAGTCCAAGTTAGATCTTTTAGTTACGGTTATATTAAAAATTAAAAATCCATTTTTATTTCAATTTGTTTTTTTTATATTGCATTGATAATTTTCCGGCAACACTAGCAAATTATCAAATACGAGGGCGAATCAATAAGTCCGCGACTTTTTGAATGAAACACAGTTTGTTTTTTGGAAAACAAATATTTAAACTTCAACATAACCTCCTTTAATTAGTTCCAGTTTTTGTATCCCTTCCAAACAATAGGATTTTTCGAGGTTCTTAAAATAGGCATTTGTTTGGTCAATAATTTCATAGTTGGAGCTAAATCTCTTTCCACCGAGCCATTTCTTTAGGCTTGGAAATAGGAAGTAGTCACTAGGGGCTAAATCTGGATAATAGGGCGGATGAGGGAGGAATTTGAAGATCAATTCATGGATTAAGGCGGAAAGCTTTATCACACCCAAGTAACCATTCAAAATAGAAAGCACAAAGTAGACCAGAGTTGTAAAAACTGACGTATCAAAAAAGCTAAAATCATTTGTGGCGCAGTCACTGCGAGAAAGGGACAACTGTAGTATATTTGTTAATAAGATGTTAACAAAATAATCAAAACAAGCAAGAGAAAATATGTATTTTGTGAAACGAACACGTGTACATACATACATACATTAAAGCATTTGTTGAATTGAATTAAAAAAATAGAATGTGAAATAGATTAATGGTATTAAAAAGTGATTTAAATTTGTTTACAAATGATTACCGATTTAACTTTAAGCATTTTCATTGAACAATTTTAATTTTTACCTTTTGTTTACAAAAATCACACAGCAAATGAGATCACAAAGCATAAAATGAAAATACATTTGAACAAGTAAACGAAGTACACAATTTTACAAAACTAAATCAAAGAATTCGTTGTGTTGAATCAAAAAACAAAATGCCAAATAGCTTATTACTATTAAAAAAACCAGTTAAAAAATGTTTTAAAATGATTGCATATCTTATTTGAAGCATTTTCATTTAAAAATATCAATTTTTGCAAAAAATCGCCAAGCGAATGAGGTTACAAAACGTAAAATGAAATTAAGCTAAAAAACGCCACCACGAAAGAAGGTTTAAAGAATGCGCCGTGACAGAGTGAGCGGTACCTCCGAAAACAGAAATTATCTTCCGTCTCGTGACATTTCTGTATATTCTCTGTGATAGAAAGCACTGAGCCATGTGGGATGCCTTTGGCATCAACAATCTCAAAATTTGACAGTAGTCTATCAACAGTGGTACTTGAGAACAGTATTGCATTTCATTTAACTACGAGGGAAGTTCAAAAAGTCACGGACCTACTTATCCGCCCTCGTATATCTGATAATATTGTAATAATAGATACAGCGATAATATAATTTTAAAGTATGATAACATCAGAAAAAAAATTAAGGGTTTTCTTAAAATTGACATTTGTGCAATTGGGCATATATATTTCTATAAAAATATAACAGCCCCCATATTCTGTAAGTCGCTAAAGCTAAATCTGAATCGCTAAAAATTTATAAAGTCGATTATTCGGATACGAATGCAATTTTCAAACGTGTATTGCTAAATCAGGCAATTAATTAAAAATGTAATTCGCCGAAATTTTCGTGTTTTATGTCATCGCCAAAAAATTTTTAATTTTTTATTTGTTCAGTATTTTAGCGATAGAATTTAGCTTAAGGTTTCGCGACTTACAGAATACGGAGCAGGATGTGTGTGTGTGTGTGTTTAAAAATGCCTATAGAAAGCAAAAAAAAAAACCAAAAATTGTTGTTAACAATTGCACAGTTTAAGTTTACGAGTCAAAATTGTTGGGCAAAAGTTAACAGGTTTTGTGTCAATAAATTTATATACAATTTTTGATATTTTATTAACAGATCGTAAATATGCACAATTGCACAGTTTGCGAGACTTTTGAACATGATATTTTATTAACAGATCGTAAATATGCACAATTGCACAGTTTGCGAGACTTTTGAACATTCTCATGAAAAACTTATTATAAAATATTAAATCTTAAAGTTTTTGAACTCAAATTTAAATTTTATATGAGCAAAATATTTTCGTAATATTAAATCAAGTAAAAAGCTTAATTACGAGTATATTTGTTATCTATTAAACAACTTGCATCATTTTGCAACAATTTACAATTAATCATTTTTAATTAAATTTTCATTTCATTAATAACTTTTTCCAATAAAAATATACATATATCTAATTGTTATTAAAAAAGTTATTTTACAAAAATTAAATTTTAATAAACACGATTTTAAACGAAACTTTTCAATAATATTTAATAGTCTAATTTAATAATGTATGAGTTGCCAATAAAAAAAATATTAATTTAAATAAATTAATTAAAATTAAAATGAAAAAGCAAAAGCAAAAGATCCCATAACAGACAACACAATAACATTAACATCATGTCGCACAGTGGCTTGAAATTATGTTAAAATAAATTATCATTGTACTACAACGAAGAAGAAAACAACAAGGTTCTAACCAGTAATACAGGCCGAAATCTCCAAAATAAGTACAAGTGTATTTTAGTTTTGAAAGTTTAATTCGGCTTCCTATTTAAGGGTAAGTTGAAGTTAATGCTTCTCCCAAAAAAATTAAAAGTTTACTAAACATCAGTTAATTTGAACTGCGTTAATGTCTAAAATGTGTCACAGAAATGTTCCACAAACTATTTTATGGTGTTTTCACATTTAAGTTAAAGCTGATTTTAACAGTAAAACAATAAACAGGTTGTTTAATAAATTTTTTCGAAATAAAATAAATCTTGTCATACTTTTTTCTACTTTTTATAACACTTATTTGACAAACTGTATAACAGTTTTGTATAAAAAAATAAGCAATTTTACAATTCGCTCTAAAAATGAAACAATTTTATATGTATGTATATTGTAAAAGAAAATTTTAAAATTATGGAATTATTTAAACAAATTGAATAAGTACTGGAAGTCAATCAACGGAAATACTTTTTTTTAAAGCATCAATGGATCATTTTGCAATTGCTAACACAATCTGGAGTACGAAAATTGTTGCAACAATTTTCGGAATTCGGGGGTATCACTGTTTTTGCCGTTTTGCTTAAATTTTGTTCTTTTGACAGGAAAACTATAGAACGTTCTGTAAATGGTTTCTTACAACTCGGATTTCCGCAGTACTTATTTCGCCAAATTGATTTTAAAAAATGCCAAATGTTACCAAAATCAATTTTATATAGTTTTTTAATACATATTTGATAATAAATTTCTTTTATATAACACTTTTTTTAATATAAATTTATATCAAATAGTGGTATAAACATTTAGATGAAAATCGCCTAAAATAGAAATAAAATAGCCAGAAATTATTTCTTGTAAATTTTTCTCATCCAAATTCAAAACGCATTAATTACTACAATTAATATAAGAAAAATTATCAAAATCAAATTATTATTAATTTTTGAAACTACTCCTTCAAAAAGCAAATTTTCCTGACTTACAAACATTTTCAAGTTTAATTTTGTTAAAAAAAAAATAGCCATAAAAATCGTCGTTACGGCAAATCAAAAATTTAAACGGCAAACACGTTGAAAAATCGCCACGTTTGGCAAGAAATCGCCATATGGTAATCTTGGTCATATTATTTTTTTTTCCTCCGAGAGGTCAATGAAAACATTTCGGTTTTTTCCGTCTTAAAGTTCTTTTCTTTCCTAATTTTTTTATTAAGTTGAAAAAAATATTGCAAACGGTATCTTTTCTTATCAATCGTCGAACCAGAATAGTTTTGTTCCACCGACCATTCGTAAAAAAAATTATTTTAATGATGAGATATTAAGCATTCATTTTGCTACATATCCACTATTGCGTCATCATGGCGTCATGGCGTCATCGACGTCACATCAAGTCGACAGTAAAAATTGGCACTTATAAACTCTTTATCGGCAACAATTGGATCTTATTGGCAATCTCTCACTAATCTCTAAGGCTTTGTAAACTAATGGAACATATTAATATTAGTCAATTGTTGTCGATAAAGAGCAGACAAGTGCCAATTTTTACTGTCGCCTTGATCTGATGTCGACGAAGCCATTCGCAATAAGGGGGATTGTTTTGCTGTACACGCCACTATTTGGCGATTTTGTCAAATTCTTCATACAAATACGTACGAAGTAAAGTCAAATATTGTTTTGCTTCATTTCTATAAGATATGAATAATAAAAAAGACGCCTTAGGAAAAATTAAACGGCTACCGTAAAGCAAAAACATCATCACCCAGACGCAGCCGCAGATCGCATGTTTTAGTATAAACTTATTAAACACTAAAATGAAATAAAAGAAACCTTAATTATTCATATTTAGGATTTGAACGAGCTTAAGTTCGTATCGCTTTTTAAGCCAAATTACATGTGATAATTATTAATGAACAAAAAAAAACTAAAGTCAGTTGAAAATATTAAATAACACATAGATGAACGGAACAACTAGCTGTTTTCGAAGGCCACTTAACCTTCATCATTAGCGCTCTTTTGTGTTTGGTTCACTGTGTGTGCCCAGCAAAAAACTTTGTCTAGTAGAATGCAAAAAATTTTACATATGTACTCCTCAGTCGTAAGTATTTACAATTTGACAGATTAACCTATTATTCTTGTTTGAGAAGTTCAAAAAGAATGCATTATCAAAAAGTATTCTAAACTTAATGGGTTATTTTTTGTTTACAAATATGCAAAAAATTATTGATTACTTTTTACCTAGAATTATTCAAAAGTTAATTGGCAATTTTTTCTAATAAAAATAAATAAAATTTTGTAACAAATTTATAAAACTTGTGCCTTTGTAATAAAAATTATATTAAACCAAAGTTATGTTATTGTTTTCAAAGCTCATTGTCAGGTTCAATAAATATTTCTTTAGATATATCTCATTATGAACTAGAAAGTACTACAACAATTACTTTCACGTAATGATATAAATTAGTTATTATTTTATTCATTACAACACTCAAAAAAACTAACGGCCTGGCCCACGATGTCGATAAGAAATTATCTGTCGCTTAGTTATATTGAAAACAAAAACAAAATAAGAAAATTTGTTTTTGTTTTCAATATAACTAAGCGCCAGATTATTTCTTGTCGACATCGACAAAATAAGAAAATTTGTTTTTCTTTTCAATATAACTAAGCGACAGATAATTTCTTGTCGACACCGTGGGCCAGGCCGCAACTAAAAGTTTGTAAAATTTTCTAAGTTTGAGTGAAAAAAAGTTGTAGTATGGTGCCAAAGCTGTTTTTTACTTGAAACCATTAAAATATTTACTAAATTTCTAGTTCTAGTTCTAGTTTTAATTCTGGTACTTATTTTTATTTTTTAATTAAATTCTATACCACATGGTTTGTTATTTTTCTGCATATTATATTTTTAATTAATTCACCATTCACCATACATATATATAAATTCCTTGAAAAGAGACAAGTATTGAACCAACAACCTTCTGACTGATAGGCAAGCATTCTAACCATATGCCTAACAGGACAGCCTAAATAAGCATTAACATTTTTGAGTTTTAAAATTTAATTTTATTTAAACAAAATATATTTCAAGTTCAAATATTCCTCGGAAATATGGAAAATTTACTTAGATTTTTTGCTTAATTCAAATAAAAGATATATTCTATAATTTAAGAAAAAATACTCAAAACTGGTATATATTTTTTTAATATATAGAATACCTTTTTATATCTTTCAAGTAAGTCAAATTTGATGAACTTATCAGGAGAAAGTCATTTCCTGAAACTTATTTTTGGATTTAAAACCAGATTAACTAGTTCTTAGGATACAATTTCCCTAAACTTTTAAACCATTTGCCAATTTTTTTGTAAGTATTTCTTTTAACTCAGTAAACTTGTCATTGAATGTGAGAATTTGTGTGTGTATTTTTATGAACTATTTTCAAACTTTTTTGTGTTTACTGATATTAAATAATTTTTACTAGGACTTTGTAAAAATTTACCTTGACTTAGAAAAATTTACTTAAACTTCACTAAGAAGATTTAGGACGTTTTTGTTTGAAAATACTTTTTTATATTTTCATATTTTATTCAGAGAGTATTTACACGCAAAGAAAAAACATGATTCAGAAATGATCACTACGGTAATTTTTTGTTCATTCTGCCTCATATGGTTGAAAGAATTAAGTTATTCTAATAAAAATTGAGTTCCAACATTATATTTTTATTCTAAGCATTTAAATGTATGCAAATTATTACAATATGGTCGTCATTTCTCAATTATTCATTATAGTTGATTCAATCATACTAAACTTGTTGCGAATAAAATTCTGAAGAACAATATACCTACATACATACATACATACATATCTACATACTTCAACAAAATAAAAGTTAAATTAAATCTAATTTAAAAGCTTCTTACTGTTTTAAAAGAAACAAATAACTTTCGCATGCATGTTATATTAAATATACTCGTACATATGCATACATGTGTGTCAAAAATTTATATTGTTAACATTTTACAATGTTACATAAAAAGAGAATGTTTATCGTCATTATTATATTTTGCTTAAAAAATTGTATTCTTGATAAGGTGATATTTTTGCTAATACAAACTAATTATGGTTGTATAGAAAACACAATATCAAAATATCAATTCTTCTTCTTTAAGTTTTCTCAAATTAAATACAAGCATCAGTCAGACTTTAGATCGCAAAGTAAAAGAAAATAATAAAATATATTACCGGTAAAAGTGAGTCAAATAAAACTAATAAGAACCACATTCAAGGAAAAAAAGAAGTTATTGCCATTCCATGCACCTTAATTATTGTATATTTATTGAAGAAGGTACGAAAATCGTTAATTTTTATTAATTTTGCCATATTATTTACATACGTATGTATGTGCAATGTACATATGTACATGCTTATTTCTCATTTGCAGCAAAAGAGATGCACCATATCAATGCCAATCAAACAAATGGCAATTTTGAAATTTTCAGCCAGAGCTTCGTCATAAAGCTATATATGTAATATGTATATAATTATAGGATAAGTTGTTTTAAGAAAATTTGTATTTTCAAAACCTGAGTTTCAATAAAAAATTATGCAAATAAAAAACCATTATTTTGTATATTGTAGTTCTTAGGAACACAATAATATGATCAAAAGGATAATTATCATAATACTGACAAAAATAAATATATAGTTAACGGGAAATGGGAGCATACTTGTAGTGAACATAATAAAATGTTTAACACGAACATATATAGTGATTCACATAGCAGAACATATAATGTTTCGAATGGCTTTATTATATTACATGTTTGACATAATTATAATCGCAAACATTAATGATAGTTTGCGATTGTGATTGTACTAACTATGTTTTTTCTTTGCGTGTAACTTAAAAAATTATAAAAAAATATATTAAGGGCCATTATTATGACTTAAGGATAAAGTTTCGGATAGTTATTCCTAACTTTAGCAAAACTGAACTGAAGTGACCTTTAAAATTTTCCATTATTACAACTGTCCGATAAAATAAATAATAAAATATTTGGTTGGTGGCAACATTTCTGTGGATATTGTGGATATTGTTTGTTAAAAATGATTAGTGGCAACTTGCTCGTGTTTATTTGTCAAATTACAAACATAATGAAAATATTTTTGTCAATTCTTTTGCTTTTTTATTATTTTAATGTGATTTGTGTTGTATTGTTTTTGTTTTATGCCATATTTTGACCAAGGCGAATTCAGTATCAGGTGACCTTATAAGCCCAGCTGATTATCAGCTGTTGATGCGAAATTGAGCAATTTGAACCAAAACGTCAAAATTTGCTCAGAAATCTTTTGACAGATTGGTTTTGTAGCATAGCAAACTACATGTTGTTTTTTGTGTTATACAATTGTTGTACTGATAAGGTCACCTGATACTGAATTCGCCTTGATTTTGACCAAATAAATTTGAGTTTGTTTTATAAAGTAGAAAGTGTGGCAAGTGGCGAAAATGTGGCAAGTTCAAATGACTATACCTCACAATAAAAGTTACAGGTAGGATGAAGTTGTCTTTAGCTTATCGCTCACTTTTTGTTAAAATAAGGTTATAATAATGAAAAAGTGTTTATCCATTCAATAACATCATACCTTTAGCTAACGACAAGTTATAATAATGGCCCTAAGACTATTATAGTCATAGATTTATTTACACACATTTTAAGGTGATTTCACTTAAAAATGTTTGCAGAAATAAGTGAAATTCAATTTTAAAAAAAAATGTTGACACTTGATATAACGAAAAAAAATTTCCAGATGATGCCAGAATTCCTTCACCAAAAATGGCTAAACGTAGACAAAAAAATGGCTAAAAACTAGCTAAAAAATGGCTAAGCGCCATCGACTGCAAAAATCATAAACTTAAAGCAAAAACAAGAAGGTATTTCATATGGTATTTCTTTAAGAAAATATGGAACATTTTTAAAGGAATTAAATTCAATAAATTAAAGTAATAAATAAAATTATTTTTTTTTCAGATAATTATAACCAAGAATCAATTCCAATCACTTGCCCATTCTGCTATTCAGTCTTAAAAATTTTTGGGTTACTAATCCCTTCCTGGCTTAAGTTTTGTTTATACTTTTTGTTCATTTTCTATTTTTTAAACTTTTATTGAAGCTTAAATTTTGTTTTCGCTCGTGTAAAAAAATTACCCTTATTTGATTGCTATCATAAACCACCAACTAGACCCGACAACTTAAAACAACATTGCAACGATTATAAGAACGGAGTATCAAATCTTATTGTTACCAATTTAGCCATCTCTTTCATATAAGCTCTTGTAGACTTGCAATTTGTGTTGCAACAATTTTTGAATATGTGGGAGAGTATTGAAATAGCAATAAATACTCATGAAAATACATTTTGTATTCCTCTCTGTATCTTTTTCACACAAAAATAAAAAGTTGTTGCAACAGAAATTTCAAGTTTGGACCGGGGTTTATTGATATTACTGCAAAAACAATAACATATTACTCTGTTGTGTTTTTTTTTTGGTAGATTTCCTTTGTTGCAAGTTCAAATTTTTATGAAAAATCACAAACAAATTTCATGTTTGAAAAAATAGCTAGAAATAGCTAGATTAAAATAAAAATGGCTAAAAATAGCTAATAGCTAACTTCACTTTTCTTCCGGCTAAATGGGATGAAAAATGGCTAAATTTAGCCATTAGAAAATTGCTAAATTGGCATCACTGGTAACATTTAATGAAAATGGAAATTGGAAAATTTTTTTATATTTATTACCAATTTTTTTACTTGTACGCCACTGTACTTTCTCTTCAACAGGTTATTTTTGGATGCTGTTGCATCATGTTTTTGTATCCCAACAAACAGGCGAACACTACAGAAGCATTCACGCTGTTTCGGACATTGCCTGGATTATTGATGAGTAATTATGAAAGCTTTTATTATATTAAAGAAAAAAAAAGGAAAGCAGACAGCAAAAGTTAATTATGTACATAGTTTTAACGGCATTTGAAGGGTGACTACGAGGGCGGATCAATAAGTACGTGTTCTTTCAAATTTCCTCTTAACTGAAAGTGCAACACTGTTCTTGCCAACACTCAATACTATCAGCTGACTCCTGCCAAAAATTTGGGCAAGCTACGTCATTTAGCTTGTGTTTGACAACTTTTGATAGCAGACTACTGAGTGATTTGAGAAGAGAATTTAAACTAGTGAATTTTATGTGCAAGTGAATCATTACTCAAACCAACGTCCTGACGATATTCTGTGTTTTCGTGTTTAAATTGTCAAAAGATGTTTGCACCACCCACTTTAGTTCATGTTTGTGTGTGTTTCTGACAACTTAAACATAAAGTTGTTTTTTGTGTTGCTGTGTTTTTGTAGTTGAGTTGCATAGACCTAATAAATAGGCCTTGACTCAAACCAAGTCTAAGCCTGATTAAGTAGTGCGGAGGCTCTTCGCCATCAATGTTAATGGTAAAAAATGATTTACTGAATTTTACTGTCGTTGTACAAAAACACGAAAGATGTCGAATGCTATGGAAGACCACTTGTGAGGATTTCTCACAATCGATCACAAAACTCAGCGTGTGAAAATTTTGCAGAAATGTGTGGCGTTGTTCAACCACGATAAAGATGAGTTTTTTCACCGTTTTATACCCTGAAAGAGACGCTAAAATCATTTCATAAATAAATAAATATTTTTATGACTTTTTTTATGGCAGTTTGAAAAATAAAATTATGCTTTTATCCAAAAAACTGCGTTTAATCTCCAGCATGTCACGAAGTTATTGCCCCGCCCTCGCATTTTTCTCACTAATATTATGTGTGAATTTTTATTTTGGCCAATAATGTTGTTTAATTAAAATTTGTTTTATTTTACGGCAATTGAGAAATTTTTTTAATATACTACTGATATGCGCTTTAGTTATCATTATAATTCTATCGCTTACTTAAGCGACAGAAAATTTCTTGTCTACATCGTGGGCAAGGCCGTAAATTGTACTCATAGAAAAAATCCAAAAACCTGACTGTAACCAATTTTTAACTGTTAAACATCCTAAACGGTCATTCGAAAGAAAAAAATCATAAGAGAACTCTAAAGATGATTTTAAAATACCGGTCGAATGATACCCATTTTTATATAGTTCGCCGACTTTTTATTTTTTCTTATTTACAAAATGGAGTCTGTTGGCAGCAATATTGAATTTTGGCAACTGACATATATATAGTGACACTCCCGAGATTAAGATAAATTGATTGACATAAGAATCATCAAAATAATTATACGCCTTCGGTTTATATAGTACCGCTAAGGAACACACTTACATACATACATTCATACACACGTAAATACATACATAGACTGATAAACACAATACTCTTCTTTGCGTTGCGCAGTCGGGTAAAAATACATTGAAATTGATTATTGAGGTGTTAGCTGGATCCTATGTGCATTTCACTCTTGCTAATTTAGATCATCAGGGATCCGTAACCCAAAAATTTTCCTAGAAAAAGTGAGTATATTATGTTAAAATTGTATTTAAAGAAATGTGAAGCAAGAACTCAATGCTATAGATGTGTGAAAATTTAATAAAATCGAACTATTCTTTTACAAACTGTAGATTTACTTCCATTTCATTTTTAATTTCCCCTCCGTGTCGTTAGACTTGGTAACACTTTTATATTTATATGTATGTGCTGGTAATGGAAAATCTGAAAAATAGACTCCAAATAAATTTTTGGGGGAAAAAAGAGGAGAAATGTAGCCTGGAAAAGTCCAAGCTGGCAACGCTGTTTATTAACCTAATTAAGAGCAAAATAATAAATGACAAACGTTATTCGCAATAACAGAATATCGCATGAGATGAAAATAAAAACGTAAGCAACAAACAACGTCAACGGAATGGTTTCTCGCTGATAAAAATTTAAACATTAAACGATAATTAGATGCCATTATTATTTCACTTTGGGCTTGTGAACTTTCAGAATTGTATAACTGGACACAGGACACCTAATTTTATGCTTCCCCCACACAGAGACAAAAATTCCAAATTCCGATTGCAACCTGACAACAATACTTTTAGGGGAATTGCAGTTATCTGTAGATTTAAGTAGATTATAATTGAAAAACGTTGATATTCGTACTGATTTCACTTACATTTATTTTATTATTTTTTAATTAATCGAGGAAGCTATAAATCTCTAATGTTGATATCGCATAAACGCATCATGTAGGTGACATGCTAAATTGAATTCTAATGAGCAAAAAAGTGTATGTGTTTTTTTTTCAATGTACTAATTGAATAATTTCAATGAATTAGTGTTAAAATTAATTTATTTTGAATTGTGCTTAATATGGAGGCGTATAAATAATTTAAAATGCTTTAGGTGTGTGTTGGAGATTTTTCAAAAATAACGTTAATAAAGAAATTCATTTAGAGACGGCCGCCGCAGAATATGAATAACGAACGCATTAATTAGTGTGAGTAAAAAAAAAGACTTGAGTAAAGTTTCTGAGTTAATTTTATATATTCAGTAATATGCTAGAATTTAATAATCGTAGTGTTTTGGCTGGTTTTAGGGTTAGAAAATTGTGCTGACATTTATATATTTTAATTATAAAATGTTATATGGGAAATTTAAAAGTTTTACAATGAAAACTGGCTGAGATATGGAAGTGCAAAAAGTGATATTTTAATACTGTCATAGCTACAGAGCAGAGAAGTTTGGTAAATAAGTAGGCTAACTTGAATAATCTGAAAACCCAGAATTTTTAACAAGTGCCACGTCATTAAATCTCAAAGTTACAAAATTAAAATAAATGCTTTTCGATTGTTGCACACAAACTGCACTTACATATGTAAGGCTATAGTTTTTGATTTCTGAAAAGTAGTCATGCCGTGCACGCCTATAAAACTCTAACTTTCTGCACGTTTACTTAACCGGTTTTACGAAACTTTTCACACCTTATAAAGGGTCGCTACCATCATCAAATTATTATTATTCTCTCCAACCAATTCTTACGATATTTTTCACATATCATAGGGTATAGTGAGGTCAAAATATTGCGTTTTAACATAATATTTTACGTATTTCTACCTTTCGACGTTTACGAAACTTTAAGCAAGCTTTAGGTTCTTGCATGCTTTTTCAGCTGATTTTTGTGAATTTTTGGCACTTGCAATGACCTAATATGAATGGTATTCAGAGATCGATGCAAGTGCTCTTCTTATGTTAGTGTAAATGCAAAATATCCTACAAAATAAACACACAATCGAAAGAAAATCTACGATTATTTTTTATTTACACATTCTCAAAACTAACATCGATTGTGTCATCTCTCTTTTTATTAATAAAGATGAAATTTTTTCCACGTGGGTCAGACGTGGGTCTTGTCAACGTCATAATTTTTTATAACCTTTTAATTAACCGTGCATTAAAGAAATTTTTTTAACGGCACTTTTCACTTGCAGTTATTCAAACAAAACTTGCCGTTAAAGTTCCCTTTATCTTTTAATGGTACATTGTAAAAAGAGCCGCAAATAGAATTTATAAAAAAATTGGCCGTATAGTAAGTATATAGTCTAGTAAATAGTCCGTTGTAGTTAAAAAAAAAATTAAAAATATGTTAAGAAATTAAATAGTCGCAGGTAAAATATTATAAATTCGAAAATTAATTGATTGGCCAAGTGCAGGGGTTCCCACTAAATTCTTGTCCACGGTATTCTTGAACCTTTTGTCACGCACCCTCTCTAAGGCCTAAGATGTATATTGAAAAGTAAGAGAAACAAAAAACAAACAAAAAACAATTGTTAAAATTAAGGCATGCTTTAAAACTGGGTTTGCCATAAAAAATTCGCTTTAAATTTACCATTCGTTTTTGCATAAGGGGGCTATTTTTTGATTTTATTTTTTTTTAATTTTTTTTTTATTGAAATTTTGATTACAAAAGCTCATGAGTATGATTATTTTATTTAAAATATAGGCCCTTATCGTGGTTGGCGTATTTCGACCTCAACTATGATGTTTTGGTCATAGATTAAAGAAAAAATTTTGCTGTGCTTTTTATCTATTACAAGAACTTCATAGTCAGAGTCGAAATACGCCAACTACGAATTGGGGATTATCTGTTCTATGTAGACTTTTTTTCCCGGACTTTTTCATTTCCCGGGAAAGCGGGAAATTTTTTTATATATCCCTGGATCCCGCTCCATAGAAATAATAAACATTCAAAATGCTAAGCATTAACAAAAATATGATTAGAAAGCTTAAATCACTCACTAAAACACATATTATATATGTACATATAAATATTGATTCAAATTGCGTTTTAAAACAATAACTTTATTTTTTTTTAACTTTTAGTTTTTAAATTGATTTAAATAAGATCAAAAAAGTAAACTTACACATATAAGTAATAACATAATAGTTAATAAAAACAAATATAAAAAAATAAAAAATACTCGAGGTTTGAGATCCAAAACAGATCAGTAGATTTGTTCTTAAAAAACGTCCATACTCAATTTTATTTAAAACAAAAAAAAGGGAATTATGATTTCAATAAATTACTTTAAAACCAAGGACCGAAAATCAATTGTTTGTTTTCTTTCTGAAGAAAAAATTTCTAGAAAATAACCATTATCTACTTTATCGTCAGATATTCATATACTATTATCACCGTTTTGATAACTTTTCCAAAGACATTTCAATATCTTGCCCTAGAAATGCATCCATTAAATCTAAAATACGATGTTTATTCTTGTAGCGAAAACCGAAAAATAAAATTATTTTCGACAATGGTCATTGGTAACCAAAACACTTTTTTGGTGGTTATAATGTATATATATATATATATATATATATATATATATATATATATATATATCTATATATATATATATATATATATATATATTTATAACAAAAAAAAATTTCTCAATTATATTGGTTACGATTATAAACATTATTTAAATTCAATAAATGGTTATAAAAACGTTCGCCATTTCTCTTATAACTGCTATTTTCCTGCTTAAAACATCAATCTACGTGACAAGATACATCTTTAAATATAAAATTTGTTACAAAAAAACGCTGCTCATAATAAATTTTCACAAATGCCAAAAAGAAACCAGTTGTTTTCTATATATGTAAAGATGTCAACTATTTGTTTTATTATTTCCCGAGATCCCGCATAAAAAATCCCGGGAGATCGGGAAATTTTAAAACTGGAATTCCCTGGAAAAAAAACCCTAGTTCTATGCCATTTTTAAGCTTCGCTTCGCATTCTATCAAACTAAATGAAATGGCAATCAAAACAGTATCAGCTGTTTTTATTAGTGCTGGCAATATAAGTAAGTGCAGAATCTGACGTACCCTATATTAAGCAGTTATTATTTGTGTTTGAAGATTTCGCAACTGGTTATGCATACGTACATACTTATGTATATAAATTTAAAAAATTTAATAAAACCTGAAGAAGTATGTTGAACGGAAACAAAAAAAAAACACTGTTTTCGGCTCTACACGCGGACCCCTTGGATGAGTTATACGGACGTCCAGAGGAACCCTTGTCCTAGACAAATGTAATGGTGGTTTTACTATCATCTGCAACCATTTTGTTGGAAGTCGAAATGAAAAAAGGCTTTATAGTTCTTTGAGATCACTTCAATAATTTCGATTTATCGACCTAATACACGATATATGTAAGTACATCAAAAAACTACTCGCTATTGACATCTTACATTTATGAAATTTTAGAATTTATAAACCCTGAATCATTCATCTGAAATTTTTACTGTATTAACTAAATACAGTGTCCACTTTTTATATCATTAGAAACCCGCATAGAAAACATATTAGCCCAATTCAGAATCTTGTGCAAATGGTCTTGCATCGTAATATGTGCAAAATGGTATATTATATTGATACTCACCACTTAACAATTCTTAGTGGTGAGTATCAATATACTATACAATACAGATTGTGAAATGGGATATTATAATGTGGCGGAAAAATGCAAACAGAGACGTTTAATTTGTTATGTTTTAGATATCCTACAGGAGAGTATGATTTAATTGTCTAAAAGATACTAGTATAATTACTAGAACAGCAAGAACTAGTGCAAAAAGGGTTAAAGTTGTTGTGTAAAATTACTAGTGCTGATAAGTACTATATCAAAATCGGCCCTTAAAATTAAACCACCCTTGTGCGTTCAATACAAATTTACCTACGTTTTGTTGTAGACGTGCATATTTTGCACTTACAAATTAACAGCCTTATGTAAAGTGGTCTTTAGTATATGAAGTAGTTCCAAGGCACCACACTGCAAAGTAAATTTTGTCTGTCTAAAACAGCCCTTGCACTCTATGTATTATGGATTACCCTTTTGTATTTTATAAATAAATAAACAAAATAATGACGAGTTTTGACTAGGAGTTGTCACTGGGTAACAAAGGAAAAACCGCTAATTTTATAAAAAATTTTCTTTACAAAAGAACTGGTAATAAACTAGTCCTAAAATAGTCATAAACTAGTACGAGTATCAACGATACTACTAGTAGTTTTCTAAACACATTCAATGCTAATTTCATCATTACAATGGTATAAGAAAGTTTACAGTTGGAAACTAGTGGGAGTGATTTCTTCAACATTAAAATACTAGTTGGACACTAGTTCGATATCCTGCAGGGCATATATATAAGAGCAAACATTATTTGAAATATTGATTTTTTTACACACAAAAAATTATTGCCAAAAAATAAATAAAAAGTTTAAAGTTGAATTCAGTAGATTCTTTTACTGTTTCTATAAAGCAATAGTTGAGTTTTTAAAATACAAAAGTACGTACTCCTACAATTCTAAAAAATTAAATATAATAAGATTATATTAAAAAAACTTTTATTGAATTGCTGTAAATAATTTGTTTACCTAATTTTTTCCGAATATCATTCAAAGAATTTGATTACTCAAAATTAAATTTTTTTTTTCTGTGTAGTTTTGGCAAAAAAGAAGGGAAAATCTTCCTATAGTGCAACGTCAGAGTTTTAGGAATTCTTTAATTAACAAAAATTACTAATATAAAGTCCAAAAATAATAGCCCAATTCACAGTTTTGTGCAAATGGTCTTGCATCGTAGCATTTGCAAAACGGTATAGTATATTGATACTCACCACTAAGAATTGTTAAGTGTATATTGATATTCACCACTTAGCAAATGCTACGATGCAAGACCATTTGCATAATATTGTGAATTGGGCTAATTAATTATTCAAATAAATATTGCTGCGTTTTGCTAAACTTAAACAAAATCGCGTAAAGGAGGCGTGCGAAAACAGTTTTACACCAAAAATCCAAAGATCATTTTGCTCTAAACAATATATGGGCATTATTAAGGCTGTCATACATATTTTTTTTTTTAATTTTATTAGATTCTCTTATTTTTTATTTATTTTTTAGTAACATAAGTTTATTGCTAAATTTTTCTTTGAGTGTGCCACTTGCCGTTCAAAGTTTATTGCAATGCCATAGGGGTAGACTTGGCAGGTGAATAAACTTCAGTTTTTCTTCACTGACATCGCTGTGGGGAAAATTTTGTTCAAATAAACTTTACTCTTACTTAAGTACTTAGACAGTTTACAGACTCCTTTTTGAACAATTTTCTTTTTTTTCGTATTTATGCATTCGTTCATTCATTTTATTCATTTAAGAAGAGATTTTGTTTCTTTTTTTTTTGCAACCGGGGATGATGCGTGAGTTTCCAGCTTTTTCGTTTATAGAAAATATGCAAAGTAAAAAAAATGCAAATAAAAGAGTTACAACTACTTGATAGAAAGAAAGTCTATAGCAAATGGAAAAAACAAAAAATAAGAATTAGAAAAATAAATAATTTACGCACATTTTGCTCTCTAGACATACATTACTGATAAGAAACAACAAAAACAACGATAATAAAGCGACTAAAAAGGAGAAAATGGGAACAAACACGAATGCACATTAATGTACCGTCGCGACGCACGTTTGCTTATCTGTGAGTATGAGTAATTTAACCAGGAGGAACAATTGCATGTATTACTTATACGGCAGAGGGTTTGATAACCCATCAGATTTATTCAGCGTTACCGTTAATGACACAACCGTAACAAATAGTTGACTCTTTTTTCAAAGGCCTTTTTTTTACTATTTCCATTTACATGAAGGTCTACTTCCAACTTAAATTTTAAGTTTAATTTCAAGATTAGGTGAATTTAATGGCAAATTTTTTTGGTAATCAATTTTATTTCGCTAGATCACCATTTTAGGGTATTTTTTGTAACTTTTTTTAGGAAAAAACCAAAAAAGTTCCCTGTAGGATTTCAAACAAAAGAGCTGCATAAATCCTTAAAAATGCAAAGATTTCACGTTTTTCTACGGCGCACTCGACAATCAGCAATCAACATACATTTTTTTAAATTTTTCCACCATGTTGCTTTATCACTATGCTATATTATGTTTTCGGTTTCTAAACCAGTTAACAAGTAGGTTTCAGCAACAAGAGTTTATAAATTGTATAATTTAATAAATAATGTCGAAAGTGAGTAATTTTTTTATGCATACAATTTTTTTTAGTCAATTCGTGTATTTAGTAGATAAATCAAAATTATTGAAATGACCTTAATGTAAGCTAATAGATCTAGTCTTTTTTCTTTCTTCTTACAAAAAAAATTATAGCAAATGGTTGCAATAGCACCGTCACAATTATTGACGACAATCGATTATCATCCGAACTTTATATCATGAAATTCACAGAAAAATCAAGCACAGGGCTAAAAATTAAAATTAAAAAAATTGTTATTTTCATTGAACTGAATGAATTTTTTTCGTTTCCAATAAAAGATGCAAATAAAGATAAAAAATCAATTTGGATTGCATTTTATTTATTAGCTTGTTCGAAACAAAGGAGTACATATTTAACATTTGCATGACGATGTTAAAAGTTAAGAAACTATAATATATATAATTTTGTCAATGTTGTATAGCTATTTATATAATCTAAGATAACTTCTCATAGCTGTAAAAAATAAGGAAATTCTATATCAAGTGGGTTCGCAGAAATCTAAAATATACAGTAATTTTGACTTAGCTGCACAATCAACTTTGCACGACTTTTTGTGCAGATAAGCCAAAAATGCTTATATTTTCTCAGTGAAAAAAATGGAAGTGATTCTAGCGGAAGTACATTTTCATTGCTTCCGAAAAATCGATATTTTTAATTTGCCGAGAGTGAGCCAAAAACCATGTAGAAGCTTATTTTAGTCACACAAAATCTTGTAACTCCTCCATAGTGTTAGAAAACACTCACCAGAATTTAAAAAAAAAATTATTTTTTTAAAGAAATTTATGAACTATTTTTAGTCTAAAATTTAAAAGTTATTTGCTTAAATTTACATGAAAACACTGTTTCGAGCTTAAATTTGTATAAAAAGAAACGAATTGTTAAAAAAGGCAACTATTTACCCTTTTTCCTAGATGAAAATATTATCATAGAACACAAAAAAGGGAATTTTTCTCAATATCGCTTCCAATTCAGTGACCAGGCATCGAAAAAGAGAACTTCTTGCTATGACAACCCTATGTAAAAATCATTAAATCGGATCGAAATTTTCACTACTTCCGCATCGTAAACTCTACATTTTCATGATTTTTTTGGAGTCACTTTTTTGCTGGGTTTATTTAACTTACATTTTTTATATGAGAATAATTTAGAACTGCTTAAAAATATGTTAAAAGCGCAGGTATACAAAGTGCACTTAAAAAAGGATTTTGAACAACAATTACAGACAAAATATATTTTTTGCAGTTAAGTCAGCTGCTACACAGAAAATATTATTGTTGATTTTTTTTAATTAAGTGATTTCTTAGAAAAAATAATACTTTTGATTAAAATTTTAATTGAATATATGTTTATTTTAATTGACTTTGCTGCTCTAACAAAAAAGTGCTATCAACAAAGCTTAACTCAGAATACTCTGAAATGGTTAACAATTTTTACATATTAATTGTATGTAAATAATGTAACTTTTGTTTTTATGTATGAAAATCGAGCTGTTTTTTGTAGTATGCCACATTGTTTTGAAAAAATATTTTCAATTAAAATACTCAATTAATCTTTTAATTGGTTTTGATATTTTATATGGGAGAAAAAACTACTGAGCTTATTATTTTTTTTTAATTCCTAGTAATTTTGACATAAGTTGAATAAAAAATTAAATATGAAAATAAAAAAAACAGAAATTCATTTTGTTCCCTTTTGTTGAGAAATAACAAGACAATTATGATAAAAAATGCAAGCTTATAGACCAAATGTGGATGGTAAAGGTAGTACATTGGCGATATTTGGGGTTCGACTCAAAACGTCTTGCGTAAGTAGATATGGAAATCATCGAAGCCTTTCTTTAAAATCCAATCATAAAATATTCTGCATTTACACTTACGCAAGACCGGATACGGCCATTGTACTTTTTTCCTCCATTCAAACTTCAAAAGCCATGCGATGCATCAGTTAGGTTTTTGGTATAATACACAAATGTTACCATTTTTGTAAATTTTTTTTATGGAGATATATACATACATACATATGTATGTACATAACATTTTTTATATTTTTACAATTTTTTATATTTTTATACTCTTAGATTTTTTATATTTCAATTAATATTTTAACTGAATCTTTAAAAAATGTTAATAAGTTATTTAATTGAATCCTAAAAAGTATTTCAATTAATTTTTTTAATTAAATCTTCAAAAATATTTCAATTAAATTTTAATTGAATCTTTAGAAAACCATTAATTAAATTTTTAGTTAATGTAATATTTTTTTTAATTGAAAAAACCAAAAAAAATTTCAATTAAAATGGATGAGTTAATACTACAATGTCCGTGATTGGTTGAAAACTAATTAATTTTTTAACTGAATCTTTGTTTTTTTTTAATTGAATCTTGTTTTTACATTTTTTTGTGTACCATTAATTTTTTGTATGAAAATATTTTAAAATTACCAAAATTTTAGGGCACTTATCTTAAATGTGCACGTATAGAAAAAGCATTTAAAAACGAAGGAAAAGTGACAGAAATTTATCATTTTAGGCAGTTAAGTCCAAAGTGCAGTTAAACAAAAGTCAGCTAAATCAAAACTACTGTAAACTGACATCATAGTTTCAGAGTATAATTTTTGTAGAGCGTGCATACGCAACATTTCGCTTTATATCAACGAAAATAAAAACTCGTTTCATTAACACTTTACACATTTTAAAAACGGGTACAAAATTCAATAGTTAGAACCTAAATGTACTTACGTAAGAAAAACTTTCCTTAAAAAAATTAGTTATAATTATACGCACGCCGTAACAGTGCGTGACATGGAGTTCATGATATATTTTTCTGCAATTCAAAAAAATATTTTTCTAGACAACTAAAACAAAATATTTACTGTACGGGAAAGAAATCGAAAATAAATTATTTCTAAAATCCTGCTGTCTTCGCCTTAGCAAAGGTTTTTATATACGTGGTTTACCAATACCCAGCCGGGTGATACGGCACTTCTATACGTATGTTTATATGCGACCAGCAAGTATTTGTCACATATATTTATATTTTTTTTTGTTCTTAAAGTTAAGTTCTTTCAAAGTGAAATAAAACCCATAATGAACTCTATGAGACCAGCAAACACAGTTCATTATAAGAAGAGTTCGTAGTAATTGGAGATATGTGTATAAGATAATTCAGTTGAAATAATTCAGTTAAAAAAACTTTATTCGTTACAACTGATAATTCGTTATAACAGAGTTCTACAGTAGATAAATGCTATAGCTTGATGTGCTACTCTTTTATCGTATGCCTTTTCTAACGGTAATTTATCTAGGCGCACGGCACGCAGTGTGTATATTAACAGGAAGCCATTCGAGCTATTTTTAAAATTTAAACCATAATTAGAATAAATCCATATGCAAAGTTTGACTGTTTTACAATGATAGGTTCCGGAGATATGGAGGTGCAAAAAGTGCATATTTTAAGACATACTCACTGACACTGGCCACTGACACACTCATCAAATTGATGAAGCACTTCCGCTACAGCTAGAAAGCTGAAATTTGTTACACGAGTAGAACCAGGTGAGCAATGAACTAGAAAAATCTGAAAACTTGAAAATTTTAACCAGGGGGTGGGTCTATGCCCATAAAAATTAAAATTTGCGCTAGTGAGCTATAATTTGGTACACAAGTAGAACTAAGTGAGTACTCACCTAAAACAAAATCTGAAAAACCGAAAATTTTAACCAAGGGTGCAGGGCTACGCCTATAAGGCTCAGAATTAAAAAAAAATTCTAAGGCGTTTAACTCAAGCGATTTTATTGAAATTTGGCACACATGTTGCAATAATACAAAGCTATAGATTTGTATTGAAAAAAGTGGGCGTTGACACGCCCATAGAATTTAAGCCTCCTATTTCATGTGTCCGAAACACTAGAAATAGGCACATTAGCACATTATCTAGAACTTATATAACACCATTACGATTACAAATTTATATAATGCATACCATATTGCAGTGATAGGTATTGTACCAAACACGAACTTGGTCAAAATTTGTATCTCAGTACTTTTAATGGCCGAACTTTTGGAAAGGAACTTGGCCTTTTTTCACATTTATGTTTTTGTGAGGATCAAATAATTAGCCATTCAAGTCAGCTAAATATGAAATAAAAGTTTGGTAAGCATATATTTACAAAACCTTTTATTCACGTAAAGGCCAAATATACACACATATGTATATCTGTGGCAAAAAGGAAAAAATGCTTAAGCCGAGATAAGCTGTTTTTGAGCTAGTGCTACCTCCATAATCTGCATATTTGAAAGAACACCTGGGCAAAATCTCAGTTAATTTGTGGGATTTTTCAGGAAGTTACAGCACTATGACTTCCGACTCATCGTTTTTAGACTTTTAATCTCATTTCGAATAACAGCAGGTTATACTTTGGTATTTTCAACTTAAATGTCTTACTTATAGTGTGTAGAACGATGTTTGTTTAAAAAATAAAGGTTAACAGAGATTTTCCCAATTTAACTGTAAAAGAAATAAATTTTTAAAAAGCGACTTGAAGGCTTAAAAGTGCTCTTCTCCAAAAAAGTAAAATATGACTTAAGCACTTTTTCCTTATTGCCACAGATATGTGTATGTGATGGGAAAATAAACAATATAAGAGATATGAAACAAGACAAGTAAAAGAGTTGGTGAATATGTACAAGAAACCGTCAGACAATTTGTGTACAACATTTTCATAAGCCAAGGAAGAAGATTTAAGTCGTAGGTACAATAAAAAAAATAAAAGATATTATCCTGAAGAGTTTGAAAGGTGTATCATTAGTGTGCTATTATACTGTCATTATCAACAAAGCAAAGCAAAGATAAAATTACATCTAATCCACAAAATAAGTCCGAGATCATTTTATATTGCAATGAATCTAATGGTTGTGTGGACCCGATGGATGAGATATTGTCACAGCATTCCACAAAACGAACGAGCAACATTTTGGTGGACATTGGCACTGTTCTTTAAAATTTTGGATACAGTCGCTCTTGCCTCGTTTATAATATATGCCTCGTTAGCATATATATATATACATATATGTATAAGGCAATCGCACCAAAAACACTTTATGGAGAGGCTTGGCAAAGACGGATCAGGAGGCCGATGAAGATCCAGAAAGAAATGCGACTGGCAGTATTAAAATAAAAGGCAAAATTTATATTTGCCACTCACAAAAACCAAAGAGAAACACACGGCAAATTTTGCGTTAAAGGCAAGAAGCACATTTGTACAGAACACAGCGTCTATCAAACTAACTAATATAATTGTATTATAATAACTTATAATAATTAACTATAATCAAAATAATATGTTAAATATCGCTTTATTGAATTTTTATTGAATAATATATTATTATTGAAAGAAGAAATTATATTTTAAAAATGAATATAATAGTTAAGTTTTTCTTCTGTACCACCCGGCTGGATATTTTTAAACCTCGAAAAAATTAAAAAAAAACTGAACAATTAAAAATTTTATCACGTCTTTATTAAATCCTACAGAAATGTAAAATTTTTTGATTTAAATCGAAGCACAATTTAAAATGTTATTAAAGAAATAAAATCGAAAGCTCCCCCGGTTGGGTATTGGTGAGCGAAGGATAAAACAAATTGTTTTAATGCCCACTTAAACCAAATTATAAGGACTAAAAAATTAAAAATTGGCAGGCGTGAGATTTCGTTACACTGAATGAAAAAAAATTTTTTTTTGCTTTAATATAAAAAAACTAAAAAAGAAAACAACTCTTTTTAAAACTTTTCCACAATTTTGATTAACGAAAAACTTATTTTCTGAAAATTAAAAAAAAAAATAAAATAATTTCAAAGGTAAGTGTATTATTAATATTAGTCAAAATTTGTCACGAGTGGCAGGACGTGAACGTGAGTAAAAAAAATGTTTTTGTATTCGTGATATTAAGTCACAAAATCTTTAAGGAGTTTTAAAGGCAGGTTTACGAAATTTGATTTCAAAAACTCATTTCAATCGGTTCTGCTGTTTGGCTGTAATTAATTATGAACACAAAATGGGTAAAATTTCCTATAGGGCGGTGATTCAACAAAACAATGTGTGAAAAGGAAGAATTGTATCCACCATTTTAGAATTGGTTCATATGTAAACTTCCAAGTCATGAGAATCTTATAATTTTTAGCTATTGCATACTATTTGTCGTATGCAGTGTAATTATTCGAAAGTATAGGACAAAAGTTATTAACGCAATAACAAATGTTTGTTAATATGCAATATTTAAGATTTACCAAACAAAATGTTATTATTTATGGTTTATAAAGTTGGCCTTTATTTTTTGGAAAAGTTTCTTGGACGACGCCATTTTTCAGCAGATGCCCTTTTTGAAACATTTTTTAACCTTTTTTTAATGGTAACGCTGGACGCATTGCCTACGCACACTTTCAATCATACACTCAAACTTACGAGTATTTTACACATCCACACTCCCATGCACATTTACAAACTTACTGAGGTAAATATTATATATTATTTCAGGTTTAAGTGCGGTAGTGCGTGTCTAGTCTAATTTATATGTACATACATACGTATGTTTTTATTTACTTGCGTAAGTAAATGTGTATATGTACATATGTAGGCATGTATATTACCTTTGTATTACACTTACATTTAAACATATTTACTTTGGTTATTTTATATGTATAAACGTGATTTTCTGCACTCTTTTACACATGCATATTTATTTGCCAGTTCAAATGTCTATGAACTTTCAAGCATGTAACTAATCTCATTGTCTACTTATTAGATACGCATCGCTTTATGTAGCTTCAGCATAGATTACATGCATATGTACATACATATATACATAAATACTGTTCACTGATAATAAGACAAAAGCAGAGCAGCTAATCCTTTTTAACATTGTCTGTATTCGATGTTTAATGCAAAATGGTCTTGCGTAAGTGTAAATGCAAAATATCGTAACTTTTCTTTAAAATCCAACAACAAATACAAAAATCAAAAGAAAGCTACGATATTTTGCATTTGCACTTACGCATTACCGTTTGCATTAAACATGGAATACCGCCATTATTAAGGCCGCAAAAATTTTTAAATTTTGCCATCAATTTGCTTGTTTTTATACAAGTACAAAACTAGTAGATCAATATGAGCATTCGTTACTTTTTTAGATACTTGAATTCGGTGTCAAGAAAGTTGCAAGCAAATAAAGAAATTTCTAATACTCTAATCAGAAAAGGCTCGTACATTTATAACGCACTTTTATAGTTAAAATTGATTTAGTCACTGATTTTTATTAAAAAAAATATTAATTTACATCAAAGTAAAAGAGCGTGCGTACCTTATAAAAACTACCTGTATTAGTCTAAAAACTAATTTGTGTTTACACTATGCAAGACTTATTCCTACGCTGATTAGTTTGTAGGGGAGAGATGGAGAGACGAGGGGAAAAGAAACGAGTAATCAACTTCATATAATATCAATACGTTTTACAATGCAAAAAAAATTAAAGCTGAAAAATAAGACTTGCACTATGTGAACGCCGATGAAAGTTCAAAGAAGAAAAAAAGCAATGTATGTCCGATCACACATGTACACATCTAGTAATGAAATTTTGAAATTTTTTTTAATATTGCCTTATGGTAACTAAAATAAGATATGTGAATTTTTGACTGTACTGTATTTAAAAAGTCTATGGAAAACTGCATCTATAGTAGTGGAATTATTAGTTGTGGGAGTTTGTGGTTAATTGCTCATATGCAAGTGGAAAACGTCCAATAAAAATTTTGATAAAGCTAGCGACTGTGTGTTTGGTATTAGAATATCCACCCATTATATTTTTATTTTATATTTTATACTTTTTAACAAAATTATCCCCACCGGTAACACTATTACACTTCACAAGCAATTTTTTATTAAAATTAACATTGCTCCTGCAGGTACGCTTTAAAATTCGTTTAAGTGTATTTCTATGCAATTCTTAAGTTTATCTGTACTTAATGTTCACACCGATTTGATAAAAATAGAATTAATTGTATATTAAATGATAATGGTATGAAACAAATAGTAAATGAATGCACCAATGTAACAAAAACCTCTAGTACAATAATTGACTACGTAATAACAAATAATTATAATATATCAGTAAATAATAGTGTGACGAGTAAAATTGCCGATCACGAAACATTAAATATATCAATTCCAAATATAAATAATATAAATGAAAAAGAAAGAAAGATTATAGAGATATTTAAATACAATAAATAAATATATGTTTAATACAGAGCTAATCAATAATATGAAATTTGATGATAATAAAAATATTAATGAAAACGCAGTCCTATTTGATGCTTGTTTAAAGGAAACAATAAAAAGATGTACTTTAAAAAAAATGATACATGAAAATAATAATGTAAATATGTAAGTGATTCAATGCAGAGTTACAAGCAATGAAAAGAGAAAAAATAATTAAATATTTGCAAGCTAAAACAGTAAACACAGATCAATCCTGGATAAACTACAAGATAATAAGAAACCAATATAAAGTACAAATTGAAAACAGAAAGAACAATTATATAAACAATATAATCAATAGCGCAGTTGATCAAAAACAAATGTGGAGGCAAATAAAAGAATTAGTACTTAATACAAATCAGAATGTGATAAAATCTGTGATACTTGACCAAAATGAATACAATGACAGCAATATATTAGCTAATAAGTTTAACACATATTTTGTAGATAGCATTAAAGATATAAGGGACTCAATAGAGGAAGTGCAATATATAAACCAAATAACATTTAACATGACTAATGTGTTCAGATTTCGTGCAAAAAATATTTTAGAACTTAAGAATATAATACAAAAAATTAAAAACAAAGCAGACCATGAAAAAATATCAAATAAAATTATTCTTTATAATTGGAATGTAGCAGGTAATACAATAATGAAAATAATAAATAAGTCAATAGAGACGGGGGTTTTTCCTGATAATTGGAAAGAAACAATGGTAACACCAATTGAAAAAGTAAGAAGAACAAAAAAATGTGAGGAATATAGGCCATTTAATACATTGAAAACATGTAAGAAAATATTGGAAAAGGTTGTGGAAGAACAGCTGGAAAAATATATTGAGACACAAAATATACTTTCGAAGTATCAATCAGGATTTCGTGAGACGGCAGTAAGCTATGTCATAAGCAAATGGAAGGGCATAGGAAATAATAAAAAAAAATGGCAATAATTCTCGATTTCAAGAGAGCGTTTGAAACAATAGAGCGACAAATAATGCTCAGAAAGCTATATATATATATGGAATAAGGGGAAAAGAATTAGAATGGTTTCAATCATGCTTGGAAAATAGAAAACAAAAAACAAAAGTTAATGGTTCGATATCAGACGAAAAAGCAAATAATTTTGTTGTACCACAAGGTTCAATATTAGGCGCCCTGATGTTTATAATATATATCAATGACATGTCAAATATTCTGGAAAGATGCGAGATGGCCATGTATGCAGATGATACTCTGATATTTACTTCTGCTTATAATGATGAAGAATGTCGGACAAATATGACTAATGAAATGAATAACGTAAGCAAATGGTTAAAAATTAATAAATTAAAACTAAATGAAAATAAGACGAAAATAATAGAAATAAACTTTAATACTGATGAAATATTTAAAATTAATAACACGGTAATAGAAAAAGTTGAACATATAAAATATCTCGGATTTATAATAGACAAAAAATTAAAATTTAATGAACATATAGACTATACATGGAAAAAATAGGGGAAAAAGTCGGTTTCCTTAAAAGAATAAGAAATAAAATATCAAAAAGTACAGCAATAAATATATGTAACACTATAATTAAGCCCCACTTTGAATTTGGATCAACAATTTTATATACATGCAGCAACACAAGCCAATTAGAAAGAATGCAAAAACTACAAAATAAAGCTATGAGGATAATTTTAAAATGTGATCGATATACTCATATTAATACAATGCTAAATAATCTGAAATGGATGACTGTTAAACAAAGATTGGAATTCAACACTTTAAAATTTATTAGAAAAATTAAGCAAGGGGATTCTCCAGAATATCTGTGTGAACAAATAAAATATGTGGGTGAGAGCCAGCCATACAGTCTTAGAAATGCAGATGATTTTCGAATACAAAGGGTTACGTCAACACTAATGCAGAAAACATTATTTTACAAGGAGCTTCAACTATTTAATTATTTGCCAAATAATATGAAAAATTAAAGAAATAATAATGTTATTATAAAAAAATGTGTAAATTTTGTGAGATTTAATCAACACTCATTTAATGTTATTCATTGGAAAATAATTGAATGTGTACAATATCTATGTATGTAAAATATAAAGTATTTTTAATACTAATCATAATAATATAAAAAAAATAACGCTTTACGATCTTACTCAAAATTTGTGATTGTATTGTGCAAAAGATTTTTACCCACTAGCGTATAGAGGTTTACACATCAAAAAGTGATAAGTAATAAGACTTGACTAGTGTCAACTGGGACTAAACAAAACTTCCATAAAAATTTTAAATAAAGCACACTTGAAATGGAAATTTATTTTTTTTTTCGAATATGGCCGTAAGTAACATAGTCCTCGTCCAGACTTGCAATTTATGTTGCAGCAATTGTTGTGTTTATTGGTGAGAGGTGTGAGAAGATTGGGGAGGGGTACACAGTTTCATGTGCTCGGTAGTTCTCTTTTGTTTTGAAATTCGCAGTTGCTAATTTAAAGTTTGTAGGTGTATTTAACGTTTTATTTTATTTTATGTGTTCAGTTGTATGAAAAACATAAAATGTAATAAAAAGTAAAAATAATTGTTAATTTTTCCGAAAACTAGAATTTTAAAAAATTGCAAGTCTGGACGAGGATATACATATGTACATTAGGGTGACCGTAAAAATTCGATGTCGGAGTTTTGTTCGTCTCAAAACGATTCCCCTTTCCATATATTTAGATAGCCGAAATTTGAAGCTCGATTAAACGACGTTAATCCGTGCCGTTCGTCGCTCAAAGTTTGAAAAAATCCAAATTTTTTGGCAAAAAAACTGACCTATGAAGCCATATCTCCAGAACGGCAAATAATAGAAACACGTTTAATATCTGAAGAGAAAGCTAAAAATTAATAATCTATACATAATTGTTGTTATTTTTAGCCAAATCGTGTTAAAACAGTTTTTAGCACCAAAAACGAGACCTGGTATCACTAGGAGCATACTTCGTATATTTTGTTATTAAAAGATAAATTTTCTGTTTTTTTATATTTTTTAGTTCTAAAAAGAAACATATACATATTATAGTATTATTTTAAGATATATGGAAATATTTCATTGTAATTAAAGTCTTTAATATAGGAGTAATTTGTTTCATTTTTCATATTTATTTATTCAGTGAATGTAATACATATGGTCTCAAGGCCAATAAAAAATATATTACAAGTATTAATTACACTATGAGAATAATTAACTAAAAATCAATAAATTAATAATATATAATACAATATAAATGATATAATAAATAATACAATCATTCAACAACTCAAACAAAACTAAGAAAGTTAAAATTAGTAAAAACTTACGGAACACCAAAGTAATTAGCAGCTCACTTCAATTCATAAAAGAATTAAGTACTCAGAAGAGACAATGCAAAAGTACGCGATTCTCGTAGCAATGTGTTCCATAAATGAGTGCTCCTACGGAATTTCCAATACGAATAATTACAATTTGCTAATTTCTAAGCGAGCTGGTGAAAGATATCATGTGAACAATATGTAACGGACTTTGAGTTGATAATTTTATAAAGATAAATAAGCAATAATCGTCAAAAGTAAGATTTAAAAAAGTTTTCAGGTGGCTAGAAACATGAGCCCTTAATCTTAGACCAAAAACAAATCTAATGATTTTTTTTACAATAAATTTGATTTTATTTCTGTTCCCTATATTGCAGCCCGAGTAAACTTCAATGCAGTAGTTAACTCGTAATATTAGCAATGCATGCTCCACATATATTCATGCAACGGCAAATATAGGTTCAATTGATACAATCTGCGCAAAGTCAGGCAGACCTTGGAACAAATATTCACCCTTATTCCAGTTGTCGTCATCAACGTCACTTTAACACAACACCCAAAAATTGGGGCTTGTTTACTCACTCTCGAGAACAATTTTGCGCAACTGCAAATCTATTTCCGTTCACGAAGGTCTAGAAAAAAACATAAACCTGCAAACAGAAGTCAGTTGTTTTCGAAAACGGATATACGAGCACCAATTTTTTGGTGCTATGTTAAAGTGACGTCGATGACGACAACTGGAATAAGGGTGATTATCAATATGGAGGTCGAAACTCAATCTGTCATCAATAATCACTTCGCAGGCATTTGATAACGTGTGGCATGAAGACCTAATTTTCTGAAATCATATCTGCCAATAAATTTTCTGAATTTATTAGAAAGTTACATTACTAGCCGGAAGTTCACGGTTGTGGAAGGCGAATTCATGAGTTTGCCCGAATCTATATCATCCGGTGTGCCACAGGGGAGCATACTGGGGCCAGTTTTGTATTTGATCTATACTTGTGGTATGCCTTTGAGCAGCAATATCCATACATCTACGTTTGCCGATGATACAGCCTGCCTACGTATGCACAAAAACCCTCACGAGGCTTCCCGATATCTACAAGAACATATTACACAACTTGAACTATAGTTAAAATTATGGAGAATTAAGGTAAACGAGCAAAAGTGTGTTCAAGTAACATTAACCCTGCGAAGAGATACTTGTTCTCCAATTCGAATCAACAATCAAGTTGTTCCTCAACATTCACATGTAAAATACCTTGGTATACACCTTGATCGACGACTTACATGGAAACACCATATTGACTCAAAACTAATACAAATGAAACTTAAACTAACTCAGATATATTGGCTGATTGGTAGAAATTCAACACTCAGCCTAGACTGCAAACTTTTACTATACAAGTCGCTTTTGAAGCCAATATGGTGCTATGGAATTCAGTTATGGGGCACTGCTTCAGCTTCTAATGTCGAGAGAATCCAACGAAGCCAAAACAATATTTTACGTTTGATAACATCGGCTCCATGATACATCAAAAATTCAAATATACATCGTGATTTGAATATGCCACTAGTGATTGAAGAAATTGCAAAATACACAGACAAATATTTAACAAAACTCGATTCACATCCTAATCCGCTTGCTCGTAAAATCTTGAATTTTATTGAGAGGGACACAAGGGCTCTTACACTCAACACTTCAGATGGGATTGCTTGAAAATAGTTTTTTTTTCTTTTTTTGATTATCACTACTTATGTATTATTTATAATTACATATCAGTAAGTTTATGTCCGACAGTGGTCGGGCCCAATAATTATATTTTATATTTAAGATTTGAATACTTATTGTTAGTTCATATTTGAAGATACAATAAATAAATAAATATATTTAAAAAAAATAATAATCACTCCCAGACACTTTAAACTACTGACAATCTCAACCAAAGAGCTACACATTCTAAATTGAATATCTAGGTTATTATTTCTATTGGATATAAAAACAAGAGCTTTCGTTTTATCCGGACTTACTTAAAGATAGTTCATTACCACACAGTTATACAACTGAGCGATCCATTAAAACGATTTTAGCGTTTTTTATCGATAACTTCTTATTTTGAACGTGTACTGCGAATTTTTTTCTGAGACGTAGGATATTTTTTTTCAAGTGCCGGCACGTACCCGCCTACATGAAACCGCTTGGCCGCCGCTAGTCAATGAATAGCACAGACATTTTCATTTAACAGGTGTATTTTGTTTTCTGCTTGTATAACACATTTTATTTAAAGTGTGATGGTCTGAACACAATATGTGATTTTACGTTAGATTTTTTGACAGTCGCAACGAAAGTATTTAGATTTCTGTATCGTAAAATGTAATGAAAGTATTAATACTTGCATAATACTCTGAACGGGGCTTAAATTTTTACTGATTACTGAAAACATCTAACGCAGTAAATATATAATGCAGTATGCCCTCTATCTGCACTATTTAAGGGGGCTCCCATACAAAATATTATTTTTTTATGCAATTACCCCCATCGTCCTAACTAGCCTCACCGCACACACGGCAAAAGTAACGATTTAGGTGAATAAAATTGGTAATACCGATGTTCTTCAATACTTATGATAATATGTGTCAACGTTCTTAAGTGCACGCAAAGAAAATATATGGTTGTAGAATGGTTGAGAAAACAATATTATGTTCTCAGAAACAAAGCTGTGGTCGTTGAAAACAAGTTATTGTTATTTTAAACATTAATAGTGTTACGGTAAGCAAAGTAATGTTTGAATTTAATAATTACATTATTATACTAATAAAAAAGTGTGATATGGTTAGAGTTTAACAATATAGTTTTGTTAAAAATTTATGACTGCAACATAATTATTGTTAATATTTAAAAATAATATAATGTAAATAACAATATAATGTTATCCAAAACCATACTATTTAAGGTTTTTCAGAAACAGCTGTCAGTTCAGTGTTTCGTTTGTAAGCTATCGGTATTGCACGCGTCGTGTTAAATAAATAAATAAAGCAAACAAACAAAAAGGGTAGATAAATAAAATCATATACATACGTACATATGTTTAGCTGTTTATTATTATTTTTATGTAAGTATACGTTTCTATATATACATTTAATTTCAACAATATTAATTTATTTTTATTTAGGATTTAACGCACAGCTGTTTTTAACAAGAGATCCACCAATAAATATATGATTGAAAAACAAAATATTATTATTATATTAAATAATACTGTTGTAGTATTTAACAAAATTATTATTATATAAGAACATGGTATGGTGAGTCTCAATTATATTTTAGTCACATCTAACAATAGTGTTGTCATATTTACAATAACAAGATTAGGTGTAACAAAGGTCATTGTTTTTGTTGATAATATTATTATTAACTCAGATAATAATATTATTAAAAGTTTGCTTTCCTGTTGACAATAATATGATTTAACAACAACCATATAATTCAATCATGGTATGTTGCTGTTTGATTATGGTTACACCAACCATATTTTTTCTTTGCGTGTGTTTGGGTGAATAAGTGGCAATAATATTTGAGCAATAACATTACACAATTTTTTACTACCCTACCCAAAACTTGATGTATGCGTATCTGTAACATACACACCCCAGTTAGGCATACGATTTCGTTTTGTACTAATTTCAGTTTGCATTAACATATCTTTAGAATTTTTTTTTATATCAATGATGGATTTCTTGCAAGTAAATTTTTAATTTTTTAATTCTGGTACATAGTATAGCTTTAGAGCTGAAGTTATTTAAAGAAATGGTATTAAGTTTTATTGAAAACGGTGATTCCATAGACTACAACAAAAAAGTACCTTATAGTACCCTCATTTTTTTATTATTTATTTATTTATTTTAAACATATTAATGCAAAGTAAATTTGCATAATATGGTGTTGCACAAATATGGGCGGAGTAACGTATGCCCAAGATGTTATTAACAGTATTTTAAAAAGTTTTGTGACTGACTGTACACGACATATGCCTTCACATAGGAAGTAGCAACGTGTTTGTTAAAGAAATTCCACAAAATACCGCAAGATTATATGGTAATCCGTGGCAGATCAGTCAACCGGTGCGAGTGAGACGAAAAACTCTCCAAGGCTAAACAACAAACACAAGCCTTACCGCACTTAAGAAATATTTACGATGATGTTCCCCAAACCCAGAGCTGCATTTTAATTTTATAATAACGTTGTTCAAGTGTTTTAAAAAATCCATACAAATATTTAGCCATCACTTTTAATAACTTCCCAGTAAAAAAAATGGAAGTCATTCTAGCGGAAGTACATTTTCATTGCTTCCAAAAAATCGATATTTTTAATTTGCCGAGAGTGAGCAAAAAACAATGTAGAAGCTTATTCTAGTCACACAAAACCTTGTAACTCCTCCATAGTGTTACAAAATACTCACCAGAATTTAAAAAAAAATTATATTTTTAAAGAAATTTATGAACTATTTTTAGTCTAAAATTTAAAAGTTATTTGCTTAAATTTACATGAAAACACTGTTTCGGGCTTAAATTCGTGTAAAAAGAAACGAATTGTTAAAAAAGGCAACTATTTACCATTTTTCCTAGATGAAAATATTATCATAGAACACAAAAAAGGGAATTTTTCTTAATATCGCTTCCAATTCAGTGAGCAGGCATCGAAAAAGAGAACTTCTTGCAATGACAACCCTATGTAAAAATCATTAGATCGGATTGAAATTTGCACTACTTCCGCATCGTAAACTCTACATTTTCATGAATTTTTTGGAGTCTCTTTTTTTACTGCGTTTAGAAGTTATTGTAGTTTTTGTCTACTTGTTCAAAAAAAATCACTATAAAGCAAAATTGCGATGGTGACTAAGTTTGAATAATAGAACTATTTAGAGTTGAGTTAGTTCAACAAATGCCGTAACTAATGGTTTCTATGTTGATTTATTGCTTGTAATAATGTAATTAGTCGGAATTTACACTATGCAAGTCTTATTGCTAAGATGATTAGTTTGTGGCAGAGAGAGAGACGAGGGGAACATAAGCATTTCTTTCCCCTCGTCTCTCTGTCTCCTAACAAACTAATCAGCAGGGAAACCAGAAATATGCTCTAAAAAAAGTGTTTTATGCGCATTCAATATGCACTAAAAACTTTAAAATATGCACTAAAATGTAAAAAATATGCGCTTAAAAATAAAATAAATTGGTTTATTTGTACATGAAAATATGTTTATAATTCAAAAATTCAACAACATTTGAGACTAAAACAAAATTACCAAATTTTGACTAATACCTGATTTACATTATTGGCCTGGAAAAGCAACTTATATTAAAAAAGTTATCAAAAGTGCATCAGAGGTTCCGTTCTTTTTTGTATAAACTTATCTATCATAGTAAATTCCGTAAATTTGAGTAATATATAAGAAAAATTTATACACTACATGGAACATTGGTAGAGATTTAGATGGCGAAAAATAAAAATAAAATTTTGACCAATTTCTTAATTTGTAAGCATTTTAACCCAAATAACGCCAAAAAAAAATTTTCTTTGTATATTTTTTTCGGAATGAACGGTTGCGCCAAGTGGATAAAGTATCAAAATATGTCCTAAAAACGTAAATTATGCAGTAAAAATTCGAAAGTATGCCAAAAATATGCGTGTAAGACTGATGTATGCAACAACATGCTTTAAAGGGTAAAATATGCAAAAATATGCACTAACAAATCGATGTCAAAACTCTTAAAAAGTTCTGAAACGGATAAATATCTTGTTTCCACAATAATATGTCACACGAGAAAAAACATGCAATTGCATATTTGTGGTTTTCCTGCTAATCAGCTTAGCAATAAGACTTGCCTAGAGTAAATTAGGATTTAATAATCCAAAATAAACTAATTTAAGTTGTCATAAAGTATCATATTTTGTTAAATCTCTACTTAAAAAATCATCTTCATGAACTAAATATTTTTGTCCACCTAAATCGTTACTTTTGCCGTATGTGCAAAAAACTGTTTTATTAGTAATTTTAAAACATATTTATTATTATACAATATTAATTATTGTGATAATATCTGTGGCAAAAAAGGAAAAAGTGCTTAAGTCAAGATAAGCTGATTTTGAGTCAATGGTACCTCCATAAACTGCATATGTATTTGAAAGTCCACCTGAACAAAATCTCAATTGTTTTGTGTGATTTTTCAAGAAGTTATAGCAAAACGACTTGCGGCTTATCTTTTTTAGACTTCAAATCTTTAAAAGTGCTCCTTATTGCTACAGATATTAATGTACTATATGCATGAGACCTTAGCTCCATATCGAATGTACATGCATACCAATTAGGACTTTACTAAATATTCGACATATCCGACCTCAACTGCAGAAGAAAAAACTTTAATTATTGACTTTGTGATTGACGTAGTTTCAATCATGTTTATTTTTTTATTTTATTTTTTTTTTGTATCTCTTAAATAAACAGTTTTCATTAAAAGAAAATGAGAAAACTGCAAACACTTTGCATAAAAAACTAATTGAGGTCAACTTTTTGTTTGACGAAACAAAAACATATTCCCACACAAAATATGTACATGCAGATACATACATATGTAGGTGCATATATAAATATGAATGTATATGTATGTATATGGTTTAATATTAAGGAAAAACAAGCAGGAAAGACAACCGACTATTCTGTATTCTAACAGCAATAAATAAAGCTATTTACATAAAAAAAATTAATTTAAATACTCGTATGGTAAAAGTTGTAAGTTATAATAACTTTTTTTTGCAAAAAAATTAAATATTATTTTAAAAGCACTAGTAATTTTAGTTTGAGAAAATTTTGGGGAAAAGTATCATACGTTTACATTTGTATGTATGTATGTATGCCATTGACCGGAATTCAGAATTCTAAAGTAATGGTCACTGGTGTTTTATCGGCTACAAAATAATAAGTGTGTCGTGACATTAAACAAAATGAAACATATCATAAATAATACTAAATTTTAGGGACATTCTCCATTTTTTAAGACATGCATACATTACATGACCTCAACGTTTGAACTAAATCGAATATAATGAAAATGAGACCAAAATCGGTTACCACACGCAAAGAAAAAATATGGTTGGTGTAACCATAATCAAACAGCAACATACTATGATTGAATTATATGGTTGTTGTTAAATCATATTATTGTCAACAGGAAAGCAAACTTTTAATAATATTATTATCTGAGTTGATAATAATATTATCAACAAAAACAATGACCTTTGTTACACCTAATCTTGTTATTGTAAATATGACAACACTATTGTTAGATGTGACTAAAATATAATTGAGACTCACCATACCATGTTCTTATATAATAATAATTTTGTTAAATACTACAACAGTATTATTTAATATAATAATAATATTTTGTTTTTCAATCATATATTTATTGGATCTCTTGTTTAAAACAGCTGTGCGTTAAATCCTAAATAAAAATAAATTAATATTGTTGAAATTAAATGTATATATAGAAACATATACTTACATATGTGATTATAATCAAAATACAGACACGTCTGTATAAACAGCTAAACATATGTACGTATGTATATGTTTTTATTTATCTACCCTTTTGGTTGTTTGCTTTATTAATTTATTTAACACGACGCGTGCAATACCGATAGCTTACAAACGAAACACTGACCTGACAGATATTTCTGAAAAACTTAAAATAGTATGGTTTTGGATAACATTATATTGTTATTTACATTATATTATTTTTAAATATTAACAATAATTATGTTGCGGTCATAAATTTTTAACAAAACTATATTGTTAAACTCTAACCATATCACACTTTTTTATTAGTATAATAATGTAATTATTAAATTCAAACATTACTTTGCTTACCGTAACACTATTAATGTTTAAAATAACAATAACTTGTTTTTAACGACCACAGCTTTGTTTCTGAGAACATAATATTGTTTTCTCAACCATTCTACAATTAATTGATATATAAGGACATGATTGCACTACACCGCATTGGTATAAAAGCCATATAGACTCATTTCGGAATTAATTGAGAATTAAGGCCATTTTAGATTACTACTTTCGCCTTTGTTGCAATGAGCCGACGAAAATGGGTACATTGCGCCGATAGTGGTATATCGGCTTAAAATTATAAACATTCGTGTCTGTCATGAGTAGGGAAAGGATTTTCATGTAAATACAAGTTTTTTTCTCGTTGGCCGTAGATCAAAGTAAATAAAATATCTTTGCTAATCAACAAATTTGCGACAAAATAACATTGATTTGTTAGTGCATATTTTCGCATATATTATAATAAATACATATTTTTGCATATTTCATCACAAATGTATATTTTTAATACATTTTTTAGTTTTTTCATGCTATAAAAATCTAATTTTGGTTTATAACTAATTGAAAAGTATATAAAAGCTGCAGTTTTTACGACTGTGTAAGAACAAAAAAAGGAGAAAACGAGAAATTAGAGATGGTAAATTTGGGCTTTCATTTCAAAACACGTTTCAGCAAAATTGAAATGCGATGAATCAAAACAATTCACGTATTCCATTTGCATGAAAGTTTCGTATATAGGGCAGAGATTTACATCAACTGACACCACACACAGTATATCAAACACAAAAGAACGCTAATGATGAAGGGTTAGTGGCCTTCGAAAACAGCTAGTTGTTCCGTTCATCTATGTGTTAGAATATTTACAACTGACTTTAGTGTTTTTTTGTTCATTAATAATTATCACATGTAATTTGGCTTAAAACTTACGAACTTAAGCCCGTTCAAATCCTAAATATGAATAATTAAGGTTTCTTTTATTTCATTTTAGTGTTTAATAAGTTTATACTAAAACATGTTATCTGCGGCTGCGTCTGGGTGATGATGTTTTTGCTTTACGGTAGCCGTTTAATTTTTCTTAGGGCGTCTTTTTTATTATTCATATCTTATAGAAATGAAGCAAAACAATATTTGACTTTACTTCGTACGTATTTGTATGAAGAATTTGACAAAATCGCCAAATAGTGGCGTGTACAGCAAAACAATCCCCCTTATTGCGAATGGCTTCGTCGACATCACATCAAGGCGACAGTAAAAATTGGCACTTGTCTGCTCTTTATCGACAACAATTGACTAATATTAATATGTGCCATTAGTTTACAAAGCCTTAGAGATTAATGAGAGATTGTCAATAAGATCCAATTGTTGCGCTACGAAAAGCGAAAAAATTAAAAAGCGATACGAACTTTAGCCCGTTCAAAGCATAAATATAGAAATAAATTAAGTTCGGAAAATATTAATTAAAATTAACTGAAAACGAGATAAATTTACAATCCTTTTTTTCGTGATATGAATCGATATTCAAAAACACCGTAGGACTCAAAGTTCAATACCTTGGCTTAATTCAAGCATATCAATACCACTAAAAATTAAAGAAAAGAAAAACAAGAGCATGATATAACAGCCTTTTTAAACCACATTAATTTCATGTGAAATCTCCTTTGTGTGTTTCACCCTTTAATGAAAAATATTCAGTGATACGACACGGATACACTCTACAGTAACTAGATGGGGGACGTGGCAGAAGGCTGTCGGATATTATATTTCTATTAATAAAATTAAAGAAATGTTAGTCAAAAAACTTTCACCCATTTGTAACAAAAAAATGTATGCTTGAAAAAAAAACAAAATTTTCATAAAAAAACTGGTTTAACGCACACGTTTTTTGCATATGGGGGCAAGTTTTTTTACTCTAAATTTTCTTTAATTTTATTAATAGAAATATGTTATCCGACAGCATTCTGCCTAAATGGATATTTGTGCACACACAGTAGGTATTGCTTTCTTGTTCACACTGTATCCCAATTAGAGACTTTCGTTACTTTAACACCTCAAATTGAATTAATTGAAGATGCGGTAAAAAGTAAATTAAAATATATGCAACAAATTGCATCAATATAGTTCTAACAATGAAACCTTAGAAACTGAATATTACACAAACAAAATAGCAGCATTTAAATGCGCACCAATTAACTTCATTTTTATTACATACATTTTTTTTTTCAGAAGATTTACCTTTGTCAATTTAATAAAAAAAAAAGATTTGTGCTCTTATGCAAAAAAGATTGTTAAAGTTGAAGCATGCGTTAAAACCAATTTTTCCATTTAAAATCCGTTGTTAAACCAACTTTAAATTTACTAATCGTTTTTGCATAAGGGGGTTGTTCATTAATGTACGCAAATAAAAGTTCTACTGAACTTTACTCGTATTTTGTATTCCATATGATTTGACAAAATATTTTTTAAGAAAGAATTATAGCTGAGCTTCTGAAGTTTTTTAAGTTTGAAATTTTTTAGATATTTTAATTGAACTGTAGTGAATTTTAATCAGAAATAATTCATAGTTAGGCCCAAGTTCAGTAATTTCAATTCTTATTGAATGAAATATTTTTATTAATTAATGTGAGTTTCTAAAGAAGAGAAGAAAAATTAAACTTAGACTTTAAGCTGGGGGAAATACCGATACTTTTCTGTGCAGCCACGCACTTCATCAGCACCCTAGTCTATCTACTTGGGTAGAGATTCTTATTAACATCAGCTATTTAACTTAAATGTACAATGAACGGAATATGAGAAACGATTGTTGTGTATACAATTGATTTACCTTTGGTAAACACATTTATAAGTATCACTATTAATTTTCTGTTTTTTCCAATTTTTCATTTTTCTATTTAGGTTAGCACGAAATTATTTTACTCTACCTCAGTATGTTTAACTATTCTTACTTATCTTTTTACGATCATCACATTAATTATTTTTACTTATTCGATGTACCATCGGTACATGCATGTAAGTATTTTTGTAGTGGTCTATGTTACTTGTTGTTGCATTCTACAGTTTTATTTTGATTATTCCAGCGTTCTGAAATTGTGATAACCAAGTGAACAGTGATTGCCAAGTGAACATATTTTTGTCACGTGCCCATGATGTATTAAGTGAGAAATTTTTTAGATATTTTAATTGAACTGTAGTGAATTTTAATCAGAAATAATTCATAGTTAGGCTTAAGTTCAGTAATTTCAATTCTTATTGAATGAAATATTTTTATTAATTAATGTGAGTTTCTAAAGAAGAGAAGAAAAATTAAACTTAGACTTTAAGCTGGGGGAAATACCGATACTTTTCTGTGCAGCCACGCACTTCATCAGCACCCTAGTCTATCTACTTGGGTAGAGATTCTTATTAACATCAGCTATTTAACTTTGTTTGTTTGTTTGTTTTTTAAGTTTTTAATGACAAAATGTTTGTTAAGAAAGCAATGGCTGATTTTTTTAAGTTTCTAATGTTCTTAAATGTCGAAAAAAAATTTAATAAATGCATATTTTATTAGTTTTAAATACATATTTTTATATTTTTACTGCATATTTTATGTACAAAAACGTGATTTTAAATGCATGAAAATTCATTCCCTAGTCATGAGTTTCAAATTCGTATGAAAGTGAATCTTTCCGCATAGTTTGGTGTCATGACATTCACTTCCGAATACTTTTTTCGTTTTAATTTGGACTGCACCAAGCCGTGTGAAATCAAATAGAATCTGCTTTTTTAATTTAAAAATATTAAAATTTTTAATTTAAAAAAATATTCTTTGATTTATGTTTGCTATCATATCTACCTAATTCGGAAATTAAAACCAATTTATATTTTGTTTAAGACAAAGAAAAGGAGATATGAAAAACATTCCCACATTAGCAACCAATTTTGCAAAAATAATTAAAAAAATATTTGATAAAAAAGAAACAAAATAACTTTATATGCTCCACTCCCTCTTGTTGCGAATGGCGTCGTCGACGTCAAATCTAGTTCATTCTGTAATGAACTGGTGTGTCACAAATTGTCCGAAATAAATTGGTATTGAAAATCAGTAAAATCACATCAGAGCTGGAAAGTTTAAACTTTATTTGACTACATAAAAGTAAATAGCAAAAACTAATATTTGTTTTCTTGTTAAATTAACACATTTTATATTTCAGTAAGAATAAAATAAGTATTAAAAAATCAAACACCCTTCGAAAGTTAAACTTTTTTTGCTATATAAAAGTAACCTACTAAGATAAATGATTTCTTTTTGTCTATAAATTAAACATATGTTATATTTTTAAAAGAAGTAAACAAACTTTGTTAAAATATTTGGTTATCGCTGTAATATTATTTCGAATTCTTAAATAATTTTTTTTAATTATTTTTCAGATTTATCAGATTTTTTATCCAATTTTTGCAGATTTTTGGTAAAATTTTCTGGCAACAGTGGGTGAATATCCTACACTTTTGCCTATTTATAGTGTTTTCATACTGAAAGCTAAAACCTGGTTTAACGTTAAAACCATAAGCAACTGATTTTGCATCCACACTGTAAGTTTGTTAAATTCAGGTTTCAGCTCACAGACTGTATAGTAACTTTGCTCAAAATAAAATAAATCTCCTGCAGAAATGCGCGAATTTATTGTTGTATTTTTTCTGCTTTTTATAATACTAATTTGACAAACTGTACAACAACTGTTTTTGTTTGTATTGAAAACTCAGATATTTCAAAGTGCGCTGTAAAATGGAAATTATTTTATATTTTGTAAATAAAAAATTTTTAAATAATAGAACTTCTTATACAAAGTGAAGAAGTGGTTAGAAATGAAGTTATTATTATAAAAATCCAATTGTTCAAAAAACTCTTTTTTTCCATGTTTTGGTTGTTGTTGCAGGTGCATCCATGTTTAAGTTTAAAATGTATCAATTGGTATCTATTCTATTCTATTTTTATTCACTAGCATAAACATTAACAGCTACTTCCGGTCATTTTAACTTGGTAGCACTGAATTTAGCACAGCGAAAAACAAATTTGTATTTCAAAAAACCAACTTAAAACCAATTTATAAATAGTTTTAAGTTTGTTTTAACAAAAGCAATTTGTGTGGCAAAACCAGGTTTTAACATTTCGTTTTAACGTTAGAACCAACTTTTATTAAAACTATGTCTATGTGAAAACACTATTAGTTCGTATCATGTTAGATGATTATCGGCATTTGCAAAATACCGGGAATCCTTCCATCATGATAAGAATTTTTTTAGCTTAGTTAAAAAATTTGGGTTGAGTTCTTTAAGTAGGAATGAAATGCATATAGAAAGTGCTTAACCAACAAAACAACAAGAATTCTTAATAAATTAAAGATTGAATATCAAATAAATATGCTTCGGTACTTCTTAAATACATATGGGCAATTTTCCGAGAAATTCCACTATTTTGTAGCGTGCGACAGCAAGCAATTAACTTTGTATTTCTAGTAAAAAGTAAATAAACAAAAATTTCGTTTTCTTTGAAAAAAAAACAAGCATATTTGCTTGGTGTCGCATGCTACAAAAAGTTGACATTCCTGTGGAAATGGCCATATGTATAATATACATTGTATATACAGAAATAATAATATTGCACATGTGCATGGACTTACTTTTAGAATCAACCTACTTTTAGAATGCAACACTCAAATCTTTGTAATAATAACTTTGACCACAGCGCATTAGTATCTAGTATAAAATATATATTAATTAAAAATATGTTTAAGCTAAAAACAGTTTAACTCCACCAACTCCAATACGCATTAATAATAGTAATGAAATTTTTATGACCTTTTAAGCTATCTGCAAAAAGGAATGAATCACCGCCTAAAAAATGGCATTAATATTGTACACTTGACAGGCCAATACATCATTCAATCACTATTATCATTCATCATCAAACTGCACTCCTGGCATGTGATTATAACAACAAATTGCACAGTTGGTAACTGGGTAATAAATATTCTCATGTAAAAGATGCGTAAGTATTTAAGTACGTTTGGTTTATAAAAAGCTGGCTTTTGCAAAAAAAGATAAGATTAAAAAAATACTTCAATATAACTAATTATTTGACTGACTATCATATTTATCTACAACCAGAAAGCAGCCAAAAAAACAAAAACAAAAATGACGAGGCATAAAAGTCAAATGAAAGATTAGAGAACAGGTAAGGATTTATGTATATACACTAGATGAAGAAGACAGCGATAAATGTCCATAAAAAAACGAAAATCTCACAGTCTGCCAAACGGCTATAGTATCCTAAAACAACCATTTATTTCTTGCAACATCTTATGCCTTTGAGAGGTAATTAGAAATTTGCAACATTGTATTAAAATTTAGTTGCTATAAGTTTTCTTCAAAAATAAAAAGAAAATTTTAAAATAAATCTTTGCGAAGATAAATTTCAATTTAACTAGCGGAGGCCGAATTTCTAACATATAATGTTTTGCAGATAACAGAACACTGTTATTAGATATTTAACAGTAGTTGCTCAATGAATTAGGAACCCAAAACTTTGGAATTGCAAGAGATCAATAAAAAAATTATAGACCTATTTCACCTATTAAGAGCCTATTTCACGAATTTTATTTAAATTCAATTCATATTTCAAAATCGTTTTTTATTTTCATCAACATATACTCGTTGAATATTTAAGAAGTTTATTATTCGACATATTGTCATAATTATATTTTAATTTGAAATTTATTTGCTTGTGGTTTAGCTTGGTCTATATACGTATTTCATTGGCGCTTAAACCAAATCATAAGTAGACTTCAACCACAATTTTGAACAGTCACAAACCTCTTACTTTATGCACAGACTTTCAAAAACTATATGAGAATTCATAGAAATCTACTGATGATTTAGACAACTAAAATAAACTTCTGACAATATGTCGAATAATGGATTTTTTAATACATTAAGGAATATTTAATCAATTTATAATTCTTATTCTCGTTGAATATTATTATTACACATGCTGTTTAAATTTTTGATTATTTTTTTTTTAGATAAACAGCTGAAAGTTACAATTGTCATATCAAATCGCATGTCTTGTGTTTCGTGTCGAATGTCTTGTGTTTCATTATTTAAGTTGATGAAAATACACAGATTTTTAATAAAGATCTTTAATTTAATTATAGTTTGTTTAAATATGTTAGATTTGAAAAAGATTATGGATTATTTTGGTCAAATATGGAATTGCACACCTACTGCACTAGGGTAGTCCAAATGTAGGGCAGCACAAAATATCCTAAATATAACTCAATTGGTCGCTTTTGCGAAATAATTTTCTGTCGTCTCAGTTACAAGGTTTCGGATCTATTTCTACCAGTGATGGTATCTCTACGAAGAGCAAAAGCACATTAAGCTGCTGCAAAAAGGCTAAAAAGCGCACAAAAAATACGAAAAAAAGATTAAAAAAAGCACCAAATTTTTTTTTAATTTTAATGCATTAAGCCATTTAAAAAAAGGAGACTTTAGGGTGTAAAACTTCATAATATGTAATTATAAATTAACCGACTGGAAAAAATTTCAAAGTAAAATAACATAAAAGCTCAATCAAGATGCTCATATCCCTAACAATCGAAACCTTACAAATACAGAAATAGACTTTCATATTGAGAGATTAAAAAATACAAAAACTTCAACTATGCATGAAGTGGTTCCCAAATATAAAAAAGAAAATACGTTTACAAAGTTTAGTACCACAATTTTAAAAATGTTATACAGAGAAAAAAAAGCAAAGTTTTAACGATAATAAAAAAACATAATAGATTACAGCAAACCTTGTCTGAAGAAAATATTATTATAGCAAAAACAAAATTAAAATTAATAAAAAATCTCTCATAAATGAAAACATAACATCCATTGTAAACAAACACATCAGAGAAAAATTAACAAAAGTAGACCCCAAAGATTCTAGAAACATGTTCAGCCAAATAAAAAGAAATTTTAAAAAATGTGTCACATTAAATCTTAAAGAATTAAAAATTCCGGAAAGCTCTGCATTCTTACTCAACAATGCGGAAATAGATCCGCAATGCCTTAAGAAAGACGATTTAAATAATTACATAGTTGATGAAAAAATTCAGATGCTAGATACCATAGGAAGGAGCATTTTTTGAGTCAGTCCATGGTCATAAATCAACAAATCTAAATAACTTTACACATCAACAAGTTAATGAAGCTTTCAATAAATTTTTAGAAACCAAAAGAAATTATGAACTAGATAGGAAAACTTTAATTAAATTTAATGATTCAATACTATCTGACAATTTGAAGGAAACACAAACTCAAGATTTCTTCATAACGAAGGACAAACTAGTAAATATTTTCAATTGTTTAAAGAATAAATTATCATCAGGTATTGATAACATACCCAACATAGTTTGGAAAAAGATACCAGTAATAATGATTTATGACTATTGTAAACTTTTCAATAACATGCTAAATAATTCATACTTCCCAAATGCTTGGAAAATGGCAAAAGTTGTTATATTGCCAAAAAAGGGTAAATAGAAAATTTACGTTCTATAAGCTTATTGCCTAATATAAGCAAAATATATGAAATATGCATCAATAAAACAATAAACAAATATTGCAATAAGAAGAATATAAATAGTGAAAAACAGTTTGGCTTTAAATTTAAACATTCTACAGTTAACGCAATACATAAACTTACTTCCGATATTAATTGGAATTGGCATAAAAAATATTGCACTGGAGCATGTCTTATTGAAATGGAGAAAGCCTTTGACAACGTATGGATTGCGGCATTAATTTATAAATTAATTCAATACGAATTCCAAGTATATTATAATATGATAAGCGAAAAAAACTTTATAGTTTGTTATGAAAATACGAGAAGTCGCAAAACTTTTAGGATAAACAATGGTCTGCAGCAAGGAACAGTGAACTCGCCTATTCTGTTCAATTTATTTATTTTAGACATGCTTAAAAATATAGATAATATAATTTCATTTGCAGATGATATAATTATATATCACTCGGACAACAAAATAGAAAAAATTAATGCAAACTTGCAGAAATCTTATAATTTTGTTGAACAATATGCTATTAATTGGAACATTTTAATTAATACGGAAAAATGTGAAGTTATTCTTTTCAGACCGCCTGTAAATAAATGCAATTTCAATATAAAAAAGAACTGGAAGCAGTTTAAAATAAAATCTCCTTTACATAATTGTACGCTCACTAATAGAGACGTGGTCAAATACTTAGGTGTATATCTAGATAAATTCTTGTATTTGAATCAACATGTTAAGGAAACGCTCACACAAAAGCAAGAAAAGCCTTTGCCATTTACAGACAATTATTTTATTCAAAATATGTAACACAGTTGAGGTAAAAATAATAATGTACCAATCCCTAATAAGATCAGTTTTAACGAACGCAAGTCCAATTTGGTTCAATATATCGCCCTCAAATATGGAAAAGTTTCGAGTTTTTGAAAGAAAATGCTTAAGAGCTTTGTGCGGCATTATACAGAACCCCGCAAAGTGGATATAGGAAATATATTTCTAACAAGAAGTTGCATAATAAGGCAAATTCTATACGCATAGACAATTTCATAATCAATTTGAATAGAAATTACATCTTAAGATGTTTGCAATGTTATGAAACTAACCTAATAATAGCACCGTTTTATATAAATGAAAACTACATAATAGAATGTTTAAAAAAAGGTTTTGTTCCTCCTGAAGCTTTTATTTACCTAGATAGTAAGAACATTATTCAAGAAATAAATGGCATTCCAGTAATTTACCACAATCATAGAAGGGCGAATATAAAAGCAGTTAACTGCAACTTAAATCATTTGAATATAAAGCGGCCCATACACTACAACAGCATGCATGCGCAATCAAGTGTTTGTGCCAGCGGTTGGGTCGTGTATGGGCATTTTCTGTGATTGTACGTTTTGCTGTAGTGATGTCAAATAGAGTTTGATATTTTGCTGATGGTACAAGCTTGCTGGTATTGTGTATAGTGAAGTTAGCTCAGTTGAGTAAACTTGTCAAGGAGTAAATATTCATTTAAAAATTGTAATATGTTTAAAAATAATTTTATTCAATGGAAAATGGAATTTGAGCACTTTAGTTGCACATAGCTGCTAATATTTACAAAATATCAATAAAAATTTAAGCAAACAACTGTGTCACTATATAGAACCACCCTTCTTTAATTTTTTAAAAAAGTGAATATTGTACCAGCTTGCTGGTATGTTATGTGGGTCGAGCATGAATACTCAATAGCTTGATTGCGCGTACATGCTGTTGTAGTGTATGGGCCGCTTAAGATACAGCACAAGTATTTCATGCAAAGATTTACGCTTAGTACAAAAAACTAATACCAAAAATATTGGTGGCTATCTACATAATTAATTATTATCTTTTTCTTCCTTTTATCCCTTGACACTACGTTTACAAACGGTCTCATATACTAGCAATGTTTTTAAAAAACTTTTTCATTGGAAATAAAAAATGATCTTATATATGTACGTATTTTCATGTAAATAAATAAAAACTCAATCTCATTTTGTAAAAACCAACTATAACCATACTAAAAATACTAGAGAGCTCGACTAAGAGACATTGTATATAGTAATATTATTAACTAGTGTTTATATAGTGTAAATATCTTCTTTTCTTATCAATAAACAAACAAAAAAAAACAAAAACAAAATTCATAATATAATTTAATTTTTGCCTCCAAATATTTAATATTAATTATATTCATTTTTCAAAATGTTATATGAGTAGTTATATGATCGGTGTTAGGCATTTGGTAAGTGTAGCTGAGGCCTAGATTAGGATAAATATGTTACTGAAAAATCATTTACACATATAAAATGCATTAAAAGCAACACTTTTTGTCTTAACTAACTTAAAAGTTTTTGTTTTTTGCGTTATTTACCCTTATTCCAGTTGTCAACATTGCCAGCACGTCAATACGATACAAAAAAATTGGGACTTCGGTACCGGTTGGCTAAAACAACTGACTGACAACCTCATGCTGTCAATTGTTCTAGGATGATTAAATATTTGTGTACAACTTAACAAATGCTTATTGTGTACTAGTGTCCTGCACAAGACCATTTATAAGACCTTTCAAGACATGAGAGATTTTTCAAATGCTTTACTATAACGGAATATTCTAAAACAAACGCTAAACAACACCGCTGGCAAGACAAACAACTGAAACAAATGTCTTGCCAACAGTGTTGTTTAGCGTTTGTTTTAGAATATTTCGCTGTAGTAAAGCATTTGAAAAATCTCTCAAGTCTTGAAAGGTCTTATAAATGGTCTTGTGCAGGACTTTATTGCGTACAACTATCAATCATATATTATGCTGAGAATTGTGTGGTACTTTCCAGTTACTTCCGTTTTCTATTTTGAAGAAAAATTTTAGTTTTTTTTATCCCGAATATTTTTATTTTACAAAAAAGTACAAAAAGCACTGCGAGAAATTGTTAAAAAGCACTGCAAATACCCGCTTTTTAAAAAAGGGTATTAACCAAAATTTCGCGTTTATGAAGAGGCAAAAAGCAACCAAAAAATTCCCGAAACGCGAAACGCACCAAAATACCATCACTGATTTCTACTAATCCATTTAGCAACTACTGTTAAGTAAGTAAAAGTGCTCTGTTATGTACAAAACATGTTTTATGTTTTATGTATGTTTCCAATGATTTAGACAAATCATGGTGATCTGTGCAAATCATGTTAATTTATACATGACTTACCATACATTTTTCAAATGGATAAATCACCTCAATGTGGTTGATTTACTTTAAATGATTTCGAAAATACTATTTTTCGAACTGGATTTATCTACGCAACCTTGCGTTGCTTATAAAATTACCCAGCAAAAAATTGCACATTACCATCACAACTACTTGCCTATAATGACTTACTTTTCTGATTACCAAATTTCATTACTCGCTTACAAATCACATTCCTAAAATTTAAAAAAAATTATGTACAAGTTGCTATATGAAGAGAATGATTTTTTTAGATTATATAGATTACGTGAACAAGTTGCCAAATAAAAAATGTAAGTTGGTAATCCAGTAGGGAAGAACTTCCACCAAAAATGCTTAATTCCAAACTCGATTAATTTTTTTTTAAATTTTTTGCTAGGTACAAGCTCCATTCCTGGGTCATCTTTCAATAAAGATTGACAATTCCGAAAAAATTACATTAAGGAATTTTAATTTGAAATTTATTTGCTAGTGGTTCAGCACTGTCTATATGCAATTCATTGTTGCTGTAACAAATCATCAGTAAACTTCAAGGTGTAGGAAAATAGAATGGATTCATATCGGATGTGGATTATTTGCTGGGTTTTCTATAGGTTTCTAAGGTTATTTATCTTTTTTGATTTTAAAATATATTATTATTTGTGAATTCTCAAATAGTTTTTGAAAGTCAGTGCATAAGGTAAGAGGTTTGTGACTGTTCAAAATGTGTAGTTGAAATCTACTGATGATTTTTTACAGCAACAATGAAACGCATATAGACAACTAAAATAAACTTATGACAATATGTCGAATAATGGATTTTTTAATACATTAAGGAATATTTAATAAATTTTAAATGTCAACTTCATCCCAGTGAAAAAAAATGGAAATCATTCTAGTGGAACTAAATTTTTATTGCTTCCAAAAAATCGATATTTTTAATTTGCCGAGAGTGAGCAAAAAAGCATGTAGAAACTCACTTTATTCATACAAAACCTTGTAACTCCTCCACAGTGTTAGAAAATACTCACCAGAATTAAAAAAAATTTTTTTAAAGAAATTTATGAACTAATTTTAGTCTAAAATTTAAAAGTTATTTGCTTCAATTTACATGAAAACACTGTTTCGGGCTTAAATTCGTATAAAAAGAAACGGATTGTTAAAAAAGGTAACTAGATGAAAATATTATCATAGAATACAAAAAAGGGAATTTTTCTTAATATTAATTTCCAATCAGTGACCAGGCATCGAAAAATAGAACTTCTTGCAATGACAACCCTATGTAAAAATCATTAGATCGGATCGAAATTTTCACTACTTCCGCATCAAAAACTCTACATTTTCATGACTTTTTTGGAGTCTCTTTTTTTACTGGGATGTTTATGAAATTCAAATACAGCTGCTACGCCCACCTTATAAAGTACGTGCGTAAATTTAACTGCGTGCATTGGCTGGAACTTGGTCTGGTGCACTACCGTGCGCCTAAATAAGAAAATCACTCACAAGCTCGGTGGAAACACTTTGAAGTGATTTACTTAAACCTACTTGATTTAAGGTCGGTGGAAACATACTATGTTAGAAATTCTTAAGCTTTTGTCGTGAGTAATTTTTTGGTCCAATCACGCGAACGTGCATCTGCATGAGTGTAAAAAATACAAATTCGTGAACGAGCGTGGATAGCATTTAGGGTGATTTTCTCGTGATTGAATTGTTCTGATTTTTTTTGCATTTCTGTATATATATATATATATATATATATATATATATATATATATATATATATATATATATATGAATTGGTAAAACAAAACCTGAAACGGAAGATGTCTGGCGAATTAGTAAAACAAAAAGTTTAGGACTCCCTGAGTTTTTCGGTAATAAAACAAAAACGTTCAATTCACAAATAATGTTGATTCCTTAAACAATTGAGAGTCGATTAACAAGTTTTACAACCTCTGTTTATTTTGGGCAAACAAAAGGAACATACTTTCACACACTCAAAATACAGACATACACATGCACATAAATACATTTAAAATGTATATACAAATTTAATTAAATTAAACCTTCAGTTAAAATAAATAAAAACAAATGTTGTAATTGCATTGCCAAAGCATATCGAAGGAAAAAATCCTAAAAGTAACAAACAATACATTGCAACCAGCATGCAACACAAAAAATATCAAAATATAAAAAGGAAACCAGAGACAAAAAACACACATTAGGTTGTTTGTATATGTAAATATATACATAAATACATACATGCATATGTATGTATATTGAAAAGGACATTAAAGAAGAGGATCACGTAACTATAATTAAGTTAGGATAGGTTATTTTTTCATACTCCTTTGTACTTTTTACTCACACACATACATACAACATACAAAGCGGGCTGGTATAATTTCAAAAGGAAAAGAGGATATTGAACTTTGTGTTTTGTATTCATAACGCAGCTTAAAATTTAAGGAAAGTAAGAAACATGTTTCAAATAAAGATTCATATCATGTAATGGGGTGAAAAAAGGGGTAGTTTTGTTCGCTGGTATGTTTCATTTAAAAATTCGTTGCTTTTTGCAACTCTCGGCAATATCAATTTGTCTTTTTTGCTTTTATTTAATTTTTTTCATTTCGTACCATAATACAAAAAAACTCTAAAATGATATTATATGCTTAGAAAGGATTATAAGTTTCTGATCTTTCTTTAAAATATCTGCTCTGTTAAGTTAACAGTGTACAAGTGAGAGATTTTTTCTTACCTCACAGTATTTGAGCGAGATATATGTTAATTAATACAGGGATGCTAAAAACGAAGCTAACTGACGGAGCTAACTTCACACACATTAGATATATTGGCGAATCTTGCGTGACGAACGCTACACTCGACGCGTTTTTGGATTAAACTATAAAAATTTTTTGATCTTTCTAGAGAGATACCTTTTACTTATACATGGTATAATGCCATAATGCCATACAAAAAAATTTTTTAACAGGTATAAGTTGCGAAAAAATTGATCACAAATTATTGTGACGCACGCTACAAAAAATGGAAGTAGCTTCGAACGTTGTGGTATGTTTTCGTAGTTTTTAGCAAATTTTGCATAATAAAGCACACAAAATGAAATCCCTAAAAAAAAGATGAATATAAAAAAAAGAATTCTAAAATAAGTTATTTTCAGGCAAAAAATTTTTATAGTTTTTTCTCAAAAGCCGTGAAGCCTATGTGAGGCACGCTACGTGACGCACGCTACATTTTTTCCAGTAGTATATAGTAAATAAAAACAATTGTATTTATTTTAACGAAACAATTTATATTCCTTTAGCCTAAGTCTTTATAAAGGGTTTGTTAATAACATTATTTAATTCATATTTTATGTTTATAAATTAATTTATTAATGCATATGGGCAAGTCTCCGGCTGGTAGACTGTCTACCAGCCAAAAATGATTGAAATTAATCGAAATTAATTTTTTTACGGAACATTAGACTCGATATCTAATTTTATAAATATGTAAAAAAATATATTTCGATGATCATTAATACAAAAACTATTACCAAATCCTACCCTACCTCAGGTCACAATTATACTATAATACTAACTAAACAATAATAACAACGAAAGAGAAATACTAATGGCTTGTATAAGACTTCTATAAACAAAAATTAAGAGTCAGCTGATCCGTAACAGAACAGAAAGTAAAAACTAATTCTACCTTTAGGTTTATACCTACATAAATAAATTTTAACATTTAGCTTCATTAACAAATAAAAATCACTTTGTTTAGGGGGGTCGGTATAGATGTGCTTTGGCTGTTATTATGTCATGTATATTTTTTTCTTCGCATCACTAGTAGTGATCCCAATATCATACAGTTAAAAAACGGCCGAAATTTATACAGCTCTTAAAAATATCGAAACCCAACACTCGTAAATATGAATCGATGTATCGACATATTGGTTTTTGAAATATAGACGACATATATCGATATTTATTTTCATAAAATATGAATATTTCCATATATCGATATTTTTTGCCCATCTCTATTGCGTATGTCAAGTAGAATATCCTTCTTAGAAAAAATTCTCCTAGGTCAATATTCGACATGGCATACACAATACGAGTGATAGAATGACACAAAGAATCACAATTTTTTGTCATACGCATAATATACTATGTATGTTGTAAATCTGATGTTGGGGATTTACAAAATTTAGGACTTTTATGAGTTTACTATCATAGTTTATTGCAGCAAATTGAAAAATTAACTTTTGTAATTTTCAAAGATATTATGATTTGTGAATTCTCAAATGGTTTTGAAAGCATGTGCATAAGATAACATGTTCGTGGCTGTTTAAAATATGTGGTTTAAGAAATGCATATAAACATGCTTCACCACCAGGAAATAAATTTCAATTAAAATAAACTTATGATAATATGTCAAATAATAAATTTCTTAAATTATGTATTTTTATTTGCGTCTATTGTTTATTTTTATTTCAGTAAGGAAGGCCAATTTTTCTTCCACAAGAACCAATTATAATATTGTTTTAGTTATACTAACCATATTTTCGGTAGCAAGAATAACTTTTATTTAAAATTCCATACTGTTAACCATTTTATCTGTTGTTGCAACTATTGGGTTAATACTTATAATCAAAAATATGGAAGTACCAAAAGAAAATTGCAGTCGTTAAACAGACTTATATGATAGTTGGTGCAACCGCCAAAATTCGATTGACAACAAATTGGGTTGTCTCAACGAATCTGTTTTCTCTGTGTATACAATGGTCTGTTTTAGTCAATCTCCGATATCGAGCAGAGAATGACAAGAGCATATATACTTAAGTAAATAGAGATAATTTAAGTAACTGTGTATAGACATAATTGTGTCGCAAACAATTCGTACGCCCATGTATTTTCACTCAAGCAACTATGACTATAGCCTATTCCAAAAAAAACCAAATCTTCTGTACTTCGTTTATGCGAAAAACTAAAATACGCTTCAATTATAAATAAAATGGCACATGCGTCTCGAGAGCACTGGCTCTCTGTCATACTTATGTAAACGCTTATACTCAGAGCATGGATACTTAGTCGGACAAAAAAAATATACGCATTATACCCGGGATATTTATTCATCATAAATTTTTGTATACAAGATGGCATGGAAAATGTGTTTTTGGCAATTGGAAAACATGCTTTATGTGTATGTAAATAACAGCCCTGTATATAAGAACGTATAGCCGGTTAATACACAGAGTATTTTTATATGATTGCACTTCATATAGTGTGTAAATTTTAATTATAGTCGTTTGTGCTGCGTAATTTAAGAAATGTGTATGAACATAGTTGTTGGTTTAACTTATGTTAACGCAGTAATAATCTGAAATATTATTTTACTTATTAAGTAAAATATTTTTATTAAAAATACATTGAAATTGATTATTGAGGGGTTATGTGCATTTCACTGTTGCTAATACAAATCATCAGGGAACCTTTACCAAAAATCTTTCTTATAACAACTAGAGTTATTATGTTAAACTTTCATTTAAATAAATGAGAATAACTGGGAGTGATTATAGGTTTGTGGTAAAAACAACCTACGGAATGAGATCGATGCAAGTCTACTTGTGGCGTGGAATCCAGGTGCTTGTCTGATACTACCACTGCGATGTAATCGGTGGTGTATGGCACGCTCTTGCTGTTTTTGCTGTTTTAACTAATCGACCTAATATTTTATTCTTCGAAAAATAAGTGAAGTAAGTCCACTATTAGACTTTGAAATTTAAATTTGTATGACTATGAGCTTTAAAGTTGGGCCTATGTAAAAACTTTTCAGACGTATCCATAAAAATGCATGCCTAAAACAATCGTAAAAGCTGCTCTGCTGTAAATTTAAAAAAAAATTTATTTAGCTCGTTAGTTAACAGCGACGATATGTGTGTCAAAAATCTAGCTCCCTCAGCAGAGAAATTTTTGTGTGAAAAAGTTAATACATAGTTATGTATGTATATAATTCAATAAAATATTTAAGCCCGCTAGGACGAAACTGTATGCTAGCAATGCATTTTTTCAATACATATTTTTTACGCAACATTTCATTTAAGTTAAAATTCCAAGTTTGCCACCATTAACTGATGCAGCAAAAAAAATTCATCAACGTTATGTGGCTTAAATAAAAAGTGTATTTTTAGTCTGCCTACAATAGAAAAAGTGAATATATTTGCAAGTAAAATACTAATAGATGTAGTCATATTTGAATTTATAATTTGTCTACATCGAAAAAGTATGTTATAACGCTCCAGTGTTGTTATTCAAACAAAAATTATTCGAGTATTTGAAAAAAACAAAACGAAAAAAGCATAAAAATAGTAAATAATAATAATAATACTTAAGTATTTAAATATTATATATACGTGTTAAAAATTTTTTATTTTAAAATATCGAGCCTTGAGTGCAACATTATCGTAAGCGACATCCGGTAAAATTTTTTTTATTTTAGAAATTAAGATTTCATGGCATAGCTCAAAATTCGAAATTGTCAAAATATAAAAATTGCTTATAGTTTAAAAAATACGCCGGCTGAGATTTTATCGTAAGTAGATGTTTACATTAAAAAATAAATAAAAATTATCGTAAGCGACACATATTTATTGTAATATGTTATTTATTAGAAAAATTAAATGAATATATTCACCTAAAGCAGAAGTGTTAACGACTTTATAAGTAAATAAGAATTTAAATAAAAATGAACTTGCACTGTTTGGTGATTTTTAGGGTTCCGTACACCAAAGGTGAAAAAAGGAACCCTATTGTTTTCGCTACGCTGTCCGTCTGTCCGTCACACGGTATTTTCTCAGAAACCGTAAGAGCTACGGACCTGAAATTTTCACAGAGTATGTAGAACCTTGGCCACTACAACAACAAATACATGAGAATTAGAAATTAAAGGGTGCTCCAAAACGAGCGACGAAAAATGTTAAAATCTTATGTAATATACATACAATTGTATGTACATATGTATATTGACACTTGAAATTTGTAAAATTAGTGTATTTTTATATAGACTACAACAATAAACATTAAAATATTAAAAAATTTAAATTAAAGGGTGGTCCATCAGTTAATGCAATTTTGACTATGTAAATTTGACAAATTTCTATATCTTGGAGACCGTAAGAGGTAAGTAAACTCTTGAAATTTGCAGAAACGGTAAAACTAAAAAATCCAAATATTATAAAATCGCCAAACCGAAAAAAAATCGCCAGAACCTGAAAAAAATCGCCAAAATTTTTAAAAAAATCGCCAAATCGAAAAAAATTGACAAAATTAAAAAAAAATTCTAGCACTAAAATAAATCGCCAAATTCGAAAAAATCGTTTAAATGAAAAAAAAATCGCCAATATGAAAAAAACGCCAAAAACCGAAAAAAAGTCGCCAAAACGCGAAAAATGCGCCAAAACCAAAATAATTGTTTATGTGAAAAAAAATCGCCAAAATTAAAAAATAAATCGCCAAAATTTAAAATAAACGCCAAAAACCGAAAAAAATCCTCAAAACGAAAAAAAAGTGCCAAAACTAAAAAAAAATCACCTATATAAAAAAACGCCAAAATTAAAAAAAATCGCCAAAATAAAAAAATCGCGAAAATAAAAAGAAACGCCAAAATAATAAAAATCGCCAAAATTAAAAAAACTTCAAAAACCAAAAAAAATCGCCAAAAAGGTGAAAAAAAGTGCCAAAACTCAGAAAGCGCCAATAAATTCAATAAACTCCCAAACTAAAAATAATCGCTTAAAACCGAAAAAACCCAAAAACGAAAAAAATGCCAAAACTATAGTTTATATTGTTCGTATTGAATTACATATCTCGTGCCCATACGGAACCCTTCGTGCGCGGGTCAAAGTCGCACTTCACTGAATTTATTTTGACATATCTCCTGATTTTTGGTAGTAATACATATACGCTAATTTCAAGTAACTACTTGCATGTGGGGTTTATCAAGCGAAAATATTTGTTTTAAAAATTTAATCCACATTAAAAAAAAAGACATAGTGTGTCAAGAAACGGGAACTTGGGAAAATCTATCAAAATGAGAAAAACATTAAAACTTTATTTTTTAAATGCGTTTTTCTCAAAACTTCATTTTCACACACGAGGTCCCTCTTCTCGGAGAAGGTCACATATACCAAATATTTCAAAATAAAAAAAACAGAGAAATAAATACTGTTTCGGTTAAAGGATACTTATATAAGAAAATATATTTCTTCAGGTATGGACCCCAAATTATCTAAGGTGATACTTGAATAAAATACTTATTTAATTGTGTACTTAATGTATCTATTAATTGTGAATTTTAGAACAAAAGTCTGCCTCAGACTTTGGAAGCAATTCCAAAGTTAGTAGAATATAGTGACACTGATGATTTTTGCACTGGAGATCATTTAATTTTTGTTGGTGTAAGAGGAAAAAAACTATATCGGAAAAGTAAACCAATCTGTATTTTGGCAAAAGAAGTAAAACCAAATCCTTGCGTTCAAGCAAAATGTCAAAATAATTGTGGAGTTAAATTTAAAGAAACCGATAGAGTTGAAATTAATGAATTTTACTGGGGATTATCCAAAACGATTGGCTTAAGGCATGTGTAACGAAGAGAAGAATTAGACGTAAGCGGGTTTCGTGTAGCATATGAAAAGTCTCGTATGAGTACTCTGTTAATTTTGGAGGAGAAAAATACAAGGTATGTCAACAATTTTTATAAGTAAAGCTTGGAATTTCCCAAATGCCTTTCCGATATAAGTATATTTGCTAAATTAAAGATTAATTAATATAAAATTAAAGAAAAAAGAAAGTAAATAATAAATGCAGTGAAGAACAAACGCGCTTAGTGTGTGACTTTATTGGAAAACTACCAGCGGTTCCAAACTATTAGTGTCGAAAAAAAGCAATAAGCTGTATTTATCGGAAGAACTACGTAATGTGGCAAATTTGTACAAAATTTACGTGGATCCCTAAAGTCTTCTCACCAACACACATTAACCGTGTCATTATTTATTTTTCGCAAGATATTTAAAAACAAAAAAAGACAAATGCTATATTTGCTAAAAATATAAAAATATAAATACGGAATCACGTAACAAACACAGAAAAAAGTGTTCACTAATTAATATTTTCAATTAAGAATTTAATTATATTAATTAAATTTTTAATTGTATTAATTAATTTGAGTGGAAAAACTTAATTGATATTATCAAATTGTTTATAGGTGAAAATTTAATTAATTTTTTAATTGATACAACAAATATTTTAATTAGTATTACAAAATCATTTATATTACTTTTTTGTGTGAATAATATTTAAATAATACTGTTTATAATAATACGAGTGTCTATTTATTATCAAAATAATATTGTTGTTGTTGCTTTTGGTAACCTAATTGTAATCAGATTTAAAAAAAACAAAATACACCAATTTCTTTTTCTATTAGATAAAAAACACAAAAAGAAAATTATCGTAAGCGACAACATATTTAAAATTCCTCCATTAATATGAAAAATAAATTATCGTAAGCGTCATAAGTGCCAAATATGAAAATACAAAAATCTTTTTGCTCCCAATTACTGGCCAGGACAAAATTATTACAAACTGCATTAAAACATTTTCAATTGTATCCATACATTTGGAAATAATAAAAAAAAACGCTCTCCTTTAAAGTTTGGTTATTGTCGCTTACGATAATGTTGCGCTCAAAGCTCGATTTTATCAAATAAGAATGTCCAAAACACATCAGAAAAAGTACATTTGTATGGTGATGCCCATGGTTTTTTTTTCTTCTGCTAGTAGAGGGCCAGTCAGACTATTATGCATGTATAAAGACTTTCATCACACTTTAAGAGAAAGAAATCTAAAGATATTTGTTTCGACTGTCCAAAACCTAACGTAAGGTGACTTTTTATGTTAACACCATCACATCTCATCATCATTACATTAAAAATACAAGTATAAAGCAAACAGCTATTGAGGTTTAATATTCCTATAGTAATCGTTGACTGGCGGCAGAGCTGTTTCATGCACGCTGTGGTCGTGCCTGCTTTTGAAAATATAGGACGGTTAAAATTTTTGACATGTGTTAATACAAAGTATAATAGTCTGAGTAGCATTTAAACGATAATACTTTTTATATGATCAGAGTTGCATTATTACAAACTAACAAGTCGTCTGTTTCGACGCCGACGCAGTGCCGTCATTTATGGTATATGGGTTCGCCTCAAACCCACTATAAATATTGAATATGCTTATTGTATTGAATAATATTTCGTGCAAGCCACCGTCTATTTTCAAAGGCCAGCACGACAACAGCGTAAATGCAACTGCTCTGCAACCGGAAGTCAACGATTATTGTATGCATAGTAATACTCAAGAGCTGTTTGCTTTATACGATATACTATATATCGTATTATTTACCATTCGTTATATTTTGCGTTCACAATATCGCACTTGCACGTACACCCAGAAAAAAGAATGTGTGTGAAGTTAGCTCCGTCAGTTAGCTTCGTTTTTAGCATCCCTGTATTAATTAACATATATCTCGCTCAAATACTGTGAGGTAAGAAAAAATCTCTCACTTGTACACTGTTAACTTAACAGAGCAGATATTTTATAACATTTTCAAGCAAAAATATTAATGTACAAATTGTAACTTATTTTGGTGGTCAAAATTTTGGCCAAAATCGAAATGGTGGGGTTATACGGCCAATTGGGGTCGGAAGCCAAGGCTTCAAATATTTCAGAACTATATAGCTTATATTCAGAATCAGTATAGCTTTTGAGAAATATGACTTTGAAAAATGTGTAATAATGCATTTTCATATGTATATGGAAGCTATTTTTGGTAGTCATAATTTTGGCCAAAATCGAAATGGTGGGGTAATACGGCCAATTGGGGTCGAAAGCCAAGGCTTCAAATATTTCAGAACTATATAGCTTATATTCAGAATCAGTATAGCTTTTGAGAAATATGACTTTGAAAAATGTGTAATAATGCATTTTCATATGTATATGGAAGCTATTTTTGGTAGTCATAATTTTGGCCAAAATCGAAATGGTGGGGTAATACGGCCAATTGGGGTCGAAAGCCAAGGCTTCAAATATTTCAGAACTATATAGCTTATATTCAGAATCAGTATAGCTTTTGAGAAATATGACTTTGAAAAATGTGTAATAATGCATTTTCATATGTATATGGAAGCTATTTTTGGTAGTCATAATTTTGGCCAAAATCGAAATGGTGGGGTAATACGGCCAATTGGGGTCGAAAGCCAAGGCTTCAAATATTTCAGAACTATATAGCTTATATTCAGAATCAGTATAGCTTTTGAGAAATATGACTTTGAAAAATGTGTAATAATGCATTTTCATATGTATATGGAAGCTATTTTTGGTAGTCATAATTTTGGCCAAAATCGAAATGGTGGGGTAATACGGCCAATTGGGGTCGAAAGCCAAGGCTTCAAATATTTCAGAACTATATAGCTTATATTCAGAATCAGTATAGCTTTTGAGAAATATGACTTTGAAAAATGTGTAATAATGCATTTTCATATGTATATGGAAGCTATTTTTGGTAGTCATAATTTTGGCCAAAATCGAAATGGTGGGGTAATACGGCCAATTGGGGTCGAAAGCCAAGGCTTCAAATATTTCAGAACTATATAGCTTATATTCAGAATCAGTATAGCTTTTGAGAAATATGACTTTGAAAAATGTGTAATAATGCATTTTCATATGTATATGGAAGCTATTTTTGGTAGTCATAATTTTGGCCAAAATCGAAATGGTGGGGTAATACGGCCAATTGGGGTCGAAAGCCAAGGCTTCAAATATTTCAGAACTATATAGCTTATATTCAGAATCAGTATAGCTTTTGAGAAATATGACTTTGAAAAATGTGTAATAATGCATTTTCATATGTATATGGAAGCTATTTTTGGTAGTCATAATTTTGGCCAAAATCGAAATGGTGGGGTAATACGGCCAATTGGGGTCGAAAGCCAAGGCTTCAAATATTTCAGAACTATATAGCTTATATTCAGAATCAGTATAGCTTTTGAGAAATATGACTTTGAAAAATGTGTAATAATGCATTTTCATATGTATATGGAAGCTATTTTTGGTAGTCATAATTTTGGCCAAAATCGAAATGGTGGGGTAATACGGCCAATTGGGGTCGAAAGCCAAGGCTTCAAATATTTCAGAACTATATAGCTTATATTCAGAATCAGTATAGCTTTTGAGAAATATGACTTTGAAAAATGTGTAATAATGCATTTTCATATATATATGGAAGCTATTTTTGGTAGTCATAATTTTGGCCAAAATCGAAATGGTGGGGTAATACGGCCAATTGGGGTCGAAAGCCAACGCTTCAAATATTTCAGAACTATATAGCTTATATTCAGAATCAGTATAGCTTTTGAGAAATATGACTTTGAAAAATGTGTAATAATGCATTTTCATATGTATATGGAAGCTATTTTTGGTAGTCATAATTTTGGCCAAAATCGAAATGGTGGGGTAATACGGCCAATTGGGGTCGAAAGCCAAGGCTTCAAATATTTCAGAACTATATAGCTTATATTCAGAATCAGTATAGCTTTTGAGAAATATGACTTTGAAAAATGTGTAATAATGCATTTTCATATGTATATGGAAGCTATTTTTGGTAGTCATAATTTTGGCCAAAATCGAAATGGTGGGGTAATACGGCCAATTGGGGTCGAAAGCCAAGGCTTCAAATATTTCAGAACTATATAGCTTATATTCAGAATCAGTATAGCTTTTGAGAAATATGACTTTGAAAAATGTGTAATAATGCATTTTCATATGTATATGGAAGCTATTTTTGGTAGTCATAATTTTAGCCAAAATCGAAATGGTGGGGTAATACGGCCAATTGGGGTCGAAAGCCAAGGCTTCAAATATTTCAGAACTATATAGCTTATATTCAGAATCAGTATAGCTTTTGAGAAATATGACTTTGAAAAATGTGTAATAATGCATTTTCATATGTATATGGAAGCTATTTTTGGTAGTCATAATTTTGGCCAAAATCGAAATGGTGGGGTAATACAGCCAATTGGGGTCGAAAGCCAAGGCTTCAAATATTTCAGAACTATATAGCTTATATTCAGAATCAGTATAGCTTTTGAGAAATATGACTTTGAAAAATGTGTAATAATGCATTTTCATATGTATATGGAAGCTATTTTTGGTAGTCATAATTTTGGCCAAAATCGAAATGGTGGGGTAATACGGCCAATTGGGGTCGAAAGCCAAGGCTTCAAATATTTCAGAACTATATAGCTTATATTCAGAATCAGTATAGCTTTTGAGAAATATGACTTTGAAAAATGTGTAATAATGCATTTTCATATGTATATGGAAGCTATTTTTGGTAGTCATAATTTTGGCCAAAATCGAAATGGTGGGGTAATACAGCCAATTGGGGTCGAAAGCCAAGGCTTCAAATATTTCAGAACTATATAGCTTATATTCAGAATCAGTATAGCTTTTGAGAAATATGACTTTGAAAAATGTGTAATAATGCATTTTCATATGTATATGGAAGCTATTTTTGGTAGTCATAATTTTGGCCAAAATCGAAATGGTGGGGTAATACGGCCAATTGGGGTCGAAAGCCAAGGCTTCAAATATTTCAGAACTATATAGCTTATATTCAGAATCAGTATAGCTTTTGAGAAATATGACTTTGAAAAATGTGTAATAATGCATTTTCATATGTATATGGAAGCTATTTTTGGTAGTCATAATTTTGGCCAAAATCGAAATGGTGGGGTAATACGGCCAATTGGGGTCGAAAGCCAAGGCTTCAAATATTTCAGAACTATATAGCTTATATTCAGAATCAGTATAGCTTTTGAGAAATATGACTTTGAAAAATGTGTAATAATGCATTTTCATATGTATATGGAAGCTATTTTTGGTAGTCATAATTTTGGCCAAAATCGAAATGGTGGGGTAATACGGCCAATTGGGGTCGAAAGCCAAGGCTTCAAATATTTCAGAACTATATAGCTTATATTCAGAATCAGTATAGCTTTTGAGAAATATGACTTTGAAAAATGTGTAATAATGCATTTTCATATGTATATGGAAGCTATTTTTGGTAGTCATAATTTTGGCCAAAATCGAAATGGTGGGGTAATACGGCCAATTGGGGTCGAAAGCCAAGGCTTCAAATATTTCAGAACTATATAGCTTATATTCAGAATCAGTATAGCTTTTGAGAAATATGACTTTGAAAAATGTGTAATAATGCATTTTCATATGTATATGGAAGCTATTTTTGGTAGTCATAATTTTGGCCAAAATCGAAATGGTGGGGTAATACGGCCAATTGGGGTCGAAAGCCAAGGCTTCAAATATTTCAGAACTATATAGCTTATATTCAGAATCAGTATAGCTTTTGAGAAATATGACTTTGAAAAATGTGTAATAATGCATTTTCATATGTATATGGAAGCTATTTTTGGTAGTCATAATTTTGGCCAAAATCGAAATGGTGGGGTAATACGGCCAATTGGGGTCGAAAGCCAAGGCTTCAAATATTTCAGAACTATATAGCTTATATTCAGAATCAGTATAGCTTTTGAGAAATATGACTTTGAAAAATGTGTAATAATGCATTTTCATATGTATATGGAAGCTATTTTTGGTAGTCATAATTTTGGCCAAAATCGAAATGGTGGGGTAATACGGCCAATTGGGGTCGAAAGCCAAGGCTTCAAATATTTCAGAACTATATAGCTTATATTCAGAATCAGTATAGCTTTTGAGAAATATGACTTTGAAAAATGTGTAATAATGCATTTTCATATGTATATGGAAGCTATTTTTGGTAGTCATAATTTTAGCCAAAATCGAAATGGTGGGGTAATACGGCCAATTGGGGTCGAAAGCCAAGGCTTCAAATATTTCAGAACTATATAGCTTATATTCAGAATCAGTATAGCTTTTGAGAAATATGACTTTGAAAAATGTGTAATAATGCATTTTCATATGTATATGGAAGCTATTTTTGGTAGTCATAATTTTGGCCAAAATCGAAATGGTGGGGTAATACAGCCAATTGGGGTCGAAAGCCAAGGCTTCAAATATTTCAGAACTATATAGCTTATATTCAGAATCAGTATAGCTTTTGAGAAATATGACTTTGAAAAATGTGTAATAATGCATTTTCATATGTATATGGAAGCTATTTTTGGTAGTCATAATTTTGGCCAAAATCGAAATGGTGGGGTAATACGGCCAATTGGGGTCGAAAGCCAAGGCTTCAAATATTTCAGAACTATATAGCTTATATTCAGAATCAGTATAGCTTTTGAGAAATATGACTTTGAAAAATGTGTAATAATGCATTTTCATATGTATATGGAAGCTATTTTTGGTAGTCATAATTTTGGCCAAAATCGAAATGGTGGGGTAATACAGCCAATTGGGGTCGAAAGCCAAGGCTTCAAATATTTCAGAACTATATAGCTTATATTCAGAATCAGTATAGCTTTTGAGAAATATGACTTTGAAAAATGTGTAATAATGCATTTTCATATGTATATGGAAGCTATTTTTGGTAGTCATAATTTTGGCCAAAATCGAAATGGTGGGGTAATACGGCCAATTGGGGTCGAAAGCCAAGGCTTCAAATATTTCAGAACTATATAGCTTATATTCAGAATCAGTATAGCTTTTGAGAAATATGACTTTGAAAAATGTGTAATAATGCATTTTCATATGTATATGGAAGCTATTTTTGGTAGTCATAATTTTGGCCAAAATCGAAATGGTGGGGTAATACGGCCAATTGGGGTCGAAAGCCAAGGCTTCAAATATTTCAGAACTATATAGCTTATATTCAGAATCAGTATAGCTTTTGAGAAATATGACTTTGAAAAATGTGTAATAATGCATTTTCATATGTATATGGAAGCTATTTTTGGTAGTCATAATTTTGGCCAAAATCGAAATGGTGGGGTAATACGGCCATTTGGGGTCGAAAGCCAAGGCTTCAAATATTTCAGAACTATATAGCTTATATTCAGAATCAGTATAGCTTTTGAGAAATATGACTTTGAAAAATGTGTAATAATGCATTTTCATATGTATATGGAAGCTATTTTTGGTAGTCATAATTTTGGCCAAAATCGAAATGGTGGGGTAATACGGCCAATTGGGGTCGAAAGCCAAGGCTTCAAATATTTCAGAACTATATAGCTTATATTCAGAATCAGTATAGCTTTTGAGAAATATGACTTTGAAAAATGTGTAATAATGCATTTTCATATGTATATGGAAGCTATTTTTGGTAGTCATAATTTTGGCCAAAATCGAAATGGTGGGGTAATACGGCCAATTGGGGTCGAAAGCCACGGCTTTTAACAGACACAAGCTTTTAACAGACACAAGCAACACTGTTGCTAAGAGAACACACAGAGAGAACACACAGAAGGAACACACAAGAGCACACGCAAAAATAGCTTCCATATACATATGAAAATGCATTATTACACATTTTTCAAAGTCATATTTCTCAAAAGCTATACTGATTCTGAATATAAGCTATATAGTTCTGAAATATTTGAAGCCTTGGCTTTCGACCCCAATTGGCCGTATTACCCCACCATTTCGATTTTGGCCAAAATTATGACTACCAAAAATAGCTTCCATATACATATGAAAATGCATTATTACACATTTTTCAAAGTCATATTTCTCAAAAGCTATACTGATTCTGAATATAAGCTATATAGTTCTGAAATATTTGAAGCCTTGGCTTTCGACCCCAATTGGCCGTATTACCCCACCATTTCGATTTTGGCCAAAATTATGACTACCAAAAATAGCTTCCATATACATATGAAAATGCATTATTACACATTTTTCAAAGTCATATTTCTCAAAAGCTATACTGATTCTGAATATAAGCTATATAGTTCTGAAATATTTGAAGCCTTGGCTTTCGACCCCAATTGGCCGTATTACCCCACCATTTCGATTTTGGCCAAAATTATGACTACCAAAAATAGCTTCCATATACATATGAAAATGCATTATTACACATTTTTCAAAGTCATATTTCTCAAAAGCTATACTGATTCTGAATATAAGCTATATAGTTCTGAAATATTTGAAGCCTTGGCTTTCGACCCCAATTGGCCGTATTACCCCACCATTTCGATTTTGGCCAAAATTATGACTACCAAAAATAGCTTCCATATACATATGAAAATGCATTATTACACATTTTTCAAAGTCATATTTCTCAAAAGCTATACTGATTCTGAATATAAGCTATATAGTTCTGAAATATTTGAAGCCTTGGCTTTCGACCCCAATTGGCCGTATTACCCCACCATTTCGATTTTGGCCAAAATTATGACTACCAAAAATAGCTTCCATATACATATGAAAATGCATTATTACACATTTTTCAAAGTCATATTTCTCAAAAGCTATACTGATTCTGAATATAAGCTATATAGTTCTGAAATATTTGAAGCCTTGGCTTTCGACCCCAATTGGCCGTATTACCCCACCATTTCGATTTTGGCCAAAATTATGACTACCAAAAATAGCTTCCATATACATATGAAAATGCATTATTACACATTTTTCAAAGTCATATTTCTCAAAAGCTATACTGATTCTGAATATAAGCTATATAGTTCTGAAATATTTGAAGCCTTGGCTTTCGACCCCAATTGGCCGTATTACCCCACCATTTCGATTTTGGCCAAAATTATGACTACCAAAAATAGCTTCCATATACATATGAAAATGCATTATTACACATTTTTCAAAGTCATATTTCTCAAAAGCTATACTGATTCTGAATATAAGCTATATAGTTCTGAAATATTTGAAGCCTTGGCTTTCGACCCCAATTGGCTGTATTACCCCACCATTTCGATTTTGGCCAAAATTATGACTACCAAAAATAGCTTCCATATACATATGAAAATGCATTATTACACATTTTTCAAAGTCATATTTCTCAAAAGCTATACTGATTCTGAATATAAGCTATATAGTTCTGAAATATTTGAAGCCTTGGCTTTCGACCCCAATTGGCCGTATTACCCCACCATTTCGATTTTGGCCAAAATTATGACTACCAAAAATAGCTTCCATATACATATGAAAATGCATTATTACACATTTTTCAAAGTCATATTTCTCAAAAGCTATACTGATTCTGAATATAAGCTATATAGTTCTGAAATATTTAAAGCCTTGGCTTTCGACCCCAATTGGCCGTATTACCCCACCATTTCGATTTTGGCCAAAATTATGACTACCAAAAATAGCTTCCATATACATATGAAAATGCATTATTACACATTTTTCAAAGTCATATTTCTCAAAAGCTATACTGATTCTGAATATAAGCTATATAGTTCTGAAATATTTGAAGCCTTGGCTTTCGACCCCAATTGGCCGTATTACCCCACCATTTCGATTTTGGCCAAAATTATGACTACCAAAAATAGCTTCCATATACATATGAAAATGCATTATTACACATTTTTCAAAGTCATATTTCTCAAAAGCTATACTGATTCTGAATATAAGCTATATAGTTCTGAAATATTTGAAGCCTTGGCTTTCGACCCCAATTGGCCGTATTACCCCACCATTTCGATTTTGGCCAAAATTATGACTACCAAAAATAGCTTCCATATACATATGAAAATGCATTATTACACATTTTTCAAAGTCATATTTCTCAAAAGCTATACTGATTCTGAATATAAGCTATATAGTTCTGAAATATTTGAAGCCTTGGCTTTCGACCCCAATTGGCTGTATTACCCCACCATTTCGATTTTGGCCAAAATTATGACTACCAAAAATAGCTTCCATATACATATGAAAATGCATTATTACACATTTTTCAAAGTCATATTTCTCAAAAGCTATACTGATTCTGAATATAAGCTATATAGTTCTGAAATATTTGAAGCCTTGGCTTTCGACCCCAATTGGCCGTATTACCCCACCATTTCGATTTTGGCCAAAATTATGACTACCAAAAATAGCTTCCATATACATATGAAAATGCATTATTACACATTTTTCAAAGTCATATTTCTCAAAAGCTATACTGATTCTGAATATAAGCTATATAGTTCTGAAATATTTAAAGCCTTGGCTTTCGACCCCAATTGGCCGTATTACCCCACCATTTCGATTTTGGCCAAAATTATGACTACCAAAAATAGCTTCCATATACATATGAAAATGCATTATTACACATTTTTCAAAGTCATATTTCTCAAAAGCTATACTGATTCTTAATATAAGCTATATAGTTCTGAAATATTTGAAGCCTTGGCTTTCGACCCCAATTGGCCGTATTACCCCACCATTTCGATTTTGGCCAAAATTATGACTACCAAAAATAGCTTCCATATACATATGAAAATGCATTATTACACATTTTTCAAAGTCATATTTCTCAAAAGCTATACTGATTCTGAATATAAGCTATATAGTTCTGAAATATTTGAAGCCTTGGCTTTCGACCCCAATTGGCCGTATTACCCCACCATTTCGATTTTGGCCAAAATTATGACTACCAAAAATAGCTTCCATATACATATGAAAATGCATTATTACACATTTTTCAAAGTCATATTTCTCAAAAGCTATACTGATTCTGAATATAAGCTATATAGTTCTGAAATATTTGAAGCCTTGGCTTTCGACCCCAATTGGCCGTATTACCCCACCATTTCGATTTTGGCCAAAATTATGACTACCAAAAATAGCTTCCATATACATATGAAAATGCATTATTACACATTTTTCAAAGTCATATTTCTCAAAAGCTATACTGATTCTGAATATAAGCTATATAGTTCTGAAATATTTGAAGCCTTGGCTTTCGACCCCAATTGGCCGTATTACCCCACCATTTCGATTTTGGCCAAAATTATGACTACCAAAAATAGCTTCCATATACATATGAAAATGCATTATTACACATTTTTCAAAGTCATATTTCTCAAAAGCTATACTGATTCTGAATATAAGCTATATAGTTCTGAAATATTTGAAGCCTTGGCTTCCGACCCCAATTGGCCGTATAACCCCACCATTTCGATTTTGGCCAAAATTTTGACCACCAAAATAAGTTACAATTTGTACATTAATATTTTTGCTTGAAAATGTTATAAAATATCTGCTCTGTTAAGTTAACAGTGCACAAGTGAGAGATTTTTTCTTACCTCACAGTATTTGAGCGAGATATATGTTAATTAATACAGGGATGCTAAAAACGAAGCTAACTGACGGAGCTAACTTCACACACATGAAAAAAGATTGGTTGGGAAATGGTTAGGCCAATAAAATATCATTTGCATTAACTATATTCCAGTTCAGGCTATCAATTTTCTGTTAATTCAAAAAACAATTCATGTTCATTGCCATCAGGGCATAATTGTAAGAAATATATGATTCGGACAATTCTTAAATTGATTGCATCAACCGACCGTATGCTTTGGTCATCACTAAATAACTTATTGGTTAACACAACCGAATAAAATATTACGAATTGGATTTTACGACCATCTTTTGGTATTTACAACAAAAAAATTGTCGTTCTATATTAAGGTAAAAATAAACACTTTCTATCAGTTGCTGCAACTGACTACGAGGTTGAGTTTACTATCATAGTTTATAGCAGAAAATTAAAAATTAACTTTTGTGACTTTCAAAGATATTATGATTTGTGAATTCTCAAATGGTTTTTAAAAGTATGTGCATAAGATAACAGGTTTGTGGCTGTTCAAAATGTGTGGTTGAAGAAATTCATATAGACTTGCTTCACCACCAGAAAATAAATTTCAATTAAAATAAACTTATGACAATATGTCAAATAATAAATTTTTTAAATTACATATGTATTTTTATTTGCGTCTATTGTTTATTTTTATTTCAGTAATTCCTCGTCCATACAGTGAAACATTTGCTGCGAAACATTTTTAATTTCTCTTTTGAAACTGCATTCGTGTCCACACTGTGAAGTTTTTGTTTTGCAGGTTGATACATTTTCTCATATATTTTACATGAGAATTAGGCGAGAATGACGTACTCAACAAGAACTTCGTGCACATGAAACAAAGTACCCTTTGCCATTCCTCTTTCCCCTCTCGTCTATAAACTCAAATGTTTTGCAGCAAATGTTTCACTGTATGGACGAGGAGTAAGGAAGGCCAATTTTTCTTTCACAGGAACCAATTATAATGTTATTATTATAATTATTATATTATTATTAAATTATAATTATTATTATAATATTATTTATTATACTAACCATATTTTCGGTAGCACGAATAAATTTTATTTCAAATTCAATACTGTTAACCAATTTTTTCTGTTGCTGGAACTATTTGGTTAAGTGTTATAATTAAAATATGCTGGTACCACAAGAAAATTGCAGTCGTTATACCAGAATTCTATGCAGTTGGTGCAACCGCCAAAAATTCGGTTGTCTCAACGAATCTGTTTTCTCTGTGTATTATTTGAGTTTATGACATGTATTAATACGAAGTATAACAGTCTGAACTGGCCTCACATATTGTCCACACCTGATGATTTTATATCATATCACGTATAGAATCATTTTATTAATATTATGGTAACGTTATGATATAATCACCAGAGCTCACGGGCAAACAACACGCAAATTAGATATTTTCGGCAAGTATTTTGCAAATACTACTTTGATTCATCATAATCACTCTTATATCAGTTGTCGTCATCGACGTCACTTTAACACAATACCAAAAAATTGGGGCTTGTTTACTCGCTCTCGAGAAAAATGTTTCGCAACTGACAATAATTTCCGTTCCCTAAAATAATTTCCGTTTCCTAAGGTCTAGAAAATAGCATAAACCTGCCAACAGGAGTCAGTTGTTTTCGATATACGAGCACCAATTTTTTGGTGCTGTGTTAAAGTGACGTCGATGCTGACAACTGGAATAAAGGTGATTATAAAATCAGGTGATTATAAAATCATGTGTTGATGTTAATGAAAAAATGACAGTTACTCTGCCGGCGTTATATTACGAGTTCTGATATGAAATCATCAGGTGTGGACACTATGTTAAAGCCTTTTTTTTATTTGATAGAGTAATAGTGTTTTCACACTGAGAGTTAAAACCTGGTTTTAACGTCAATACCATATACAGCTGATTTTGCATTAACGCTGCAAGTTTGTTAAATTCAGATTTAAACTCATAGACTGTCTAATAAATTTGCTCAAAATAAATCACCTTTAGATATAAGTGCATTTGTTGCTGTATTTTTTTCTGCATTTTATAACACTTATTTGACAAACTGTACAACAACTGTTTTTGTTTGAATGAAAAACTCAGAAATTTGACAATGCGTTTTTGTAAAAGGGAAATTATTTTATATTTTGTAAATAAATATTTTAAAAATTATGGAACTACTTAAACAAAGTGAAGAAGTCCTTGGGAATCAAGTTATTGTATGTAAAAAATTCACAAATACATTACAAAATAAAACTTTTTTATCAGGGGATTGATGTGAATCAATCGTCTGAAAATATTTTCATTCTTGTCTGTCCAAAAGATTCTTTTTTCCGCAATTTATTGATTATTATTGCGGCTGCATCCATTTTTAAGTTGAAAATGTATCAATTGGTATCTATCTATTCTTATTCACTGGCATAAACATCATCAGCTGCTTCCGGTAATTCTAACTTGGCAACACTGAATTTAGAACAGCTAAAACAGGGTTGCATTTCAGAAAACAAACTTAAAATCAATTTAAAAATGGTTTTAAGTTGGTTTTAACAAAAACAATGTGTATGGTAAAACCAGGTTTTAACAGTTGGTTCTAAACTTTATTAAAACCATGTCAGTGTGAAAGCACTATAATTTTGTAAATGTCTACCTTACATTCTCGTTGCTAGTTTCTGTCTGGAAAACAAATGAATAGACAGACCTATTCATATTGATTTAAGTTATTGAAAAAAAATCAAAGAAAATAACAAACAAACTGTCGCTCAATTTTTTCTTTTCCAAGGACCACTGACAATATAAAAGATGAGCCATATCGAATTAATTTTGACATAGCAAAAATGAGAGCAGAAAAGTACTTTCTTAGGATTATTATCTTTATTTATAATTTATTGATTTTAATTTATTTTATTTTATTTTATTCTATTTTTTTTAATTCTTTAAATTAGCCTGCAGGATTCGAACACGGTACATGCAGGCTAACAGACTAGCACACATCCATTAGCCTATCGTCACACATTCGAGAAACTATTGAGAGAATTTTGCTTTAGCGAGTACCTATTCGAATTCTGTTTAAATATGCTAGGAGCACAATTGGGACGAACGACGAAATTCGTCCACGTCGACGAATTCGTCGATAACCATTCGCTGCGTAAATTCGTCGTGTGAAGCACAATAACGACGAATTTATTCACCGAATTCTTCTCTCATATTTGATAAAGTTGGTTGTTGTGTGTACAACAACTGCGAGAGAGAAAGAGAATTTTCTCTCAATTTCTTTTTTTCGTCGTTCGTCGGCGTACTAAATAGAAATAAATCTATCTCAGAGCTCGTCACGCACGACGAATTTCGTTGTACGGCGGTCTTGTGTTCATTTTCCTATGCACAAATGTGTTTTATTTTTTATGACGAAAGTTCGCACCGAAAAATTCGTCGTTTGTCCCAGTTGTGTTCCAAGCAATACGCGAACAAATATCGAAAAATTTTATTTTGAAATTTCTTCGGTTTAGTGAGCATTCGTTTATTTAGAATTTCAGGTCAAGAGGGAAAGATCAGAATAATTCGTCTATTCGAACAAACAACAAAAAATTATGAAATTTTATTCCAACACATTGTATATAAAACACGAATAATTGACAGCACTATAATGTACACAACTTACATACATACATACATAAATTTATACATACAACATTTATGTAAATGTACATATGTATGTATATGTATATAAGTGTGTTTTTGTGTATTTTTTTACAGCATTATTATATGCCCACTCCGCTCTTTGTGCATAAGAATGATAAATTAGCCTCATAAAACTTAAGCGTAATTTAACACGTATTTGTGCCACTGTCTAGTGGCACATATTGCAACTCTATGTACAAGAGTTCACGTAGTATAAGACTAACGTGATATTAAATTGTATTGTGTAGCATGACGTTTTTTCTTCTCTCTTAAATGCATGAGAAAAATAAAAACAACAAATACAATTGCTATAAACAACATCTAAATTGGTAGACTTTTGTTCACATTTAACACCCATTATGTTGCAGCATTAGTAAGAAATAGTAAAAGTAAAAGAAAACGCCAAAATACTTGCATTTAGATTAATTTGAGCATTAATTTTAGGCAAACAATACACGTTTAGATTGTAAATAGTCATTCAAAATATTACTTATTTGTCAGTTTTAGCATTTTGTCAATTGAATTGAGATGTAAATACATATTTACATACATACATATGTAGAGGAAATATATTTATGTTGCATGTGTCAAAACTACTTCATTGCATGATTTAATAATAAATACTAACATTAAGGATTTATGGTCGAAATGGGTTGTCAAGTCTAATAAATTGTTGGGCTAGTACAACAATGGAAAATAACACTTTGCTGGTCTGGCTTAAAAGTGTGTGAATTGTTGTGCGTGAAACTTCAAATTGATAGATGTAAGTCATTAAGATTTCACGAGTTAATTAAGCGATTGAAAGGTGAATGCTAAATTTGGGTCGAACTCATTCATTATTTAATTTTTGACAGAAACCGATGAACAACCCCATTTACGTTACAAGGGTATTAGACTTGGATCGAACTCATACAGTAGCTGGTTTTTAACACAATGCAATAATCATGATACAATTACACTAGGTACATGCAGAACTACAACAAAATTACAACACCAAAAAACACATGTATTTTGTTGGTATAAACAAACCCCAAATTGTCGGAAACAACTGTCTTTTGTTTATAACATGATACAATTACAGGGTAACTAAAGTAGAATTGCAGACGCGGCATTCCTGCATGATTATAGTTATTCAGTGTTGCCAATATGGGTGTAGTTAGACAGTGTGTAATTTCTACTCACATGTGTAGGCGATGTAATTAAATTCTTGTATAATAAGTGTGTAATTCTACTTTGGGTTCTATTTTTATTAATTATTGTTTTAATTTTAACCTACACAAAAGATGTGTAGTGTAATTTTCTTCAATGTGTAATTGGAGACACAGCCATGTGTAAATTCATTGGCAACACTGTAATCATTTTATTTACACACATACATTAACATTTTTGCAGCTTGTAAACAAAGTTTGACAACTAGGAGCAATGTATACAGTGACAGGCTGGGCTTGTGCATGTACCTAGTATAATTGTATCATGGCAATAATCAAAATGGGTTTGAGCATATGTTTGTGTCAGAAACGAGCTAGATAGAGGATAGACTTGGGTCGAACTCATTCAGTCGGTCGTGTTTGACACAAACCAATTATCAAAGCCATGTAAATTAAATGGGTTTGATCATTGGTCATTGGTCATATTTTAGACAGCGCCCATATGTATATTAATCAAAAAAAAAAATTTTACGACCAGACTAATTAATATACATACATATGTACATGTTTAATTTCATTTAAAATCTAAATCTAATTAACTTACATACAAACAATATTGTATGCACGCAGATTTTTTCTGCTTTTTGAAGACGCTTAAGATGCCACGCGTATTCTTTAATTTTAATTTGATGAATCGCACTTGAGTTAGGAATCAACATTAATACAAAAGCCGCCTTGGTGTGACTAAAAGCTGGTACTCGTTATCCTACATAATAGTTCGATCTAATAAGCTACATTAGCTCAGGGTTGCATTTTTTCAAAAGTCGTTTATCTGAGAGAAAGCGGAAGTAATGTTTTGACAGCAAAAATTAACAAGTTAGGAATGAAAGTTGTGTACAATAACAATTCAGTGGTAAAAGCTATGCAAACAGAATGCATATTTCTTATGCGTGCAAAAATTTACTCATAATATCGTCTCTAATTAAGATGCATCTTTTAACTGCATAATTATTTTTATGCAGATGTTTCTTTTTTATACAAATGTACTTATGTGTGTGCTCGTATTTTGGTAAAATAAATTATTCACACCTAGGCGTTGACAAAGCGTGCTTCATTGGCCTCGTTAAAAAAAATTAACAAAAAGAATAAAACGTTCGTTCCATGTATGAATTTTGAGTTGTAAATAGAAAAATAAAACAAAAATAAATCTTCAGCTATTATTAAAAAGTCTACACATACAGTTGTATCTGTGACATAATTATGAATGCAATTTAAAATTATTTTTATCCGTTAGAGCTGCCTGCCCGTTAGTTCTGATGACTTTCTTAGAATAACCAGTTAAGGCTGGCATTCACTATCGTGCATGATCAAACGACTTTGGAGAAATGTCAACCCTGGTATGAAGGCGTTTATGAAAATTTTCAAAAGACAATAACAATGTACTTAGATCAGGGGCAAATCACAGCATCCCATTCGACTCGTAATTTAAAAATATTTCCATTTAAACTCTATTGAAATATTTTTAAATTGCGTAATTTGCCTCTTGGATTGTATTTTTTAAAAATTCGTACGATTAGGTAGGATAGTGAATACTAACCTTTATTAAAAGTCACAGAAATCAGCATATCGTGCCATAACCGCAAAAAAAAAAAGCTTAAGCGACATAATTTTCGTATTTAATTTTTTTTACCAAAATCGATTATTTGCGATAGTAAATGACCGATTTTTTTAAAAAACGAGGTCCAAAAATGTGTTGGTTAAGCTTTTTTTTTGGCGGTCATCCCATACAACACAGAAAATCAAGCAAGCAGGATTCTAAAGGTTGGGAAGTAAATTGGCTTAAAAAGTCACTTTTTTCTGACAAATTCTGTGTTATTGATACCAATGTAAAGAACAAATATGGAAGTTAAGAATGAAATATGATGTCGGGCATATGTCTTGTCTACCTCTAGCACGTTGGAAGACGTCCGATCTTTTCACAAAATTTTTAACTACCTTTCGCAACAAAGCTTCCCTCGTCAATGCAGCACCACATTTTATCTTTCAGTTGTTTCTGGTTTGTTAACGTTAACGCGGTCTTTCAAATTGAAATTCAAAAATTTCACAATTAAAATTCTTTATTTAAGAGTTTAGCGTTCCTTGGTTAAAATGTCCTAAATAAATGTCAAAATATGACAGCTCAACTCGTGTCATTTCATCATTTGACAGCCAATTTGCTTCCTAACCTCAAATTTTCACAACCCTTAGTAAATGTGTGTTCTATTCTTTGAGTACAAAGTGATCAAGGTAATCTTCAATATTAGTGATTACCCAAACTAGCGAGTGGTCTTTCTACAAGGTAAGAACACTTCATCCACCATCGCTTTTATATACAAATATCTCATGATTATTTGAATACAATACTAAGCCTGTAAACTTGCAAGAGTCAGTTAGTAGATCAAAGCCACCCAGTGAAAAAAATGGATGTCATTCTAGCGGAAGTACATTTTCATTGCTTCCAAAAAAACGATATTTTTAATTTGCCGAGAGTGATTTTTTGCTCACTCATGTAGAAGCTTATATTAGTCATACAAAACCTTAAAACTCCTCATTAGTGTTGGAAAATACTCACCACAATTAAAAAAAAATATATATTTTTAAAGAAATTTATGAATTAATTTTGGTATAAAATTTAAAAGTTATTTGCTTAAATTTACATGAAAACACTATTTCGGGTTTAAATTCGTATAAAAAGAAACGATCTGTTAAAATAGGTAACAATTAACAATTTTTCCTAGATGAAAATATTATCATAGAAGAAAAAAAAAGGGAATTTTTCTTAATATCGCTTCCAATTCAGTGATCAGGCATCGAAAAAGAGAACTTCTTGCAATGATCGGATCGAAATTTGCACTACTTCCGCATCGTAAACTCTACATTTTCATGACTTTTTTGGAGTCTCTTTTTTTACTGGGCAATTATGAGACGGTAGTTCCAACAACATCATCACATTACCAACAATTGGTTTTAATTTAAATCTCCGCGTGATTCCTGAATAGCGGTCTCCGCTAGCCATAAACTTGGTATGGGTATCATGTCTCACATCATAAATGGCTAATGGAGACCGCTCATGTCCATGTTGTGTCCGTACTCTGACATCAATGCCCGAGCACATGTCTGAGCAACAATGTTCGCCAGAGGTTCGCCGTCCGCAAGCATTTACAATAGAAAGAAAAGAGACAGAATAAAATTGGTAAATATTCCATCTCTATTGCCTGAACATGGACAGCGCACGTATTCACCTCAACAAAGAAGTTGATGAATTTTTACAGTTCCTTTGTCAGCGTCGTGTTCATTTCATGCTCAAGTCTACGGCTCGTGAAAACTTAGGGTGAAGAAACACTAACAACAAACAGTGCTTAATAAATTTCAGGAGCTTTATAGTCCCCAAAATATTAGACGGATGATTAACTCTCAAACTTGGATTGCCTTACGATCAAAGTATCGGTGACATTTCTATGCTGCAGAATGCAATCACATAGTCTTAAAAAAGTGAACTCACTGGCTGAAAAATGTAAATTTATTTTCTGTAGAGATGACTTAGAGTCGAAATGGTTTCTGAAAAGATAAAAAAACTACAAACAGAAGGTCATTTCAGGGATCTAAGACTTCGCATATTCCCTAACAGGATCAATATTAAAATTAAAGTGCATTGTTATATATAACTTTCACATTAAATTTGACAGTCATTTTGAGAGTTTATGAACAGTGTTCAGAAGGATATCAACAAAAAAGAGAATTAGAGAAAAAGGCAGGGGAAAAAGTCGTATAAGATATCATTATATTCAAATATATGATATTAATGCTAAGGAGAGCTCATACTTAAAGGGAATGTAAGCGATGACTTGATGATGATTGCGAGTGTCCTCTTTAATTTGGTTTGCATTCTAAAACGTACGAGTATCAATACAAAGTAATTGTATTGTGTATATATACAAAGTTGCAAAGCATTGTAACAATGAGCGTTGATTGCTTGTTTGCGTCGTTTGGTGCAATCGGCTTTGTGAAACCCTGCACTTTATTCGAAGACAAAGCAATTGACGTCAGCCTATGTCTGCTTATATCCAAATGAATTTAGCAATTTAACAGTCACGTATCCTATAATTAAAAAAAATTCAATTGGCACATTTGCGGTTTTTATTTTAATTAGTAATTTTAAAAGGTGCTTTGAAAAATAAAACAAAATTAATTAATTATCACAAATTGTAAAAATTTTATATTTTTTTCTAGCTTATTTCTATATTTTATGTTTATGCATTGCTGCACTTAATTCTCTCCTGTTGCCAGTTGGTTAAATAAATCCTGGTTTAGTTCGTGTTGACACTATGAAAGTTTTATTCGTAAGATTCTTACTTACTTCTGTGAACTTTCTCCAGCGTTTATACAATACAAATCTTATTGTTGTTTATTCATGTTTTTTTTTGCATTTTTGTGTGTAAAAATATATTGACAGTACGTGAAGCTGAGCACTCATTGTTTGTCTAGCCTTTCGTTTCTCTAGCCTATGAAGCAGCAATCCTGCCAATAAGGTTCGCATTGTGTGAACACAGACTTATATTTCAATGTTGACTGTGGTTGCGTAGTTCTTTAAGAGTAAATTAATAATTTTCACAGCGATCTTTACAAACATATGCCACATAGAAGCCGTTAATATAAACAAACATTAGGGTCAAGCACAACTCACTACCGCATTGATTGCAGACTCAAAAGTTATTTAATACTCGTATAACACACTTCGAACAATACTCATGCTATCGCTAAACGTTTTCAAAACCGCTGGGTAACACAATGACCCGGACATTTACAAGCACTTGCAGTTTTAAATTTGAAATTGTAAATGAAAATATGACTTTATTTAATTCTTTGTGTCTTGTTTTTCTGCTCCACACTCTTATTAAATCTGTCTAGTTGCCAAGGGTATTTTGCTCAATGGAATTTTTTAATGAAATGTTGAAAAATTTTAATTATTATATAATATGTGCATACATATGTATGTCTATTCCACATATGTACATTAGGGCTATAACTTTTTAACAATTTTTTTAAATTATCAAAATTGACTTAGCATAGTCCGATAGAGCACAAAAAAATGTAAGGGAACGTATATTTGTTTTTTCGCACAGAGAAAACAGTGCCTAATAAATACCTCATAAAATAGAACAAAATTAATAAGATATCTCTATGGCTTTTTTCAATAAGGAAATCTTATTAATTTCATAGAGAAACCCTTTTTGAAAAAATCAAGAAGAAATCTTGTAGTTCTTATTAGGTTATCTTATTGATTTTTTCAAAAAGGTTTTCTTCTTGATTTTATTAGGCAACCTAATAAAACATGAAAAAAATTGTAATTATGTATTTTCATTTAAATTCTGTACGATATATGTATGTATGTATGTAGTATATTTAAATGTTATTTTTTTATACATACATACATACATATTATATTATATTCTTAATTAACTAACTCACCATACATACATATTTATTACTTGAGAGGAGACAAGTATTGAACCAGCAACCTTCTGACTGATAGACAAGAACTCTAACCAATATTGCTAACAAGCAGCCTCAATCCACACTGAAATTATTTTACAAAAACATGATCATACAAGAACGACAAATATCATGAAAAAAATTGTCTCTATGTTTATTTATAGATATGAAATAACAAGAAACCTAATAAAAACAAGATTTCCTTAATAAAAAAATTAATAAGATGCTTTACACATAATCATATAGGAACCTAATAAAATCAAGAAGAAAACCTTATTGAAAAAATCAATAAGGCAACCTAATGAAATCAATAAGAAATGCCTATAGTTTACAATTTATAAGAAAACCTAATAGAATCAAGAAGATTTTCTCTATGGATTGTTTTTTTTTTGGTGCCAAAAATAACAGAAATTGAGTAAAAAAAGTTGTGAATAATAAGATTTCTTTTTGATTTTATGTGATTTTCTTCTTGATAAAATTAATAAGATTTACCACATAAAAACAATAAGGAATCTCTATGAAAAAATCTTCGCTTCTTTCTGCTGGGATACCCCTTAGCCTAAAAACATTTCATAGAGAAAATCTTATTGATTCTATTAGGCAGTTTTTTCTCTGTGCGCTAAGCTCAAAAAAAGTTTACACCAACCGCTATGGAGTTTTTTTCTTTTTGGTTAAGAAAAATTAATAATATGTTTATTTAAAATAAAAAATATCGTATAAAATTATGAATATTCAATATTGCCTCGAAATAATTTAAGATTATGTTAAATAATATTTTTGTTAGTTCAAGTCCGTGATTTAAGTGTTTAGAAAAATTAATTGGTGCGTGAACTTTTTTGAGATATATTATAAAAGATTATGATTTTCGTGGTTACTAGGACATGGTACTATGCCAAAAAATTGGTTATACCCCTAATGTTATGTACCAGCCTTTGTGAAAATTATTATGACAAAAGGAACGGAACACTGCGAATTTCATATTAAAAAGGCAGAAGCATACGATTTTTTTTATTCAAATTAAGCAAAGTTTTAAAATTTCAAAAACTAGAAAATATTTTAAAAATCATAAAACACAAAATATAACAAAGTTTAACGATTGATTCCGGCTGAAGAGACAAAAAGTAAATAAGTATGGCATGGACATTTTGTGCACCTTCAATTATGGGATAGCAATGATTCTAGATTAAATTTTAAATTACGGCCTAATTCACCTTAGTGAAGAGTCAGAACTAGACTTAGCCAATCTCGCATGTAGTTTAAATGCATTTGATCACAGGTTTGTGTCAAACAACGAGCTACTTAATGAGTTCGATACAAGTCCAAGTTAAACTCAATTCCGAAGCTGGAAGGTCTCTACGAACTGTTTCTTCTCTGATTACCACTATTTAGAATTTCCTATAAGTAAAATTAATACGAATGGAACATGCTTCCGAAATAGCCGTAAAACATATTGGTAGTACAGGGTGGCCCAGAAAGACCGAAGTGGTGTGAATTCCTTATAACTTTTTATTTAACACATATTTTTTTAATTTTTTGTTTTTTAAATGCAGTAAATTTATAGGGAATATTTTTAAATTAGTTATTAAAAATGATATCCCGCAAGTGGTGGACATTTTCTGCTTCGCACAAATGTGTTCTTTCCATTTCCATTATTCATAACTTAGTTATGAGTGACGAAGCCTCGTTAACAAACAAAACTTTAGGATATGGGATATTGAAAACCCGAGAGTACTTCATCAACGACAATTACACCCAGTTAAGTATACTGTTTGATGCGGTGTTTCTTCAGAAAGGATCATTGGCCCATATTTTTTTTGAAAATGAACGAGGTGTCGCCATTTGAATCAATGGTGGTCGATATCGGGCCATGTTGGAAAATTTTGTAAAGCCAACCGTGGAAAACCATCCGCAAATATGGTTCCAACAGGATGGACCCACAGCGCACACTTCCAGGGCCACAATGGCTCTTTTACGCGACATCTTTGGTGAAAAAATAATTTCGCGTAGAAGCAATTTTAATTGGCCTCCGCGTTCCCCGCATTTAACTGCTCCAGACTGTTTCCTTTGGAGTTATTTAAAAGGGAAAGTTTATCTTAATAAGCCTAGGACTATTGAGGAATTAAAAACCAATATTCGAGACGAAATTAACAACATAACACCGGAAGTTTTGCGAAAGGTCATTGAAAATGTGTTGGAAAGAGCACATTTGTGCGAAGCAGAAAATGGCCACCACTTGCGGGATATAATTTTTAATAACTAATCTTAAAATATTCCCTATAAATTTAATGTATTTAAAAAACAAAAACCTAAAAAAAAAGTCTTAAATAAAAAGTTATAAGGATTTCACACCACTTCGGTCTTTCTGGGCCACCCTGTATCTTCGTCGTCCTTTGACACAGCCCTCCAAAATTAGGGAAGTAACACATAAAGACCAAGCAGTAGATAGACTAACCAATGCGTTCTATTAGGCAACAAGACCAGCTTATAGTACATTATTACAATGTTAAAATCGAAAACCGTTTTCTCCTACTATTGCGGAATCATGTAAAATTTGTCGCAGACTTTTCAACGAACCTAAAAGGGCAGTAAAATATATATATCTTCGAAAATTTTTAAAATAAACTTATATAATTCAAAAATTATTAAAAAAGTTGCTTAACTTGCAAACTCCAAAAGCAGCATCTGCTGCATATTTTTAATTGTAGAACAAACTAAACGACAAGTGATTATCTTCAAACAACTTAAAATATTTCCTCTCCTGAAGAATACGTACATATATTGTTCGAAGAACTCTAACAACAATTGATCACTTTTCAAATCAAAAAGTTTTCATGTAAATATGTTAATTTTTTTTCTCCAAACCTTCTTTCTCTACATGTACATTTTTCTTATTTTACTTTATTTCTTTATAAATAGTATCGTATTATTTATGATTACTTAATCGGGCAATTTATTAACATTTTAATGTGCAGTTAGACATTTATTGGCGTCATTTTTAAATAAAGATATTTATTTAAGAGGAAAACCTCACAAGATAATAGAAAAAGTTTTTACTTACAATAATTTATGTGCTTAATAATTGAAACTTAAATACAGATACACAATTGCCTTTTCTATTTTTATTATGTTTTTATTATGAATGCTAAAAAGATTTAAAAAAAAACTTAAGCGCACCCCGTTATGAGTTTGTTGTAAATAATTGAAGATACAAAAAGGTTGAACACTTAAAATAAGAGACAGCTGAAGCCATTTGACACTGGGTAGTGGATAGAAGAGTGGGCATGTCTGCTAATGAGGAATGCGTTGAACAGCTTTTTTTTCGCTGCCCTGCTTTAGCTTGGAAAAGGGCGTGTTCTATGGACATCCCTGGAAATCTACAAAGTCCAATCTAACAAGATACAGCTGGGTTATAAAAATTATGTCTGATAAGCAGCCTTTAGAAAAAGCTATAGGTTTTATTATTCGATTTGTTAACCTGTTAACAATTAACCGATTAACTGCGATAGACATCCAGCGAATATAAATTTTAATTATGATTTTATAGTGTTTTCACACTGAAACTTAAAACCTGGTTTTAACGTTAAAACCATAAACAGCTGATTTTGCATTCACACTGCAAGTTTGTTAAATTCAGGTTTTAAATTACAGACTGTGTAATAACTTTGCTAAAAAATAAAATAGATCTCCCGCAGGAATGCGTGTCTTTGTTGTTGTATTTTTTTTCAGCTTTTTATAACAATTATTTGACAAACTGTACAACTGTTTTATGTTTGTAAGAAAAACCCGGAAATTATTTTACAATGCGTTGTAAAATGGAAATTATTTATATATATATTAAATAAATTTTGTAAATAAATACCTTAAAATTATGCAAGTAGTAATACAAAGTGAAGAAATGCTTGTAAATCAAGTTATTGTATATAAAAATGCAAAAATACATCCCACACGCAAAGAAAAGATATGGTTGTAGAATGGTTGAGAAACAAATGTTACAAATTAATTTTGTTACGGTAAGCAAAGTATTGTTTGAATTTAATAATTACATTATTATATTCATAAAAAGTGTGATATGGTTAGAGTTTAACAATATAGTTTTGTTAAAAATTTATGACTGCAACATTATTTTTGTTATTATTTAAAAATAATATAATGTTATTTACATTATATTATATTATTATTATATTACACAATATAATGTTATCAAAAACCATACTATGTTAAGTTTTTAAAAAAATCTTTTTCAGGGACATCTTCTGTCAGTTCTGTGTTTCGATTGTAAGCTATCGGTATTACACGCGTCGTATTAAATAAATAAATAAAGTATAAACAAACACAACGGTAGATAAATAAAAACATACGTACATATGTTTATCTCTTTATACAGACGTGTCTGTATTTCGAGTATATACACATATATAAGTATATATTTCTATACGTACATTTAATTTCAACAATATTAATTTATTTTTATTTAGGATTTAACGCACAGCTGTTTTAAACAAGAGATCCACCAATAAATATATGATTGAAAAACATAATATTATTATTATATTAAATAATACTGTTGTCGTATTTAACAATATTATTATAATATAAGAACATGGTATTGTGAGTCTCAATTATATTTTAGTCACATCTAACAATAGTGTTGTCACATTTACAATAATAAGATTAGGTGTGACAAAGTTCATTGTTTTTATTGATAATATTATTATTAACTGAGATAATAATATTATGAAAAGTTTGCTTTTCTATTGACAATAATATGATTTAACTACAACCATATAATTCAATCATAGTATGTTGCTGTTTGATTATTGTTACCTCAACCATATTATTTCTTTGCGTGCAGAATAAAACTTTTTATCGGCGGAGCGGTATAGGTCATATCGTCTATTTTCACTTCCCAGATGTCAATGAAAATAATTTCGTTTTTTTCCTTCCAAAAAAATTCTTTGTTTTCCAAAATTTTTTAACTGGTTAAAAATACTGGTCTTGAATACAGATGTCATTATTGCGATATGAGTAGTGATAAATCTCTTTCAAATGACCTACAAGAAATAAAATCTAAGCTCAAACAACTCGATCAGTTGGCTGAAATAACAAAAACAATACAATTTATGTCATCACAATATGACAGTATACTAAAAGGAGTTGCAGCAAATAAGAAAAAAATTAATAGCTTACAAAAGGAAAATTCCATTCTGCGTGATGAATTAATTAATTTAAAATCTTCTGTAAAATGTTTAAATGACTGACTCTTCAGAAGAAGAGTCAGAAATGATTGTATCATAAATGGTGTTGTTATTGGTAATGAAGATACAAGTGCTGTTGATATTGTGCTTGAAATAGCAGAGAAAGTTGGGGCCGATATTGTTGCTGATAAAATTGAGGAAGCCTATTTTCTACACGACAATAAAAAAAACAAGCAAAAATAATAAAAACAAAAATGCAATTGTCGGGGAAATCTAAGCTTAAGGAGAATGAGGAGCTGAAAAGAGAAAGAGCTGCAGAGAGTCTATGGAACTATTAAATTATGCAAAAACTGTTAAGGATGTGGGCTATAAATACGTTTATGCTAAAGGAAGTAAAATATTTCTTAGAAAAGATGATAAATCACGAATAATTTTTGTAAAATCTATGGATGACGTTGATAGAATTTTGTTACAGTCATCACAGGGAGATGCATCAACATCGAGAAGACGACGTGCAGCTTTTGTGGATGACAACATATCTGATGTTGATGAAGATAGTGATTTTCTTTTGTCAAATCGATAGAAATAATTTTTGTACAGATATAATATAAAAAACTTTTCCTTCTTATTACAATGAATAATTCTAAATACTTCTTTAACTTTAAATCATATAATGATGCCATAACTAATGTAAATAACAATTTTTTAAACTTAATTTCAGTCAATGTAAGAAGTGTTTCGTCATTAAGAAAATTCAATAAATTTAAATTGCTTCTGAGTCAGTTTCGTAAACTTTCTGACTTAATTTGCGTTCAAGAAACATGCTTTAGTAGTTAATATTAACTTATATTCAATTACTGGATATTATCCAGTTCATTGTTGTAGAGATGACGGTTACGGTAGTACGTTGATTTATATAGCTGATAATTTAAAGCATAAGGTTTTAATTAACCGTAGTGAAGATATTTTGAACTTAATTACGGTCGAATTGTCAAATGTGGTAATAAATAATAAGCCGCTAATTGTTACATCTCTGTACAGATCGCAGAAATGTTCATATCAGCAGTTTTAGGATAAACTAGATCGTTTGCTGCAAAATATTTCGGGTGGTTCGTGTTTAGTGTTGGGAGATTTCACCGTAGATATGTTATCAGGCAAATGGTAAATCTATTGATTGTGTGTATGGTAATTTGATACCAAGTATTTCAGTTTTTTCCATTGAGAATGGCCTTACTGATCACAATATTATCAGTTGTGAGCTTGAGTTTGGACGATATCGAAATAAGCATATTACAAGAAAGTGGTATAAATTTGACCATGATAAATTTGGAAATTTTCTTGACAATAGTTTAAATGAACTTGACATCATTGATGATCCTTCAGCGCTATGTAAACAATTGATGGACGTATTTTCTGCATTTCACAGTGTTTATCTACTACTACTACAACATTAAATATTCGCTCGTCTGCTGGTGACGTTAAAAAGACGTGGAGATTTATTAATAATGTTCTAGGGAGAAAATCTCAAGTTGTGGATGATATATTTGACAATGGAAGGGAACCTACTTTCAAATGATCTTGATACAAAACTTCAGATTTCAATAATTACTTTCATAATTCTATTGAAACCATACGTGACGGTATACCAACTAGTGCGAATGATGATATAAATAATTTAGGATCAATGTGTCAGTTAAATACAACGTTGAATTTTAAAAAAGTGCAAAAAGAATATGTGGAAGGTATTTTAAATAGATTGACAATAAATAAAAGTGCAGGATATGATAAGATAACTCCGAAAGTGCTGTTTTGCAGGAAAATTTAAATATCAAAAATTATATCGAAACTATTTAACAGTATGCTTGATAATAGTGTATACCCAGACAGATTAAAAATACATAAAATTGTACCCATATCCAAAGGCATTGGCTCGAATACAGTTAATATGTTCCGACCAGTTTCTTTATTGTCCGTTATTGACGAAGTTTTAGAAAAAATTATTTTTGAACAGTTAACTGTTTGTTAAACCGCAATAAGATACTAGTTGAATACCAGTTTGGTTTTGCAAAAGCTTCAGGAACGAAAGAAGCTGTTGTCAATGTTGTTGAATACATATGTTGTGGTTTGATGTTGGTTTCAATGGTGCTGGTGGAGTCTTTTTTGACTTGTCAAAAGCTGTTGACTTAGTTGATTTTGATAAGGAAATTAATGGCTTTTGGTGTGTCAAATAATTCTATCCTATTACTGAGGGCTTATTTAATGAACAGAAAGCAATTCCTTCGAATTGGTGATGAGCAAAGTTCTATGCTACCTGTTATGTGTGTGCTACAGGGCAGTGTACTAGGTCCTCTTTTATTTAAAATATAATATATAAAATATTGGTTTTAACGCAAAATTAATTATATTTGCTGATGATATTTGCCTTTTATACCGTTACAAGCATTTGAAAGTCCTAAAAACTCAAATAGAATATGATGCTGTAATTTTAGCTGAATGCGTTAGAATTAACAAGTTGTTATTAAATGCAAATAAAACAAAGCTTGTTGGATTTAAACCGTACACGTTAACGACTGATCAGCTGCTGACAATTCATATCGATGGTGTTTCAATAACTGAATCTGGATCTGTTAAGTACTTGGGAGTGACCTTGTCTAATAACTTACAATGCGATAAGCATATTGATGTAATTAAGTCCAAAATATCCTCTGCGGTGGGTGTATTATACAAGCTCAGAAACAAATTTGATTGTCGTACAAAGAAACTGGTTTATGATAGTTTGATCCATAGTCATCTAACTTATCTTCCAATAGTATATGGATACAAAAATACTGTTAAACTGAAATCACTTCAGATAGTGCAAAACAAAGCCTTAAAATTGGTTTTTAACTTGTCGCTAAGATACCACACCTTGGACCTTTTCAGTAATTTAGCTCAAGATATTCTTCCTGTTAGAGGCTTGTATGTATAAAATGCAGTTTTTGAAATTTGTTTCTAAATCCATTAAAGGAATTGGTAATCATTCAATCCAGTTTGAAACAAATATGCAAGTTATGCGTCGCAATACCAGACAGACTCACAATCTGACTGTGGCTAGATGTCGTCTTGAGTTATCGAAAGAGCTGGTCCTCATCAATTTAATAACATACCAATATCTCTACAGACCATTTTATCTCTTTCAACATTCAAAACTGAACTTAAAAGATTTTCTTAAACACTTCTTGCCTAAATTAATACTTTTTTCTTTCTTTTAAATGAATTTAAATAATAATTTATATATAAATAACCCTATTAAATATCAATTGTTTAATTTATAGCTTGTAAATATTTAGTTGCCTTTTGCCTCTCTAATGCCATTAATGTTGCTGAACGAGATTTTTTAATAATGTTGCTCCTTGTGAACGTGATTTCTAAATCGCTGTTCTTTTAAACTGTGATTGTGATCACAGTTTAGCAGTATTTTGTTTCTAGCAGTTCTGTCATTTTGAGAAAATCTAATAAGAAGAGCAGCAGTGAAATTAAATAGTCACTGTGATCACGGTTTAACACATATCACCTCTTCTGATTTAAAAGTATTTATTAGTATTGGTGTACTGATAAATACTAATTAAAGGGTTGCATTTGTATAACTGTTTGTATAGCCAAAACAAATATACCATGGTATGTACCATGTAATTGTAGTGTGAGCGACAGAACTACAGGGTGTTTTTTTTAGTTTAAAACTTCGAATTGAAATAAAACACAAGAAAATCGTTTTAATGTCCATCAATTTGGCTTTATTGGAAGGATAATTTTATGCCATTAATGTTTAAATATGATTTCGGGTATGTGGCCGCCGCGGCTGGCTCGAATAAAGCCAATTCTACAGGTCCAATTTTCAACCACTTTTTCGAGCATATGGGGCCGTATGTTGGCAATAACGCCACGAATGTTGGCTTCCAAGTCCCCTAACGTTTCTGGTTTGTTGGCGTAGACGAGCGACTTCACAGATCCCCAAAGAAAATAATCCAATGGTGTCAAATCACACGATCTTGGTGGCCAATTGACAGGTCCATTCCGCGATATTATGCGCTCATCGAATGTTTCCTTCAATAAATCGATTGTGACGTGCGCTGTGTGGCATGTAGCGCCATGTTGGAACCACAACTCATCCACATTCATGGCATCCAATTCGGGAACAAAATAGTCGGTTAACATGGCTCTATACCGGTCTCCATTAACGGTAACTGACTCTCCAGCATTATTTCGGAAGAAGTATGGCCCAATGACTCCACCAGCCCATAGAGCACACCAAACAGTCAGTTTTTGTGGATGTAATGGCGTCTCAAGGGTCTCATATGGATTCTCTTCACTCCAAATGCGGCAATTTTGCTTGTTGACGTAGCCATTCAACCAAAAATGAGCCTCATCACTGAACAAAATTTTGCGATGAAAATCAGCATCGAGATCAATCTATTTTCGGCCCATACACCAAAATCACGACGTATTGCATGGTCTCGCGGCTTTAATTCTTGCACAAGCTGGATCTTGTAAGGTCGCAACCCAAGATCTTTGCGCAAAATCTTCCATAAAGTTGATGGACAAAGCTCCAATTGCTGTGCACGGTGGCGAATCGATTCATTCGGGTCCTCTTCAACACTTTGCTCTAGAGCGGCAATTGTTTCTTCGGTGCGCACTGTTTGACGTCTCTGCGGATGCGTATTATCACATAGAGTAAACGTAGTGCGAAAACGATCCATGGTTAACCGAATTAATTGCTCTGAAGGACGATTATGTCGACCATAAAATGGACGGAGCTTGCGGTAAACTTCGCGAACTGAACCATTATTTTCGAAATAAATTTGCACGATTTGCAAGCGTTGTTCTTTTGTCAACCTGTTCATGATGAAATGGCAAACCAAACTAAATATTAATCACTTGACAGCTGACAAAATGGCCGCCAGTTAAAAAAGTGATGCCAACTTAAATTTCTATACCTCAATAAAAAACACCCATTATTATAAGATTTATTGTGTGTGCGTGCTTTTCCAAATTACAATACAATTAAAAACAAATAACAATTGCTTATTGTATTGCTGCTGAGGAAGCGTTTGTATCTGTTTTTGCTCAAAAATAGTAGTTGCAACACAAATATATGAAAAACCCGCTGTTGAAGCAAATACATGATAAGCAATACATATGTATGTATGGATGTATATAAGTGAAACTTTACGTTTATTCATTCATTCATCAGCCACGTACATTTTTTCTCAACACACCATAATCTACTTATGGTAAAAGTAATTTTATGTATTTTATTTGTTTTAGAAAAACAAATACAAACAAATGTGTTATTCTCATTTGCTCATTGCCCCACCATACAATAATTGCTTTAAAAAAATCAACATTAACAAGTAGTAACAGAAACGCTAAATAACATATTTGTTCATACCAGAATTAGAAACAAGCAAAACTGGTGCAAACAGTTGTAACTGTGCAATGCTATAATACTAATAAGAAGAGCGACAAAAAACAAAGCAAACAATTAGCAATCAACCAGCGATGCCAGATAAAATCATAGAAAAATCGTTGAAATCCCGAAAAACTATAAAATAAACATTTTATAATCAAAAAATCGGCTGAATTAAAATTAATTATCTAACGTGCGCATGGATTAAAAAAAATTTTAAAATCTTATAGTAAAAACAAAATCTACATGTAATTTTAAGAAAATTTTGCGAAGAAACCATGCGTCTAAAATCAAGTCCTATACCGCGCCTCTCGACATGAAAATGTATTTACTCCTCCTGAGCTGCCTCTTGTTTTGGCTCCTGCCTGACCTATTTAAAGTCATTTACTTTAAAGATGAAAATGGGGAACCAAATATTATGGATATACTCGTATATAAGATGGGGCGCGAAAAAATTAAAAGCAGAGATTAAGTACGTGGGAGGAAGAATAATAATTCAAATTTAGTAGCATATATTTCAGTACATACATTTTTCTATTTGAAAAATCGTAATTTAAAAATAATTTCAGTAAAGTGCGACTTTGACCCGCGCACGAATCGTTCCGTACGGACACGAGATATATAATTAAATACGAACTTTACTAGCCTTTACAAAATATAGTTTTGGCATTTTTTTTTCGTTTTTGAAGTTTTTTTAATTATGGCGATTTTTTTAATTTTTGGCGATTTTTATTTTTTTTGGCAATTTTTTCGTTTTTGGTGATTTTTTTTTTAATTTTGGCGAATTTCGGTTTTTGGCGTTTCTTCATTTTGGCGACTTTAATCATTTGGGCACTTTTTTGTAGTTTTGACACTTTTTTTCTCATTTTGGCGATTTTTTTCGGTTTTTGGCGATTTTTCAATTTTGCTTTTTTTTAATTTTGGCGATTTTTTTCCGTTTTGGCGATTTTTTTTTTCATTATAACAATTACTTTGTTACTGGAGCCTTTTTTACGTTTGGCGATTTTTTCGGTTTTTGGCGCTTTTTTTCATTTTGACGATTTTTTTCATTTAGACGATTTTTTCGAATTTTGCGACTTATTTTAGTGTTAGAATTTTTTTCTTAATTTTGGCGATTTTTTTCGTTTTTGGCGTTTTTTTTTGGTTTGGCGATTTTATAATTTTCAGATTTTTTAGTTTTACCGTTTTTGAACATTTCAAGAGATTACCTCTTACGGTTTCCAAGATATAGCAAATTATCAAAATTACACCTTTAGTGTACGGAACCCTTAAAAATTGTTTTTCTAAAGAAGAGGAAATACATACATTTTCATGTCGAGAGGCGCGGAATAGGGATTGATTTAAGATACGTAGTTTCTTCTGAGAATTTCCTCAGAATTTCGTTAGATTACGTTAATTGGGAATTTGAAACCACTCTCTTCTTTTAACGCCTTATAACTTTGCTCCCATCCGTGGTACAATTATGAAAAAAAGTTGTATCCAAGTTTTGATCGCAGTACTTTCGATGGGCGAAATTTTTAAAGAAACTTGGCTTTTTTTACATTTGTGTTATTTGAGAATATCAATTTACGCAGATAACAATATAAAATAAAGAGGGGGCAAAATTACATCAACATCTTTAAGTAGGGGTAAAGCCCCGTTCAGACTATTATACAAGTATTAATACTTTTGTGCAAAATGCAGCTGACATGTTCAGTTGTTATTGTTTTTTGACATTTTTGAAACAAATATAAGACCAGGGATGCATTTTCGTCAAAAGTATTAATACTTGTATTATAGTCTGAGTGGCCCTTAAGTAATACATAAATTGTAATAGTCGATTTTTTCATTAAAAAACTGGCACATTTAGACTTTTAAAATATTGTCAATTTTAAGGAAAAAAATCGTCAAATCGTCATTTTGCTATTTTGGGCACCAAAAATCGTCAAGATGACGATAAATCGTCAAATCTGGCAGCCGTGCAATCAACCCCGTCCAAATATTGCCAGAGAGACAATAAAAGTGCAAATATAAAAATTTGAGATTTACATAGTTGCTTTATTTACTGTAAAGTAAGCATACAAGAACAATCGCAGTTTGTATGAAAGAACTATATTCCCAAACCCTGTTACTTGATAAATTCAGTCACAGTTGTGATATGTAATTTTTCAATCGCTGTGAAAAAGTAACAGGTTTCGAAATATCGCTCAACTCAATTTGAGACACTTAACAATTTTGCAACATTAAAGATTATTAAATAAAACAAGTTAGTTTACTTGTATGTATATACTAATATATGTATGTATCTGTATACTACATATACGCACTTTGGTGAAGGGTATATAAGATTCGACACAGCCGAATATAACACTATTAATTGTTTTCTTTAAAATGCTTTTTTCGTGACCTTTTTGTAAAAAACCACTTTACAACCCTTTTTGATATTTCTCTATGGTAACCCTGTTGACGAAGCCGGTCCCTTAACCGTAACTGCAACAGAAACTGAGAGTAAGAGACAATGTTTGAATGCATGTGAGTACAAAACAGCTACACTGTATTTAACATTATGGTAGGTTATGGTAGGCTGCAGTCACTTAATGAGACAGTCAGCTAAAGCAGAATGCATGAAAAAAGTACACACAAAATATGTACGTACGTATGTATGCCGTAACATGTACTTACGTATGTATAGGTAATAAAAAACCAAAAAATCCTCAACTAATACCAGAAATGCAACAAACAACAGTTGCAGTCTTTCATTCATTCATACATTTACTTTTAAACCAGTCTGTCAGTCGATCTGCGGATAAGGCCCTCACCTAGTCAGTCTGTCGTAAATATATATGTATGTACATAGGTATGTATATATTTTTTAATAACCGGTTTAAAGCACAATGTCATCTACACATACATGCATACACATTTAACCACCAGTATTAGGCTCAGAGATAAATTCGCAATGCTGAGTACACACTATGGGATTTTGTGACATCGAAAATAATGTGTAATATTGAGAACGTTTTTAATATCCGATATTTTTCGCTGTGGCATTGCTTTCCATATAAAAACATAATGTGAGCGGTGTTCTATATATTTGAAAATGACACCACAAAATGACAACAAAAGACAGATGTGTACTTAGCATAATTCCCGAATTCTCTTTCATAGTATATGTTTCCACAGCTGGCAGCAGCATTGGTTTCATTTCTTACCCTTTGCTTTACTCACTGTTTTTAAGATATTCACGATTTTGTTTTTGTGTTTTCATCGTTGTTATGAATTGCATATTTGCATTGTTATTTATTTTTGTTATTTGTAATGTCGTTTTTGTTGTTTGTTGTTGTCGTTATATATATTACTCATACGTTTCAATTGCATGTGGATGAGTGTATCTTCCTGTGTAAACTACTTGTTTACATTTCTGACATACTACACATATAGGTGGTACATACATATATACATTGCATACATACCTACATTTATCTACATATATGTACATATGTATTTGCTCGTAGTATGTGTGTGTTTTTTTTGGGAGTCATTGTGTTTGCAAAGTCTACTCCTGCACGCGTTGTCTGCCATTATTACAACACAAGACAGTGGTTGAAGTGCAATCTGAGAATTGCACTTTATGTATGTTTACATTGCTTTAGGAAATATTTGAATAAATTCTTTTATATGGGCTATTCCATATTCACTTTGTTTCCGTCCATTGTACTTCTACTTTTATGTCTACTATCGGATAAACTTAAACGTCGTGCTCTCATGTTCAATCTGCAAAAAACACGATGGATATAGTTTACATCTAAGTCATAAAGAATCGCGAGTTCCCTAGTACACAATTCACTGCCAGTTCTTGCTAGTATTCGCTATACGTCTTCGAAGAAGGCCATGTAGAAATTCACTTCATTGTTCATGAATGCGGAGGCACCCCCTCTTTACCTTCAGTATTACATTTCTCCTTATTAGTGAAAAGATTATGAGGTACTCACTTGGCCAATTCAGTGCGTCCATGTCCACTATAATCCAGGAATAAAGTAGTGATAGCTATATGCACGCGTCCAAGAACGTTATTTAAATTTATAAGAACACACGTAGTGCTTGCCAAAATTTTAGAAAGAAAGTGATCAGAGCCAATCCCATTTACAATTTGGGATCCGTTCGTAAGCTCCTGAAGACCAGTACTATACCAGAATCCTCTGTAGCACACACTTAAAAATACGATAATGTATTCTCGATTGATAAATGCTTTTGTCCACCAAAATGAGTAGAGTTTGCGGGATTCCTCCTGTAAGTTCCCATTGCAACAGAGTATTTTAAGAAGATACCAATTAAGGTTTAAATGGTCAAAATATGATCTCTCTTAATTTAGAATGATTTGACGTCAAATTTGATTGACAAATATATAATTTATAGGTCTGTCTGCGTACACATATTTTGCATCATTTTGTGCAAAATGTTGCAAAATCTTACAAAATGTTGTCTGCGTACTCCAAATCTCTTGCAGCGAGAGAGCCAAAAAGAGAACTTTTTGACAGTTGGAAGTTAGAGAACTTGCAAAATGTTACTGGAGAAATTTCTTCTTGCAAGATTTTGCAACTAGTTTGAACAGCTGTTTTTATTACTTTGTGAATGAAATAATTTTTGTGAAATGAAAATAGAAATTGAAATTTAACAATGGCAGAGGTAAATAGTTACAATTGTGTTGATTTTTAACGTTTATAATAAATTATAATAAACAAAACACTTTGTTTTATGCCACAAACGTCCAAATATACAGTGCGACCGTGGCGTAAAAGCAGAACCAATGATTCCAATAATGCTACTTTTCTGGCTAAAACTCTTTTGCTTTGTTATTTCAATTGTTTACACTCCGATCAGCTGTTTTCTTGCAAGATTTTACTGGATACTGTCTGCGTACTTTTTAAGATATTTTCAGTCGACAGAGTAAAATTGGTCATACTCTCCCAAAAAAGTTGACTGAGTATTTGCTACTGGAAAAGTACGCAGACAGACCTTATATTAAGCATTTTTTTATTATATTAGATGCATGAAAATTTTTTTTTACGTCTGGAGAAGCAAATAAGATTAATGCTGGGAACACAACTGAGACGAACGACGAATTTTTCATAATAAATAAGGGCCTGTCCCATGATGTCGACAACATTCGACTTGTCGCACACTTTCAAGGGAAAAACAAATTTTAAAATGCTGCTGTTGTTGTGTCAAATGTAAGTGTGCGACATGTCGGCATCATAGGACATGCCCTTAAACACATTTGTGTATATGAAAATTAACACAACACTGCCGTTTAACGAAATACTACGACGAATGAACGATGAAAATACAATTTAATCTCTCTTTGCACAAACAGTAACCAACTTTGTTACATATGAAAGTTTGTGTGCTTCATACGACGAATTTGCTTAGCGAATTTTTATCGATGAATTTGTTGACGTGGACGAAATTCGTCGTTCTTCCCAGTTGTGTTCCCAGCATAAAGAAGTTGCCAAAAAAATAATTCACAGATTCATGGCACGTCATTTTTTATACATCACTCTCTTCTATAGCGCTGCTATTAGCAAATAGACAAAGTTTCGTCTAACAAATTTCAAGTTCAAGCTCTCGTCTTAGCAAAGTTCAGAACACGCTCCATCTTGCCGAATCTCAAGTCAGCACGTAATCACGTCATATGCAATGGTGGGTCTGACTGTTATTTTATAGATCATTTTATCAAGAAATATATCTTTAGAATTAGAGATAATAATATTTCTTTAATAGATGAACAAAAATATTCTGGTCTTGACGGGACAGCACCTGAACTTCTGATACCTGTTTAAGTTCGCCAAGTTAATTAGGAAAACCTACGATAGAGATATTTTGAGAAGCCCAGATGAGCAGAAGGAGGGTGTAATTGCAAAAATACCGAAAAAGGGTGATTTGACAGACCGTAATAACTGATGTGGTATTACACTGCTGAGCATGTTGAGCATAACTAGGAACACACGGTTTTCTAACCGCAGACATCTTGCGTCGACCACGTTAACAGCTTAAGAGTTTTGGTAGAACAGCTGGTTGAATGGTAATTGCTTTTATATTTCATAAAACAGTGGCTGAAAACACTGGCTTGTAAAGGCCGAAAAAGAGGAGAGGAGTGGTATTACGTGGGGTATTCAAGAAAAACTGGGTTATCTTAATTATGCCGATCACAAAAGTATATTGGCGCACATTTAATCAGATACATATGTATGTCTACAAAATTACAACGGCTTGTGAAAGTTGCGGAGAATGCTGTCATGAGAATAAATATCACAAAAACTGAGGCATTACGTGTAACCCAAGCGTTCATTATAAGATTGAAATTAACAACATTCAACTTGAGGATGTTGAATCGTTTTGCTATCTCGGAAGTTTAATAGCAACTGGTAGGTGCTTGACAACTGTGTGAAATTTTTCAAAACTTGGAATGCTGCTGTGTCTCAGGAAAATCATGAAAATTTTCTGACCTGAAACTATCTCTAACAATAATTTTTTGGATTTACTCACAACACACTATAAATCAGTTCATATCGAAATATGTAGATTAAAATGGAATTGAATAGGCCGCACTTTGCGCAGATCGCATGATATTACAAGAAATGACACTGACTTCTGGAGGAGATAAGATGAAGACGAAGTTGGAAAAATATATGTATATCATATATATCATAATAATGCAGAAAGAATTATCAGTAAAGTTGGGAGAACACGTGCTAATTTAGCACAGCGATAGCATTACCAATTATTCAATTTCCCTCATCACTAAGAACGTGGAAAAGTTCACAAATCTAAGCCACTTCACAGAAGTATGATTAAGATCCTTATTCCTAAAGGATCTATCTCAAAGATTAATTAACTTGCGCGTTTTGCAATGTGTTCAAGATGATATGGAAAAATAAAAATTTGGCTTAAAAAGCGTTACGAACTTTAGCCCGTTCAAATCATAAATATAGAACAAATTAAGTTAAATAATTAAAATTAACTAAAATTAATAGCCATGGGCTTGTGGCAAAAATTAAATAAATATACTTAATAGTAACAAACCAAAAAAGTTTGTCTTAAGTAGAACAAAAATAAGCAAATTAACTAACATGTGCATAATTAGTAAAGAATAAACGACAATGGTAAGTCTGTTGTAAATTAGAGATGGTAAATTAGGGCTTTCATTACAAAACACGTTTCAGCAAAATTTAAATACAATGAATCAAAACAATTCACGTATTCCATTTGCAAGAAAGTTTCGTATATAAGGCAGAAATCTACATCAACTGACACCACACACAGTGGACCAACACAGAAGAACGCTGATGATGAAGGTTTAGTAGCCTTCGAAAACGGCTGGCTGTTCCGTTCAACTATGTGTTGTCAAAATATTTACAACTAACTTTGATGTCATTTGTTCATTAATAATTATCACATGTAATTTGGCTTAAATAGCGTTACGAACTTTAGCCCGTTCAAATCATAAATATAGAACAAATTAAGTTCGAAAAATAGTAATTAAAATTAACTAAAAAACACTTTCTTTACCGAAGGTCCTGGGTTCAAACCGGGTCTCCGACAGTCTTTAAATAACAACACCACGCAATTTCAGATGTGCGTTAGTGTCCTTTGTATTGGTTGTTGTGGGAAAAGCTCTAGTAATGCAGGCATAAGACACTGGTCACTAAAACTATAGCAGCTTCCGCGGATGCTAATCCTAATGTAAAATCAGACCGCTCTCTCCTTTAATACGCCTATTTAACACCAGAGGCGCTGCAACTCTGCATTATTAAACACCGAAAAGCAGAGTTGTAAAAAAAGAATGAAGCTTTCTTCTATCCCTTCCTTCACCACCTGTATTCTATATCACTATCCCTTCCCTATCAGCCTTTCTCGCTATCTTCTCACCAACTTACAGGTAGCACCAAGGTATCATTGTATTGGACCCAAGTTAGCTGGACTCTAAATTTCACCCTTCCTTACCAGCAGCCTGCTAACCTAATCTAGCCTTATTTACAAGATTATTGTGGCAATTCTAATCATATCGAATTACAAGTATTTACTATGCCAGGCGTACCTTGAACGTTTATGATTTAGTGTGCGATATCTACATATGTAGCATCTTCAAGCAACTACGAGTATTAAGGAAAACTAACAATTTAATTTCCTTCCCTGATGATGTAAATAGAACCAAGTTGAAAAACAGTGACCTTAACGGTTATAAATTTTATTTAAAAAAATAAATTTTTATGATTATTTCTACTTTTAAGTTTCAATAAAAATAACAAATCCATGATGTCATCCATACCTTAACTATGAAAATCATATCAATGTTCATACATACTCGTAATGTATGTGAACATATAAGTAAATATCTAGACATATGTACATACATATTATTTGTTGTATATATGGGAGTAAATTCTCCAAGGATTTAATATATTACATTTTATTTTCATTTCATCATTTGTTTTTATTCCATTCTGTCAGTCGGTGGTTGCTTGTCTGTCCTTCTGTTACTTAATTTCATTGTTTCATCTGACATTGCAACAGTTGTAGTACATGATGGAAAAGTATTTGTTTGTATTGAAATATATATATGTACATGCATACATAAACATAAAGGCACAAAGAAAATTAAATTTATTTACATGTGTATGTTTATTCATAAGTGCGTACGTTTATGCACACATGCATGAACCTGGATATATACACTAGGGAACTTCTTTAACCGACTAATCGGTTATTTTGATAAATTTTAATACATAAAGATACATAGGGATATGTTCTGTATGCCATTTGAAACTAAATAGTTCGGAATTGCCATAGCATTGTTGGTATAAATACCTATTTCCAATAATAATTCAATGGTAATTCCGCACGTTTTAATTTCACGTGTTATACAGAGCATATCCGATAACTTTTTTTATTATTTTAAGATTTCAATAAAACAATAAGCTAATGGATCGAACTCATAAATATTTTACACAAACCTTTTATCAAACCCATGTAATTTAAATGGATTTAGAATTGGGTGGAACTCGTTCACTAGTTTATTTGGCACACAAACCAATTTCAAACTCATTTAAACTAAATATGTACATGGGTTTTATCGTAGTTTTGCTTCACAATTTAAGTAGGGAAAGAGTTCGGCTCTAGTCTGAATGTCTTTGGTCATTGTCTAATTTATAACATAAATTCACCCATTTGTTGCAGACAAAATTGCATGTGTGTGAACCTAAATTTTAAAATGTATAAACCTTGTTATAAACCTTGTGCTTTAGCAGAGCTTTGTTATGTATATGTACATATATATTCGGTTAATGCATTAGAGGCCTGAGTAAACAGTCTTGAAATGGAAATACGTCTTGTTTTTAAATGTATACTAAACCAATAATAATTGCTGTCATATTATAAGCGAAGCGCGATGGATGCATTGGTGTTCGTGTACATGAGTGCTAACAAGCGATGTCGCGAAGACATAACAAATAATCAAAAGAAGTAGTGTTGATGCGTGTGTGCTTGCTATTTTGCATATTGTAGGTTTGAGTGTGTGTTTAGATGTAGATAGTAAGCTAGTGTGTGTTTTAGAGAGGTTTTATTAAAGCAAGCGCACACAACTAATGTCAATGCATGTGTGCGCTTGTATGTGCGCAAAATAATAAAGAAGCATACTTATGCATGTACGTATGTATGTACATGCGTGACATTTGTATATGCGCCCATGCGTATAAAGAAGCAAGCATCACAAATTTCTCCGTCACGAAGTATTTACTTCTTTAAGGCTAAGTTAGCCGACTGTAATGTAATGTAACTGCAACAGTAGGAAACAACTAATTGATATTGTTATGTGAAAAGTAATGAAAATGGTTATAGAGATGTAATGTAACGTAACCTACTTTTGATATAAAAATATCGATTAGCTGTTTCCTACGTTGCAGTTACATTCTATTACAGTCGGCTAACTGAGCCTTTACTCCTATACCTACAATAACTGAATCAAATGTCCTTCCAATAGTGTTGTTTAGCGTTTCTTTCTGAAGACTTTGCTGTGGTAAAGCATTTGAAAAATCCCCCATGTCTTAAAAGTTCTTTATAAATGTATTTATCAAATTTTCGTATTTTCAGGAGCTTTTTGGAAAACTGTAAATTTACATTACTTTAATAATATTTTCTAGGATGTTATCAAATTTTCCTGGGAACGAGTTGGTTCGGGCGAACAGTAGTGGTCACCTATTAAGAGAGCGCAAGTTTTTAGAGTACAATCTGATCCATAATTTTCCGCCGGCATCAACTCGTTCTCAGGAAAATTTTGTCACATCTTAAAAATTGCCAATACACTAAGGTAAGATTATAGTTTTTCGAAAATCTTCTGAAAACTCGAACTTAAAGAAATTCTGAGTGTGCACGTTTTTAGAAGACTACTTAGACATCAAACTATGACCAATATTGTCCGCCAGCATTGAGTTCTTCTCAAAAAACAGAAAATGTCAAGTTGAAAACTTGTCAATATCTAGTGCAAATTCGTGTTTTTGAGAAATAGATTCATGGGCAATAAGAAAGCAACATTGCTGCTTCATTCACTAGAAAAGTCCTTTGAAATGCATTAGATGTTAACAGGGGGTCTACTCTAGAGTGTTGCCACACAAGTATTTTTGACCTGGTGCCGTCAAGATAATAATTAGTGTGGCAACACTCCATTTTTCAATAGCTGTTGTTGTTATTTACATTTATTTGCTTTACATACTTTTAGAATTAGAGCTGAAAAAAAGTCAGCCAATGTAGTAAAGTAAGAAAATAAAAAACATGTTGATTATTGAGTTCTTGTTTCAACTTTGTTATTTGTTGAGCTTCTCATTTGCTTAAATGAAAGTTTATAACATAATAAATTTGGTTGTTCTAAGAAACTTTGGGTAAAGGTTCCCTGATGATCTGCATTAGCAACAGTGAAATGCGCACAGGATCCAGCTAAGCCCCTCAATAATCAATTTTAATGTATTTTTAATAAAAAATTATTTTATTCAATAAGTAAAATAATAATTTTGGGATTATTAGTGCGTTAATAAATTTTAAACTTAACTTGTAACAATTCCCAATAAAAAAACACGAATTAATTTTGATAATAGGATTTGAATACCGTCAATAAAATACATTTTACAACAGCTGCTGTTGATTGATGTTTATATAAGAAACCGACCTTATGGTTAAAAATTAAAATTAAATACAAAAATAAATACAAAAAGGTCAAAAAACATAGAATAAATAATATATACCAAGCTGAAAGACACTTTATAAAAAAATTAGGTTTGAAAGGTTGCTGAGAAGAGAAAATAAGTTTTCAGCTTCCTTGAGTCCAACTAAGAGGTCTTGGCAGTGGGAAAGGAATAGTGCAATTGACAGTTGTATAGAGAGAGGAGGAACTCAATATTTTCGTTTTTACAACTTTACTATAACGCGTTTTGATAATTTTTACAGCGTCTTTAGCCATTTTATTAGTAGTTTTACTTCGCCGATTAATTCAAAGTGCATATCAGACAAATGTATAGTGCTGATATCACTTGGTATGGACTACACGAAATGACCCCAACACGAATACTAAGATGTCCAAAACGTACGAAATACGCACGCGAAATATTCTGCACAACACGCACGAAATCTAATTGAAAGCGAAAAATTATTTTTTTTTCAAATAGATACATATTTTTGTTTAATTTCAGAACTTTAAGCTCAAGAGACCCATACATTATCGACAAATTTTCTGAAATTGCGTGTTTTACGATACAATGTATTAAATTTTATTTATTGGAAATTAATGCGTACATATTTTGCACCTATAATCGTTGGTATCATGAACAAAAATACAACACGCACCCATCTCTAGTCTGTCCTATCCAAGACAACCATTTGCTTTGTAGTCGACACATACAAGCGATATCAACTTTAAATTCTTTGTTTAATATCTAATGAATCGATTTAATTCACATTTCCGAAGTTTTTCTAAACTAGCGTAATTTTTGATTTTCATTTTCATCAATATATAAACATATTTAATATATTCGATGTTTTTTTGTTCAATAATATAGTTCTTAAATTGTGTATTGGTAATCGTTACCAAAATACCCGGTGCTATTGCTGCACTAACATACTGTTATTCATGCATTGCCAGCTTATCCCCAATACACATGTCACTTGTACCCATATTTCTCTGTATTTGCTCCCTTGTATTTATTTAACATGTGTGCTGCGCATCATTTCAAGTGCATCATATTATTCCGTGTTATGTTGTTATTATTGTTGCTGTTCCCCATAACGATGCACAAATATTGCACTGTAAGGAAGCATTAATGCAAATAAAGAGAGAACAACAAATACTAACGTTAATACTAACAAACTGAAAAAAACATCTTACACACACACACACACGCGCAAACTTACACTATTGTTCATAAAATCAGGGACATCATTTTAACTTTTGTGCTTAAGTATAAATAATCCACTTTCATAATTAAACTTTATTCGTTTCATAAGATTAACGTGAACTTTGAAAGTGTTTAAAGATTAGACTTGGGTCGAACTAATTCAGTCGTTCGTTTTGGACACAAATATATGATCAAACTCATTTAGAACTAATTCTGACACATTAGCCAAAGCCTTCTCTGCAAATTCGGGAAACCGATACTAATCCTAATGTAACACCAGAGCGCCCTCCTTCGTCGGTAATGTAAAGCAGAACCATCGGCAAGGTAAAATAAAACAATAAAATTGCTCAGCTTTGAAAACTTAACAAGCCTCATTGACACCAGAGGCGCTGCAACACTGCATTAATAAAAACGTGCATAAAGCAAATTGTAAAAGAATGAAGCTTTCCTCTATATCTTTCTTCACCTCACTTCTCTATCACTATCCTAAAGAATGTAACACATTTTAATAGTAGTAGGCATTCATTGTCTGAGTGTTACTTCTTTATCGAGTCGCATATGAATATTGTGGAAATCATACAGGGAATGACAAATCAATATGTACCCTTTCGCAAGTAATTTCGTGCTTGAGAGACTTTGAATTGAAAGGACATGGAGTTTTTAACATTTCTTGTTCACTACGGCGATATTAGAACCAACAAACAATTATTTAGTCACGGAATTTTAAACACTGAACCCGAACGAAAAATTTTATGAAAATCGCTTAAGAAAATAAGTGATTTTCATAAAAATCATTGCTTGTTTAAAATTTTATTAATTTTTTTGGGCATACATTTTTATAACTAAAAACAATATATTATTAACATTTTATACATTCACAGATATATTTGATATATTTTTTAAACTTTTGTAATCTGTGACAAAAATGTTTGAACTCCAAAATCATGTTTTTTTTATAATAATGTTGTGAACACGGCAACGCCAGCAAGAGAAAGAGTGTCAAAAATTGAGAGAATAAAAAAGTCCGCAATGAAAATAAAATAGATTATAATTTTATTCTGTTCTGCACTGTGGTTTTTACTTCAAAATGGTATGGAAAACCGGCCGTCGGCGTTGTAGAAACAGGGAATTAATATATGTAAATATAAGCGAACTTGTTTGCAATCAAACATATTTCTCTAGAGAATTCCGTGCAAAGATTTATTTCTGGGAGCAGTAATTGGAAAGTTGATAAATCAAATTCAATCTTCAATCGGCTGTTATGAAGATTTCTTATTTTTATGATTACAAATTTTTGTAAATTCATTATTTTTTCAAAAGTCTAGAAACAATATTCTTGTAAAAAGTAAAATTGACCTTCTATTTGACTGAAGTTAGCAAATGTTGCCAAGCTTCAGCTTCTGCAGCTGCTTAAAAGACAAGGAATTATATTTTAAATGTCAATTAAAACGGGCTTTATTGGAAAGAAAATTTCATGAAATTAATGTCTAAATATGATTTCTGCCATGCGGACGCCACGCCTGGCGCGTAGAATGCGCAATCTATAACACCACACAGAGAAAAAACTGCCTAATAGAATCTATAAGATTTTCTCTATGAAACGTTTTTAGGCTGAGGGGTATCTCAGCAGAAAGAAGCGAAGATTTTATCATAGAGATTCCTTATTGTTTTTATGTAGTAAATCTTATTAGTTTTATCAAGAAGAAAACCACATAAAATCAAGAAATCAAGAAATCTTATTATTCACAAGTTTTTTTACTCAATTTTAGGTTATTTTTGGCATCAAAAAACAATCCATAGAGAAAATCTTCTTGATTCTATTAGGTTTTCTTATAAATTGTAAACTATAGGGATTTCTTATTGATTTTATTAGTTTGCCTTATTGATTTTTCAATAAGGTATTCCTTATTGTTTTCATTAGGTTCCTATATGAATATGTTTAAAGCATCTTATTAATCAACTCACTTAAGTTTTAAGTGAGTTTTAAGCGCCTAACGGCAATGCCTGGAATTACCCAGACTGGGGTCGCCTGTATTGCCACTTCCTATATCTTCGGGAACATTCTCACGAAAACTGAGGTCAGATATCCCCCCTCATTTTTAATCTTTTGATGCCAATGCCTCGATGGTATATTTGGTTTTATTTAGATATATTTTAAAAATGCATACCAACAGGTTAATTATTTATTATTTATTTTATTTATTATTATTTTTTTTAATTTACCATTATCACACATAAAAATAAAGTTAAGAGTATCAGTAAAAACAACGTTCTTATTCTTATGATGCGCAGTGTAAGAGGAAACAAACTTATCTATCTACTTTATTGATTTTGGGCTCATAAGATTGCCTTTGTTGTCAGGAAACATTAACGCCGAGCTGTCCAAGTTTCTTTTGCAGTTAAAATATTGGACTGACTGTGAATGTAATAGTTACTAAATGCTAATAAGCATTAGTTGCAATAGACGAAGACAATTTTTTATTGCTTTTAGCAGCGTCTTTAGGAGAAGCATAAATTAATTTGTTATCCGCAACTTTCTTTCTTTCATTTCAAGTCTTGTAAAAGATTAAATTAATATGCTAAAAGCCTTTTGGTCATCACGCGTAAGCGGATCTTGATTAAACAGAGGCTTGGAGAAGTCATCAAATATGTACATACATATGTATGTAGTACGAGATGCATTCAACATTATAAGGACGCAGAGATATTTTATTTTATTCTTTTTTTAATTAACTTTTTATGTACTTATGTACATAAATATATTTCGTAAATTAGTCAGAGAAAAATCTGCATAATCTGGCGTCAACTATAGTACAATTTAATATCATAGACATTAAAGCTGACGTATATTTCCTTCATAGGCTACTCGCTATTGCAGTGCACTTACCTTTCTGGAAATTAAAACATCACTTATTTCAATCTGGTGACAATTTATATAGTTTTTATTGTTTCAAATTAAAATTTATTTTACTAGACGCTTTAGAGATTATCTAGTTTCTGACATCTTATTAAATTTATTTAATACGTTTCTTTTTAAGTTTTGCGCTCTATTGCCAGGGCCATAAAACTACATAGACCTTATTATATTAATAATAATTCTCGTAAATTTCCCAATAAATTTACATGTGAGTTGTTCAAATTTTGTGAATTCATTAAAATGATTCAAATTGTTTTAATTTCTTTTTTTAATTGTAGTTTCTTATGCAGTAAGCACATAAACGACTTCAAATGTCGCTAACTGCAATCAGCGTGACCGTTTGACCGACAAAAGTGGCAATTTGCCACTTTTTCGACTGCCTTGCCACTTTTTCGAGTGCTTTTGCCACCTTTTGTCTTCCTTTTTTAGGTTGAATTATATAAAAATACATTAAAAATAAAAAGTTTAGTGTAGTTTTCACTTTTTTTTTTAATTTTGCCCCTTTTTTTGATAAATTCCCTTTTTGGTGCTACTTTTTGAAAAATATCAGCGGTCACCCTGACTACAATTGTCGCACTAAATCCAACTACATACTTCATTATTTTGAAAGAGTAAGCGAATTCATAAGCACTTGATGTTGAAATATACATACATACATACACAGAGAAAACAGTGCCTAATAAATACCTCATAAAATAGAACAAAATTAATAAGATATCTCTATGGTTTTTTTTTTAAAAGGAAATCTTATTAATTTAATAAGGAAAACCTTTTTGAAAAAACCAAGAAGAAATCGTGTAGTTTTTATTAGGTTATCTTATTGATTTTTTCAAAAAGGTTTTCTTCTTAATTTTATTAGGCAACCTAATAAAACATGAAAAAAATTGTAATTATATATTTTCATTTAAATTCTGTACGATATATGTATGTATGTATGTAGTATATTTAGATGTTATTTATTTATACATACATACATACATATCATATTATATTCTTAATTAACTAACTCACCATACATACATACATATTTATTACTTGAGAGGAGACAAGTACTGAACCAGCAACCTTCTGACTGATAGACAAGAACTCTAACCAATATGCTAACAAGCAGCCTGAATCCACACTGAAATTATTGTACAAACATGCTTATTTATACAAGAACGAAAAATATCATGAAAAAATTTTTCACCATGTATATATATAGATATTAAATAACAAGAAATCTAATAAAATCAAGAAGATTTTCTTATAAAAAAAATTAATAAGATGCTTTAAACATATTCATATAGGAACCTAATGAAAACAATAAGGAATATCTTATTGAAAAAATCAATAAGGCAACCCAATGAAATCAATAAGGAAAACCTTTTTGAAAAAATCAATAAGGCAAAGAATCAATAAGAATAAATAAGAAATCCCTATAGTTTACAATTTATAAGAAAACCTAATAGAATTAAGAAGATTTTCTCTATGGATTGTTTTTATTTTGGTGCCAAAAATAACAGAAATTGAGTAAAAAATTTTGTGAATAATAAGATTTCTTCTTGATTTTATGTGATTTTCTTCTTGATAAAATTAATAAGATTTACCACATAAAAACAATAAGGAATCTCTATGAAAAAATCTTCGCTTCTTTCTGCTGGGATACCCATTAACCTAAAAACGTTTCATAGAGAAAATCTTCTTGATGCTATTAGGTAGTTTTTTCTCTATGTATCGTTGGTCACAAGTAGAAAGGCCCTAACTCAAATAACTACATATAACTTTACAGGAGAAGGTAAAAACATAATAATAAACAGTACAAGTGCTTGTGCAACTAGTCTGTAAAACTGCTTGTAAAAGCGTTACTTTTTACACTATTGCAATAAATTTTTGTAACGAAGTGTATTTGTGTAAAATGTATTGGAATCACTGAAAAACTCAATTTCGTTAAAATACGAGTTAAGGCCTTTCTACTTGTGAACATTCATATATGTATGTACATTAGGTTGGCCGTTATTTTTTTTTTATTTCTTCTACTATCCCCCCCTCCCCAAGTCGGTTCGGCTTTATGTAAAAAAATACTCACAAAAACATAAATGTGAAAAAAGGCCAAGTTCCTTTCCAAAATTTCGTCCATTAAAAGTAGTGAGATATATACATTTTGACCAAGTTCTTGTTTGCCACAGTACCTAACACAGAAACATATTATGTATTATATAAATTTGTAATCGTAAGGGTGTCATATAATTTCTAGATAATCTGCTAACTTGAAAATATTTTTACCGATTTAAAGAAATGAACAAATAAAAATTTTTCTCTTCTTTTTTTAGAAAAGTAAAAATATTGCCAAGTTAGCAGATTATCTAGAAATTATATGACACCCTTACGATTACAAATTTATATAACACATAATATGTTTCTGTGTTAGGTATGGTGGCAAACAAGAACTTGGTCAAAATTTATATCTCACTACTTTTAATGACCGAAATTTTGGAAAGGAACTTGGCCTTTTTTCACATTTATGTTTTTGTGAGGATCTGACTACTTTTTGAAAAATTTTCTATAATAACACTTTTTAAACTTAAAATTTCTAGTATGTCTTATTTCTATTAATGATCACTGCGCCAGTTGAAAATGTCATAGTTGCATAAAATAGTGGGTTCGAGCGTGATGGGTGTTGGATTGTAGACTTTAAAAATGCACTATTGTGTCATTACAACGGGTCGCTAGTGTGTACGCAATCTGGTAAGAGGCATGTAAAATACAACGAAAATTTTAGTGGACGTGACGCCGTCTATTTTCTCAATATATTTACATATTAAAGTCTGCTTAGCCAAAATACATATGTAAATCAAAAGGATATTCGCAATGCGCATGCAAATTTTCAATAGGGTAGATGGTGCTTTAATTTTTGGATTTTCCGATTAAATACATCAATTACTATTTGTGTACAAGATGTCAGCTCTCTATAGTATAATATTATGTAAAATATTTATGGGCCTGGCCCCGCCAACTTTTATATCTGCTAGTGCTCATGGTTCATGCAAAGTTTGTTATAAAAAAGTTAATGAGAAATATATGAGTAATAAATTAAAAACTGCTATACCGGAGGAGTACATGAAAGAAAAAGCTACGATTTATGGGTGAAGTCACGGCTACTTTTCAAAATAGGAAACTTTTGTTTTGGATAAGTGCAATGTGTATGAAAAGTTTTAGTAAAATATATTTTAATTTTGAATTTGAAGTGCTTATTTCCACCACCTGATAGATAGCAACTTCTGGTTTTTCAGATTTTTCTTAGTGATCTCTGATCTAGATTTATTTGTGTATCGAATTTAAACTCGCTAGTGCGAATTCCAGTTTTAACGTCGTGGGCCCGTATACTGGGTAAAACTTTTTTGTTTTATGATTTTCGCATTGGCTTACGCAGCTACACTTATTTGTGTATAAAATTTCAGCTCTCCAGCGCGAATTATACCTTTAAATTTTATCAGCATTAACTCTCCCACTATTTCTAACTCAAAATGTTGTTGTGAGCAGCGCTTATAATTCATGCTAATTTTCTTCTAAAATATGCTAGACTAAAGTAGATTAAAGACAAGGCTAACATTTGACGGGATCAAATGATCACGTCCACTTTTTAAGGTGATAGTTTAAAGTCGTGAGCACGTGCAACGCTATGCAAGATTTCACTAAATTGGCTTGAATTAACAGCCTTATTTATAAAAATTATTATTGCTTTATAAAGACTTTTTAAGAAAAATTTGTATGGAAATTTGTTCTAAACACCTTTTTAAAGCCTTAATAAGTTTTATAAATAAGGCTGTAAGTTTTTAGTTCAAAATAATATTGACGTGAACCCGCCCATTCTTATAAAATTTTATGGGTTTTCAGATTTTTCTAGTTGGTTTCTCACCTAGACCTAAATACTTGTGTATCAAATTTCTACTCATAAGCGCAACTATCGATTTTTAATTTTTATGGACGCAGCCCCGCCTCTCTTACTAAAATGTCCAAGTTTTTAGATTTTTGTAGTTGGTTTCTCACCTAGACCTACTTGTATATCAAATTTCATCTCCCTAGCACAACTTTAAATTTTTAATTTTTATGGTCGTAACCCTGCCCACTTTTCCAAACTCAAACTTTTTTTCGGCCAGTGCTTAGTATTCGTGTCAAGTTTCGTTGCAAACGGATAATAATAACCACATAAATAGTATATCTAAATATGCTGACCCGCAGGGCATTAAAATGAGGTTTAAATTGTATGGGCGTGTTAACGCCCACTTTTGTGATAACAAATTTATAGCCTTGCATTACCATAGTATATATGCCAAATTTCAATAAAATAGCTTCCATTAAGCGCCTTATATTAGGTTTTTTAATTCTGACTTCCACCTGGCCAAAATTTCCGAGTTCTCAGATTTTTCTATTTTATTTCTTACCTAGACCTAGCTCTGTATCGAATTTCAGCTACTCATGGTTAACATTTTCGGGTTTTCAGATTTTTCCGGTTCATTTCTCACCTAGATCTTCTCGTGTACCAAATTTTAGCTCTCTAGCAATAGCGGAAGTGCTTCATCAATTTGATGAGTGTGTCAGTGTTCAGTGAGTATGTCTTAAAATATGCAATTTTTGCACCTCTATATCTCCGGAACCTTTCAAACTTCGCATATTAGGTTATATGAATTTATTATAATTATGGTTTAAATATCATAATTTAACGATTGCGGGGTACAAAGTTATGAGGGGGGTAAAAACAGCTCGAATGGCTTCCCGTAAATATACACACTGCGAGCATTGGCCAGAACTTGGCCTGGCGCACTACCGTGCGCCTAGATCGTTTTCCTCGTACTAGAAAATTGTTAAATTTATACAAAAAAACCCAGTAAAAAAAGAGACTCCAAAAAAGTCATGAAAATGTAGAGTTTACGATGCGGAAGTAGTGCAAATTTCGATCCGATCTAATGATTTTTACATAGGGTTGTCATTGCAAGAAGTTCTCTTTTTCGATGCCTGGTCACTGAATTGGAAGCGATATTAAGGAAAATTCCCTTTTTTGTGTTCTATGATAATATTTTAATCTAGGAATAATTGTAAATAGGTACCTATTTTAACAATCCGTTTTTTTATACGAATTTAAGCCCTAAACAGTGTTTTCATGTAAATTGAAGCAAACAACTTTAAAGTTTTACACTAAAATTAGTTCATAAATTTCTTTAAAAAAAAATTTTTTTTTAATTCTGGTGAGTATTTTCCAACACTATGGAGGAGTTACAAGGTTTTGTATGACTAAAATAAGTTTCTACATGGTTTTTTGCTCACTCTCGGCAAATTAAAAATATCGATTTTTTGGAAGCAATGAAAATGTAGTTCCACTAGAATGACTTCCATTTTTTTTCACTGGGTATGTATCTACATGTTTTTATTTTTAACCTCTTAACGTTTCACAGTACACGACCACAATATGTCAATTTTTTATTTGCAAAAAAGTGACGTTAGTTTCTTTTCTCTGTGCGTGCTTATATCGCAAAAAAACCCTACATAAATACCAGGGTACGTGTCGCAGAGCTGCGTTAAAAATACCTTATTTTGATTCTTTATAAGTTTCAGAAAAACGCTGAAAATCCGTCAACTAACCAATCCTTCCGCTAAATTTCCCGCTGGTGGTTTTTTAAATAGGCTTGCCGCTAATGACAACAAAATACAGTCATATATAGCGGGAAAACCGCCGTTTTGGCAACACTGGTTAAATGATTAGCAGTGCACTGCGTTAAGTACAAAATTCGTTCTGCTGAAAATTTTTGTGTGTTTCTCTGCTACTTAAATTTAAATCTTTCTTCAAACCCATAAAATTTTCACCATATTCTTTTTGTTTTCTTTTAAATCACCAATGTAGACGGACAAAAATTACAATAATTGGTTCATGAATTTTCCTATATATGTATTACCTTTTGTTAACTATTACTTGGTAAACTATTTGCCCCAAATCTACCGAATTCTTCGGTACTTTTAAATCTCTTTCATTGGTCAGCACGGTCAGTTTTTATTACCAAAGAAAACTAATTACATAAGTATGCATTCTTGAAACTTATCAAAATGTGTAAAGTTGTAGTTTAGCATGAGTTTACTTAAGCAATCAAGTGTATATAATACGTTACACGATAAGTATTAATTTCCAATATATTGGTTGAATTTTACATTGTGCATATTCGAAATGTATGATTGCATTCACTGACATTATTATGCACACGCATGATACATACTCGTACTTGCAACATGGATACACAACTGTTTAATTTTGATGATACGAGTATTCATCATGCAACCGTTTTACGCACTTATAAAAATAGGGAATAGCTACATGTGTAGTACATATTTTTGTAAAGTTACTAAATGATGAACACAATTAAGTAACTAAAATACATAACCAAGTACATATGTGCTATGTACAAATGTAGATATGTACTATATACATACGTTGTTTGCAAGTTAAATTTAATAAGAAACTAAAAAAATACCTTCTGTGTAAAGAGGTCACTCAAGACCGGAGGGTAAAAAATAGGATGTTATTACTTATAAAATAAGAAATTTAATCGAAATTTTATTTTTATTTTTATATTACATATTGAATATTTTTTTAGGAATTTAATTAACGTGTATGTTCCAGTGCTACAAAATAAATTGTAACAAATAAAGGACAGATGTGTAATATTATTTTATATGAAAATTTTCATTCATTGTGCCATTCGTATGGAAGTATTTATCTTGATTCTCCGCATGGAAACCAAACAAAAATTCAATTTAATTTAACCAAATTTATCATAGTGTGACATACTGTCAGAATAACTGCATACAAAAATATATTTTAAGGGCAAAATAAATGGGGTATGCTCTTTGCAATTTATATCATCATTTTATCACATTGTATGTAAATATATAATTATAACTCATTTAAATTTTATTAAAAGCAACTAAATGTTGCTGCCACTCCAGCGAATTTTGAATATACACAATAAACGCATTCGATATCACATCACATATTATGCTAACCCCTTCCCTGCCTGTAACACTAGACTAGACTATAAAGGACCACGATTAGTCCAAATATAATACAATAAAACTTGGTCGATTTAATACTGCAAAGTCCTAAGGATAAGGCACATTGTTCAACATTCCATGACAGCGTTAAATTTCCATCAAATTTGTTTTAAATGAGGCAACCAAACCATGTGCCAGCAAAAAAAAAATTATTGCAAAAATTCGTTTGATGTGCGCCAATTCAACAAAATTGAAGTTGAGTCAAATTGGTGTATTGAGGTTATAATCTTGTAATCGATCCTGCTTTAATATGTCACTCAAAATTAATTTGTCAGGTTTTTCCTCAATATTGCCAATATTGAAACACACGATTTTTGATTTTCGCTGGTATCGAACATCGAAAGTCGAATGTTAAATTCTTATTACGAACATCGAAAATTTCGCTAAGCAACTAATTTTCTATTGAAAAGAATTTAGCTTTCGATGAAATATTTTAATATGAAACTGTTAAAAAATCTAAGTGTCAAACAATGTTAATTTTTAAGTACACAAAAAGAAATTGTAAGCTATATATATTTTGTAGATTTTACTCACAATAACGACATTCTTTGTCGAATGCTCGTTATAATACGATATGAAAATTCGTTCGATCAGTACTTTCGACTACTAGTCAAAGATCGAAAGTTGTTCATAATAAGGGCCTAAGATTTGGAGCAGCGGAATATAAGGGGCTATAGTCTTAATTTTTCTTATTTGAAAAAACAGAACAGAAACTTATGCCTATTTCTTTTTTAATAGTTCTACAAAAAAAATCAACTTCAATGCAAAGATCTGATCAAGGCACATTCAACAGCTAGTAGCGGAAATGCAGCTGAGCTATTTTTTAGGGTTCCGTACACCAAAGGTGAAAAAAGGAACCCTATTGTTTTCGCTACGCTGTCCGTCTGTCCGTCAGTTAATGCAATTTTGAATATGTAATTTTGACAACTTGCTATATCTTGGAGACCGTTAGAGGTAAACTCTTGAAATTTTCAAAAACGGTAAAACTAAAAAATCCGAAAATTATAAAAATCGCCAAACCGAAAAAAATCGCCAAAACCTGAAAAAAATCGCCAAAAATTTAAAAAAAAAATCGCCAAATCGAAAAAAGTCGACAAAATTAAAAAAAATTGCCAATATGAAAAAACCCCAAAAACCAAAAAAATCGCCAAAACGCGAAAAATGCGCCAAAACCAAAATAATTGTTTATGTGTAGAAAAAAAGTCGCCAAAATGAAAAAAATCGCAAAAATTAAAAAAAAATCGCCAAATTTAAAAAATATCGCCAAAACGAAAAAAATCGCTAAAATTTAAAATAAACGCCAAAAAAAGAAAAAAATCTTCAAAACGAAAAAAAGTGCAAAAACTAAAAATATCGCCAAAACCAATAAAATCACCTATATGAAAAAAACGCCAAAATTAAAAAAAATCGCCAAAATAAAAAATCGCCAAAATAAAAAAAACGCCAAAATAATAAAAATTGCCAAAATTAAAAAACTTCAAAAACCAAAAAAAAAATCGCCAAAACGTGAAAAAAAGTGCCAAAACTCAAACTAAAAAAAAACGCTTAAAACCGAAAAAACCCAAAAACGAAAAAAATGCCTAAACTATAGTTTATATTGGCTAAAGTTCGTATTGAATTACATATCTCTTGCCCGTACGGAACCCTTCGTGCGCGGGTCAAAGTCGCACTTCACTGAATTTATTTAAAAATTAAAGTTCATCCGAAACTTCAAAAATTGTTTACTAAAGAGAAATTAAAAAAAGTTTTTGAAAAAATGTCAATATGAAAAATGTTTTATTGTAAAAATTTTGTGAAAACAAACTTAAAAATATTAAAAAAAACTATTAAGACATTGTGAAAGTGTTAAACGTTGCAAATTTAGTTAGTGGAAGCTTCCGTGGAGGAATTTTTTAAAATTTTTGTGAATAATTTTCATTAACTATTTTACAACAAATTCTATTTTTGACATTTTGGATCAACTAAGAGTAATGTTGTTTTTTTCCTGATATTACCTGGAAATGAATGTGCCTTGGATCTGGCAGAACATTTTCGAGAAAAAATTTATGGGACCAAACTAGAGTTAAAGACTTTCAAACAAAAAAACATTCCGTTGGTTATAAAAAATATATATAAAATTAAATATTAATGGGCGTGCCTCCACACATTTTTTTTAAACACAAGATTGTGCAATTTTTAGAGGTCAGAGATCTAATCGTCGCTTTCGATAACGAGCAGAGCATGGCGTTTTTCAGTTTGTGATTATGGCATTCGTTATCGAACAATCTAATAATATGGTTTGATATCTGAAACTGAAAAATCGAGTTCGAACTAGCTCGTTATCGAAAGCGACAATATACCCCGGGGTACAATAGAATCACTTAAAACCAAATATTAAATATTAATGGACGTGACTCTGTCCAGTTTTTAAATGGAAGATTGTGTTTATTTAGAGCTAAATATATCGAGGTGAAATGTAAAAAAAATAATGGACAAAGCCACGCTAAATTTTTTAACTTAAAAATTTTGTAATTAAGAACCGAAGGTGTTTGCAGCGTTTCGCAGGAATCAAATAAGTAGAGTATCATAAAATCAAATAAAATATATATGTGGGCCTGTCGCCGCCCTCTTTTTTTATAATGGCACCAACTAGAAGCAATACCCTCTGAGACAAAAAAAAAGAATTTTTACAATCAGTGTAAAATGTATACAGACGAATTGATACCCTCCTCCTTCTTTCTGCAGGCGATTAAAAATAGAGAGCATAATGCATTGCTGTACTTTGAGATCAAAATATCGGGGCGCTATAAAATTTTTTAAATAATTTTTATTTTCCTCCTTTGTTGATGCCTTTAAACTTATTCCGCTTTCATCATTTAATTAAATTTAAATTACTTTTTTGTTATTTTAATTAAAGACGACAAAAGGGCGCATTCAAAATCGGTTTTTGGCGGCCTAAAAGTGCCTGAATTGTCTGTCATCTCTACATTTTACTTAATATTATACAATTAAAAGCGCTACTATTTTTGACAACGCAATAAATTTTCAACTTTGAAGAATCGTGCGCACAAATTACTGGTTTGCATTCACAAAACAAATAATCAAGCGATTAAAGGGTTGCAAATTTAGTCGTTGAGACGAAAAACCCCCAAAAAAATACTGAAAGACGCCTGCCCGTATTTAAAACATTTCAATATTTCTGTAAAAAGAAAACAGAAGGCAAGATTACTTGCTACCCCTAAACAAAAAAAAAGAAGTAAGAATTTTTGGCATATTATTACTTAAAGGTCAATAAACTCAGGGCCAGAACACACCAAAATAATGTTGAAATTTTTCGTATTTGATGGCGAAAATGTGTATTTTTTTTTTGAGTGCGCCATTGTATGCAAATTTTTAATTGTACGAGTCAGTTAAAGCTTAAAGTATGTAAGTAAATATGTACATATGTATATATGTATGCATATATTAGTGAAGCACGAATATTCGTATTCGTATTCTAATTGTCGAATATTCGGCCATTTTTAGATATTCGTATACGTTTTCGTATTCGCCAAATTCAGAATACGAATATTTGCCCAAATAAATAATTATTTATTTATTTATTTAATAATATTAACAAAATAATTGCAAATTATATGCTAATATTTTACGAGCAATGACATCGCAGGCCTACAGCTCGATCTTAGATGTCAGAAGGGAATATTAATACTTAATACAATAGAAATAATATAATTATTATTATTATTATTATTACGGTCTTTATGACCTAGATAAAATATCAATCTTAATGTATATTTTACAATTATTTCTCATTATTCTATAACAAATAATGTTTTACAATATGTTTTTATTAATTTCTTGTATATATACTCATTCTGACAATCTTTAATTTCTGTTGGCAGTTCATTATACATTTTGAATCCTTCAAAAAATACACTTTTCTTTTGAAGATCAGTCTTAATTTTAGGCAGTCTTATGTTATTTCTTTGTCTCGTATTATAACTATGTATTTCAAAATTATATTGCATTCTCTCATAAAGATAATTTGGTAATTGCCCTAATCTTAACTTATGTACAAATTTTAGAGTGTGATATGCTATTAACTGTTTTATATTAAGCCAATCTAAGCTTCGTATCATCTCAGAAATTGATGTAACGTACCTTTTGTTTAGAATAAATCTCATTACTTTATTTTGCTGTATTTGTAATCTTCTAATTTGCGTATCATTTAACATAAAAATTATTGTGGGGTTATAGGTAAAATAAGGTTCTATTGTTGACTTATATATAGTTAGTTTGTACTGCTTATCAATATATTTGCAGGTTCGGTACATAAAACCTATCTTCTTTGCTATTTTATTCTCAATATAATTTACATGTTCCTTCCACTTAAGTTTATTATCAATAATTATACCCAGATATTTTATCTGCATAACATTTTCAATTTCATTGCCCTTGATTTTTAGTTTCACACTATCAAAGCTCTCAGGATTTCGAATTAGTATCATGTATTTAGTTTTTTCACAATTCAGTTTTAACTTATTCCCACATAACCATACATATAACTCGTCCATGTCTGTCTGAACAGCATTCATTGCATTATTCAAATTTAAGTGATTAAAGTACAAAAGAGCATCATCAGCAAATAAAACTATTTTACAAAAGTTTAAACAGTTTGGTATATCATTAATATAAATTAAAAAAAGTAATGGTGCGAGCACCGACCCCTGTGGCAGACCAATGTCTATTCTCCGTTCTGATGAAGTTACATTTCCAACCATTGTTCTTTGTTTTCTGTTTGTCAAATAGTTCTCAAACCAATTCAATGCTTGTCCTCGTACACCGATCCGATTCATCTTCATCAGTAATATATGCCTATCTACCGTTTCAAACGCTCGTTTCAAGTCTAAAAATACAGCTACCACAGCTTGTTCCTCCGCCATCATATCTTTCCATTCAGCTAGCACCATATTCAACGCTGTTTCGCATGAATGATTAGCTTGAAAACCAGACTGTTGAGTGATAATGATATCATGTTGATTTAGAAAATCTATCAACTGTTCTTTAACCACACTCTCCATAATTTTTTCATCTGATGGTAATGTATTTACTGGTCGCAATTCTTCTGGACGTGTTGTGTTTTTAACCTTTTCTATTGGTACCACTGTAGAAATCTTCCATTTTTCAGGAACGTGAGCAATTCGTAAACAGTCGTTTACAATGCCAGAGAAAAAATATGCCATGTATTCCATTGAATCTTTAATAACACCTTCAGACAGAAGTTTTTTACCACCACTTTTATTTTTTAAAGTTTTTACAATATTTAATATACTTAATGTATCCACTACTTTAAATTCAAATTCATAATTTAAGTTCGTATTTCTCGATAAATCAATATCTATCTTTTCAATTTCATTGTTGATTTTATTGATGCTGTCCACGAAAAAGTTATTAAGTGACTCTGCTAGCTCGAGTTCATTTTCTATCCATTTATCATTTATCTTTATTTTCTTTATGGATTGATTTATTTGTGTCATATTAACCGTTTCTTTTAAGTATTTCCACATTTAGTAAATTTTTTGTATCCTAGCTTACTTTTAATTTATTTACATGGATTTTCTTAAGTGAAGGATTTATCTAAAGCTATTGTTAAATTTTGTCATACAAATTAATTTTCTTGAGAAATTGAGATATTAATAGTATGTTATTTGATGACAGATTGGAGAGATGGGACTCTGGGCTGGAGTTGTAAAAGATTTGGTTGCGTGTTAAATTAAATTTTGGACATTTTTTAAGGAAATGAAGTAGTTTTGGGTGCAATATATTACAATTGCAGTAAGTTGGAGTATCGATTGATTAGGTATCCATGAGAAATTTTTGTATGGCCGAGTGTAAGGCGAGTAAACTTTACTAAATAAATGCACACATCCTAAACGAAACTTAAATAAATGGATAAAAATATTAGTTTGTACTAAACCATGAATTTTTTTATAGAAATTTGTGCTTTGTGTAATTTTCAAATATTATTTAATAACGATCATTAAAATTTTGGGTAGTTTTAATTAACTTTGAAGTACGCCAACAGGAGTGTGAATGAAGTCCTTTTTCATAACAATTTTTTAATATTTCAAGTTGCAGGAGTAAATAGAACCCCTATTTAAAGTCTATAAATTTAACATATAATATTCGTATCATCAGTCGTTAAGCAGCTCTGGGTCGGGGAACATCTCTCGCGTCATCGTAATTATTTCTTAAGTGCGGTCAGGCTTGTGTGTGTTGTTTGGCCTTCGAGAGTTTTTCGTCTCGCTCGCACTGGTTAACTGATCTGCCACGGATAACAGTATAACCTTTCGGTTTTTTGTGGAATTTCTTTAACAACCACGTTGCCTACTTCCTATGTGAAAGCATAGGTCGTGTACAGTCAGTCACAAAACCTTTTCAAATACTGTTAAGACCATCTTGGGCATATGGTCTACGTTACTCCGCCCATATTTGTGCAACACCATATTATGCAAATTTACTTTGCATAAATATGTTTAATAAATAAATAAATAATATTCGTATTCGTATTCGCGAATATCGTTTCAAATATTCGTATTCGTATTCGCGACTATCAAAAATTGACATTCGTTACATCACTAGTACATGCATATGCACATATATATATATATACATATATATGTATGTATGTATGTTATTCATACAAATGCAAATAAATTTTATATTATTTCTTCCTTTTGTTTCTTCCTTTTAAAAAACGTGCTTCCAGCTAACATTTCGCAATAAAAAGGTTTGCTTAATTTCGAAAACAGGTCAAGACAAATTCCAAACAAAACATATTTTCTAGTTTTCGCTTTTGCAAAATTCATTTTATATTTGCATTTGCTAAAAAAAATATTTATACTTACATATTGAAATTTTGTGGCAGTGGCGCAGGATTTATGAAAACGAATGAAATTGTGTCATTTTAGGAAAAGTATTAAGGAGACAGTCGTTCTTGGCCCTTAATTGTCATGGTCTACTTGTAACTACAAAACGTGTTTTTAACTAAAGGAATGTTTGACTTGCGACAAGTCATGGTTTAGAATACAGTTCGAATTTAATATATCGCATTTATTTTCTTTGTTAATTTTCAAAGTGAAATTCAATAAAGTCCATTTTCTACGAGTACACACAGTTAAAAAAAAACTGTAGCCAAGATAATAACCAGGATTAGTTTCATTTCATTTCATGTGTTACTATTATAAACAACAATTTTTTTGTGATTTAAATGAGCAAAATTTTTGTATATTGATTGAACCGAATGACTTGATTTGTAACAGTTGAAATAACCAACTTAAATTGTTAATGTAGTGAGTTTTTAGTTAAACCCTCTCTTTCCTTTATATTTTTCCCTCTCACGCTCTATTTCTCCCTTTCCTTCCACTTTAAATTCACTTAATGCTATTGAAATTTTAAGTCTCTCTGCATTTCTCCAGCGAGTCTAAATTAACTTTCCTTGTCGTCTTTAAGAAAATCACTTCATCTAATAAAAAAAGATTTTATTTTTTTATGGAAAAAAATCGAAAATATTGAACTAAAAAGCCAAAACAAGATACTTTCTTTTTTAAGAGAAGGAACACTCAGGCAATGAATGCCTAATACTATTAATCTTTAGGAAAGGGAGATAGAGTAGGAAGAGATAGAGAATAGCTTCATTATTTTTTTAAAAATCTGTTTTTTTCGTGTGTTTAATAATGCAGAGTTGCAGCGCCTCTGGTGTTAATGAGCCGTATTAAATTTTCACAGATGAGAGCCATTTTATTTGTTATTTTACTTCGCCGATGATTCTACTACACAATAGCGGCCAAGGAGGGCGTTCTGATGTTACATTATGATAAGCATCTGCTGAAGGCCGTATAGCGTTAAAACATATAAAGTCAACTGGCGCTTTGACCTCACCCCTTCCGATTTTAATCAAATTTTGACTACCCAGGCCTTTAGAAAGTAAGCATTTCTGCAAAATTTTGGCACACTATCCAATCGCGAGATATTTGAAAATTTAAATATTTTACAAAAATTTACTATTATGGACTTTGAAAATTTATTTTTATTTTCGGAACTTCTTTAGCAATATTCTTCGTTGTGGGATGAAATCAAAAGAGAGACAATTTGAAATTCAAAGCTGAAAAGGTATTAAAGGATCTAAAATAAAAAGCGTGTTTTTTAGTGTCACAACTTTGAGTTGGCATCACTGCTTTATTTGAGCCTTCGTGTAACAGCTGATAGTTGCCATTTGTTTAGTTTGCTTTGAAATTTCATTATAACTTACACTAGAGCAACGCATGCAAATTGTTTTTTAATTAAAATAATTTTTAATAATAATCGCCGCATGAGTTATCCTGCAGTTCCTTCATTTTATGGCGTACATAATCGTCCTTTAGAGCGGCTAATTCGAAGAATAACAGATCATTTTCGAACCATATTTACCCCGAACAGTTTGCACTGAAAAAGTTGTAGCCGCAAAAAGCATGGAAGGCATGGAAGATTATCCTAATGAATCATAGTCTAGTTAGTTATAAGCAACTGGGGGTTATGTCCTTCCACTTTATGGACGATTTTACGAAAGGATTTTGGCTTTAAAGCTTTTAAGATTCAACTCGAGCAGGAATTAAAGCCAAACGACCATAGTAACTCCGCCAATTCGGCGAATGGGCTGAAGCACAAATTGATATAGGTTTTGAATTTCCATTCAAATTTCATGTTCCGATGAAGCCCTGTTCAGATTGAATGGGTACGTAAATAAAGAGAATTGTAGTTTCTAGTGAGGACAATCTACAAGCTTTTATCGAAACACCATTACATCCACAGAAAAGTACTATTTGGTGCGCTTTATGGGCTGGCGGAGTCATTGGCCCATATGTCAGAATGTTACTGTCAATGGTGAATGGTATAAGTAACTTGATTCGAAATTTTTTCGTACCTCAATTACGTGGCATTAATCTTGCTGATATGTGGTTCCAGCAGCACGGAGCCACATGCCACACGGCGGGCGCTGCAATTGATTTACTCAAAGAAACTTTGGCCAATTAATTGGCCACCCAAGATCGTGTGATTTAACCCCATGGGATTATTTTATTTGAAGTTATTTTGAGTCACTTACACAGAAAAAAATATCATTAAAATGCAACCAGCAAAAAAAATTTTTAACAGTTAATTTAAATTGAAATATATATTTAGTTAATATAAAAAATTCAGTTGTTGATATGACAAACACAGAAATATTTTTCAATAAACTGAACTAACCAAATTTTATGTTATACATGGCGCAAAAACTCAAAAAATTTATTCAACAAAATTATTTGTTAAATTATATCACAAGGGAATACGCACATGTAGAAGAAACAGAAGAAATCGCATTTTGTGTGTATTCATTATTTGCTTATCTAATAACCATTTGCTCTTTAGCTGAGTGGTAAGGACATTAGTATATTAATCAAGAGATTGCCGGTTCGACTCACCCAAATATATTTAAAATTTAACAAAAAACAAAATTCTAAAAAAAAATATAAAAAAATACAAACAAAGAAACAACACATTAGAATTTGAAAAACAAATTCATTAAAATATTTTTTTGTGAGAAATTTTTTAGATTCTTTAATTGAACTGTAGTGAATTTTAATCAGTGCTAACCTAAATAGAAAAATGAAAAAATGGAAAAAACAGAAAATTAATAGTGATACTTATAAATGTGTTTACCAAAGGTAAATCAATTGTATACACAACAATCGTTTCTCATATTCCGTTTCATTGTAAATTTTAGTTAAATAGCTGATGTTAATAAGAATCTCTACCCAAGTAGATATACTAGGGTTCTGATGAAGTGCGTGGCTGCACAGAAAAGTATCGGTATTTCCCCCAGCTTAAAGTCTAAGTTTAATTTTTCTTCTCTTCTTCAGAAACTCACATTAATTAATAAAAATATTTCATTCAATAAGAATTGAAATTACTGAACTTGAGCCTAACTATGAATTATTTCTGATTAAAAAATTTTTTTTCTGTTAACAACTCAATTGTTAATAACACAATAATTTTAATTGGAAATAATTGAGTTGATTTTGTTTTCTTATGTTACAAATGTGTGTTTGTATTTACAAAAATCGTTGTAGGTGCCTTTTTAAATAATATTTTAATTGTATTCACAAAAAAATTAATTGTATTTAGAAATCTTTTTTCTGTGTATCTACGTCGATAAACGACAAGTAATTGAACACATGGAAATCAATATTCGAAGAGTTATCTGCGAAAAGTTGTTAAAAATTAGTGTTTCATATTGCGCGTTCTACGCGTTAGCCGTAGCGGACACATGGCATAAATCATATTTAAACATGAATTTCATAAAATGTTCCTTCCAATAAAGGTCATTCATTTCATTGATATTAAAAATATATTTCCTTGTTTTATTATGATTTAAACTTGTGTCAGCCTATAAAAAAACACTCTTTATATTTTTTTAAGAATCTTAAAAATACCGTCTTTTGAAAAAAGTTACTACAAAGACAAACTCACTAAAATTTGTCCTTTAACTTTTAGAAATAAAATCCAAAACTAAAGTCATATCAAAGCTTAAGTGATTGCCTTTAATTTGAACCTATGTTCAATTAAGAACATATGTCGAAAGACTATGAAGATATTAAAAATTTTATAAGACCATTGTGGCATATTTTTATTGAATTTACTAGTTTAAAATTTACTAAGTTCAACATACATGCACTCTACCATGTGCATAGATTTCACAAAGTTTCCGCCGGATTAGGAGAGGTTCTGGTCCAAAATTATAGAATTTTCACTTGATTATAAATTGAATTACTCTATAGCTCAGTGAATGTGCCTTCATCAATTGAACTTTCTTATAAAAACTTATATAAAAGGACTCTAAGGTATGCCAGGAAAATGTGTGGTGTTGTTATTTAATGACTGCCGGAGACCGGGCTCGAAACCGGTTCGGTTTTGTAGTCAACGTGCTAACTATCTCAGCCAACTCTAAATTAAATATTATTTTGATTATGAAATCTATTGACCTCAACAAAATAAGTATCAAATATAAACTCTGCCATTTAAATTATAATTTAAAGGATACCGAAAACATGTTCCTTGTATTTCAATTTAAAGTTTATGGCTTTCAAAAAAAAAACTAAAAGAAGAACAAACGATGCTTTGGCAAGTCAGAGCCATCCTAATAATACGGAAAGTCATATAACCAGATTTTTTTATCATTTGTAAATTCATACAAAATGTGTAATATGAACAAATCTGCGTTTGCTTTATGTCGTATCTGTTTGCTGCTACACATAAACCTGATGTATCTTAATGAATTTATTAAAATATTAAATTTCGCAAATAACGAATAGGTAGGTGTACCTCTATACGCAGAAAAGTAAAATAAATACATCCCAGCTGGCATTATGGAGATTATTTGAAGATGGCGATCATTTCGCGGACTTTTTCAATCGTCTAGACGATTGTTGGACTAAAATTATATTTAGCTCTTCCAAATGATAGTTTTGCGAGTTATTTGGATTATTGTTGAGAGAGTGAAAGCTCTCGACTACCAGGAAATGTCAGAGAAATGTAATATTAAAATTGACTGGTCGCGGAGCATAGAGGCTTTTAGGGTAACTCCAAGACTGATGAGGTTGCAGAAACTGGAACAATCTTACAGGTGCCACTTAAATTGGAATATATAAGTTTGCCTGTACTATCTGAAGAAGAAACTGGGTAGATTATAGACTCACATAAATAAGAAAAATATTGATTTTCTAATTTCAAGAAATATGAAACAAATCTCGATTCTAGTATCCGTGCTGACCGGACACTGTCTCATAAGCAGGCATGCACAAAAGTTTTAGGTCGATATTTTGCCGTAGCTGCCAAAACATGTTTTTTTGTGACATGGGCTATCAAGCAAGAAAAATGTCAGTATGGGGCGCTCTTCAATTCTGAAATGCAACGTATTAATAGTTTTATATTGATCCTTGGTTATGTTAGCAGGCTGCTGGTAGAAAGAAACAAAATTCGAGTCCAGCTCACTTGGGCCCATTACAATGATCACTTTCTGCCTTGGTTGGTTCGTCGGTTGGAACTGTTCACAAGCAAAGTCTCTGCGCTATCACAATGAACCAAAAGGACCTAAGTGAGTCCTAACCTGGGGGGTTTATTATGTAACCCGAATCGAACGGAAAAGTGTTCGAATTGTAATGTTTATAACATACAAATTGTTTCCTTTTCGAATCGAATTACATAATAATCACCTGGATGCAATTATTGGAAGATTTTTAATTGAATTCAACGACTGTATTTCACTCTTCCAAATTATAGTTTTGGGGGTAGTTTTGATTATTATTTTCCGAGTGTTTTTATGTTACTCAACAACCGTCGTTTGAACATCCTGACAATCATTCCAAGATTGTTATTTTATCGCAATCGTATTTACTCCTGTATGTGATGCTTTTGCGATTAATTTTGGCACAAGTGAATAAAATTGTCGCTCAGTTTTTTTATGTTATTCAACAGTCGTCGTTTAAGCATTTTGATGACCACTGCAAGATTGTAATCCGCAATCTTATGTTACTCGTGCAAGAGATGCTTTTGCGATTATTTTTGGCGATTGTTGCAGGAGTGAATAAAATCAGTATATTATATTGTCCTTCTGCGTTTTTTTTTTCATTATCACTGCAAGATTGCTATTTCACCGCAATCATATTTTAATATTGTAAACGATTGTTTTGCGATTCTCTTTGGCGCATGTTGGACTAAGGGTTAAATCAGTAAATTTTATTTTTACTTCAAATCTAATTTAACCATTATTTTGAAAAAAGTATTTGTTTTTACCGTTTAGCATTATTGTTAAAAAGGGTGGCGACTGCGCCAATTTCTTTGTCAGGTATGCTTTTTAAAAAAATTCTGAGCGATGATGTGGGCGCAAAGATGAGCTGGCGTGAAACAAACAATGCGCCGTGTATTCAGGAATTTAACCCAAAGCTTATTATAACAGATTAGTAAGTTTTATGATATGCTCTCAGAGAATACAAATTTTTTTTTTGCTTCCCAAGATGTTTGTTATTAAAAAATTTCCTAAATCTCACTATTCAGATATAAATAAAGCCCTGCAAAAACATCTTGTTCATGCTCGTGACCCATTCGGAAAAAGTGACCTTTGGTTCGGACTGGCGGAAACAAAAATGTCCACAAGATAAAATTTTTTTTCTATTCATACAGATATACTCTTTTTCTGTTTCGACCTCAGGTAATTATTAATTACATGGTATAAAACACAAAACAAACAATTATTTTTATTTCATAATTTTGGGATGAATTAGAGGTGTTCATGGCGATCGTTTAAAGATTCTTTCATGATCCCTTTTTAAAACACCGCAGAAGACTAATTTAGGCGATTTTAGTTCTTTTGAAGAAGGAATAAGAGAGTCTTACACGATTATCTTTGACATATCGTAGAATATTGACTAAGACGATTGTTTCGCGACTCGCTTTAGGTAGTAATGAGTGAAACTTACAAAATATTTTTAGGGGGATCGAAGACGAACTGAACTTGCAAAAAGAATTGCATAATTGAATCACTCGCTCCGACCACTCGAACGATCATGCTACGTTTGAAAATGCTAGCTGGGATAGTGCTTGCGTTTAATATTCAAATACACAGCCACACAAACACTCCAAGAACAGAATAAAGAAGCACTAAAATTAACAAATAATTCCAGCTTAAGAAACACTCAACAAAACAGTACAGGGCTCACACATTAAATATTACACACCCAATAGAATAATACTACGAACGGCCATACAAATGGGGTGCATATTCAAGTAGAGTTTGCTGTTGTTAATTTTTTTATTGCTACGCAGAAACGGGGATCCCAACTTAAGACGATTTATGTATGCAGCCAACCAATTGCTTAGTCAGTCACCGAAGAAGACAGAGCCACAAAATAAGTCATTTGGCCTGACTTATTTGAACTCAACATGCATGCAGGTTTTTTTGCATGAAGTTTTTCTTTTACTAGTTTATGTATATTTGTATGTCTTTAATCAGATGCAGTGTGTCAGTATGTTTTTAGGTATCTTAAGAAGAGTACTATTGCAAATCACAAGAAATGGAACAATATTAATCAAATGAAGTAAGTAAAAAAGAAAAAAAGAACTTACAAGTTAGACCATTTGATATTTTAATTTGTGGAGGTTTCTTTTATATATCGAAAAATTAAAATTTTCAAGAGAAGGTTTTTTTATAACCCAGCTAAAATAATTATATATGGTCCATATATTTTTAATATATGAATGTATATAACTATATATGAATATGTATGAATTCATGTATGGAAATATATGGGACTATACATGGCAAAACTATTATATATGAACTAATATATGGACTAATATATGAAATGTATTATAACATATGAGCTCATATATGAAAATTTAATTATGAAGCTCTTCATATGTGGATCCATATATAAATATAAGATCTTATATATGGAGCCATATAAGAATGTATGCATACATGATATCTCACAATAAGATGATCGTTTTTGCAATTAAAAAAGCTTGGAATTTTATCACTGCTGAATTGGAAATCCATTAGAAAATACATACGGTATGCAAAGTTTATATGCGTACCCTCAACTTTTAAAAAAATAAAAATTTTTGTTACAAAAAAACCATTCTTGTATGATTTTATACATTGTGGACCCATTTAATATATCAAATAATCAAAAGGATAATCCAGTTATTAATTTTATAGAAAATTTCAAAATTCTCTAGATAAGAAACGAAGTTCATATTACTGTATTGAAAACTATTATTAGAGGGATTATTTTTTCCTTTATAATTAATTGCATTAGTTTTTAATCTGATTTCTTAAGCTAAATGTTATGTACGAATATGCACGCAATAAAATATCATTTGCATGAACTATATATCTGTTCACACTATCAATTTTCTATTAATCCAAAAAACAATTCATGTTCATTTGCAATCAGGGCATAATTGTAATAAAAATATGATTGTGACAATTCTTAAATTAATTGCATCAACCGAGCGTTGCTTTTGTCATGACCAGGGAAACCACAAATATGCAATTGCATGTTTTTTCTCGTGTGACATATTAATGTGGGGACAAGATATTTATCCGTTTCAGAACTTTTTAAGAATTTTGACATCGATTTGTTAGTGCATATTTTTGCATATTTCACCCTTTAAAGCATGTTTTTGCATATATCAGTCTTACACGCATATTTTTAGCATATTTTCGAAATTTTAGAGCATAATTTACGCTTTTAGGGCATATTTTGGTACTTTATAGATATTTTTTTTTATATTTTAATCCATTTGGCGCAACCGTCCTTTTAAAAGGACATTACATCCCGAAAAAAATATACAAAGAAAAAATTTTTTCGGCTTCGGTATAAATTTATTTACATATTACTATTATTTTTGGACTTTAGTTCCAATACAACTCCAGTTTTGATATTTGTGACAGACTCTGCCCACGAAAGGACGTTGAAGGAACATTGTCAATGCATTAAAGTTTAATTAGATGAGACAGAAGCGATTTTTATTTGAAATTCTATATCAATATTTTGTCATTTATTGCAATAAAAACATAAATAAAAATCTTGTTCTATTTATCCAGTTCCAAAGCATGAGTTCTGATATCCTGATCTTTTGAAATTGAAGTTAAATTCTTAGGGAAGCATCCAATAAAAATTAATTTGTGTTATTTGTTTTACTCAAAATTTGTATGGTAATTTTGTTTTAACCTGCAAATGTTATTGAATTTTTTAATTAAAAATATATTTTCATGTATAAATAAACCAATTTATTTTATTTTTAATCGCATATTTTTTACTTTTTAGTGCATATTTTCAAGTTTTTATTGCATATTGAATGCGCATAAAACCCATTTTTTAGACATATTTTTGGTTTCCCTGGTCATGACTAATTAACTTATTGGTTAACATAATAAAATATTATGAATTGGATTTTACTACCAACTTTTGGTATTGACAACAAAAAAATTGTCGTTCTATATTAAGGTAAAAAAATAAACACTATCTATCTATAAGTTGCTGCAACTGACTACGAGGTTGATTTTACTATCATAGTTTATAGCAGCAAATTAAAAATTAACTTTTTTGACTTTCAGATATATTATGATTTGTGAATTCTCAAATGGTTTTTAAAAGTATGTGCATAAGATAACATGTTTATGGCTGTCCAAAATTTTTGGTTGAAGAAATTCACCACCAGAAAATAAATTTCAATTAAAATAAACTTATGTGTCTAATAATAAATTTCTTAAATTTGGTATTTTTATTTGCGTTTATTGTTTATTTTTGTTTCAGCAAGGAAGGCCAATTTTTCTTTCACATGTACCAATTATGATATTATTTTAGTTATATTAACCATATTTTCTGTGGCAAGAATAATTTTTATTTCAAATTCCATACTGTTAATCAATTTTATCGGTTGTTGCAACTTTTGGGTTAATATGTTATAATTAAATATATTGTGGTACCACAAGAAAATTGATAGTTGGTGCAACCGCCAAAATTCGATTGACAACAAATTCGGTTGTCTCAACGAATCGGTTTTCTGTGTGATTTATGTGTTTATTAAATAATTGATTCACCTTTTGATGAATGAAATGACTTTTAGTTCGTTTTGAATTATTTGTCCAAACAAATGTTTCATTAAATACAACCTCTCTCTCAAGTTTAAAAAAATTTAATTTTAGTAATTTAATTTATTGCACAGCAGTGCGCTTTTGTGAATCAAGAGTGTATGAATATGAACTTTGCATACTGTGGAGGGAATTTACACATACATACATGTATGAAAATGTATGAATATATATAACCATATATGCCCATATACCCTCATTTTTCAGATCCGAAATCATCGAATATATCGGAGTTGTAGCTTACGACAACATTTTACGGCCTGTGTCTTAAAAGTCATCAAGAATTTTGGCATTTTGATAATTGTAAACTATGGGTAGGCTCATAAAATCTTAATTTTAGATGCTAGTCTGAGGTTTTGACAAAATGAGTATGTCAAAGGAAAGTTAGTAGAAACGGCTCTTTACAGGGGAATTAACTACATCGAAAAAGTTGTATACGCTTGACGTTTGTATTGACATTGAAGGCGCTTTGAGTACCGACACCCTAATCCAATCCTTAGTACAGTTTCAATAATTGATTGGGTATACTTCATGCTGGGGAACAGGTTGATAAGCTGTGGTATTCGCAATGTAAACGTTAGGAACAGGGTGCAACGTGGGACGCCTCAAGGAGGAATAATTTCACCCCTTCTTTGGGTAACCACTATACACAGCCTGCTAAGGGACCTTACTAATGAGGGTTATGAACCTGTCTGCTATGCAGACGATGTCAACACATGGACGTCACTTAACGGATACATACTAACAGACTTTGGAAATGTCCGCCCGCTTACGTGAGACTAGGTTTATAACAAAATGCGCGACATTGATGCCAGAAAGACACTCCTGGGTCAATCGAACCCTAGAACAAACACCCTCGGGAGTTTGCTGCTACACGAATCGGTCGAAGCTGGGGGAAAAAACTGGCCTAGGTTTCTTCATAGAGGAACCGCAAACCGAGATTTGCTTCCGCTTGCCTGGCCATAATAAAGTCTTCCAGGCGGAGGCTCGTGAGATCGAGAAAACTTTGAAATGATTCAGTGCGAATATTAGACCCAATGAGGTCAATATATTTACCGGCAGTAAGTCGGTAAAAGAAGAAAAATCGCAAACTCTGAGACCGTTTTATATTGCAATTGGGGCATTGTAATATAAGAGGGCATTTGTACCAGATTGTAGCCACGAATGACAATGAATGCAGGACATGGAGACAATGGAGCACTTCCTTTGTCATTGGCCAGCTTTCGCCCAGCCAAGATCCCGTTATTTCAAAATAAAAAATGTTTAATTATTAATATTTAATAGTTACGTGTTTTATTTTTTGCAAATGTTTGCCAAGTTTTACCGTACCGTTAGAGCTAGTTTTTAACATAAAGATAAACTCTAGTTGTCACTTAACTGTTGTTTAAAGATTATCTGGCTAATAATCTAGGTTTAACAGAGCAACATTGCTCAGTTAAACTATAGTTAGAACTATCAAATGATATATATAGGAAATAAATATTACGCAATGAAAAAAAAACAGTTTTACTAAAAAGTATAATAAATAAATATATAGTCATACATAAATAAAATAGATGCTTGTTATTACGACGAATATTTTAGTGATTATGAAACTAGAATAACTTGGATATGACAATTGTGAGAAAAATAACAGAGATAAAAACATGTTCAAATAATGAATTGTAGTTTTTGCAAAGATTTCGTTTAACAAAGAAGTCTTTGCATGATGATTTTAGTATTAATTTCGATTGGCTTTAAAATTTTATGATCCTTTTTGTTTTTATTTTTGGAGTGTCACTATTTTTTAAATCAATATTATTTATTATTTTATTTTCCAAAGATTCAGAAGTTTTTCAGTATTGAAGTTTTTTTAATAAATTTAAGGAATGTGGCATTTTAAATGTTGCCCTATTTAGGTAAAATATTTTCAAGAATGCCACATCTATATTTTAAAGAAAATATGGCATTTCTAGCTAAATTGACAACTGTTAATCCATCACTGAATAACAGCATGGACGGTTAAACTCCGTTTAAATTTGTTTCTTGGTTAACTAAGTTTAACTAATTAGTAAGAAACTGTAAAACTGATATGGTAAATATTTTAGCTGAGTCGGACAACTCAAATATTGCAAAATTCAATATTTTAAACAATTACAGTGAGTGAAAAGCACAATAGCGACATTCTTCGTCGAATGAGAGTCATAAAACCGATCAAAAGTCCCTCACAATGAGGTTCTGTGCAATTACAAAATCATGTTCAAAGAGTAATAAAAAAAACTTGCTTGCTCAAGGACTTTCACTAATGCTATTATTTCTTATACATACATATATAATCGTGTATGATTTGGCTCAATTCGCCCTTATCACTTAAGCGGATGCTCGGTCATCTTTACATAATTTTATCTTTCTTTTCTCTATGGGTTTTTACCTTTTCGTTAAATTCGAAAAAATTCAATTTCGAAAAAAATACAACAGCAAAATAAAACAAAAAGAGCTGGCATTTTTGCCTGCATTCAGGTACTGAATCAACAAGAAACATCAGTAACAAAATATGGCAGGAACCATGACAAATGATGCTGATGCTTCTGAATCTGTTGACTCCTTAGCGGCTCAGAGTGTGAGTAAATGTTTGCTTTTGTGTCTTTTGGCATTTTGTCTGTTTGTTTGTTTGTTTGTTTGTTTGTTTGCTTATGTTTAGTTGTTGGTTTTTCTTTTATATTTAATTCTCTTCGTTTTGGCTGTTTTACATTGGTAATGACGTTGATGAACTAAAGTGACTACACCGCAATATAATACCCAAATAGCGCACTAGTAGTGGTCGTACTAAATATATAGTCATCCATCAAAGAGCAGACAGTTTCTTTTTCGCATTCAGGTTTTCATTTAAACTTTTGTGGCTCAAGAAGACAAATTACGTTGCCTTGTTCTTCTACGTGCAACGGATTGTTGCAATTTGCCCAAAAGGTTTCTTTGTAGCCTTTTTAAGATCTTTTTGTTTCGTTTGTTTTACTAAATTATATTTTTAACTTGATGGTGTCAGAAGGCCATTGTCTCATGATTGTCGTAATGAGTTTTGTTTTGTTTCAACTGAAAACTGTTTTACATCACAAAGTGTAAATTTGTTTGACTTAAGGTAAGTGAGAAAAGCAATTGTGTCAAAGAATATTATTCTGGCACCTGGATTGTAAAAGCAATTAGTTTACCATTGGAAGATTATTAAGTAACAAAAAAAAAGTGACAACTGAAATGTATGACGATGGACTTATTTTGAAACTTTATCAAATGTTCAAAAATTATATGGCATATTTTTTTTTCTTGGCTTGCAATTTCTGGATACTTTCAAGCATTAAAAAAAATATTGGAGTTCCAAGCAATTATTAATTTAATGCTCTTAAAAGTCCTGTAGAAGTTGTCGTTCACGCAATCCTACCAATGATCAAACCCATATAATTTAAACAAATTTTATCATATTTTGTCAAAAGCGACCAAATGAATGAGTTGGATGGAATCAAGTCTATTTACGTGTGTGAAGATAAATTTCGAAATTTAAAACCCAAGACACAAACCAGTAGCATAAGCAGAGCTATGTTAACCCGATAACAGAATCCTGTTAAACATGAAAATCTTGGAATTGTGTACTCCAAATGGAATCCTGGCCATATTTCAGCCATAAATCAGCGTAAGAAAAATCGAAATATGCAGATTATTAAATTTTTCTTTATAAAAACAAAAAAAATCATAAAAAATTTAAAAGAAACTATAATTTTTTAACTATCAAAGTAAATTAAATTTTTTTTATGAAAATTTTGGGATTCCTGGAGAACGAACATACCTGGGCGGCTAAATTTTATTGGAATTTATGTCTTTTGTGCCCTCTCAGATGTCAAAACGCTTAACATTTGTGTTTTTCATAGAGAAATTTGATTTTTTCTAAATTTTCAAATTTCGATTTTCACTAAAGGACGAATTTCAGGAGAACGAACATACCTGGGCGGCTAAAAATTTTTGTAATTTGTGTCTTTTGTGCCCTTTTATGATACACCCAGATGACAAAAACATTAACATTTGTGTTTTTCATAGAGAAATTTGATTTTTTATAAATTTTCAAATTTCGATTTTCACTAAAGGACGAATCTCAGGAGAACGAACATACCTGGGCGGGTAAATTTTTTTCGAATTTGTGTCTTTTGTGCCCTTTTGTGATACTTAGATGTCAAAACCGTTAACAAATAAAACTTTTTATTTTATTATTTTTTAAACAACGTTATAAATTTATTAATGTAGCCGCCCAGTATCATAAAGGGTACAAAAGACACAAATTCCATAAAAATTTAGCCGTCCAGGTATGTTTGTTATCCTGAAATTCGTCCTTTAGTGAAATTCGAAACTTAAAAATTTAGAAAAAATTAAAATTTCTCTATGAAAAACGCAAATGTTAAGGGTTTTGACATCTGAGTATCATAAAAGGGCACAAAAAACACAAATTCCAGAAAAATTTTGCCGCCCAGGTATGTTCGTTCTCCAGGAATCCCAAAATTTCCATAAAAAAAATTTAATTTACTTTGATAGTTAAAAATTTATAGTTTCTTTTAAATTTTTTATGATTTTTTTTTGGTTTTATAAAGAAAAATTTAATAATCTGCATGTTTCGATTTTTTTAGCTGATTTATGGCTGAAATATGGCCAGGATTCCATTTGGAGTACACAATTCCAAGATTTTCATGTTTAACAGAGCTATGTTATCGGGTTAACATAGCTCTGTTTATGCTACTGGTTTGTGTCTTGGGTTTTAAATTTCGAAATTTATCTTCACACACGTAGTCTATTTGTCACTATAATGTAAGGCTGAGTTTACATTTGGCATTTCTTGTGTGTCATGTGCCCAAAAAGCGTAACCACTAGTTAATAATGAAAAACTGTTTGTATTTATTGATTTAAACTATTTCCAATCATGTTGGGTTCTATAAAATTGTCTATTAGTTATGTATGAAACTTTTTTTACGCATAGTGGCCCATGGTACACAGATGTACGAGTAAGCCCGGCCTTATTACCAGAGTAAGAAAATAAACAGAAGGAATCGTTTGCTTTCCTATGATTTTATTCTCTTGAGTGAGTAAAACAAAAACAGTAAAGAACGAGTGCCTCATATAGTTTCGATTTGTTTTTTTTTTGTGCTCATAAGCACAAACAGTACTTTATTTCAGAAATGAAATAAAACGTTTCACTTTCGATTGGTTTATTTATTTGCTTGCTTGTAGTAGACAATGTAATGAACTTGGGTCGAACTCGTTCACTAGTTAATTTTAGACACAAAACTATGCTCAAACCCATGAATCAAAAAATACAAGATTACGCATTCAGCTTTTGAAAAAGTCTTCTATCAACAATGTTAAAACTTTTCGAAAAACTGCTCATGTCAAAATTGTCCGCAATTCTAATTGGTAGTGGGTGCATCCCAGACCATCAATTTATGGTTAATGGTTTTAGTAGTCAACATAGCACCATTGAGCAAACGCATAGATTGGTTCAATTTATAAGAAGAATATTTAAAGAAAAGAATTACTGTTCTGCACTGTTTATTGACATTTCGCAGGCATTTGATAAAGTGTGGCATGAAGGTCTAATTTTAAAATTGAAATCATATCTACCAATAAATTTTTTGAATTTATTAGAAAGTTCCATTACTACCCACTACTATGCCACTAGTGATTGAATAAATTACAAAATACGCAGGCAAATATTTATCAAAACTCAAGTCACATCCTAATCCACTTGCTCGTAACATCCATACAAAATAGGGACACAAGGGCTCTTATAAGCAACACTCCAGATGGGATTGCTTGAAAAAATTTAATTTTTTTTTATTACCACTGCTTATGTATTATTTATAACTATCACTAAGTTTATGTTTATGGTCCGGCCTAATACTTATATTTTAGATTTAAGATTTGAATACTTATTGTTAGTTCATATTTGAAGATACAATAAATAAATAAATGTATTTAAAAAAAAATAAAAAACAAAAAAATTTTTGTGAGTCAAAATAAATTTTAATAATTTCTTACGTAATTCTCCCGAAATTTTTAAAGTCCAGAAACAAATCTCTTACCTGAAAATAAAAAAGAAAAAAGTTGATTATTAACGCAATATGGAACTTCATTGTATTGTAGACAAGCTATGTAAAACTTTAGCAATATTCGTTATTTTTTTCAGTTTCATAAGCCTCTATATCCCAGTGAAAAAAATGGAACTCATTCTAGCGGAAGTACATTTTCATTGCTTCCAAAAAATCGATATTTTTAATTTGCCGAGAGTGAGCAAATTCGTATAAAAAGAAACGAATTGTTAAAAAAGGCAACTATTTATCATTTTTCATAGATGAAAATATTATCATAGAACACAAAAAAGGGAATTTTTCTTAATATCGCTTCCAATTCAGTGACCAGGCATCGAAAAAGAGAACTTCTTGCAATGACAACCCTATGTAAAAATCATTAGATCGGATCGAAATTTTCACTACTTCCAGATCGCAAACTCTACATTTTCATGACTTTTTTGGATTCTCGTTTTTTACTGGGTTCTTTTACGAAAATAGTTTTACGATTAACTAACTTCAAAAAGACGAAAATTTTTTTTAGCCAGCATGAAAATTATATAATTATATAATTAAAAGTAGATGGGTTTCGAACCCCATACATAGTGGTGTTTGGAACTATTTTTCAGTTTTTGAAAAAGAAAAGGCTGTGTTTGATTTGCTCGAAAATATTTTCTACATAAGACTAGTCTTTTCAAACTTTGGAAAAATGTTGAGCACCATTCATTACTTCGTACAAGTACCACTCATATTATGACAACTTAAAATGTTAAAGATACATGCATATACATATTTCATATGTTTTTTCATTAACAATTCACATAAAATGTACCAGTACCAAAGTACCAAATTTTAGGGTCAAAGCACAAAATTTTGTAAATTTTAATATAATTCCATATATCTTACTCTTTTTAAAAATTTCTAGTTTTAATAAATTAATATATGTATATTAGCTCAATTCAAGACTAAATTTAAATAAAATGCTACATATATGTAGTACATCTATGTATACAACACAACTTCATGATCTTATACAAATTTATTTTCATGTGATTTTTAAAAGTATTGCAATATTTGTATTCGGTTTCGCATTCGCAATCGCTTTCGCAAAAAATTAAAATATGTTATTCGCTTTCGCATTCGCTAAACTGGTATTCGTTACATCCCTACTTAAGATTACCGTTTGAATCCCTCAAATAGATTGAAGTTTATTAAATGACATCTGTTTGGTTTTAAACCTTAGCAAGGATACATTTTGAGGTGTTCCGTAATTTGTGTGTTGACTTTTGATTTGTGTTTCCGTGACGGTGAAAATAAATTATTTTGACAGTTGTAGTGAACACTAGAGTAAAATTTGTTCAGTAAATATTTTTTACTGTTGCAAAAGTTTTTTTTTCCAATTCTATATTATGCAAAAAAATGTATATAGTGACAAAGTCTAATTGATCCAATTAATATAAAATAACCTTCGTAACAAGATTGTTAAGACATACATATGTAGATGCCTGTTCAAATATAAAAATAGGTTTGTTCATTTACTGAAAATTATTATGAATTTGTAACAATTGTTACTGGAAAGTGTTCATTAACTCAAAAAGTTTGCAAGGAGAGAGCGTCAATAGAGAGAAAAAAATTGAGAGACAAACAAATTCCTAAAAATTATTACTAGTAACATTTTTATTTGCAAGAATTATCCAACCACATGTTGTGAGCTTGGTTGTCAAATAAATTAATTAAAAAATATTTGAAAAAGGAAAACTGAAAAATATAAATTTCTTTGTTAAGGAAACATGTACATATATGTATGTATACGTATGTAAAAGAAAGCATGTTTTCTTAATTTATTGTTTTCATTTCATTAAGCCACATAAATTCAATTTTAATGGCAAATAATTTTGCTTGTTTCTCATATATGATCAGAGATGGAAAATGGCATTTTTGTAATTGTTAATGAATAAAATTAAAATATTATGAAAAATGCTTTAAAAAAATACATGAAACAGTATAAAGAAATTCATATTAAATGTAAATTTATAAAAAAATTGCAATTTAAAATATTATCAAACAAAATACATCAGAAAAAGTACAATTGTATCATGATTTCCAGCCATGGTTCTGATATTAATAAAATGTTCTTGCAAGTTTTTACAAGTAAAGCGTTCATTTACTTTTCATATTTAGGAGAGTAATTTTGTAAATTTCCGCCTTACTCTCTCGTTGCAAGTGTCAGTAATTGAAAGTAATTGAATAGACCTAATAATTCCAGAAAAAAATAAAATTTTATTATAAATTTTGGTATTTGAATTTATAAATTTCTTTGTATGACCTGCATTGACCAAATTGATGTTTGATTCAAAGAATTTTGTGTATGAATTGGAAAATTAGATTTCTCTATGCAATAATTTGCAATTGCAAATTAATTATCACGTGTAATTTAGCGATACGAACTTTAGCCAAATCGAATCAGTAATAGAGAAATGTAATAATATTTTCCGTAAAGATTTGATTGGGTTAGAAGAGATTCCCAAATTTCTCAGGCAGAAATCATAATAATAGTGAAGATGAAGACAGTTTCGAGAAAGAATTTGCTTAAGTAAATGAGTTATATGGAATCAACATAGATAACGAGTTAGAAAGAATAAATCAGAAAATAAATTCAAATAAAGAACTGCTGCTAATATTAGCGAACCTTTTTCATATACACCCAAAACTTTTTTGCATATTTTATGGACCCAGCTAAAAAAATTATATATGGTCCATGTATTTTTAATATATGAATGTATATAACTATATATGAATATGTATGAATAAATGTATGGAAATATATGGGATTATATATGGAAAAACTATTATATATGAACTAATATATGGACTAATATATGAAATGTATTATAATATATGAGCTCATATATGAAAATTTAATTATGAAGCTGTTCATATGTAGATCCATATATAAATATAAGATTTTATATATGGAGCCATATAAGAATGTATACATACATACATGATATCTCACATAAGATCGGTTTTGCAATCAAAAAAGCTTGGAATTATATCACTGCTGGATTGGAAATCCATTAGAAAATACATCAAAGTTTATACATATGCATACCCTCAACGTTTAAAAAAGAAAAACTTTTTCTTGTATGATTTTATACATTGTGGCCCTATTTAATATATCAAATAATCAAAAGGATAATCGAGTCATTAATTTTATAGAAAATAACAAAATTCTCTAGATAAGAAACAAAGTTCATATAACTGTATTGAAAACTATTGTTAGACGGATTATTTTGTCTTTTATAATTAATTAGCTTAGTTTTTAATCTGATTTCTTAAGCTAAATGTTATGTACGAATATGATTTATGTGTTTTTTAAATAATTGATTCACCGTTTGATGAATGAAATGACTTTTATTTCGTTTATAATTATTTGTCCAAACAAATGTTTAATTAAATACAACCTCTCTCTCAAGTCTAAAAAAATTAATTTTAGTAATTTAATTTATTGCACAGCAGTGCGCTTTTGTGAATCAAGAGTGTGTGAGTATGAACTTTGCATACTGTGGAGGGAATTCACACATACATGTATGAAAATGTATGAATATTTATAATCATATATGCCCATATACCCTCATTTTTCGGATCCGAACCATATATGGGATATCATATATGCTCCATACATATTTTTTTAGCTGGGGACTTATTTTTCAATAAAAAACAACATTTCTTATCTAAAATTCGTTTTGTTTCAAACTGATGTAAGTTGTTAATGGAAATTTTAATAGTATACGAGTAAATAATATAATCAGCCCAATCATGAATAACAATTCCGTGCGAGATTTTTCACTTTTCTCCAATCATGAATTAGTTTTTTCCCTTCTTTTACCAAATGCGGGAATAAAAAACTCGCCGGGAAAAAGTAGGTAGTATTATTAGAGTTGGACAAAATACATGGCTTGCGGTATTTAAAATACAAAATACAAAATACTTTCAGGCTATGTATTTAAAATACAAAATACAAAATAATTACACGTCATGTATGTATTTAAAATACAAAATACAAAATACTTTCATTATTTGTATGTATGTATTTTATGGCGTTTTCTTTTCTGGAAAAAGTGTACAATTTTTTAACTTTCTATTGAACAAAATACAATTAAGCGTTCGTTTATATAAAAAATTTAAGCTCGAAAGGGATGATAAAATAATTTCTAATGAAATGCTTATTTCAGAAAATCATTTTATTGCGAATTTTTATTGAAAAGTGTAATAAGTGTAAAATTTTTTTCAAGAAAAGAAAATGCCATTAAATACAAAATACTTCCACATAATTTATACATGTACATACATATGTATGTATTTAATAGGGTATTAAAGTAATCTGGTTTTTGTTTTAAACGATTATTCACTCGATTAATTAATCCTTGTTTTCGTTTAATCGGTTAATAAATGGTTAACTTGTGATTAATCGGTTCGCGGATTAAAAACAAATTTTAAAAATTTATTAATTCCAATAAATAAAAATACATAAATTATTCATTATTTTGAGATTTTATTAATGAAAAAAAGGATAATATAACATAAATAACAATTTTCGAACTAAATCAGACGAGAAAAATTTATATACATAATATAATTATATTTTTCGTCTTATTTACAAAAGGTGAGTATTATTATTCATACAAACAAAGAAGTATGTTCATTGATTCTAGCTTAAATAAAGCTTCAAAATCCTTGGACATGTCTATAAAAGAGTTAAGTAGAGACTCTGTACTCTAACTAGAGGGAATTATTAAGTTTTTATTTAATAATTTAATAAAAGTCAATAGTACTGTTGACAACGATTTAATTAAGTATTAAATTTAATCAAAGACGGTACCGAACCGAAAGCTAAGAAATTCAAATATTAAATTTTTTGCAAATATTCGTCACAGAGCTCTGCCATTATGAGTCTTTGGTTTTATTATTAATAAACTCAAATTAATAAGTAATTTATGAACTTTTATTATTTAAAAACACTTGATTTATGGAAAAACTTTATTAATCCGTTAACCGGTAAGTACCGAAATTGACGGATTATTAACCGCTTAATTAAAAACCTCGATTAATTAATCGAGCGATTAACCAACTAAAGCAAAACCCCGATTAAATTAATACCCTAATAATGTACAAATGTGGTGATGCCAAATCTAAGAGTTGGTATAGTTATATTTTTTTGGCGATTCTAATATTTTCTTATTCTAATATTGGTTTGACGAATGATACGTTATAAATTTATCAAAATGAAAACACCAACAATTTAATGTATTTTATATATGTATTTTTGTAAACTATGTATTTAAAATACAAAATACAAAATACAAAATACTTGAATGTCATGTATTTAAAATACAAAATACAAAATACTTCTTCTTCATGTATTTAAAATACAAATACAAAATACGAATTTGTATTTTAAATACGTATTTGAAATACATGTATTTCAAATACTGCCCAACCCTGGGTATTATGAACTCCGTTGAACTTGCTTTTTTCACCAAAAATCTTTGTCTTGCAAAACAGAAGAGAGTTTACATAAAAAACATAGTTAATACACAATTAAAACAGAATTTATATACATAAACTTGTATTTTATAGATCTTGTATGTAAAAAACACAAATAATGCACAAACTAATCATTTATAAACTTTTTTTTACATATTTTTCCAAGTTTTTTAATTTTAGTAATTTAGTTTACTCTCTCACTCAAAAAAAGGGAGAAACAAAATGTCAACAAACAGGCAAAACAACGAGGTTCGTAATGCGGTGATGCCACGTATTACTCTTTTTTGTTCCCAAGAAATTTATGATTTTCCGTGAGAAATAAATTCCGAGGGAATATTCATGATTGGGCTGATTATCACTAAAATTTCTATTAAATTTTTTAGCAACGTTTAAATCTGATGGTTTAAAGTTTTCTGCAAACAAATTCAAAATAAAATACAAAAAAAAAAATATTCCTACTATAAATAACTTTAATTGAAAATAAAACCAAAAATGAATTAAATATATAATTGATTCAATTAAAGTTTGTAATTAATTAAATTACTAAAAATAAATAAAATATAATAAAATATAAATAAATAAAATATAATATAAAAATTTAATTAACTTAAATACATTTTTAATTGAGTTTCGGTTTTAATTTCAATTAAAGTTGTTCATTCTAGGAATATTTTTTCTGTGTAGTGCTATAATTGTGAACAACATTACATTCATTAACAAATTTTTATAATTTTCCATCGCTTTCACACAAAAAGTTTTAACTGCATTGATTTTCATTCACTTTTCTATGCTTGAGCTTAAAACGAATTCTGTCAATTAAAACAAAAGAAAACTCACTTAGACGTCTACAAAACATCAACCAACAGCATTTTAACTATTTTGCAATTAACGAAAAATGTTCTTTTGATCATGAAGATGGTGATGGTGTGATAAAAAAAATCATCAAAAAAATAAATACTTAAAAAACTGAGCACAAACATGATGACGGCTTCCACTTTGAAATCCGATCTAAATGGACAATTCATACATTTTAATGATGTCTTAAAGAATAATTAACAATGATAATCATCTAATTTGTATTCCATAGATTGTTTCATGTTGTAGGTGGTGTGGATAAAAATAAAAATTAAATAAAAACACAATTCGTAACGAAATTAAAAGAAAGAAAAAAAACTCCTTTAAGTTTACAACAGCAAATTTATAGTGGCAGATTATATATTTTTAGCATGTATGTGGGAATTCAAAAATATATACATATTGTATGTATAGCTGATATTATTAATTTTGTAACTGAAGATAGAACCACAGTGCACAGTGGGGTATAGTCTTAATATTTTGGATATTATCTATAAATTTCTAAACGAATAATCCTGTCGAAATAAACATGTATTGATATTTTGGAATGAAATGTTCAATTATATAGAAATTATTGATGGTACTTTTATGGTAAACAGTGTAGAAAATTTAACATCTTTCAATTTTCAAATTCAAAACTTAATATTTTTTATTTCAGACGGGAAAGGTTCGTTTACATCCCAAAAAGCACTCAAAAAATTACAATTCAAGCACTTGAAATTTAACTTTAAACAAAGTTGAATTAAAAAAATTTTTCAAGAAATATTCAAGTTTGAAAATATTTAGAAATAAAAAATCAAACAACATACAACATGTTCAAACCTTGTCAAATAAGTAATTTATTTTGTAATAAAATTGAAATTATGATGAAAAATATCAAAAATATATAAAAAAAAGTGGTTTTTTAAATAACAAAAAGTTGTTCAAAATCGTGAAAACAGTAGTGAAGGTAAATATGCATAATAAAATAATTATAAGAAAACTTGTTGATTGCATTTTCCTTTCTATTTTAAACGCATTATTTTTGAAGCTTGAAATATAGTTGAATTCAATTGTAATACAAGGTTGAATTACAGTATAATTCAAGGCTTTAATTGAACTGTAATACAACTGAAATGTTCGAAATGAATTCAAGTGACCATTGCACTGGAGAATGCTATTGAAATAAAGTGTAAATCAAGCATAATTCAACCCCTAACAATTGAATATGGGACTTGAATAACAATTGTTTTACACTTGATTTCAAGCAAAATTGCTTGAAGAAGAACACAATTCATGCTTTTTTAAAACAATAATATTATTAAAATATTAACAATAATACTTATTCCCTCCCAACTTATTGCCCTATAAATTTGTGTATGTGAATATTATGGGTAACTCTAATTAAGTAGCAAGCATGCGAATTTTTTCCAACATTACTTTTCGACGGCATTTTAAAATAAACTTTCACTTTCCTATGAAAACGAACAAGAAATTTTAATGAAAATCATTAATTTCATTAGAATTTTTATTCATAATACTTATACAGAAATTTCAAGGAAGTACTTTCCTGTACTATAAATGTAGCGTAAATTATTTATTTGACAAAGTTTGAACATGTTGTATGTTGTTTCATTTTTTTTTTTTCAAAATATTTTCAAACTTGAATATTACTTGAAAAATTATTTGAATTGAACTTTGTTTCCAGTTAAATTTCAAGTGCTTGAATTTTAATTATTTGAGTGCTTAAAAACGTACATACATATATAGAAACAGATAAAGTTTTTTAAATTATAAATTTTTTTCATTTTTGGGTTTTTTCGGTTTTAAGCGTTTTTTTAGTTTGGGGGTTTTTTGAATTTATTGGCGCTTTCTGAGTTTTGGCACTTTTTTTCACGTTTTGGCGACTTTTTTTTGGTTTTTGAAGTTTTTTTAATTTTGGCAATTTTTATTATTTTGGCTTTTTTTTTATTTTGGCGATTTTTTTATTTTGGCGTTTTTTTCATATAGGTGATTTTTTTTTTTTTGGTTTTGGCGATTTTTTTTTTTAGTTTTGGCACTTTTTTTTCGTTTTGAGGACTTTTTTCGGTTTTTGGCGATTTTTTTTAAATTTGGCGTTTTTTTTTAATTTTTGGAGATTTTTTTTTTCATTTTGGCGATTTTTTTTCACATAAACAATTATTTTGGTTTTCGCGCATTTTTCGCGTTTTGGCGGTTTTTGCCGTTTTTTCATATTGGCGATTTTTTTCATTTAAACGATTTTTTCGAATTTGGCGATTTATTTTAGTGCTAGAATTTTTTTTTAATTTTGTCGATTTTTTTCGATTTGGCGATTTTTTTAAATTTTTGGCGATTTTTTTCAGGTTTTGGCGATTTTTTTCGTTTTGGCGATTTTATAATTTTCGGATTTCTTAGTTTTACCGTTTTTTAAAATTTCAAGAGTTTACCTCTTACGGTCTCCAAGATATAATATTAATTTAAATTTTTTAATATTTTAATGTTTATTGTTGTAGTCTATATAAAAATACACTAATTTTACAAATTTCAAGTGTCAATATACAGGGTGTTTTTTAGAGGTATAGAACTTCGAATTGAAATAAAACACAAGAAAATCAATTTAATGTCCATCAATTTGGCTTTATTGGAAGGATAATTTTATGCCATTAATGTTTAAATATGATTTCGGGCATGTGGCCGCCACGGCTGGCTCGAATAAAGCCAATTCTACAGGTCCAATTTTCAACCACTTTTTCGAGCATATGGGGCCGTATGTTGGCAATAACGCCACGAATGTTGGCTTCCAAGTCCCCTAACGTTTCTGGTTTGTTGGCGTAGACGAGCCACTTCACATATCCCCAAAGAAAATAATCCAATGGTGTCAAATCACACGATCTTGGTGGCCAATTGACAGGTCCATTCCGCGAAATTATGCGCTCATCGAATGTTTCCTTCAATAAATCGATTGTGACGTGCGCTGTGTGGCATGTAGCGCCGTCTTGTTGGAACCACAACTTATCCACATTCATGCCATCCAATTCGGGAACAAAATAGTCGGTTATCATGGCTCTATACCGGTCTCCGGTGGCGAATCGATTCATTCGGGTCCTCTTCAACACTTTGCTCTACAGCGGCAATTGTTTCTTCGGTGCGCACTGTTCGACGTCTCTGCGGATGCGTATTATCACATAGAGTAAACGTAGTGCGAAAACGATCCATGGTTAACCGAATTAATTGCTCTGATGGACGATTATGTCGATCATGAAATGGACGGAGCTTGCGGTAAACTTCGCGAACTGAACCATTATTTTCGAAATAAATTTGCACGATTTGCAAGCGTTGTTCTTTTGTCAACCTGTTCATGATGAAATGGCAAACCAAACTAAATATTAATCACTTGACAGCTGACAAAATGGCCGCCAGTTAAAAAAGTGATGCCAACTTAAAGTTCTATACCTCAATAAAAAACACCCAATACATATGTACATACAATTGTATGTATATTACATGAGACTTTAACATTTTTCGTCGCTCGTTTTGGAGCACCCTTTAATTTATAATTCTCATGTATTTATTGTTGTAGTGGCCAAGGTTCTACATACTCTGTCCAAATTTCAGGTCCGTAGCTCTTACGGTTCCTGAGAAAATATCGTGTGACGGACAGACGGACAGACGGACAGCGTAGCGAAAACAATAGGGTTCCATTTTTCACCTTTGGTGAACGGAACCCTAAAAAATATAAAAACGTACATATATAGAAACAGATAAATTTTTTTAAATTATAAATTTTTTTTTAAAATACTCCCTTTTCGAAGTAATTTAATAATAAAAAAAAAGATTTTTTGCTATGTCCACTGTCTAAACTAATAAATTTAGCAGTAATATTGGTATAACGATATTATAAACTCGGTAACGGTATGTACCGGTAATACCGATACCGAAATAAAAAATACCGATACCGATACCGTTACCGATACCGAAATTTATAAAAATAGTTTTACCGGTAACAATACCGATGCCATTATTTGTTTCGGTTTCCAGCCTTGGTTTATAATGTACGTAGGCGTAATCGTATTACGTACTCGTATATCTGAATTTGTCGCTAAATTCTTGGATTGTTCATTTGTGGATCTTGTTAAAAGCCGAAATATACTTTTCTGTTATAGGTCTTATAGGAATGGTGCCGTTACACAGTTATGTAGTAGGGTTTGTTTTACTCGCTCTACCAGAAGTAGACAGATATTGAGCCTTAGAATTGCCTGTTTGTTGTTTGGTATGTTGCGTGCTGGTGGAATGTGTTACCGCTTGAATTTAAAGTCTTCTCTCATTCAAACTACTCAAATATTTCTCGAATGTAAATGCCTAGTAGACTTTTCTAATGCTAATGGTTGTGCTAGCCGTATTACCGGATTAAGAGAAGGACATTCCAACAAGTTAATTATATTGAATTGCGTTAATTTTTGAGTTGTGAGAGGAAACAAAATTACTGCAAAACTATGAACAAACAATACCTAGATGTGCCGTTATGGCTAAAGAATGCTTACTTTTATGTAAGTACATTGTGCCTACCTCAAAGTTACATCGGAATTGTTTAAGCATATGCATATGCTTATGTATATTAAGTTGGGCCTGAACTTTGCTCTTAGCGTAGATTTTCTGTATAAAATATATTTTAAGTAACTTTGTTTTCTAACAGAGAACCACAAAGCAACAACTATAGCCGTCTTAGAGACTCAAGCTTGTATCTACGGACCCTTAAACTAAAAAAAGTCTTCATGCACTCTTCATTTAAACTTAAATGGAAATTAACTTTTTAAATTTTTTATAATATTTCACATATAAGTATAAAAGTGCATCATACAATAACATGTAAAATGTATTTTCTTTATGCTTTTGCATTAAATTATAAATTAGCAATTCGAGTTGATTAATTAAAATAAAGTTAGCGTTTTGAAATATTTTGTTCAAGTTTATTATATGTTAAGTTTAATTAAAACTTTTTGCATGTCTATTGAACATATTTCATAATATTAACTAACCAAAATTAACTACGTTTTTTTATTTATTTATTTTTTTTTTTCATTGCATATTCTTTCTTTTTTTCAGAGGCAAACTGAATTAAAAATGTCTATGTATTGAAATCGAGTCTTATTAACAGGTTTTAATAAATTTAATGAGAGATGTTGTATATTTGTTCCCTTAATAAGAGATTTTTTCCATCAAAATAGGGTTGCCCAATATTGGAAATTTACACCAACTTCCTTAATTTTACGCACTTTTCCCAAAAAGGCCTATACCTCAGTAACCAATGAACCATTTAGACTAATAACTAAGACAACAATATGAGATTTTTCATATTTCAAAGAACATCTTCAATCACCTTGAGCAATAAAATTCGTATGGTCATTAAATTATTAATGCAGCCAATTTGACAAAACGAATGATGCAGAAGTTCTTATTTTTGGGGCTACTTTCACTTTCAATTCTCAAACTTGAGTCCCAAAATCATGTGTTGTACTGTGTTATTTTTAGAGGATGCAAATTTTTCGTTCATCGATTGTTACTTTATCTTTAAAATTGTGCTGTAATATTCTTAGATGTATTTTTGGTTTTCGTTTTACTTTTGCATTATATACATGGCTTAAATTAGTCTAACACATTAAATTTATTCGATAAAAAAATTAAGGAACTTTCGATCTTCGACTGTAGTCGAAAGAACTAATCGAACGAATTTTCATTTGGTATCATGACGAGCATTCGACAAAGAAGCACTCAAATTGATTTTTAAAATATGCAACAATTTTACCTAAAAAATAAAAAAACAATCGTTTACAATAATTTTTTATACTAAAATACTTCATCAAAAGCTAAATTCCATTCAATAGAAAATTCGTTGCTCAACGAAGTTTTCGATGCTCATAATATAAATGGAACATTCGATATTCGATGTTGAATAGCCAGCGAAGATCGAAAATCTAATGAAACTCGTAATAAAGGCCTAAAATAAATACCTTAGTCAGACGTGCAATAGCTTTCCGTAAGCAACTGCCTTTACGGCCTTATCTCACGGGTGCCAAAGCACCGGGTACAGGAAAGAATTAGTTGAATTAGAATTAGTACACAGAAAATTGTTATTATTATTCAATTAAGTGTTTGCTTAGAAAAAATTATATTTTTTATTAATATTTTAATTGACTATATGTTTGTTTTAATTGAATTTACTGCTTTATCAAAAAAGTGTTATCAACAGAGCTTAACTCAGAATACTATGAAATGGTTAACAATTATTACATATAAATTGTAAGTAAATAATGAAACTTTTGTTTTTATGTATGAAAATCGAGCTGTTTTTTATAGTATGCCACATTGTTTTTTGAAAAAATATTTTCAATTAAAATACCCAATTAATCTTTTAATTGGTTTTGATTTTTTATTTAATTTTTTATTTTTTTTGATTCATAACAATTTTGACAACAAACAAAATATAAAATGAAAGACAGAAATTCATTTTCTTTTCTTTTCTTGAGAAAAAAAGCATATAATAAAAAGAAATACAAGCTGATAGACCAAATACGGATGGTAAAGCGAGTACATTGGCGGTATTTGGGGTTCGATGCAAATGGTCTTGCGTAAGTATGTATGTATGCATGTATATGTAGTGGAAAATATCGTAGCCTGTCTTTATAATCCAATCACAAAATATACACAAAATTCAAAGAAAAGCTGCAATATTCTACATTTACACTTACGGAACACTATCAAACGCCAAATACGGCCATTGGACGTACTTTCGTGCACCATTCGAACTTGAATAACTGTACGGTGCATGAGTTAGGTTTATGGTACAATATACCAACGTTTCCATTTTTGGAAATTATTTATACATACATACATAGCATCATTTTTTATATTTTTATACTATTAAATTTTTTCTATATTTCAATTACTATTTTAATGGAATCTTTAAAAATTTTTAATTAGTTTTTTAACTGAATCGTCAAAAATATTTCGATTAATTTTTTTATTGAATGTTTAAAAATATTTCAATTAAATTTTAATTGAATCTTTAAAAAACCATCAATTAAATTTTTAGTTAATGTAATGATTTTTTAATTGAAAAAATCAAAAAAAAATTCAATTAAAATGGATGAGTTAATACTAAAATTTCCGTGATTGGTTGAAACTAATTAATTTGTAAATTGAATCTGTATTTTTTAATTGATTCTTGTTTTTACTTTTTTCTGTGTAGAATGAACCTATACCCACTCCTCAAAGGCACACAGGTTGCAATCTTTGTACATAGTGTACTATATTCAAGTACCTTGTTAGGTAATTTGAGCTATCTAAACTCTGCTGCTTTGTCGAAGTCATAGCTGCTGCTATGTACGTGCCCATAGCAGCTTCTGTTTAATGACAACAGCACCTAGAATAGTGTCTGGCTGACCGAGTCACGCCAATCACTAGCATTGATTTAACACTGGGAAGCCAATACTATTCTTCCAGCGATTTTGGTAGCAACCACAGCCACCAGGTTAATTATCCGGCTTCCACGCTAAGGTGTTGTGCATACACCAATAGCGAGGTCCCCAAGAGAATTCCTCAACCATTGCCGGCAGAGCTAAACCACTCATCCGAGATGAACGCATGCCTGTGTCGCCAAATATTCAGTGCCTACTCCACACATACCAAAATTATCCCTTAAGCCCCGTGGGGTAGGACGAACTCGGCATTTTAGCAAAGGACACTGACGACCACTACATGCACTCAAAACTTCAGAGCAGCTCGACTGTCGGGCCATCCGCAGCCTCTGGTGAGACCTCGAAGTTCCACCACAAGGGCTTTACCTCTATCGTCTTTTGAACTCAGGGGCATTTCTATGTGACGCTGCACCTAACTGATATCAACAGGACCTGTCTTCCTTTTATAAATATGTGCATATCCTTTGCTCTGTTTGCTCAGAGATCGGGTAGTAACACATAAGTTCTATGGGTAATGTACCAAAGGTACGTCATTGGAAAAAGCCACATCAGCCCAGCTGGGGCGCCGGGCTTGCCACACCCGTAGTCAAAAATAGACTCCCCTGGGGGAATATCTTAGCCAGTCGATGATTCATTTTTTCTCTCTCAAATATCATTAAAGTGTCAAAATGTTATAAAAATAAGGATTTAAAATGTTTATACTCTACGCCGATGATATCCTTAAGTTTTTTAAAATTTTTTTACATTCCGCTATGGTTCAGACGACCACTCTAGTTGGCCAAGACTATATTTTAAAGGACATATTATTTATCAATTGCTTGTACTTAACCGAATCTTATGAAACTTTTCACACACATATTAAGCCCCGCTAAAAATGCTAAATTATGATTACAAAAATGGACAGTACCACTCCTATTCAAAGGAATTATTATTTTTCAACTAATTCTACTTAAGCAAATCTTATTAAAGATGGTAAACGCATTAAGATTGGGTTAGAATTCAATATTCAGAATAGAATGCTACGAAATCATTGTTCTTTATGCACTTCCACTTAAACGAATGTTAAAACGTTTTCATACCTAAAGTTAAATCCTGGTTTTAACATTAAACCCATAAACAGCTGATTATGAGTTCGCACTACAAGTTTAATAAATTCAGGTTTTAACAGACAGGTTGCCTAATAAATTTGTTCAAAATAAAATAAAGTAAACAATGCAACATAAATAGAAAATAAAAAATTTGTGGCCAAAAAAATGGCCGTCTGATAAACTCTTATTGAAATGTCATGATGCCTTCTTAATATATTCAACAGTAAATTTTAAAAATTTAAAAAAAAAATTCCAATATTTCTAATTTGGTAAAATGATCAATAAATTACAAACTATAAAGGATATAAAGATGCTTTCAACACCATTTAATGAGCAAACAAGAGGTTTGCGTATATACAGGGTGGCCCAGAAAGACCGAAGTGGTGTGAATTCCTTATAACTTTTTATTTAAGACATATTTTTTTAATTTTTTGTTTTTTAAATACAGTAAATTTATAGGGAATATTTTTAGATTAGTTATTAAAAATTGTATCCCGCAAGTGGTGGCCATTTTCTGCTTCGCACAAATGTGCTCTTTCCATTTCCATTATTCATAACTTATTTATGAGTGACGAAGCCCATTTCCAATTAAATGGGTTTGTTAACAAGCAAAACTTTAGGATATGGGCTAAGGAAAACCCGAGAGTACTTCATCAACGACAATTACACCCAGTTAAGTGTACTGTTTGGTGCGGTGTTTCTTCAGAAAGGATCATTGGTCCATATTTTTTGGAAAATGAAAGAGATGTCGCCATTTCCATCAATGGTGATCGATATCGGGCCATATTGGAAAATTTTGTAAGGCCAGCCGTGGAATACCATCCGCAAATATGGTTCCAACAGGATGGAGCCACAGCGCACACTCCGAGGGCCACAATGGCTATTTTACGCGACATCTTTGGGGAAAGAATAAATTCGCGTAGAAGCAATTTTAATTGGCCTCCGCGTTCCCCGGATTTAACCGCTCCAGACTGTTTCCTTTGGAGTTATTTAAAAGGGAAAGTTTATGTTAATAAGCCTAGGACTATTGAGGAATTAAAAACCAATATTCCAGACGAAATTAACAACATAACACCGGAAGTTTTGCGAAAGGTCATGGAAAATGTGTTGAAAAGAGATCATTTGTGCGAAGCAGAAAATGGCCTCCACTTGCGGGATATCATTTTTAACAACTAATCTAAAAATATTCCCTATAAATTTACTGTATTTAAAAAACAAAAAATTAAAAAAATATGTCTTAAATAAAAAGTTATAAGGAATTTACACCACTTCGGTCTTTCTGGGCCACCCTGTACATACCGATCCTGCATTAGATCGCTGGTGTTCAAAATCCGGATTGATTCGAACATTTTTCGAATTACCCTATTTGGGAATTTTTGGGTATTTTGGTAAACTTTTTGTGATACGTTCAAAGACAATTCTTCACTTAGCGTTTTATTACAATTTTAAAAGGAAATTAAAACTAACAAGACAATGAAATTGACACGACATAAACACAGACGAATAATATAAATATTTGGAATTCATATACATACACACACATGCACACACACACACACACACACACACATACGATATGATGAAAGTCGTGTACCTTTTCTTGCAAATAATTGAAATATATGTGATTTGTGCATTGCATAAGCAATGAAAACTTGAATGCACGTGTAATCAACCAACCAGCCAATTTAATCCCATCCAAAGTCAACAAATTTAACACTTCCCTCAAATTTGTCTGTGTCGAAAAATACTGTATTTTTCTCAGGCAATAGCTACTTTTATGAACCCAAAGAAATCGTTAATTGAAGAATTTTCGTTACTTTATTTGCGTTAAAAATGGTGAAAAACACTTTGCATGATATAGACCAGTCAAACGGCAATCTGTGATGTCCAATCAAGGGCGCGTTGGGGCGCTATTACTTTTTTAGTTTGGTGGATTTTGATAAGGTTACGGCATATTAACAAAATTAAAAGTATAAATAAACGAAATGTGTAAACTCTTTAAACTTTAGTAACTAAAACTTGATTTGCTAAAAAAAACCATTTTGTATACAATAAATCTGTACATGTCAACTATATTAATTGTAGGTAAACTTTGAATCATTTAGGTTTTTTTTGCAAAATAAATCTGAAAATAGTAAGAGTTCAGTCATAGTCACTATATACGAATTAAAAAAAAATTAGATTAAAAATAGAAAACCGAACTAAGAACTAGAAAATAAATTCAAATTATGTAGTTTGCTTTAAGACTCTTGCAACATGGCTACGCAGATAGCAGTCCAATGCGCTTTAGCGCAACACGCTTTACTGAAAATATCGTATTACTGAGAACCAAAAGCAAGCCCACAACTACATTTTGTATAAAACTTACTTCGCTTTAGTGAAAAAATAAACAATGATAAATTTATTTATTAGAAATGGATTGCATAACTTAAGGCTGAAAAATTTTGAATGTTTTGTCCGTTAAAAAACTAAATGGCAAAATGTATTTGTCCTTTTCGCTCTTACATACTTTATTGTATTTTTCTGTTATATTGTACTGATTTTAAGCAGTATGCTTAACAGTAACAAATTTCACTAATCCAAACTATGTTTTAGAGAAAAAATCGGATAACTGAAAAAAATGGGTTTTGGTTATTTCCAGTAAAGCGGAGTCGACGTAATTACTAATTACTTTGTATGGGGAGTACACCTTCCCGCGCACCTACCCATCAGTTTCTTATCTATCTTATATTCACATAATCAACTAATACCGAAGTTAACGGCTATTACTGTTATAACTTTATAGTTATCAGATTTTGTTCTAGAAATAGTCCAAATTTATATATGAATGCTCAGACTGCAACAATTTTTAAGATATAAAATATTTACTTAGTACGAGTACTTGCGTGGCACTATGCACTTTTATTACTATTTTATATCCATCATATTGTATTGTCATCGGAACGTCATGTGCGTGCAAAGTTACAAGTTTATGGGACGTATTTACTTACGTCTGAAGATTTTATTACATACATACATACATGTGAATGTAATAAAAACTCATTAAAAACTATTCGTTTGCTTTCGTTTCGGATTACAGAGTGGACCCCTTGGTCATTACACACTCATGTATTTATTGACGATAGATTGTCAGTTTAAGGCTTAAAACCAGACCACTAGGCCCTATTTGGTACCGATGTGCAGATAGGAAATTTCTTCTACGTTTCTTTATTTAGTTCAATGCTGAACCAAGCTGACAGCCGGATAATACTCGCATCGCAGTTTTACAAGGCTCGCAAATATTGCTGCAGCAGACTGTCCAGTGAAACCACCTTCTTCTTGAGGGAGAGAAGGTATTCTTTTTTCTCCTCATTATGACAATTTCTACAGAAATCGTTATATCGTAGATTGAATCTGCAATGATGCCAGATGAAATTTTGTCAATTCCCCAAATTTTGATAAAGAAATGGCCCTATATTTCCCTACAAATAAAAATCTTCCGTCACAATTTTCCCTGCGTTATATTTTAATTAAAACTCAAAAATATGTATATAAATCATGTAATTGAATGGGTTTGATCATCATAAATTCTTGAAAGAGTCCAATACAAGTGTACTACAGTTTTTTTCCTAGCTTCGCTTATTATTGTCATGTTGACAGATTCGAATACTACCATACCCTCAAATTTTTTAACTTAAAGGTAAAGAGGAAATACGTTTCAGCACTGATTAATAGAGTGCCCCTACACTCAGAAAAATTTCAACTAAAATCTACTTAAACAAGGTTAAAATAATATTTTCGGTAATGATTTTGCTTCATGTGTGTGTGTTTCATGTTAATTTAACATGATTTAAAGTAATTGTCAAAGAAAATTTTTCCTTTGGAAATAACTTTATTTCATGTTGATTTGACATTTACGTAGTGTTAAAATCAAAATAAAGAATCATGTTGAATCAAAGTTATTTCAAGTTGAAACAACATGAATTTAATTAAATGTAGTAATTGTATTTTATTAATTATTTAACTTACGTGTGGTTGACATACACATCAGAAAAATTTTTGTATATAAATTAAATTAAATTAAATTGGCTTCCCCAGTGTGGTATTCAACGTGCTTACCCCTGCAGCCACAAGAACTTTAATTAATCTTAAGATAGATACAAACTAAATAAGTACCATCTTGAATTAAATTATAATTTAATATTATTTCTTATCATTTAAAATGCAATTTATTTGAAAAGTTTTAGTTTTAGTAAAAAAAAAATGATTTGACTTGAAAAGTTTTAGTTAAAACAAATACAAAATACTTTGACTTGATTCCAGGATTCGAACCTGCGAACCTCCGAATGCAAGACTAGTACACTGCCTACCAGCCAGCAGCAGTTTGTCAGCTGTTTATTAACATAAAAAACAACAACAATACAAAAACAACCTACATAACTAAGCACAGAATTGTATTGCAGCTATGAACAAAGCAAATAAACACCAATACACTCAAACAACATATTATTTCTTGTAAATTTAATGTGATTTGAATGAATTTGAATCAACCTTTTGGTACGGTGATTTTACATTGTTTTTTTTATATGTGTACATCTTTCTCAATTGTATATTTTTCCAGGCCCTCTTGAACATTTAGGTGACACAGACCGACCTTTAGCATTTTTGTATTACAACAAACTAAAGAAAAAACACGCAAAATCTGGAAAAAAAATGCCTTTTTTTAGGAAAACAGGTTTCATTTCAGTACTCTTTTTTGGCAACAATTTTGAACTAAATTCTTAGAATATTTAATACGAGCGAATTCTAGGTGGGGAAAATTTTTTGTGTGATTGTAATTTCATATCAACTCATACACACATCCTTATGTATATACATACATATACATACATAGGTATGTGATGCATACGAGGAAGCGTTGCAAAATTATTCAAGTTTAAAGTTGATCAAACAATAGTTACCAAGTTTTTCCTGTTCTAATGCCCGTAATATCTACAAATAGATATCTATTAGTGTATAGATATTTATTTTTTAATTTAAAATTTATAGGTTATTCCAACTCGTATTTATATAAGTTATGTAATAGCGTTTTCACACCTAAAGTAAAAACCTGGTTTTAACATTACAATCGCAAACAGTAGATTGCGCAAGTTTAATAAATTTAGGATTTAACACACGCGTTGTCTAATAAATTTGTCTAAAATAAAATAAATATCCTGTAAAAATAAATGTGTGTTGCTGTATTTTTTTTTCTACTTTTTGTAACACTTAAGGTGCCTATACACTACATGTTTTTTACATTGCTCCTGTCAAATTTTAGATAATTTGGTAAAAACATGTAGTTGGTGACCTCAAAAACTTTGCTTGTGTAAAATACACAAGCAAAAATATAAGAAAAATTTTCAATTAGAGCATGTTCTATTTTCTTATGTTCACACATGTGTTTTCAAATGTCAATGCCATGTGAAAACATTTATCGACAGTTGAATGTCTCCGATATCATTAGCCGTCCGTTTAAAGTATTTGCATTAATGATAAATTAATTATTTTTTATCTCATTTTAAAATTTTAATAACAATGATATAAAGTATATAACAAGTGTTGATACAAGCTCCATATTTTGCAGATTAAAAAGAAAAAACTTAAATAAATATTTGTGACGCTTGCACTTCAGTGACGCCGGCACTTCAGCAGCGCTACCAAAGAAATTTCTAGCGGCTTTAATGCTGAAAATATCAGCTGTTGTAAACAATCATGGCCGATGTCACGTGTAATTGTACATACAAGTTGGTGACCAAAAATTACGTATGTAAATTAATCAAGTTTGACAGACACAAAAAAACACGTGAATTGTAAACTTGAAAAAACACAAGCAAAAACATGTAGTGTATTGGTACCTTTAGTTGACAAACTGTACAACTTTACGATGCGCTCTGAAATGGAAAGTATTTTATATTTTTTAAATGAATATTTTAAAATTATGGAACCAATTATTCAAAGTGAAGAAGTGCTTGGAAATCGAGTTATTATATATAAGCAATGCACAAATAAGTTACATATAAGCTAGGCCTTTTTATCGGCAGTCAATCATTTATTTTCACTTTCCAGAGGTCAATGAAAATATTTTTGTTATGTTCTGTCCAAAATATGCTTTTTCTCTACAATTTTTTGACTATTTTTGTGGCTGCATAATTTTTTTTTTTGTTTTATTTGGTATTTATTTTTGTTAGCCGCCATTAAATAATATTATCCGATGATTCCGGTAATTTTAACTTGGCAGCACTAAATTTAGTACAGAGAAAACGAGATTGTATTTAATAAACCCAACTTAAAGCCAATGCAAAAAAGGTTTTCAGTTGGTATTAACCAGAGCTTTTAAATTTCGATTAAGATTAGGAATCAATTAGATTATATTTTAAATAGAATTGTACTGACTATATATGTAATTCTATTTTTAAAAATTTCTAATAACTAATTGATTGCAATTACTAATAATCGAAAAGTAATCTGAATTACTTCAAATTAGAACAAGGGAATTTTGAACACTTTTTTTAATATAAAAACTTATCAATAGATACTCAGATCGTTCAAGTTTTTTAAAAAAATTTTCTCATTTGTCAAAATATGTATGAAATATTTTAAATGTTAAGATCGTGAACTCAGCTTAGTGTTACTTTATTGGTACTGCTTAGCTGATTTAGATTTATGATGCTAAACTAATATAAAATAACTGCCTTATTGGCAGCCTGAATATCCGAGAAGATGGTAGCCCCATTCAAAATTAAATTGTGCGCACCTCTTAATGGCATAAGTTATCGACTGCAAAGGGGTTTTTCCAAATCCTGGGTCCTAAAACTCCCGCCCCGCACCAGAAGCTTCTAGAATGCTGGAACCATACGTGTCATCCGTAAAGGTGCCATGTTTAAGGGTGTATAGTAAGAGAATGGCCACAATGGGTGCTCTTGAGTTACGGGACGTTTTCTGACGTTGTCAGTATCGAACTGCTTTATATTGAGGTCTAGTTGGGAACTCCGCATAAGCAGATTCTCCGTGGTATCACAATGCGGGATTCTGACTGCCATCCTTCCCTAAACTTAAAATCTATGTTTTATACAGACATGGTTGCCTTTGTTATTTCTAAAATTAAGATCTGTTCGTAACCTTGTTCGAGAAAGCAATAGCACAGTAGGTGATAGTAGATCTCATCATCATGGTGTATATTCACCTCAGGATGTGAGGTCTGCAACCCCATATTTTTCCTGCTACAGAAGTACAAACCAGTAGTGATATTTTTGTCTTGTCGACAGTTTCTTCTACATGCTGTCTCCATGACAGCTTTGAAGAATGTTGTCCGAGCAGCATCTTATCTACTCGGATGATATGCTAGCGTAGGAGTGTCCTCCTCCGATGAAGGGAACAGTGGTAGCCTTTGCTGGGTTCATATTCAGCTTTAGAGGATAGCACCATTCTTAGTCCGTTCTGTAGAAACAGCCTTATCGGGAATAAAAGGCAAACATTTTATTCACGTGAAATATTTCCTAATGAACAAAAAATTTAGAAGAAAATCAGAAAAAAGTATACTGACACAACAACAACGCAAACATTGGCGATCACAATTTTAGAGAACACATTTCACGTGAACTTTTATTCCCGATAAGGGTGATGAATGTCACACAACATCTTTTCAAACTTCCCCCTTCTAATGATAACGATGACGTCCTCATATGCTTGTCATTCTACGCCAGTGTTCGTTCGTATTCGTCTGTTCTGGAATTCATGAACCACTTGACTCCACCGAAGTTTGGAAAACTATTACTCAGTTCAGATAACAATCAAACGGTTATTTAATAGAAATTCTATTGAAGCATGATTAACGAATGTGAAAAATTCCAGTGTTGAATTCATATTTTTGACGATGCATACTTTAAAAGAAATTTATAAACCACCTTCGTATTTATTTGAGCGCACAAAAACTCGTTCATACATATATATCGCTCATTTACTTCAATAATAGCATAACTCAAAAAATGGATTTTTTGAGTTAATAATTCAGAAAGATTCGGCATTTCGTATTTTATCTTGTGTAACAATTTCATACAAAAAGCTTGTACCATCCCCTCCTGAGAGAAGATTTTTTTTTTCATTCTCCATTGAGTTGTATGCAAATTTAAAACTTAAAATGCGTTTTCTGCAAAACAAGTTTTTTGAGTTGTGCCACTATTGAAGTAAATGAGCGATATGTACTTATGTACGTTTTCAAACTTAACTAAACTTTGATTTACTTCAAAAAATATAAGAAAACAAATTCGCATGCCAACTTAAAAAAGCTTTTTAAATTTCATTTCTTTATTTTTATATAATTTAAACTATGTATGTTTAATTTTTTCCAAAATGTATAAATTAGACTTCGTACTTCGTGAAGCACATGAAAATGTTATTTTAACATGTGAAATAAATTTATTCATTAAACCATACATTCTTACAAGCTCAGTTCTTAAGCTTTTAAGTTGAATCTTGTTACGACAGCAATTAAAAAGTTCATTATGGCCAATAAATCTTTAACTTTCTGTATGGCTCTTCAACATGAGAGATGGTATTATTCTCATTTAATATTAACTTTTTATATGTTGCTGTAATCGAATTTATTTTACAGTTTTTCAATAAGGGCATTAAAAATTAACCAAAAGAAAATGGTATTTTATTTATATAAAAACAAATAAAGGCAAGTGCAAGTACTACTTCAATTTATAATTCACCTAAATTTACTTGATTTCTTTAATTTAAATTTTAAATGATTGTTAACCTAATGTTTCTAAAGGGTGATTTTTAAGCAACTTTCTTTTTGGCAACACTGTGTCTGGCAACTCAGCTGTTTTCGTGTATCATGTTACTGTTCAACATTTTCAGTTTGGTCTATAAGATTATTAAATTTTTTATCAATATTCACGCTCGGTTAAGAAAGTGCATCGTGAAATTCTTCCATTTTATAGTCACTTTGGGCGACCTTCTGAGGTGGCTATTGGGACTATTTGTAACTACACCAAAATTATATTATTGAACATTAAACCAACCACCAACAAACATACGTAGAGTGTGGACAGAAGAAAATATCACAGCTGCATCCGCCAGTGTTGTTGATGGCCGTCTATTATCGATTCTACGCCATTAGCAGTAATTGGGCCTGTCTGTTAGCTTTTTGTACACAAAATAGAAGAGCTGGTCTTGGCAGACATGTGGTTTCAGCAAGACGGTTTCACATGCCATACACCACGCGAAACAATGGCCCAATTTAGAGGTGAGTTCGGTGAACAGTATATTTCAAGTCTGGGGCCAGTCAATTGGCCGCCTAGATAGTGCGATTTCACATCTTAAGACTATTTTATGTGGGGCTATTTTAAGGCTCATGTCTATACCTGCCGATATATTGAAGAGAGTATGTATGCCAAAATTGACACGGCGTGTGAACCATTTCAGGCGTATCCGCGGTCTACATTAGATGAAATCATTTTTAAGCATTGAATTATATAGTTTATCGTTCTACCGACTAAAATTAAGATTTCATACATTTCTCTTAATTTGATATTTTTTTAATGAAATTCGAAAGCTCTTAAAAAATTACGTTTTATATTTAAAAAAACATTTGGGAATCGGTTGATTTTGCAAGCCTTACCTGTAACGTCCCGGTAAGCTACAAATTTTGGTCAAATTTGGGACATCCGATATATATATATTTATATCTTTCAAAGGAATCTCCCGATTATAGTTAAATTGGCAATTAAGTGCTGATTAGATTTTGAATTTGATTGGTTTCAAAGTTATAAAAAAAAATTTTAAATTGTATTTGCCTAATAATTACTCTATTGTTATCTAGTGGAATTCTAATTTTATAAAGGTCTAGAAAATTAGAATGGATTCATATAGAATATAAATTATTTGCTGGGTTTTGTATAAGTTTCTGGTACATTTTATTTGGAACCTTTATCGAATACGACATTGTTTACACTAAGCTTTATTGAAATTTTTCCAGATTTCGTTTCCAAGGCAAAGTTCTTTGTCTAAGATTTTGTCTTAAACTGTAAACCACAAAGTGCCGATTAAGCTAATTCACACACCTTTAATTCAAAATGTTGTAGAGCGCAGCTAATTCACTAACCTTTTATATAAATATGTTGAACAGGTAGTAAAAAAAAAAATATAAAAATATTAGATTTTGAGTAGATTTCCCACAAATCTGCTAACAAATTAGAATTCATTTGGTATGGGGAATCAAGTAAAAAGCAACTAGATTTAAATCTAAATATCGCAAGTACTAGATTTTGAAATAGTGTAAATGGCCTATAAGGCTTTATAAAACAAATATGCATTTTTGTATCAATAGGCATAAAAAATTGAAGTCCAGACACCAGTGACTTTATTTCTCGGCAAACAAAGAAACAATTTAGTCGAGTTATAAAATGATTGAGGTCAAAATAAATTGCATGCGTTATGCTTCTCAAATATCGTCTAATATTAATAATATTATGGACAAAAACATCTTTTTGTTGTCACTGCAAATAATTTTAAATTTTTTTTATTTTTTGCACAAAGTGTTTGTCTGGTATTTGTAATGATCTGGGCGGATATGATAATGATGACCATTTAAATTACAGTCCATGAAAAAACAAGATTTATATACAAACATATACATACATATGTACATATTTGTTATAAAAGTAATTTGAAATGTATTGCAATTTTAAAGTAACAATCAGTGTCTGCATTAGACTTAATGATGAACTCATACTTCCTAAACGAGATAAGAAATTCGTTGGGGAATTTGGTGTGTATCTCAAGAAGAAGAAAAAACAAATAATAATATTCAAACAGATTCTTTTATGGAGACTGAATATAGGTCAATTCATAAGAGTTTTTGTGACTAGATATGTATATATTTGCATCATTAAATCAATGGCAAGCAAATATGGTAGTCGATGTGAATTTGTAAGCGTTGCAAAGAACAACAATAACAAAAGTAGCATATGTACAGACATACTTACTTAAGCATACGAGGGCTACTGTTTATATTTCACTTGTCATAGCAGTTTTTCTATTCCTCTTGAGACAAATCCAAAACATAGGTTTTGAATGCTTCAACTGCTGCTTTGGCGATCGTAAATTATTGACCACGCAGTTTACTTTTGATATTCGGGTATGGATGACCAGTCCGGACAACTGTACGAAGGATAAGGCATCAATTCGATGATTTGACTGCTCAAAAAAAAATACACTTGTTTGACGAGATGTGTGAGAGATAGCATTGTCATACTGAAGAATGATTAAGAATGATTCGTCTTCGCGGGTTAATTTTACGAATTTCGCCTGAGACTTCTGACAAACAAATGGTCGTGTATAGTGGCCACATGACCCATTTGGCCGAAGGAGCAGGCGACCATTTGCTTCGCTGTGCTTCTTCCACGAACAAATTTTTGTTCGATATAGGTCGTCTTGGAATACCCACATTGTGGAGGTGTGCCTCTATCTAACAATATATCACATGACAATCGTGCATTATGAGTTCACGCACTGCATCGATGTTTTGTGGCATAACAATCGATTTCGGAAGACCTTCACGGAATTCGTCGGTGGCGGAATTGCGACCACGATTAAATTCATTATTCCAGTGATATACTGTAGTTTTTGATAGTACTTTATCGGCATATAAAGAACTAAGTCCATCAACACATTGATATTCAGATCATCCACGTCAGAAAGTTTTAAGAAATAGTCCAATGAAAAACTTTTCTTGAAATTTAAATTTTTTTTTTAATTTTAAACTTTATTATGGTGTTGTCAGAGTTTACCCTACAAGAAGACTACCAGTCAATTGACTGCTCATTTGATCGATAGTCAAGCAGGATATATTCATCATTGCGTAGAACAAAGTTTCTATCACTTTATTAAGGGCAAAATGAAAAATGTGATGGAAACTTTTGTGTACGTGTGATCTTGCATCTCTCTCTAACTAACGAATATAATATATAGTTGATCTGCTCACTCCAGTGCTATTTAATAGTCAATGATAGCATAAATATTGCTCAAGTTTGACTGATCATAATTGATTTATATTTCTTTCACAATTGAGTAATCATAAATGATTGATATACTGACAGAAAATATACTTTTTCTTGTATTTTATTTGCTTTTAAAATACACAAGTAAATATCATATTTAAAACAAATATACAACAAATTAACAAAAACACCAACTAACTTAACACCTTTTCATCTCCAACGCACCTTGCTCTTTACAAATATCTAAAATTTTGAAAAAAAATATACATATTAAATTAAACTTTGTGAATTTCTTTTATTCATTATTTTACTTATCTTTTTTAAATCTTATAAACTTTAATTTGCACAGAATGAATTGTATTAAAGCCTTCTTCAAACACCAACACATCATGCCCTTTCCAAATATATAAATATTGAAAAAACGAATACATACATATGTACATATGTATATTTTTAATTAAACTTTATACAATTTCTTATGTTCGTTATTATTTTTATCTTACTTTTTCACAAGCACCATTATTTTTTTGACCACTTTTATAAATTTGAATTTTATAAACCGAACGAACTTTAAATTATTTTCAGTAAAATTCAATATTTTAATTGTTTTGACATATGTACAGGGTGTTTTTTAGAGGTATAGAACTTCGAATTGAAATAAAACACAAGAAAATCGTTTTAATGTCCATCAATTTGGCTTTATTGGAAGGATAATTTTATGCCATTAATGTTTAAATATGATTTCGGGCATGTGGCCGCCGCGGCTGGCTCGAATAAAGCCAATTCTACAGGTCCAATTTTCAACCACTTTTTCGAGCATATGGGGCCGTATGTTGGCAATAACGCCACGAATGTTGGCTTCCTAGTCCCCTAACGTTTCTGGTTTGTTGGCGTAGACGAGCCACATATCCCCAAAGAAATTAATCCAATGGTGTCAAATCACACGATCTTGGTGGCCAATTGACAGGTCCATTCCCCGAAATTATGCGCTCATCGAATGTTTCCTTCAATAAATCGATTGTGACGTGCGCTGTGTGGCATGTAGCGCCGTCTTGTTGGAACCACAACTCATCCACATTCATGCCATCCAATTCGGGAACAAAATAGTCGGTTATCATGGCTCTATATCGAATTCGATTCATTCGGGTCCTCTTCAACACTTTGCTCTACAGCGGCAATTGTTTCTTCGGTGCGCACTGTTCGACGTCTCTGCGGATGCGTATTATCACATAGAGTAAACGTAGTGCGAAAACGATCCATGGTTAACCGAATTAATTTCTCTGATGGACGATTATGTCGACCATAAAATGGACGGAGCTTGCGGTAAACTTCGCGAACTGAACCATTATTTTCGAAATAAATTTGCACGATTTGCAAGCGTTGTTCTTTTGTCAACCTGTTCATGATGAAATGGCAAACCAAACTAAATATTAATCACTTGACAGCTGACAAAATGGCCGCCAGTTAAAAAAGTGATGCCAACTTAAAGTTCTATACCTAAATAAAAAACACCCAATATATTAGACGTTCCACTCTAGCATATATGTTAGAGTAGAGCAACTATAATAACTGTTGAATTGAATGTAAGATTGTTGTAAATGTGTTAGTAAAAAAATGTTGTTTGTGTTAGTTTCACTCATTCATTTCTTGTAGGGATAGCTATTGACATTAGTGTTGCCAGTTCACGAAATATAAATAGTTCCCCTTGTATAACATTTTTTTCTTGACATAACGATTCATATAATTACAGCTGTTGAATATCCGAATTCATTTGGAATATTTGAGCCTATAATACACAATATATAAAAAGCCACATTCGCATGTGGTTATAACGTCACATATTTTGAGTATTTTTCGAATTTTTAGAGCATATTTGGCGTTTTTAGGGCATATTTTGGTAATTTTAAAAAAATTTATTTTAATATTTAAAAAAATTTTGTTTGGTAAAAATTTCTACTTTTTCCGTCAAAATTTGCTATTGTAGCGAAAGAAACAGTAGTCTGGGGAAGCAATATTTTGCTATCATTATGAAATTAGACTTTAAAAAAGGCTTCCCAATCGATTTCACACGATTTCTTGTGAGTTCTGTTGTTAAAATACATGCTAAACGTATATAAGTTGAAATTTAGAATATAACATCCAAATTTAGAACAAAAAAAATTTAAAATGAACGATTTAAAATTTTTTAATTTTCACTCACTTGTACAGTCTTGTGAAAGAAAACGAAACAAGAAAATTAAAAAATTTTAAATCGTCCACATCAAATTTTTTTTCTGCTAAATTTTAATGCTGGAACAAATACTATTGATTTGTATTTTCCAAATTTCAACTTAAAAAGGTGTAACATGTGTTTTAACATCCTCACTGGACGCTAATTTCAATAAAAACTTGGTTTGGTAATTGTGACGAACGTTGCCCCGATTACATCAGTTGAGGTGGAAAAAGAACATTTTCAATTTAGATGTGACCGGCGGCGATTTTTATTTAAAAAGCTAAGTGAATAGTTATTGTTTATTGCAATAACAATTATAAATAAAAAGCTTGTCTTATTCTGCAAAATACAGTTCCAAAGTTTTAAATTTAAATTTAGTTAAATTTTTGTTCTTAATTAATTTTTTTATTGTTTCCTTCTTCTTCTGTTATTTTATTTTTGTCTTGTTTTATATGCAAATTTTATTGAATTACTGAATTAAAATTAGATTTTCATTTCCAAATAATCCAATTTATGTTATTTTTAAAAGCATATTTTTTAGTTTTTAGTGCATATTTTTAAGTATTTCAATTAGTCAAAAATTAACAGCCTTATGTATAAGAAAAACCTGTCATGAAGTTAGCATAAGTGCAAAATTTATTTACTTTATTTATTTATTTATTTCAAAAAAACCAACCGAGCTCATAGACCCATATACAGTTGGTAGAGTAATATAAAAATTTAAATATAAATATTTAGGCAACAACTATTAAAGCAATAAATATTATAACAAACAATGATAAGAAAAATTGTATCTTCATAAAGATATGCATATACATATATGTATATGTATGTATATGGGCAATTCCATACTGTCGTACGGGACAGTCGAAGATTTTTGTTTTGATTATTAGCCTAAGTTATGGTCCCTGATTAGCTCTAATGATGGTGCTAAATCTAATTATTACCAATTTTTAGTTTTAAAGATAATTGCAAAAAACTAAGAATGTCGTACGAGACAAAAAAAGGAAGTAGATTTTGTAGCAAACAACTAAAATGCTTATTTCATCGAAACCTGAAACAATAAGTTAATGTGACTAATTTTAGAATGAGGTGAGTCAATATTTCTTAAAATGGGCTAGATTTTACTAAAACATTATTAAAATTTTTTTTCTTATTTGAATTTAATGCTATTCGTACGGGACATTTTGTTCCATCATGATGTTCAAATATTTTCTGGTGCTTTTTTTGGAAATTATAAATAAAAAATTAAAAAAAAATAGAGGTATTCAATGTGTTTATTTTAACATAACGACGAACTTAAAGGGAAATGCAGAATGAGATGAAAAAGTAAACATATTACACAGAATAGGCAAAATTAAATACGAATAGTATACATTAATTAGTTTTTTTTTGGAACATGCAGTTTTAACTGATTTCACTTCCTGACCTTTGCAACAGAAGAAGTGCAATTTATATAAGTGTGGTATAACTTTTACGTTTTTCTACTTTTCGTAAAAAATACATCTTGATCCCTTGATTAAAAGCAAATGCATCGGGTATAATAAGCAGGGCTGCCAGATAAAATTATCGAAAAATCATCGAAATCCCGATAAACTATAAAATAATCGTCATCGAAAAATCGTCAGAAAAATCGGCTGAACCGAAATTAATTTATTAACGTGTATACCAGGCCGAGTCGATTTGTATGGATTAAAAAAATTAAAAAATCTTATAGTAAAAACAATATCTAGATGTAATTCTAAGATAATTTTACGAAGAAACCATGCGTCTAAAATCAAACCCTACACCACGCCTCTCGACATGAAAATGTATTTACTCTTTTCTAGTTGCTTCTTTTTTTTGGCTCCTGCTTGACCTATTTATAGTCATTGACTTTAAAGATGAAAATGGGGAACCAAATATAATGGATATACTCGTATCTAAGGTGGGTCGCGAAAAAATTAAAAGCAGAGATTAAGTACGTGGGAGGAAAAATAATGATTCGAATTTAGTAGCATAAATTTCAGTACCCAGCTAAAAAAATTATATATGGTCCATATATTTTTAATATATGAATGTATATAACTATATATGAATATGTATGAATTCATGTATGGAAATATATGGGATTATACATGGCAAAACTATTATATATGAACTAATATATGGACTAATATATGAAATGTATTATAACATATGAGCTCATATATGAAAATTTAATTATGAAGCTCTTCATATGTGGATCCATATATAAATATGAGATTTTATATATGGAGCCATATAAGAATGTATGCATACATGATATCTCACATAAGATAGTTTTTGCAAATCACTGCTGAATTGGAAATCCATTAGAAAATACATACGGTATGCAAAGTTTATATGCGTACCCTCAACGTTTAAAAAAGAAAAACTTTTTGTTACAAAAAAAACCATTCTGGTATGATTTTATACATTGTGGTCCCATTTAACATATCAAATAATTAAAAGGATAATCCAGTCATTAATTTTATAGAAAATAACAAAATTCTCTAGATAAGAAACAAAATGCATATTACTGTACTGAAAACTATTGTTAGACGGATTATTTTTTCTTTTATAATTAATTGCATTAGTTTTTAATCTGATTTCTTAAGCTAAATGTTATGTACGAATATGATTTATGTGTTTTTTAAATAATTGATTCACCTTTTAATGAATGAAATGACTTTTAGTTCGTTTTGAATTATTTGTTCAAACAAATGTTTCTTTAAATACAACATCTCTCTCAAGTCTAAAAAAAATTAATTTTATTAATAATATTATTATTCTATGAATTCTTTTATAGTTTTTGAAAGTCTGTGCATAAAGTAAGAGGTTTGTGACTGTTCAAAATTTGTGGTTGAAGTCTACTGATGATTTGGTTCAAGCGCCAATGAAATACGTATATAGACCAAGCTAAACCACCAGCAAATAAATTTCAAATTAAAATTTAATTTTATTAATTTAATTTATTGCACAGCAGTGCGCTTTTGTGAATCAAGAGTGTATGAATATGAACTTTGCATATTGTGCAGGTAATTTACACATACATGTATGAAAATGTATGAATATATATAATCATATATGCCCATATACCCTCATTTTTCGGATCCGAACCATATACAGGATATCATATATGCTCCATACATATTTTTTTAGCTGGGTACATACATTTTTCTATTTGAAAAAATCGTAATTTAAAAAAAAATTGTTGTTCTAAAGAAGAGGAAATACATACATTTTTATGTCGAGATGCGCGGAATAGGGATTGATTTAAGATATGTAGTTTCTTTTGAGAATTTCCTCAGAATTTCGTGTAGATTACGTTAATTGGGAATTTGAGACCATTCTCTTCTTTTATCGCCTTATAACTTTGTTCCCCTCCGTGGTACAATTATGAAAAATATTGATAAGTTGTGTCCAAGTTTTGATCTCAGTGCTTTCGATGGGTGAAATTTTTAAAGAAACTTGGCTTTTTTTACATTTGTGTTATTTGAGAATATCAATTTACGCAGATGTCAATATAAAATAAAGAGGGGGCAAATTATACACCAACATCTTTAAGTGGGGGAAGTAATACATGAATTGTTATAGTCGATTTTTTTCATAAGAAAATTGCCATATTTGGACTTTTAAAAAATCGTCAATTATAAGGGGAAAAAACGTCAAATCGGTATTTTGCTATTTTGGGCACCAAAAATCGTCAAAATTACGATTTTGACGGTTTTTTGACTTTGCCTTTTAAGTATACGTTCATGCCGATTTTTCTCTTCAAAAACTTCTTTATTTGTTTCAGCTAAAGCTTTTGACTTTTTCCTAGCGTTACGCTAGGCTTTTCGGCTTTTTAATTTATAGTTTTGCAATTTAATTTCATTTTCTTTTAATTTTTCTCTCTACCGTTTGCAATTCTCGCTGTTTTTATTCATCTTGATTTTAATAATTGAACTACAGAATGCTTTTTCAAAAATAATTAGTTATTAAAGAAAATATTTTTTTAATACTTTTAAACTTCTAAGTAGCGATGTCGTACGGGACAAATTTTGCACAGGCGCCTAGCTCGCAATTCCTTTTATTTTCAAAATATTTTTTTTTTTATTTTAATTGCAATAAAAATGGCTGTTTGTAATCATTACTTGATGAACTTTCTTCAAGCAGTTTCGATGTATTAATACAAAAGGCTGTTTTTCAATGTCGTACGGGACATTAAATTAACGGAAATTCAGAGCAAAATTTTATAACAATTTTTCATCGCATTGAATATTATGCATTACTTTCTAACTCCTGATATCCTTACAGAGATCTAAGAGAGAAAAACTCAATCTATAACGATTAGCGCTAAGAACATTTTTTTAAATAAAAGTTTCTCTTCAAATTAAAAAAAAAAAATTAAAAATGTTTCACTTGCTTGACTTTGGACATGAATATCTCGAAATGAATAATGAATATATGCAAAACTTTTGCAGATTTATTAAATTTGATTGTTTTTCTTTCAAAATTTGCAAAAACAAAAATTCAAGAACTTTTAATTTTTTTCGTGTCGATATACCTTCTGGGAGAAATGCCCATATGCTAAAAATTTTTTCTTGAATCTGATAGGGACGGGGTAAAGAGTTCCATGACATGATAACTCGCACATGAAATGCTCTTTCATGAATAATATGGTTTTTTGCTGGAAATAACAGTTGTAGGGTTCTTTCAGATCGTAAAAATACAAAATGTCTACAGACATACTCTGGGCAGTTATTTACCACTACCTTGTAGTAGAAGAAAAACAGTCGGATGTTAACGAAACTCCTGAAGTTGCAACCCAAAGAGTTAAACACGTGTGGTGAAACATGGTCGTTAAGCTTTAATTTATAAACAAAACGTATTATTCTATTGAAAAGCAAAGAGCATCTATTGAAGTCGTTAACACTACATCCTGAATAAACTTCAAACTTCATTGTACACGATCTCAACGAGTTTTACCATAAAGTTTCACATAAAAATCACGTTAGGATTTAGTAGTGGTTTAAAACTACATTACGCTCCGAATTTTATTATTTTTCTTATATATGAGGCTTAATTAATTTAAAATTTATTAAAATGACAAAGAGAAAGTGGCCTGCAATTACCATATTTAAAATGAAGAAGACGATGGCGAACATGGAATATCATTTAGAATGGTTAGACGTAACAATGGTCGCATTCATAAGACGTAACAGTTGCGCAACCGTTGAGTGTTTGTCTTAGAAACGCATAGTTGAGCAGTTCTGCTCCACTCAACAGTTGAGTAATTGCTGCCAATGTTTCCATCATAGTCAACATGTTGTGCTCGGCCTGAACAGCTGATCGAAAAGACTTATGCCGTTATAATATATTGCAACGCCGCTTTGTTAGATGGCGGCTGCAAATATTTGTTAAATTTTTAATTTAAAATACGATAAAGGAACGAAATAAAGGAATTAAATTAAATTACTGATTTCATCAAACATTTGTATGTTTATCATGCTGTCTATTTGTATTATAAGTTACATATTTAATTCACTGTTGCATTTAAACGTTTTTTGAGCACATGGCGGCTCAGTGTTAAAATATAAATACTATAGGCGCAGGTCTTCTTTTTATTGCAGTATTGCTCAAACACAGAATATTTAATTTGCGGAGCGAATTTTATTGTAAAAATGGGAGATTCCTGGGCTGCTGACTTCATTAAATATTCTGTGTTATACATATATATATTTTAGCTAAACTAATTAATTTAGCCAATCTAAGTTAGTTTATTTGTTGCTCTTTCGTTCGTTTTCAATTGCTTATGTTCATCAGCTGTTCATTTTGCAGTACATCCATCAATCCTCAAGCGCTTTTTCCTTATTGCCACAGAATCATTTCAAAACTTAAAGTACCCAAAGTACTGAGAATTTCACAATAAAATAATTCACTTCAAGAAGAGAAAATGAAGACAAACACACAAATTTGGAGTGAGTTAAAAGTGTTACACATATTTTAATAGAAACCAGTTGCCTGCGTGTGACTTGAAATAAGGATATTTTCAATGAGGAAAATTATACCTTTTTCAAAAATTATACCTTCAATAACACAAATACATATGTATATAAACAAGTGTACATACATATATATATATACATACATAAAATGTATACATATATAAAATGTATACGTACAGGTATATAAACTTTTTCTATGTATAATTTAAACTAACGACTCTTTTGCAGGCTCAAATGTTTCGTGCTCAGGGCGTAATTTTTAATGGAATGAAAATTCTTGTTGTTTTCCCTAACTTTCTATTATATATTTATAGCCTTAATTTTTGATATTTTTTTATGTTATTAAGCTTGCAGGTAAAATCAACATAAGATTTCAAACAGAAATGATTTCTTGTGGCTTTTTATTTTACTTTCTGCATATTAAATATCCCAGCAAAAAACTTAAGGCATTTTCGAAACGGATAGTAATTTTATAATAAAATACATGCATTGTAATCAGTTGGAGGTTATTATTATTGATTGATTATTTTTTCAGTTTCTTGTTACTACAGTAGTTTCTTTTTCATTAATATACGATTAATTGATTTATCTGCTTGATCAATTCAAAAATCATGAAATTGCGTTTGCGAATCAACTAATAGTTTTTATTAATCAAATTAACTGAAGAAATCTGGGAAGGAGAAAGGAAGCACAACTGACTACCGGGCGAGTGCACATTTTGCGAATAGCGTAAAGCTCCGCAGATATGGGGAGCAGCTGTTAAGGCAGTCGCGAATAACACTGTTCGGCAAAAAAAGAAAAAATTAAATAGACCTGACAGCATTTTATCTGGTTCTTATGTAAATTGACCTTCTAACTTCGAATATGACCTCCGTATTTTCGATGATTTTATGGCCCTGAACTCGATTTAGAATTTATAAAAAATTATTTTAGCTGTTAAATTTTTCCATAGCTCTGCACTGCAATTTTTATCTAGCTTCAGTGCATCTTTAGCGCTCGCAAAATCAATATATCGGTGTTTTTCACGAGAATTTGGTGTCCTTACATTGTATAAATTTAGTGAAACGGTTAATAATTTTTTCTTTGTGAATTGTAATTATAAAAGAAATTTGTTTTATCACTTCACTATGCCACGCGAGTGTAAAAATCATCCTGATAGCTTCTGCTATGTTTGCGGGAAGTCTTTCTCAGCTTCTTAAAACTGTTTATAGAATAGACTCTTCTTTGATTGCCAAGTTGGCGATCTAGACAAGCATTGGGCTCCAAAAAATTTGATGCAGTACTTGTTACAGTAGCTTGACCAAATGGCTTAAAAGGAACCTGTAAATCAATACCTTTTGATGTGCTCATGGTTTGACGCTAACTTAGTTTTCATCTCGCGCATCTCACAGGGGTCTCTGGAAAAATTAAGAACACTATTCAATATTCAAATATTGAACATAAGTTCCTCACAAAAGAATATTTGCTAATTCCAGTGCCCCCAAAAACCTATACAGGGCAATCATGAATAAAATTCCACGTGAACTTTTTCCCTGGGAACAATTCCATCTAAAAGCAAGTAGTTGGGAAAACAAAAAATTCTAATTGGAAAAGGCAGAATTTTCACGCGGAATTTTATTCATTATTGCCCTGTATAGGTTTTTGGGGGCACTGGAATTAGCAAATATTCTTTTGTGAGGAAAAAAACTAGACCCAGAACAGACTTTGAACACAAAAATAATGCTAAAATCAAAGAAGGAGTATTCGTGGGACCCAAATTAGACAACTTTTCCAAGATTCAACGTTTATTGAACTCCTGTATCTAAAAGAAAAACTAGCTTGGCTTGCATTCCAAAACGCGTGTGTGAATTTTTGGGTAACAAAAGATCATGTTGAGGAGTTATTGCCAGCGTATAAGGCTATGGGGTGTAACATGTGTCTTAAAGTTCACTTCCTGCACTCTCATCTGAACTTATTTCCTGTAAATTTAGCAGCAGTTTCTGATTAACATGGAGAAGGATTTTATCAAATCATCGCTCAGTTTGAGAAAAGATTTTCCGGAAAGTCAAATACTACTATGTGGGCATAATATTGCTATTCTATAGTACTAAAAATTTCAACTTCAGGATAGAAGAGAAACGCAAGCATCAAATGAATGTGAGGATGAAGACTTTGGATCGGAAATATTTTGAAAAATAAAAAAAAAAGATTTTTTCTCATTTGTTTAAATGAAAGTTTATAACATAATAACTCTAGTTGTTCTAAGAAACTTTGGGTAAATGTTCCCTGATGATGTGCATTAACAACAGTGAAATGCACATAGGATCCAGCTATCCAGTATTTTTAATAAAAAATTATTTTACTGAAAAAGTAAAATAATAATTTGGGATTATTAGTGCGTTAATAAATTTTAAACTTAATTTGTAACAATTCCCAATAAAAAACACTAATTAAAAAAAAGAATTTGAGAAAAATTTATAACAAGTTTTGTTCGGTTTTAGGCCGTCATTTTACATAAGAATCAGCTGAAGCAGTCTCAGGACCGATTTTCATGCAGAGCAGTGTAATCAACCGCTCAGAGTTGAGAGTTTTAGAAAGTTTTCGAGTGAGTGCCTACGATACTTGGAATGTCAATGCGAGTGATTGGTGCCTTGAAATGACCAATAGCGACGTATTGTCAGCGACTGTTTCTCATCATAGTTAGACTTGGCTGGAAGCGGGCGTCGGATCTTGTAACAAATGGCTCGCTATACGAACGTGATATAAGGCCTGCAGTTTAGACCGCCTGGAGGCCATTATGGCAGGCCCTGTTACAGGATCGGATGTGGAAGCCCAATCACCTACTCATATTAAACCAACTTATTAAGAAAATCTCAAGAGAAGTTCTTCGCTCTTTATAGCATCTAAGGCAGTGTCCCGCAAAATCAAATATGTTTGTATTGGTGAATAAAATTAGAGTAAAATACATGATGTGGTTATTAATTGTTTGATTTATTTTTGTAAATTAGCAATTTAGTCAAAAACTTAACTAAAAACTAAAAATCTAATAATCCATTCAATAAATTCTAAATTAAATTTATTCACAGCTTTGTGGATACTAATAAAATGTCTAATTTTTAACATAAAATGTATTGCTTATTGCAAAAATCATGTTTTATCACGAAATATTTCTTAGCTTCCATAATTATTTAAATTTTTTTTTTGCTGTACAAATTTATTAAATTTGAACTTAAATTTCGTTCGTCGCTTGCTCAGAGTGACGACTAAATGAAAGAGCATAAGCATGTATGTTATTTTCATCCGCACAATTGTGCTATGGCTTGGGGGTTACTGATCTAGAGGATCAAATATAATAAGGAAACTCACAATGAGTTAATTAAAATTTTAATGTGGCAATATTTAGGGAATTCACAATAAGTATATTAAAATTTTAATGTGGCAATATTGTGCCCTCTTAATTCTTTCATTGTGAGCAGGCAACGATATAAATACGCATTCTGTGTATATCAAAGTCAGGCAAACATACATACATCCTTCTATTATTTATATATTAGTGTATAATATGAGACAGAAAATATTTATCATCAAGTACAGCTGCGCTGCCAGTTTTAACATATTTAGTTTAACATTACCACATTGCAATATTGAGAATGTCATGCTTTTTATACTTTTAAATTTGCCACCTGGTAATAAATTTGGTTTACACACAAAAAAAAACAACAAACTTGCCAGACCATATCAAAGTATTAAAATTGAAACGTTGCAATATTAAGACATGCTTTAAAACGCTATTCCCTAAATATTTATATAAAAATAAAATGGAAACGAGTCGAAACAAAGCCAAAAAGTTCTACCAACCTGTAAAGCATTACACTGGATTTCCTCATGCAAAGACCAGCAACGCAGCCTAATGAGAGATAAAGATAGCGCCCTGAGAATCTGAAAGAAACACTTTTCCGGATTATTGGTATCTGATGAAAGCGACGACGCAGATACCCCCATTCTAATCAAATATGACGCTGTAGAATGTTCATCTCCCAGTCGAGAAGAGCTGTTTAAAACGGGAGGTTATGAGTTGGTAAGAAGCATGCATCAACTTATCTGCACAATTTCACTAGATGAACTCATGTCCAAGGATTTTAAACTTAGAATTTTATGTTCCGTTCACAAAAAAAAAAGGATATAGAACTATCTGTGTCAATTATAGAGGTATAAGTCTCCTAAACATCGCGTACAAGATGCTGTCATGTATGCCGTGGGATATAAAATTGTATGCAAGTTTATTGAAAATATTTTTTTCAGTCCACAATTCTTTTCTGCTTGGATCGAAGACAAAGCTCCTCGCTGAAAAAGCAAAGCATTTTCAGGATTTTACCCGGAAGGAACGAAATATAACTGTGCAACGCCCTGGAGTATTTGGGAGCATCAAGCTAAAATAATACTCTGTGTAGAAATATTATGCTGAACAATATATATCTTTGATTCAAAAAGTTAGGCAGTTTTCAAATTGTCCTCAAACTTGCGTAGCCAAAAATTATTTAGTTTTCTAAATTATTTCTAGTCTATAGATGGAAGCTTTGATTAATCATTGCAGTCTAGCCTTTCTAGTCTCAGACAGCCTTTTGAGATCACCAAAAATATTTCAATTTCAATTGCTAAATATATTTTTTTAGACAAGACAACACAAGACAAGATAATACTTGCTTTCCAAGTGTCCTTCCCTGTCAAGTTACTTTCACATATCCATTGCATTAGCAACAGCACAATGTTAAACTCGTAAATAACTTTTTAATGTAGTTCTTTTTTTTTTTTTTGAAATAAATACATAACCAAAAAAACTTTTCAAATTGGTATGCGTGGGTGGAACTACAGCCATCCGTGGCGATGTTGGCGCCACCCGCAATACAGAAAAACCGACAGCTGACAAAGTTTCTCAACCAGAGCAACAATTCAAATAGAAAAAATAAAACATTAGACGAGAGCGCAAGACAAAAACAGGGTAACAGCAAAACATCAACATATCACAGTATTTACAGCAACGGCAACAAGCAACAGCAAAAGAAAATAAGCAAAGGAAAATAAAAGAAAAACCAGAAGAGTATCTTCTTAATGGAAATTTATTATTGCCACGGATTTCATTGTTAATACGACAATGACAAAAAACAAATTCCACCCACTTATTTAAAATTTGTTAATTCTTGATGTGAGTTTTCCTTTTTGTATGCGTTTAGGTTTGTGTGTGCGTGTGCGTGTGTACGTGTGTGTGTGTATGTTCGCACTTTAGAAAGGAAAGTAGAAGATGAATGGTTTGAACTTTTTAAAAATGTGTAGCATTTAATCAATTGGACTTTCTTTGTTTTAACTAAGAAATAATATTTATAACTGTGTATAAAATAACCGAAACAGTCTTAAATGCAGGTCACTGAAAAATTGTCTTAAATATGGAAATCTACAAGACAGATGCGATTGTAGTTGATAGACTAATGCTAGATTAGAAATCTGATTAATTGTTTAATTGTCGTAATGGTATTCGTTAACAAAAATTTTCAGAAAGCATGGATCAATGTTGTATTGGTAAAAAAAGAATACATAAGAAAGAACCATCTGATCTGTTTCATCAAACTCAATTAAAACATACACAGTCTAACTTCAATTATTTTTTAAAACACTAGTTATACCCTCCACCAAAAATAGTAAAAGGGTATATATAGATTTGTCATTTCGTGTGTAATTTTCACAATATTAATAAGCGACCCATAAAGTATATATGTATATATTCTGGATCCTTATGCATAGGGAAGACGAACAAGCGATGTCCGTCTGTTCGTCTGTCTGTACGTGAAATCAGTTTTCCGAAGCTCCCAGAAAAGCTGGAGACTTCGTTCTTGGACTGATGTGTCACAAATTGTCCGAAATAGATTGGGATTGAAAATTAGCAAAATCGAGCATACGCTTTCAGAGCTGGAAAACTTAAACTTTATTTTGTCATATAAAATTAAATACCAAAAAATAATTTTGTATTATTTTTTTTATTAAATAAACTTATTTTATACTTCAGTACGAATAAAATTGGTATTTCGAATTAAAAAATAGATAAAAAGAAGTTTCCAGGATTGGAAAACTTTATTTTTTTTTTTTTTTTGTTATATAAAAGTAAATTACTAAAACTAATTTTTACTTTTTTCTATAAATTGAACATATCTTAAATTCTTAAAAGAAAGAGATTGGTGTAAGAAATCAGAAAAATCAAAAATGATGATTCCAGGTTTGGGAAACTTACACTCTTTGTGATATATAAAAGTAACGAGGTCTAATTAATTGTTTTCTTTTTCTTTATAAATTATGTATATTTTACGGTTTGGAAAAAAAAATTTGGTGTAGAAAATTATACAAATAAAAACTACAGCTCCAGACCTGGAAACTTTTAACTTTTTCTGAATATTAAAGTATCTAAATAAAACTATTTTTTTTAATTTCCTTTTTGCTTTGTCAACTTAACATACTTTATATTTTTTTTAAAGAACTACTAGATTGGTATAAGGAGACAGAAAAATCTAAAACAATGATTCCAGGGTTGGAAAATTAATTTTTTTTATATAAAAATCAAATAGGTCAAATTATTTTTTTATTTTTGATTACAAATTATTTATACTTTATGTTTTAGAAAGAAATAGTTTGGCATACAAATTATAAAAATAAAAAAACATAGCTCCAGACCTTTAAAACAAACTTAAACTTTTTCTGGTATATAAAACTAATTAAATAAAACTAAATAAAGAAATAAAAAAAATTATTATTAAAAATTAGAAAAATCAAATTATATTGTTGAAGGTTTGGAAATTAAAAAAAAATTAGTAAAAATATAACCAAAAACAATTATTTTCCAATTAAACATATTTAATTATTTAGGAAGATCTTTACTCTAGATTTTTTATATCTGTTTAATTTTTATTTAAGAATAAATGAAGGTTTGTGTCATGTTGCTTATTATGCTCTCAAAACAGTTGTGTTTAAAATCGATGGTTTTTCGTTGACACCTTACAACTAGTTATAATTAATTTTTAGCAAATAGAGATAAAAATAAAATTTATCGCTAAATAACAATCCTAACTATAAAATTAATTAAAGGACGCGTTTCGTTTCATTTTACTGAAACCATTCCTTTGTGCTGAACAAATTTTAAAAAATTCGTTAGGAATAAACGTATACGTATAAAATTATTTTTTTTAATTTTCTATACCAAACCCACAGCTCCAGAGCTGGAAAATGTGAACTTTTTGTTGGATATTAATATAACTAAATAGAACTACTTTTTTATTTCCTTTTTTTCTTTATTCACTAAAGATATTTTATATTTTTTTTTTTAAAAACGTGATTGGTATAAGGAGTCAGAAATATATAAAAAAGATGATTGCAGGGTTGGATAATCTAAATTTGTTTGTATTTAAAAGTAACTAGGTTAATTATTTTTTTTTTGGCTTACAAATGTACTCTATATCTTAGAAGAAATAGTTTGGAATAAAAATTTGAAAAATAAAAATCATTGCTCCAGACCTAAAAAACTTAAACCTTTCCTGGGGGTCGATTCTGGTTCTAAGATAATGTGAAATGAAAAAAAAAACGTTTCATATTCATTTTGACAACCGTTTTTCATTATACTTTTTACAATTACATAAAATGCAATTCTCGTTGGTAATATGAAAACATTGTTTTATTCCGTTGTGCCTATGAAACTTTTGTTTTTGTGCTATTAAAATATATCATGTAAATAAATAAAATTAATTATTATTTATGTACATGTTGCAAGGATCTCGGTAAAAAAAAATTTAAGTCTTAGCATTACAGAGTCAAACTTAATATTTGTTTCTTCTTTATTATAGATTGGGTTAAATTTACGCTTCCAATTGCAAGGTTCGTTGCTTGTTCCTTGCCACCGTTATAAGCAGAATTTTCCAAAAAGTTTGCATCAAACGCTAGGAGTTATTATTCACTTTTTCAGTAGGAATAGAAAAATTTATTAGGCATTGCACATCTTCTGCCGGGCTTAAGTGTCGACTAGTGTCAGGCCTTAAGCTATACAAGCGGCTGGCTACGCATAAATATTTACTTCTCGAAGCCATTATTTGACATACTTAGAGGAGAAACTCCTTAAGCCCGGCCGACAGTTTGAGGGCAAACAACTTCTTGAAGATAGTGGTGCTTGATATGACCGTAAGATTTTATGTTTTTTTTTTTTTCAAAGAGCAAATAATGGTCACCGAACATTTTTTGCTCACTATCGCGATACTTGAAAGTAACTTCATAGACGTTATTTCCTTTTTTAAATGTTGCCGCATACACCTCAAGTCACCCCAATACATTTACCACATTCGATGATCTTCTTAAGTCTTAGCATGGCCCAAAATCATGACCTATGTATATATATATATTTTTTTTTTTAAGAACAAACACATGTCGCAAAGCGATTAGCTTGTCTGCAGAAAACACCCAGAGTGTATGGTAGGAATTGAACCCACGACCTCTGGACTGAGAGGATAGCATCCACTCAGCCACAGGGGCACTCACCCTTTTAAGGTTTTTTTCTTTGAACATTGTACTGAATGTCTGCAGGCACGTGTTATTTTATTTTTGTGTTAATTTAATTTCTGATTTGTCTCGATTGCAACATTTCAACATCCACCCCCCCCCCCCAAATTTAATAAGGAATTAATTTTGTTTAATTCAATTTTGGACTTGTCGTTCATAATTTCGACATCCCCTAAATAATTTACAATAAGAAAAACTTGATTTTCGCTGACGCGCTTTGTTTTTTCTAGCTTCTTTACTGTTTTCACCTTAATATTTTATGTGTAAAATAATTTTTCATATGAAAAGTTTTTAACGTTTTTTTTCACAGTTACACTAAACGAGAATCGGCTGAGTTCTGTAACTGTGAAAAATTGTGTTTCGTTCTACTTTTATTTTTCATATGAAAATGTATTTAAATTCTATTAATTTTTCACTGAACGAGAATCAGAAATGCTATGAAATCGAGAAAAAACTTTTCATTTCATAGTTTCACAGATCGAAAATCGATCCCCTGGTATATAAAATTAATTAGATCAAACTAGTTATTTCTTTGGTAATTAAATATATTCTACGAGTATATTTTAGAAAGAAATAAATTAGTATTCAAAATTAGAAAAATCTAAATTATGGTTCCAGGGTTGGAAATTGAAAAAAAAATGTTTGGTAAAATAAACCAGTTAAACGTATTTCATGTTATAGTAAGATCTTAACTGAATATTTTTTTATATTTGCTCAATTTTTATATGGATATCTCATTTAAGTATAAACGAAAATTTGTGGCATGTTGCTTATTATACTGTCAGCACAGTAGTTATGTTTCAAATCGATGGTCTTTTGTTTACATCTTGTAACGAGAATTTATTAATTTTCATTAAATTGAGATAAAAATAAAATTTATCGCTAAAGAACAGTCATAACTATAAAATAAATTAAAGGAAATGTTACATTTCATTTCCCGGAAAACGTTCTTTTCTGCTGTACAAAATCGAAAAGATTCTTTAGGTATGTGCATGGCATGGGATGGGATGATTCAATTGAGACACTAAACAGTTTTGCAACATCAAAGACTATTAAATACGGGAAAATATAAAACAAATTAGTTTACTTGGCATGGAGGTACAATACTAAGACTATGTTAGCATTATTAAATAGCAGCAAGGTTTTTGAACATCTCGAGAGCGAGTAAACAATCTCAAATTTTTTGTTATTGTATTGACGTGACGTCGATGTTGACAACTGGACAGCTGGAGTGAATGTAAGAGTGTAGATTAAAACATTCAACTATTTCTAATATCGAAAATATAATATTTGAATCAAATTCTTTAGTCGAAAAACATCGAGAGGACACTTACTAAAAAATTTAAAATTTTTTTTACAAAAGAAATAGTATGTATGTACTTATGTATGTATACTACATATGTATATATGTATATGTACTTCGGTAAAGGGTATATAAGAAAAACAAAACAAATCGATTTCGTCGTACTCTGAAAAAATTCAATAATATTCCTGACATTTTACAAATTTTATAAATTGAAAATTCAAAACTTAAATTTAATCATAGCTGTTGAAGTACTGATTAGTAATCGTACTGATTACTAATTTTATTACTTTTTTTTCAAAAGTTGAAGTAATGATTAGATTACGATTATATTGAGTTTAGCATGATTACTAATTGATTACGATTACTAATAATGGAAAAGTAATTTTAATTACTTGAAATTACAAAAAATAATCAAAAAGAATAAAAAAAAAATTAAAAATAAAATCCGATTACTTTTAATTCTTTCTAATTATTTATTAATAATCAAAAGTAGTGTTTGAAATTAGTCGGATTATTTTTTGATAACTTTTGATTCTTTTGTTGTAATTTCTAGTAATTCAGATTACTTTTCGATAATTAGTAATCGTAATCAATTATTTATCAGAAATTCTTTTAAAGAGAATTATATAATCAGTAAAATTCTTTTTAAAATGTAATCTAATTGATTCCTAATCGTAATCGAAATTTAACAGCTCTGAATTTAAAAAATATGTGACTCAAATAATTACCTGTTAATTTGATGTTTATCCACGTGTTTAAATCGCCAAACAGCAACAGCAATATGTGCAGCAGCAATATGAGCAAAACTTTGCGTCTATAAAACATTGCCAATGTTTTATTTTTCTCAATAAACGCTTTTTACTTAATATTTAACACACGTTGACAATTTTACCGCATCGATATTCAGCTTTACGAATACTTACTCTCAACAATAATTAAATGCAATTACTTGGGTCGATGTTTAAACTTGGTAAAAAACATTTGTTTTCGCTCTGTTCTCTGCGCTTTCATTAAACATTTTACATTCATTGTTTTTATTTAGCATTATCATTGATATTAATATATATTTAAAAATTTTTACGCACTTATTTTGTATGTTATTGTTAAAAAAGCTTCGCCGTACTTGCAAGTAAAATTATTTGTATAAAAATAATTGTTTTTATACTATTATGGCTTTTTCTTCTTCAAATATATTGCTGTATATGTATATGCAATTTTTTTTTAAGTAAAATCTGAAAAAAAGAAAAATTAATTTTTAAACAATTCCAATTTATAATTAATAAATTAATAATATATAAATACAAATGTATGTATGTATGTATGTATGTGTTACAATTAATTTGATTAAGTTTTCTTTAATCTTGCTCGAGAGAGATGACAGTCAAAAGTATATTTTTTCAACTATGGCCTGTTCGAAAATGCATCACTGCGCTGCAAATCAGTGTTGCCAGCTTAAGGGATTTGTCCCCAAATTGGGGATTTTTTTCTCGTCACTGGGGATGAAAATTTCGTATTGGGGATCTGGGAATTTGTTGGGGATGATAACAAAATTTTAGGGGATTTTTTGAGGATTTTTTTTTCTTATAACTGTGGTAACAAGAATGATTTTTGAGCTAAGAACTGTTCGTCTAGCAAGTCTAAAAATGTGTGTTATTATTCATAGCGAATGGTTTCAGGGCAGATCAACCAGTAATGAACATTACTAAAACAAAAATACGTAACAAAATGCAATATGAATTGTTGGAAGCACTTCTTTAAAAATAATTCAGTTTGTTGTGACAAATTTAATTCTTCTGCTGAAATGCCAAAGCTTTTTAATAAAATTACTATGATCTACACCACAATTTTTGAAGCTGATGAATCAGAAAATTTCAATTCTGACGTTTTTGAAATGGTAAACTTTGGTTAAAAATTTGTTTATACTTGTGCATATTTTAATTAAATTAATTTGTGTAATTTTTTCTTTACAAGTCTTATAAATACAAATTAAATCAATATGAATGTATATATAGCTATCGATAAAAATTAATTTTATTGAATAAATATGTTATTTTTGTCATTATTTTTTAAATAAAATTAAAAAAATTTTATTTTTTCGCAAAAGAAAAAAGTTTGATTAAAAAAATCAATTTGGGGATTTTTGGGGATGGCAAATAAAAAATTGGGGATAAGCTCTAGAAAAAACTAGCAACACTGCTGCAAATGGAAATTTAAAGGTCCGAAAGAGCTTCGCTGCTGATAACGCACATAAATAAATGTGAAATATGATGTGTAAAAATGGTTTGTACTAAAAACGATTATCAGCGAACTTGTATTGCATTTGAAATTAAAGATTGCTCGCATGTTGCAGAGCAGTGATGCTGAAAAAGCAGTATGATGAAAGTTTAATAATATCTAATAATAATATCTCTCTTGTTGTTCTAAGAAATTTTAAGGTAAAACCTCCCTGATGACATACTCGTATATGTGGAGAAAGGACACGTTCTTACCCTAAATTACGGCCGTCAATAGAACTGAGATCAAATTTTGGACCAAGTTATTGAAAAAAAATTAAAAAAACCATTGTATGCCCAAGGATAACTGTTTGGTGTGTCTTATCCACGCATGAGATAATTAGACAAATTTTTTTTTTTTGAAAATTCGATGAATGTCAACGGTGAAAATTATCGATGCATGATTACGGAATCATTTTTGCCAAACCTGCGAGCTCATCATCTATGGTACTTTTCACAGAGCTTCAAGAAAATTTTTTTTTTTGGGAATATGTCTCCCAAAAACTTATAAGTCACTTTGGGGACATCCCATGGCCATCCCATCACATGTATTTTTTTATGGGGCTACCTCAGAGAGAGGGCTTATAATGACAATTCCCAATCTCTTGTGGCTTTAAAGGAAAATATTCGTCGAGAAATCAGCTCAATTGAACCATGTTTACTGCATCGTGTGGCGCAGAATAAAAAGGATCCGTTTTTAACAGTGTGTTCAACTCGACGGAAGACATCTGGATAACATACTCTTTAAAAAATAAAATCCGCATTTCCATTCTATAGTGTTCAATGCTCTTAATAAAACTTTGTCTCAATTATTACGTTTTTTTATTTAAGTTTGAAAATACAAATCTGCTACCAAACATTCTGTATATTTTTCTATTAGATGTAATTAAAAAAAAAAGTTTGCAGTATATTTTTTTTTTTGAAAATTCTCGAGGCAGGCGATGAATGTCAACGGTGAAAATTATCGATGCATGATTACGGAATCATTTTTGCCAAACCTGCGAGCTCATCATCTATGGTACTTTTCACACAAGTGGTTTCAACAGGATGGGGCGACTGCACACACAGCCAGAGCTTCAATGAATTTTTTTTTGGGAATATGTCTCCCAAAAACTGATAAGTCACTTTGGGGACATCCCATGGCCATCCCATCACATGGATTTTTTTTATGGGGCTACCTCAAGGAGAGGGCTTATAATGACAATTCCCAATCTCTTGTGGCTTTAAAGGAAAATATTCGTCGAGAAATCAGCTCAATTGAACCAAGTTTACTGCAGCGTGTGGCGCAGAATAAAAAGGATCCGTTTTGAACAGTGTGTTCAACTCGACGGAAGACATCTGGATAACATACTCTTTAAAAAAAATAAAATCCGCATTTCCATTCTATCGTGTTCAATGCTCTTAATAAAACTTTTTCTCAATTATTAAGTTTTTTTATTTCAGTTTGAAAATACAAATCTGCTACCAAACATTCAGGGGGGTTACTCTCTATTGCGATGCGAAAGCAATTACGATGCGAAAGCTAAATGCGATGAGATGCCAATTTGGTACTCTCTATTACTTTCGCAAGTCCTTTCGCAAAATTCTTTGATAAAGTGGCAACATTGACTTTGCAAAATAAAATATGGCAAAGATTGACAGTAATGAAGTGTCAAAATATGTAAAAAAACGTCTTTTCAAAAAAGGAAAGTTATGAAAAAGTGAAGATTTTTTAATTGAAAGTAAAATAGTGAGTAGTCTGTTGCGTTCCGTTTGAAAAAGGAAGCATTTCTATATGTTCTAAAAGCTATTCAACACTAGCTAAGAGATCCACAGCAATTCCAACTACTATATAAAACTAGCCGCCGCATTAAAATTACTTTGCCAAGGCATGTACCAACATCAAATTGGCCAGGACCATATCTTAGGACTATCGCAGCAATCAATGTCACATTGCATACAAGAGATATGCGTGTCATTGAGAGAATATTATGTTCCAAGCATATCAAATTTGATTTAGTTGCAGAAAGGGCACAATAAGTCAAAAAAGCTTTTACAACATGGTGGTAGTCACATACAAACGGTTAGATAAGCCTAAAACAAGCACTTGTTGAAAATTGCAGCACAGTATGAACGCTATGGTTTGGTTCATTATATTTCACCTTTATTTTACATTTTTAGGTACATATGTATGTATGTGATTACAAAATTTAATGTAATTTTTATTTGCTTTTACTCAAAAAAATAATTTTAATATCCAATATAAATATTTTTTCAACGTACTCACATGTTTTTCTCCCTTTGCGTTTGCTATTTAGCTATCGCAAGATATTTGCGATTATCGAACGATTTTGACAGCCACTTTCGCATTACAGAGTGCGGTGATACCAGGCTTGCGAACGAAAAAAAACAGATGCGAAAAGCAAATGCGCAAACGCATTAGAGAGTACCAATCGTTCGATTTCGCAGCATTTTTCTTTCGCATCGCAATAGAGAGTAACCCCCCTGTATATTTTTCTATTAGATGTAATTAAAAAAAAAAGTTTGCAGTATATACATTTTTGCCGGCGGTTTGACGGGGTGATTTTTCCCATTTTCTTGTTTTCATCAAATACATACCTATCTGTTTTTAAAGATAATTACACATTTTTTGACTAATCCATAATAAGAAAGAACAAATTCATTGCAAAAACTTATGGTTTTTATAGTTACATAAAAAAGCTTGTTTTCTCACAAATGAAGAAAAATTTTTTTTTTACAAGGTTATGAAGAAATACAAAAAAAGTACGGTAAACTCGGCTTTCGCCATAAATTCGACTGGTGCGATCTTTAAACCTTTTCCGAAAAATTTGAGAGTAAAAAATCTCAAAATTACTTGATCCATAAACATTCAAATTATGCTATAGCACCCATGAAAATAATAAATAATTTTTTTGGGACTTACTAATGTTCATATATATATAATGTTCATTCATATATATATATATATATATTTTTCATTCCTTTTTTCTCAATGCCAACCAACATGAATCAAATAAAAAAAGGAAATGAAAAACAACAACAAATACTCAACACAAAATATATGTACATCCAAAATGAGCATTTTACATATCGTGACCTTAATATAGAAAAGCCCTAACTCATAATAATTCTAATCACAGTAAAATTAATTTTATTTGAGACAGCTGAATCAATAACCAACTTAAAAAATTTTTATCAGAGTTTTGAATACTAGAAAATTGTTAAACTTATTTTTTAATTGTTAAAAGTAAAAAAATATTGAACTGAAATGATGTTATTGACTTCATTCAAAACGCGCTAATAAAAGCGCTAAGAGGAAAAAAGCGCATTTGGCATAGTTAAAACGCGCTAAATCTAGAGCCGCTAAATTGGCATCGCTGAGTATGAATATAAATAACATGCATATTCTTTAACAAAATTCTAATAATATATTTGAGGCATATTTTTTTTTGAAAATAATGAAATTACGTGTTTGTTGTCTTAAAATCGAATTTGAAAGTTACTTCATGTGCTTTCACTAGTGAAGAATTTTTAAAATTTTATGAATTTTATATGTGTATAGAACACATCCTAAACCACTTGGTTTTTCATTGAAATAAGAAACATATACTTAAAACAGGTATTTCTGCGTTATTATTTTGAGTATAGCTGTTTTTACAAGTACTTTTTGTCCATTTTTTGGGCTTGGGAATGCCATTAAAAGTTGCACAACTTTGCAAAATTTACGCTGATAATCTTGCACTTAATTAAAAAACTCAGAGTTCCGAAAAATTCCTGAATCTCAAAACATTTCGGGATCCCGAAAAATCCAGTCCAGATTGGCATCCCTAATATATATCTATGAGTAATGGTAGTAATTACTCGATTCGTATAGTGTTACTAGTTAAAGTGCTGGTATCGTTTAATTCAGGATGTTAGTTAGTAAAAACTTGAGGTTGCCAGCTAACGTGTCAGCTGTTATCGTATTTCGCTTTGCTTTATACATGTGTGTGTATGTATGTAAGAGGGAAGTTGAATTAAAAATCTATTTTCTGTAGATTTATGCCTGACATACGTTACAATATATATTAAATAAACAGCAACATCTTTTATTTATGTTACAGTTTTTGTCAGCTGATCCGTCAACTCACGATACGAATATACTAATTCTACCACAAGGCTCTAACACTTTTCTTAAAAACATACGAAAAGCGGAAATAGATTAGGTTGGGGGTATACATGCACGGCGGTAAATGGAACTGTCACAACACTACACCATTGTTATTGCACCGATTGAAGCAGTTAGTTGTCATGGACTATAGTCTATTTCTCTAGAGTATAAAGTTTTAAGAACAGCAAGTGATGGGAACCAGTCCGAGTTCGAACACTTCCTGTGAAGTGTACCAGTCACATCCACATCTGGATGGTTTCGGCTGAGTTGACATCTGGCTTTATTGTGTTGTCATTTTGTGGTGTCATTTGCAAATGTGTGCAATGCCGTCCCCATTAAGTTTTTCGATAACACACAATTTTATTGTGTCATTGTGACAGGAAAGACCAGCACCTGAATTCTGTAACTTTTTGCGAACCGAAAATCGTAATATTTATCGACATATTTATTCGCTTGCGGTAACGATAATACGATTCCGTAATTTCTTTTTTACGATAGTCTCCAGCTTTATCTTACTCACCATTTAATTCAATATTATGTGGTATCTCGGTATAGAAAATGTGAAAATAAGCGAAAAGCACCTGAAATAATAAAGAAAAACTCAATGAATTTGATCGTGTGACTTAATTTTTTTTTCTCCATCCTCGCTGTCGGTTGAAGTATCGTTGAAATATGTTACTGAATAGCAAAATCGATAAATTTTCGTTTTATTTATTATAGCGATACGATTATCGTAATAAGAGTTACAGAATCCAGGTACAGATGATGTTTTGATGATGAATGATGTGGCTTTGTAAGTACATAAGTACCTATATTTGTTAACTTAGCATACAAAATAATTTCTTTATTTCGTTTAAAATTGTTCAAAATAATGGGTTTTCGGTAGTTTTCGCAGACCCCCTAGAAATTTGCAGATGACACCCAGTTTTTAGAATTACTTTTCTTTAGTGTAAAAAAATATTTGAAACATGGTACCAGATAATAATAAAGTAAATTGATGTATTGTGTTGATATTTTTTTTTCTTTCTTTTATCGTTTGAGAGCTTTTGCTACTGAGAAGAAACATGAATACATTCATACACATCTTTTATTATACCCTTCACTAAAAATGGTAAGTGTACAGATATATAGGTTAGTCAGTTCATATGTAGTTTCCATAACATTCATATGGGACCCCATGGGTTCCTAGTAATAGAATAGTCGAATAAAAAAAGCTAGAGACTTCTTCTACCTTGAACTGATCGTATTGAAAGTCAACAAGATCAAAACGACGGAAATTTTAAAATGGTTTTGGTATGTGTATAAAAGTAAATAACTTAAAACCAAGGTTGGCAAACGGTATAGTAAAAATACCGATACCGATTTAAACACCGCTAAAATTAGATACCGGTATCGATACCGATACCGGTATCTAATACCGATACCGGTATCTGTTAAAAAAATACCGGTATCGAGAATATCGTTAACGTCTATACCGGTATGTACCGGTATACCGATTCCCACCAAAAATAAAATTTCAAAAATTTATTTCAATTAACTTTCTTTTATAAACACGTTTTTGTTCTCCTTTACACAATCTTATGAAACGTATCTCTAGACATATAAATCTTACAGAGCATTGAGGAAGGTGTCACAGAGCTTAAGTCTGGTTTTTAGACTATATATCTTTAAAGGAGGCGGAGCCACAAAGCACCAAAGTAGGCAACCTTGGGTTAAAGAAAAATTAAAATCCATGCCAAGCTCCTGTTTTTGATCAGATAAAAAAGATTTCTTGCAAGTTTTTTTTTCCAAGAGCAAAAAAAGTCTACTACATTTATGGGTTTTCGCTTACAGTTTATGAAATATTAGAGAAAAAATATTAAAATTTTGACTTTTTACCAACCTTTCTTTGTCCACTGTTCTGCTAATGGAGAAGTCAAATGTTGTTAGATTAAAAAAATAAACTCATTATGAATAAGGGACAAAATTTGTAATATTAAAAAAAGTTTTTTATCAAAATCACAATTAAGTCAAAAGTTATAATCAATCAAATCAATGTCGATTTTCGCAGTTTTTTGAAGAAACAAGTGGGTTAATTATTTCGCTATTATAAAAGAATTTCGCCAGTCAATATGCCTTATCGTGGTTGGCGTATTTCAAATACGACTACGACTGTTTGGTAATAGATTAAAGAAAAACTGTTGAAGTCTTCTTTAATATATTACCAAACAGTCGTAGTCGTATTTGAAATACGCCAACCACGATAAGGTAGAATATTTTCGTCTGAAAAGTCTGTCTCAGGTAGAAAATTATGCAATCAACATGCAGTTTGCTTTTGAGTTCCCGGCAATTTCCAAGAAAATTAAATTAAAAATTTCCAGTATTTTTCCAGTGTTCTTCTTATGTTTCGCTGGACGCTGATTAGATTTTTGGATATACATATTTAAAAACAAATCTTGTTTTAAGGTGGCGTAATACATTTTTTGTTGACAGATTTGGAATTTGATAAAATAGGTCTAATTCAAATATAGGGTTAATGGGTTGATAGAGATAATGGAGAAAAATTTTCGAAACTTTTATATCTGAAGTTAAAGATTGCCATTGTTACAACTTAAAATTAGTTAAAAGTAGGATTTTATCGGACGTATAAAAAGTTGTCCATCAGTACAATTTTAACTTAACCTAAAGTGAGCGTTAAGTTAAAGGCAATGTATCCTTCCTGGTAAGTTAAATTAAATTTATAATAATGAATAGCCTAAAGTAGCATTTTATACGTCCGACAAAATCCTACTTTTAAATATATTTAAGTTGTAATAATGGCCATACTTGTTAATTGTACGAGAAATTAGTTTTGTTTGTTTTTAAGTTGGCTACAAGAATATTGTTTATTGCTTGATATCAAATATTCAAATATTCGTTTCGTCTGAATTTGGCGAGTACCAATACGAATATCGAAAAAAGACGAATATTCGGGAATTCGAATTCCAATATTCGCACATCACTAAGTGCATACAATTCTACATGTACTTCGTGTATAATGTACACACACTGTATATATTTATTTTTATTATTTTGTTCAATTAACCAAAATGTATAATTTATATATGCAAGGTTTCAACTGCAGTTTGATTATTTTACTTTTTAATAAATTATTTTTTAATAAAAGTGTAAAAACGTATTTATATGTTAATGTAAAAATACTCCCTTTTCGAAGTAATTTAATAAAAAAAAGAGATTTTTTGCTATAGCCACTGTCTCAACTAATAATTTAGTAGTCATATCGGTATTATAAATTCAATAACGGTATGTACCGGTAATACAGATACCGAAATAAAAAAAATACCGATATCGTTACCGATACCGAAATTTAAAAAATAATTGTACCGGTATCAATACCGATACCGTTATTTGTTTCGGTTGCCAACCTTGCTTAAAACTATTTTTTATTCGTTAAACATATTTCATATTTAAAGCCTGGTACGGAGTTCATACGGAATTTTAGGTTGGAAATTCAGGTTGCTAAATTTCATAAAGAAATTTTCATTTGATAGTACGGAGTTACAAAAGAAAAATACACGAAACTTCTTAAACTTATTGCCCATTAAGAACTTATAAATATAAGTGGAGACTTTTTTCTGTCAACTGAAACAAAAATTAATGTTCAATCAATTGTTTGGTCACGTTATTTTTGACATTTCTAATTTTCATAAAATTATAATTAATTTTTAGTGTTTTTGTGTGTTGAAAACTTAAAAATAAACGAAATTGTGTGTATGCAAAAATAATTCTGCAAAAAAAGGCTACACATTTATTTTTCCGTGTAGAAATAAATGTAAATTTACAACCTTGAAATTCCGTAAGAACTCTGTACCGGACTTAAAGCCTGTTACGGAGTTCATACGGAATTTAAGGTTGTCATACAAACTGTATGTAATAAAAAATTGGCGAAATTCAGGTTGGTAAATTTCATAAAGAAATTTCCATTTGCTAGTACGGACTTTCAAACGAAAAGTACACGGAATTTTAAAATTTATTGCCTATCTTAGGGATGTTATAAATATAAGTGGAGACTTTTTTCAGGCAATTGAAACCAAAATTAATAAGGGTTTTCATGAGAATGTTCAAAAGTCTCGCAAACTGTGCAATTGTGCATTTTTACACTGTAGTAAATAACATGTCAAAAATTTTATAGAAATTTAAGTTTGCCCAATAATTTTGTCTCGTAAACTTAAGCCGTGCAATTGCGCATTTTGTAAACACCAACTTCTTGCTTTTTTGGCTTTCGTTAGGCATTTTTAAATACACACACTTTTTTATTTTAATAGAAATATATAAACATATTTTTAAATTAAAAATTGCTTAAAATTTTCTTATTTTGTTTTTATTAAATGAACTTTTTGACATTTGTTTCCAATTTACATAAACTGTTTGCGGAATCGTTCAAAAGGTGCTTCATGAAACAAGTCTCGCAAGTTTGCCCAATTGCAACAAAAGGCTTTCTCATGAAAACTCTTCATTTTTATACAATTGTTTGGTCTCGGAATTTTTGACATTTCTAATTTTCATCAAATTGTAATTAATTTTTAGTGTTTAGTGCAAAAATAAATGCATTTTTGTGTATGCAAACATAATTCTACACAAAAAGCTACGTTATTATTTTTCCGTGTAGAAATTTAATTATACAAAAGTGAAATTCCGTAAGAACTCTAAACTGGGCTTTAAGCACGAATTCATTTATTTTTGAATTTACAACACACAAAAATTAATTACAATTTGATAAAAATTAAAAATGTAAAAAATTCCATGACCAAAAACAATTGTATTAACATTTTTATTTCTGTTGACTGAAAAAAGTCTCCAATTATACTCGTTTTTATAACATCCTTAGGATAGGCAATAAATTTAAAAAATTCCGTGTACTTTTCTTTTGAAAGTCCGTACTAGCAAATGGAAATTTCTTTATAAAATTTACCAACCTGAATTTCCGTAAAATTTTTACATACAGTTTGTATGAAAACCTGAAATTCCGCATGAAATCCGTAACAGGCTTTAAAGGAATAATTAGACTGGTATTGGAAATCAAACAGAATAAAAAAGTATGATTGCAGGGTTGGAAAATTTAAACTTTTTGATATATAAAATTAACTAAATATATTTTTGTAAGTTAAACTTATTTTAATTTGAAATTTATTTGCTGGTGGTTCAGCTTGGTCTATATGCATTTCATTGTTGCTGTAACAAATCATCAGTAGACTTCAACCACACATTTTGAATAGTCACAAACCTCTTATCTTATGCACAGACTTTCAAGAACTATTTGAGAATTCACAAATAATAATCTTTTTGAAAATCACAAAAGAAAAATAAGCATAGTAGGCTTAGAAACTCATACAAAACCCAGCAAATAATTTATATTCGATATGAATCTATTTTATTTTTCTACACCTTTATACAATAAGAAATCCATCGGATAACAATAAAAGTAATTACAAGGCAAAATTAAAAATAAAATCTAAAATTTAACATTTAAGAAATCTATTATTCGACATATTGTCATAATTATATTTTAATTTGAAATTTATTAAATACATTTCAAATTAAATTTATTAAATAAATTTCAAATTAAAATATAATTATGACAATTACCCTTATTTCAGTTGTCGTCATCGACGTCACTTTGACACAATACCAAAAAATTGGGGCTTGTTTACTCGCTCTCGAGAACAATTTTGCTCAGCTGGCAATCTATTTCCGTTCTCTAAGGTCTAGAAAATAGCATTAACCTGCCAACCGGAGTTAGTTGTTTTCGACAACGGATACACGAGCACCAATTTTTTGGGGTTGTGTTAAAGTGACGTCGATGTCGGCAACTGGAATAAGGGTCAATATGTCGAATAGAAAGGAGTAAATTGATATTTAAAATCAAAAAAAAATCAAAAAGGATTATTCCAGGGTTGGAAAATTTAAACTATGTTTTCCGCCATATTGAATTTTGACAACTGACATATCTTCAGTGACACTCCCGGGATTAAGACAAATCGATTGACGTAAGAATCATCAAAATTGGTGAGCGTGTTCGGTTTATATGTATGTATAGTGCCGCAAAGGAACACACATACATACATATGCTGATAAGCACAATATCCTTCTTTGAGTTGCACATTAGGATAAAAAGTAACTTAGGAACTGACGAATAAAACTAGACATGTTCTCAGTAAATGCTTTATTTTAAATTTTTTTCGGCCTCTGCAAGTACACATCTATGGAGTCATGAATTATTTTCATTGCATGGGTCTAATCGTCGCTTTCAATATCTTGCTGATTTGATCACATTTTTTTCAGTTTGAAATTATCGCATTCGAAAGCGAACCATATTATTACATTGTTCGATAACGATTGCCATAATCTCAAACTGAAAAATGTGATCTTATCAGCTCGTTATAGTAAGCGATGAAACCCCAGTTCGTTTCTACCTTAAAAAAATAACCAAAACTGACTTTTCCTTGCTGGTCTCTATCTAGGTAGTTCAGCAATTTTCCTATAAAAAAAAACAGTTAATGGAACTATTCTGGTTTTGTTTGCCAGATCCTTAACTAAAACTAATTTTTCTTTTATCTTTATTAGTTAAACATATTTTATATTTTAGAAAGAAAGAGATTGGGCCATAAAAAACATGGAAAATTTAACCTTTTTTTGTGATATAAAAGTAACTAGCTAAAACTTCTTTTTTTTTAATGTTTATTTTAATGCTTTGTATATTAGAAAGATGTTTACTCAACGGTTTTTTATATTCGTCTAATTTTTGTATACACTTTAGTTTGACCATACAATCGTAATATTTTGTTATGCTCTAAGCACAATTAAATATTTAAGTGTCAAAGCATTATCATATTGGCCTTATGTTTCAAATGGATGGTCTTACGTTGACAACACATAACACTCACTGAATAAATATGTTGAATATTCAGAACTACAAAATAAATTAACGGGCATTTTCCATCCATTCCCCGAAACTATTTCAAGTAACATAACGATACTCGTATACTTAAGTGAACGTGAATAACTAATGTGACCATCCGTCCCGATTTTGGCGGGACAGTCCCGGTTTCCAGTTCACCGTCCCGGTGTCCCGGAAGGTAGCTTTAAAATGGGAATTTGTCCCGGTTTCCTGTAGCATAATAAACATGTTTGAAAATTTTATATTAATAACAACTTTTCTGTTGCATTACTCTTTATAAAATACTTTTAACTCAATTTGCAATATATGTACCTATGAAGAAAAAAAATTTGTTTCCTTAAAAAAAAACAAAGTACAAATTAAATGGACTAATTTTTATTTTAGCAAAAAAATTATTAGAGGTACATAATTGAAAGTAGGAAAATTTGTATAATTTAAACTTGAATTAATTTTTTTTTTTTAAGTTTTTTTTAACATGTATGCTATGAAAAAGGTTTTTTAATTCTTTAAAAAGTAACAAATGTTTGAGATTAAAATAAGATTTTAATTTAAATAAATTTGTTTTAAAAACAACTTTTTTCTTCCAATACTGTGAAATGCGTTTAATTTAATAAACGCAACTTGTCTAAAATTTATAAGTATATGTATCTTGTTCGTCACTTGAAGATTTCAAAACTGGTAGTGTAAAAAAACTGGGTAAAAATTATTTTGCGGTGTCCCGGTTTGAGTTACAAAAAAAAATGGTCACGTTATGAATAACTGACAATGGGACGTTTGAAATGAGACATTTCACATATTTTTTGGTCGCTATGAATTGCAATAGATCAACATAAATGAACCATTTTTTCTTCACTGAACAAATATGTATGTATGTATGTACATATAGCACTCTCAATCATAAATAGTAAGGACTCAAAATGATCAAAATGGTTTTTTTTCATAAACCAATTCAGTGGACAAATATATTTGGTATACATATCTACCGTTATGCCTCTATTGATGTTACATACATACATATGTACATACATGCGTCATTTGCGCAGTATCGAGTTTGTTGAAACATCTGCGATTTTTTGAGTTGTGACTGTTTAATAATTTAGTGTGCGGTATGTACTTCCATGTATGTACATTAGAGTGGCCGTTAGTTGTATGGAGAATTTTTTTGTTGATTTCTTTTATTCTTACCCCCCCCCCCCCCAAAATCGGTTCAGTTTTATGTAAAATAAAATACAAAAAAATTTCATAGAGATAAGTTGTGTTTTAGGGGGTGCGTCCGGCCTTAACCCATATATTCAATGTACATATTTTTTTAAATTAGTTTTCTTATGACTATACTTAATATATGTATAAAATAATTTAATAGATACATACTAACTCTTTTTGTAAACGCTTAGTAAAATAATTTCCATATAAATAAAATTTTGGCATATATAATTTTTGGTAATTTGTTGGTTATTTTCTTCATTATTTCCTAATATATTAATTTTACCAAAAAACTTTCTTTTAAACTAATGTTGTAGACTAGAAGAGCTAAAATATTGCCATATATCATATTCTTGTAAAATGATTTTTTTTAAAGTTAGTCATATGCAAAAAATTACATTGAAAAATGGGCTTGAAGGCCAACTTTGAGAGGCGGACGCAGCCCCTAAAAAACAACTTAGCGCTATGAATTTTTTTTGTATTTTTTTACAGAAAACTAAACGGATTTGAGGAGTGAGAATAAAAGATATCAAGAAAAAATAAATAATGGCCACTCTAATGTACATACATACAGTATGTCAAGTAATTGTTTTTACATAGTTAAAATCGTTGTAAATTGTGACTTTTATCGTAAATATTTTTCTCCCTTTTTGCATTATGAAATTTTTTTGTAGTTGACTTCATTTTATATACATTTAAGTGTACATTTAATCGTAAGTTATAACCAAAATTAAGAATGAGAGCATAAAGATTACATGAAAACCAAAAAAACTCAAAAATTTCTTTGTCAAGAAAATGTTTTTACATCCTTGTATTATATAGTAAGCAAATGGGAAAGATTTTAAGGTGTACAAAAATGAATATTGTTTTTGGCCGCCATTGGCATCAAATAGGCCTGTAAGACGACTTCTCATAAAAAAAAATTTTTTTGTCCATATATACCGCTGAAATTTCTCACTTTCCCCTCGTATTACTGTTCTTAACTCCATTTAGTTCTTGAAATATAATTTGGAAACACTATTTTTCAGTTAAACCCATAAATTTTGAATAGGATATAGATCTGGACCTTGAGATGGAGTATCCACAACTTTACCGCAATTGAAAAGACACAATGTTCTTACCCAAAGTGCCTCATGTTTGAGGTCAATATATTAATAAAAATCTAAAACGTCCATACATATCAGCAATAAAGCCAACCTTACTCGCGCTGTCAACCAAAAACCATTTCAACGTATTGAAGTACCGCTCAGTAACACTCTCCCATGAGACAAAGGCAATTGCTAAAAAGATAAATAAATAAATAGATTGTACTTCAAGAACTGCTCGCAAATCCCCGCCTCTTAGAGTGCAGCACAAAGAACAACAATTGCCTTTTGCGATAACGCATACTTGATGGCTACTACGATAACGTGATTTGCTGCGACGAAACCAAACTTCTGCTTTATTAAAGTTACAGATCTAACAAAGTATGGATGAAAAAAATTTTTAAAATATTGGGAAGTGAAACCATTAACCCAACTGTAAAATTTAAAATAATTTGGTTGATGGATTGGAGGTATATATAGTATGTATACGTATATATGTTTATGCTGTAAAAGGAGGAATAAATTTGCTTTATTGAAAATATTATGGATGCGGGGCAGTAGCTCAATATATTGAAGTATTTTTTTGGATGAGAGCTTGAGTAAGGTTGGCGTTATTGCTGGTAAACGTGGAAGTTTTAAATTTGTATTAATGTATTGACCTCAAACATGAGGCACTTTGGGTAAGAACATGGTGTCTTTTCAATTGCGGTAAAGTTGTGGATACTCCATCTCAAGGTCCAGATCTATATCCTATTCAAAATTTATGGGTTTAACTGAAAAATAGTGTTTCCAAATTATATTTCAAGAACTAAATGGAGTTAAGAACAGTATTACGAGGGGAAAGTGAGAAATTTCAGCGGTATATATGGACAAAAATTTTTTTTTTTATGAGAAGTCGTCTTACAGGCCTATTTGATGCCAATGGCGGCCAAAAACAATATTCATTTTTGTACACCTTAAAATCTTTCCCATTTGCTTACTATATAATACAAGGATGTAAAAACATTTTCTTGACAAAGAAATTTTTGAGTTTTTTTGGTTTTCATGTAATTTTTATGCTCTCATTCTTAATTTTGCTTATAACTTACGACTATATGTGCACTTAAATGTATATAAAATGAAGTCAACTACAAAAAAGTTTCATAATGCAAAAAGGGAGAAAAATATTTACGATAAAAGTCAAAATTTACAACGATTTTAACTATGTAAAAACAATTACTTGATATACTGTATGTATGTATATCGTCGCTGTTTAACCTAACTGACCTATCTAACATTTGTAACATTTTACAGGAGTGCAGCTTTTATGATTGTTTTCTGCATGTATTCTTATGGAAACATCTGAAATATTTTTACTTTTATAGGTTCAACAGTAATGTTTACCGTCATAAAAATTTTAGACAAGGTCTGTAGTGTATTCAACTAATTTCAAAAAAAAATCACTTAGGTCGGTTAGTTAAAACAGCGACGATATATCGTATTGTACAGCTTAGAATAAATAATTTCCATATGGGCATTTCCACAGAAATTTCTACTTTTTGTCACGTTACGTCACCATGCAATTTAGCTTATTTTTTAGAGCTATGCTGTTCGATTGCTTTCTAGTTTTTACCGAATGCGCTCTACATCGACATGCAAAAAAATTATATAAAACAATAGTTTTTATTTGCAAAACAAGGTACATCACAAAGTAACGTAACGTGACAAAAGGTGGACTTTTCTGTGGAAATGCCCATATACATAAATATAACTTTGTTACATAAAATGTTTGGAATTTTGAAAGTTATTTTCCTCATTATTCTATACAATATTAATTTTAGCAAACAACTTTCTTTGAGCTAAAATATTGCCATATGTCATATTCTTGTAAAATGATTTTTAAAAAGATAGTCATAAAACTGAACCGATTCGGGTGGTGAGAATAGAAGAAATCAAAACAAAAAAATAACGACCACCCTAATGTACATACGTAAATATTTTAAACTCCTTACGTATGTACTTATGTATAACCGTGAAGGGTATATAAGATTCGGTACAACCGAATATAGCACTCTTAATTATTTTTTGTATGGAATGTGCAAAAATACCGAATATTGTTGTTTAGCTTTCTAACAAATATATCCAGCCATAAACATAGATACAAAGAATTTGTGTACGTATACAGACAAAGTGCACAAGTATGATTGAAACTTCGTATGTATATGTATATCTATGTGTATATGGATGTATCTACAAGATTCTACATTAAATTTGACACACATGCATAACTACATACGTACATACCGTGTAGGAAGTGTCAATAGTAAAACAGTACTGAAGCACTATTGACTTTGTCACGAGTACTCCTGACGAATTATACCCCAGACAATGTTTTGTTGTTATAAACATTTAACAAGTGCGCAGCGTGACCGTTTGACCGACTAAAGTGGCAAATTGCCACTTTTTCAACTCCCTTGCCACTTTTTCGACTGCCTTGCCACTTTTTGTCTCCCTTTTTTTAGAGTGAATTATATAAAAATACATTAAAAATAAAAAGTTTAGTGTAGATTTCTCGTTTTTTTTTTAATTTTGCCCCTTTTTTTTTGATAAATCCCCTTTTGGTGCCAATTTTTGAAAAATGTCATCGGTCACCCTTCAAGTGCGTGTCAGGAAAAGCTACGACTGACGTTGGTATGTAAGCATTGGAATCTGAGACTCAATAACACATATTGGTATATCTAGTCCCAGACTGGCCACTGAGAGAACACCGAAAAAAATGTATTCGCGTATGTGTATTCATTTTCATAAGAAGCCGATTGATGTTCGGCGCTCTGGTGCCAGTTTGAACAGTATTGCTCTAGTCCCCTGCTGACCACCGATAGAAATAAATTCGTATATGTGTATTAATTTGTAGATGCCGATAGAAGTTCGGTACTCTGGTGCCACTTTGGCCGAATATACTCTAGTCTACAGCAGGGTTGACAAAATTATTACAATTGCAATTTTTTTCGGTACTATTCAAACTCGGAAAGTATAATAGTACATTCAAGGAATCTCACTCCATATTTATTTTCAAACGATTACATATGTCCATTTTCACTTTTGAACATCGAAACTCATATTCGTCTCACTTGAAAACAGTCTTCTGAAAGTAAAACGCAGAGAGGAAATCAAAAAATGTAAGCTTATAAGTTTTCAAGTAATTTTTCTTCTAAATTCGGATGCTAGAGCACACGCTATTAACTTATATATTTTAAATTTTAACTTATGGCCTGTTTCCCACCTGCGAAAGAAAACGTTCGACTTACAATTTATATTGAAAACAAAAACAAATTTTTGTGTAGCCACATACTTTAACATCCCAACTTACAAGCCAGACAAAGTCGATTATTTTAATATAAACAAATAAAAATTTGTAATTTAAACTAAAAAATCTTTTATTTCAATTAAGGTAAACAAATTACCTTTTTTGAAAGTTGTTGGTAAAATTTTAAAATTCTCAATGCCATTCCTGGTCTACACTACTCATCTTTGATACTATTGGCTAAATAGTTATTTTGGGAGCAATACTTTTTGGATAAAAATATATTATACCGCCACCATACATACTATCACTCAGCTGCCGCCGCTGGGAATGTGTATCTGCCAAAATAGTTTATGCTCATTAAAAGCAAATATTAATATACATACATATGTATGTATGTATATACATACGTCTAGGATGCCCAGAGAAGCGCCAGCGTGCCGAACATCAATCGGCTTTTTATACAAATGAATACATACATATATGCTTATACATTTCTCTCGGTTCTATCTCTGTGAGCAGCTCTGATATATGTTGCGTTTACAATGTCGCCAAAAAGAAACCAAGTAGTTGGGAGATACTTAAGCCCAAGATTCCTACAGGTCACCTATATATTGATATATTTATGTAAGCTTATGTATTACACATACATACATACCTACATATGGGCATTTTATATATGCACAAACAATTTTATTTTTATAGGAAAAAAATTTATAAAAAGGGAGCATTATTAAAATACATACATACATATGTGCCCTTAATTATGAAAGTGGTCTAAGTCATGTGCATTTTTGCTTCAAAATATCAAATAAATCTTAAAATATCTTCAACAAATATTTATTAAATTAAAAAAAAAATATATTAATCGAGACTAGGACAACTATAAATTAAAATGTTGCATGAAATAAAAATATTTTTTGATTTGTTCAAATGTAATCTACAAAATATATCGACCAAAGAAATATATGACTAAGACCACTTTCATAATTAAGGGCACATATGTACATATGTATGTATATATGTAGATATATGTATACATACATACATGCATACATATATATGTACATACTATCCACATACTTTTTAGCAAATAAAAATTTAAAAAAAATTCAAGTTCAATGTTAAAAAATATGTACATATAGTATCAATGTGTTTGTATTAGAAGTGAGCACAAGCCGCGAAAAAGTATACAGTATTGTATTTTTATTTAAGAGCGAAAATTGTTTGTAGTCGTGATCGTAATTGAGTGAAAAGTAAAAATAGAGAACAATAAAACAAATAACATACAAAACAATTATACAACAGAGGAATAGAAAGTTGTGCCAAGTGTGCAATATTTTTATTGTACATTTCATAGTGCCCAATACTTCATTTCACAAACTCTAAATTTCATATTATATTAAGTGATAATAAAACTTTTTACAACTATATCCATTGTTAAAGATATAATTTTTATTTTATTATTTATTTATTTAATTTTTTAGTCTTAAATTAATAAATTATAAAACTTAGAAAAGTATCTCGTACGAAGTAACACTCTCAACTAATCTACGTTGTTGTTTTCTTTTTTACACATACACATATTTTTACACTTGTGTGCTCATTTTACAATTGTCATACGGTGTGCACTGGTGAAATATGCTTCGACACTACAATAACTAATGACCTTGCTTGGCAGATAAACAAATACTTTTGCTAAAAGGGAATAACAGTTTTAGTGTTATCATAAAATCAAGAGCACTTAAAAGAGAGAACATTTCAATAATGTACACCATAGAGATTAAGGACGAAAACATCTTGTGCTCACCTCTATTATGTACATATGCATGCATGTGCATACATACATATGTACGTATGAATTGTAAGTGTGTATGTTGTAAATTGTTGTTATCTTAAGTTTGTATTTTTCTTTATTGAATGCTATAAATAGTAGTTTAAATTTTTGCTAAGTATATGAACAAATTCTAAGAATCAAAAAATTAATATATACATATACATACATATGTATGTACAATTCAAATTTATGTATGTACATATGTACATATGTATGTATATTTGTATGAATGAAGCTTTTGAAATTAGCATGTGTTAAAGTTACGAGCTTAAGCAGCATTTTGCAAATAAAATTTATCGAGCTCAGGCAGTTTAATACCAACTCCGCATTTTTAGGGTTCCGTACACCAAAGGTGAAAAAAGGAACCATATTGTTTTCGCTACGCTGTCCGTCTGTCCGTCACACGGTATTTTCTCAGGAACCGTAAGAGCTACGGACCTGAAATTTGGACAGAGTATGTAGAACCTTGGCCACTACAACAACAAATACATGAGAATTCGAAATTAAAGGGTGCTCCAAAACGAGCGACGAAAAATGTTAAAATCTCATGTAATATACATACAATTGTATGTACATACATATGTATATTGACACTTGAAATTTATAAAATTAGTGTATTTTTATATAGACTACAACAATTAACATTAAAATATTAAAAAATTTAAATTAAAGGGTGGTCCATCAGTTAATGCAATTTTGACTATTTAATTTTGACAACTTGCTATATCTTGGAGACCGTTAGAGGTAAACTCTTGAAATTTTCAAAAACGGTAAAACTAAAAAATCCGAAAATTAAAAAATCGCCAAACCGAAAAAAATTGCCAAAATCTGAAAAAAATCGCCAAAAATTTAAAAAAATCGCCAAATCGAAAAAATCGACAAAATTAAAAAAAAATTCTAAAATAAATCGCCAAATTCGAAAAAATCGTTTAAATGAAAAAAAAATCGCCAATATGAAAAAAACGCCAAAGACCTAAAAAAATCGCCAAAACGTGAAAAATGCACCAAAACCAAAATAATTGTTTATGTGAAAAAAAAATCGCCAAAATTAAAAAACAAATCGCCAAAATTAAAAAAAATCGCCAAAATTTAAAATAAACACCAAAAACCGAAAAAAAATCCTCAAAACGAGAAAAAAAGTGCCAAGACTAAAAAATCGCCAAAACCAAAAAAAATCAGCTATATGAAAAAAACGCCAAAATTAAAAAAAATCGCCAAAATTAAAAAAACTTCAAAAACCAAACAAAATCGCCAAAACGTGAAAAAAGTGCCAAAACTCAGAAAGCGCCAATAAATTCAAAAAACCCCCAAACTAAAAATAAACGCTTAAAACCGAAAAAAACCCAAAAACGAAAAAAAATGCCAAAACTATAGTTTGTATTGGCTAAAGTTCGTTTTGAATTACATATCTCGTGTCCGTACGGAACCCTTCGCGCGCGGGTCAAAGTCGCACTTCACTGAATTTATTTAAATACGAGTTAGGGCATAATTTCCAAAAACCCAAGGAAACGTCAAGGCTACAAAATGTTACCAATTCATTTAAAGATAAAAAAATGGTTTCCATAGAAAAGTAATGTCAGAATTTAATACTTATGTACAGTCAAGGCTTTAAGTCTTAATACATACCCAAAATTTCAGAAATCGCTAAGCCCTTGATACAATTATAACAGGTACATGCACAAGCCCAGCCTGTTAATGTATACATTGCATATAGTTGTCAAACTTTGTTTACAAGCTGCAAAAATGTTAGTGCATGTGTGTGAATAAAATGATTACAGTGTTGCCAATGAATTTACACATCCCTGTGTCTCCAACTACACACTGAAGAAAATTAGACTACACAACTTTTGTTTAGGTTAAAATGAAAACAAAACTAAATAAAAATAGAACCCAAAGTAGAATTATACACAGATTATACAAGAATTTAATTATATGGACTACACATGTGAGTAGAACTTACACACTCTCTAACTGCACCCAGATTGGCAACACTGAATAACTATCATCATGCAGGAATGCCGCGTCTGCAATTGTACTTTAGTTACCCTGTAATTGTTATTTTTATAAACAAAAGACAGTTGTTTCTGACAATTTTTCATTTTTTATTACCAACCAAACACATGTGTTTTTTGTTGTTGTATTTTTGTTGTAGCTGTGCATGTACCTAGTATAATTGTATCATGGCTAAGCCGAGAGTATCAGCAAAAAGTTTATGTAGAATATATGTATTTAAATAGGCTTACTCGCAAAAGTCAACATACGATTTAATATTTTTTTAAATTGTGGTTTTTAAAGGAAAGCATTAAATTTATTAACTTTTTTTATTTTTAAATAAAAGTGTAAATTAAATTAAATAAAACTGTCACAATTTATTTCTGTAAAAAATTTTAAGAATTTATAACAATTGCTACTGGAAAGTGTTCATTAACTCGAAAGAGTTTGCAAGGAGAGAGCATCAAAAAATAGAAGAAAATTTAAAGACAAAAAATTCTTAGGGCACTGCTACACGTTCAATATATATTGAACGCGATCCAGTATCGTGATATTTATTGAACGAGTAGCATGCAGTATTGATGGATGGCGATCCATATCGCAGAAAGGCCTAAATTATGGAATCCAGATCGCGGATCGCGTGATAAATATTGAACGTGTAGCATTTTCATGATATTAGATCGCGATACGTTAATAAGAAATGAAATAAAACAAATAAAATAAGAGACGCAGTGCAAAAAATTTAACAAATAAAAAGTAAAAAGGTTTATTACATTTGTGTAAAGTTTGTTTTAATAAAAGGTAATGGCAGCAGAGTGTGAAAGCAAGTGGTTTCTGCCTGTGGAATTGGAATTAACGACCGAAAAAGGTATTTTCAGACTTTATATTTAATTTGGAGGCATTGCCGGAGTGTGTCATCGCCTAAAGCTTTTTTTGTTTTCTCGCGACATTTTTTTAATAAAAGATCCGCACAGCACAAAAATAACGCAAATACTGACGGGATATATGATAAGAAAGAGAAAGTTGTAGTCCAAATACACTTTCTACCTGGGATTAATTGTCTCAATACGCATTTTAGGTGCATGGCGATATTGACTACTATGGAAGTGAATCTTCGACTGGGCGATCAGATGAGACCGAATCTGCCTCAGAAATAGGCGATAATCTAAATGTGCCATATGATGTCGACAACAAAAATGAAGAGTCACAGCCAGTTGTCCATTATGCAAGTGTTACCCCCAGGACTTCCAGCATAAGTACAAACTCACGATTGAACGAAACTGCAAAATCCTTCTTGATCTTACTAAAAAAACCTTACTCTGATGGTATTTTAACATCTCGATGGCAGAATGTAAAATATGTAAGTCCGTTTAGTTTATAACTGTTATGCGATAATGTTGACATTAATGAGAAGCAAAAAGGCGGCTCAAAGGAGCAAATCAAGTGGTTGAAAGTTGCAGATACTATAATAGAATTATTTAAGGAGTGGGCTTAGCCGACCAGAAAACTACAGTTTTTGACTTCAACCGCAAGTTCCAAATATAGTGCAGAAAAAATTTTTCAAAAAGAAAATAAGAACTCCCAAGATTATTGGAGATCTCTTACCAATGGAACAAGAAAGCAATTTCCGGTGTATCCGCTGTACTTCACTATGCATCGAAAAACGCACTAAGATGATATAGGTACTGGGGCTGTAACAAATATTTGTGCTACAAGTGTTTTAGACCCTTCCACAAATTAAAATCCTAATTGTATTTTTTCAATGTTATTAAACAAAAAATAATACAAATAAACGTGAATATTCATTGAACTTTTGAACTAAACTTTTAATATTTAATATATTTTTCGAAATTCGAATCGCCCAAGAAAAAGGCTTATTGGGACTATATTTCTCAGGATAAAAGGACGATTTCAGGATTTCTGGTATGCAGATCATATTTTTTACCATATCTCATAGCATAAATAAAAATTTTCACCATAAATATTTCAGTTTTCAAAGTAAAACTACGTTCCGAAAGGGTTAAGTTTAATATGTCAAAACTCGGCAAAAAATAATATTTTAAAACATAACTTCTTCAATAAATTTTAATTCTCCAAGCCCATCGGCATTCATCCACCCAAAAAACACAATTGCGGAGGTAGCACCATGTTTCGGTGACCGAGCTCGAACCCATTACCTTCAGTTTTGTAGTCAAGGTGCGAATTACTTCAGCCAACGCCACCCTCAATCAAAAATCAAAACAATTTCTATCGATTTCTATGACAACGGTGTAAGTATTTTAAGAATTATTTTTATTAAGTTTACATTAGAGGTGCACTAAACATGAAAATACTATAGAGTAAATTTTAAAGCATATGCTAAAATGTATTAAGTACACCATATACGGGTCAATTCGTGAGTGATCGTGCGTGAAGGTAATGGATTAAAAATATAGAGCTCGTGTGCATGCGTGATCGTTGGTCTTAAATTTTGTCATGTGTGAGCGTTTGTTAAAAAAACTCAAGTTTCGTGATCGTAAGCTTTATTTTACTCACGCATACATCTCTGGTTTACATGTTCCAATGTTTCTTCTTATGCTCCTTTTACAAAATCAAATTTATTACCAGCTTTTATATGTAAATATATTAATACATACATATGTACATTAGAGTGACCATTAGTTGTATTGAGATTTTTTTATTTCATATATTCTCGCCCCCCAAATCGGTTGTTTTATGTAAAAAAAAATTTAAAAAAATTCATATCGATAAGTTGTGTTTTAGGGGGTGCCTCCGGTCGTCTCTCAAAGTTGGCCCTCAAGTCCATTTATTCAATGTGTTTTTTAAGTTTTCTTTTGACTACATGTACATATGTATGAAATAATTTAATAGATATAAGCTCTTATTGTACCTATACATGCTTAATATAAAAAATGTCCGTATAAATATAATAAAAATTTAGTCATTTTTAGATTTAATTGAACTTTAGTGAATTTTAATCCGAAATAATTTCTTGATCGGGCTGTTTACCAAAGGAAAATCAATTGTATACACAAACAATCATTTCTACCCAAATAGATAAACTAGGGTGCTAATGAAGTGAATGGCTGCACAGAAAAATATCGGTATTTCCCCCAGCTATAAAGTCTAGTTTAATTTTTCTTCTCTTCTTTACAAACTCACATTAATTAATAAAAATATTTCATTCATTAAGAATTGAAATTACTGAACTTAAGCCCGAATAAGAAATTATTTCTGATTATAATAAAAATTTTTGGAATTTTGTTGGTTATTTTCCTCATTATTTTCTAAAATATTAATTTTAGCAAAAAACTTTCTTTGAGACTAATGTTGTAGACTAAAATAGCTAAAATATTGCCATATATCATATTCTTGCAAAATGATTTTTTAAAAGATAGTCATATGCAAAAAATTACATTGAATAAATGGGTTTGGGGGCCGACTTTGAGAGGCGCACGCAGCCCCTAAGACACAACTTATCGCTATGAAATTTTTTTTGTATTTTTTTTTACATAAAACTGATCCGATTTGGGGGGAGAGAATATAAGAAATCAAAAAAAATATATATATTAACGGCCACTCTAATGTACATAGCATATTTTTTAAAACTCAACACTAAGCGTTGACAAATTTTTTACGGAAAAAAATTTAAATTACAAAAATAAAACAGAAATGTACATAGAAAACAAAATAAAGCCATTGTAATAGATATTACACATCAGCATAATAATTTTATGAGCATTAAAAGAACCCCCAAAAATATTAACACTCATTTACTTTTATGTAAGTACATACATACATACATATGTAGTTATGTGGGTATGCAATAATTTCATTTCTTTATCCACCGACGCTACAGCATCTTGAAGGAAATAAAAATTATTAGAAAATTTATAATTTCGTTTTATATTTTAGTTTTACTAAGATTTCTATTTGCATACAGAAATTCGATAAACTCTATTACTTTCTCTTTGCGAGCACGTTTATTGAAAAAATTATTCGTTATTTGCAGAATTGCCACCACAGGAGTTTGAGGAGCTTTCAAGACCGCCGCACAAACAACAAGCAGCGTGTTTAAGTAAATCAAACAAAACCTTTGAGTAAAAAATTCGAGTAATGTGCGGATAGAGTTTTATATATAAAACTAAAAATAAAGAGGAAATCCGGTGCGTTATATAGAGAACAAAGAGCGTTAGAAGAAATACATACTTACATACATATGTACATACATATGTCAGTATGTTTGTATATATGTAGGTATGTATGTGCATAAATTTTTTTATAAAAATATCTGAAACTCGTACATTTATAAAACGAATATTTAATGATTAGGCAGAAAAGAGAAATGCCATATTTAGGCATGAGATTTACTGTCGTATTCATAAAAATTATTTTAGGTTTATTACAGGTTTATTTGACAAATTTCCCATAGAAATACGAATATCTCAAATATACCCTTAATAAACCTTAAATATTTTTTATGAATACGACAGTTAAAGTTTACGAATGAGCTTATAAAATTATTATTTTACTTATTCAATAAAATAATTTTTTATTAAAAATACATTGAAATTGATTATTGAGGGTTTTAGCTGGATCATATGCGCATTTCACTGTTGCTAATGCAAATCATCAGGGAACGTTTACCCAAAGTTTCTTAGAACAACTAGATTTATTATGTTATAAACTTTCATTTAAACAAATGAGAAGCTCAACAAATAACAAAGTTGAAACAAGAACTCAATAATCAATTTGTTTTTTTGACTTTTTTCAGCTGTAATTCTAAAAGTATGTAAAGAAAATAAATGTAAATAACAACAATAGCTATTCAAGAATACAGTGTTGCCACACAAGTATTATTGACCTCGTGCCGTCAAGATAATAATTAGTGTTTTTTATTGGGAATTGTTACAATTTAAGTTTAAAATTTATTAAACTTAATAAACTTTGTTATTTGTTGAGCTTCTTTGAAAGAATAGCTGTCGTTCGTATTAAAAAGAATAATTTGGGTTTGAAGTGCACGTTAAAACAAAATTGTCATACAAATTTTTACTAAAGCAAATAATACAAACAAGGCTGTCATGAATAAAATTCCGCGTGAAATTTTTCCGTGGGAACAATTCCAACTAATAAAAAGTAATAAGGAAAACAAAACGTTCTTATTGGAAAAAAGGGAAAATTTTCACGCGGAATTTTATTCATGATAGCCCGGAATATTTTAGAAAATAATGGGGAAAATAACCAACAAAATACCAACAATTTTATGTAACAAAATTATATTTATATGGAATTTTTTATTTTAAGCATGTACAATAAGAGCTTATATCGTTAGCTTAATAGGAAAAGGCGCTAACTCATGCTTGTCATAGTTTACAGGAGGAGGAAAAAACGAAATAAAAAAAATATGCAATATTGATACAAAATTTTTTTTAAACGCAATTTTTATTAAAAATACTTTACAAATTTTAGTGTTTTATTAGTTTTATTAATATAAAGGAGCTGTATCTAGTAATGGTCTATCGAAATATGTAAAAATATCGATTTCGAAAAATTATGAGTTGGGGCCTTTTCGTATTAAGTTAACGATATGTACACACAAAAAAGAAATATGAATGACTTTGTTTTATTAATTAAAATATTTGCAGTATCAATTAAAAAATTAATTCAATTTTCACCTATAAACAATTTCATAATATCAATTAAGGTTATACATTCAAATTAATTAATACAATTAAAAATTTAATCAATACAATTAAATTCTTAATTAAAAATATTAATTGGTGAATACTTTTTTCTGTGTATGTATTAAATTATTTCATACATAGAAAAAAGTATTCACCAATTAATATTTTCAATGAAGAATTTAATTGTATTAATTAAATTTTTAATTGTATTAATTAATTTGAGTGGAAAAACTTAATTGATATTATCAAATTGTTTATAGGTGAAAATTTCATTAATTTTTTAATTGATACCACAAATATTTTAATTAATATTACAAAATCATTCATATTACTTTTTTGTGTGTATAGTTAAAATAAAACTAAACCAAAAAAAAAACACATTGAATATATGGGCTTGAGGGCCAACTTTGAGGGCCGGACGCACCCCCTAAAACACAACTTATCGGTATGAAATTTTTTTTTTATTTTTTTCATAAAACTGACTCGATTTGGGAGGTGAGAGTAGAAGAAATCATAAAAAAAAAGTCTCCATACAATTAACAGCCACTCTAATGTAAATGCACTCAAAATTTCAGCTGAATCGGAAACGGGGAAGTGGATCAAATTTAGTTTGGAAGATTTCATTACAGACAGACAATGAAACAGGTGAAACTAAATAAAAGCTTTTAAAATACTCAGAATGCTTTTTAAAAATGCGAATTTTTTTAAATTGATGAACTAATATTGTTCTAATAAAATGGTTGTGTGTGTTTGTTGGTGTAAACGTACGTTTCTACTATGAGCAAAACAAGTTGATTGAAGTTGGCTGAATTATTTAGCACGTTAACTACAAAACCGAAGGTCCTGGATTCGAGCCCGGTCTCGGACAGTCATTAAATGCCCTGCAGAAAATTTGGTGGCAATAGATCAAAACGTACTCGTCCTATGACTTGAGAAAATGCGAGTGTTACCAAAAGTACGGGTAAATGGTTACATATTCGACATTTTCCTGATGTATCGTCTTAATATTGAGTCAATTTATTTGGGACTTGGTCTAGTATTACAGTAAACGGCACTAAACAAGTTCGATGTGATTGGATTCAGGACTTATTGAATAGTATAAATATAACGTTAATTGTTCCAACCAATGATATCGCCAATCCATGCTTTAGCCAGTCCCTTATTATACTTAGATATTAAACTGAGCTTAACTGGTATTTACTCTTTGAAATATTAGTGGCCCTGTGGTCGAGTGGGTAGTGTGCAATCCTGTCATACAGGAGGTTGTAGGTTCGAATATCAAAAAAATTTATGTTTTAAAATAAAATGTCAATGCATTAGTAATAATAAAAAAGATTATAAGTGTACATTGTTTATAGTTAAATGTCGGATTGACATTTATGTATATATAATTTATGTCAATCTACACCGAACAGGTCCCTATTGGATAGTTCAGTGACAAGTCACAAAGTGCATACAATGTATCAAATAACGCCAGACGTAGGCCATCCCCATTTAAAAGTGACTGGTCCGCTTCATAAAAAGTGTTACAACTCGGACTGGTCCCTGTCACTTGGGTACCGATAACGTGACTAGTCTTGTGGCTGTTCCATTTAACGCATTTTTCTTCAGCGGATACTAATGCTAATGTAACATCAGTCAGAGCGCCCTCCTTCGTCGGTGTTGTGTAGCAGAATCATAGGCGAAGTAAAATAACCAATAAAATGTCTACTAAATACTGCTTTGAAAATTTAATACGCCTCATTGACACCAGAGGCGCTGCAACATTACATTATTAAAAACGTGCAAAATGCAGAGTTGTAAATGAATAAAGCTTTCCTCTATCTCTTCCTTTGCCACCTGCCTTTTCTATCACTATCCCTTTCTTAAAGAATCATTGCCTGATTGTTACTTCTCTTTATAAAAAAAACACTTCAAACTGTTTCAATTATGCTTTTTTGTTTTGAGTATACGCATTTTCGAAATTAATTTGATTTTATTATCAAGGCAGCAAATCTTATTATTTAGATTAGTAAATTGTTCACTGGATTACATATAAACAATTTATAAATACAACTAATGTGGTTTGTGCAATTGCCTAACGAATTGAATAGTTTCTGTTACTACCGACTTTTGTCAGCATATTGCTGCTTTTTTCAAAGTTTCAGCCAGAAAAGCATTTGAAAATTTCGACATAATTTGCAACAAATCAAGTCGTTTGAGAAATGTATGGGAAATCAATTCACAACATACTGACATAATTCTGGCAATTTTAGTGTTTTGGCCTAAACCACGTAAATATGTACTATGTATTAGGAAACACTGTTTCACATTTAAATTCGTATAAAGAGAAACACATTGCCAAAATGTGTAAATATTGTGCTTTATCGTAATCTTTTACAAAAGCGTCGTAGTCGAAATACGCCAATCGTAATATCTAAAACCATTTGGCGTGGAAACGCCCATAAAAAATCTTGATATTAAATTATATGTACTTCTAATTACATATCCGATCCCCGCAAAACTTGGCAAATAATTTGGTATAATGGAATTGCATAATCTTTGTGCTTAAGAAAGTGAATGTAGTGTCATATCCCTTAAAAGTTTATTTTATATTTCATGTGCTTTTAGTTGACTGATTCTTCTGTCACACAGCTTAAGCTTTGGCGATATCTTGCATGTATGTAGATAAGTGGATAGGATCACTAGTATTTGCAAACGTGGGCATGAAGCCTAAGTAAAGCTTCAAAAGTAGCCGACTGACAAAAGTAATGGTAATCGCATTAAAATGTAAATGTCACACGTCAAACAGTTTTTCTTGTTCAGGCATGTTAATTTATTTGTAGTGTCCCAGCTTGAATTGGTCTTACGTGATATTTTGAGTATATCAATATTTATAAAGTACCGATTTTTGACAACTAATTTCTACTCAATACGAGTAAAGGGCCAATCTGAAATTCGCAAGTTTACGTCAGTGACGCATGTGATCCAAACTAAACATTTTGTGAACCACTGATCGAAAGCTTTCTTTGATAATATGGCGTTATTATGCGTATTTTTTTTGTATGTATGAATTTATATGCTTTATATAAAGTTTATATAAAAACGCATGAGCGTGGTCTTGTACTTGAACTTGTATGTATTAGTTCACAACCACAAAAACTATAGCAATAATAACAACTGTAGAAAGATTTCTAACACAAAACACAGCAAAAAAAACAACTAATTAGAATTTTCGGAGAAAATTTTAATAAAAAGAGGAACAGATAACGTACATGCATATACCTACCTATTTTTCGTTATTTTCTTCCTTTTGTTAGAGAAATAAAAAATGATTTAGGGAATATACATATGTATGTATGTATGTACATATGTAAGTATGTACATACAGATAGATGTATCTACCAGGTACACACGAGTATAATAAATAAAGGATGACAATAGCGACTAATACATCTTTCCGCTACACAGTGGAATATACAGCTTCTAAATAAATGTTTGGTTTTGTTTGAATATCAATAGAGGAAGATATAGGCTTTTAGAGATGGTGCTACAGTAGGCTCAAACAATGGCAGAAATAGTCGATTCGTATCGTAAGTTGACGGATCAGCTGACGAAATCTGTAACATACATAAATAAAACATGCTGCTGTTGATTTAGTCTGTATCTTAACGTGAGGAAGAAATCTACAGACAATAGATTTATACGTCAAGTTCTCTCTTACATACACACATACACACACGTATAAAGCAAAGAGAAATACAATAACATCCGATTCTAATGGAATGTAACTGCAGTAGTAGTAAACAGCTGATCGATGTTGTTGTGTAAAAAGTAATGTACAGATTCTTAAGGCTCAGTTAGCCGACTGTAATGGAATGTAACAGCAACGTAGGAAACAGCTGATCGATATTTTTATGTGAAAAGTAGATTACGTTACATTACATCTCTATAAACATTTTCATTACTTTTCACATACAAATATTGATCAGCTGTTTCCTACCGTTACAGTTACATACCATTACAGTCATCTAACTGAGCCTTAATGGAATGTAATGTAACGTAACCTACTTTTCACATGACAATATCGATCAGCTGTTTCCTATCTTTGCAGTTACATGCCATTACAGTCGGATTACTCAGCCTTAATATCCAGATTTTAACAATACGACCACTTCAAAAGTAACATGATACGAATAGATTAATTCTACTACAATTCACACACGTCAACTTTCGTTGATACATTTTTAATGGAGCTGATGGAAAAAAAATATATTTGTAATTCCTTCTCTGTCTTTCTTACAGCTGAATTACGTGTTGATCAAAAAAAGTTGAAGTGCGTGAATTAGTTCTTAGACAGACTTCTTTGCAATTTTGTATGCCAGGGGTGGGGAGCTTTACTAACTTCGGGAGCGAGGGTGTGAATTATTAATTAAAAGAGCCATTTAATTATTTTTGAAAGTAATACATGCATAGAATTAATTTAATTTTAAAGTCATTGAATCAATTACATTAAATTTGAATTGAAAACATTTTTATTTTCTTAAATTTATTTGTCAATCTCATTTTGAATTGAATTAGTTTAATGTGCGAGCTTTTATAATATGTAGTTTTGTGCTTTCAAATCGTCGAGAGCACAACAGCCAATCAGGTCTCGGCGACAACAAACCAGAAAACACGAAATCAAACCTTTGAATTAAGATGAAAAACATTGGAGAATAACGTTGGAGAGTAAAGTGAGAATAAATGATTTTCTCAATTTGAAAGTAGTTGAGCTTTTTTGTTGAGAAGGCTATTTTATTTAAATTGTTTTCAAATCAAGTTATTTCAAAATGAGAAAGACAAACAAGAACATTTTCATTTCCAATCTAATTTATCCATCTTCAAAAGGATCGTTAAGTATACTCGAATACAAACATATACATACTCGTACATATATACAGACATCAGTAGGATGAAGAGGGTTGTTGGGGATGTCTAGGATTTGGGATCAAAATGTCTCTGTGTCCCTAATGATATGAATCAGGATGTGAACATGGGCCTGTTGGAAGCGTATTGGCGATGCTATTTTACATTACTGAAGTATTTAGAGCTATAAAAACTCGTGCTGCTAAGACCAAAGTCAAAACAGTTTCTTTTTGTATGGCAACAGCACCTAGAATAGTGTCTGTCTGACCGCATAAAGCCAATCACTAGCATTGATTTAACATTGCGAAGCCAAGCCTATTCTCCCAACGTTTTTGGTAGCAACCACAGCCACCGCGTAAAATTCTCCGTAATCACGCGCTGCAAGTGTGGTTGCTCAAACCTACAGGGAATTCTCCAAAAGAATTCTTCACCAATTACCGGTACATCATTATAGCTGACATTGAAGGCAGATGAAGAATGCCTCTGTCGAACAATACCTACTTCAACTGGTGAATATCATATATTGAACCAAAGATCGGTTAGACGAAATTTACCTTTCAGTAAAGCACCATACCGACACATTACACCCATCCAACTCCTAGAGCAGCTCTGATGTCGGGCCACCGGCACCCGTGCTACCAGTTTTAAGTATAAATATGTGCACATCCGTTGATCTATTATTCCAGATATTGGGTAGTAGCACATTACTTCTATAGGTAAAAAGCCAATGGTACGCCAAGAGGAAAAAGCCATTTTACTTCGGGTACACTAAGAACAAAATTCTAGAATTTATATTGCAGAAATCTTCAGATTTCAATCTTAAAATTTGGTCAGTGAGATTGATGTTCTCAAATTTAAGCATAAATTCTTAACTTTTAAAATGAATTATAAAAATTATTAATTATGTTAATTTAAGATTTTTTTTAAGAACAAAATCTTGAATCCGATCTTAAAAAAATCAAGATTTTATTCCTGAATCAAGAATTTTCGCAATTAACAGACAATTAATATTGAAATGATTTGATTTCGAGGGTAAAATCTTTATTTTAGCACATTTTTTCCTTAGTGTAGAGTCCCCGTTATTGCCACACCGCTAATCTCGTAAGACATTCCCCTGAGGGACTTGAAGCACGACTCCTTCTTATAATAAAAACTGCACTAGTTGTAGTTATGAAGAGGAAACGATTACTTATCTTCTGTGCCTTTTTTTTGGTTTCTGGAAAACAGGAACTTCCGTATTTAGCGAGTTATTCGCGGCCTTGCGCGGCGCTGCCCCTTTTACAGCCAATCTTCTTTCTTCACTCATCTGCCATGGGCTATTAATTTGCAAATGACATAAAGAAACCATTATTAGTGGAGCCGAATTCGCTGAAAGCTTGGTATAAACCTTTTTAGCCCCTCGATAGAAAAAGGGGTGTTATAACTTTGTAGTTTGTATATTACCTGATTTACATTAAGCATTTTTACATGAAATTTCATGCATTTTGTTGCACGCAACTTTTTTTATTTGCTAATTGTAGCGAAGTAAAAGAGAATTTTATATAAAAAAGGACGTAGAATGATTCCCTGATGCATTTTGGGCAACGGTTTTGATATAAATTTCTCTTCCAGGCCTCCTATTGCAAAATAAAAATTTTTCATGCAACTAATTTCATGAAAAAAATGCTTAATGTAAATCAGGTATATGTGTATCTGTACGAGTCTACGTACATACTAAAGACCTGCACGAGACCTCTTGCAAGAACTTTTAAGACATGAGGGATTTTTCAAATGTTTTACTACATTCTAAAACAAATGCTAAGGACAAGAAGAAATTTTATGTTCGCACCAGTGATGCCAGAATTCCTTCACCAAAAATGGCTAAATGTAGACAAAAAAATGGCTAAAAAATAGCTAAAAACTAGCTAAAAAAATGGCTAAGCGCCATCGAATGCAAAAATCATTAACGTTGGCAAAAGCAAGAAGGTATTTCATGTATTAATTTTTTAACGCAAATCAGTAACTTTTTTAAAGTAAATAAAGACAATAAATTGAAGTAATAAATAAAATAATTCTATTCATTTACACATTCTGCTATTCAGGGCCAATTGCACCAACTCTACTTAAATATCAATTCATATTTAAATTTCGATTTTCATTAATTTTTGTATGGAAAAATTACTTTTAAATATGAATTGATATTTAAATAAGTTGGTGAAATTGGTCCTCAGTCTTTAAATTTTTGAGTTACTAATCCATTCCTTGCGAAATTTTTGTTTATAATTTTTGTTAATTTTCTATTTTTTAAACTTTAATTTAATTCTATTTCTTAAACTTTAATTTAAAAAACTTAAATTTATTTTTTCTGTTCGAAGTTGTGAAAAATCTTCAGCAACATTGATTATTTCGCATGAATAGTTTGACATGTACTAAATGTAGCCCAACTCGCGTTTTTTTTATAAATTTCTCACTTTTATTGCTTGAAGGTATGCAACATTGTTAAAATTCCGTGCGAAAAAGTACTGCATGAAACTAAAATGATGCCTAGAGTCATTTTGCATAGAAAAACATGAAGCTAGAGAGATTTTACGTGTTTTTCGCAATAAGAACAGAGTACTTCATAATAAAAATACTTCATACCAAATACTTTTACATGCAGTTTGACAGCATTTCACATAAAATTGTGAACAGAGTTCCAGGCTTAAAACAAAAATGACCCTTGTTTGATTGATGTCACAAATTAAACCCGACAACTTACAACAACATTGCAACGATTATAACAACGGAGTAGAAAATCTTATTGTTACCAATTTAGCGATTTCTTTCATATAAACGCTTTTAGACTCCTGCAACAAAAATGGCAAGTTTGAACAGGGATTTATGGATACTAATGCGAAAACAATAACATATTACCCTGTTATGTTTTTTGGTAGTTAATAATGTTCCTTTGTTGCAAGTTTAAATTTCTTATGAAAAGTCACACAAAAATTTCATGTTTTTTCAAAATAGCTAAAAAAAATGCTGGATTCAAATAAAAATGGCTAAAAAATAGCTAATAGCTAAACTCACTTTTCTTCCGGCTAAATGGGATGAAAAATGGCTAAATTTACCCAGAAAATGGTTAAATTGGCATCACTGGTTCACAACATGACACCTCATATTAAATTAAAAACACAAGTATAAAGCAACCAGCTGTGAGGATTAACATGTCTACATTAATCGTTGACTTCCGGCGGCAGAACAGTTTAATGCACGCTGTGATCGTGCCGGCCTCTTTAAATAGACGGCGGTTAAAGTAGTTGATTTAAATAAGACAAAGAAAACGAAAATACGAATATTTCGTTAATTTTCAGACATTCCTGAACGGAAAATTATTCAACACGATAAGCATATTCAATATTTATATCTGGTTTAACAAGAAGACATATGCCATAAATGATGGCACGGCAACGGCGTCGAAACAGACGAATTGTTAGTTTGCATTTCGTAACAATGCAACTCTGATCAGATGAAAAGTATTATCGTTTAAGCCGTGATACACTATCATACACAGTCGTACGATTCATTCACTGGAAAATCGGATTGAATTCTGCCCCACTCTAAAAAATCGCAACGAAATTTCTTTAGGTGCCACACTATTTCACAAAAAAAGATGCAAAAACATTTAAAATAATTTTTATGTTTAATTATTTTGCATTTCTAAAGAAATAATAAAGCAAAATTTAATTTTTAAACTGTATTTCTCTATCTTTAAATAAATGAAGCAGAATTTGCTGTTTTCTTATCAACTGTCGTACAAAATGCATCTCTGATATAATAGAAATTATCATTTTATGAAAATTTTCAAAAAACTTTTGGAAATCGGACAGACTTGTCAAAAAATCTGTCACACATGTCAAATTTTAATCCACACTATCATACTTTTTGAGCACACACGATTTTTTTGACAGATCAAACGACTGTGTATGATAGTGTATCACAGCCTTTAGAAAATTTCAAAAAAATTGGTAAAGTATTATGGGATGTCAAATTTTTATCGTATTATTTACCATTCGTTTTGACATTTTGCATTCACAATATCGCACTTGTACGTATTATTTGAAATTTTGACATGTATTTATACAAAGTGGCCCTTTAATATGGATATCCGAAGGAAATTAACAACTCTTGCCTTGAACAGAAATAAATTTTAAAAAGCAGCACCTTAAAGCTCGGAAAATATGTTCTACTCATAATCTAAAATACAGACTTAAGCAATTTTTCCACACCCTGAGTTTACAGGTGCAAGTACTTACTTGCATGTAAGTTCTGTGTACCTATGGATTATCAAAGAAACCTTCGCAAAAAATGCCCGACTGTCTTGCATGTTTACTTTTTAATGCAGAAGTTTTACATAACATAAAAAATATTAATTTTAAGGTAGCCAGATAGCATTGAACTTTATTCGTATTGTTTCAATGCGCTGATTTACACGAGCATAATTATGCTGGCATAACATGGCAGATTGTAGGCGAATTCGTTGAAGAGAATGGTTTTGTGATTGGCACAATTTTTCAAACACAACCCCGCATTAGCAGCACAAAACCAATACACACACAACAGCAAATGTGAAATGAATGCAAAAATCACTAACACACACAAATGTATGTATGTATGCACGTGCACATATTATGCTAGATGAATTAGGCTCGTGTAATTTGGAAAGGAACAAAAATTGTGCGGCTTAAAAATTGTTCTCGTGTAAACTACCTCAATGATACATACAAATTGGTGTCTTAAAACTTCATTAACTGCTTGATGCATTTAAGATAAGTAAAAACTACAATAACTTTATACTGCATAGTGATGTAACGAATATCAATTTTTGATATTCGCGAATACGAATATTTGAAACGATATTCGCGAATACGAATACGAAAATTATTGTGAAATTTATAGATATTAAATTGGGGTTCTATTTACTCCTGCAATATGATATATTAAAAAATTTTATGAAAATGGACTTAACACTCCTGTTGGCGTACTTTAAAGTTAATAAAAACTACCCAAAAGTTTAATGATCGTCATTTGTACAAACTAATATTTTTAGCCATTTATTTAAATTTCGTTTAGGATTTATGCATTTAAATTGTTTTGTTTGTATAACTACCATCATATATAAATATATAAATGCTAAGATATTTTTTCCATTTATGCATTTATTTATTTAATTTGCTTAGAAAAAATATTCGTATTCGCCAAATTCAGGTGAAATATTCGACAATTCGAATACGAATTTTCGAGCATCAGTAATACTGCATATAACTTATCAAGTAACAACAAATCATTGTGCTGTAAAATTTCTTAGCGGATGAATTGGAAGTTGGCTGCAAGCTCCGAAAGTGTAATTATATTAGTAAAAGTGTTTGAGTGTATTAAGTTTTTCGAAGTTTCACTTGGACATACGCCTTTATTTATTACCATTTATTGTGCACGAGATCCCACTGTGCGCTATTCAGCGATTTATTCATGTTTTATTTATTTTTGTTTTTTTCTTTATGTAAGGAATTTTGGACAATTATGTCATTCCTGTCGTAGTGGATGTTGTTATTGTTGTTGTTTTTTACAGATTTTAATGTTTGAACATGTTTTTTTTTCAGATTTTATTTTCGTTATCCGTTATTTGTTTCAACTTTTGCTGAATTTTTTTATAAAAATGTTGCTGCTTTTATAATTTTTTTCTATATATCAATAACTTTATGGATAAAGTTGTGTTTTTAATTGCTGAAATGATTTTAGGCATTTCATGGGGTACCTATGTGTATTTTCCCTCCTTTTACTCTAAGTAATTTTACTCGCACCGACTTTTTTGGCTGCTATATCACATAGAAAATAACAAATGGTCTTTGTACAATGTACATACATATTAGTGATGCACCAATATTCGTATTCGTATTCGAATTGTCGAATATTCGGCCATTTTCATTCGAATACGAATGTGTTCGTATTCGCCAAATTCAGGCGAATACGAATGTATGGATGTATGTAGATACATGTATGTAGGATGTATGCATGTACGTATGTATATACACCCATAATTATTGGGCTTTGAGGAAACTTGGAAAAAAAATTCAAAAAATTTATTATGCTAATATTTAGGGTGCTAATAAATATGTTTATACAAAATATAAAACATAAAAAAAACATAAAAAATTATACTAAAAATATAAAAAAATTACATTGAATAAATGGGTTTGGGGCCGACTTTGAGGGGCGGACGCACCGCCTAAAACACAACTTATCGCTATGAAAATTTTTTTTATGTATTTTTTACATAAAATTGAACCGATTTGGAGGGAGAGAATAGAAGAAATCAAACAAAAAAATCTCCATAATACAACTAACGGCCACTCTAATGTACCTACATACATACAAACATATGGGTAATTCCAGAAAAAGGTCAACCAAAAAAAATTTTTTTTTGCTAAACAATTTTTGTTTTCTTTTAAATAATAAAACATAAAGGTGTATACTTTACAAATGTAAAAGCATTTTTAATTTTTGAAATTTTTTTACTGAAATATGGAACTTTTAAAAGAAATATTTTCTTTGCTGAGCCTTTTTTAGCAATTGTTTAAAGTAATTTGTATTATTTTTGATTTTTTAGCCAATTTAGGGTCGCTGAACACGAATATGGCATTTATTTATTTTTGTTAAGAAGCGTTTTCGAGAAATTTGCTGAAAGCTTTTTTGTAATGAAAGCTCAATTTTACCATCTCTAAATTTAGAACAGTCTTACCATTGCCGTTTGTTCTATACTAATTATGCACATGTTAATTAATTTGCTTATTTTTGTTCTACTTAAGACAAACATTTTTGGTTTGTTACTATTAAGTATATTATTTTTAATTTTTGCCACAGGCTATTAGTTTTAGTTAATTTTAATTATTATTGATCGAACTTTATTTGTTTCTATATTTATGATTTGAACGGGCTAAAGTTCGTATTTTTTTCTTTTTTTGTAATTTTAAAATTTTTTACTAACAACAACCTACGCATTAGCAGAAAGGAGGGAGAATGGAGTTCTAATAAAGGAAGTTGTTTGAGTTGGCTTCCACTTATACATTAATGTCGCATACGTCGCATAAAATCAATATTTATTAACTTTTTCAGCAGTAAATAAGTACCTATTTGTTATTGTTAAATAACTTTTCAATTAAATTTCAAACAATATTGGTAAAGTTAATGCATTTACATAGATCTCTTGTGAAAAAATGCCTCGTCAGCCTTGTCGCATCCGTATTTGTACTTTAAGCACTTAAACATATATGAGTTCAAAATTTTCATATTTCATAAATCTACACATAAACTACCTATCTTCTTTCATCTTCATTTCCACATTTACAAAAAAAAATTCTTCATAAGATTTCGCTGAATTGTATATATTTCCATAAGTGCACAAAAATAACTTTTATTTTTGACGCGTTCGTTTTTCTCTGAAATTTGCTTATATCATTTTACTATATTATTGATATCGCCAAACATTTTTTCTTAAATATACTACTACTTCATTGCTTCATTACACTTAAGATATACATATATTGGATCTTTCCATTCATCTCTTGTTTTTGCTCAAATAAATTGAGGATTGAGGATATTAAATGTCGCGTCTGTCGCCTGGGAATTGCCCAGGCGACATTCTTATATTCTCTCCGCCCAAAAAAAAAATTATTAACGGCCACTCTATGTATATATGTACATGCACATGTATAAATATGTAGGCCGAAGAAAGGCAAACACAAACATTTTAAGGTGAAATAAAAACTAGTTTTTAAGAAAAGAATATTGTGTTTTGAATTGAAAATTCCGTTTTGAACTGAACACCAAAAATAACTTGCTTTATCAATTAATTTCGCCATTTCCTCCCGGTCAAATATTTGTCAGGTAGTATCTATTAAGAGTTTGTTAAAAACCGATTACATGAAAAACAGCGATTTCGTTTTAAAATTTAGTTAAACCGACCGGTTTCGGTTTTTTAAACTTGGCGGGTTATTGTGTAATTCGATTCGAAAGAAAAACTGTTTCAATTTGAATGCTTCCAAAATAGAAATAAGTTAGAAATAAAAAAAATTATTTTCTCTATTCCTTATTAATGGAAAAATTAATTTCGTCTGACAGTGATTTTGCATTGATACAACCTAACGCATAGCTCTACATTTATGGCGGGAAATCTTTGGTTATACGACATCAATAAAAGCCATCTACAGGCCGGATATGAAAAACCTACCCCGGTTAGGCGGAAAAGCTAGGAGGGAATCAGGAACGATAACATAACAAACAGTAAAATAGGCTAATGTTTCGGTAAAAAAGAAACCGATCTCAGCCAAGAGTCCAGTGCACACTCTTGCATAATATTACTGAAACACTTACGAATAATGTTATTGATCCTAAATGTGAAAAACACCCATTGAAGAAGTCCAGATTTAATAATAATAACTAAATAAATACCTATGTGTATGTTTATATTACAACGCAATAAAATATTAAAATCTAGAAAAAATTTTATTCGTTAATTAATTTCAATAAAAAATCTAATTTAATTCAAGTGTAAAAACTTAATTGATATTAAAAATTTATTTACTGGCAGATATGTACATATGTACATAAGTATGTACTTATAATTAGTTTTAATTGATTTGTGCCTATTACAAAATTTAAAATGGTGAAAATTTATTTCCTAAAAATTTTAAGAGTTTCCATAAATTACAAAAATTAAGATTTAAATATCAATTCATTTCCAAAAAAAGGGGATATTAAGTTCGTATTCAATCGATCAATCATTGGTATTTGTTTGATTTTGTTGTATTTTTTTACTGTTCTGTTTTGTTTGTTTGTTGTTTGTGCTTATTTCTTTTCTTTGTTATTGTTTTGTTATTTTGCTTTTGCTTCATGGCAGGGATGGAAAATGTGTTATTTTAAATTTAATATGTTTAACATACCACCTTAATTTATTTAATTTTGTTGTGCACACAGAGTGCGAGCATTAAAATTTAAATTTTTGTTGCATTTTTATATGTTCACTAAAATTTTAAGCATCCGTTAAAAAAATTATACTAGAAATACATCTAGGGCACTTCAGGATGCACTTAAGCTACATAAGTATGAATGTATGTATTAGGGTGTCAATCCGGATTGATTTTTGGATTCCGAAATTAATTACATGTATATAATTTTTTAATAAAGGGTGGTTAAATTTTAAGGGCCGATGTTGAATGTGAACCACACCTAAACATCAAGTTTTTTCTGCATTTCATTTGACATTTCTCAATTTCAGACAAACTCAATTTGAACCATGGAAACATACACAATCGAGCAAAGTGTTAAAATTATTTATGCTTATTGTGAAAATGGGCTTTCAAATCAAAATGCATTTCATGCAATTCGTGATTTTTCTCGGTCAGCACAATCGACCAAATATGCGTACAATCGGAAAAATCGTGCAAAATTTTGAGCAAACCGGGTCTGTAGGAGATGAGAAAACCAGTTCATGCTCGTACAGCTCGTACTGCAGAAAATATTGCTGCTGGTTAGTGTAGCTGAAGAGCCGTCCACCTCAATTCGTCGTCGTGCCCATCATGTTCGTTGCTGATGATCATTATGCATAAAGACTTGCATTTACACGCTTACAATTACAAGTTGCAATTGACTCAAGAGCTAAAGCCTATTGACCAATCCAAACGTCGTCAATGATCAGAATGGTGACAAGAAATGGCAACAGTGGATGATAAATTTTCGAAGAAAATCATCTCCAGTCATGAGGCACATTTTTCAGTGCATTCGTCAATAAGCAGAATTGCCGCATTTGGGCGAATTAAAGTCCAAGAATAATTGTCGAAAATGAAATGCACACACAAAGAGTGACTGTTATGTGCGGTTTATGGGCTGGCGGCGTCATCGGGCCGTATTTTTTTCAAAATGAGGCCGGTTCAGGCAGTTACTGTGAATGGTGCTGGCTATCGTGAGATGATAACGAACTTTTTATGGCGCGAATTGGAAGATATGGATGTGGACGATATGTGGTTTCAACAGAACGGTGCCACTTGCCACACAGCTAACGAAACAATGGCTCTTTTGCGCGACAAATTCAATGGCCGTGTTATCTCACGTGGTGGCGATGTCAATTGACCGCCAATATCATTTGATTTGACACCGTTGGACTTCTTTTTTTGCGGTTATTTGAAAGAAAAGTTGTACATCGATAAGCCAGCAACAATTCAAAAGCTAAAGGATGAGATAATTCGGCACATCGGACTTTAAAATTTAACCACCCTTTAAATAGTACTTTAATAAATAATTTTTATTTTATTTATGTATTTTAAAAGGTTTTATGTTGATATTATATACAAATGTACATACATATATCATCACACAATTGTCTTTAAAGTTAATGATTTTCTAATACGCATATGTGGTTACGTATCTAGCCTTTTTTCGATTTAAGCTACAAAAATTAAATTTTTCCCGAAAAGGTTTTTCTAAATATATTCAAATATGTTTTTGTACGTAAATTTTTGCTTACTATAGAATTTTCGAGCCAAAGTCAAGAACTTACATATATAGAAAACCATAACTAAATATGAAAATTTGTTTTCAATAAAAATTATTTTTTTTATAATCTTAACCTGAATTATCATTTTTCATCGATTTCGCCACAACTACGGCAACCATAATAACGCTGAACGTGTCGAGAAATGAAAACAAATGTATGTATACACAATTCTAATCAATTTAGAATAGAAATGGAAATAGAAAATCATACACAAGTTGTGTTCTACAAATTCGGCAGACATGGCACAGGGTTTGTTACAGTGCTGGGGGCAAATTACAGCATACGATACGACTCGTAATTTAAAAATAATTCAATAGAGTTTATATGGAAAAATTTTTAAATTACGAGTCTTATCGAATGCCGTGATTTGTCCCCTGGTTTTCAACTCAATAACTCGAGTAAAACTAGACTTGGGTCGAATTCCGACAAGTTTTTCACACAAACCTATGATCAAACCCATGTAATTTAAATGGATTTGATCACAGGCTTGTGTCAAAAACGATCTAAATAAAATTAATTTTTGAACTGCAATGTAAGAAACATACATACAAACTCGAATAGTTCTTTATTGTTTACGTATTATTCGGTAAATATTTCTCAATTTTAATAGGGATGAAACGTTACCACAAAGGTATCGATACTTTTACTTGATACCGTATCGGTTCCAGAGCATCGACACCTACTTAGTATCGAATAAAAAGCATCGATACTTACTTGTATCGGACAAGTTCTTCATACGATTTAAAGTAGTGAAACAAAAGTGAGTACAAACAATACTAACATATGTATATTTACATTAGGGTCATAACAAATATTTTGGCATAGTACCATGTAATAGTAGTACCATGTAATAGTAACCAAAAAAATCATCTTTTGTAATTTTTCTCAAATAAGTTCACGCACCAATTAGTTTTTCTAAACACTTAAAGCACGGACTTGAACTAACAAATATATTATTTTTCACAACCTAAAATTATTTCGTATTTATTTTTTGATTTAAATAAACATTTTATTAATTTTACTTAACAAAAAAGAAAAGTAAAAATTTTCAAAACTCCACCGCGGTTGGTTCGTGAGCATTTTTAAACTTAGCGAAAAAGAAATATACTTTCCCTTATAGTTTTTTATGCTCTATCAGACTGTGCTATCCCAATTTTAATATTTTAAAAAATTGTTAAAGTTATATCCCTAATGTACATATATACATACATATATAGTATCTACAGTTAGTGTCACTAATATTCGGTTTTAAGATTCGGAATCAATATTAATTCGAGACGACATTTTAAACGTTTGTTCAAATTCGATGTATTTCCGCAATAACACACACTTTTAAAACAATTTTCAGCTCGCAATGTTATCGTCTTTTTTACTTATGAAATATAACCACACGCTTAATCTGGGGGGTCCCATTTTCTTGAAATGACTTTTATATATCTGTGGCAATAAGAAAAAAGTGCTTAAGTCACACTTTAGCGCTCTACTGCAACGGCACTTTTAAACTTTCAAGTCGATTTTCCGAAATCTATTTCTTTTACAGTTAAATTAGGAAATTCGGTATTCACTTAAATTTGTTTTAGAAAATTTCGATATACATATACACTATAAATAATACATTCGATTTGAAATATGTATACCAAAGTAAGGTAATATTATACATGAGATTATAAAAGGAAAAAAATATAAGAAGTAAATCATTGCGCTATAACTTCCTAAGCAAAAGCGTACAAAATAAATGATATTTTTACCAGGGGTACTTTCTACTACGGATATTACATGGGTACTGTTAACTTAACACCTTACCTTGACTTAAGCACTTTTTCCTTTTTGCCACAGATATATTTGAAATATAATTTAGAATTCATACGAACAAATGAACTGATGGCATGTTCAATATTTTTGTGGCAAATAAGAAACGAGTATTTTTGACCGATACGAGTACTTTTTACCGATACCTACTTGGTACTCGGTAGTAAAGTATCGATACCAAAAGTACGTGATTTCTAAGAAAAAGTATCGAGTACTTTCATCCCTAAATTTTACGTTAACCCGACAGCAAAAAATTTGCCCATGCCTTGTATTGTATTGCACTGTCAATTTTATTGCATAGGGTTAGTCGACACATATAGAGTTATAATATCTATGGGAAAAAGGAAAAAGTGCTTAAGTCGAGATAAGCAGTTTTTGAGTTAATGGTACCCCCATTCACTTGCATATTCGGAAGTATCCCTGGTCAAAATTTCACTATGACTTGCGACGTATCTTTTTTAGTCTTCTTCATTTGGAATAACAGCTTAATTGGCGTTATAAAAATTTAAAACGTATTTCACGTATGCTAGCATTTAATTTTGCGTTTTCAAAAGTACTTCGTCTGTTTTTGTTGTTTTATAAAATATTCGATTTGAAGAAATACATATACATGTGCATTTTACTTAAATAATTATGTACCACAGTGAGCTGTTCGGATTAGGGTTTCTAATTGCCTGGACTTTTCCAATTCCCGAGGGAATCGAAAAGTAAAAGGTTTTATTTCCGGGAATTTCAAAACCATATGAATGTAATTAAATGACCTCAATAAAAAATATAATTTTATGAAAAAACATTGAACATTTAAATCAAAAACAAAACAACTTTATTCGTTCATGTTATGAACAAACATATTTAAAAACAAACAAAAACAAATAAATTCAAATGGTTTGAGTTATAGCATGCATGTACATTTCATCTACATTTGCCAATCTGGACACTATAAAGACCTTTCGTAAACCTCTTTACCTCTGCTTATTTATTTATTTATTTATTTATTAAACATATTAATGCAAAGTAAATATGCATAATATGGTGTTGCACAAATATGGGCGGAGTAACGTAGACCATATGCCCAAGATGGTATTAACAGTATTTTAAAAGGTTTTGTGACTGACTGTACACGACCTATGCCTTCACATAGGAAGTAGGCAACGTGGTTGTTAAAGAAATTCCACAAAAAACCGCAAGATTATACGGTTATCCGTGGCAGATCAGTCAACCAAAGCGAGCGAGACGAAAAACTCTCGAAGGCCAAACAACACACACAAGCCTGACCGCACTTAAGAAATAATTACGATGACGCGAGAGATGTTCCCCGACCCAGAGCTGCTTAACGACTGACCTCTACTTACAGATTTGTAGTTTAGGTAATATAACAATGAACAGCAATGGCGGTATTCGATGTTTAATGGAAAATGGTCCTGCGTAAGTGTAAATGGAATATATCGTAGCTTTTCTTTAAAATCCAACAACAAATACACACACAATCAAAAGAAAATTATTTCTGATTAAAAAATCAATAAAGTTTAATAAAAAATCTACAAATGTCTCACTTAATTCATCATGGGCACGTGAAAAAAATACATATGTTCACTTGGGAATCACTGTTCACTTGGCTATCACAGTTTTAAAATTTTGGAAAGCCAAAATAAAACTGTAGAATGCAACAACAAAGTAACGTAAGGCCACTACAATAATACTTACATGCATGTACCAATGGTACATCGAATAAGTAAAAATAATTAATGTGATGATCGTAAAAAATAAGCAAGAATAGTTAAACATACTTAGATAGAGTAATATAATTTCGTGCTAACCTAAATAGAAAAATTAAAAAATAAATGGAAAAACAGAAAATTAATAGTGATACTTATAAATGTGTTTACCAAAGGTAAATCAATTGTATACACGACAATCGTTTCTCATATTCCGTTTCATTGTAAATTTAAGTTAAATAGCTGATGTTAATAAGAATCTCTACCCAAGTAGATAGACTAGGGTGCTGATGAAGTGCGTGGCTGCACAGAAAAGTATCGGTATTTCCCCCAGCTTAAAAGTCTAAGTTTAATTTTTCTTCACTTCTTTAGATACTCACATTAATTAATAAAAATATTTCGTTCAATAAGAATTGAAATTACTGAACTTAAGCCTGACTAAAAATTATTTCTGATTAAAAATCACTAAAGTTCAATAAAATAATAATAATAATATCTACAAAAAGCTACGATATTTAGCATTTGCACTTACGCATTATCGTTTGCATCAAACATCGAATACCGCCAATGTAAAAATAACAAATTCCAGAAATGTAAATATTAAATTCCCGAAAATTTCCCGGGATTTTTTCCCACGTAGAAACTCTAGTTCGGATAAATGCATTTCTAAAAGTATGAGGTATGTAATTAAACGTCTTCGCTTTAATACCTTTCTCGAATAATTACATGACATTTTTGATGAGGTAATTAACCGAGGTTTACTGTACACACATCCATATACATACATATCAATCAATATTGGTATTAATATAGTTTTGCTTATACCTGCGTATATCGCCGATATTATTTGCATACTTACCTAATTTCCCATCCCTGCTATAAAGCTTTACTTTGATTTCGACGCAATTTCAATAAAATTTCCCCACATGCCACCTTCTCCTTTGCAACACAACCAAACACTAACACAAACACTCTTTTGCACACGCACACACACTCGCGAGCACTTTTCTTGTTTCATGAATCTTCAACGCCTTCACACACCCTGTTTTTTTATATATTTTTGTTTCTTTCACACAACAAATTTTTTTTAAATAATTTCTTTCAAACTTTACAACAATTACTTAATAACGGAATGACACTTATTATAGTTATACAGAATTTTTTAATAGAATAATTATTCATATTCTTTAATAATATTTTAAATATTTTGTCAAGCTTCTTTTTTAACAAGTTGTTTTTATTCTTTTATTTATTTTGCATTTTTAGATATTTTCCCCCTTCTGTTGCAACACAAACTACAAACGTGGTTTTCAACGAACTGAATGAAACCCAATAAGAGCAAATAATATAAAATGCTTTTCAGAAATACTTTGTTTTAATTATTTTATAGGTACTTTTAATTTTTTTAATACTTCTTCCTTAATTCACTCATTTTCGCAAACGCACCATAAAGCTTTATACAAACAAACACTTTATTCACCGATGAAGAACTAAACTTGACTGAATTTAAAAACACAGTTGAAAACTTCTCAAACATACACCGACCGGCTTGCAATTTGTTGTTGTTAGTTTGGAGCGTTAATATCGTCGTTATTTGTCTCATTTTACGGTTTTTGCTGTTGTTGCTGCGTACCTAGATACATTTTTTGTTTTTGATATTTGTTGTATTCGCTGGTTTCTATGAGATATTTATTTGGTGGTTGGTATGCATGCGATTTTTTGTACCGGCAAAAAAATTTTGCATGTTCGAATCGAACTTTGTGTATGAATAAAAAATGCAGGACAAGAACATGCAACTAGGGCTGCCAGATAAATGATTAAAAAAATTTCGAAATCCCGCTAAAATAAAAAATAAGTTTTCATTTCATATATGAAAAATCGAATCAATTAATATGTAGCTTTTAGTTTGTATTAATTTTGTGTTACATATGTATATATATTAGGAAACAATCAAACAACATAACATGGCAATTCATGTGCAAAAATAGAGTATTAGCTCATTATTTTAAAATTATTATTAAAAGTTTAAAGCTTTTTGTTCTATATCGTAGATATGCCTACGAAAAAGTAAGTTTCCTTATACCCATTTCTTGACTTGGTAATCAAACTGTAGTTATTTTTAAGTTCGAATTAAATACGAAATTGTGTTTTTGATAATAATAATTAAATGCCCAACCTTGTGTAATTAATTATTATTTAAGTTTTTGTGCTTGTGTGTGTTTATTGAAAATGTGGTCGTATTGAAAACATCATGTGGTCGTATTAGAAAGAATTTCGTTTAATTTTCATAAATACATATATAACAAATACAATTCATAGTTTCATATCATGGTATAAATAAATAGAAAAATGCATTCTGATGCTGCTTTGATTTCATAAAATGTGTTTTTATGCAATTTTATTTTCTGCATTTTTATAACTCTTTTGTTTATGGTAAACAGCTCTTCTTTGGAAAGCTTTCCATAATATTTTGAATTTTTTTAATGCTGCCGTACTTTCAACGTAATTTAATAAAAACTTTAATTAACCCCTGAAAAAATTATTTGGGTTCAAAAGCGTTAGGAACTTTAGCCCGTTCAAATTATAAATATATAAACAAATTAAGTTCGAAAAATAATAATTAAAATTAACTGAAACTAATAGCCATGGGCCTGTGGTAAAAATTAAAAGTTTGTCTTAAGTTTGTCTTAAGTAGAAAAAAATAAGCAAATTAAATAACATGTGCATAATTGGTAAAGAATAAACGACATTGGTAAGTCTGTTGTAAATTAGAGATGGTAAATTTTGGGCTTTCATTACAAAACACGTTTCAGCAAATTGAAATACGATGAATCAAAACAATTCAGATATTCCATTTGCAAGAAAGTTTCGTATATAAGGCATAAATCTACATCAGCTGACACCACACACAGTGGACCAACACAGAAGAACGCTGATGATGAAGGTTTAGTGGCCTTCGAAAACGGCTGGCTGTTCCGTTCAACTATGTGTTGTCAGAATATTTACAACTAACTTTGATGTTATTTGTTCATTAATAATTATCACATGTAATTTGGCTTAAAAACCGATACGAACTTTAGCCCGTTCAAATTATAAATATATAAACAAAAAAGTTTGGTTATCAAAATGTAGAAAATTAAAATTGCATAAAAACATATTTTATGAAACCAAAGGAGCATCAGAATGTATTTTTCTATATATGGGTATTTCCAGTATGACGAACGTTACTGTCGTACGTCTTAAATGGGAAGAAACGCTAAAGTAAAAATATTATTTTGTAATTTTGTAATTTTTGAACAGCATTTGACTGGTTTTTATATTTAGTGGTAAATTTGTATTTTTGCATAAATAGGTTTCTAAGATAGTAGCAAACAAAAAGTGATACGAACGTTACCAAGAAAGGAAGTGGTATTGATTCGCACCTAGGAAAATGCAAAACTCTGCGAAATGAATCACACTTTTTCAAAAACGCGGAACTTAAATTGAACTGTACTAATTTGGCTTCGCGTTAGTGCTTGTTGCGTTGAAATTATTTTATTAGTGTCCTTTATACAAGCAATACTTGATACGTAACGTTATATTCGTTACATGACATATTTTTCCTTAAGCTATGTACAGACGATTGTCAGGTCTTACAATATTGTCAGATCTGTCAATGTGCTGGCAATGTACTGGCAATCGAAAATTACCAGTACAATATTCCTTGTCAGTTTACACGATTGTAAGAAAATCTTACAATTCTGTACAGCTATGTACAGACGGTTGTCAGATCTTACAATATTGCCAGTAAAATGTGCTCAAAATATCTTACAACCGTGTGAACTGACAAATTTTGTCAGACGTCGTTGCCAGAAAAACCATTGTCAGTCCATTGAAGGACTAGCAGCTGACAAAAAATTGTCAGACATCTTACAATCGTGTGAACACGCCGTGAAATTATTGCCAGATATTTGTCAGACATTTTAACATTGTCAGATGTGCAAAGTTTATGCATCTGACAATGGCGTCATTGTAAGAGAATTATTTCTATGGGCAACACTACACACGCTTGATTTTAAATAAAACATTTATAATAAAATATATGCACACAAAATCATTGCAATTGTTTCTTTATGGTCCATAATAAATTATACTTTCACTTTTTACATTTAACACAAAAACAAACGATTGATATTTAACAATTTCTAAAAAATTCTTTGAGTCTGGCAACGCATGAAAACATATCTGACAATTTGTGCATATGACAACCGTGTGAACTGACAATTTTTCGACTGACGATTTTGTCAGATGAATTTTTTGCCATACAACCGTCTGGCAATAAATTGTAAGAATTTCTTACAATCGTGTGAACTTACAAGGAATATTGTACTGGCAATTTTCGATTGCCAGCACATTGACAGATCTGACAATATAGTAAGATCTGACAATTGTCTGTACATAGCTTAAAAAGCCACATTGTTGTGCGGTAATAGTTTCTTCCAGTTGGTTTTACTAAAGCTATGTACAGACGGTTGTTAGATGTTACAATATTGCCAGTAAAATGTGCTCAAAATTTCTTACAACCATGTGAACTGACAATTTTTTGCAGACGTCGTTGCCAGAAAATGCATTGTCAGTCCATTGCAAGACCAGCAGCTAACAACAATTTGTCAGACATCTTACAATCGTGTGAACACATTGTAAAATTATTGCCAGATATTTGTCAGACATTTTAATATTGTCAGATGCGCGAAGTTTATGCATCTGACAATGGCGTCATTGTAAGAGAATTATTTCTATGGGCAACACTGCACACGCTTGATTTTAAATAAAACATTTATAATAAAATATATGCACACAAAATCATTGCAATTGCTTCTTTATGGTCCATAATAATTTATACATTAAATTTTTACATTTAACACAAACACGTGCAATTAATATTTACCAATTTCTAAAATATGCTTTGAGTCTGGCAACGCTTAACAACAGATCTGACAATTTGTGCATATGATAACCGTGTGAACTGACAATTTTTCGACTGACGATTTTGTCAGATGAATTTATTGCCATACAACCGTCTGGCAATAAATTGTAAGATTTTCTTACAACCGTGTGAACTGACAAGGAATTTTGTACTGGCAATTTTTGATTGCCAGTACATTGTAAGCACATTGCCAGATCTGACAATATTGTAAGATCTGACAACCGTCTGTACATAGTTTAAGCCCAAACACCCATGTTACTACGCCATCTATTAGCGAACATTCTAGATCCGGTTTTGTACTATAAAAAGAGTTGCCGTGTCGCAAACGGAATTTAGTGGATTGAACATCGTTGAAAGTAAAAGATCTCGTGCGGTAGATAATAACGTTAAGAAGTAAAGAATAATAGGCTTTTTACACTTACTCACATCTTTCATCAATTTGGCAAGATGATAACATCATCCCTTAAGAATTATACAGGGATGAATGTTAAACATCTTTCAACATCTTCAAAAGATGTTCACTTTGTTCCATTCAACATCTTTCGATTATTTTAGTGTCATCACTAGAAAAAATGTATACAACTTTATACATACATGCATACATACTATAAACATGTATACATATCGCTCATTTGCTTCAATAGTGGCACAACTCAAAAAAACCAGTTTTGCAGAAAACGCGTTTTAAGTTTTCAATTTGCATACAACTCAATGGAGAAATGAAAAAAAAATCTTCTCTCAGGAGGTGATGGTACAAGCTATTTGCATGAAATTTTTACACAAGATAAAATACGAAATGCCGAATCTTTCTGCATTATTAACTCAAAAAACCCATTTTTTGAGTTATGCCACTATTGAAGTAAATGAGCGATATGTATGTATGTATATCTACCCTGTAGTAAATAAAATAGTCGATTGACAAAAAACACTAGCTATAAATTAATTATTTTGCAAGTGACTACAAATTGGTTTAAATCTCATGCAGATATCAACCAAACATATTGAATAGAAGCACGCGTAAGAAATAAATAAAAGCAAAATAAGTAAATGAAAAGAAAATAAAAAAAATCAAAAGAAGCATGCCATGAAATCAAATGCCAAATGTTTGTGTTGAAAAAATAATAATTTCAATACTTAATATGTATAATATTTTCTATGAGCAGGAAAAACTTTCGTATGAATGTATGTATTTTTGTTTTAAATATAAAAATACTAATTATTTCTATATATCAATATACATGTATACTTAATATATGTAGTATACACATATGTATGTATGTATATGATACACAAATGTGTATGAAGATGTACATAAATATTTATTTAATATATATTAATTGACTTCAGAGTGGTTGAAAAATAAGTAGTTAGTAGTCAATTTAAAAGTCATGCAGAGATGGCCAATTGACTACTGCCTATGACATGCCTATGTTAAAATAGTGAGTCGGCGACAAGGAAAAAAGTCACTTAATCAACCAGTTGTGGTTATTAAAAAATCAGTTTGAAGGTACTTACAAATGAGTTGGAGTTCCTATAGGGTACTTATGCATGTACATACATATATACATGCATTCAGGCCTTCCTTTTGGAATATTATTCCCACAGAAAGATCTGTAATTACTACAAGATTTTATTATATACATATGTATAGGTATGTACATATATAATAAAATCTTGTATATATTTTTCCAAATCGAAATAAATGATATAAAAGTAATTGCAAATTTCTACAAGCTGCTCGGACTCGAAATTTTTGCACATAAAGAAAGTACGCGAAATAGTATTTCTTCATCATCATCGTCCGCTAGCATAATTTCTACTAATTCTGCATATTGTAGCATTAATTGTTTCTGCTCCTCAACACGAGAAGCAATTAAATCAATTTCTACTGAATTTTTAAATTCCATTTTATTTTTTAATTTTTAGTTGCTCACACTCGTAAAAATAGTATTATAATAATGACAGATGAAAGATGTTGTAATGTGAACAGGATTTTTCAATTTTCAACATATTCCACGCATTCCTCAAAGATGTGAGTGAGTGTAAAAAGGCTATAAGAAAAGAAAAGTAATTTATTTAGTCACAAATAAAAGGAAGTTCATTTGCAAATAAGAAAAATCGTGTTGTTATTTATTTTTGAGCAACCAAAAGAACTCACACGTTTAATAAAATTTAAACGTAGCAATGTAAAAAAAAATTATGTATTTATATATAAAAATAACAATGCAGTTTAGGATATTATTTACATATACATATATATCTTCCTATTAAATGATAAAGGGCCAAACATCGTTTTAAAAAAATTTTCAGCAAATGATACATATTAAATTTATTTGAACTAGAGTGAATTTTAATCAGGAATAATTTCTTAATAGGGAGTAAGTTCATTATTTTCAATTCTTATTTTATGAAATATTTTTATTAATTAATGCGTGTTTCGAAAGAAAGAGAAGAAAAATTAAAATTAAATTCGTCTATATTCTGGCTTCCTTATATTTTTCACATGTTTTCTTGTAAGTTCGGATGTTAAAACACATGCTACATCTGTTTAGGTTGAAATTTAGTATCCGAATTAAAAAAAAAAATTTGGAAATTGACGATTTGAAACAAAAATACTCGAATTCTTTTCACTTCTTAACAGTTTCATAAAAGCAAAACGCAACAAGAAAATCAAAAAATTTTAAATTGTCCGTTTCCTAATTGTTTTCTTTTAAACACATACTATTAATTTGTATTTTATAAATCTCATTTTAAACAGACGTAGCATATGTTTGAACATCCGAACGCACAAGAAAACATGTGAAAACGATGTGGAAGCCAGAACTTAAACGATTATCTGAACTTCATTTTTGGTTTTGTTCCGATATCCTTTTTCCTCACACGATTTTTTTTCTTTTAGCAAATTGTTGTCATCTTTGGTCAACTTCTGCATAAAAAGATATGTTAACCCATAACAATATTTTTTTCTGAAAATAAAGAATTAGTGAGAAATTTTTAGATATTTTAATTGAACTGTAGTGAATTTTAATCAGAATAATTCATAGTTAGGCTCAAGTTCAGTAATTTCAATTCTTATTGAATGAAATATTTTTTATTAATTAATGTGAGTTTCTAAAGAAGAGAAGAAAAATTAAACTTAGACTTTAAGCTGGGGGAAATACCGATACTTTTCTGTGCAGCCACGCACTTCATCAGCACCCTAGTCTATCTACTTGGGTAGAGATTCTTATTAACATCAGCTATTTAACTTAAATGTACAATGAACGGAATATGAGAAACGATTGTTGTGTATACAATTGATTTACCTTTGGTAAACACATTTATAAATATTGTTACGTTTAAATTTTATTAAACGTGTGAGTTCTTTTGATTGCTCAAAAATAAAAATAAATAACAACACGATTTTCTTATTTGCAACTTAACTTCCTTTTATTATTGACTAAACCAATTACAACTTGTCTTTTCTTATTTACTTCTTAACGTTATTATCCACGGCTCGATGTCTTTCAACGATGTTCACTCTACTAATTTCCAATTAGCACTGACTCACTCTGACATACGGCAGCTCTCTTTTTATACTACCAAACCGGATCTAGAATATTCGCAAGTAGATGACGTGGCAACATGCATTCATGCACTTAGTAAAGACCAACACATAAGAAACGATATGGCCGTATAGGCGTGTTTGTTTATTGGTAGCCAGATGTTCAAACAGTCTTCTAGCATAATGGGGAAAATTCATATCGCCGTTTCTAGATGTTTGTAGGTGATTCGATTGGCCGTTAATCTTTGAATTTTCAAAGTAACGACTTGTATGTTGCTAGTGCAGTGTGCTATTTTTAGTACAGGGTGATTACCATAAGTGCTCGCACTTTTATTTGTATACGTGTATGTCTGTAGCTTTGTATACAATTGTTGTTGCTATAGTGCTTGCACGTGAATATGTGTGTTCGTTTAGCGCTTTAGTTAAATACTTCTAGATAATTCTTTGCATTAACCCTGTAGGAATCTTTTTACGTAACAATATCACTATTAATTTTCTGTTTTTTCCAATTTTTCATTTTTCTATTTAGGTTAGCACGAAATTATTTTACTCTACCTCAGTATGTTTAACTATTCTTACTTATCTTTTTACGATCATCACATTAATTATTTTTACTTATTCGATGTACCATCGGTACATGCATGTAAGTATTATTGTAGTGGTCTATGTTACTTGTTGTTGCATTCTACAGTTTTTACTTGGATTTCCAGCATTCTGAAACTGTGATGGCCATTCAATAAGAATTGAAATTACTGAACTTGAGCCTAACTATGAATTATTCTGATTAAAATTCACTACAGTTCAATTAAAATATCTAAAAATTTCTCACTTAATACATCATGGGCACGTGACAAAAATATGTTCACTTGGCAATCACTGTTCACTTGGCCATCACAGTTTCAGAATGCTGGAAATCCAAGTAAAAACTGTAGAATGCAACAACAAGTAACATAGACCACTACAATAATACTTACATGCATGTACCGATGGTACATCGAATAAGTAAAAATAATTAATGTGATGATCGTAAAAAGATAAGTAAGAATAGTTAAACATACTGAGGTAGAGTAAAATAATTTCGTGCTAACCTAAATAGAAAAATGAAAAATTGGAAAAAACAGAAAATTAATAGTGATATTTATAAATGTGTTTACCAAAGGTAAATCAATTGTATACACAACAATCGTTTCTCATATTCCGTTCATTGTACATTTAAGTTAAATAGCTGATGTTAATAAGAATCTCTACCCAAGTAGATAGACTAGGGTGCTGATGAAGTGCGTGGCTGCACAGAAAAGTATCGGTATTTCCCCCAGCTTAAAGTCTAAGTTTAATTTTTCTTCTCTTCTTTAGAAACTCACATTAATTAATAAAAAATATTTCATTCAATAAGAATTGAAATTACTGAACTTGAGCCTAACTATGAATTATTCTGATTAATAAAGAATTAGTTACGATTATGATCTCAACAAACTTTGAATACTAAATAATCAAATATTTATAAATTTTATTTTTCGTACACAATTTTACATACAATGACGAACGCTACAACACTTTGCCTACCTCTAAAGGTATTTGTTTTGAAAATTTTTGCAAAGTGCAAACTATTTTTGAATTCTGTTTCTGTTTGTTTAAAATCCAACTTTTAAAACACTTGGTTTTTGCAGACATGTTTTTGTTCATTACAACTGAAATGGCGTATAAATACATTACAATCAAATTATTCCAAGGGTTTTTAATGATTCTATCGGTCAAGCAAAGCTTTTTAATAACATTTAAATTTTTGGTCATGGTTTACCTTTTGCTGGAAATGCCCATATTTATTCCATGATATTAATCTATGAATTGTATGTTATATATTTATGAAAATTAAACGAAATTCTTCCGAATACGACCACATCATGTTTTCAATACGACCAAATTTTGTTCATGTTTATATTTTCAATAACACACATACGCATAAAAAAAAATAAAACTTAAACAATACTTAATTACAAAAGGTTGGACATTTGATTA